>OX344838.1:4443977-6843977 GCA_947037095.2 Nycteola revayana
ATTGGGTGCTTTCTTTGCATTATTGGTTCCATTATATTTGTCATACATGCTCCAAAATCAGAAGAAATTAAACATTTTAGTGAATTGGTGGACAAGCTGCTTGACAGTGTATTTATTACATATGTAGGAACTATACTACTTATGAGTTTAATTATAAAATTAGTATTTATTCCAAGATTTGGGAATACAAATATTGCTGTATATTTATTACTTTGTTCGTCTATAGGTAGTCTCACTGTAGTTTTATGTAAGGGAGTTGCATTAGGTGTTAGAGAAACATTAGCAGGAGAAGTTAATAATTTTACACATTATGTATTTTGGCTACTTTTACTGACTGCTGTTTTATGTATAATGATACAAATGAACTATCTAAACAAGTCACTAGATATTTTCAACACAAGTATAGTGACTCCAGTATACTATGTTATGTTCACAATACTAGTGATAATTGCTTCAGCCATTCTTTTTAAGGAATGGGCTCACATGACTGTTGCTGATATTACAGGTTGTGTTTGTGGTTTTTTTGTTGTAACAACTGCAGTATTTATGTTGAATGCATTTAAAGATGTTCAAATGTCTTTTAAAGACTTAAATCTGAATGCCAGACAGAGAAGAAGTTCTCACAACTTGCATAGTTTAGAAGCAAGGCAATCAGAACACTATACATTAGGGTCTCACATGAGACAGACATGACATTTGAAATTAGAAAGCATTTAAAAAGCTATCACGGACTGAATGTAAATACCAATATTATGTTGTAGAAGTATGGTAAATGTATCTATTATATTATCAAAACATATATCATAATAATATGAATGGCAGTATAAAGTATGTAAAGACATGATAACCATTAGCAGTTGTGATTTATGAATATGTTTTTTTATCATAATTCTAGGAAAAGTATTGTATGGATTATATTCAGCTAATAAATATGATATATTGTTAAAAGCTGACTATAATTAAGAGTTAATTATTTTAAAAAGGCAAGGTGTATATTTTCACCATAAAAGTTCAATAATTTATTACTAAGTAACAACTTAATTTATTATATATTAGACTTATTATTTATTATGGATGGTAGTTTGATATTCACTTCTATTTAGATAAACTTATAAGTAATTTCATATATATGTTTATTGCAAAACATATGAATTTTATAAAACTTATTCATATTGCAAGAAAGTTGACACAAACATTTAAATTTTGTGACAAATATAAAAGAATAATTTGTTAGCTTTCATATGTAGACAGCAAGAATAGGGACAAATAAGCCTAGATATTTAAATTCAATATATCTAGTCTTTTAATACAAATTGTAATTAAATTCCAATATTTGAATTAAAAACTTAAAATATTTGTTTTTGTTTTAATAGCACATCTAATTATATTTTTATCACAGGGTTAATTTCGAAACTTTACTCAAATTAATAATCTTATCACATTTTAAGTATATTAAAATTTAAAATTAAAAAATACTTTTTATGGGACCATTGGAAGATAAGAAAGGAAACATATTTTAAAAAGATATATTAATATATATTTATATCAAAATTTAGAATTTTTAAAATTAATGGTATTTAAGTTTGGTAGGATAAATCAGAAAGAAATCCGTCCCTTGACACTTTGGTTATTCAATTGAAGATTGCAGAAAACATTAAATTTTACAACTTAGATTTAATATTAGGCAGAATTGGTTGAGAACTTCGCTGTGTTGTCTTGGGGGACAGTTTTCTTTTCACAACTATTTACAAGTTACCAAGTGTTTTACACTAAATTTAACATTTGTCATGGATGTGATGAAAATTACTCATCAACAAGTTAACAATGATCATGTACATGTATAAAAATTAATACTACAACAAAAAAGTTGTGCAGTATTATTACAGGCATGATGAATTCTCAATTTAGACTCAACCTGTAAAAATACATAGGTAAGCATATATTGCATAACAGTCTTGGGTAAAAGAGATTCCATATCTAGAGCTCAGAAACATAAGGTTGCCATTATATGTGCCACTATATGTCAGAAACATTAGTTGTATGTGCCTTTATCTTAAACTAACACTTACAACCAAACGGCTTTATGCTTCTGAAGTCTAGATATATTTTCAATCCATATGCAACTAACATAAATGCCTTTTACTATAGGAATGTTATCACTAGGAATAGGAAAATGTGTTTTTTGTCACAAGTACACCGTTACAGAATGATAAATAAATGTTCTGCATATAGGACAAGTTCTCTGGTAACCATACAATCTTCTACAACAGTCAGCACACAGGCAGACATGGCGACAAGGAAGAGTAAGTACACATTTTTGCCGTTCTTGGCATATGACACACAGAGAATCAGCAGCATTAGCAACATCGTCAGCATCAGAAGGAGTGTAGTCCTCCTGAGTCCCAACATCTTCGGCAACTGCTCTTATAGCACTATCCTCAGAGTTTGTAAAATAATCAATGACTACATAGTACCAATATAAAACATTTCTAATAAATGACCAGTAGAATAATGTCATATACGTCACTATATCTTCCCTAAAATGTACACATAAGCGCACAATGACTATAGTACTAGTGATGCCCATAAATGACTGCAAGGGCACTTCTGTTAAATAATTGGTAAATTTTAATAAGGACATATAACTATCCACAACAATGTTCACTATCATCTTCCCAATACTCTTGAACATCGCCTGCATTAACTGAGGTAGATGTATAGGAAGGAATGTCACCATCAGCCACACAGTGTCACCCACTAATATCATCATTTTCATTAATAGACATAGCACTTCACTCACAATCACAGTCACTGCCTGTAATAACCATTTCACCGACGCTAATATTGCACTCAGTTTAAAATACACGGTGTTAAAAATATCAAATAAACCATGTTGCACATGAATAATATTACCCACTATCGCATCGAAAACTCCATTAGCAGATGCAGGTATATCTTCAGTGAATATAGATACATTGTCTTCATAAACTATTTGGAAAAATGAGACAATACTATGCAAAATATTAAATATAATAGACGAAATCCATGCGACTGTTGATACTATAAATTGTCCAGTAAATGAAGCAAGAAGGAGGATATTCTGAAGAGTCGTAGCAAATGCATTGATTATTTTCGCCACAAGTGAAATCATTATTGTATTTTCATTATTCTTAGTAAGTGAAACGACGAATAAACTTATTATTTACAATGAATAAAACTTCCCATTGGTTTGACTGACACTTAAGACAAACTTTCTTGACAGTTGACATATATTTCAATCAAAACCGTTCTGTAACAGCTGATGTTAGAGGAAAAGAACTTGGAATAGACCTATGTAGCATACATAAAAATAAGAAAAAATATTTATTTGGCTATCTGAGGGACCTACCAAGTTACCAAGCTATTTTCTGAAATTGTCTCATAATCATAACATCAAATTTAAACTTTTCACCTGTGTTTAAAAAATAAATTGTCTGATTCGATTCTAATAATACCCTGAGACAAAATGAAATAAATAAATAGCGAGAAAATATGTAGTATGTAGTATTCGTGCCTCATATCCCAATACTTTAAATAACTTAATCTGGGTCTCCATAATTTTTTGGTAGATTTGTAATCTCTTTCTTTTAAGTATCTTTTCGCCCCACACTCTATTACAATATTAATTGTGTAAGTCTCGATAATCGTATTATTACATTATCTTTGGATTGTGTTTTATGTTCATTATGTTGTCATATATCTGCATATTTTTGAGGAATATGAGTTTTTCTGACTTTTTCTGTCGTTGATACTATCGAGAAATAATTTATATATATATAACAATTAAAATAGCTTA
The DNA here is from genome assembly GCA_947037095.2 of Nycteola revayana. Taxonomy (NCBI): domain Eukaryota; kingdom Metazoa; phylum Arthropoda; class Insecta; order Lepidoptera; family Nolidae; genus Nycteola; species Nycteola revayana. The sequence continues at coordinate 4,447,813 of OX344838.1, forward strand.
AACAAACTAAGGCAGTGGCAGTTTATTATGGTAATAACACACACAAATATTAAAACTTGTTTATTGAAAACATAACCTAGGTTATTAATAGCTCAATTGATGGATATGATACTCGTAGTACGAATCCATTGTTTTGACACTATGATCCTAACGTGTTTATAGGAGCCGCCCAATACTGGCACCAGTTCTCCTGGCTTGATGGGATCACCGCTGCTGCCGCCCGCAATGATGGGTGGTTTGGCACCACCGATGCCGCCGGCGGTGGGCATGCCTCCGGTGCCCGGAATGCCCGCAATGCCCGGTATGCCACCACCTATGGGCTTTCCGCCTATGATTGCACCATTTTCAATGCCACCTCCAGGCTTTCCAGCATATAAACCTGTAAGTATTGTCACAATCCAGATGACTCAATGACCAAATTACAACTTGAAAGATTGTTGGTTGAGCAAATTTGTTTAGTTTTTTTTATGGAAGCAATTACATAAATCATTTAGCAATGGACAAAGCATAAATATGTTATTAATCAATATCATAAATGTCATTCATGCAACCATCTTTAAAACATTATGTAGAATTGAAATTTGACCTCTACTATGTCTAATCAATACTAAGACCCTTAAGACTAGAGTATTTTGAACAGTGAAGTATGAAATACAGCTAACCAGGTCTTGGTTAATGTTTAAATAATTATTTGAAGTATTCATATTTTTTATGTTAACCAACAGGAATTAAATGCACCCGCTCCAGATGTGGCTCCATTGGCAAATCAAAGCAGTCCTTGGTCTGAACACAAAGCACCTGATGGACGAACATATTATTACAATTCTGTTACCAAACAAAGTCTTTGGGAAAAACCTGATGATCTGAAAACTCCAGCTGAGGTATGTATATTTAGTGTAATAAATTGTTCATTTGTGATTTGTTTACCAGCTGTCTGTGCCTGGCTTCATCTGTAGTTTCTGACATTTCCCCATTCTTTGGTCAGTGGTTAACTTATTTTTATTTAAACAAACATAACAAAAAATATCTTAGCTAAATTGGTCAAATTATTCCTTAATAATATTCATATATACAGCAACTAATTTTTATTTATATAGATACTTACTTTTAAATTGTCATGTACTAAATATGTTTAAGATTATTCAGATTTAAGATAAGCATAAGGGGCTAAACCTAAGATGCAGGTTTGAATCCTGCCGGTGGTCTAAAATTAAACATATCAATTTTGAAATTTAATTCCAATAGTCAGTCACTTAAAAGAAGTAACTTTTTTTTTCTTTTGCCAGAAACTCTTATCTACTTGTGTTTGGAAAGAGTACACAACAGATGCTGGAAGAGTGTATTATCATAACATAGAGACTAAAGAATCAAGTTGGATCATACCAAAGGAGCTACAAGAAATTAAGGATAAAATAGCAGCAGAAGAAGCTGCACAGTTAGTATTATAAATTAAATTTGTAATTGTTATATTATTATTAAAAAATTTAATAGACTACGTTAATATGTTTTTGCAATTTGTAATGTATGATTTATCTTACTTATTACTTACATCACATTGTAATTTTATTTATGTTATTCAGTTACATATTATCTATCAATATTGCATTTTAGGTCAGCAATGAGTGTAGACATTGTGCCTGGTGAAGTGCCTTTACCCTCATCACCATCTAATGGGAATAGTGGAAGTTCAGCTTTAGATGAGGCTATGGCAAAGACTCTAGCTTCTATTGACCCGTCTCTTACAAGCTCTATACCAATACCAGAGGAGAGTAAGTAAATTAAATCTATACAGCATGTATCAATAATGATGTCAGATCTGCCATGTAAAAATACTTTTATATTTCTATTAATACATTCCATATATTATAATAAAAAACCTACTTATATTGGTTCAGAATGGACACCATATAGCTACCTTGAGGATTGCACACCAATTATGATACACCTGGTATATGTATTTGAAGTAAATTTTTTTTTAGCTGTTTTTACTTGTGTCCAGTTAGAAATTGTTTAACCTTTAGAGTGTTAGAATGATATGACTCTTTTATATTTTTAAAACTTCTGTCTTTTGACTCTTTGTAATCAATTAATGGTATGAACTCTTTTGCACTATAAAGTTCACAGCATTCTGATAATTAATTTGTTTGTAACTGTCATGAGATGACTGTACGTTACATCAAGTTAGATCTCAGGCTGTTTAAGGATTTAATTTAAACCGATACATTGTTATAAAACATAAAAAAAAGTTTAATGTTTTTTTTTATAACAAATAATTAAAATTTGTCATTATTATTTATTTTATTTGATTGTTTAAAATTAATGGATACAGTTAATTTCTAACTAGGACTAGAACAAATTTAGTGTCATCATGTTTTATGTAGATTTTATTATGTGTATTATATTTGAATTACACAGGTAAACCTGAAGATATGACACCAGCACTTGGTACCAACAATGAGAATGCAGAACAAGGTTCAGAATTACAGTACAAGGACAAAAAAGAGGCCATAGAAGCTTTCAAAGAACTTTTAAAAGACAGGGTTTGTTTATATTCTATTTTTGTTTTTATCATTTTAGAAAATATTCTTTGAAAGAATTTCTAACAAAATTGCTTAAATTCATCTCCGAAAAACAGAGATGTCAGAGTTCAAACATACACAAATGAAAGCTTAAAATGCTCATAGAGTAATGTTTTAATTGTTATATTTATTGTATTTAGAATGTGCCATCAAATGCTACATGGGAGCAATGTGTAAAAATAATATCGAAAGATCCTCGCTATGTCACCTTCAAGAAGCTAAATGAGAAGAAACAAGCTTTCAATGCTTACAAAACCCAGAAGTTAAAAGATGAGAGAGAAGAGCAAAGGTAATTTTGTAAATGTTTTTAAAGAAAAACATGTGAAAAAAAGTTTAAATTACAACTTCAATAAACTTGCCATATTGTATTTTACTATAAGTCAAATATTAAACTTAATTGCTATGATGTTTGAAGACAAAGAATATATTTCCCTCATTAATATTATTCAAGCCATGAATTTACTTCATATTCATTATTATTCATAATCCACTTATTACCTTTTGCTAGTTAATAAGTGCTTCTTTAATTTTTTAATAATTAAAAAGTTAAAGAGGCGATTAAAATTTAATTAAATGTTACTTTTTATTTCAGATTAAAAACTAAGAAGAACAGAGAGAATCTTGAAGAGTTCTTGTTGACGTGTGATCGTGTTACATCGCTCACGAAGTTTTACAAATGTGAAGAAATGTTTAATAATCTGGAGGCAAGTAAAAGTACAGAATACATATATTTATGTGGTTTCTGACAAAAAATATTAATCATATCAGAGCAGCTCAATGCAGACAGGAAATGAAATGAAATTTGTCTTCGCTTACAGATGAAATAAGTGCAATTCATTTTCTGTTCACTAAAAAGAGTAATTTTATTTCATATATATATATATATTATATATATATCTCATGAAAACGGTGGGACTATGGCCCGCCCCGTACTGTCGATACATCGTCAACGCTCAAATCAAGCTTATTCCTCCCTGGCCCCATGCCTTGCCGCTCTTTCCTAACTTTTATTTTTGATGTGTTGTTTTTTGTTATAGATTTGGCGATGTGTTCCCGAGTCAGATCGGAGGGATATATTTGAAGACTGTATTTTTACTATTACCAAGAGGGAAAAAGAAGAAGCTAAGGCTTTGAAGAAGCGTAATATGAAGATGTTAGCGCAGGTAAAAACTTTGCACACTTTTAGCCCTGGCATATTAAAGAGGTTATCAAAATTAGAAAGTTGAAAAATGGCAGTTTAAAAATCTGAATAGCGCACTTTTAAAATACGCACGTTTTATATGTATAGTAAATTTGACATGGTATGTGAATAGTGACTATTTTCTGTAATGCAAATAAAAGAACAAGGAAATAAACTATTAAAATTTCATAGTATTTCATTATTATATTTTCACATAGGTACTTATCCCATTTAATGTAATGGTTTACAAATTATATTCCATGTTAATCATAGGTATTGGAGAACATGAGTGAGATCACGTACAGTAGCACGTGGAGTGAGGCGCAGGTGCTACTGCTAGAGAATTCCTCCTTCAAGAACGACGTCAGTCTGCTGGGCATGGATAAAGAAGATGCGCTAATCGGTACATATCATTTTATTGTCTTGTTTTTCTCATTAACAACATAATATGCTGAAGTAGTTTATTTTGTGTATTATTTACCATATATTATGTATGGAGTGTGTTTAGGCATAAAAGTACATGGTACATATTTTATGATAGTGTCCACCATATTCTGTTCATGTAGCTTGCCTTTGATAATGGATTGCTTACCATTGAAAACAAGTGTATCAACAAAAACACGGTCATCATGGCAGGCAGCGGCTTGGCAGGCTGTGTAGGTATACCCCTGGCTCTGCTTAAGTCCATGAGCAGTGATATAACTTACCAACAGGTTAGCTGCTAGCTCGTTTGCCACCTTGGGCAATAAAAAAAAAAACAAAAATCGTTAATTATAAAATTTTATGATTTTTTCAGTTTTTGAACAACACATTAGAAACTTGGAGGCTGAGTATGTACAGGAGCGTGAGCAAATAAAAAAACGCAATAAGAGACAGCAGAGGAAGAATAGAGATAATTTTTTGGTATGTGATGTTGATTTATTACACATGTATACAATTTAAGGTTCAATGGCTTTGAGAATCTATAGGTTTTTTTCTCAAAATATTATGGTCAATCAATACATATGATTTAAATGGATTGTGTAAAAACAGCTAATCTCTGTATGGCTAACGAATATAGTAAACAGTAGCTATTTGTGACCGTAGCCCAATGGCTAGGGGCGTCGGACTTGTGATCTTGTGGTCGCCGGTTCGATCCTCACTCAATGCATTACCGACGTCAATCCACTCGTAACACAAGCGTTTTAGCTAAGCACGATGGGTTAACAAAAATACTAGTAGACTGTAAAACTCTGCTAAAAAAAACCTTTGATTGATTAATTAATGTTCTGTGTTTGAGCGCGACAAATGTCGCCAGAGCTCATATGTGATAAGGGATTTGGTCGGCAATGAGTGATGTCTGTGTTTGACGCATTCTACGTCTTTCGCTCAGGCGAACCTTGCTTGCCAACACTCTGACATGTAAAAAGGTCCTTTAATTTTATTAATTTACTGGTTTCACCCGCGTAACTCCCGATCCCGTGGGAACTTCATAATTAAATATAGCCTTTGTCACTCAGGGTGAATGTAGCTTTCCAATGGTGAAATATTTTTTAAAAAACAGCACCATAGTTTTTGAATTTAGTTTTTACACACACAATAATACAAATCTTACCTCTTTACAATATTGGTATAGATACATTAAATAGCTAGATTAGTAGCCAAGTGTGAAAATTATGTTGATGAGTCGATGTAACTTTTAATATAATTAAATACATTAAATACATTACTTATGAACTAATTTTTTTGCTTCAGGTGTTACTTGACACTCTACACGAGGAAGGGAAACTGACGTCAATGTCGCTATGGATCGAATTGTACCCTGTTATATCGGCGGATATGCGATTTTCGGCTATGCTAGGTATGTATACACTCATAATGACCTGACTTGATGAGAGATCGCATGCATCGCATCTTCATAGTTGCAAGAATTGTGTAGCTTCCTCTACTAATAAAATAAATACAGACAAACAAATACAAACAGAGACAGACTAGAACATACATAGGTTTACTTTAACTTGTACCTAATTCATCATCAGCCCAAATAACATCCACTGTTGAACATATATCTCCCTCGAATGCTGTGTCATATGTTGCCATAGTCACCACGCTTGGCAGATGGGTTGGTGACCTCAGTATTGTGTAGTTACAACATATAGACAAGTAAGGCTGCTGCAACAATCACTGTATGTAGTATGAGGGTAGTTCTTCAACCAACCAGACTCGGAAATATCTTTTTTGTTCGGTGTAGAAATCTTCGAAAACCTCCGAAATTTATGGTGCGCTACCCCACGAAGGTTCAACTATGAAAATTACTGGTATTGTTAGTGACCAGTATTATTTCTATATGATTACAGGGCAAAACGGATCGACGCCACTAGATTTATTCAAATTCTATGTAGAAAACCTGAAAGCTCGGTTCCATGACGAGAAGAAGGTGATAAAAGAAATATTAAAAGAAAAGAATTTCGAGGTGAAGCCTGACACTACGTTCGAGGAGTTCGCGACCGTCGTGTGCGAGGACAGCAAGTCTGCGTCGTTGGACGCGGGCAATGTCAAACTTACTTACAACTCTCTGCTTGAAAAGGTACCTTTTGTAGTTTATTTTTTCTTTGGCAATTTAAAAAGACAACTCCTATACTAGTGATATTATAAATCCTTGTGTCGCGGTGGCTAAACCTAGCAGACCCAGACACAAAACAACTATCAGTGGTTCCCACAAATAGTTACCACGGATGAGAATGGAGCTGCTGCTCAGACCTGGTCTTGTAATAACAATATAAAATAAAGAACAATCCAGTAAAGGCTATAGCATCATTGAGATAAGTGCCCCTATGCTATCTCCTACTACTGGATTGTTCTTAATTTAAGTATATAACTATAATTGCATAAATATATACAAATAAAAGTATGGATTAAACAATTCAATGTTTGAACTAGTAAAGAAAAGTAGTTCTAAATAAATCAAAATCATTTTTCATTGTGATATATTTCTAATTACAGTTGAATGTAAGTAAGTAAAATATAACTTTAAACCTCTAAAATAACATGGGTAAAGAGTTAACAAACTATTTGAAATGCACATTAACGTTTGACTATTCAGTCATATTTAGAGAGCCGCCTAAGTGCTTCGAGGGTCCCTTAGATAAGTGTTCCCAATGGCCGTGAATAGCCCTTGGACATCGTCAGAGGGCACTGATATCACTGATGATATCATGCTGACGAAGTGTCAATGCCCACGGAAGATCACTCGGTGCTTTAAGAGGATCGTCCATCTCCTCGTGGACTTACATATGGAGAGGACCAACGGAGAAGGGAGGACCACACCCTGCCGACGGCAACAGATGTCTTAATGTACTTCATCACGAAAAAAATAAGGTTTAGTCAACCAAAAACATCTTTATTTCAGGCTGAAACAAGGAACAGGGAGAAAATGAAAGAGGAATCTAAGGCACAGGTAAAGACCGAGAGTGCATTCAAGTGGGCGCTGACGGACGCCAACATCGACCACTCGCTGTCGTGGCCCGACGTCAAGGACAAGCTCGACCTCGACGCGCCAGAGTTCGCGGCCGTGCCCTATGAAGAAGACAGGATTAGGATATACAAGGTACGTACTTACTGCAACATCTGTGTCACGAAATTAATAGAATCAACGAAAAAAGATAGGTTTACACAAAGGGAATAGTAAATAGGGAATATGTACACATTTATGAGAAGAGTTAAACCGGTGTAGGTCAAACCACGGGAGAACAAACCACCATCTGCATATGGATGGTTTAAGATGGCATGGTTTAAGGGAGTCACCAAAATGCGACTGCGGCGCACCTGACCAGACCGTTTCCCATGTGGTAAATGACTGTCCACTGCGCTGTTTTCCCGGCGGCATGACTGAGCTCCACAAATACACACCCGCTGCATCACGCTTGCTGAAGCATTTGGACATACAAATATAATCCACGCAGGATGTTTGCCATAGGCAATAATAATAATGAGAAGAGATTACTGTTATGTGTATTTGTACACAGCTAGCAGCGAACTCTTCGCCCATAAAGAATTACTTGTTGTTATAGTGACAAAAAAATTATTTACTTTATTTGATACTAACGGTGAAAACCTATCTCTTTTGTTGACTGTACACCCACATGAAATGATAAAAGTAAATTGGTTCAACTGTCTTAAAACACGAATGATGTATACTCTAAAAATGTAGTTATATATTGTCCAAAAATAGTTTTATGTTTTGCTAAAAAATTCTTTCAAGTTGCTCCGTGTATACAAAGTGTTATTTAGGTATATTATATTTTTAATGTGTTAAGTTTACATCTTGAATGCATCGAATATAAGGGGAGCGGATATATGCCAGTAGGTAGCTCTTGGAAATTCAGTCGCTATGTAAAGTATCTCAGGGCGAGTTTCAAAGTTAATACAAATATTTTCTTTGTTCCTTTAAGTCTGTGTATGTATCAATGCTGAGAAGCTATATTCGATTTTTTAAATGTGCTAAATTGTTTAAATTATCTAAAGCATATTTTATTAACAGGACTTCCAGCATGAACAAGAAGAAAGTTGCATGCATTACCATCATCCGAAGACAAGGAAATCAAAGCGCTCAAAGAAGAAGAAGAAGCGTTCTCATTCTGCTTCCCTGGTAAGTTCTGCAGTTGTATTGTACTAGAAACTGAAAGTGACATTTTATATATTTATGTTTATATTTATGTTATGATGTATTTTATGTTTTTTTTTTTAATGAAAATTGCTTCAAACATTGTGTTGTAGGTTTTGACTTTTTATTATATTTGTGTAATGTTCGTCCGCAGTCCCGGTCCCGCTCGGGGTCCCCGGCGGCCCGGTCTCCGTCCCCGGCTCCGAGCCACGCCACGTGGAGCTCGGACGAGGCGCGCAAACACAAGAAGTCCAAGAAGAAGCACAAGAAAGCTCTCTCGCCTGTACCCGTTAGTTGCATTTTATAATTATTTAATACTAGTTTCTGTCTATACAAACTTCAATTCTCAAGTCACCATGCTTGGCAGGCAGGTACGTAAACGTTGCTGCCGGTTACTTGGTATGTGATAGTCACAAATTATGTTATGATGTTATGAACGACATTCCGAGGCACGGAGGGTAGTCCCTCAACCCATCAGACACGGCAAGAAGTCTTTGAATTTACACTTCTACTACTACAATTTATAAAAATTCATACATTCAAGTTTTTTTTTTTGTTGTCATCAAATTTGGTTTACACGTTCTCACTGAATGGTACGTTAGCACCATTGTTTAGTTGAAATTATAATCTATCATAATCATTTGTTTCATGTCAAGCTGGCGTCATTTTATATGGTGAGATTTCTCCGCATACTTTTGTATAATGTCTCGCTAAATGTTGTATGTATGTAGTATTATTATTACAGCCAATATCAATTAGACAGTAGGTCGACAATTAATAAGATCTCTTACTCTCATCTCGGTGGTGTCAGTGAATTATAGAAAATAAGTGTTTGTTAGTAGTTCCACAAAATCGTAGTCTAGTTGTATTTTTTATTCTTTTCGTTTATTAGTTTCTGATTTAAAACATTCCTAAATATTTGATGTTGTCGTTGCAGTTGTAACAACCCACCCGCCTACCTAAACCATGTCCTACCCTAACTAGGCGATCACGGCCTAAAGACCGTAAATTAAACTACCTAAATATAAAATAACGATAATTGTGATTTGTATTTGTATAGAAATGTAGGAAAGTAGGGGAAGGTAGGATTGTTAGTACCTAACAGTCCTACCTTCCCCTATCATATAATAAATATAAACTGTACCTTTTACCTACACTCCCCTACAATCCTAAACTTCTATACATAACATTCCTACCTTCCCCTACTTTCCTACACTTCTATACCTAACATTACTACCTTTCCCTATCATACCGTAAATAACAACTGTACCTTCAACAACTGTACCTTTTACCCTACTTTCGTCAAATCTCTAAATGTGTAGGTATCAAATACATTTGATTTCCGAATTATCCTTCAACAACTTATCATCGCTATACCTTTGAATGTACTAAGATTTGGTAATAACTTTATAAGTTTTATTAAATAAAGTTATCTTACAAAATCCTAACTCTAGTGTAGTCTAAACCTTAACTGCCCCTACATTCCTACACTTCTAAATGTGTACATTTCAAAACCAATCGAGTCGCGGCTCATTTATATTTTAAACGTGAATGTGTTGCCTAATCCTAATCTCGCTATATTGAGCTGGTAAACTCAGTGTACCTACTCCCTAAACCTTCCTAAGGGTCACGAAAGAGTATTATGGGAATCCGTAGATTCACCTCAAGGCCGGAAACAGGACCTTAGGCGGGAATACTCCTCCAACCGGATATATATTTTAGTGAACATATACCTACATATATAAAGATAGAACACAGTATTCAAACGTTGCAAACAGAATCTCGGCGCTAACAATAAGCATCAATCCTCTTCTTCTACTGATCTCCGAGACTCCAAGTATACAAAATTAGAACATGTGTAGGGCAATTAGACTGATCCCAATGCAAGGGTAAAATCAATCTCTCGAGGCGCCCTAACCTTTCCGAGTTCTACCACTAGCTAATGTTAGGGATGGTTAATCCTCACAAGATATCCTAACGGACAGCTAGATCGGATTAACCCAGCACCATGACTGGATAATTAAGTTAAAAGACAACCTGTACACCTTCTCCGGTACATCCCCAGAATGCGTAAATCCATTAACTTTGTTTTTATTTCGATTTCACTATTAACTCCGTTCACCGTCAAGTCGCCATTATTCCCTTATTTATTTCTAAATTCGGGACTCAAACAACTTCATAATGAAAAGAATAAATAATTACCACAAAGATAAAACAATTCTTTACAGATAACACATAATATCACTGAGAAAATACAAGAGATAAACATACAAACATATATTTTTCACAAGAGACCTAACTTCTTCTAAGGACGCTAAAATCAAGATGTCTTCCCTTTCTTCCTTTAAAACTTATATTTTCGCTCCAAATAAAAGTTTCCAATCGCGAACCGCGCAAGCGTCTTATGTCCGAATAATAACTTGACCAATTTATAATAGGCTACCTACTTAATGTTCGAATTCCTCTATATTCAAACAATACAAAGAATCTTTTATATTTCGATACCAGCAATTTATACTAGGCCAACTCTTAAAACCCTACTTTACAGTAGAAGCTTACAAAGGGAAAAATGTGATTATGATTACATTAATTAAGATACTACTTTGAAATTTGGTACACTGTATAATAAATGTATTTATTACAATCCCCTATATTTACTTTTTCTTAATAATTTATATTTTTGGATTTAGCGTTAGTTAGCCGTATATGCACGTAATTGCCGAATACAATCTAATATATAAAATTCTCGTGTCACAGTTTTCGTTGCCATACTCCTCCGAAACGGCTTAACCGATTTTGATGAAATTTTTTGTGCTTATCCGGTATCTATGAGAATCGGCCAACATCTATTTTGCATCCCCCTAAATGTTAGGGGTAGTCCACCCCTAAATTTTTATTTTTATTTTTCAGACAATGTTAGGGGTAGATTAGAGGTAGGTGTAGGGTAGGGGTAGTGTAGGGTAGGGGTAGTGTAGGGTAGGGGTAGTGTAGGGTAGGGGTAGTGTAGGGTAGGGGTAGTGTAGGGTAGGGGTAGTGTAGGGTAGGGGTAGTGTAGGGTAGGGGTAGTGTAGGGTAGGGGTAGTGTAGGATAGGGGTAGTGTAGGGTAGGGGTAGTGTAGGGTAGGGGTAGTGTAGGGTAGGGGTAGTGTAGCGTAGGGGTAGTGTAGGGTAGGGGTAGTGTAGGGTGGGGGTAGTGTAGGGTAGCGGTAGTGTAGGGTATGTATCGATTGAGGCAGTACGAAGTCTGCCGGGTCAGCTAGTTTCACATATAACACTCCGCTAACTAATGTTAGCGTAGAACATTACGGAGAAACATAATGCTCAGTAAAGTTATTTTTATTGCGTTGGAATTATATTTCTTAAATATTTTTCAGCTGAATATATTTATTAGGTTTATACGATTATACATGAAATATAATATCGGTAAGTATTTCCCTAAATTCTAAGTTTTTAAAGTTAACAGGTAAGTGCGTGACAGGCGGATATCGTTTTAAAGGCCTTTAAATTATAGATCGACCTTTGCTACTAATTAGCGCATCATTTAACTTCAATCCTACTAAAAAGTTTATTCATGGATTACTGATTGGTTACTGACTCAAAAACTACTGAACGGAGTTCGATGAAATTTGGCACATAGATAGATTATTTAGTATCAAGTTAGTGTAAGTATCTAAGGCAAGGACTTAAGATAGTTTTTTTATCAAAGAAATAGCATCATCCCTAAAGGGGTCTACTGTTGAAGTATAATTTAAACGATTACAGCAAACAATTAAATTATTTATTAAAACTTAAGTAACTACTAATTTAATAAGTGATCAGATCAAATCACAGACATCGTGAGTAAATTATAGGTATTTAAATCAAAATTGTACATAATATTACAAAAAAAAATACCACATCATTTTCGAAATTGGCTATATTATAGCCTTTTTTTTTGTCCGGGGTGAAATACATTTACGCATTCCCACCGCCGTTGCAGCGTATTCGCGAGCTGGCGGTGGGATATATGGGACTCGCCCTCTCTATAGCGTGGTATGCTAAACTCATACTACGAGGAGAGGACCCTACACCACTAAAATCCCCCGGACACTCCTTCGATCCGCCATTGGCGGGGGCCGGGTACGCATAAGCAATCCGGCCCCCCGACGGCACTTCTAGGCCACACTTACATTTGCCCAATTATAGGGACGCCTGGAGTGTAGAGGCGTCCGTACTCCTCATGGGTCAGCCTCGAAGGGAGCGGGGCCCATGTGCCCCACTCCCCGAAGCCGAGCCTAGGGCGGTAGGCGGCGGGTTTCGGCCTGCCGCCGACGGCCAACACGCCATCTGCGGAGCGGGTGGGCGGAGGGATCTTCTTCCCTCTCCCGCTCCGCGGCCTCCTTCTGTGACATAACTTGTCTACAGAAGGAGGCAACCGCCTCCCACGACCTCTCGCTTTGGACCATCTTTGAAATTATGATCGGCACCAAAAGGTCGTCTCCCACCACGCCAACGAGCTCCTCCCGCTCGTTGCCCCACGCCGGACACTTTACCACCGTGTGCTGCGCCGTATCGTCGACACAGTCACAGTGGTGACAGCGAGTGTCCGGCGCTCTCTTCGCCACGTTGCACAGGTAGTGGCCGAAGCAGCCATGTCCTGTTACTACCTGTGCAACGTGGTAGGTGACGTCGCCGTGACGGCGACCGGCCCACCCTTTTAGATGGGGCCGAATTGCCTTCACCGTACGCAACCCGCTCCGTGGCGCGGCCTCTAGCCGCTCCTGACATTTCCGGAGCGTTTGGCGACGGACCTCAGTCCGCCACCGTGCAACACCCTCCGGAAAGGGGTCGCGGCCAGAACGCGCCTCCTCACACCTCCACCGGTACGCGGCGGCCTAAACCTCCGTCTTAAGGACCCACGGAGGGGACCCCGCAAACATCAAAGTCGGTTTACCCAGTCAAAAGTTCTGAGGTAGCAAACATAAAAAAATACAATCCAATTAAGAATCTCCTCCTTTTTAGAAGTCGGTTAAAAAGAGATTAAACCGGCCCGGGATTCGAACCCTACCTGGCCCACACCACTTCTAGTGGTATTGGTCTACCAATAGACAAATTTTAATTAAGCTAAGTAGTACATTAACGGACAAACAAGGAATACACGACCGCTTATATACTACGCTAACTGTGAGTTAGCGTAGTATACACGGGCTTTGAGCAAAACTTCTTAAATTTTCTAAAAAGTATGTAAAGTATGTAGCATTACTATTATACATATAATTTTGTAACATAATATACATTTAAATCTTTTAAAACATTAAACTAACCACTCTCGACAAATGAAAGTGGAATTTCATTATTGTTGTTATTATACTCCACCAGGAATTTTCGTCGGTTTTTGCTAATTCCACTAAATATTATGCCCGTTTTCTTGACATTTTTGTTATAATTTAAGTTAACTATCATGGTCTATAAAATAAGCAGTAGCTGGATACCATAACCTATTATTTACTTATATAAAAATATAAATTCGCGCAATCACGCGCAATACAGCGACAAGTGTCGTTGGAGTAATGTAAACAAACAAGCGGCGCGTCCCACCCCCCGCGCATAGGCGCTAACAATACTTGGCGTAATATGGATCGATCGATTTTCAAACTTATGTTTAGTGAGCGCTGTATACCATTTGTAACTTTTTAGTTTTTATTTTTTCTTCACAATTTTTTTATGCCACAGATAAAACACAATATTTTAAACAACTTTGCATTAAAAACATAATTTACCTAAATTTCGAGTTAGCGTAGTATAAATTGCTGGTGTCGATTTGGTCGTATGAATCATTGCTGTCAACATCTAAAAACAAACTGATTCCAATTTTCGTATCTTTTCAATACTTTATATTTTTATTGTTTTAACTATTTTTTGAAACGATATGCTCAATTATTATTTTCTAAATATTAATTAAATATGTTAATTAAACATTAAAAAATAATTGTTCATAAAAGAAACATGTTGATTTTTTAAACATTAAAAAATAATTGTTCATAAAAGAAATATGATTGAATACGAACTATCTCTAATTTACAGCCATAGATTAAAAAGAAATATTGAACATATATTTTTCATTTAATTTATAGTATTTATAATAATTAAACTGCGTTAAGTTCTAAAAGAATTATTGAACGTATTTAAATATGTTAGTCCATTTAACTTAACGTATTACTATTATTTAACCATCTAACGTAGCATAATTACAATGGAATGTAAATGTAGAATGTAGTTTATAACGTTTTTGACTAGATGTCACCACTATTAGCATTATTGGTCGATGTAATAGTTGACTATTTAGTAACTTTGCATTTTATCACTAGATGTCACTGATTACCCTATTTATAAATAGCTGTAGATATAATTATCCGTTCGTAGGGGATCTTAATCGATATATTTTATCACCCCTCAAAGGGCTTTGAGGGACGTTTAGTTACAGTCCGCAATTTAATGATAATTAAACTTACAAACAAGATTGATCGAACTAAAATCGGACTAATTAAATAATAAATAAACATAAATAACGTAAAGTACGAACGTTCCGTTACGCAGTCCGTGATAGAAAAATGTAAGTAATGCTTGGTTTTTTACAGAAATCTCCGACTCCCGAAGAGGGTGGTATATCCGACGAGGAGACTGTACGGCCGCGTAAGAAGACTAAACGAAGCGCGCCCAGCAGTCCGGAGCTCGAGCCCGACGCGATGCCTGTAGGGCACAAACCAAAGAAGAAGAAGGACAAAAAGGAAAAGAAGGAACGGTACGTCCTCAGTTGCATAAAACTGTCCTAAAACCACCAAAGTTTTAGCCACCTTCACCTTCTTATTGTTTGAACTTCCATACAAAGTCTGTCAAAATTAAAATTATTTCTCCGCTAAATTTTATTTGAGAATTGATAAATTAGATCTTTAACCATTCAATAAAGCTGGAGCCTCGATCCTTTATGTTCGGTGACGTATCAAAAACCTCGTGGTAGCCTATTTACATATATCAGCCCGAAAAAAAAGAACACAATTTTATGTCAATATTTTGTGAAATTTACTTGATGCATTAACCTCACGTGTCGCTTTTGGTGATGTGTGAGACGTGAGTGTCATGTATCATCTGTTAGAGTGTGTGTGCAATCTTATCTCGAATGTGTTGGGAAGTGGAAAGTTTACTAGTTGCATTCACTCGTGTGAAGTAAACGCAACAGGTAACTGAGAGTGTGTGTGTGTGTGTGTGGCAGGTCGGGCGCGGCGTGGAGCGACGCGGAGCTGGAGTCGCGGCGCGCGGCGCTGCTGGCGCAGCTGCACGAGCACGAGGCGGACTGACGTCGCGTCACGCACGTGCACATCTTCAACCAGTACCCCTCCGCCTCCGCCTCCGCCAACAGAAAGAGTTGTCCCCCGCCGCCGCCGCCGCCCCCGTCCGCCGAGCCGTGCGTCGACTCCGAGGAGTCGTGCCTCGTGCCCGCTACCGCTTCCCCCGAATCTTAAAAGCTTTTCCTGTACGAGGATTGGACTGGTTTATTGCAAACTATATCAGTTTTGCTGACGATAAGTCGCACATTTTTATGACCGATCGCCCGGTAAATGGACATTGAACATTGAATTTATAGATTTTTCATAGACGTTTGTGTAACAATTTTGTCGAATAGCTTAAAATTCCTGTTGTGTATATTCAATCTTAGGTTACGACGTATACTGGACTTACAAGTGTCATCCTGACTGAGCTATTTAGCGAGTGCGATGTATTATATTAGTTGTGCTAATTATTTAATGTATGTATATGTATTTCAAATCATAAAATAATAAACTGCTATTAAAACACACTTTTTATAGATTCTTGTTACTTACAAATGTGTATTAGACATAAACATAACATAAATTAGTGATAACCGTTTTGCAAAATGGAGGCGTATGAGTTGAGGGGATTAAAAGTTTTAATTAAAAACTAGACTAACAAATATACATAATTATTTCATTAATTATTAAGTTATATTTCTAAATACGGCAGTAGTCAAGATTGCAATGAATATGTTGTTGAAATCTGAGATATTTGCTTTTATTCATTAAAGGAACTCACTATCACTATTGTTTTTTATTATTCTAACCTTACATATGTCATTTACAACCTCCGTAACCGTACGGTGTAATAGTCTCTGATAATGCGATGTTCATCGGGAAATACATTTCTCTACTAGTCAGACTAGTAGATTCCTCAACAAACAAGAGAAAATGCATGCCACCGACTACCGTTGTCATTTTACACCGATAAACGGATTACTGACCGATTTTTTGTAGAATGTGTGTACGCAATTTTGCTATAGTGCACTATTGAAATATGCATATTATATTTTTTTTTTTCAAAAAATATCAGTCATCGACTGGCGGACGTGTACGGGCAGCCTAAAAGCTTGTTTCTAAACTTGCACTTAGTAAATTGTGATTAATTTGTTATTATGAATTGGATTCTTTCATCTGTAAATAACAAAAGAATATTTGTAGTGCATTTTGGTTAGGCTGTGGTAATCTGTTACAAAATTTCTTGTTTAATGGTTTGATTGCATAACAAGCTGCCTTCTGCACACATAAGCTTTGTACCTAAGGAAAGATATAGATAATAAAAACAAGTTTATAACATAAAACTAAAAAACATTTATTTTAATGCTAATGAATTAAATTATAATCAATTATACAAATAAATTCGTATTATTATTATTCCATAGAAAAAAATATCATTATTATAAAAAAAGTCCTATATGTTTAGCTTATCCGGTAACTTCTCAAAATTGGGTAAATGATTTCTAATGCTTCATTAATTTCGTTTCTAGTTTTCCCACCTGGAAGAATAAAAAACTACTATTAATAGAAGAAACAGCAATCTGATAAAACATTTGCATGCTACTCAATAACATGTGTGAGGCACTAAGTCATAGTAACAATTAAATCAGTTTATTGCTCTATTTGAGTATAATAATGTGTATTAAATAATATAATAGAATAGAATATTCTATTCTAATGAATAACTATTTTAATTGTAATAATAGTTGCGAAAAAAAAATGCATATCAAAATGTTTAAAAAATAATATACCTATTCAATTAGGTTTTCTATACAAACATTTTGATGACATACCAGTCAAATAAAAGGCATAGAATGTTGTAATTTTTTCCATAATAATGTTTTAATTTAATGCAAAATTAAAATTGGAAACTGAATCACACTGCATGGTATCTGATAAGTGATTATTAAATTAACCCTTAACCACCTGCCAGCGGTCATGGTGACCGCAACGACTTTTTGAATTTGAATTTCGTCGAAATCCGTTATCGCGTGTTAGTGTGCGTCTGTGTACCTTTTCTGTTGGCGGTTTAGTGTCGTGTGTGCGCTCGGCAAGGATGCTCGTGCGCGCGTTTGGCTTGGGTGAGTAAAAATATTTTGCTAGCGGTCATGGTGACCGCGTGCAGGTAGTTATGTGATAATTGTGTATTACATTCGTGTTTATTGTTTTAGCGTAAAAATGGAGGTAAACAACGACAATATTGTGAGATGGTTAGAGGAGGAACTGTCGGATGTGGAGGATACCCTTGATGAGAGTTGCAGTGATGTAGAACCTGAAGATTTGGAAGTTCCTGTGATTTTAGAAGACTGTGAATCTGATGACTGCCTGCAAGTGTCGTCTTCTAATGAACAAAGTGCCGATGGACAGCCTGAGGGTGGTCTTACGCAGCGCTTTTCTGTGAGTAGGATGTCAGTTGTAGAATTTTCTTCAGAAGACGAAGTACCCTTGTCACAGCTCCAGACTAGAAGTCGAAACTATTTTGGAAAAAATCGTTTTCGGTGGACTTACGTCATGAGCTTACAAAATCAGGCACAGAGAACTGGAACTAGATTAAAATTTATGAAACAGCTAGCAGAAGAACTGACTAGGCCACACATGAGACGTCGAGAAAAGAACGAGCACACTCCTCGTGACATCAAAACTTCCATTCGCCGGATCTTGAAAATAGAAGACTATTGCCTACTGTTTCTGGAGTTGATCATCTTGAAACACGCAAAACGTGTTCAACTTGCGATCCCAAGAAGAAACGAAAAACATTTCATCTGTGTTTTATTTGTAAAAAACCAATCTGTGTGGAATGTTCTAACAAAATGTGCAAAAATTGTCGTGAAAAATTGTAAAACTTTACCCCCTGCAATTTTCTCTTAGTTTTGATTTTTTTAATGGGTATGGCCGCGAAAAGTTGTATTATTTGTTTCGTATCAATATCCGGAATCCATCTTTGAGTCAAGCAGTGCTTTCCTTCCCTTTGTCAGCGTTTTCAGGTCTCCCCGCTAGATGGCGCCACCATACTTACCTCAATTATTCGACTTGCCTAAGCGCGTGCCCGGTATTGTTTCGTCATTATAGCGTCGTTTTCCACGCCGTAAAGTCAGTTAAGTTTCTAAAGATTGTAAATCAGTTAAAATTTACATTAAATATATTAATTTGTCTCCCCGATAAAATAAATGGAGAGCGAAGCCCAAAAACGTAGAAGTCTACGTCTTCGAATCCAGCCAATGGAGATGACAGTTCATCGAGCGACGAGTCCTGCCCACCGACGAAAATTGCAAGAACGGAACCGCAAACCGTGAGCAATGCACAATTTGAATTTTTGTCACAACAAAGTAGCCTTTTTGACTAACCTCATTTATGCTAATAATGAAATTCGAAATTCAAAGTCGTGTTCTTCTCGCGCTAACGTTTATTTTTTAAATACGAACAAAGCATCACATGACCTTGACCTACATAAGCCTTCCGGTGAATATAATAAAAATCTATTGAATATTTTATTTGATATGGGCACTACCTGTTAAAGATCCTATATATCCTAAAGTAAACGAAAATTATCTTTAAAAAATAATAGATTTGCAACATTTCAAAAGTAATGATTGGTATGAAGATTTTCCGAAAAACAAAAGAAATATCTTGCTACCCCCGGATTCGTAGAATTAAATGTTAATGACGAACTAAAAGATTTGAATCCACGATGTTAAAAAATGATTCCCGCTCTTATTTAATGGAACGTACATTTGCTGCCTTACTTTGCCAAAAACATGAGTTACAAATGTCTTTGCAAAATCTCGTGGATTGGGCATATAACGAAACGAATTATTTCAATTGAATCTGGTTACAATAAGACATCTGATGATTTGTTACAAATTGTTTGCGGTAAACGTGCCGATTTTATTAATATAAGGCGGGAATTATGCGTCAAATATCAGAAGATTTTCATCGCGATGTTTTGTCCAAAATACCTCCCAGTTTTGAATCGCTTTTTGACGAAGTACCCGTTCAAAACTACCTTCAAAAAATTGGGGGGCTAGATAAATTTATTCCATCTTCGAGACCATTGTCCAAAGACCAATCGAAATTCAGTTTTTACTAGAATCAAAAGCCTTCTACAAGTAAACAACCGGAAGAAACCTTTTTTCGTCGTAATACCTCAACAAACAGAGGAAAACATGTGTCTCAACATTTCAATCAAACTAGATTGACTCGGGACCACTCGTAGACTTCTCGGGCGCCCGTTAGGGCGCCGAGGAGTCGGTATCGGGGCGTGTTACCCCCTGGACTTGGGATTATTTTAAGGCTGCTGTCTAAAGCAATTCGTATGTACATGGGTGCAATTTGCACTTTGCAATTTGGGTGCACCTGCAAAAATGCTGCATTCCATTCATACTAAAGCCGCTGTTAATATACCCCAGTGCCACAGTTATGCGATGTTACAGAACAAAAACTTCTCCAGATATGACTGCACAAATTCAAACCATGCTAGATTCCGGAGTACTGGAACAGGCCGAATCGACTCCCAGCTACCTGTCTACATTCTTCCTAGTACCGAAACCGGATAGAGCATCACGCTCAATTTTCAATTTGAAACGACTTAACCATTTTGTGCCAGCAAAGTCATTCCAGCTGTTCAATCATTTCCGACTACCAACATTTTTGCAGCACCAGGACTGGATGGAAAAAATAGACATAAGTCAAGCTTATTTCCACGTACGATTTCCGAACAACATCGCAGGTTCTTGAGACTGAATTACCATCCAGATCCACAACAAAATTGGCTATTGCAGATGACATGCCTACCGTTTGGCCTTTCATCGGCTCCGAGAACCTTCGCGTCCATAACCAATTGGATAGCGGAATTTCTGAGGAGTCAAGGCGTCAGATGCGTGATTTATTTTGACGATTTTCTCATAGCAAATCAATCAAAACAAGGCCTGCAAGAGAATATAGCATTTACAGTCAAAATCCTTCAACTGCTGGGTTGGATAATCAATTTCGAGAAGTTGGTTTTGACCCCGACACAATGCCTCGAGTTTTAAGGCATAATCTGGGACACAAAACGCAACGCAAAGTCCTTGTCGGGGCAAAAGTGCCTAACGCTACGCAGGGCACTTCGCCAACAACTCTAGAAAAGCAAGTTGTCCCTCAAACAGTACCAATCACTAATGGGGAAGTTCAACTTTGCTACGTTCGTGACATACCTACAGGGGCCGGCTACACTGTCGTACACTGCAATACTTCAGCCGACAGTTGCCAAAGAACCGCCCTTACTACCAAGTACATCTACCAAATCCAGTTCGCTTAGAGATGAAATGGTGGTACGAAGCGATAGGAGGAGCGATGCCGATCCATATGAGTATGAGCCCGACAACCCACTATCTGACCACGGACGCATCGGATCTAGGCTGGGCAGCTCAACTCGGCGACGTCATGTCAGGATCCTGGACGATTCATCAACAGTCCTGGCATGCGAATCAAAAAGAAATGTACTCTGTTTACGCAGCTATACTACACGAACAACATCAGTTACATAATTCTCATATCCTTCTTCAAACAGACAACCGAACCGTGGTAGCGTACATCAACAAGGAAGGCGGTACAAAATCAAAGAGACTTCTAAAACAAACTCAACAACTACTCATAGTTTTAGATACTCTAAACATACATTTGGTAGCTCATTACTTTCCGGGCAGATTCAAGAAGCGTATCTACACAATGCCTTCTCTCACCAGTGGCATAACAACCTAGCGTGGTTGTTTCCGCCGCCGAATCTAATCCCGAGAGTACTAAGCCATCTGAATGAATCGAGCGGACATTACATCTTAGTCGCTCCGAAATGGAACAAGGTATTTTGGCTTGGATTTTGATCCAAAACCTAGCACAAGTTCTGATAGATACAAGAACAGGCATGCACCCTCCTCAAGTACAGAAACTACATTTGGAGGCATGGCTGATTTTGGGTGGCAAGACATGTTAACAAATTGGAGTGATCAACAGCAAAAAGATTGCTGATGTCAAGCTGGAGACCATCTACAATAAACACTTACAGACCTGCATGGGATAGGTGGAGAAAATGGTGCCAGTGTAACTCCATTAATTACCTAATGCGGATGAAGTGGCTCGGTATCTAGCTCATCTACATTGCGATGTTGGATTAGCCTATAGAACTATACTAGTTAACAAATCAGTTATTTCAACATTAACACATTTGACCTCTAATATTGATTTGTCTTCAAACTTTTTTTGTAAAACATGTTTTAAAAGCTATATCTGTTTCTCGACAAAGACCTGCTAAACCACCTACTTATTTGGAACCCTAAGATATTATTGCAATACATGAGATCATACAGTCTTGACGAAAATAATCTTTACCAAGTGTCAAGACATACAGCTATGATTTTATTATTAGCTTGTAGTCGCAGGGTGCATGACCTAACGTTACTAAGAATTGATGAAAAGCATTTAATTGATGAAAACACTGCCATAGTGCTATGACCAGTTTTCGGTTCCAAAACAGATACTGTGAATTATAGGCAATCTGGATGGAGGCTTTGAGAACACCCAGATAAAAAACTGAATGTAGTTTTCTGGATACGAAAATTATTACAACTATCGCTTGGCCGCCGTCAAAACATGTCTAATCAATTTTTAACAGCCAGAGGTGAAACCAAGCCTGCATCCAGAACCATAATTGGAGGTTGGGTAAAAATCACTTATGAAAGAGGCTGGTATCGAGGCTTCTCCGGGTTCGACAAGATCCGCAGTAGCTTCTTTAAATTTTGTAGAAAATTTCCCTATTGATCATATTCTTGTAATCGGAAAAGAATACATAAATTTCAAAATTATTATCAACGCGAATTAATTGATACCAGTGATTCTTTAAATAATGTCAATAATTCTGTCTCATTATCAAATTATTTTGATCCTATTCATTAAAATCTTTATTTCTGTAACCAACTATTCTTAAAATGTATATCGCCACGTTAAATCCTAACATTTAATAAGGTTAATTGTAAATCTGTCCATACTTTTAATACAACTTCATTATATTACGTTCTATGTTCCATTTAAATACCAACTTTAACACATTATAGCGTCTATATTTACATTATAGCGCGCTGGCAAGCTGCCAGCGCGGCACCAGGAGATAACAAACAAGTCACTCAAAGATGGATTCCGGATATTGATACGAAACAAATAATAGAGAGTTTTAACAAACAATAAAACTTACCTATTATTTTTTCTGAAATATCCGGAATCCAGGTAATGTCTACCTGGTGCATCATGAGTGCTATAATGACGAAACAATACCGGGCACGCGCTTAGGCAAGTCGAATAATTGAGGTAAGTATGGTGGCGCCATCTAGCGGGGAGACCTGAAAACGCTGACAAAGGGAAGGAAAGCACTGCTTGACTCAAAGATGGATTCCGGATATTTCAGAAAAAATAATAGGTAAGTTTTATTGTTTGTTAAAACTCTCTACTTTTGAATTGAAACCGATCTTAAGGTCTCATAAAAAAAAACATAGAAGAAAATATTACGAGACTAATGAATATTATATTAATATTACACCCTACTTATATGGCGAAATAATAAAATTTAAACAAATTATCGTAATTATAGCAAAAATATAATAAATTGTTAGAGAATTAGTCGGAAAATACGTGTTTTTTTTATACCTTTCTATACGTAAAGCCACATAAAATTTTAACTATTTGGAAATAAAACTATTTGCTGCGTATTATTTGGTAAATGATGTGCTAATTAAATAAATAAACATAAACGTAAATGAATATTTAGTCATAAAAAATTGTTTTCAATTCTTGTGTCCAAACAATTTTCCAATCGTAACACACTAAATTTGGTCAGTAGTATTTTTTTTTGCGACAACTTAGCAACATTATCTCTAGTTATTTGGTAGGGCAACACAATAGAGGATTGCTGTGAAACGTTTTGAATTGTGCTGTGTTTTTATTGTCAGCACAATTTAATACTTTTTAACGTGAAAAAGGAGAATATTGGAACGATACTTTCTTCGAAGAGACTTTTTGTAAAGGTAAGTTTAAAAACTGTGTGATCTTTTTGTTCTATTCGAACATATGAACAATATTCTTTGTTGTAAAGAGCAGTTACAATGATAGCATAAAAAATGGCGACGTTATAATAGTTTGATTTTTCTTCTAGTGTGTTTTTCTGGTGTGTTCACTTAAGTGCGTTATGTTGTGTGTTATGTTTGTTATGTGCGTTATGCTGTGTGTTATGAAAACACACTGGAACAAGATAAAGGTTGGTTTACATAGGTACTTTGGGGTAAAACCGATTAGAAAGAAATACAAATAAATTATCTAATATATAAAATTCTCGTGTCACGGTGTTAGTAACGAAACTCCTCCGAAACGGCTTGACTGATTTTTATGTCATTTTTCGTGTATATTCGGTAGGTCTGAGTATAGGTCGTTAACTATTTTTATACCCGGTAGGTGGAGGGTAGGTGTAGGATAGTTGTAGGGTAGGCGTAGGTGCAGGGTAGTAGTAGGGTAGGTTAGGGTAGAGTAGGATATGGATAGGACACTACGCGACCCAAGTCGCGCCGGGTCAGCTAGTATATAAATAAAAATCAATTGCTGCCATATGTAAGCTCATCACTTGAAAGTGGGTCAACCGATTTGGTTGTCTTTTATTTTTGTTGTGTTGCTGCATTTATTGAAAATAAATGCAGCTGTAGTGTTTAAAATGCAATCTGTGACATGTACACTGCATAATGGCAATTCTATAAGATAATGTTTACAGCCCCATTGTAACCATGTTTTCGCAAATAAAGAACTTCTATTCTACTCTATACTATATGGCATCATTACATAACATCCCATTATCAAATTAATGTCAAAAATAAAGCTTATTACTAAATATCCGTACATATGTTTACAGTAGTTTAGTAGTTTTTCGGATCTTATGAGATTATATCTGTTATGCAGATGGAGCCTACATCTAGAGCTGCTGAACGCCAAAAAAAGTACAGAGAGAGGTTGAAAGCTTTACAGCCTGAAAAATACGAAGCTAAGAAGCGGAATACAGAAAGAATGAGCCGTAATAGAAAAAAAATTGCACACTGTAGTAATGAAGAAAAATAAATTTATGATTTCATATTGTTTATACCTAGCTGAAAATAAATAAATAAACAAGCATAAAAAAATTTAAGATATTTTATTTTACGGGAAAAAGGCGTGATGTTAAATATGTATTTTATTTTTAACCTGCCACACTATGGCAGGCATAAAAAAAAGTACTAACATGTAAACTTTCTTGTAATGTACTCTGTAATGTAAACCCATCTTTACTAATTTCTGCCTCTTTCCAGTGTGTTAGTGTGTTATGTGTGTTACATGTTCGAATGTGTTATGGTACAACTTTTCGCGGCCTTACCCTAATACTTTATTTTGTTTTATGTCATTAGAATATTATTAGATTCTTTAATGAAATACCAAATTTGAAATAATCTTTTGTTCCTATGTTGATAGATCTCATAATGTAAGCATAATTATATTTTTAGTTGAAATGTGCCAGCAATTTAATTGTTCACATTTATGAGAAGAACATGTTTTGTTATTGTTTCTTTTTTCACTTAAATAAATAATTTTATATATATTAAAGACTATTACTAATTTATTCTTATAATAACACCTTAACATCCTAAGAAAACTCATGTGTATCCGATGCGGTCACTGTGACCGCGCGCAGGTGGTTACGTAACTGATATAGGGGTCAGGTGGTTAAGGGTTAATTATTTTCGAAAGTAATACAATGTAAGGCTTTAAATAACTTACCAGTAAATACAATCTTGCCATTTACAAATATTAATAAAACAACTCTTGGGCGAACCATTCTATACACCAGGCCTGGGAACAATTCTGGTTCATAGGAAGCAAATTGACCATGAGCTTGTTGTAGTGCCTCTAACCTTATAGGAAACCGCAAATCATCAGTAGCTATAAAATGTTGAATTTTGAAGTCCAAGAACTTAGCCAGAAACAATAACAATGCTCAAATTTAATTCTATTGAGATTGAGATTGATTTACACATTGTAAAACACATTTTAAATTTATAAGTAATTACACTTTTTGGGGAAGAGTTTACTATTATGTGCATTTGTATACAGGTAGCAGCGAACTCTTTGCCCATTAATAATTACCAGTTGTTGTAGTGACATAAACATTTTATTGACATTATTTGATATAGAAGGTGTAAACCTATCCCTTTGGTTGACTGTACATGATTCTCAGATTAGGCACTATTGTAAATAAAAAATGATTAGTATCTAGGTGTCTTTCATTAGCAGGATGATCTTTTATGGACCACATGTCTTGAAAAATGATTAACTTGCAAATTTAGAAAAATAAATATAAAACATATATTATACCATAATTATACAATTTTTTTCTCTAATAGTTGATAATCTATCAAGTGATGCCTATTTTGTCTTGATAACTAAACTCAATTTCCAAAAATACACTGCTACATCAATGATTTCAATTGGTATAATTAAAGTCAAAATTTACTGAACATTTTGAAAGGCAGCCTACAAATCAGGAAAAAGTTTTAATTAGGATTTAACATAAAATTATACATACAGGATATCCCAGTTTTTGAATAATTCTTGCAAATTTTCTAGCTGCAATGTATGAATCATGTTCATTTCTAAGTCCAGTACAGAGCACTTTACCAGATCTGTAAATAAAGTATTTTTAGTAATTGTCAAATAATACTATATTTTATCCCTGCAACTAAGATTAAACAAATCTACGTACCTAAAAACTAATGCTGTTGCTCTAGGATCTATAATTTTCATGGCAACCCCATGAAACCTGGCAGGGTTATATTCTGAAAACCTAGTTCTGCAGTAAATGTCCAATAATTTTAATTCACAACCTAAATTTACTGTGGACACACAATTTCTGAAAATTAAGAAATACCTTTATTAATTGATTAACAAGCACAACTAAGTTTGAAAATACTTTTATTTAGTTATTGATTCAATTAATCCAGATAACAGAATAATATTATAGAGGCATTGTGCTGGATTTTGCTCTCAGCGAATGAAAAGGTAAAAAAATATGTTCTAGTAGTACTTTATGTGATTCTATCTATTAGTTTATATAAACTAATAGATAGAATCTCATAAAGTAATAAACTGGCAACATTGATATGTTGCCCAGTTGACACCTGACAGTGTTGACAATAAGTTGACATTGTTGACAGGACACTTCAGGACAGACAGATGATAGATGCAGTGCTAGTGCCCAACTTGAGTTTTGTTTCGTTTTTATTATAAAAGTATTGCTTCCTGTTGAATTTTCGCTTTAACGCAGAGAGATTTAAATTCTCTCTCTAAGCTTATTTTAAACTTAAATGTAATATATTATAAATATAAGGAATGAACTCCGCGAATACAACAAAGTTTTCTGGCACATGTTTGTAGTCTTAGTATCAAGCTATTTATTAGCGATTATTTAGAAGAAATCAATCAATAAGACAAAAAAGCAGCCGATTCTAAGGTATAAGTAATAATAGTATAAAGTAAATACCTTGACTTACCGACTTTTTTATGCTCATTTTATCATGTTTACTTATTGAGACTAATTTAAATACCTATCTACTTATCTGCACTTAATGACTTCAGATGGATTTGAGTAAAGATGAGACTGAAATCAACTCGATGAAACTAGTAAATGAAAGCACAGACGACAATTCTGGATGTAATAAAAGGGTAGATATGGTAAATACAAGTAATTCAGATGTGTGCCAAACTCCATCCGCTCATGGGAGTCATAGTTCATCAATTACCACGCCAGCGCTGTCTGGGTCACAAACACACAATGTAGAAGTTCCATCAACACCCTCACATAGTACAGTGACACCACAGTCGGTGAACCCACACAGTTCTATGACTGCACTTACGCCTATGGTCAGTGGAACTAACCAGGCAAAGAACAGCATTAAAGTACAGTAAGTTTCTTGTGTTTGTTTTCAAATATTTTATTGCTCATCAAGTTTACACAAGTTTTTTTTATAAAAACTTGTGTACACTGTAGACCTATGTTTGTTTGCAGTCAACCTTTTTTCAAACAGTTGGCTAGCCCTGAAAAAGTGATTAAAAATTATAATGGAAGATTTGATGGCCTATAACATAATAATAATCTACTACTAGAACATATTTTTTTACCTTTTCATTCGCTGAGAGCAAAATCCAGCACAATGCCTCTATAATATTATTCTGTTATCTGGATTAATTGAATCAATAACTAAATAAAAGTATTTTCAAACTTAGTTGTGCTTGTTAATCAATTAATAAAGGTATTTCTTAATTTTCAGAAACTGTGTGTCCACAGTAAATTTAGGTTGTGAATTAAAATTATTGGACATTTACTGCAGAACTAGGTTTTCAGAATATAACCCTGCCAGGTTTCATGGGGTTGTCATGAAAATTATAGATCCTAGAGCAACAGCATTAGTTTTTAGGTACGTAGATTTGTTTAATCTTAGTTGCAGTGATAAAATATAGTATTATTTGACAATTACTAAAAATACTTTATTTACAGATCTGGTAAAGTGCTCTGTACTGGACTTAGAAATGAACATGATTCATACATTGCAGCTAGAAAATTTGCAAGAATTATTCAAAAACTGGGATATCCTGTATGTATAATTTTATGTTAAATCCTAATTAAAACTTTTTCCTGATTTGTAGGCTGCCTTTCAAAATGTTCAGTAAATTTTGACTATTTTGAAATTATACCAATTGAAATCATTGATGTAGCAGTGTATTTTTGGAAATTGAGTTTAGTTATCAAGACAAAATAGGCATCACTTGATAGATTATCAACTATTAGAGAAAAAAATTGTATAATTATGGTATAATATATGTTTTATATTTATTTTTCTAAATTTGCAAGTTAATCATTTTTCAAGACATGTGGTCCATAAAAGATCATCCTGCTAATGAAAGACACCTAGATACTAATCATTTTTTATTTACAATAGTGCCTAATCTGAGAATCATGTACAGTCAACCAAAGGGATAGGTTTACACCTTCTATATCAAATAATGTCAATAAAATGTTTATGTCACTACAACAACTGGTAATTATTAATGGGCAAAGAGTTCGCTGCTACCTGTATACAAATGCACATAATAGTAAACTCTTCCCCAAAAAGTGTACTTACTTATAAATTTAAAATGTGTTTTACAATGTGTAAATCAATCTCAATCTCAATAGAATTAAATTTGAGCATTGTTATTGTTTCAGGCTAAGTTCTTGGACTTCAAAATTCAAAATTTTATTGCTACTGCTGATTTACGGTTTCCTATAAGGTTAGAGGCACTTCAACAAGCTCATGGTCAATTTGCTTCCTATGAACCAGAATTGTTCCCCGGCCTGGTGTATAGAATGGTTCGCCCAAGAGTTGTTTTATTAATATTTGTAAATGGCAAGATTGTATTTACTGGTAAGTTATTTAAAGCCTTACATTGTATTACTTTCGAAAATAATTAATTTAATAATCACTTATCAGATACCATGCAGTGTGATTCAGTTTCCAATTTTAATTTTGCATTAAATTAAAACATTATTATGGAAAAAATTACAACATTCTATGCCTTTTACTTGACTGGTATGTCATCAAAATGTTTGTATAGAAAACCTAATTGAATAGGTATATTATTTTTTAAACATTTTGATATGCATTTTTTTTTCGCAACTATTATTACAATTAAAATAGTTATTCATTAGAATAGAATATTCTATTCTATTATATTATTTAATACACATTATTATACTCAAATAGAGCAATAAACTGATTTAATTGTTACTATGACTTAGTGCCTCACACATGTTATTGAGTAGCATGCAAATGTTTTATCAGATTGCTGTTTCTTCTATTAATAGTAGTTTTTTATTCTTCCAGGTGGGAAAACTAGAAACGAAATTAATGAAGCATTAGAAATCATTTACCCAATTTTGAGAAGTTACCGGATAAGCTAAACATATAGGACTTTTTTTATAATAATGATATTTTTTTCTATGGAATAATAATAATACGAATTTATTTGTATAATTGATTATAATTTAATTCATTAGCATTAAAATAAATGTTTTTTAGTTTTATGTTATAAACTTGTTTTTATTATCTATATCTTTCCTTAGGTACAAAGCTTATGTGTGCAGAAGGCAGCTTGTTATGCAATCAAACCATTAAACAAGAAATTTTGTAACAGATTACCACAGCCTAACCAAAATGCACTACAAATATTCTTTTGTTATTTACAGATGAAAGAATCCAATTCATAATAACAAATTAATCACAATTTACTAAGTGCAAGTTTAGAAACAAGCTTTTAGGCTGCCCGTACACGTCCGCCAGTCGATGACTGATATTTTTTGAAAAAAAAAAAATAATATGCATATTTCAATAGTGCACTATAGCAAAATTGCGTACACACATTCTACAAAAAATCGGTCAGTAATCCGTTTATCGGTGTAAAATGACAACGGTAGTCGGTGGCATGCATTTTCTCTTGTTTGTTGAGGAATCTACTAGTCTGACTAGTAGAGAAATGTATTTCCCGATGAACATCGCATTATCAGAGACTATTACACCGTACGGTTACGGAGGTTGTAAATGACATATGTAAGGTTAGAATAATAAAAAACAATAGTGATAGTGAGTTCCTTTAATGAATAAAAGCAAATTTCTCAGATTTCAACAACATATTCATTGCAATCTTGACTACTGCCGTATTTAGAAATATAACTTAATAATTAATGAAATAATTATGTATATTTGTTAGTCTAGTTTTTATCTAGTTTAGTCTCGTGTAAGAGTGAGACAACAAATTTGCCAACTGTAGGCCAAACTGGTTTAAATTCTGGAAATTACATTTGTCTTACAAATGTCGACTCGTGGTGGTAAAAGTGCCCTAGTTGCGGAAATTAATTAATAACTTTAAAACTAAAAGTGATAAATACACTTTTAGCATATCGTTAGAAAGGGCATGGACTGAGGATGTTTTAAAAAAATCAGAAGAACTCCAACCCTGTTAGTTTTTTTTAAACCCCATAGAAAGTTGCCCTTAAAATTATTTCTTTACCTTACTATGGTACTTCAGGCCCCATAACTTTTCTTCTCCACAATTTTCTGGTGTAAAATATTTTTTTGCAGGACCCTAAGACTCTAACGATTAAAACAAGACCATTAGCCGACCGGTCTCATGGATAGATTTTGAGCTACAGGTAGTTTAAGTCAAAAAATCACAAAAAAGTCAAATAAAAAATAAAAATAAATTAAAAAAAACCTTGAGGTCAAGGTCAATATAATGGGCGGGGGTAGGTAGCAGACTATCCCTAGTTTCTACCCTAGGCGTATGTACAGCTCCCTTCCAAACACCCTGTATATATTTGAACTGTGTATCTTTGTACGTAAAAACATAGCTTTATTTCAGGTATATATAATGATGTTTTTGTAAGAAAAACCAGAAATACTTATAAAATTTGTGCACCTCAACAAAGAATTCAACTATTTTCTTATAATGTTTACTGCATGGCAATTAAAATATTTAATAAATTACCCAATGCATTTAAGATTCTTAACTTTATGACATTTAAAAAGAAATTATTTAACTTCCTATTACAAAAGTGTTACTACTCAACGACTGCGTTTTTAAATGAAAGATTTGATTCTAAATTTAAATTAGACGACTACTGACATTTGTGCGAATTGAATAGAATTTTATTATTTATTTGACATTGTATATCTTTTTTATTATTTTTATTATTGTATTTCATTCTTGACATTATGATTACTAATAACTCCTGAGCGTGCATGTAACGGTTATAATTTTTTCCCTTTTTCTTGACATTTGTTTATTTGTTAATGTTTAATTTTGACATTGTCTTCTAATCCTTATCATTTAAATTATTTTCAATATTTGTACGCTGGAAACAGCAGAATATTATGGACATCATATTATAATTTGTAACACCTTTTTTTTTTTTTTTTTTTCTTTTATCTTGCTATCAGTCTTTAAGACTATGAGCAGATGGGTTGAAATGCGGTAACGTGCAAGTGAGTTACTCCCCACTGGGAGTACTCCACATCTTCTCAACTGCTCATTATAGCGAGTCCAGGTCCAGGATCCTTCGTATTTTCAGCCTTGAGACACTCTGTGGTATTGTCAGCTGGACAGCGAGGTCATTTGGGTGCTTGACCAGTCTCATTTTGTACTTTGAGCTACAGGCAATTATCTCCTGTTTTACTGTGTTCATTAGTAAGTGTTCATGAATCTCACTGTTTTTAATGAACCATGGTGCGTTCGAGATTTGCTTCAACATGCCATTCTGTGCTCTCTGTACTATACTTATGTTTGAGTTGGAAGCAGAACCCCAGAGTTGGATCCCATAGGTCCATATGGGTTTGATGATAGCCTTATATATGAGTAGTTTATTGTCTATTGAGAGTTTTGAGTTTCTTCCAATGAGCCAAGTTAACTCTCTAAACTTCAAGTTCATAGCATTCCTCTTAGACTCTATGTGCTTTCTCCAGGTTAGTCGACGGTCCAGGTGCATACCCAAGTATTTAACCGAGTCACAGTGTGGTAGTATTTTGTCGCCAAGCTTGACGGGTGGGCAGTTTTCTCTTCGCAGCGTAAATGTCACCTGGACTGATTTTGAGGCACTTGTTTGGATTCTCCACTTTTTCATCCATTTATCTATGGTATTAAGGCTTTTTTGGACTGATTTGGTAGCTTCCATTTGGTCTTTGTGGGAGGATAAAATCGCAGTATCATCCGCAAAGGTTGCGGTTATGACTCCCGGAGTTTGTGGTAGGTCTGATGTAAAAATAGTGTACAGAACCGGCCCAAGGACCGAGCCCTGAGGCACCCCGGCTAGTATTTCATAGAAATCAGAGTACGCATCGTCTTCTCTTACTTGGAAAATCCTATCAGTTAGATAAGACTTTATCAGTCCATAGTATGCATGTGGGAGAAGAGTTTTTATTTTATATAAGAGGCCCTTGTGCCACACTTTGTCGAAGGCCTGTTGGACATCCAAAAATACAGAGGAACAGTAGTGCTTATTTTCCAGACACCTTGTAACACCTTGAAAACAATATTCTGACAAATAAAATAAATTATTATTATTATTATTACATCGACCAATAATGCTAATAGTGGTGACATCTAGTCAAAAACGTTATAAACTACATTTACATTCCATTTTAATTATGCTACGTTAGATGGTTAAATAATCTTAATACGTTAAGTTAAAATGGACTAACATATTTAAATAGGTTCAATAATTCTTTTAGAACTTAACGCAGTTTAATTATTATAAATACTATAAGTTTAATTATCATTAAATTGCGGACTGTAACTAAACGTAATATCTTACTAAACGCTGCACCACCGAACGCGAGATCCCGAGATTACGTGATATTTGGCGTTGGCTAATACCTGATAAAACTAATTTATTAGTTTAGAAATTAGAGTCGTGGTTTATTGACAGCATATATTTTTATTATTGTAGTCAACACAACGGTTGCTATGAGCAAGATATTTTGAATAAAGTAAATGGTTAACAAAAGTAAAGAGGTTTTATAAAACAGTTCTTAACATCCTCCCTTTTTGTCAACCCTTAACGAATCATCCCAATCTTTATTGCGAGTGATTCAATACGTGGCTTATGCAACGCCTTAGTCAAAAAATCTGCTAATTGGAATTCGCTAGGAACATATTCTACGGATATTTCTCCTTCAGCAACAAGTTCTCTGACATAGAAATGTCTGATAGCAATATGCTTAGTTCTTCTATGGAGCTCGGGGTTATGTGAGATCTTTATGGCTGCATCATTATCAACCTTTAATTTTGGTATCTCCTTCAATTGTGATATTTCACCAAAGAGTCTTTTGATCCAGACTATCTCTCTAGCAGCTTCACTAGCTGCAACCAGTTCAGCTTCGGTGCTGGATATGGCCACACATGTTTGGCGTCGACTCGCCCAAGATATTGCTCCTCCAGAGTACAAGCATATAATACCCGATGTTGAGCGTCCGGTGCTTCGGTCTCCACCATGATCGGAATCACTATAACATTCCAAAATTCCACTATTGTATCTCTTTTTAAAAACTATTCCATAGTCCAAAGTTCCCTTAATATATCTAAGGATGCGTTTCAGCTTTTGGATGTCTTCCTTAGAAGGATTTTCTAGATTTCGAGATACAACACTAACAGCGTATGCTAAATCAGGTCTGGTTCCAACGGTCAAGTATGCCAGTGCTCCCACAACTTCTCTATATGGAAATGAAGCAGGCTCTACCACCTCCTTGTCCAAATCTGGCAATCCATCTTTCTGTATGGGAGTGGTGACAGGTTTGCATTCACTCATACCAAAGCGACCTAAAACTCTCTGAGCGTAGTGCTTCTGAGATACTTTTATATCACCATTCTTATTATTTATTTCTAACCCTAGAAAATACGAAGCATCTTTAATCGTGATCTTGAATCTTCTTTTCAATTCTCTTATAAACTTTTCAGAATCTTCCTGATTTGTTGCAGCAACCAGACCATCGTCTACATAAAGAGCAAGCAAAATTTTATTACTTGCACGGTTTCGAATAAAAAGGCAGGGGTCGGCAACACTTTGCTTAAATCCGACAGACTTTAAAAAATCCACCATGCATTTATTCCAACACCGAGGTGCTTGCTTGAGACCATATAGACTCCTCTTAAGTTTGCACACCTTTTTCGATCCATCGGAGTAGCCATCAGGTTGATTCATATAGATCTCTTCGTTTAGTGAACCATACAAGAATGCGGTTGATACATCAAACTGTGTGAGTTTTAAATTTTCATTTGCAGCGACGCTTAAGATAGATCGAATTGTCGTCATCTTAGCAACTGGGCTAAAAGTCTCATCATAGTCGATCCCTTTTTTCTGTGTATATCCTCGAGCAACTAGCCTTGCCTTAAATTTATCTAATGAGCCGTCTGCATTGCTCTTGATCTTGTATATCCATTTACAGGATATAGGCTTTCTATCTTTAGGAAGGTCAACCAGCGTCCAGGTTTTATTTTCCTTTAAAGATTTTACTTCACTTTCCATTGCTTTGACCCACAAATCTTTATGCGCGCTATTAATTGCTTCGTTGTAGGTTTTTGGTTCATTGATCTCATTAATACCATCGGCTGACATCATTACATAATCTCCGAATCGATTAGGTTGTCGAATCTGACTCCTGTCCCGCAAAGTCATTCCTGTAGCTATATCATCTAAGTTTATTGGTGTCTCAGTATCATCATCCTCATTATCATCTAAAGCATCTTCATACAGCGATGATCCTGCCTGTGATGTTTCTGATGACGGATCAAATGATTCTATATGTCTGTCTTGGACTCCTTCTTCCTGACTTTCAACATGCACCGGTGATGTGGGAGGCACATTCATACGAATAACCTCATCAGTGCTACTTGTAATGTGATCCGTGCTGTTTTCGGTAGGATCATCCCCCCTTCCATCACAGATCGGTGGTGCTGAAAGTGGAAAATAGATTTCAGCCGAGTGCTGTTCTTCCACATCTCCCGACGGTGTAAGTACTGACTCATTAAATATAACGTCTCTTGACCTTATGAGTTTCCAACTTTTATTTAATAAGCGATAACCTTCATCACCATCATAACCAATAAGAGTACATTTCTCAGCCTTTTTAGACAGCTTTGTTCTCTTTTGTTGAGAAACATGAGCGTAACATTCACATCCAATAATTTTTAGATGATTTATTACTGGTTTTTTCTTAAACCATAATTCAAATGGCGATTTACCATTTTCTGGAGTTGGGCCAGTTCTGTTTAGAATGTATGAAGCAGTATTTATTAATTCTGCCCATGTAGCGAGAGGCATTTCTTCATGAGCATGCATCATTGTACGAGCGGCTTCGACTAAGGTTCTGTTTTCTCGTTCGCTAAGACCATTTTGTTCTGGCGTATACGGCATTGTGAGCCTTTGTCTTATTCCAGCTTCTCGTAGAATGCATCTTACGTTCTCATTATCAAATTCACCTCCATTATCACTCAGAAATTCTTTAACAGAGTATCCAACCACTTTACATTCTTGTAACATTTGTCGGAGCTTTAGGTGAACTTCCGATTTTTGCCGCATGAAATAAACGTGACGGTACTTGCTAAAATCGTCTTTGAACAGAACGAAATAACGAAATTTATTGAAGGATGGAGGGAATGGCCCGCACACATCAGCGTGTATAATTTCTGCAGGTTCTTTAGCTCGTTCTCTTGTTCCAAAACATTTCCGGTGAGATTTTCCATAAATACATCCGGTACATAATTCAGAATCTAGACGAACTTTAATTCCGAGTTCCCTTTCAATAACTCCTTTGACGTGTTTCTTATTCTGGTGGGCTAAACGTTCGTGGTAAAGTTGTAGTAGGTTATCTGTTGATAAGGCATTCAGATCTGGAGTTGACTTTGTTATAGTCTCTACATTAAGCTTGTATAGACCCCCATTTTTGAATCTTTTGCCAGTCAATATTACTTCTCCTTTAACTTTAAGCGAGCAGTGTTCCCTCTCAGACATGAAAACACTATTGTTTAGTCTGTCTTGAGTGGCCAGTACTGAGAATAGATTTCGCATAATCTCAGGAACATACCATACATCACAGAGTCTTAATCTGGATTCCTTGCCATTAATAATAGTTTTCAAGTCAACAGTACCTTTGCCAATAGCTTTAACAGTAGCTCCATTAGCAGTCGTTACCGTATGAGTATCCTTAAAATGCTCGAAACTAGAGAAAAAATCGCTTCGACACGTAACGTGGCTAGTTGCCCCATTATCTACAAACCAACTCCTTGTATTACAGTTTGTAAGCATTGAATTTACATCCGTGACTGGCAAGAGCATTAGGTTTAAGTTGTTTGATATCTGTTTATTATCTGGCTTAACTGGTTTTCCATCAGCTTTCCATTTATGACATTGTCTGACCTTATGACCAACTTTTCCACAGTATCCACATTTCTTCTTATCTTTATTGCTATTTTGCATAGCCAAAGCTTCTGCACGCCCTTCATTTTTCAATGAGATAGAACGCTCGTAGGCGCAAAGTTGCGTAGTCAGATTTTCTATAGTTTTTTCTGTCTTTGACATCAACATCCAGCTCGATTTGAAAGAAAAGAAGGGTTCAGGTAGAGTATCTAGAATTTTGCAGATTAACAATATATCTGGTAATTCTGATTTGTCTATCTTCATTAGTTCAGTTTTCAAATTAGACCAAATAGTTTTGACTTTGGAGACATGGCTTGTGATGTCATGTGACGGATCTTTACTGTAGCCGAAAAACTCCATGCAGAGTGCGTAACTCTTATCTTCAGACTTGCCATCAAATAAACGATGTAATTCGTCCCAAACTTCTTTAGATGAGTCATAACGCATGATTTTATGAAGAGTTTCGTCTGACATGTTGGCAGTAAGCAGTAATAAAGCGGAACTATCAATTTTGTTGTAGTTATCGAGAGCAGTATTGTAATCAGAAATTTGGTTGACATCGCTAGTTGTAGGTTTTACGGGTTTCTTGTGAGTACCGTTTACGGCATCCAATCCACCGGGCATACCTCTTAATAGTAATGTTGCCTTGAATTTCCATGTAGACCAGTTCTTTGCACCTTCCAGGTGACCGATGTCAATTTTGCAACTAGGTGATTGCATTTTGAATCTATGTCTTCCCAGACTGCTTTTAAAATTGGTATATTATACACTCCGACTTATTGAATAATTCTCAACGCTCTGCTACCATGATAAAACTAATTTATTAGTTTAGAAATTAGAGTCGTGGTTTATTGACAGCATATATTTTTATTATTGTAGTCAACACAACGGTTGCTATGAGCAAGATATTTTGAATAAAGTAAATGGTTAACAAAAGTAAAGAGGTTTTATAAAACAGTTCTTAACAATACCGGGGTCCAATCTTAACTCTCGCAGTATTCGCTCTTTATTGTCAAATCGTACCACTGGTCTACCTGCTCTCGGAGAATGCGTTTTTTTTTTTTTTTTTTTTTATTGAAGAGGGAGGCAAACGAGCAAGTGGGTCACCTGATGGTAAGTGATCACCGCCGCCCATGTACACTCGCAACACCGGAGGAGTCGCAAGTGCGTTGCCGGCCTTTACGAAAGGAATAGGCTCGCTTCTTGAAGGTTGCCATGTCATACCGGATCGGAAATACCTCCGCTTTTAATTGATTCCACAGAGAGGTTGTGCGCGGTAAAAAGTTTCTCGAGAAACGCACGGTGGAGGACAACCATTCATCCAGGTGATGTTGGTGGAAGTTCTGGCGAGTGGATCTAAGGCGGAAAGCAGCGGCAGGTATGAGTTCGAACAATTCCTCAGAGCACTCCCCGTGATAAATGCGGTAGAGAATACAAAGAGACGCTACGTCTCTCCGCAAGGTAAGAGGATCAAGCCGATTAGTGGGAACCTCGTCGCCGGCGATGATTCGAGCTGCGCGACGTTGAACGCGATCAAAAGGAAGAAGCTGATATTGTGGTGCCCCGGACCAGAGATGGCAGCAGTATTCCATATGCGGCCGTATTTGCGCTTTATACAATTGAAGGCGATGCGCCGACGTGAAATACTGCCTGGCTTTGCCGAGGACACCCAGCTTTTTGGAGGCTAATTTAGCCTTGTCTTCCAGATGACCGCGAAATTTGACGTCACTCTCGACGTCGACGCCGAGAATCCCAATACTCTGGCTGATATTAAGGGGAGTGCTTTGAAACTGAGGAGGTATGACAATGGGAGCCTTTTTCGCAGTAAACGCGCAAACCTGTGTCTTTTGGGGATTGAACTTGACCAAGTTACGATGGCCCCAATTTGAGACTTGGTCTAGGGTAGTCTCAATTTCAGACACAAGTTTGTTCCGACCCTCAAGGACGTTTGCCCGAGAAATGTTGGAGCGGCCAAAGTAGGAGGCATCTACCGTACTGTCATCTGCATAGCAATGAATGTTATCTGATTGTAACATGTCATTGATGTGCAGAAGAAACAGGGTTGGCGAAAGCACACAGCCTTGTGGGACGCCATACTTACCATTTTTTTTTTTCACAGGATGTTCTCAAAGAAAGTAGTAATTTTTTGTAATCCTTCAAAATTTATAAGAAAAAATGAATTGCTTTTTAAATTTGGCACCCAGAGCTGCAATTCATTATTTTTTTGTATTGATACATTATCTAGTCAGTGTCTAGTCATAATACAACCTTTTGTTTTGTTGTTTTTTATCAACTTTTTTCTGTATTCGTTAAATTGTACAAAAATCGGTAGTTTATTTAAAAAAAACAAAAATGACCATAACTATTTATGCAATTAAGTTATGACCATGCTGTAGAAAGACTTTTGATTGGAAATCACCTCCTCTATCACCCTGATTCGTTTGATCCACGATAAATGGGCCACTATGTATAAACGGTAATGTAGTATTATATTCTCTTTTCATGTCATCTCTCTCATGGCGTTTTTGACAAATGACAGACAGCATAAATAAGTAGGTACTCTGAAAAGTGGACATAGCTGCATTATTTGTTGTGTAAAACTCTTGTTAATATAAAAAGATTATTTTTTCAACCTTATAATAATAATAATAACTTTAGAATACATTAAATCCTCAAAATAAACTTAGCCTAAAGTGTTTAAAGTGTGGTTGAACAAATAACTTTCTTTGAGTAAGGTGCAGTGTTTATACTCCACAATAAACATGAATATGCAACAACGCGAAGAAAAACAATTAGAAACTACAATACAAGCAGTATTAAACAGAGTAAATGATTTAAAATCTGCTATTCAAGCACTTATAAACAAATTGGAAAATGAATATGAAACTATAAATTGGCCCACATTTCTTGACAATTATGCCATTCTCTCTGGACATGTAAGTAATTGTTTTATAATTTTGGCAAAATAATTTATAATTCCTATACCTATCGTAAAATAATAACGTATCTTTTATAGTTAACAGGTTTAAGTAAAATACTACTAACAGAACATGCTGTGTCATTAAGATCTCGGATTGTACTGCCGCTTCAACTTAGTTATGAGAGGGACGAGGCATTAGCTCGGCTAACAGAAAGCCGGGTACCTGCGTGTACTCATGATTTAGTACCTGATTTGTTACGAACCAAACCTGAGCCACAAGCAGAACAAAGACTACAACAATTCAACCACAAAGCTAGCACCCTTAGCTATGATACTGCTCAGGTAATGAATTCACTTTATTGTAATTGGTTGCATGGTAATTCAATACTCATCTTTGTCCTATTTGGTTTCAAATATTCCCCTAGTCCATTTTATTTTTATTTTTCTGATAAGAGAATTTATTACTGATTTAATTAAATATATTGGTAGACCTTAACAACTTTTATTTTCTTACTAATGTAGACTAGAAGGCAGGCTCCTCAACAGTATTAATAATATCATCCTTTGATAAGTGATAATCTGTTTTAAAATTAAAATATTTTCATATTCAGTTAAAAAATGGGCTCTACTAATACTGCTGTACTTAATTGCCTTCTAATTCTTCTTTTTGCAGAAACAAGTTACCCAATTTACTAAAGTTGTTAGTCATGTGTGGGAAATTATATCCAAAGGAAAAGAAGATTGGGACGGAGAATCCATGAGATCAGCTGGTATGTCTTTAAATGCAATTTAAAACCTACTTCTATTGTCACTCAAATTACTTTAATATAATGTTGCTGCGCCTGACAAGTTCTATATATGATACTAACAAGGTTTTGTGGAACAACAATTATGGTGTTATTTAACTAATAAAAAAACCTACTACAAAAATGTTGATGCAATATTATTTCCATTTATTTAAGACTTAATAGAAATATAAAAATTGCTACACAATGTTATTTGAGAAGCTATGTTTCGTTTAAGAAAATTGTGCTTATCTAAATAAAAAAATACACGAATGGAATTTGGTATACGCAACAACAATATGATACATGTGTCATAGTAGCCTATGTTTATAATTATATTATGACTGCACCACAAAACTTACTGTATTTCACTTTTATGAAATATGCAATGCAATAGGAATATTGAAACTTAATTTCAGTTAAATTATAAAAGGAAAATATTTATTTAAAAAATTACAGCATGGGTGGAGAAGATAATACACATATATTAAAAGTTAACTGCTTCTAGTAGAGCTAATAATAACTAAGTCCTAATTTATAATTAGACAAATATCTAAGCATTAATGAAGTTAGTGTTGACCAGCTGCAGTCAAGCACCCAACATTTGATTTTGATGTTAAGGCATCATGCACAAACAGATCTCTTTATAAAATACTGGCCATTTTTGATCTCACTGCGTCATATAATAAAATTATATGACCGAATGTACAACAATTTCTAACTGATTTATTTTTTAACTCAGGAATGCAGCCAACACATAGCATTGCCGATACTCATGCACTAGTAACTGCTGTTGGTACTGGAAAAGGATTGCGTCCTGGAATACCTTCTATAGTACCACAAGTGGGTGCACCTGGCATGGGCCCTTCCCGTGGTTCAGCCCCTCAGATGGGCCCCGCAGCACCCTCATTACCTAAAGCTCCCTCGGCTATCAAAACTAACATCAAAGCAGCAAACCAGATTCATCCTTATCAGCGTTAAGAATATGGGATTAAATAAAAATAATTGCACATGAGTTTTAGTGTTTTATTTGGAAATAAATATCCATTACATATTATTATTATAATACTCCATTTTATTCCTTGAAATTAAAAACAGCTATTCAAATTCAAAGAATTAATTAATCTAAAATTAATTCCTTAACAAGTAAGAGTTATGGATCCTGCATTTCAGTAAAATATATATTTTTAACATAGATAGATGAAAAACTTTCAGCCATCTGGTGCTGTAAGATATTTTTCGACCTCATTAATGTTTCCCCAATAGTAGTGGAGATAGATTACAAAGAACATTTAAAGTGAGTGTAACATTAATCTTCTAAATCATAAAACATTCTAAGATTAGAACACAAAATGTTCATATAAAGCAAGCAATGTGTTTTGGTCTTGAAAACCTAATAAGGCAATTATGTTAAGCTTAGTTGCTATCCATTAAGCACTGCATTGTTGTTAATTCATTGTGTTTACCTGTAACAAAACAATAAATTAATTATAGGAGTGCATGATATTTTAGAATTGCATCATTTAACTATGCTCTATTGCTTTGCACAGTCTTAAAGAAACACGAAAATTGACACACGAGGGTAATAAAAACTATATAAGCTTATGACGTAATGATATATATCCTATAGCCTTCCTTGATTATTCGGTTATCTAACACTGTAATATTTTTTCTAATCAGACCAGTAGCTCGTGAGATTAGCACGTTCAAACAAACAAACTCTTCAGCTTTATATATTAGTCAGGGCCGGATTTAAGGGAGGGCATCCGGGGCAACTGCCCCGGGGCCTCCACAATAGAAATTTAAAGTCTTAAATTCTGACGAGTAAACTCTACAACTTTTTTTTTCTTTTCGGTGTTGTACCTTTACATACACAATATTTTGTAGAATCATGATTTTGATAGTTTTTAAATATTGTAGTAACGGTTATTCATCTATACTTTTTCACTTCAATTAGACAATCAGTAAAATATCCGAATTCAAATCGTCCCGAAAAGTAGGTACCTACACTACATACTTTAAATTTTCTATACATTTAGGGGGAAACTAATTTGTGGCCAGGGGGCCTCTTCCCCTATGTTGCCCCGGGGCCTTTTCTCCTATGTTGCCCCGGGGCCTCCGGACTTCTAAATCCGGCCCTGATATTAGTATAGATAACATTGGATTGACTTTTGACACATAGTAGTTTCTTGTTATTAAAACGCTTTTTTACAAACAATGGCACACTTTCAGTGAAGCTAACTTATTTTGATCCAATTTAAGATAAAGAAACCTGCTGTCTGGAAATATAATAATAATCACGTTAGACTTTCGACGGAGTACGACAGAGGGATTCAGACGTTTTTTTTGAGGGATTGAATGCTTATAATATATACCTATATAGGATATAATACACACCAGCGGCTGATCTAAGGGGCCCACTAGATCAGCCGCTGGTGTGTATTATATGATCTGATCTAGTGGGCCCTAGATCAGCCGCTGGTATTAAATGGATTTTCTTATTGTTTCCACCACTCGACGAATTATTAAGATAATTATACAATAATTAAGAGTTTTTTATCATACAACAATGTACATCCAAATATGCAAATCGTGTCTTGAGAAAATAATAACATAATGACTGAGGTAACTTTTTTTTTTTCGGACGGAGATGTATTTAGTAAGCCCGGAGTCTTTTGCTACTTCACCGGGCATAAAGACGAGCAGAGCTCCAGCCTAACTGAGAAAAGTAAGGTAACACTCACAATGTCGTCTATCTTGAGTATGGCGCGCACGGTCTCGGTGCTGAGCGCGAGCGCGGCGGCGGTGACCTGCAGCGGCTGCAGCACGTGCTCGGCGCGCATGTCGGTCACGCGCCCGCGCCGGACGTTGACCCCCGCCGCCGACCCCGCGCCGCTCTCCGCGCCCGACGCGTGCGCCGCGCGCAGCTCCGTCACCGTCTCGATCGGGTTCAGTCCTGGTACGACGCAGGTTATTGTAGAACAAGGTTAGTGTATCTGTTGCATTCGGATTGTATAATCCGCTGTATTAAAATACGGCTAGCTGTTATCAGAAACAGGGCCGTTTTGAAATGCGGCGGTTCAACGATTCAGCCGCACTTCAAAATGGATGTTGTTGATAACACCTAGCCTTAATGTATTACGGCGGATTATACGATCGGGCTGAAATATATTTATAACTGTCGAGTTCTAACTCGATAGTCACTGGTCAAACGTTGTAGATGAAATTAGATACAATTTATTAGTATTATTGGTACCAGTGGAGGTCTTTTATTGAAGGTTTATGGGACAGGGATTAAATTTTGCATACTGACATTAGGCTTTGAGAATTATTAGTTACATATCATAATAATATCAATGTTTTATTCTACATAAAACCTGCATATTCTGTGAACATTTGAAATATATATATATATATATATATATATGGCACTCTCCACAATCATTAAAGGGCACATAAGGCCATTTTCATTATCTTTTTAGTTTAGGTATCTTTGGAGGTCGCAAGTTCTCGGGAACGTCCACATACAAGGAGTCAGGTCGAGCACCGACCTGCGTTCTCGGCGAGCGTGGAGGGCACGACCTCGAGCGCGTCGGCGTAGGCGCGCAGGCAGTAGTGGTCGGCGCCGGGCGCGGCGAGCGAGGCGCGCGCGAGGCCGGCGGCGGCCGCGGCCTCGGGCGCGCCGCCGCCCGGCACGAGCGCGGGCCGGCGCGCCACGCAGCGCACCACGCACAGCGCGTCGTGCAGCGAGCGCGCCG
Organism: Nycteola revayana; assembly: GCA_947037095.2. NCBI lineage: Eukaryota > Metazoa > Arthropoda > Insecta > Lepidoptera > Nolidae > Nycteola > Nycteola revayana. Next base: position 4,492,060 of record OX344838.1, read on the forward strand.
CCTCCGCCACCACGGCGCCCGACGTGCCGCGCACCAGCACCGACACCGTCTTGCCGCCGCCCTGCACGCACCCCGTCATCTGCGCCCAGAGAAACGACCCGTATGAGGCGGACCGAACGACTTGAGTGTCAAATTGAATAGATTTTTGAAACGACGAAGACTTTTTTTTTTAAGATTACTAGCTGAATTTTGCATGATTTTTAGTATGCTTGTTAACCCCTCGTGCTAAGCTAAAATGCTTGTGTCATGAATAATTAATTACAGTTGTCAAGCACTGAGGAAAAAAATAATTTGCAGAAAAGTTAAAAAAAAACATTGATCAACATTATTTTGTACGAAAGACGAAAAAGCATTACAAATCCCCCCATTCTAGTAATATAAAATATTCTATATTAAAAATATATGTACATGGTTTTATGAAATAAATATATTCGTTATTTTTATCTTATTTTCATTATTTACCTTGATGTATTTGCCAGAAGGTTCATTGACTTCCTCGACCATATCAACGTTAACTAAGTTCTCAGCTGTGAAATGGTCCAGAGAAGCGATGGGCCGGCAGCCAAGAGTCTTGCAAACAAATTCGATGTCTTCACGCTCGATATCTTTGATCACCATGGTCTTGATCTTGTCCAAAAAGTGAATAGCTAAGTCACTGAGAGCATCTCTGTAATGTTAAAGTTACATTTATTATTTTGTAGTGTTTATGAAAAAATACTATATTATATGTTACAAATGTTAGTAAATTTCAACATTTATATTAATAAATGGAGGGAGGGTTTGTGCGTGCGCCTTAAGTATAGCCTCTAATGCCTAGGGTGGGGTAGATATAATAGCATTTAGCAACTGCTACTAGATACAATATGAAGCATCAAACATTTTATTCATATAAATATTATTTACCTCAAAATAGATTTTTGCACTAAAAGTACATTGCATCCAGCTTTCTTGATTTGCTTGACAATATTCAGAATGTATTGGCGTTCCTCCTTTAATACACGGTCCATAGCTGCATAGTCTGACACAATCACATTGTGATCCATCTGTAATCACATTTTTAAATCATTTCATTGTTGTAATAAATATCAAAAATAATTATTATAATAATCATTCATTTAAATTGAAAAGTAAGAAGTTTTTCCAGTTCAAACCTATTAGAAATGAACTTCGCTAATTAACAATAAATTAATTACAGACAACAAACATATTCTGCTAGCAATATTATGATTTTTTTATATAATATACTTACATCGGTCTTGGGTGGTGAGATACAGAACTGGATAAGTCCAACTTTAGCTTTCTCAATTCTGTGTGGTCCATTGACATTGGAAGCACGGTGTGGGATTACCAGACCTTGGACCAATTCAGTATCTTCAACGGTTCCTCCGATACGTTCAATTACTTTGACGTCGCGTAGGTCGACACGAGCACCAATGCCGCCCACTATTGGCTCCATTACTACAAAATTACGAAATAATGAAATTTATTCAGCACATTAATGTGTCAAAGTAAATGTAACAAAATGATAACATAAGTATGCTTTTTCATAACTACTCAACAAGTAGTCAATACATCTGTTCTCTAATATTTAGTAATATGGATACAGATGGATTACTGAAAAAATATTGTGTAATTTTTATACAATATGTTTTAGATTTTAAAAGTTAATTAGATTTAAACCAAACACATATTAATTCATTGTGATCCCATTATCTAAGATTATATAAACAGTTTTATAGAAAGTTTTTTTTAAGCATTACCTGCACGGATTGCCTGCACAGCAATAGGAGCAAGTATTGTTGAATGTTGTGACACTACTTTGGAGTTGAGTGATGTGGCTGCTGCTTTCAGCAAAGCATCCTCATTAGAGAGGTCTACTGGAGTGGACATGCCTTCCACAACCTGGAATAATATATTAGTATCTCAAAACATAGATGCAGCAGTATTAAAAAATGTTTACTACATGGCCAAGTGTTAAATAAAAATAAAAAAGTACAACTTATCCTTATTTTGATTATATTAACAATATATTTTGATGTGTACTAATTTTGACATAATTATTAATAAGAAATAATTGATGTTACAAGTCATAATATTGGCTAAAGTAGCCTATATTATTACTTGTACATCAAGTAAAGACTTTGTTTTAGAGTTATTTTGAAGAGAAAATAAATTGAATAATAATAAATAAGGTGTATATATTGTACCTGCAATGCCAATTGCAAAGCTTTCTGGAATCCATCAGAAATGACTGTGGGGTGAATGCCTTTCTGAAGAAGTTTCTCAGCAGCATCAAGCAATGCACCAGCAATCACAACAACTGATGTTGTACCATCCCCTGCCTCAATATCTTGTGCACGAGATAATTCCACCAACTGAAATTAAAAAAAATACTTTAAATAGGTAAGTCCCACTACAACTACTAATACAAAAAATAAAAAAATGAAATTGTAAGTATATTTGACTGATCTGGAGGCTCATCAGGTAGTGGTTACTTAGTTCTAAATGAAGAATAATCTTTCGCCTGGATTTGATTCACATCTACGATTTTTATTTATGTTCATTATGGTTAATTGCTTTCCATTTAAGTGTGGTTTGTGTGTTTATAAATTTATGTATAAGAAATAAAGTTACCATTTTGGCAGCAGGGTGAATCACACTCATTTGCTTCAGAATAGTAGCTCCATCATTTGTGATAGTCACTTCACCATTGGCTGCTTGGATCTGAAATAATCAAATACACAAATGTTAACAATTAAGTTATCGGGACATATTATAGCTAAATTGTTGTAAGTGCATAAATGAAATATACATAGAAAATACATATAAACTTTTATTTACCATTTTGTCCATGCCTCTAGGTCCCAAACTGGTACGGATTGCATCTGACACAGCTGAAATAAATTAATTTAATTTGTAAATGTACCTAATTGCTACTACTTTTCAATTGGTTAACTGATTAGTTTAAGATTAAAACTATGTTATGAAATAAACAATAATAATCACAATATACGGACAGTTGTGTAGAATTATTTATATGTTATTTGCTCACTGCACTACTTCTACACTACTCTACTTCAATGGGTCATAGGGTGATGCATTGTAGCCTATATTTGTTCTGAATAGAATACAAGTTAAATTATATTGATAGCTGAGGCACAAAGCTAAATATAATTTATCAACACTTCCACAAGTTTTAGCAACAAAAAACTATGAAAAGTTGTTTAAGTCAGACAAAGTACAGCTCTATCAAAGTGCTTTTATTTCTAAAGTAAATCAGACTTTACTGCATCGTATTAGGGAAAAAAAATTAAATAACATTATTTAAGAATTACCAATTCTAAAATAATTGTCAATGACGTAGTAATGATACCAAAAGATTATTTAATAGTTATCAAGCTTGAAGCTGTAGAAGGAATGGCTTTTCCTGTAGGTATAAGGGCCATAATCAACAGGACAATTACCATAGATTAGTGTAGGACATCACGCGACTTTAATTCTAGATTTCAGTATAAAAAAGGAAAGTTTAAGAAAAAGGAACCTGAAATAATCCATCTTTTTTATAGTCTGTTTTGATAAATATTAGTTTTATTCACCGTTTATTCATATATCACCAGAATTTCAAAATTATTATCGCAGATGTATTACCTTTTGCGGCATTTATATTGCTGAGCCGAATATCGGCTGGTTTGCTTTTATCTTTGTACACAGCTGAATTAACTTTAGCAGAGTCACCACCAGCTTTCGGAGCCATTTTATTGATATTATTTCTTTATTTTATTCCACTGAAATCCGAGATGAAAATAGATTTATATTCGGTCGGCTAATCTTCAAGAACTTTATTTTGGTTTAAATGCCAGATTGATTTGACATATATCAAAGAACAAGAAACTGTCAGACTGACACTGGCAGTAAATACAATATTGTGAATTGTCTATGGACTTACGAACAATGAACATGATTTTTTAAGCCTTTCAATACCACCACTCTTTGAGCTGTTCAACTTACAACTCCATTAAGTACTAATAACGTAAAATATTATTAGTACTTAATGGAGTCTGTGCGTTAAAAATCCTTTTTCAAATATCAAGATGTCATAGTTACGTTAAATGATGTAACAGCAAACTTATCATAACAAACACTATTAAATACAGCAGTGCCGTTAATTTTATACCCATTATCTTTCCATGGAGACCTGACATTTTACCATACATATTAGCGTTTTTAACTTTTGTACTGCTCATTGCTTTTATTCACATTTGTGAGGAAACCAAGAAAAAATATGGTATATTTTTTGGACTAGAAAGCTCTAATGTAGTAATAACCTAAGTACTAACTAACTGTGTCAGCCATTTTACTGTATGATTATCTGTGTCATGATGCAATTACTTCATCTAAGGGTTTTGTACCAATGTATATTCTCATACGGAGTTACAGAACCATGAATTTTCACAAAATACACCGATAAAGACCTTCTCCGATTGATAGGCTCAAAAGGTTATCGAAACCAAATCCAAAATATCGAATTAGGTTGTCTATAATACTAGACCTATGACGTTGATTGATGATTGATTGACGGTGAATTATTTCGTATCATTAAAAATTGCAATGATTTGAATGTGACTTTTAAATTAATAAATTCATCCAGGGGGGGGGGGCTGCGCCCCTCCCGAACCCCCCCTGCTCCCCCCACCCCCGTTTAGCACCCTCGCTACGCTCGGGCGCTAACTTCACGCCGTACAATAATAGGCTGCTTAGGTCACACGTATCGTAATCCACCACCTCCCGCTAGTCCGGGGAGGGTTTATGTCACATCTGCTATAAAATAGTATAAGATACTCGTGACCTAAGTAGTCTATTAATGCACGGCGTTTAGCACCCTCGTTACGCTCGGGCGCTAACTTCACGCCGTGCAATGATAGGCTACTTAGGTCACACGTATCGTAATGTACTACTAAGTTCCTTACGACAAATACTATCAGAAATAAATATAATTTTGTGAGTCAACTAGCTTATTAAAGTGGTGCTGCTTACCTAATCGGTTATAGCAAAAATAATTCTAGGTGTCATACAATTAAGACATTCAAAAATATTACAACAGAGTTCAAACTTTATTTTCTCATACATATTACAACTAATTAATAACAATTTACATGAGTAGGTATAATACATTTAATATTATAAGATTATGCACAGTCATTAATTCCCGGCCTAGATTATTGTTATAATCACAAAATCAACTATCAACCCTTGTTCAAGACTTTAATGAGTTTAATAAGATTATTGTTTTTATTAATACGTAGTATGTATTGACGTGTGTCTTAGTAGCAAGCGTATTATATGCCTTGACACTATAGCTCAACCTATAAGTTAAAATCGTGTTGGAGCATGTTGCTACATTATGCCATTTAAAACAAATTTATTTTAACGATATCATGGTATTCGTATTGATCTATAGCAAAAGAAAGAAACTCGTGTTAAAACAAAAATACAAGCCGATATGTTACCAATCCCATATTTTTTGCTGGACAGCAGCCACCTCTAAAAATACATTGTTTGCAGCCATAGTCCAATCGAACAAATTTAGATGTTTTTTATGATCCTCATAAACCCTTGCAGGGTCCAACATTGCCCTGGGCATACAAGGACCATGGAGACCCAAAAGGTAGACGGCGATGTATGTTACTGCAATATTTTACAGGTTCCGCCTCATCAGTACATCACAACTTTCAACAAAGAGTTCCGTCATCTTTATATTCTGTATGTTTGTGGGATTGTTCTTCAATTTCTTGTCCATTTGCACAAGCAACTTTTGCAAGACTATTTTAGTTGTAGCCATGGATGGATGAGCAGGAATTGAAGTATCCAGCACCTGTGGTTCAGAAATATGAAATAAATAACCACTTCATACTTAATTGAAACATACAAAAAACATTAAATAAACATAGAGACTGGCCATATAGGGTAGGTTTGAGAGTCCTTACCCTCATGTTAGGTATAATGCTAAATAATGGTAAGTCCGTTCAATAAGTATAAAAACCACAAGATTATATTTTGTTTGTGAAGACTTTTGAAGCTTGGCAAATAATTGAAAGCGTATTCTAAAATTACTAATTAATTACGCTTATATATTGTATTTGGTAATCAGGGGTACAAACCGTGTTTTGAAGACGTTTATACAGATGAGGAGGCATCGTAACGATCCACTCTGGTTGATTACTTGACTGCTCTAGACTCCTTTTGAATCTCTGAGTAGTGATGGCAATAATCGATGGGAGAACTGTTTCAGGCTCTTCTAGAAAGCTTATAATGTTTTCAGCCAATAAATCATACCCCAAGTGGTATAATGAGATTATCTGTAATTTGAGTATATTAATTAAATAGGTAAGAATGTTGTTTCACATTGTATTTTTACAATAAACAATTACATTAGATTATAATCTATATTGATAATTATCAATCGGACCCCAAAGGAAATCGATTTTAATTTTTATAAATAAGTCAATAATATGTACAATATTTATAAGAAATGAATGAATTACCTGTTGACGCCTAATAAAATCATTGTCAATATTCCATAGTTCTGCCAAGCGAGTTATTTTCTCTATCCAATTTAGGCTTTCTTCACTATTGTAAGTAGGGAAAGGGCCATCACTTTCATTTGTAGTTATAGTTTCGATGGCAGCTCTTATTAGTTTAGTCAAAAATTTCATTCGAGGGTTTCTCAACTTGTCCGATGCCTTCATATTTAACTCTCTATTATTTACGTTGCCCGTCAAAGCCTCCAAAATATATTGATAATCTATATCGTATAAGCTATCAAGGGGTTTTGTCAGTCTTATGTTAAAGTGGCACATATAATAAACTGTACAAGAGATTTGGTAATTTAAATTTAATATATTGTTGTTAACATGTTTAGTGTCCTGTGCAACCTCGACTAGAGAAGGCATGCTTTCATCCCAAATTTTCTCAAATGTTATTTTTTGTTTCTTTTGATTCACTGCGTTACTGCAGCAGTTCAGAAAAGCTTCCAAATATTCGGTTGTAGTTTGCAGAAACGTTGTGAGCCCTGTACTGTCGAACCCGACGTCTTGTAAACAGAGTGGGTCTTTGGGTAATCTGCCGACTTTGTTCACCAAACGGCAGCCAACTTCAAATACATGCTTTATGTAAGTTGACCATATGATCGAAAATAGACCTAATCGAATATGTAAATCGGATATGCACATAAGACATTGAAGTACTGTTTTCAAGAAATCACAAGTTTGCATGGATTTCTGCCACGCCATGGAATATTCCCAACACATGTTTGCAATTATGTAATCGGCCGATGTGCTTAATGGAAACTGTTGTCGTAATAATGACAACCATTTAAATATTTTAGGATTTTCGTCGACATATATGCGATTATTTTCAATAAAAAGATATTCTGAATCGTTATCATCATTCGCTTCGGGTTCTTGTAACCCCATACTGGAAAACTTTTCGATCAATTCATTAGTGACTATAGCTTCTGGAAGGACTCCCATTCCACACAACCACTTAGCAATTAACTCAGTTACAGATCCTTTACCTCTCGTGTAAATGTACTTCAAATTAATATTGAATTCAGTCATTTGTATTGTTGGCAAAGATTTCCCTTTAAAAGCTTCTTTGAACATCAAAATAATGCTTAAGATAGATATATCTTCAAGTTTTCCGATAAGTATGCCCCATTTAGCATTTTCTTTAGTGACGGACTCCCAAACATCTTCTTCATTCTCTTGACACCTTTCTTCAAATAATCTGCTAACAGCTTTGCAGCACATTGCAACAATCATACTTCTCAAAGGACAAGGCATTTCCACCAATATATCGCGAATACTCTGCCACCATGGTGATATCTCATTGTAAGCTATATAAGTGGCCTCTTCTGTCACGTTGCAAATGTAGTAAAGCACTTCAATGAAGTTTTCGATTTGTTCAAGACTTAGTTCGTCTAATGGCATGTTCATTAAATGTATAATCAATAGTTCTACTATTTGTTTAGGGTCCAAGTTACATTCTTTGACAAAATCGCCCAATATAGTAACGTCATTAATTTTAAATATAGATTTAAAAGTGATACACGCCAAATTATTTATTTTTTCTGTAGAAATATCCGACTTTATTGCAATATACTGAGAATTTTCTTCTAAGTTAAAATAAGAAACAAATTCTTTGTAAGCACTGGCATTATTGTCCGCAAAAGTGACTCTGGCGTGGTGATGGTGATTTTTGTAATTATTCTCTTGTGCTAGCACAAGCAATCTCTCCAGTATACAATTGTCATCCTCTAGAAGTTCAAATTGCAGATTCCGCGCGTTATCTTCCGACGGTTTACCTTTATCTTCTACCACATTAATAGGTTCTTCATTATCTTCAACTCGTTCAACCTCAGTACTTGAAGACTCTTCTAACATTTGTTTTGAATCTGAGCACAAATATAGTTGTATTTTGGTAGTTAATTCACGCATGTCATCAGTATTTTCGTCATTGATATGTCTATAGAACAATGTTGTTAGGCCAAGATTAGCGAAGTAGAATTTCATTTTTGTTTCCTTACTATCTGCTTCATCATTTTGTAAACTGTCCCAAAATAAATTTAAGCATAACATAACGATTCTTGGCGGCATTTCATACTTCCTGAGCAACATATCCATACAATGTTTCTTGAGTTCTAAAGTTTTCAATTCTGAAGCTTTTTTTATTAATTCATCCACAAAATCCTCAGAAGCAGTTGAAAATTTCTTTAAATGGTCTCGTAAGTCTCTTATGGTATGTAAATCTTTAGATCTCTGGGAATGTTCGCCTTCTAATGCATAGAAGAAAGGAATGTTGAACTTTTTTAATTTTCCATCTGGATCAATCAGCACACATTGGAATTCAGGCAAGTTAAGTTTTTTATAAGTATAATTCTTCTCTGCGCCAACCAAACCACAAGAGTTATACAAAAGCAAACCATTTTTTGTAGCAGTAAAAACTGCCACTCTATTTCCTTTTTGCATCAATCGTATGTCTATGAGACCTTTTTTAGGATTATATATGATCAAAAAGACTGCTCGCTTGAGTTCTTTAACAACTGAAAGTTGCGGCTTTTTATCATCAATTTCAAAAATCTGGAAATGAACTATGTTTAGTTTTGTATGTCTAGTCAAATAACTATACACAAGAAATGCAGAAATGTATGTAAAAATACGAGTATTCTATTTTTGATATATTAAACACTTAATTCCAGAAGAAAGACATGTAAAAAAGTTGAACGCAAAAAAAAAAAAAACTTCGTAAGCCTGAATAGTAAAAGTTATAAGTGATAACATGGTAATAGGATCAACTCCTGTTTTCATATACATACTTGAACAAATGCACACTGTGCGTCTCTACAGCCTTTGAACAGTCTAATGAGGTGTCCTCGCGTAACATCAAGCACGGCGACTCGGCCAAAGTTGTCGACGACAGCGGCGAGGCGGCGGTCGGGCGACACTGTCACCGAGCTGCCGTGTCGCTTGCCGTCGAAGAGGCCGTTTCGCATCGCCAACGGTTCATTCCGAATCAGCGGCTCATTTTGAGCTACTGTATTTTCAGCCGAACCACCCCCGAGCCAACCTCTATACATAAATGCTTTTATACATTTAATTGTATATTCGTGAAACATACAAGTGACTAATTTAGTTAAACAACATTTATTTTTGGCTGGTTTTAAATAATTCAACAATGTAACTTGAACTGAAGTGTAAAAAAATAAAATTTAATACCTAAATTAAATTTGCCAGCTATATTAACGTCAATCGATAAACAGTCAAAAGATTTTGAATAGTAAAGCATATGTGGAGTATGAAGGCAAGTAAGTAATACTTACGGAAGGGCAGATTTAATTTTATTAGCAACTGCTCTAGCTACATCCTGAAGGGGAGGTGTGGTGCCACCCTCCAGAGCATAATGGAAGCCAATATACGGTTTGGCACCCGCTCCAAGAATCAAGGTATTCACAGGAGGTACAGAACGGTACCTATGACATAGTATTATTACAGTGATATAAAATAATAATAAGTATAAATAATGTTATTAAATACAGATAAAAGGGCAAAGATATACTCGTTGAGATAGTTTGGTCACGTGGAAAGAATGGATGAATAAAGATTGACAAAACAGGTATACATTACATGGCAAGTGTGAGTGGCACAGTTGGAAGCACAGTTTGAACTTACACTGGTACAGAGTTAAAAAGTCACGTCTCATCAATTTTTAAGGTGCAATATTCAACCTTTAGGTATTTAACCAGATATTTTTATATCTGTTAAATCAATAGATTATTTATTTTCCAAATGAGGAAGGCAATAATGGGTGTATGTTCCTATTAAAAGCCTACTAAAAGTTAATTGCTGTTGTAAACTAAGGAATTTCAATACATACAATGCTAACAGTATCAAATTTTCAAAGGAGATATTCATAAGGCCTTTTCCAATTTTTTGATCTAATGATCTCTTCAATATATTATTGCCTATTACATTTGCAAAACCACTTTGTACTAGTGTGTGTTGAGCCTTAGAGTTATTACTTTTTTAAATTATATACAAGATCCATGTGATACTGGAATTCAATAGATAATGACATTTACCACACATCATATCCTCCATAAGTGGATGCAGCCAAGAGATGGTCATATGTGTTTTTTAAGTCTAATCCCACAACAGCAGCATCATTCAAAACCTCTTGGTCAGAAAACATCCATTTGCGAATATGAATATTTCGACTATCCACAGTATAGTCTTCTTGCACACCAGCACGAACTAAAATTAAATAAAAAATATTCTAAATAGTGGCAGCCTGATGGGTCCTCCAAATCAATAATGTCTAATAATTCTAAAAATCAATTATACTACCTTTTTTCATTGGTACCAAAAATTTTATAGTAATTCTCAGTTAAAAAATATGAATTTCTATAAGTGTGTGAATATTAAATTTAACAGTACATGATGTAGTGATATTGTAAGTGAATTTATTTCTGTCAAATATTTTATTTATTCAAATAAAATACAAAGAATATATATGTAAATATTGAAAGAACCTTAAATATTAATGTTTGTGAATTTAATATGTATTACCTTTTGCTAACTGGGATTTAGCATTTCTAAGTGTTTGGAATAAAGTAGAACCAGATATTATGCACTCGCAGCTATCAAATAATATATGCACATCATCAGGTAAAGTGCCATATGTACCAGTGTGACATGATATTTTCATTACTGGTTTATCATCCAATTTCTCCAGGAGCAAGAGGTGCCCAGTATTGGTGTAAAAACCGACACTTCCATTTACAAATCCAACAATAATGCAAAACCAATCTGGACCATTCTGAAAGAGAAAAGAAATATACCTAAATGTCATTAATTATGATGCTTCTTGCATATTTTTTCAGTGGCGGTTTCATGGGTCAATCATGAGAGTTACTATTTGTTGAATATCAATAAATTAAACCTTTTTTTTAATATGAACCCCACTCTAAATTATTCAATTTGAATGTTAAAGGTTTCTGATAAAAAATCTTATATCTTTTCATTCCCTTCTAAGATTGATATGCTATATATTTATTTCCCATTGTCATACTAAAAGAAGAATAAAATCTACCATAACAATTATTATAAAATTAAGTGAATTATTTTTCCAGCCCAAAATTAATTTTAATAATAAAAATAATTCCATCTATTCCAATAATAAAAAATCAATCTTAATCGAATGACCTTTGTTTACACAATAATATGTTTAAAAATTGTCTTTGGTTTACCTGAGAAGATTGATGAGATGGGCATATGGATAATGCTTGTACTACTGTAATGTTTGAAGGCAATGTTCCACTCCATACTATCAGAAACGTGCTACTATCTCTTGAACTGATCCACTGATTAGTCAGTAGACATAGGCGATTCTTGTGTCCGACTGCCAACAGATTGCCACATGATGATAGTGAAATAGCACATTGAGGTAACCAGTTTGTATCTGAAATAATATCAACAATATAATAAAGTTTAATTTTCCCATAAAACTACATGAACCTGTATATAGGACCTATTGTTAAAACTGTTCTTACCATTTGTATCTGATATAAACAAAGCTCTACCCAGACTTGATATATCGCCACAATCGGCTATTTGATCCACTTGACACGACATTTTACGGCTGTAATTGCATGTTATGATGATAGAATAGATAGATTTACAAATTTTCTATCTATTTTTATAATTTTCCTCAAAAATCTGTAAATTAATATTTATTTGTAATTGTACCACTACCAACAACACAGCTGGTTTACGAACTGTCACTGTCCACTGTCAATCAAAATACATTATGGTATGAGCTGTACACACTGATATAGTACTAACATAGATGGAGGGTTAAACAGCAACCAAAAACGGTTATATCACGCTATTCTTACATATGACCTTCATAGAATACCAGAAAAGGATGCATATATGGCGCCCCTTTCGTAAATTTGTAGGTTGTCACAAGTTTGCGATATTGTCAAGGATGCGATAGTCGATAATTTATATATCGATAGAACTAGAACTCGATTTCAAAAATTAATCGATCAAAGTATCAATCGATCATTTATTTGAATTAAATGTTAGTTTTTTATTTTTAATATCACTGTAATTGACCCATCATCGGTACGATCGATGTGTAAACATTATTAATGAAAAGTTTCGTTTTATTTCAAATTTTAATCACTAACCTGCTATTTATTTCGAAACTATTTTTACGATTTACAGAAATATCTCACCGTAACAATAATAGGTGCATTATATTTAGATGAGGTATATTGAATTAAAAAGTCCCTGAGGGAACGGTAGCTACGCGAGCGAATTCGCACGGGAATGTGACATAGATATAAATAAGAAAAACTATTTAAATAAACAACATAAATGATTTTATTCGGCGCTTTGTTATTTATACTTGTCAGAATCACAATGTTAAAACTATAGCTTAGATTATTCTTGCTTAATTTATAAATTAAGCAACTAGGTAACTTCAATATTAGGGCATTAAACACATTGGTCATCAGGGCATCCCGCGCCTACCGCACGGTCGCGTTTGACGCGGCCTGCCTCCTTGCGGGGTCTCATCCGTGGGACCTTGAGGCGGAGGTTTTGGCCGCAGCATTTGGCCGCTGGAGGTGTGAGGGGGCGCGTTCTGGCCGCGATCCCTTCCCGAAGGGTGTAAACCCTCCGGAAATGGTAGGAGCGGCTAGAGGCCGCGCCGCAGAGGTGGAGGCGATTCGGCCCCATCTAAATAAATAATAAATAATTTTATCAAGTGATCTATTCTTTTACCCTTGAATTTAAAATTGGCAACTGTAATAATAGACAAAGCATTATTTTTTAATCGCCTCCATTTAACATTTAATTTGACTGTGTTTTTTCCATTTCCAATCCTATATAGCAACAGTAGCAACACGTCGTATCCACTTATTTCTATAATTTTAGTTCTGGGGAAATCTGTATTAAAACATAAACTACCATTATAACTTCTCTATATATTTATACAACTTTCCTACTTACTGCCTGTTAAATAATAAAATGGCAAAATCTTAACAAATAAAATTTTCTACTATTACCTTTAGATTAATAAAAATAGCGGTTACCGCTATTTTGATTTAATCTAAGTTTTCAATTTTTACCATATCGATTAGAGATGGGTTGGATTAGTTAAAATTGATATCTAATCCACCTAACCTTGTATTTTAAAATACCTGTTCCATTTACCTAATCCTAATATTTATTCAATATAGCTGACCTGTTACCAATATTATGTAGGTATCGTATGCGGATTACGTAGGAAATATTCAGCATGATCGTTCCTGTTAAGTAATCGGGAAGTTGGCATATGAAAAGTTTATAATATGTTTTCACTCGTACTAATCATAAATTATGGTTGAAATTGAAGTACTTTCGAAATTAAATTTATAACAATTAATATTCTAGGTAGATTTTTATTAATTATTCCATTCATGGTAGAATTGAGAATTAGTCGAATAGAATATTGTAATTCACTTTTATTTTACTAACTTTGATATCGATACTAAATTAGATATAATAATATGTCATATTAGTAACGCCTCTAGCAATGTCAGAGTATTAAAAAAAAAATAAGGAATGTAAATTGTACTCTATGTTACGAATATTTTGTACCATACCTAATCCTCGACGCTTTTGATTAGTTACGGATTCGGATCGAAAAATACCTAATACACAAACCTATTCTAATATTTATGCCTCACGTCTAATATCGATACTTTCGATACCTACATCACTAGTAAAGTAACAGTAGTAACCTAAAAACATTTCGAATCAAATATACGTATTGTGCTTAAAATCCCATCTAAGCTATGTTTTACATGTTGAAACTTGAAATATCCATGTTATATTATTATAAGATATAAGATTTTTCGACTTTATATCATACATTTACCAAATAATAAAGATATAAACTTACCGATGAAATGTTACACAAACAGGATCATTTTGCTTCTTTCCGGAATGTGAAACGCATCCTTCAATATTACACGATATTTTGTTAGTTATAATCTACAACATATACCTACAATAATTGTAATTTGATTTATTTTCGTCGCAAAATCGTTAAAATTATTCACTGCTGCAGCGAATACACAAATGTAAACAATGTACATAAATAATGCGACTAAAATCAGTTTAAGTCACCTTGTATGACGTTTATATGTCAAGTTACTACTTTCATGCACAGCCGTATAATAAGAAGTCACAAATGTCAAAAAAGAGGTCACTTTTAAATTTGGCGTGGACAACCTTGCAACAATGTAAGCTATTAAAATAATCACTGACTCTTTCGCTCTTAAGTAAAACATGTATTAATTAGAGCGAGACCAAAAGAAGATTTTTGCTGTTGCTACAAACCAAAATTAGCCTGGTTTCTATGCTTATACTTATTCTGAGGCTGTACATTATTTTATTTTTTTGGATTTTAATGACCTGGTCACTTGGACCTTTAAGTCAAGTCTTATTTTATTTTGTCATAGAAACAAAGAGTATTTGTGTCCAATGATTCTATGTATTAATAAATATAATAAATATTTAAATCTTTAGTGAGTAATTATGAAATGTAAGAATAAAGATAAATTAATCTAGTAATATAAAATTACGTATCACAATCTCAATGCTCATGCTCATGCCTATGCCTACAAATACTATAAATGTAAATGTACGTTTGTTTGTTACGCTTTCACGCGAAAACTACTTAACCGATCATCATGAAACTTTGTACACATAATCTTGGAGGTATTAGAAGTAACATAGGATAGGGACATTGCCTGCCGAAGTCGTGGTAAAAGCTATATCATGAATGGTTTTTAGTCATTACTTGTTCTATCCTGTAATCACAGATAACACAACTTAATTCTTTTACATACTCTTCGACTGTCTTCGACTACGCTTCTCATCTAAAAATCTTGAAGTTTCCTCTTTCGATTTAATTTAATTTATTTAATTTGTGTGAACTTGTGAATTAATTGATCATAATGTTAACTAAGAAAGAAGTGGTTACATCTAATTTTATTAAATCATATCCGTAATAATCGTAATTTCTTATTATATTATCTGGTTGTCAAAACATCTCATCTATTTATAAATTAATGGGAAAACAAAAACTCTTTTGTTGTTAATATTATTGCAACTATAAACCAAAATTATAAACGATTAATGTGAATGAATGAGTAAGTAAGTATTATGGAATCTAAGTTATCTTGTATGTTATCGAGCTTATTGATAACAGCAGGTTAGTACAGATGTGTCAATCCGGTGATAACATTGTGTTAACTTTTGTTTTAGATTACCTATCGTTCCATGGCAAAATAAATTAATGAATTACCTATAAATCCTTTTCATGGATGTGTCATGGGGTGTTTTCACAGTAAAAAAGAAACCTCTGACTTACATCCAAATGTGTTTCGTGTCGTAAATATTGACGAGAATGGTGCGGATTTATGCTCTGGCCAGTTGGAAATTACCGAGTCCGACATAATATTGTACAGGGAGGGAAGAGACTCCACAGTGTGGCCATTACATTCACTCAGAAGATATGGATTTGAAGGAGATATATTCAGTTTTGAATCAGGTATTGTATTTATATGTATTTCTTTCATATCTTGGTATTTCGTTTCAAATAAGAATAATATGGTCATCTAATATGGGTAATATGGTCTATCTAACAAGAATAAACTAGTGTAAACAATACAATAAATTGTTTTTGAATAATTATCTGTTGATACTTTCAGGGTTAGTGTACTGAATTTTTAAATATATTCGAATACAGATTAATTAAATAATTTGATTTATTAAAGAAATTGCACCTCAAACAGAAATGAATCTAAGTAGTAAATTTAACTCCCTGTTAGAAATAATATTTTAAATTGTTTAATTGATTCTTAATTAATTGTAAACAAACGACTAGTTGAAATGTTGTTTATAATTATGTAGGTATACTACCTGTTTTTTATTTACTAACTTCTGTTAAATTTAATGTAAAATACTGCAATCTGATTATAACAATCAGGCTAGATAGCTTTAGTTAAAAAAATCTAATAATTATATACATTTATTTATAAATTTATGTGTGTCTTAATTTATTTATATTGTATTACAATATACACAATAAAAAATCGCCATATAGATTGCCTCAAACAATTGAAAATATGACGAATCAAAGATGAGCCAGGTTTACACCTGCAAAGTGAGGTGTTGCAACAACTCTCTTTTGGGAGGAGGCCCATGTTCAGCAGTGGACATTATACAAGCTAATGGTAATGATTTCAGAATGTATTCCAACATTTTGTAATTTCTATGCCTTTGATTAGCAGGGAGCTCAATAGGGGAACAAATATATACATTGTTGACCTTATCATTCTACTAATGATAAGGTCAACAATGTATGTATTGGGAAATCATTGCTAGATATGATAGATGCATAAATAATGAAGTACAGTGAACAAATGGTCTCAGTATTGTGCAAAATTGAAAATGTGCAAACTTAAAAATCAACCCCTGGGCAACAATTTAATTTTGTTTGAACATTTTTGGCTCAAATTGTTATGTGTAGATGAAACAGTGCACCATGCATTATTATTATTATGCATTGGATTATTATATTTTAAGTGTATCTTATTTTCAGGTAGGAGATGTGAAACTGGAGAAGGAATTTATGCATTTAGATGTAGAAGAGCTTCTTTGTTATTCCGCACATTACAACAGCAGATTCAGTTACGAAATGTAATACATGATTCAGTACCATACCCTGTCTCAAGACTGACTCCATCTCCTCAAGGCAGGCAAACACTACAAGCTAGCGTGGTACATCGCTCCTCTGTAGACAATGGTCAGCCTGATAATGTACGGCCTGTCACCAACAACAACCTACCTAATGTGATAACCAATGCTGCAGGCCCACACAATGTTACCCAATCTCCAAGATCACCATCCAGTGCTGATATCCTGGAGGTGATGCCTTTGTACCCAAGAAACCAAACTAGCACAAACCATGTCACTAATGTTTATCAATTTCGAGATTTTAAAAGAGAACACAATAATAATCAGGCTGAAGCTGCATCTGATACTAGGCATGTGTACTCCAATGATATAAATAGAGATCTTGCCATATTAAGAAATACTTTAAGACAAGAGGCTGCATTGAAGGATGAGAGGGACCTTGAGGATGAAACAAGATTTCTTGAAAGCAGATATATGAATGAGAGTGTAGGTTTTAGTCAAGTCAACACTCCCTTGTCACCTACATTGAGCAATTCTAGTGAACATTATGCACAGTTGAGTCTAGAACAACAAGAACATCCAAGGCTCTATATGAATATTGCACCAAATGAATCAAATGTTTCAGAAGTTACCAAAAATGACACAGTGCCTACCACTCCTTTAACACCAAAACAGGTAGAATATAGTAATATATCTATAATGAATAAACCAATTGAAAATGTGACTTATGCCAATCTTTCATTGGGTGAAGGAGGAGATAAAAATAAGCAATCATCTGGAGGTTTATCCTCTGGGGATTCCAAAACAGATTCCAAATCGGGGCACAAATCAATGACACTCTTAGAAGAAGCCGAAGTGAATTATGCAATATTAGATATTGATTCTAATAAAGAAGCTGCCAAAGCCAATAAAGAAGCTGCTAAGGAGGTGAAGCCCGCAGATACCCAGTCCCAAGGTAGTGGCAGGAATGACAGTAGTGCCTCATGTTCATCACAGTCGCGTAAGCGAGTTGTAATGCAGTGTAGCATAGAGAAGGAATCAGCGGTTGCAACAGGCCCCGCGCCACTCGCAGCCGTTGGCTACACAACTATCGACTTCGATAAAACTGTCGCTTTAACATCTGTAGCCGCGGGAGCTGACATAGATTTAGATGGGCCGCGCAAAACTAGGCATAACTCATGTAGCGTTATATGCGGAAGTCCCAGTAGCACTGAGAAAAGTAAAATTAATACCTAGCCATGTTTAACTAAGTTTAATAGTTAGAAAAATCTGTTCCTGATTAGTTTTCCTTTATTTAACTCTTAAATATAAAATGAATTAAACAAAAGACGCTTATTACCTTTGTTACAAATTTAGCAAGACAAGTATGCAAACATGTAATTTCCATGTAGGCATTGAACCTTATCTTTCTGATGCCCTGTGAGACTAAGACTTCAAATCGGCTTTTAATTGTTAATGTCCTTTACCTGCGAAATATTTTAACTTTACTTATGAATTATTATAATTTACCTGGCTATGATTGGTAATGAATGTAAAATAAAAATTATTTATTTATTTATAGTTCCTAAAATACAATATTGTAAAAACCGTTCGTTTGTGTATTGGAGATGGGGCATTTCCTTCTGTATTTCTTCATGTTTAGTCATAGCCACAGACTGAGTGACGAGGATAAGTAACTTGGTCAATCGTCATAGCCCTTAAATTGTACTGTGGCCAAGGCACGTGCCCTCTAATGTGTAGATTGCGAAAGTTTTAAAAACAACAATTCTTGTGTGTTTTGCCAAAGTAATGCTATGCCAAATGTAACTTACATTATACAGAAACCAAACATTTACACAAACAAGTAATTTTAATAGTGTACTATAAAGTGTTAGCATGCAAAAATGTTATTATAATATCGATGATGTATAGTGATTACCTAATTAGTAAGTAGGTAGATAAATGTGCAAAGTAGTTCTGGGCTCAAGTCTGCCATTGCAATTTTATTTAATTAATTATTTAGTTATTATTTTTTGGCTGTTTTGATAGGAATATACTTACCAAGGGCGATATAATGTTCATATTTCAAAGGGCAGACAAAACAGAGATGCTACAGCCGAGTACAATAGACACTGAGCCAGAGTTTGAGGGTGTGAGGAGAGAAGATGCCCACCCATTTTTCCTATTGGTACACCATTAATAAAGTAAACCAAAATTGTAAGTGAAATTAGCTTAAACCTGTTATTGATTATACATTATGTTTATATTGCGACATCAGACTTAAGCTCCTAGAATTTACGTAGCTATACTATGTAGGAATAAAATAGGCACACTTCTATACTATGTACAATTATACAGACACAGTAGACGATTGATTGAAATTACAAGTTGATAAATTTGAGCAGTAATGTAGTACAATAGTTAAGTAGTTAAAGGTAATAATTATTATTATCAATTGCAGCTATTAATATTTAGTAATTTACCAAAGAAAATAATCTCATAATTAAATGTTGAGCTAGATCTTCCGATGATTCAACCAAAAAAATCGTATTAATTATAATAGTCAGTTATTATAACATTCTTCTTTGCACCCATTGCCTTAATATACATATGTTATCATATAGATTCAGTTTACAAATCTTTTGTTAGACAATGTGCAATATTCAATTTGTCAGTTTTATCAAAATTCAGATAACATAATTATATAGTAATAAGTGCTTTTAAGATAGTGCATAGGTGCTGAAATGTTGATTACAAAGTTTTACAAAAATATAAGTTGTGCAGTTATTTGATATTTCAATATCGATTGTTGCTTTAATCGTCAGTGTGGGTTATTGTGCAGCGCCTTAAGTCATCTATCATTCATTAGTAGGTTCAGGAATAATTATAAAAAATGTATTATATGAGAAATAAAATAAAATCGTCGCATCGATATAAGTATGCAATAGTTTTCCTTGAAATTTATTCAAGGAAAACTAGTGCATATTTATCTATTAACAGTAGCTATTTTATCTATTTAAAAGGAATTTCTTAGTACGAATTATCATTTTTCAATATTGTGTTCATAAAAATTGATTACAAGTGTGGAAGATTTTATTTAAGTAAATTTTGTATATATTTGACTATTGTTTTATGTAATGTCGCTCTTATTATAAAATTTAAATTGCCTTTTTTTAATTTTTAAGTTATTTTTTTTATATACATATTTTACAAGTAAATGTAACAGACTATAGTGCGTTCGCGTTAAGAATGCAGTGAGTGATCAGTGCAACTGAAGGGCAAAGGTGTATTCACAGTGGTGTTAAAATTCAAACAAATTATATTTTAAACGATTAAGTTTAATGAATTTATAAAAAATACACTTAAAAGTTTAAAATCAAAATTAAACCATTAATATCATATTTTAATCACTATCCTCGTTAGCATTTATAACAAAAGTATTTTCTGCAGCGAGTTCCATGACGTCATCTAAATACCACATGGTATTTTCTTCTTGTAAGACGTGGTCGCAGCATTTATTTTATCGATTAGCGTCCACTAAGAGGATTGCGACATAAAATATTTTTATTTGTAAATTGTAACATTGAAAATTACTTTTCTTTCCGCACTATGAATTACCGAACCACTTTTATTTTTATGAATTGGAGATATATTCATTTTTTCAAATTTAAATCAGTTAACACAAATGACAGGACTGTCGTCACTGTCACTGTGAACTTGACTTTGTAATTTGAAAAGATTTGATTGGTTAGGGAGCGGGGCTACGCCGGGAGACATTGATGACTCACTGCATTCTTAACGCGAACGAACTATATTTTTATTTATTGTAGGCATGTTCAAAGACCTTTCCAGTAACGAAGATAGTTAAGGAATATTTCAAATGTTATAGGCTACGTTATTAGATGTTTCTCTACTTTTTTCCGGGGAAATGCTTTACGCTTCCCCTCCGCCATCGCGGGGAGATAAGGTTCGCTGGCGGCGTTGCGGTGTGTAGTACTAGACCTCTCCATTATTGGTTTGCTATTTATACCATGAGGAAAGGGCCGACACACTAAAACCCCTTGGTTGATCCTCCGACGCCATTTGGGAACTTGAAATCCTGTAAGACATGTTCCTATACCTACCGAAGCTTCGACTTAAATCAAATCGTAAATATATGTAGATATTGTGAATTGTAGTTAAGTTTCAATAAGAATGAAATGTATAAGTATATAAATGAATGTACGTTCAAAAATAGGCTATGCAATGCCTAACTGCATAGTAACGATTTAATTATTTTATAGTAACGTTTTAAAAAAATAACCAAAGATTTCTTATATAAACCATTTTAATGGATATTTAAGATCCTGTGTTGTATGCCAAAGTAGAATCGACGTTTTCATATTATGACGATTTAAATTGACAAAATGTAATTTAACTGCTTAATGCGTGAAACGCATTAACATTTGTGTCGACTGCAAAATACTCACCTATATTATGGTACTCTCTTTCTTCGTTAAAGATCTAACTAAGTAAAATATTGCTGTCCGCTCATCAATTTACTGTAGGAATTTGATGTATCAATGATATGTTTGAAAGTGCTATTGTTGTTTAAGTCGCATCATAATAATACTAAAATCGATTATACAAGCCATGTACCACATTAGACCAACATATTTATGGTTCTCGTTTTGATTTATAATATTTTAAGTGTGCCATTTGATGTAAGTAGATAATAGAAATCATTTTGTATATAAATATTAATTTTATATAGTGGAATAGTATTTTTACCGTTGATTTACGGACGAATATGAATATATTATATTATGGTGAAACACAAGTATGTCTTTTGAATAATATACCTAATATTAATCCAAATCAATTTTGAAGCTTTTACTCGATGTATTTGTAAATTTTATTCAGCTTTCTATTAGGTAGCAAGCTCTAGGCGGGTCCCGTCTCAAAATATGTTAGGTGGCTTTCTACCTTTGGGGGATAATGCTGTTCGCGTCCGTGGGCTTTAGCTCTAGTCACCCACACGTGTCCCCTGGGTAGCGCCAACACCTCTGGTGGTAGGTTTCGACCGCGGTTTGTCACCACCCTCAAGGCAAAGCCTTGCCGCCTAGTGATTTTTGTCGCTTTCCGGCATTTTGCCTTGAGTAGCCATCGTGAAAGGGGAGTCTGGGCAGTTGTGTGGCTCTGCGAACCGGTTCCGGTGCTGCGTGGTGTCTGTGCTGGGTGACTGTTCGCGGAGGGTAGCGGAATCCTAAGCACGGTCTTCCGCTGGCCGACCGCAGGTAGTAGGGGGCCCAATTAGTAGGAAAGCCACCTATGAAAGGCTGCCCCGCCAACTAGCGAAAAATCCCAGGATGCGTCACCGTGCCGGTTGTTGACCGGATGCGGTGCCCGGTCAACATTTCTGGGGGGTTAGGGCGTCCCCGCGCGCTCCAGATCAGTCTCCCGTCGGTGCAGCGTTACGAGTGTATTGCGTGGTACTCGCTCTTGTTACGCCTCGCCCAACTGTCCCGATCCTGCTTGTCTGTTCGCCGTCAAAAATAAATGAAATCAAAAAATAGGAAACTGGTAAAACAGCGGTTGCACTCCCTCGCACTAAAAGTGCACCTCTCTAACATCCGAGGTCTGCACTCCAATCTCATCCCGGTCCATCACCACCTTGAGACCGAAAAACCACATCTGCTGTTCCTCACGGAGACGCAAATCAAATGGATCAGGATACACCCTGAAGCACAATTTTAAGCCACGCGATGACATCTGCTGTCGACGTCTCCGTAACATTGAGGATTCCAGTTTCTCTGTATTGTGGGTTCTGTTGAACACTGGCTTGGAGCAGATACTCTATGCCAGTGTCTATCGGTCGCACACCGACACTTCTTCGCGTATTACCCTTGGCTGCGCTTATGCTTCTCTTCAGACGACCCGACTCGCTGCGCGGAGGCTGTTTCTGAAGTGATATGCCAGGCTATGGAATATTTCATTCCATTTTCTGATGTCTCACTCCAAGACAAAGCCCGTCCATGGTTCAACGCTGAGTGTGATAGTGCTGAAGCACTCTGCTTACCAAGCGTGGGCGGATGCTCGAGCCCGCAAAGCGCCAAATGTTCAGAAACTGAAGAGAGCCTTCAATAGTGCTGCCAAGTCTTGCAAACGTGCCCTACGCAAGGCCCGCTTTGACCATATTGGCCGCATTGGAGCCAGACTAGCATCTTACCCATCTGGGAGTAAAGCTTTTTGGTCTCTTGCCAAATCGGTCGAAGCCAATTTCTGTCGGAACTCTTTGCCGCCACTGCAGAAGCCGAACGGTTCATTACCTCATACCGCCAAAGAGAAAGCAGACTTGTTTGCATCTCTATTTGCGAAGAATTCACAACTAGATGCTGCTGGTAAAAGTCCACCCAGGCTACCTCATTGCACTTCCACTATGCCTGAGGTGCATATTCGGCAAAAAGTGGTACTTAAAATTCTTACCACTCTAGTTGTGAATAAGGCTAGTGAGACATTCCTGCCATTGTCTTGCGGTCATGTGCGCCTGAGTTGTCTCCTGTTTTGACTCGCCTCTATCGCTTGTCCCTGACGACAGGTACAGTTCCAGTATCCTGGAAGATTGCCAATGTTCAACCGGGCGCCAAGAAAGGTAATCGTGCCGACCCTGCCAACTACCGACCAATCGCAATCATCTCCATACTCTGTAAGGTTATGGAGCGTGTTTTAAACAACCGTCTCCTAGCATACCTGGAAGACAACGACCTCCTCTGTGACCGTCAATTCGGATTCCGCCGAGGCCGGTCTACTGGGGATCTTCTTGTTTATTCTACTCACTTCTGGAGCGAAGCCATTGAGGGACACGGTGAAGCTCTTGCCGTGTCTCTTGATATCTCTAAGGCTTTTGACAGGGTTTGGCACGCAAGTCTCATTGGTAAGCTTCCGGTTTACGGTATTGCTCCCGAACTTTGTACCTGGATTCAGGATTTCTTGGGAGGGAGGTCGATTCGAGTTGTCATTGATGGCGCCTCGTCCGATCTTCTTGGTATTAATGCCGGTGTCCCTCAGGGATCTGTTCTGTCCGCGACTCTTTTGTTTTGTTGCACATAAACGACCTGCTAGTTACTCCCGGTATCTTTGGGTATGCAGACGACAGCACAGTCTCGGTGAGATACTTGTCTGATGCGAAGTCTGGGTCAAAGGTAAAGTCATTCAAGGAATCGATGGAGGGGATGAACTCGATCTTGGAGGCTGTCTCCTTATGGGGTGATGCCAACCTGGTTGGGTTTAACCTCTCAAAAACACAGGCGTGTCTTTTATCGGCGAAACGGAGTCCATTCCAACTGACTCCGACTTTCCGGAATGTCTCCGTTCCGATCAGCGACCATCTTGAGCTCTTAGGGCTTGACCTCTCTTCTAATCTAAACTTCGGTCACTACATCAAGTCCATTGCAAACACTGCAGCCAAAAAACTTCACATTCTCTCCAAGGTGAGGCGGTACTTCACATCGGAGCAGCTCTTAAGTCTTTCCAGAGCTCAAGTTCGCTCCTCAATGGAATACTGTTCCTATCTTTGGGATGGGTCTGCTAGTTATCAGCTAGATGCTCTGGACTCATTGAAGCGCCGAGCGAAGAGAGTCATAGGTAATAACTCACTTGTGGAGGCAAGTCTTCTGAGCCTCGAACACCGTAGACGAGTAGCCTGCCTATCGGTTTTTTATCGGATACATTTCGGGGAGTGTGCAGAGTGTGTGAACCTGATACCCCCTTTACCCTTCCATCACCGGACGAAAGGCGCGGCGAGCGGTTTCACCATTATGTTGTATTGTAGACATTCCTTCAATACGCACGAAGCGATTTGCTTCTTCTTTCATAATGCGGACGGCTAAGGAGTGGAATTCTCTGCCGGGGTCAGTTTTTCCGGAACGCTATAATCTGGAAATTTTTAAGGCTTAAAGTGAACAGACACTTTCTAGGCAAGCGTGTATCATCTTAGGCCTTATCTTCGCCTCCCATCAAGCGAGATTATGGTTAAACGTAAGGCTATATTTAATAAATTAAAAAAAACCCTAAAATAGTGAACATTTTATGAATTTTGTTTAGAAACTTGGGGATCTTATAGGCCGGGGGTGAAAATATTGTTTTAAAAATTTTTTTTATGTACCTACCTAAAGCGTACCGATATTCATCCCAAAGCCCAAAACAGCATACCTACATGATACAAATGTTGACTACTAACTTAACTTAACTTGGGATGAAGCCAAACAGAAGTAGAACCATACTGATCAATGATCTTTTTTTTTTAACATAGATGCATGTATATACAAATCATTGCTTTCTATTTCGCGGACGGCCGAGCAAAGCAATGAAAGAAAGCATTCAGTAGCCATTATATTCTTGTAAAAAGTTGACTTGTTCTTTTGTCTAAGCAGAGAATTAGTTGCAGTGTTAAGATTTTATTTACTTTTCAAGTAAAATGGCTAATGAGTTAGAAAATACAGTAGTTAAAAATCTTTTTTTCATTGCGAGTGAGTAGATATATTTTAAAGGTTACCTACTTATGTAGGTATTTATTCGTTGTGGCTTCTATGTGCATTTGTTTATATTAAAATGGAATAATATTTTTTCATCTTGTTTATTTTTGAAAAGACAAAAAAGAGGAGTTTAAAAGCACCTAGCTAATAAGTATAATATAATATAGGTACCTATATAAAATTATAGCATACCATGCCTTCCTTGTAAGGGCGATGTGAGGATGAATACCAGTAATATACACCTACCTAATCATTGTTATGTCAAAACAAAACATTCATCACTTATTTGTAAAATAATAGATTATGCTAATATTTAACCCTCAGATTTTTTTAACCTCGTCAAAATAGACAAGGTTGTGGTTCCGGAATTAGTCGAGCTATCATCAAACGAAGTGGTATTAGACTGTCAATATACTGTTGTTGATGACAATTTTACTCTGCAATGGAGCTTCAATAATGCTGCAACACCCGTGTATGAATGGAGTCCACGTAGTGAGCCTAAGGTAGCAGGGATTTTAGACGGAAGACTGGATTCTACGTATCGTGCTTCCAGTAAGTACTATGCTTAAAATTAAGCTTGTAACTCTAAAATTAATGCTTAGTAGGCTGCCTATTAAGCATTATCTCTAAAGCTACTAATTATGGCAATAAGTAAGGCGGTGTTCTGCAAGAACCTACTGACTGTAGGTACTGGTGACTGGTAACAGTAGTTGCTACTGCGATCTGCTGTAGCCTGTCTAAACCTGAGACGTAAGTGGATAAACGCGCTCTATGTGCTTTAAATATGCCTTAAAAAAGCCATTTCCTTTCTTACGAAATTTATATTTAGGCACTATCTTTACTACCACGGCAGCCCATGTTAAAATAAAAGTTAATGTTTGACAAATCTATACTAATATTATAAAGCTGCAGTGTTTGTTTGTTTGAACGAGCTAATCTCAGGAACTACTGGTCTAATTTCAAAAAATCTTTCGGTGTTGGATAGTCCATTTATCGAGGACATTAAAAACATTGCAATTTTGTAACCCAATATGTAAATTCGAAAACCTATTTATGCGTGCGCTGCAAAAACTATTGACAAGAAAGAAACTACGTTAAATGTGTATCGTAATTCCAAAATGACTGGAAATAAAAGTCCACCCGTGCGAAGCAGGGGCGGGCCACTAGTTGATGATATGCTTGATGGATTGCACCGGTAGCTGGCAGTAGTTGCTTCTGAGATCTGGTGTTCTAGGTTCGAATCCCACCCGGGACAACTACCTATCTGTGTGAACCACAGATCGTTGTTCTAAGTCTGGGTGTGTCCGTGAATTGAGTCTTAGTAAAGTCCCCCACGCGCGACACAGGGATTCATTTCCCTTAAAAAAAAAAAGATTATTGCCTGGATTATATCAATTACTCATTATTTACTTTGATATACTACAACGGTTCCCTTTTGGTTTCCAGCAAATTTACGAGAGGAACGTCGCTCACTACGGATAACAAAATTGTCACCAGACCTAAGCGGAAATTACACATGTATTATTATGAACCGTGGTAAAGAGGCGCGCCAAACAAAAACTATGGCAGTCTACAGTAAGTTTAATTTTGAATTACCAGTTTGCTATAGGTGATTTATGTCACTACATTGTATAAATGACAAGACAATAGATTTTGATGCGGTTTTTTTAAATATAAAGTGTGATTCAAGAGGAAGTTTTATATTATTATGTATAATTCATCAGCATTGCACCCGTGGGAAGGCGGAGCGGGTCGCCAGTAATCAAATATAACAAACGGGTAATTTCTGCTTAGGTACCCCAAAACTTACCTACCAATATACGTTGACGAAGCGTATACGAAGCTCGAGGATTGTTCATTCAAACACTTTGTATGACAGTAGGTACAGTTAGCATCATATGTTGATTTTTCTAGCGTGTCCCCGTAATTTTCAATAGTTTGGATGGTTTGATACCGTAATCGTCAGAACCCCTGGACCAAGTGTTATATTTTATGTTTGGAAACTATCTAATTACAATACCTTTTTGATACTATTTGATACCTTAATTCAATTATTTAGTACCTCTATGAATAGTGAAAAAACATGAAGCGAAAGTGGCCAGATATTCTGACGTCAGGTTGTCTGGACCACATTTTTATAAATAGTTAGATACAGTATAACTTAATAATTTATTTGTAAATATATAGTACTTACCTTTTTAATACCTTTACATACTTTTTTCACAAAATTTTAATCGTTCCAGAAAAAAGTTACAGAGGTATGAAAATTTTATAGGAACAACATTTATTTGCGTACAGTCATATCAGGACATTAAATTCTGACTAATATGTTTACAGGTGTGGAAAAAGAGTTTGAACTGACAGCCGAGAGGCAGAAGAACGCTAGCATCATTGATGTGTCATGTTTGGCGCGGGGACTGTATCCACAGCCAGAACTGACGATTGAATACAAAAAGTAAGCCCTGCCTTAGTAAGTTACAGTCGGGCTTAGTCTTACTTAGTCGGGTTAAGGTCTCCATCAGGATGGCCGGTCACGAGGCGTATTTAGCGTTGAATTTATGCCCAAGAATTGCTTCCCTATTGCTTCTATTTGCTTCCTATTCTCAAATAATTGCTTCCATCGTAATCTAGAAGAAAAACGTCATTTTAAGGGTGACCGTCCATTCTGATATCAGGTCGGCCGGTCACCGCGTCGTAGTGGCTCTGATAAATAGAATTATTGAAATTCACGGTGACCATTAATTACTTCCCATTTGCTTCTCTCAATGTTTTACAACGATAATACTGAAACTATCACAGCAATAAAGATATTAACTAGTGTTGTTCATCAATATTTTTAGCGCCTGATGAAAAAATAAAGCAAATCTCATATTTAACATTGCAGTTAAGCTTAAGTAGGCGATAAATCTATCGTATTGTACCGATGGCCTACAGCTAAGAACTGTGTTATTACAAATAAGTGCCCATCGTATTTAGTGACAAAAAACCATACAAATGTAATAAACACCCGTAAAAATAATCCTTAGTTCTAATGGGAGTGTCTAATGCACCTGTTGTGTATTCTTTATTGTTGTACAGCTGCCATTAGACACTCCCATTAGAAATTAAATATTACGATAAGCACTAATTTTTAATTTAGCTGTAGGCCATCGGTACAGTATGATGGATTTATCGCCTACTCAAGTTTGACTGCAATGTTAAATATGAGATTTGCTTTATTTTTTTATCAGGCGCTAAAAATATTGATAAACAGCACTTTAGTCGATATCTTTATTGCCGTGATAGTTTCAGTACTATCGTTGTAAAACATTGAGAGAAGCAAATGGGAAGTAATTAATGGCCACTGTGAATTTCAATAATTCTATTTATCAGAGCCACTACGACGCGGTGACCGGCCGACCTGATATCAGAATGGACGGTCACCCTTAAAATGACGTTTTTCTTCTAGATTACGATGGAAGCAATTATTTGAGAATAGGAAGCAAATAGAAGCAATAGGGAAGCAATTCTTGGGCATAAATTCAACGCTAAATACGCCTCGTGACCGGCCATCCTGATGGAGACGGGTTAAGTAGGTTGGTCTACTTACCATGCATTGGAAAACTAATACTCGCAGCTGCCATAATATAATCTTCACTAATATTATAAAGAGGAAAGATTTGATTGCTTTTTTGTTTGTTTGTTTGCATTGAATAGGCTCCGAAACTACATGACCGATTTGAAAAATTTCACTGTTGGGCAGCTACACTATCTATCGCGGGTCGGAGGTCCTGAAAATCAATTTATTTTGCTGCTATGCTCTCTCTCAATAAATTGATTTTCAGGAGCAGAGAAAGTAAGGTAAAGGCGTCTTTACAAAAATAAAAAAATACAAAAAAAAATATAATTTCATATTCGAATTTACTTCATTTTACACTTTTTTTAATGACCCCACGCAAAAACGAGAAAGTACGTATGTATGGGAGAGTGTGTGTGTGTGTGAAAAATTATAACTTTTGAAATGTTTGTTTAATACCCGTGCGAAGCCGGGGCGGGCTGCTAGTCTATGAAAATAATTATATCTACCAGTTACCTACTTTTTACCTGAGTACATTGAATGCATAATACAATATTTTTTTACATTTTGCAGTGTAATGTTATCCGGTCAATATCAGCGTGTCTGGCGCAATGGCGGCCCATTGTATGACGTCATTTGCTACGCTCAAATTAATGGTCAAACTCAGACTGACACGACTATCGTCGCTTGTCGTCTGAAGTTACCACAAGTGGACTATACGGCTATTAAAAAGAAAATAATTTACAGCGGTACGTAGAAAGCAAGCTTTTAAATAAACAATTAAACTAACTAGTAATATAATGCAATGTTTTTTATCATAAAAACATCAAGTAAGTTACATCTCTATATCTTTTTATTTCGACTAGGTAGACCAGATACAATTATCTCAAGATGGGATAAACAGTAGGCAAATACGTGAATTGTGTTGGTATACCAAATAAAGCAATACCTAAATACTATGCTTGTATTCAAATGCTTATCAAAGGATATTTCTTCTTTCAGAAGGCGTCAACAACTCCACTTCTAGCATCATCTACAGTAGTAAGCGTTTAATACAAAGTTTATATTTATTATTGCTTTTTAAAAGTTTTCATATATATCTATAATAAATTGCCGTAGTAAGTAGGCATATTTTGTTTTAATCGTGGATTATGGAACTGTTATGGTGTTTATACCCGCTTTAGGTACCTACTTGAAAAACTTTTTCGCATGGTTAAAAGTATATAAGTTCTGTAAAATTAATTACTAGGTTTATCAGTCCTTACTCTAAATAAAGAAAATCAATCCAATTGGTAGTCATAGTCACAAAATGCCTGTTTATACTCATAGTCACAAAATAAGTTAAAATGAACATCAAAGTTTAAAAAGTTATGCTATGTTAACGATATAATAACATTATCGCATGCTAGGTATTTATAATATTTATAGCATCTCAAAGTAATACAAAATAAAGAGGTAACGATATTATATGACTGATAAAACTGTCTACGCTTCTCAGCGTTTATTTATTTATTTAAACTTTAGCACACAATAAAATATGACAAAAAAAAGATTATGGACATGTGCATCCTTCCCATTCTGACCTATGGATCCCAGACTTGGTCTTTGACAAACATTCAAAAGTCCAAACTCAGGGTTTGCCAACGTGTAATGGAGCGTAGTATTCTAGGCGTCAAATTGACAGATCATATTCGCAACACCACACTGCGCTCCAAAACACAGATTACTGACGTTGCTCAAAAAGCCGCTAAGCTGAGGTGGGAATGGGCCGGCCACGTCTGCCGTATGCCCAATAAGCTGTGGGCCAAAATAACCACCACGTGGAGCCCTGACACAGAAAGAAGGCGTCGCGGCAGACCCTGTAGAAGATGGCGGGACGAGCTGGACAAAACAAACGACCAGTGGCCTAGTTTAGCCCTGGATCGAGAGAGCTGAAAGTCATGGGGAGAGGCCTTTGCCCAGCAGTAGGATGATTCAGGCTAGCAGTAACAGTAACAGTAAAACATGACAAGGTGGACTTAATGCCATAGGCATTATCTACCAGTCGACCTTAGGGTAGTGCAGAGACGATGTGGTAGGTGCTTTGCAATATTGAATAGCCAGATACATTAATACATACATACATACATAAGTTCACTATGCATGCAAAAAATATTTTTAATATGTTCATTTATTAAGTTAACGTTGCTTAAATAATATAATAACAATAACATAGGAAATTTTATCGAGACATAGTCATATCGTTGCGTGATTAGCGTGGTTTGTTCGCTATAGTTGGGTTATATGACAAAAAAAAAATATAAAATCAAGAAATTGCTTAGTAACAGTAGTAAACTATTTATTAATATTGTATAGAGAAATAGAATTACAGATACTTACTAGATAAAGCTTTACAAAATAACACTTACTTATATAGTAACATAGAGTATAGTAAAATAATTAGTATCACAATAAGGAGCGATTACAAAGTAAAGCGTATTCGCGTGAAGAGCGTCGCGACCGTGAGCAACACCAAAGATGAATGGAGACCAATGCCGTCGTTACCTGGAATGATAACCTTCATATTAATTTACCAAAATAATAATATTGTTGGATCCGATTTACATTGTTCACGGATAGTCAACAGAGATAAGCGCAGGCACAGTGGCGAGTGGTTGAAAACCAAACCGTCTCTCTAACTGTGTTTTCATAACTGTGCTATAACCTATTCAGGAACGTCTCTAACCTTTTGGGGACCCTTAGCAGAAAGGATCCAAGATGGAGAGGGGATGATCCTCGTGTGCTTAACGCCCGTGCTCAAAAGTATACATTAAACAATATTCTAAAATTATTAAATATTTTTTAGAATATAGATATATATATATATATTTTTATTAATTTCAATGTTAGTAATGCACCTAATAAATTACTATTATTTCGTAAGTTTTAATTAAAAAAATTCTCCCCGTGTGGCTCGTGCATACTTGTACAAGGTTTTTAGTGGGAAAGATGTGCCTGAAGATACTTCAATAAACACTAAAACAATGTAAATCGGGATTTGTACGATTATGGAATTACACACACAATGCAGAATTTCCATGAATTGGGTAGAATTTACAAATAAACAAGACGTCCAAACTATGTGCTCGTAGTTTAGTTACACCTTTAGTTAGTAGGTGCTGCATTAACAAGGATTTTTTGAAGGTATGAAAACTATCAATCAGTGATGGGCAAAAAGTAATTAGATTAATAATTACAAATTACAGTTACATTGTAATTTGTAATTAAAATACTTTCGAACAGATTACTTAAGTAACTAATTACAATGAGTACTTACTGTAATTAAATACAAAGTAATTTAATTGCAACTTAATCTAATTACATTATAACAGATTACCTACATATTATAAGTAAGATGATAAAACGTAATAACACATTTATATTAGTAATGGCCGTGATGGGAAACCTGCATCTTATAAAAAAACTTAATGGTGTCGTGGGACACCAGGTAGGAACGAAGTTCCTTCGGCTAATGTAGAATCGACACAATTAGCAAAAGAAAAATCGTGCTCAATTTTATGTAGGTTTTCTTGATTCTTCTCTTAAATTTTGCTGATTAGTTTTTATTTAAGTACAGGAAAGTAGTTAGGAAATTCAGTATTTTAGGAAATAATAAATTAAGTAAAATAACCCCCCCCCCCCCCGCGACCCCGCACATATCCTTACTACTTCCCGATGACGCCGCGCCGTACGGTTCTAACTTGCAGTACCTACCTACATCGCAGCCATGCGATGCAAGCATGCGACATTTCAAATTCAACGTTTTTACAATTACAATATAATTGAATACATGCACTTCAATGAGAATGGGATACTACACGACAAACAATTTGGATTTACTAAGGGCCGTTCTACGCAAGATGCAGGAAGCACTCTAATCAAGACCATACTAGAGGCTTGGGAGGGATCACAGGATGCTCTGGGAATCTTTTGTGATCTCTCTAAGGCATTCGATTGTGTAGATCACAGTACGCTCGCTGTAAAGTTAAAATACTACGGAATTTCTGGTACGTCCTTGGACCTTGTAGTATCCTATTTATCTGGTCGCGAACAAGTAGTAGCCATAGACGGAATAACTTCGGAAGCTTCTCCCATCAAAATGGGTGTGCCCCAGGGTTCAATACTAGGTCCGTTTTTGTTTTTAGTTTATATAAATGACCTCCCATATTTAGTAGATAAAATATCAAATATAGCTCTTTTTGCGGATGACACATCCTTGATATTTAAAGTAAATAGAAAAGATAAAGACTTTATTGGACACACAAACACACTTAGCCTAATCTCAAATTGGTTCTCAGCTAATAATCTATTGTTAAATGCAGGGAAAACTAAGTGTGTTAAATTTGCGCTACCAAATGTAAATAATGTCACACCTACTATTTCACTGAATAATGAAACGTTGGATCTTGCTTCATCCACGGTATTTTTGGGAGTGACATTAGATTCTAAATTACAGTGGGGTCCTCATATTGAGAAATTATCGGGTAGATTAAGTTCTGCTTCTTATGCCGTATGGAAAATAAAACAATTGTCAGATGAATCCACGGCTAGGTTAGTATACTTTGCTTACTTCCATAGCATTATGGCTTATGGCATTTTGCTCTGGGGGTCAGCTGCTGATGTTAATACTATCTTCATCCAACAAAAGAGAGCGGTCAGAGCTATTTATGGGCTAGGTAGCCGCGATTCTTTGCGAACCCTATTTAAAGATATAAATATATTAACTGTGCCATCTGAGTATATCTACCAGAACATTTTATTTGTTAGGAAAAACCTAGATACATTTAGTAAAAAAAGTGACTTTCACAATATAAATAC
Source organism: Nycteola revayana (assembly GCA_947037095.2). Lineage (NCBI taxonomy): Eukaryota > Metazoa > Arthropoda > Insecta > Lepidoptera > Nolidae > Nycteola > Nycteola revayana. The sequence goes on from OX344838.1 coordinate 4,526,277, forward strand.
TAGGAATAAGGACAAACTAGCTATGCCGTGCTTTAGGGTCAGCAAAGTTAGTAAGTCATTCATGGGAAATTGCATTAGATTTTATAACAAACTTCCCTCTCATATTACTGACATGCCTGATGCATTATTTAAAACACATGTAAAACGCATCCTAATGAGTAGGGGCTATTATAGTACTAAAGAGTATATAGATGACAAAGATGTATGGCAGGCTATACCCTCGTGCACCAGATCGGATACCCTATAGCTGATGAAGCATTGAAATGTGAACTGAAAGATCATGATAGTGTATTCTGTGTACTGTCTGTAATCATAATCATAAAAATAACACATGTTCTGTCTCAAAATAACTTTTCTGATCTGTTAAATTAGCAAAATAAAAATAAAAGTTGTATAAAGACAGCCGATTGGTAAATTGTGTAAGCCAATTAACTAAATAAAGACAGTAACTGGACCTAAATAATGTTGACATGCCCATCTGAGTATGTTTCGCCGGATCGTCTCAATGAGGCCGCGATTAAACCGGCAGTAGAATACCCCACTGAGTTTGTTTCGCCGGATCTTCTCAGTTGGGGCGTATTGGATCCGGTGGTAGCATAAAATCGCGTCCGACGATATGCTTATGGTCTATCTAAATAATAACATACTCAAATGACAGAACTTTAGACTATTAAATTATAGATAAAAATAAAATTCTATTTTCATACCTGACAGCTTTTACGCTAAAGCTATAAAAAATCTAATACAAACTATTTATTATTATTATAACTATAATAATTAAACTAAATTAATAAATTAAATATATTATATTAATGAGCCAAATATGTTTTGACTATTTGCAAATGCCTGTAATAGGTTTACGTAAATAAAAACTTTTTTTATTTATTTATTTATTTTATTTATTTATACTATGTAATTAGGTTACATTGTAATTAAATTATTTTGTAATTAAATACATTGCAATTAATTTCATAGCACATCCAAAGTAATTGAATTACAATGTAATTGAATTATTATGTAATTAGATTACATTTTAATCAAATTATTATGTAATTCAATTATTAATCAGATTACTTAAGTAACTAGTTACGCCCATCACTGCTATCAATATGTCCATTCTATGTCAAGGAATCTTGCGATCCATGCGTGAATTCAGGTAAGCATACCAATATTTCTCATTTTGTCTTAAAAAGAGGTAGTAAAGAAATGGATAGTAATAATGAGATAAATAACAACAAGATTCATTTATTATATTTTTCAATTAATGTTTTATGTGTATTTCCAAAGTCAATGAGTTAAAAGTAAGTAAACTATATTAATCATTTGGACAAACATAACTATTATGCACTAACATTCCTACTGTACTCACACAACACACACACATGTACACACATAAATATGTTTTGAGTAATGCATAGTGGTACATAATATAAATACATATACTTATTACAAACACGTCGAATATTATAGCAATAAAATCCAATACGCTATGATACCAACGTAATATAAAAACCAAACAAAATTTTTATCTAACATTGTAATAGAATTAAATGTAGCACCGAATTTAAGGAGGACTCTAATCGCACCCCCAAGTGTTTGTGGAAATCTATTAGAAAATATTTCGCAGTCTAATACGTAACATAACTGACGATTTCTAATATAAAAAAAAAATCTATCTATACTAAAATTATAAAGGGGAGATATTTGTATTTTTGTGAGTATGTTTGTAATGAATAAAATCAAAAACTATTGTGCCGATTTCAAAAATTCTTTCACCATTGGTAAGCGTCATTCACTCTGAGTGACATACGCTATATTTAATTATGAAGTTCCCACGGGAACGGGACTTTCGCGGGTGAAACCCGCGCGGGAAGCTATTATAATATATAAAAATGAATCCCTATTTCCCTTGGTCATCGCATCGAGCGTGAACGGATGGACCAATTTCTTTAATTCTTTTTTTGTTGTGTTTATTATTGCCAATAGATGGTTTATATCAGTATCAAGAGTTACATAACCTTTCATATGTCCAAGATAAAACTGTAATTTTATCTTTGATATGTGAAAGATTAATATCGAATTAACTAGATGACGATGATATCATAACGAGTTGAAATTTAGTTTTATTTAAAATAAATTAAGGTACATGGACGACGGACGTGGCCAGGAATCGAGGGATGAAAAATATTCAATTTACATAACAATAACGCAATATATATAATACATAGTAATCAATCTAAATAAATAATCAAACGGTTTGAAAATTAATCATTATGTGGATTAAATTTTGAAATACATAATTTTGAGTTATCTATTAAATATCAAGTAATAATTTAATTTCTGTTAAAATATTAGGTAATTCGATATATTTTAGGTAGATACAAATGTGGTATTTGTTGGTAGTGTATCACTGTGTTCAGACTTACTGGGATTTTGTAAGGAGTCTGGAGTGGCGGGCGCCTCGGTCACGTCCTCGGGCGTCTCCGTGGTGGAGCCCGCGGCATCGCCTGGTCCGACCATGACCAACAGTTAGTACACAGACAACACACTATGCCACACAACACCTTTACTACAACTACATATCAAAACTAACCTTCAACTGGTAGTAGACATTTTGAACTTTATATCTTTGTAATAAAGTATGTAATTAATTAATAATCTACCAGTTAAAGGATTCTATAATTGGACATTTAAACGTTTTTACCATGGCCAAATTTTAGTATGGCATTTAAACATTGACACAGCTACAACAGCATAGCAATTTTACTTAATGAGTGGTATCTCTTCCACATAGTCAAACCTTCGGATATCTGCACTATTTATTTTTGGCAATGACATCAATTAAAGCCATTTCCAATTTTACCTAAATGATGTAATTCCAAGTTCTGTATGCTACGAGTAGATGCACACATTACAGTTTATATTATATAATTTAAAAATTAGAATGTCATAATGAGTTGAGACAATAAAAATTGTGCTACGAGTAAGTCCCGCTTCTATACTGGTTCTCTTTTAGCATTCAATTAGAATTAGATTAAAGAAAGTGCAAACACACCAAAGCCAACATTTCTGTGCAAATTAAGCGAATTGATGCATTCCATATTTCACATTGCCATTAAAAAACTGTTATTAGCCCTGTAACGCTAAATTTATTTTATTGGCTATCATCAACGTCTGTAAATGGTGTCGTAGAAATAGCGTACATATCTAATTTTGTTTATACGAATTAGATCAATTAAATTGCAAAATTTATCAGCATAATATGATATTTCTTAAGACATTTTGACTTAGTACGCTATATCTTCGCCACCTATATTTATTATTATAATAGATTTGTCCCATACCTGCGGGCACGTACGTAGTGACGTCTACGTACGGTTGGTGCGGTATCTTGTCGTCGACGAACACAAGTTCGCAACGAATTTCACTTTCTTCTAAACCTGAGAGACTGAGAGTGGCGTTCCCGTGAATGTTCTGGAATCCGTCCCCGTCAGTGTCGTCTCTATATTCAGTTGTATTGACAGGTTCACTGGAATGTAATAATTTTAGTCGGTAAGGTGAAAATTAGTTTTTTTTTTTTTTTCGGACGGACGTTTGTTTTTAGACCTGAGGCTTTTCCTACTTCACCGGCAAAGGCCAGCAGAGCTCCAGCCTAGATAAATGGTTTAAACACTACAAACTAAACAACCTGCACAAAAGGGCGTCCCCTGTGGGACTTGGACCTCGTCTCAGGGCGGTCGCTGACGGGATTATGGCTTTTAGTTTAGGGGAGTTTTGTGCAACTGTCGCTCTACTTTACAGTTCGCGGGCCTCTCGGACTTCGGGTCTACGAGGGCATCGGAAGCTTCTTAGCAAACTAAGGGTCGGGAGGGCGAGGGGGGACGCGTCGCGTTCGCGGGCGCACTCTTCTCTGGCGGGTCGGATAGAGTGGTCTCTGTGTAGTGGTGCTAGTTTCTTGCAGTCTGTACTGCTAGTTGGTAAGTTGTAATTTCGTTGTCCGGGTCGTCAAGGACGCCCCGAGGCCGACGGTGTTTACGACGCTTTGTGGGCAAAGGCCTACCGTCAGATGCTGCAACAACCAACGGGTTTGGGTGCTGAGCCGTGGATTCAAAGAAGCGTTCCGACGCCTCTTTCATCCACTGCTTGATGGAGGACAGTTGGAGATCAGAATGCAAGTTCCGATTACGAATGAACCACGGTGCCCCGGTGGCTCGTCGAGTGAATACTTTGAACAGTTTGCAAGCGGTACAAACTGCTAGACGCTGTATGAGCGAGTACGGTGCTCGCGTACGTCATAATCGGCCTTATACACGTGGTATAAATCCTAACCTTGTTATCAAGTGATAGTATACTGCGTGAATTTAAAAGACAGTGTAATCGACTGAGCGTAAGTAAAGCCCGTGCACGAACGGTTTCTTCATGCGCTATGAAGTTTAGCTTTTGGTCAAGAATTACGCCTAAGTACTTGGCTTGCCGTTCCCAAGGGATTGGTTCGCCGAACATCTTGACCGGTGGAATGATCGGTGGACTGTTGAATCGCGAGAAGAGTACCTACAGCGGCACTCTTTGTCGGATTGAGGTAAGGTGAAACGTTCGCATGTTTTTAATACGTAAAGTGCGAATGTTTTGAGCGTAATAAAAAGCCACATTTGGTCAATTTTCTATCGGTTTAATTAAAAGATTATTTGATTTACCAATGTTAAAGGTAATAATAGACCTATATATGGTCACAATTAGATCAACTACTTGGTAAAGGCAAAGGCCTTGTGAATATCACTTATCTAATTTTATACTGTTAGTATTGTATTGTAGTTGGTTGGTCTACTACTGAAATTATATTTTAGGAATTCATGAAAAGACCCGTTATTTCCTTTTACATTTGCAAAATAAATAAACTATTAATAAAGCAGTTAAAAAAATGGACTTCTCCTCAAATTCATCTTAAACCCATAATAGATATAAAACAAAATTATAGTCACAAACAAGAGCATATCCAGAATTCTGTGTAAAAAGGGAAACGAGAACTTCTTCGACTTCATTAAACGCATATTACTTCTTAATAATTATTTAGTTTTTATTTCAGTCGACCAGAAACCTCTTTCCACTGGTCGAAAACGTCTGCATATGGGGTATGAGAGATGTGTGGTATGTGGTACACACATACCACTAGGCCCGCATGCGGGGAAACTTTTTTCAGTGGTTACGTTTACTTGCTCCCTTTTTGACTTAGGAAAATATTAACAGTTGGCATTGTGAAGTTTCATATGAGCACACTTTGTTAACCACACTTATTAAATATAGGATATATGTAGACAAAGAATTCCATTGGCCGTTAATCGGGCAATGTAACCAACGAAATTGCGGCTTTTAACAAACTTACGCACCCATTAATAGTGACGATCAGGTCCGGGGTGGGCGCCACATCTGCTGCTTCACATTCTATTAACAGCTTATCGGGTTCATCATCTGTTGCGTCTATTATTGAATAATTTAAAGTTGGACCCGTACCCATTGCTGCAAGTCAAACAAAAAAAGGATATATTTATACTTGTTATACAATTAAAAAGGGAGTTTTTAAATATTTGTGATGGATAAACTCCGAGACTTTATCATCCGAGAGTTATTGCTCTCGGATGATAGGTAATACTTGCCTGCCTAATGGTTATATGAACACCTTTTGTAACACATGAAAGCAATAAAGTACCAAAAAACAAAACTAAAATATATAGGAGGGACTAAGAGCTACGCGGGCGAAACCGAGCGCGGGAAGCAAATGGCGTTATATATATACCATAGACCACATTAGTTAGGTATGTAAAGTGACAAAACTCGACGCTTACCTATATAAATATTTAGGTATCGTATAGATTGGTGAATTATCACAGAATGCATTTTAACATTCCAATTGTAATTGGAATGTTAAAATGCATTCTCATAAAAGATCTTTTCCCCTTAATTCCAAACGAGATGATTACAAAACATTGCTTTCAGGTTCCTAAATACCGGATCATACGCGCCATTAAGTTTACTACTAAGTTAAGTATACTGCGGAGGCGCCGACTTAAGGTACATGTTAAAGAATAGAAATAGTGCGACGATTTTTTATTACATACTAACTTCCCGCCGCGGTTTCTCTCGTTCGCGGTCTCTTTAATTTGCATCTGAGCCCTGTTAGGCCCACGCCCTCAAGCAAAATCAGGTGGATCAGGCACATACTGACAATAACCTTAGCTTGCCAGGATCGTTGAGCGATATTGCTTTAATAACCACGCCTGTCACGCGAATGGGTGATCGCAGTAGGATGGTAAGTTACCTTGGGCTATAAGATGCTGCTGGTAATAAATACATAAGCTGTATGTCTTTAGTAGCTGTAATGGGGTGGTATGTTCTAGGCCGGAAACTACACGGCAATGTATAACGTAGGTACGCTTCTATTTATAGTAATGTACTTACAGAAAACTGTTAATGTAGCATGTTGTCGTTTCTCATCGATGTTGGATACTTCACACTCATAAGAGCCAGAGTCGGCCGGCGTTACACTCTCTAACACAAGTGTGTCGTGGTCTTTTATTTCTGAAATAGTAATTAAATAACTTATAATATATTTTTAAATTGTTCCATCAGTTGTTTAAAAATTTCTTGACGGAATAAGTATTAGTTAAATGATGTATTTGCGTGGTAAACGGATTCCACGTGTTTAATAGCAGGCCACCACTATGGTGACAATTATTTCTTTAAGTATGTAACAATTAGTTTTGTAACTTGTAATCAACCACAATTTGTACATTAATTAGAAACTTAATTAATTATCGTATTTTATAAATAACTAGATGTTGGTGCCCGATGACGCCGGTCATAAAATTCTGATATTTAATTTAATTTTCTTTCAAATAAACCTTGTTCTGATAATTACGAACACAATTTTTTTTAATCTGCACTAATAATCTAGTTGCTCTCAAGTTATGCGTAGGTATATTATACAGGGTGTCCCAAAAGATTACGTAGCTGGGAAGGGGGGTGATAGGGATGGTCACAAGGGTCACCAGAAAAATATAAAAAATTCCCTCTGGGTGTTTAAAAAAATAAATGGCATTTTTTAAAAGACTAAAAATTTTACACCTTGTGCTAACTGTACCTACAAATATGGCTGTATTTAAAAAAAATGCTATTATGTAATCTTCAATAACAACAAGGTCATCAACATCAACATCAAAAATAACAAGGTGTTAAATTTTAAGTTTTTAAAAAAATGCCTTTTTTTTAAATACCCAGATCGGATTTTTTTTTTATTTTTCTACTGACCATTTTGTCCACCCCTGTCACCCCCTTTCCCAGCTACTTAACCTTTTGGGACACCCTGTATATATGACACTTAATTTTTAGGGTTCCGTAGCCGAATGGCAAAAAACGGAACCGTTAAAATTCGTCATGTCTGTCTGTCCGTCCGTATGTCACAGCCACTTTTTTCCGAAACTATACGAACTACAAGAACTGTTTTATTATTGATATCAAAAATAGGTAGGCATTTGAAACTGGTGGAAAAACCCTTCGTGCGGGAGTCCGACTCGCACTTGGCCGGTTTTTATTTATACAGATACAAATTCAAAGATAACGGTTAATATAAACATAGGTACGCTTTTGTACGTTGCATGTATTCTTGATGTATAGGTAGGTATTTTTTTAATTGACTTTTCAGCACTTCCCTTTAAATCCCGCACTAGCGAAATTAATACCTGTGTCGCACTTTATAAACACTCCATTCACGGCCACAAAGCACACCCAGACCCAGACATGTGGTTGGTTCACACTAACAATTGTCCCGGGTGGGTATCGAACCCAGAACAACAGGTCTCAGAAGCATCTACCGTAACCCCTGAGGCACCGGTGTAACATATTCCACATGACAGTCGTTGACCGCATGCGAACCATCTAACAAGCATACGCTATTCATCGGAATTTTCATTTCAATAAAAATGAAATACGGATCATAGATATACGATGACGTTAAGAAAACCACACAAGGTGATATTAACTAACCTATTTTGCTAGCATTTTTCCTATCCTTGTTATGTATCACTTCGGCGGGACGTCCGGAAATGCGCTGATAGATTTGTGTCCGGTCGTCCAGCGAGTCGGAGGGAGACCACCACCACTTGACGTAAAGTGCATCTTCCGTCTCACCTTCTCCCAGCTCGTACTGACATCGCAGTTCTGCTTCTTGACCAAGTTCAACAGCGATCGGTACTGTGAAGTCTTTGATTGACAACTGTCGACTTCCTAGAATGTTAAAATTGCTTAATTTTTTTTTAAGTAGTCATCACATACATAAGGTACGTATACACAACCATCTAAGTTTTTCCAGTGATAAAGCTTACGTTGTTGTTACCTAGATAAGGTTTATAGGGTTTACCATAACTTACCATAGAAGCTAATAGTCCTACATAATGGGACCCTAAATGTTGGTCACAAGCTGGTCAAGTGGAGAGTATAGTTATAAATATTTGAAATGCTTAGAATTTGTTTTGTTTTCAAAGTTAAACTGAATAATAGGCATTTAATTATTTGCTGTGATTTGCAATCTCAATACTATTTGTTTGTTTACCGGGTATTAGGCGTTTAGTTTTTGGCGAGAGTTCAATAGAGCACGCGGTGTATTACGCGCGGTGGTAAAATGTATAACAATCACGACGATAAACGTAAAGGTTCGTGAACGAGTATTGCATATTATCATGTCATTTACGCGCGGAAGAGACAGGGTGGGCTATAAATCTCACTCGCTTAAGATTTATGACCAAATTATTCCCAAGACAGCATATTTATTTATAGAATCTATAACGTGAATAGTTATAATTGTAATAGCCGACCCACGCCAGCAATTTTTACATTAGAAGATCAAACCGAGACCATTTTGAACAAAATGTGACGAATATTATCCCTGTGTAAACAGAGTTATGCCGCTGCACTTAGGTACATTAAGTGCGTACCGACTTACTTCCGTGTAACACCTCGTTTGAGGTCGCTCATCTATTATGTTTCGAGCCATTAAAATTTTTGTAGATTACTTAAATAAAATTCTATAGATAATATATTATAGGGAATTAGGTCATATCCCAATGAATAAGCGACTATCTTGGCCAACCTTGAGTCCGACCGGGAATGTTAAAAATACCACCGCGACCAGAGCGCTCGTCGTGTGGGCTGTACTGTATATTCGAATTATTTGATAAAATACCTACTGCTCGATCAACAACAAGAAGAGTGACACCGACTATTGTAATAAGTACTCTTCGCCACTTATCTACTGATCCACACTGTCGGTACATACACCTATAGGTGGTGTTCAATAATCAATTATTTGAAGTCAACGAAAATGTGTACTATTGTATTTAAGTCTTAGGATAATATCAGCGCAATGTATAGATGTTCTGACAAGTACTCGTAGCGCGCACAAAAGCAAATTGCATACAAAAGTTAGTCTTCCTGTGATGTTATGATTGGATGAGTCACGTGAAATAGAACAGGAATCCAAACGTCTCTATTGTATCTTACGAGTTAGTTTTTACCGATGTACCTACCTATGTATATCTTAGCAATGCTTCCGACAATACCCTTATAATTAAATTAAAATGTTCTTCGGAGTCATAGTATAATTACAAGTTTTTGAATTAATAATTAGTAACATTTATTAATTAATAAACTGAAAAATTCGTAAAGCTTTTTTTTCATATTATTAGCTAGACAGAAGGATACGATATTACCAAAAATAAAAAGGCTCACTTTTTTTGCTTTGTTTATATGAGACAGATTACTAGTCCCAATTCTAGTTTCTCTTTGAAATAAATAAATTTAAATCTTTGACACTTTTGGCAAAAATCTAGGATAAGCTGAAAAAAAAATTACAACTTGTAATGCACCAAAATGGCCTTACATGTAACTTAAAAACAGAACACGTGAAGATTATATTAAAAAAAAAACACTGTTAGATTATATTAGTAGCCGTATTGAAGATCATGAGGTGATGAGTTATCAGTTATCACTCAGCCACTGGTCAGCAGGTGGTATTTTCCGTATAACTTATCACATGGGGTATGATGAGAAAGGACTCCATTATCAAGCTGAGCGAGATGGTGGTATGCTCACCTGCCACGAGTGTGAGCAGGAAGCACGCGCGAAGCAGCGCGGCGCGGGCGGTCATGTCGGGCGCGGGAAGCGACTGAGCTAAGACCGCCCGCCCTTCGGACAGCGGCCTTGAGCCACCACTCAATTGTACCGAGTCGTACTGTACCAATGTCTTATGCCCGCCTTGTTGTTGGCCCAATATGACAGGACCATTAACTATTATATTATGTCATATACGGGTATTATCGCGATTATATTTAAGTGACTGCACCGGTGGCTCAGTGGTTACGGAAGTTGCTTCTAAGGCCTGGTGTTCTGCGTTCGATTCCCACCCGGGACAATTATTTGTGAGAACCACAAATTGTTGTTCTGAGTCTTGGTGTACTTTGTGTCCGTGAAATGTATGTTTGTAAAGTCCCCCGCGACACAGGGATTTATTTCCCTAGTGTGGGAGTGGTCTTTAAAAAAAAAATACCTTTTTCCCACAGGTTTCGTTTCGACGGATGTTCGTTATACTGAAACAACTAAAGATACACACAAAGAGATTATTATAAAAAAGTTGAGTGATTTACAAAGAGAGCGACACCCATGACTACCCATGGGTGTCGTAAAAGGCGACTAAGGGACATATGGCTGATGAATGGGCAGCAGCATCCATTAGCTCAAGATTTACATCTTACTGCGATCACCAATCCGTCTGCCAAGCGTGGTGATTATGGCAATATCCCTCTACGATCCTGACTTGCCAAGGTCTGTTAAGAGGAGGCCCATGTTCAGCAGTGGACGTAAACAGGCTGTTGATGTTGATGATGAGGGATTTTATCCCCAAAGTGTTTTACTTAAATATCCTGAAGAAGAATTATTATAATTCTTTATACAAAATAAATACCCTGATCATGAAAAATCACAAATTACTAAAAGAACCCTACTATTTGTATAATTTTGTGACGAGTTTTTTATGTGCATTATACTAATATTGAAAAGGATAAAAGTAAAACAGTTAGGGACATGTAAATCAAAATAGGTACGCTCATTTAAGTCTTTCATCACTTCTTAACTAATATGATTCATACGAGACTCTGGAATGCTGACCGATTGAACTATTTTACCACAACATAAAACTAAAATAACAACCGCCGTATCCTACTACCATTTAGTCGCCACGTAATCTTGACCATCAAAATTTCAAAGTTATGGCGTAGGTATATGTTTCTCATCAAGTCATCACTGCCCATATTATTATATCGTCCACTGCTGAAAATGGGCGTCCTCCCGAAGAAGGTTGGCGACCACAGTATTATATCGTAACACACAGGGTAACGCTGCTGCCCGTTCCCTAGTATTTGATTATTATATGATGTTATAGCAATAGGGACCAACGGCTTAACATGTTATCCGAGGCATGGAGGGTAGTCCATCAACCAACCAGACCCGTAAAGGATTTTTAGATGTTACACAATCATTTTTAGTTCGGCGTAGAGATTGAGCTCACGACCTCCGAGACTAAAAGTGAGACCACTATGCCACGAATATTTTTTCTAATAATTATTATAAAATGTGTTTATAGACATAATACTATGTTACATACACATGACACACATAAATATATATTGAAACAATGTATGTACAGTTAAAAGTAGGTTCTACAAGTCATTAATAAAAAATATAGTGTATGTATTAATATAAAATATATTTGTTCTGTTTAATCCGAATATACAAAACAATAAATAATTATAGTTATTATAATCGTATCGATAAAAATAATATAACGAGTGTCTGTAAATAATTTTGGGAATGTAGGTAATATTCCACTCTGATTCGACACTTGTTTTTTTTATTTTAATCAAAATTATATGAGACGCCAATAGCATATACATAAATAGCATCACTTACATAGCAACTTAAATAAATTATTTTTATTAATATTTTGATAAATCTTATAGGAATACCTGACGAAAAAATATATAAAATTAATCGAACAGAAGCGTCAAAGCTTATTTTTCACATTAACATTAAGAAACATTATTTTATATATCCACGTTTTAGCCAATTTCAATGACAAGTTAATTGCTGAGTTGGAGCCGTGCCTGTACCGTGACAGTATACTGTGTAATTACTCTACATCGCCAAGCAATGACGAAGCCGCCACCAAAAAAAAATTCTGCAGTGAGTTAGATTACCAAAAAAATATTGGACACATATTTTTCTTTTCATCACATCAATAAAAATTGACAAAGATACAGAGCAACAAAGTTCAGAGAGGGGCCTATGATATCACTATGCGTCACCTAGGTAAAATTGTACCTAGAAGTGATGTCACATGAAATATTAACGCGCTGTATCTTCGTCATTTTTTGTTTAAAGAACGAAAAAAATAATACCAGCCTAATATTTTTGGTAATCTAGCTGATGGACCAAAAAGTTTTTTTTTGTCGTCATCCCTATTACTGGCAATACTATCTAGTTAAGCAGGCAGGTACATAATTGTGTTCGTTTTCATGAAAATACTACAAATACTAAAAATAATCTGAAGAACCTCATTTATCTATAGTGAATTTCACATTTCATTCGTTCTAAAGTTTAAAGTTAGCAAGCAGTCTATCATTAAAAGTGATGTGTTTAAACAGCGTGGGGTGGGAGTTGGCCCGTGGCGGTGGGCGGGAAGCCAACGCGATGGCAATGGTGTCCTTCAGTCGAGCGCGGGGCACGTCTCCTCGCAACCACACCAGTCGCCACAGTTGTTCCTCAGTTAACTCGGGACATTTGGCCACCGCACCGTGCAGGTCTAGTGATAGCATCTCGATGTCTTGACACCGGAGAACCTGTATACACGATGAGATTGTATACATTTTACAAGGTTTTACTTAACTTTACTTTTAACATGGGTCAAATCTACCAACACATTCAGCTAACTTATTAAATTCACTTTTAGTTTGGATGGTTAACCTAGTAAGGCCGTTTTTGACTCCGTAGGATAGTATATATATAAAATATATTAGGGTTAGGTTATTATATGCACAGTACTAGGGTCACTGACCCTTGAGGTATGTGCAGTTTTATGGCTAATCTACCCTTGAAAGATCTATGCTCACAAGTGGACTTATTCCAGTTGATGATATATATGAAAAAATGTTTTTATAGACAGGCAGACGCAGCGGACTTTTCTTTATAATACGTGGTGATTTCATTCATAAATTAAGTAATATGTTCGCAAAATAAAATAAAACAAATCTTACCTCGGCCAACATGCTGATAACTTCATACGGCCAGTCCACATTGACACCAGACGGCGCGATCTTTCTAAAGAACGATCGTATCTGATCAGCTTCCTTCACTATTTTCGTAGCAGCCAACTGAGCTTCTTCCAAGTTTTTGAATGCAACTTTCTTAGACAACATTGAGGTGATATATTTCTTGTACACTAAATTCTGTGCTTCGTTTATAACATATTCGAAATTTTTGTCCCTCAAGTGATTGTAGTCTTGGAAGTAATCGTCGAGTGTGATGCATATCGTGTCAACTGGAATAGTTGACGTTAGCCATTTAGTTGTAAACAAGTCTTCAAAGTGAACTTCTAGATCTAAGAAGGCTTCCTCGAGAAGAAATTGTGCTGCTTCGTTGCGCAAACTCTATAACAAAAACGTTTAATTAGGTACCACATATTTATTATAAAATTAATTCTCATAATACAATGCACAAAATATTGTTTTAGTTTTAGACCAAAATAGTAAAAAAAAATTCTTCCTATATTATTAGCCATAACCATATTTTATATTGCAAGTAAATAGCTTTTTATTACATCATGTGGCTGTTTTAATCCGCACTTGGATTTTTTTATGTGTTAGGTAAGTACATATTTTTGCAAAATTGAAGAATTATGCCATGCTTTGCGGGTGGTCAACGGGTCTCGCCATTAATATTATAATAACGGGTTTATAAAATATACCATCTGTTTTCATACTGTTTATCAAAATAGCTATTTATAGCGATATATCAGTATTCTGGTATGCCCAGCAGTCCAGTGCCAGGACGTCTATTATTGTGAAATTAAGTTTTTTTTTCATTTTGAGATATTGTGCTCCGTGTACACTTCAATCCTTATATTATCATCATACACGTTGCTAGGTGTAGTGCCAAGGATACACAGATTGTTTAGTATCATTTAACAAATTTGGATTCATCTGGAAAGGTTGTGTCCCGTGGTAGTAACTATGTCGTGCCAACGTCTGTTGCAGAAGGCATATCTGCTCACTGTTGTTTACGATGATCATCACACCTAAAACACAATATGAACTTACCTGGAATGTACTAAGCATCTTTTCGAACTTGGCCTCTGCGGGGGGGTCGTGTTTCGCGGGGGGCCAGTGTCGCGCCTGCGTCTGTTGTGCGAGGCAGACCATCTGATCACTGTTGTTCACGATGGTAATCATGTGGTGCGTAAAGTACGCCACTCGGGAACGGTCCGCGAAGTGCGCGTTCTGATAGGTGAAAGAAAGTTGACAAATATTTATTTTTAGACTGGTTTGGTTATTGAAATAGTCATTATTCTGATAATAGTAAGTACCTAACTTGAGGAAATTTCTGTAGTAGGATTTGAATTCTTCTTGGTTAATAACATCTTTCAGTTCAGATGATTGTGATTTGTATCACAAACGGCAAGTTAAAATATTGCACCTTGAAGAGCGCATCACCCGGTCAATTCCTTCACAACATGTCACAACGCTTTAAGGACACGATATTCTACCGTCACGATATAGTGAGATGGCGGCTGTAGGGCGTACCAAAGAATATCTATAAAAATATACACACGAAACTGCCTTGTTTCCTAATCGGGTAGACATGCATTCTGCAAATTTCGATGAAATAATGATGTCAAAGTATAATAAGTGACACAAGTCACTAACACGTATTGCACGTATCACGATTTGACTATTATTTTAGGCAAAATATCGTATTCGTATTAAGGGTACATCTAAATGGTTTATAGTTATAGTAACTTATGGAAATTAAGAATAAACTTTACCTTAAATTGTATAACTCCTTCTCGATACATGTTCCCGTAGCGAGTGACTTGTTCAACGCTGAGCACTAACGCTTTGAACGTTATATCCTTGCTTATAGTATCTGTCACCTGAAATAGTAACTTTATGAGAAAAACATATATGACGCGTAAATAAGTGGTGTTTATCTTCCATTCTAACGTTCATCTCCTATTTCAACACCTTCAAGACCTTTTTTCGCGATTAAAAGTAGCTTTCATATTCTCTACAAATAATTTATATTACAAAATATATATGTTTTTATTCTTCAGACGCTTTCTATTTTTCATTAATTTTAAATATGGGCAATTAGGGCATTGAGTAAGTCTGAAATACTTTTAAGAAATACCTACTTAACGTAACGATTTAGACGAGAGATTAAAGAACCGAAATTTAAACAGCTATAGAAGTAATTTGCATTTGTTGCAATAACATATTTTTTAATGATAATTTTACAAACGGAGCTTGGTAAAAGTGGGTTTGCATATGCTGATGATCTTGAAATGCTGCACTATAAATGTTATTTAGGGTTAAAAAGAGAGAAAAATCTATATATATAAAAGAAAGTCGTGTTAGTTACACTATTTATAACTCAAGAACGGCTGAAGCGATTTGGCTGAAAATTGGTAGGGAGGTTACTTTTTATGCCGTTCCCGTCGTTCCCGTGTGATGTGACATACAACGTGGTATAACAAAACGCAACTGACATGGAAAAACAAAACAACTCAGTCAAAATATAAGCGGTCATTTGTTAAAAATGGTATAACAAAACAAAACTGACAGCTGAGCATATTTAAAAAAAAGTCTTACCGGTTGATGCATTCGTTTAAAGCAAGGAATATAAATACTCTCTGCCGGTTTAAAGTTTCTAATAAAAAGCCACAAAGCAAACTTCAACTTCAACATTTCTAATATTGTATTGGGTAGGGTAGGGTAGAGGTAGGGTAGGGGTAGGTTAGGGTAGGGGTAGGGTAAAAAAGTCCACCCGTGCGAAGCCGGGGCGGGCCGCTAGTACATATATAAAGTACGTATCTTATTAAAGTTTTTATGTATGAAATACCGATGTAATAAGTATGAAATTATGTAAACATAAATATGAAATCTAATTACCTATATGTACCCATATTATCACTTTTGATGTTCTTGAAATAGTTATAAAATGTAATACAAAATATAAAAATACAAAAAGAAATATTTGACCCCGACGTGATTTGAACACGCAACCTTCTGATCTGGAGTCAGACGCGCTACCGTTGCGCCACGGAGTCTTGAACGAAAACGACAAAAATACGATTGTGAATAGCCCGTAGACAGACATTTCCAGCCAAAAATTCTACAGTAATACATTTATTTGTTTGTATCTAATTCTCGTGGAAATTATGTCACACATAGATACCAAATATTAATAATAATTCAATATTGTTTTAACAGTTCAGCAGTTTTTTATTATTAAATATAAATTGAAAATATTTTATGAGAAAAAAAAAACGAAAAAGAAGAGTAGATTATATTGAGTTCAATAAATAAATAAAAAATACTTCGTACAGATACGCGCACTTTTTTATATTTATCGACGACAAAATATGACATATTACCTACCTATATAGCTACAAAAAATTGTAAAGGACAATGAACTCAGGAACAGTATTTTTATCGTATGTTCAGTTTAAATGAACTATTTGTGATACAGATGACTGCATGTTGACATTTTACAATTGCAAGTGTGAACAGACTAATGTGCCAATGTCATTGAAAATGATCTTATCAGAGATTGTACGGGCTATTAATACAAATTAAAAATAGCTGTTTTGACTGGTAGCATTTCTGGGAAGGTCGAATTTTAACTATGCGATATTATCAGAGCAGAATGATACAGGACTTTAGTTTAGGACGGGCTTGAACCCAATGGGGGCTAATTTTGTTTGCAAGAAAATCATAAGCCTTCCTTTAACAGTAGATAATATAAAGAAGAACTTGAACGTGAATTTATTTTCCATACAGGTTAGGAAAAAGCGTAACGTTGATTTTTCGATACATCAAAAGAACTAAATAATCTATTCTGTTCAAAATATATGCAAAGCAGCTTGAAACACAATTTAAATGAAACAGTACAAAAACAGCAATTTTATAAAGCAAAATAGTTTATAATAGTAAAACGCTAAACACAAATATATTATTAAAAAAAAATATAACTATGTATTTTTCACATATACTTTAGAGGCACCTTATATCTGTAGGTACTAATATTTATAGCTAAAGAATTTGTTTATTTACTAGAACGGGTTAATCTCAGGAACTGCTGGTCTGAATTCAAAAAAAATTTCAGTGTTTGATAGCCCATTTTTCGAGGAAGGCTATGGTCTATATTTAATTATAAAGTTCGCACGGAACCGGAGTGTGGGAAGCTAGTAATAACCATATTACCTGTAAGTTCTGGTCGATCATCTGGAAGATTATAACAGGCGCGTGCGTGTGGTACGCATTAGTATGCGGCTCTACATCAGGCGCCCGCTGTCCCCCCCACTCTGAACGTTCAGACTCTAGCGTCTTCTCCATCCATTCCATATAGTTCGACTCCATTTTCTGCAATAGTAATTATTGGTTATTCGTTTTCTAACTACGTCAAGCTGTTGCTTCGTTTTTATATATCGTTGTGTAATAAATAACCTCTAAGCTTATCCATGTTATAAATTAGAGTACGCTACATTTACTTCATTAACCCGTTTACATCCACTGCTAAACATGGGCCTCCTCTTTAACAGACCTTGGCAAGCCAAAGTCATTTCGAGATATTGCCGCTTGTCTGAATGATTCACCTCTAGCGGCATTCATAGGAAGATATGGGGTGGGATATTCTACGCCGGAAACCACAAAGCTAGCTACTTAATGCTACATTTACTAAGCTAGGCTAGTGTACGCACTTAATTTGGTAGAGCATGGTGGGTGCATCTATCAAAATTGTGAATATTGTGTTCTCGAATTTTGTTAATGTTTAAAAACACATATATGTACATTACATACGTTCTTATATTGTTTTCAAATGAAGTTAATGGTATGAAAATGCTTCATTCAAGAAAGAGATTTAGAGAAATATTAAGTTCTCTAATATTTGCCTTTTAAGACATTTTTGAGCGAAGTTTTACCTGTAAATATTCATCCTGCAGTTTTTGCATAGTCTCTTTGCTAAGCAAGGGTGGTAACGTCGACGTATCAATGTTTAACTCGGAACTGCCCATAAGCTCATTGCCCGGGTAAGTGTTCAGTATCCAAGACAACAGGGTCACATATTCATTGCCTTCTATGCCAGTATCGACGACGTCCTGTAACTGTAATAAAAAATGGGTACAATTGTAAATTTTCACCAAAATATTTTTTAGACCCTAAGACTTAGTACCAAGCAAAATATGTTAACTTCAAATAAAATAAACTCATTCTATAATACAAAGGTGCCTAAAAAACAACGTTTTAAGTTCCAAAATAAATATAAACTTATCAGAATAATTGTATGTGTTGTATTTATATTATTTTTGCCTACCAAAATGGATGAATGCTCACCAAATTAGCCTTTATCTCATAAAACAACGTTTGGTATTCGCGGCAGCGGCCGGCGAGTGCCAAAACCGGAAGGGCAAATGACTTTTTGCCCCAGCAAAACTGCCTAAATTGAAAGACGTGAAATAAAATATTGGTAACATATATGTGGCAATAAGATAAAATATATGGTCTGAAATTAACTTTAAAGGCATTTATAATACTTTATGGCATACAAAAAAAAGAAAAATAAGTTCATTTCTCCCGCTCTTTACGAAACAAAATTTGGTGAGCATTAATCCATTTTGGCAGGTATTTCGAATTGTTTGGTAGTAAAATAGGTAATTTTCTGGTAGGCATTTAAACACAAGCCATAAAAGATATCCATATAAATTTCACAAAAACATAAACGTCTCTGGAATGTACCTAATCTTTGGTAAATAATGTAAAGTACTATAATCTTTTCTCACAATTTTCTATTCTTAAATAGTAGCTGAGGTAGCAAACTAGTCAAGTTTATTATATAAGATTAAAATTATTATTGTATTTTTTTACAAAATGTTCATAATTTCATTATTAACATTATTTATTTTGAAATAGGTATTAGAAATGGTATTATTACAGGCATAGTTATTGAATGATCATTGGACCCTATATTGAAACAGATTAAGTTACTTATCTAACTAGATTTTATTTTATTTTCATAAATTAATAATTAATTGTAATCAACTTACACTTGCAGACAGGCAAATTCGGTACATATTCACGTATTTGTTGACGATATCATAATGTGGCGGGAAGCAAGGGACGCATAACGTCTTCACCACCCTCAGGTCTTCCAATATAAGTTGCCGCGTGAGTTCCAGGTATCGAACTAGCCACAACTTATTGTCTTCTCGCTCATCCACTCTGGTACCCTCTATGCGTTGTGCGACAGCACACTCGAGTACCTCAAATGCTTTGGCTCGCCACTTTTTGGGTCTGCCGGGCGGCATAAATCCGGTTTGGCTCTGTTGCTGAGAAATAAAGGGATATAAGCTGTAAATGTGTGTGCTAACAACATTTGACGTGAATAACTTTATAGTGAATTTAAAATGTAGACTTTCATAAGTGCTGTCTGGTTATATTAAAGAGAACCATGAATTTCAGGTTAGTCTGCCTGAGATTCATGTCATGAAATTGACCACCATATCTTTGTAGTATAGCTTTGCACTTGGTTATGTAACAAACCAACCAAGACTCATTGGAATGTTCTCCCCCATTATATTTTAGATTAGTTTAGTTTAGTTTTAGACCTTACCGGTCCATCTTTATAATAACTTCACTGGCCGTAATATTTTCATATTGGAACATACCTACCTGTAAGGCCATCTCATCTCGTTTTTCTTCCCTTTCAATGATCCTCAGTGCAGTAACAATAACAGTGGGCTCTTTACGAACAGTATTCAAAGTTCGTGCCAATATAAGTTTAATTTGCTTTTCAAGCAAATTGGATACCATTTCAACATCTTCAAAATAAGCCTTCAGCATAATTTTATCGTGTGAAGATTGGTTAGGTAGTCTATGTAACTCATAAAGTAAGTCATCTCGTGAATTTTCCAAATCGTTTAAACACTGAAAAATAAAGTATTACAGAGTTTTGTGCATTACCAAATAATTAACACTATATTTGATAACCTGATATTATTAAATAAGAATTTATTTATTTATTTAAACTTCTTGCAAAATAATGTACAGAGGCTGACTTTATACTAAAAAGCATTCTCATAAATATAATAATTGCTTATAGTGTGAATATAGTGTGCTAAGTAGTACTCACTACCATATTCCTATATGTGGAGCCATAATACCATACCTAATATTTTTTTTTAGAATATCATTTATTGAGCATAAAATGTATAAAAATAAAACTTGTTCTCTAGTCATGCTTGTTGTGATGACTAGAGAATATGACTCCCCTATTCTAGCACACTATCAGCAAATTGAACCAATTAGGTATTATATTTATGTTTGATGAATTGTTTTAATTGAAATCTTCCAACTTACTTGATGTGCATGCAGTAGTTTTCCTTCTCCAATCCATTGTTTGGTTTTGGCAACACTCTCTGGCACAGTAAATATATGTTTGAGACTGTCCATAGCAGTGACATATTGAGAATGTCTGGAATCTTCCTCTCTAACAGCCTGTAGCGATGCTACAAGAGGCGGCACTCCTCTCAATAGCTCTTCTAATTCATCCATTCTATTGACACAAACAAGATTTTTTGTTTTACTCACTTTAATATTCTAATGGAATGTTCTACCAGCCAACGATAGGCTATGGGGTGCTATGGGAGGTCAGCCTTACGGACATGAATAAAAAAGAAGATTATAGCAAACCGAAAATATAAAACAATTACAGACATAAACAGTAGACATAGTAGAACAGTAGAACTTCTTTAATTTATTTTGATTGCTAAATGATTTTTAAATATATAGCTACATTTCTACAACCATTTACCAATCAAAATAAAATTAAAGAAGTCCTTAATGAAACTTATTTGGCTTTTTTTTCGTATAGGTTTAGTTTTTCGTATAAGTAACATAGTAGTTACAATTTTCAACATTTTGGTTTTAATATTTGATGGCTTACTTTTCACTGACTTGTTGTACATCCTCTAAACATTCCTGTAGCTGTTTGAGTCCAACACTGACTCCATCTAGTTTGCCCTGCACCGCTGATTTCAGCTGAGCCTCTATTGATGCTTTCTTGTGTGTAATTCTTTTTTTGTAATGTTCCACCTAAAATTAACAAATAAAAGAATAATTAAAAAAAAACTATAATTTACAGCAGATACTTTCTTTTTTTTAAGCTGAAGGGTTTGTTTGTTTGCTTGAATGTGCTAATTTCAGGAACTGCTGGTCCAATTTGAAAAAATCTGTCATTGTTAGATAGCCTATTTATAGGCTATAGTTATTTATTATGAAGTTCATATGTGAACTAGAGTTATGCAGCAAACTAGTTCTTATACATTTTAGATACACTATATATATGTATGTGAATTTATTTATTTAACATTTATTTTCTTATTTATATGTATAATAATAACACCCCAAAAACAAAATGTACCTATCAGTATCTGAATTTATTGTGTTTTGTTTTAACTGCAAGGATATTATATGATATTAGATTTAGGATTTTAGATTATTTAGGATATTAGATTATTATATGATAAAACAAAACTGAATTTTTGTAAAGCTGAACATTTGAAGCCTGATGTAAATTTAAGATACAGTAAAAGCTCTCTATTCGCGGGGTATACGTTCCGTAAATATACCGCGAATATGGAATGGTAATTTATATGGGATTATAGGGGATACGTTCCTAGGAGACAGTAGATGGATCAATTTCCATTAAAAAATGTCACGTTTCCAGTGTTTGTTCCACATGCACTGGAAACGTGACTTTCCAAAGCGTAAATGATCAAAGCATATCTATTTCCACTTAAAGCTGTAATACAGATATTTTTCATGTCGAAACACTTATTTTTAGTCGACATTATAAAGCACAGTACATCTAATATGTGGCAGCATTAAACAAAAACTTAAGGCGTAGTCGTAATATCACTATAATCTTCATTTCTTAGTCCAATTACCGACACGTTTATAAAGGAACCCGAATCCTTTCTATTAATATATGTATGTATGTAGTGATGTACCGATTAGTTCCGCGAATATGGGATTTTTTTGCCGCGAATACTGGAATTCGGTCGCAATTTTTTAATCCGCGAATAGTGAAAACGCGAATGAAGGAAGCGCGAATAAGGAGCTTTTACTGTATTTACAATAAATGAAGGGTACACATAAAATATGTCACATTTATTTTATTGTAACAGTAACATGGTCTGGAAATGGTGTGTATGTAAACTGGCATTGATTTTTTAGTCCCTCAAAAAGTTACTGTTTCTGGTACAAACCAGGTATTGTTAAAACTTAAGTGACTATATTAAGTCAACTGTTCAAAATAGCAACATCATTTCAGCCATTAAGTAGTAAGTTTGAGTAGAACAACACTTAATATAGAATCTAGGGATATTATTAAAACATTAAAAAAAAAACATTTTTATAAGAATTTAATAAAAAAAATGTAGGTATTTATTGTTAAATTTTTGACATAAAATGTAGAACATTCTATTAATTTAAAGTCCTTCAAGTAAACTGTTAGAAATATTTTGTTTTTTATGTATGTATATGGATAAACATAATTACCATTTACAAGATTAATTTATCAATCCGAAACGCCCACTTCACCTGTTGGATTTAATATTATAATGGCCATTGAAATTGACACTTTAGTCAAAGATTTTATAAATTTAAATGATAACTAGGTCATTAGGTTGTTTTAGAGGAATACGACACTAGGGTTTAATTTGAATTTTGAGTGTATTCCACATAAGGTTAGTGGGTTGCCTTTTTATATAAAAGTTTCTACATTACTGAGCTAATGTAGTTCAATATTAACTTACTTTCTCTAACTGCCCCGGTCTCTGCATCATGTTCATGACCATTTTTTCGGCTGCAGCCTTTGCTTCTTCTTCTATTTCATCCATAGTGCTCATTTTGTCAACAAATTCTTGTTGTGATTTATATAATTGTAGTAAGTGCCTATAGTCTACTTGTCGTTGATTATTTTACAAAACGTAACCACATTTAAATACTATTGTTTTCTCATTAATATATTAAAATAAAAAGTTTTTTTTTTAATAATTACCAATAACAAATTCGTAATCAAAGAAATGTCAGACAACTTTTTTTTAATTAATGTCATGGCTCTTTTAGTTTTTAGTACTTTTGAATCTTACACCCTTATAAATCTAATACTTTTTTACTTGATAACCTTATTAAATATTAGTAAAGATATTTTCAATGATCTAAATTAAAATAGAAGTATACAAAAACATTCTTCTTGTGGCACCCCAACTACAAAACAACAACCCCAAAACCTTTAAAGTAGATAGACATTAGACAGAGACAGTGTTGCCAACTCGATATCTTAGGTAGGTGCTAAATGACAGCTCAAATAGTGCTAGATTGATAAAAAAAATCAAAAACAGTGCTATTTTTTTAAACATGACAAAAAAGAAGATAAAATTGTTTAATTTTGGTTTAATATGATAATAATTGTTTGAATCAGCCAATAATTATTTCACACTACATCCAATCATCTTCACTTTTATCTGTCTCTTCTGCTGTTTCTGCTTCTCGTTGTACTGACGCTGAAGCCGCCGTGGAAGTAGAAGGTTGTTCGCTTTCGAACTTTTTCAATTTAAATGAGTACATATCTTTTTTGCCTATTTTTTTAAGAATATCTTGGGGAATTTCATATGTATGGCAGGTTTTATTAAAGCTTTTGAGCCCTGTTCGGATATGAAGAAGTGAATTCAAAGTGTCCAAATTCATTTTATTCCTCAGTTTATTTTTTAAAATGTTCATTAAACTGAACACCCTCTCAACATCGGCGTTAGAATGCGGCAATGATAGTAATATAAATGCCAATGAAACTAGTTCATTATAGGGATTTTCGTTGTTTGCATCTTTATATTCAGATAGATCTACCCAAAACTTCAATGTGTCAGTTACATTTTCCCATTTATTATTGCCTGGCCCGAGGAAAACGGTTTAAGTTTTTCGATGTGTTTTTTTGATTCCAAATGCCGCTTAATTTCAAATACTCTCGCATTAAATTCTGTTTTGCAAAATGCACACATTGCTTTCAAATTATTTCCAAACGCAGGTCTAAGCCACTTTTTGTAATTTGGATTGTTCTCCCACTCTTTTCTGTAATTTTGAACATAACTCACTTTTTTTCTTAAAGGAATATCCATTTTTGTAGGTTTTATATTTTACTAATAGCGATAATTGACAAATTCACAACTAAAAACATTCGCTTCGCATTACTCAGTAAACTGACTAAGACAAAGAAGAGATTATCATATTAGTAAGAGAGAGAGAGAGACATACATATCAGTACCTACAGAATACTTTTCGGGGATTGCCGGGAATTCCCCTAACATAGATTAGATAGATATGGGCGCGTTCGTTCGATTTAAAAACTGTAGTAAGTAGCGTTTTGTTACTACTCCTTGCGTGGCTGCGTTGTGTTACGGCTACCAGGGAAAATCCGAATGATGTCTGTTTAGTGCTAAATTTAGTGCTAGGTGCTGAATGTTAAATGACAGTGCTAAAAATGTTAAAATAGTGCTAAATCTAGCACCGAAAGTGCTAAGTTGGCAACACTGGACAGAGACATCTAAAAAAAAAGAAATGAATGAATGAGGCTCAATGAGGAATGAAACGTCAAATAATGTTTTTGTTATAGGGATGGGATGTGACTAATCCGTAGACTAATAATCATACAAATTGATTACATATCAGTGATGGGCGTAACTAGTTACTTATGTAATCTAATTAATAATTGAATTACATAATAATTTGATTAAAATGAAATCTAATTACAAAATATTCAATTACATTGTAATTAGATTACTTTGGATGTGCTATGAAATTAATTACAATGTATTTGATTACAAAATAATTTGATTACAATGTAATCTAATGACAAAGTAATCAATTATATTGTAATTATAATAACGTTGAATATGAAAAAGTCCGAGAGCTGGCACCAATTTTTGGGTAGGTATTTGAGGCAAGCTGAAAAGCTGTCACAAACCTCTCCTATTGTACCACAACACGGAATTGTAGACCTGGCTGGTGAGTAGAGGTAATTCAAAAATGACAAAATATCTAGTGTTAACTCCGCAAAAAATGTGTCTATATGCTGTAATGCTGTATTTGCACCGCCCTCCTGCCCGTAAAAATTATTCACATGCAGGTAGGAAAAATAAAACGTGCAAAAATACAATCACTAGCCATTCCCTCAGCTCACTCGCACCTATATACAATTTGTCACCTCACCTGGCAGGTAGAAAGTCCCAACCAAATGATCTGATTTTTAAAGAATAAAAAAAATTTAGTTATACCCTATTAAAATTTCAAGTTATCAATATACAGTTTTAAACTTTTTTTGCAAAATGCTTTTGCACTCGCCTGGCAATAATAAAACCCCGATTGAATCTTCTGGCTTATTTTTTTTAAATTATTTATACATTAAACTATAACATATAAAAAAAATATATTGCTTAAAATACATTTTTGAAAAACAAAAAAAAATGTGTTCGATTTATCCCCACTACTCAACAGTCAGGTCGGGAGTTCCGTGTTGGGGTATAAATATGAGAGGTTTGTGAAAACTTTTCAGCTTGCCTCAATTACCTACCCAAAAATTGGTGCCAGCTCTCCTGCTAAATGTCGCATGTTTGCATCGCATGGCTGCGATGTAGGTACTGCAAGTTAGACCCGTACGGCGTCATCGGGAAGTAGTAAGGATAATGTGCGGGGGTGCGGAGAGGTTCTACGCATTGTGCTCGTGCTGGTGCTGCCATTTCTCATCCAAAATATTTAAAGTTTAAGTGGACATCATTAATTGGCCAGTCAAAATATGGTATAGTCAAGAATTTATTAGTAAAAGAATTACATTTTATCAGATTACTTATGTAATCTGTTATAATGTAATTAGATTAACTTGCAATTAAATTACTTTGTATTTAATTACAGTAAGTACTCAATGTAATTAGTTACTTAAGTAATCTGTTCCAAAGTATTTTAATTACAAATTACAATGTAACTGTAATTTGTAATTATTAATCTAATTATTTTTTGCCCATCACTGTTACATATTATTATATTCATTACAATAATGTTAATATAGCCAATAAAAATATTAGTTAGTCAGTACATAACATTCACCATTTTAATAGATTTAAGATAATTTTGTATTGATTTTAATGAAACCATCATAACCACCATATTAACTTCGATATAAATTATAGAGAAAAGCCAATTCAAGATGCAATTATTGTAATAATATTAATATCGATAGACTGTCCACCCTTATGATTTACATTTGACAGTTTTGACTTACAAGTGTTGATAACTTTGGAAATTGCTAATACGTGTTTCATTTTAAGTTTAAGGAATGAATAAAGTGGTATGTGGTTGCGTTGACTCATGAAATTGAAGACAAAGATCGTTTACGATGTGGCAAATAGTAATATTGTT
The DNA here is from genome assembly GCA_947037095.2 of Nycteola revayana. Taxonomy (NCBI): domain Eukaryota; kingdom Metazoa; phylum Arthropoda; class Insecta; order Lepidoptera; family Nolidae; genus Nycteola; species Nycteola revayana. The sequence continues at coordinate 4,553,123 of OX344838.1, forward strand.
GATATTGTCTGCGGTGGCGTATTTTATAACTGATGAACTTATACCCAACTTAAAAGACTTGTTTGTTAACGCCGGCCTTTACGGAGTAGACCTTTGCAAAAGTAGTAAAAATAAAATGTAAGTAGTTCTCTTTATAAACATTTATTTCACACTAATTTTTTTATAAATCTTAACTTATATTATTATATTTTTCAGACCAGAAGCAATAGGTGTCGTGTCAGGATGTGTGTTTCTAATAACTAGTTTCATGCTAATACCAGTAGTTTTTGGTAATGGTTTGTTGGATACTGAACATTTCCCCCATAATGAGGTAAGAACTTGACCTTCTAAAATGAGCTATTATAGCCATGAAAATAACAATATTTGTAAGTTAAAGAAATATGCAGTATTTTATCATGCTGTGCAACACAGTACCCTTTGTTAACTCTGTTGTTTTATGAGATCAGTTATTCGAAGAACCTTGATATAATCAATAATAAAGTGCATTACATTTTTGACTTATTTAAATTTGTTTTTGTCCTTGCAGTTGACATTATTAATAACAAATTATATACCTAATAATTGTTAAAGATATAAAATTTAATTTAATTCAAACTATAATCATATCAATGGGGACTAGGCTAATTGAGCTGAGAAACACCATCAATAAAATTGGATATTTAAGGATTACATAAAACAATTAATTCAATATCATCCATGGTGGCTTTGCTCAATAAGTCAATAACCCATTGGTATATTATTTAAAATGTCTGTCTTAATAACACAATCTTTGAACAGAATAATATATTTTTAAATATTACTAATTACATTTGATTTTTCAGTTTGCAGAATTGTTGGCAGGGCTTTTATCCATTTGCTGTATGCTGCTCCTGGGTTTTGCAGATGATGTATTAGACTTGAGGTGGAGATATAAGTTGCTACTGCCAACTATTGCATCATTGCCACTCCTTGTTGTATATTTTGTTAACTTTAACTCCACAACTTTTATAGTTCCTATACCATTAAGGCCATGGTTAGGTGTTTCAATAAATATTGGTAAGTATCAGAAAAATAATAATTAGCCTAATTTTGAAAGAAATAATGCTGAAATGTTTAAGCTACTATTGTTTTATTCTTGAGAGTTAATTAAGATTTGGAACTTTGATGCATAAGAAATTTTACTAAAAAATATCCTAAAGAAGTATCCTACTACAGTTTAAAATCTTAACTGGAAAATTAATCCTCTCAACTTGTGATCTGTTCCAGTTAACATTATTTTTTACTTTTGCTAAATATTTACTGTAAGAATCATTTATAACTTTTATTTTGTTTTCAGGATTTCTCTATTACATATACATGGGCATGTTGGCAGTATTTTGTACCAATGCCATTAACATATTGGCGGGAATCAATGGGCTTGAAGTTGGACAATCAGTCATCATAGCTATGTCCATTATTATATTTGATATTATTGAATTGAGAGGAGACCAATATAAAGCACATATTTTCTCTCTGCATATCATGATACCTTATTTAGCTACTGCATTAGCACTACTAAAGCATAATTGGTAAGAATCCTTATAAATTTTAAAATTATATACATATGATAGGTATCTTATATTAACCATACCATACTTGTATCAATATAAGACCTAGTAATAAACACTTAAGTTTATATATTTGGATAAGTTATATTTACACAAATGGTTTATGGTATTAAAAAGTAATAATGACATTGAAATTTTATTGTAGATAAAACATTTATGCTGTCTGTTAAATAAAATTATATGTATCTTTTTACAGGTACCCTTCAAAAGTGTTTGTTGGTGATACATTTTGCTACGTGTCTGGAATGACCTTTGCAGTTGTTGGGATATTGAGCCATTTCAGTAAAACAGTGTTGTTATTTTTCTTGCCACAAATTATAAACTTTCTTTATTCAGTACCACAACTGTTCCACTTAGTGCCATGTCCAAGACACCGGCTACCAAAATACAGTGCTGAGACTGACTTATTACAGGCTAGTAGAACTCTAATAGTTAAGAAAGATATGAAGCCTTTAACAAAACTAATAGTTGAATTATTAACTTTATTAAGGTTAGTAGACAGGATTGAGGATGGTGAAAGTATAACAATGAATAATATGACTCTAATTAATTTATTTTTAATAAAACTAGGACCAATGTCTGAGGTGAAATTGACTACAAGACTTATGTTATTCCAAATTTGTTGCACTTGTGTAGCATTTACAATAAGGTATCCATTGGCGTCATTCTTTTATGACCATTAAAGTAACTTTAGGCATGATCTAACAGAATGTAAGGTAATATTTATATTAAATATTCCTCTAATTCTGATTGATTGTGTTTTCAATACAGCTTTGAGATAAAATCTTGACTGACTATGACTACCTACAATATTTTGGTTGCACAAATTAGTTCTGAACCAATAACGAAAGTGTTTATTGGTCCGTGTGTTGATACAATTTATAGAGCTTGATCGAAACTGCAGTACTATGGTACCTTAGGTATGCGCGCGACGAGACAGAATAACCGTCGCTTTGTTTCGTCAGTCCACTGTAACGCTCGGTTCCCCGGCCTCCAAATCTCCGCGCCTTCCAAAGGTACGTTACTGCGGTTTCGGTCAAACTATAGTGAGATTCTTATTCTATCGTACATTTACCATGAGAGATCAAAATGAACGGAAGCTATAAGGGCTGTGATTAGATTGGAAGGTACTCTATGGTTGTCATATGTGTGATGGATGTCATTGTAATTAATTTTAATCCACAACACAAAGTATAGTTTCTTGTGTGTACTGTTTTTAAGCATATGTCATCTCATGGTAAATTAAGGCTGGATACACACTATGAGGTCCACACTTGATAGTGTGGATCCACCCTATCAGTGTGGATCCACCCTAATAGCCCTGGTCTAGCAACATAAGTCCTGTGTCATCGAGATGGACAGTCAAAATATGTAATTGATTTATTTTTACCGCTTGTGTTTACTGTCGTAGAATAAGTTTAATAACATTTTAATAGAAAAATAATATATAATTTTGTATATTATGTGCAAGGTAATAGTTTTAAAGAGATGTGTATTTGTTACTCAATTAAGTATATTCTAATATTTTCATTTGTTTTGATAACCATGTTTAAAACAATGTATATTAAAGTTATCATATTATTATTTACTAAATAAATATAGTTGGTGCCATTAGTTCTATAAATATCTAGTGGATATGTTATTTCTTACGGATGTATCCATAATATACATAAATATACCATCTTATACGCAATATAACGAATAGTCCGTTTATAAGAATGAATCCAACCATACCTTCTTGTTAATATTTGGTAGCTTTTCTCTGAACATTTTTTTTTAATTTCTTTAAGATTCTTAATTCGAGTTTAGTCTATGTATACCCTATTCATCGGGGCTTGAGACAAAGTGTAAACAAAGAAAACATTGTTTCTCAAACTTTTTTCAATGTTTTTTATTGCTATTTAATTTAATGTAGGGTTTCCTATTTGTGTTTCTAGCAGCTCGGGTTAAGATAAGGTACTTAACTATGAAGATAATAAAATCATAAATCGCTCTTATTTAATTAATTATTCGGAGAATTAGGAGGATTCTGAAGAACTGTCGCCATCGGGAATAACGAAGCGGTCAACCATATTCAACTATCAATTATTCCATCAATTTTAAGCATAATTTGCTTTTCTTTTTCACATTGTCAATGCACTTTTGTCAAGCCTCTACTGTTATATTTTTAATTGCATCGGCTAGTAAAATTTGAACTTCACTTAACTTAAAGCTTTTGTTATTCTCAGCAATAAATCCTTTAACTTGGGCCCATATTAACTCAATAGGATTTAATTCACTATGTCCTTTTAGAACCTGTTTACTGTGGCTTGCGATATTCCCATAATTTCAGTGGTTTAATTGATACCTTTGTACGGATACGAATCCTTCGACCACGTTTCTTCTATGAGTTTGAACACATTAATAACAGCCACCTTTTCCGTTGAATGCGTTGGAGTTTTCTTTGATCGCTTTTTCTTTGGCGAAGAAAAAGTGCAAGCGTTGCTTGGTCCAGGTGCACTCATGTTTTAAGCTCGAAAACGTAAATATAACAAAAACAAAACAACCAACAAATAACTTTAAACTTCATAAAAGATATAAATTCAACGAAAATATCTATAATCTATATATATAAAAGAAAGTCGTGTTTGTTACAACACTTATAACTCGAGAACGGCTGAACCGATTTAGCTGAAAATTGGTAGGGAGGTAGCTAAGAACTGGGAGAAGGACATAGGATACTTTTGGGTAGGGGTAGGGTAGGGTAGGGTAGGGGTAGGGTAGGGTAGGGTAGGGGTAGGGTAGGGTAGGGGTAGGGTAGGGGTAGGGTAGGGGTAGGGTAGGGGTAGGGTAGGGGTAGGGTAGGGGTAGGTTAGGGGTAGGGTAGGGGTAGGGTAGGGGTAGGGTAGGGGTAGGGTAGGGGTAGGGTAGGGGTAGGGTAGGGGTAGGGTAGGGGTAGGGTAGGGGTAGGGTAGGGGTAGGGTAGGGGTAGGGTAGGGGTAGGGTAGGGGTAGGGTAGGGTAGGGGTAGGGTAGGGGTAGGGGTAGGGGTAGGGGTAGGGGTAGGGTAGGGGTAGGGTAGGGTTAGGGTAGGGGTAGGGTAGGGCAGGGGTAGGGTATAAAAGTCCACCCGTGCGAAGCCGGGGCGGGCCGCTAGTAATCTATCTTCTATCTATATATATAAAAGAAAGTCGTGTTTGTTACAACACTTATAACTCGAGAACGTCTGGACCGATTGCCATGGTTTTTGATTTGTTGGATTTGTTTCCGTCCCGAATAGCAGAATACATTTTAAAAACAAAAGAAAGTCGTGTTAGTTACACTATTTATAACTCAAGAACGGCTGAACCGATTTGGTTGAAAATTGGTAGGGAGGTAGCTAAGAACTGGGAAAAGGACATAGGATACTTTTGGGTAGGGGTATGGTAGGGTAGGGTAGGGTAGGGTAGGGGTAGGGTAGGGTAGGGTAGGGTAGGGGTAGGGCAGGGTAGGTGTAGGGTAGGGGTAGGGTAGGGGTAGGGTAGGGGTAGGGTAGGGTAGGGGTAGGGGTAGGGTAGGAGTAGGGTAGGGTTAGGGTAGGGGTAGGGTACGGCAGGGGTAGGGTATAAAAGTCCACCCGTGCGAAGACGGGGCGGGCCGCTAGTAATAAATAAGCAGAACTCTCGTATCAACAAGTTGATCTATAGTAAAAATAGCGGATGTAATCCGACCGATAACCAAACGTCACATTTTTATGTAAAATGTTCGGGAGTACCTGTGTTCTATAATTTAGTCGTATTAAAATGCATTCGAAGTTTGGGAATCAAGTCTTTTTTGGGTGTTTTTACATGTAAACGATTTATTAAACCATTATACTTCATAAAAGATGACATTCCTAGGGTTGTTAAGATTTAAACAAATGTCGATAGTAATTATCGACTTTTCTTACTATTATTTACGATAATGTAACAAATATTTGGGATTAATTTAATTACAAACGTTACTAAATTAAACAAATATTTTAATATAAGATACATTTATACTCTCTTAAATCCAAAATTTATATTTAGAAATTGGATTTTATTTACTCACTATTATTTTAGATCAAGTACGCGTACATATGTAAATTGTATTATGATACTAAAATATATAATTAAATTTAATAATTAATTTATTTTGAATTAAGTTTTATATAAAAATATCGATAGTTTATAGTCGATGGCCACGATGATTCATTGCCCATCACTTATTAGGTCGCCATGCCCATAAAATATAACATTGGCAGGTACTGTCTGTCAGTACTACTAAATTCAAAATTTCATAGGCTTGATTGTACTGACAGCTGTAATAAAATATATTCACTTCATCAATCGTGACCCTTAAAGTACCCTTTTTATGGTTTGTTTACATTTAATCTCACGCCTCGATGAATACGGTATAGGTACCATATTATATTAGTTTATTTTTTGGATTTTTTTTGCTATGTCTGTTGATATTTGTGATTTATTTTTATTATTGGGGACTAGTTCCTCTATACCCATAGATACTAATTAAATGGTCACCCAAGAATCACTGGCTAAAGCTACTTCTATTTATCATGCCCATATTAGGTATGAATCTAGATTTCACAAATAACAACTTCGTTTATTGTTTTATGCCAAAGATGTATGATAAATTATTATATTTAAACGGTGCATAGAGACCACGTATTTTACAGAAGTTCTAGAAGTATGTAATAGCTGAATAAGGCTAACTCCACATTGGGCATGTGCGTTTTTCGAGCGTTTGTTACATGCGGACGACGATGACGAGGACGGAAAAAGCCTCTTCCGTCCTCGTCCCTCGACCGTGTCGGGTACGACGAACACGCTCGAGTTGTTGGCGTCGTTCACACCGCCGATGTGGGGTTAGCCTCAGGGATTCTGAAAAATAAAAACTATGTAGTTGTCATTTGAATCTCCTCCCGCTATTGCCTGTTTGTTACTTGGGTGTTGATTCCATTATATTTTTTATATTATTGTATAAGTAATACAATAGAAATAAAGATCTTTTGTTAAAGTTTATAGTTTCTCTAATCCAGGTCATCAATCGCCGTGGCACGGTTTGCGAGCCACAGGCACGTTCGTCTCCGCGAGCAAAATGTCTTTATCGCTTTTTGATTCAAAACAAATAGCTTAGATTATATATAAATGGAGAATACCATTAGAAGTATGAGAAATAGAGAATGTATCCAGTGATAAAGAAAAATGAAGAATAAAGAAATAAAAATAAAATGCTATTTTCTAGCATATTCAAAAAGAATTTTGAGTACCTATACTAGACAATAAAAATTATTTTTATTTCTTAATTCAAAATGTTCAATAGTATGGGTCAAAAAACAACTTAGCTATACAATATACTGTACATTAAGTATTTATTTGATTTACTTTTACCTACTAAAAAGTAAACTATTAAACTCGATATATACTTTCTTTATCGTATATTATAAGTACCTATATACCTAGTAGTAGGTATATTATTATATTGTTATAGTTATTACAAGACAACACTTGTTGTAGACAGTCAAACCCTATGCAAGAACTCGAAATATATTATTAGAAACAATTATTTCTTTACATAAAATTGAATGTCAAACAGGTCGCCACCAATTTACTAATTAACGGAACGAGATTGGAGCCTGTGGAGTCAACAGTTTTTCTTGGTATAACTGTCGACTCCAAATTGCAATGGGGACCACAAATTAAAAATCTATCTAGTAAACTTAGTTCTGCGGCATACGCAGTTAAGACAATAAGACGGCTTACTGATGTGGACATGGCCAGACTAGTATATTTTAGTTATTTTCATAGCATTATGTCCTATGGAATTCTTCTACGGGGAAACTGTGCGGACATTGATACTATATTTGTGCTGCAGAAACGCGCTGTAAGAGCCATATACAAACTTGGACCGCGGGTTTCCCTACGGGAGAAGTTCAAAGACATTAAAATTCTTACTCTAGCTTCGCAATATGTTTATGAAAATTTGGTATACGTAAATAAGAATATAGATAAATTTCAGAAAAAAGTGATATACATAATATGAAATGAATACTAGACCTAAGCATGACTTAGTAGTACATGCAACTCGTCTCCATAGAAAAAGCAACTCTTTTATGGGGCAATGAATTCGCTTCTATAACAAACTCCTAAATAATATTAGAGAATTATCTGTTTATAAATTTAAAGCCACTGTCAAAGCTAAACTATGTAAAAGGGCATATTATTAAATATCAGATTATGTAAATGACAGAATGGCTTGGGAGTAACTTGCTCTGGAATGGCACTGCTGCTTAACAATATTGTAAAATAAATGATGATTTGATTATATCTCTCATCTATATCTATAATAATCTGTGATGAAACACAGTTTCGTATTAAAAACTATACTAGTGTACACAACGTATAATAAGTTTCCTATTTTGCTAAATTGAAGATAAATAAATTAAGACCATAGGCAGGACTCAAACCTGCATATTAGGTGTGACCCCTCTATGTCTACCACGATGCCACGATGATTCTCAACCGGTCGTCGAAATGTATCAATATATTTTTAACACGTCTCTAACGGGACTGCAGGTGCCATCTATCGATAATGCTTAACATATTTTAGTGTTGGATAGCCCATTTATCGAGGAAGGCTATAGGCTATATTAAATTATGAAGTTCCTATGGGAGCGGGAGTTACGCGGGTGAAACCGCGCGCGAGAATCTAGTTATTAATATTCCAAAGTACCTTTAGAAGTTATATTTTACGATGACACTGTACGAGTGTACGTATTTTAATTTTTTTGAACATTTTTTTATCTTTACTAATATTATAAATGTGAAAGTAACTCTGTCTGTCTGTTACGCAATCACGCCTTAACTACTGAAGCGATTTAAATGAAATTTGGTACAGATATAGTCTAGAGCCTGAGAAAGAACATAGGCTATATTTTATTATGAATTTCCCACGGGAATGGGAGTTACGCGGGTGAAACCGCGCGCGGGAAGCTAGTATTATAATAATATATCAGATAAGTAAGTAGATTTTCGCTCGTCAGTTTTTAGGTCACCTAAATGAAAAGTACAATACCACTGTAATCCAGTTACAGTGTTAATAATTGGATTTGCCGGTTTTCTGTTAAGCAACGAAACAATAACTAAGTGTATTATTCGGCATTACAACCTGCAGTTATAAATATACCGACATGTAACAAATAGTAGGTAGGCAGGCGGTACTGTGTAGGTCTTTTCTGTAATGATTGACTTAAGGTGTACAATAGACATTCTGAACAAAATAATTATTCACCTATTTTTGCCAACTATGAAATAACGTATAACATTTAGCCAAATAATTAATATAAAGGTTCTGTAGGTACCTAAATTAAGTATTAAACGTAATACACACTCGTCATTAAATGTACCTATCGCAATTTAGTGATATAAATCTTGTTAGATTATATTATTTTTCGCTAAATAATGAAATATAACGGGGAATTGACCTACGAATATAAAAAGTATATAGATATTTTATCGTATATTGTTGGTACTAAAGTATCATCGCGTCGTATGTAATATGTACCTTACGTTACTTAAAAAGTAAGTGTTGTAATAAGATAATAATAAATCTAACATAATGCTTTTATAGATAACACATTTCCTAGTTGTTTATTACCACTGTCACTGGAGGTAAATACGTAAATGCGTTGTAAAAAGTTGTTTTAGGTACCTTCCTACTTTTGTCTAGATATACTTATCGATTCGTTTTGATTATTGGACCTTTACTATAGAAGATGGAAGGGACAACCAGAAGATTATGGTGGGTAAACAGCCTTCACGTCTTATTGTCATTGCGGGGAAGTCCCACACCTACAGACAGTACTTTTGTAAAAGTGACTGTTAGGTAGGTACTGCACCATAGTATTATTTGTAAGGTAGTTGATACGATAATGTTTTTTTGTATCTATAGCCATAAATGCAAGAAACTTTCCATAATACAAAAATATTATTTTATCTTTTAATAGGCCATATAAAAATGGATGTTGATAGTTTATTTCAGCCTAAACAAATGAGAAAGCGAAATAAAATCTGCAAGTTATTATTAAGTCTTATAAATGAGGTTTATTTACACAATACACATAATTCTTACATACATAACAAATGGTTCTCTTTGGCTATCGAAAAGTTTAATCTTGCCAAAGGTCAATAAATTATTTCATTCACCTATATTTTTTAATTACCATAATAAATAGACAGTACTTGGAACGAATATTTTTACAGAATTGGCTACATAATAATATTGACTATATAATTTACACATAAGACATTAATTTAACCAAATATCATACAATATATTGTCCTCTGCATCATTATCGTTTATTACACGCAAAGTCTTAAGTGTTTGTAGGTAAAAAGTTAATTCGGATGTGACTACGCCATGTTGTGGGCTTCCATTTGCTACAATGTTCATCTTAACTAATTGTTCTCTCAGCTTGTCCTTGAAGTTATCATGTACTCTTTTGTAAATAGCGCGTATTTGTTCATTAGGTAAGATATCAATTAATGCTTCATGTAATTTAACTAGATGTTTAGAAATATTTCGGAATGTCTGTGATGGAACCGGTGGTTTAGCATCCCAACCAGTCAGCTGAGATGCCAACATATTACTTACTATGAGACTAATCTTATTTTCTATTTCTTGCTTATGGCTTACTATATCACTTTCAATATTACAAAAACCATTAAGTGATAAGTCTTTAGTGTGATGCCTCTCCAGCAAGCTCCTTATCTTAGGTAGGAACCACATGACTACCTGGAGGGACCTAGAGACTAGTGCAAGGTTTGATGTAGTGATTGTCTTTAGCCCTGCACTCTGTATTGCACCAGCACCTAGCACCAACTGGCAGCACCTTGAGTTAAATAACCTGATGAGTTCTAACATACAGTGGACCAAGTATTGCACAATTACTGGTGACTGCCTGCTTGCATCACAATATTCTAATAGTATTTTGATCAAAAGCTGTACTGTAGCAACAACAGCATAGTTTTCTTTATTGATTACTAAGAATTTTCCATCAGCTTTTCCACTGTCATATTTTAAGGCATCTGGTATTTCACCAGTGTCATAAATTATATTTATTGCACTCTGTAACTCAGATGGTACATCTGCTGCTTTCCATCGGTCTGAATTGAGAGCAGAAGTCAGTTGGGTTCTACGTTCAGTATGTAAACACTGTATATATTTCATTGCATAGCTCCTCAGGGCCAATTTCATAGCATTACTGCCATGGCCAGTGATTTTTTCGCATTCATCACAAAAGTTTTCAATCAATTTTGACAAAATTGATAATTGTGTCATATCAGAAAATACATAATCCTTATCAGTTTTTGTAACTATTAAGTTAGCACATCTTTCATTACAGTAATCTGAGAGTGAAGATATCATTTTCTTTAAATTTTCCTCCACGGACAGCAGTTCTTCAGATGTCCAAACATCTTCACTATCACTTCCAGTTACATCATCCATTTGAGTTATTTCTAATATCAAATAACTCAAAGCTATAATCCTCCTAAACAGATTTAACAAATCTGGAGTAACTTTCTGAAGAAAAGTGATACCTTCATTGCACAACAGCCACATATTGTCAGCATTAGATCCTCTAAGTACTATTTCTGTGCTTCCATCTCTCTCAGATATTATTTCAATAACACATTGCTTGATTGTAGCTTGAATAGATGTCATTGCTTCTATCTTTAAGGTATCAATAAAGTCAAATTCCTTTAACCGTAGAATTCCAGACACTATAGATACAATTTTATCTCTCTCTGGAATTTCAGAGTCATCTGCCGGGGGTCTATTAAGATCTGTGACAATGAATCTCAAGAATTCATTGCTCAACATTTTATGTATCAATCTCTTCATTTCAGTTAACTGTGGTGATAAATGTCTGAAAGCCTGTATGCCTGCTAGTCTTGTTGATAATACCTTTTGTGTGGAACTTATTAAGTCTAGTGCAGCAACATAATCTGAAGTGCTTAATAGCAATTGTATCATTGGTTGTGTCTGCTGCACTGTACCCATTAGCTTTAAGAGTTCATGGACATTTTTAAGACTATGGTTGATTCTAGTTAAACTCGTCAACTTTAGAGGACATTCAGTTAAGTTTCCTTTCATAAGATTGATGTTTTGTCTTGTTTTACGCACTGTAGAGACAGCTCTGGCCATCTGTTCCATGATTGTGTCATGAGATAACATAGCATGGAAGAATGCATCTGATTTCTGTGCCACTTGTTTAGATATTTTCATTTCTATGACATCCAGGTATGTACTTAAAGTTTCTTGAAGTGATCTTATAGCAATGCTTGGTTCTTCAGTGCAGCATAGACCAGGAAAAACTTTGCTGAATACTTCAGGGTCACTCAATGGCAATGATTGTTCATAGAATATACTTGGTACCTCACACACATTTTCTACTGCTGGAGTTTTAGATTTTACAGGGCCTGTTTCTTTGAGCCTACAATGACGACGATATTTCTTTGCTACCTTTTTACAGTATGATTCAAAATGTGCCAATGTTATTTCTGGCAGATATGGACTAGGATATATTTCTACTTTATCAACAAAGCTGTCTCCCCATATTTTCGTAAAGAAATTTGTTTGTTTCCCTCTGTTTGGATCATTTAATACTGCAGGAAGGTTTTGAGAAGAAGAATAAAACGTCCAGTCATCATTAGAATCTTCAGTGTACAAGTGATATTCTCTTACGTGGTATTTAAAACCTGCTTTTCGTAAATCGCCAAACTGCAAGGCTGAACACATACCATTGTGACCATATTGACAAAGTATGATGGATCCTTCTTTAATACTGTGTTTATCTTGCACATGTCTGAAAAAGTAAGTAAATATGTAATTAATAATTAAAGTTTTAACACATATTGGCTAATATTACAAAATTTTAGGGACTAACCTTTCGAATTCCGTGGCAGATGTGAATAGTAATCTGGGACAGTGCACACAATTTTGCCATGTCGGCTTTTTACATGATGAAGAGTTGTCCTCCATACCATCTTTATTTTATAAAAACTACAACAATAAAACTATTATACTCGAATTGTAGTCATTAGATGTCAATTATTCTGTAAATTCACCCTAAAATTTCGTGACATAGTGTAAATAAAAGTGACATATAGATCTGACAGTTTGATAATTATTGCCAATGATAATTGTTTAATCCCCAGTATTTTCTTCAGTTTCCCAGTTTAGAATATTAATTAAATATTCGTTCGGATAGTGAGTAATTCTATCATTGCTTGAAAACAAGAGGGCCACAAATAAAAATAAAATTCTTTTCAACGCCAAAATCTTACTAATTCTGCATAGTTAGTACGATTTCTGCATACAATTTTTTTTTACATTTGTCATCTTTTTATTCAGCGATATGTATATTTAATTTACATGTTTGTATGTTTACACAAAGTATAGTAGTATAGTTTTAAAATGATTCGAATAATATGGCATACAATAATGATTGGAAAATTTTAAAATTACAACCGATTTGTAGTCATTGAGATCCTATGTGTGATTTTTTATTATATTGTTATAAATAAAAAATAGACTATTTATCAAAAGAATAATTAATATTAACAAACATTACAATCCTTTTTCCGTGAAATAATGGAGATCCTTAGCAGTAGGCAAACTACTTTATGACACTATCGATATGACGTTGACAGTAACTTTTTATTATATTTAATTTCAAGCTTAGACATCTTCTGCTTATTGGGTTTAGAATTGGTAATGTGCTTAATATACAGTATGTTAAATAACAGAGGGCGTTCCCTTAAACTCGTTAATCTATATCATTAATAGATTAAAACAAAAATATCAGCATAGAAAAATAAGCATAAAATAATCCGAATTCAAAAAAATAATTAATTGGCAATAAATTCGAAACCTCCTGTTTAAAATCAAAATAGTAGCGCGGAATAGTACCTAAGTACCTAACGTAGTACTAGCATTGCCCAAACCGGCAACGTCGCATGCGCACCATGCCGAGCGGGTTGTACCGTACTGTTGCGGGTTAACGGGAACGCCCTCTGTTAGTTAACATACTGTATACATCAAGTCCCACCGAAAATCGTGCCCATCTGAATGGACGGTCACTACCTATATTTTACATCGAAATAATTTTAGAAAGTTGCTACCTAGTTGCTTCTAGTTGCTACTAATCGTCAGATAACTGCTACCCCCGAATTACTTTAAATAAACTACTTTTTAAGGTGACCAGTCATCCTGATGTCAGGATGGCTGTCACCTATCCAGTGAAGATATACTGCACAAATGAATCGAGCTTTTTTTTAACCAATAGTTGCTACTAGATTGCTACCTTCATATACATCGTTTTGGGCGTCATAGCTTTTAAGGATAAAAAGTTATTATCAATTTACTATTTTAATGCCTGAACGCCTGTAGAATTAAATGAGCAAATTTGAAACCAAATACATTAATATTATTTTATACGCAGGCGCCACTTGTCGGGAATCCCAAACTTATTTAAAGTGATTTACGCAATAAATAAAACAATTACAATTTAATGAAAAAAAAATATTATGTACCAATTTCGTTCTAACACGCCTATCACTTTAATTATTTACAAGAAGCCGCAAATTCACTAATTGACAATGTTGACATGACAGCTGCACAGCGAAGCTCCAGTTACAACGGAATCAAATCATTTAAATTAACTTTACGCGATATTATTGCTTTTAAAACTTCAGAAGAATTTATTTCGATATACGAAGTAGCAGTAAAGTTAGTTATAAGTAATAATGACTATGAATTAACTTCCATTAATAGAATTTGTTCCACCCGGATTTGGTGAAATGGGCCATTATAAGGCACACTGTAAACGTGGGAATGCACGGCAGTGTATGCATAATAGAGTAACAAAAATTAATAAAAGAGTAATAGCATATTGTAAAATATATTTAAAGAAAAGAGGTACATAATATTTTTTTTCATTAAATTGTAATCCATAAAATTGTTTTATTTATTGCGTCAATCACTTTAAATAAGTTTGGGATTCCCAACAAGTGGCGCCTGCTTATAAAATAATATTAATGTATTTGATTTCAAATTTGCTCATTTAATTCTACAGGCGTTCAGGCATCAAAATAGTAAATTGATAATAACTTTTTATCCTTAAAAGCTATGACGCCCAAAACGATGTATATGAAGGTAGCAATCTAGTAGCAACTATTGGTTAAAAAAAAACTCGATTCATTTGCGCAGTTTATCCTCACTGGATAGGTGACAGCCATCCTGACATCAGAATGACTGGTCACCTTAAAAAGTAGTTTATTTAAAGTAATTCGGGGGTAGCAGTTATCTGACGATTAGTAGCAACTAGAAGCAACTAGGTCGCAACTTTCTATAATTATTTCGATGTAAAATATGGGTAGTGACCGTCCATTCTGATGGACACCGAAAATCTATATAAAATAAACTTCTATCTAAAACTAGATGTGTAATAATAATACAGCTAGTTTAGTTTAGTGAACTACAAAACTAACAACTAACAAACTAAAAAAATACCTAAAAAAAATCCTTCAAAATATGTATGACTTTGTAATGAGGTCTACAATAACCATATAAAAGAGCGCTAACTAGAACCTAAAAATGATTACTTACATTTATACATATTCAACTAAATATTGAACTACCCACATTTTCCGCAGTGTAATAAACTTCCGTTGAATATGTATAAATACAGTTTCTTTACTTATTTGATACTAGCTTCCCGCGAGCGGTTTCACCCGGGTAACTCCTGTTCCCGTGGGAACTTCATAATTAAATATAGCCTATATCACTCAATGTGAAAGTAGCTTTTCAGTGGTGAAAGAATTTTTGAAATCGGCACAATAGTTTTTGAGTTTATTCATTACAAACATACACACAAAAATACAAATCTTCGCCGGATCGAGTAGTCTCTGTTTACCTAGTGGGTAAAGGACTATAGTCGAATGATTATGCCCGGTGAAGTAGCAAAAGCCTCAGGGCAAAATAAAAGCCGAATGCTGCAGGAACCAAAGGGTTTGGGTGTTGAGCCGCGGATTCTAAGCTTTCCGACGCTTCTTTCTTCCACTGTTTGATGGAAAACAGTTTGGAGATCACATTGTCAGTTCCAATTACGATTGAACCACGGCGACCCTGTGGCACGCCGAGTGAATCTACTTTAGACAGTTTGTAAGCGGTACAAACTGCTAGTCGCGGTATGAGCAAATACGGTGCGTACGTCGTAATCGGTCGTATACACGTAGTGTAAATCCTAACATTGTAATGTGAATTTAAAAAACAGTGTAATAGACTGAGCGTAAGTTACGCCCTCTAAAGTCTCTCTCGTTAAGCTCCTCTTCCTCCTCTTAAAAGGCAGGCGTAGTAAGTACTTAGGCGTAATCTTTGACCGGTACGATCGGTTCGTGAGAAGACCATGGTCATTTATTGTGTTTTAAATTGTGTCCATTTTATCATTTCAGACAAGAAATAAGACTCGAAGTAAGAATGTTGTGAAATCATTCGATATGTTTAATTTTTAATCACACTTAATCTAACAATTCTTATAAATTTATAATATGTTGCAAGTTATTTTTACGGTGTTCTATACAATACAATATTAGGTATCATTATTTATTAAATAAGTATAATGATTTCATAATAGTAAAGAAACATTACATTCAATCTTTTTTCATTCCTTTTGGCAATGATAACAGGCACACGAAACAGCAGATTTAAATATTAAGTTTCTTTCTCCATCTAAACACAAAACCTTAACAGGTACCTGAAACAAATGAAGAAAGGTTAATTAAATAATACAAAAGTGTAATGCTGATTTTCCACCAGAGGGGCGAGACGAGACGAGACGAGGAGGGAATTGTTTGTATGCCAAATTTTCAATCCTCTCCCAGCGCATCTTTGGTGGAAACAGTGTGGCGAGACGAGGCGAGGCGTGAATTGAAATATTTGTTTGTGTAAAAATGAACCGTATTGCTTCCGATATAGAGTATAAATTACTTTGTAACAGAAACACGCTTCTCGCGAGATGCTTATTGTTGTTCATTGCTACTAACTTATTACCGTGTTATTTCCTGAGAATCGCGATGGCTATTTATAATGGACAAGGGTCAGTGCGTTTTCAATTCCCTCCTCGTCTCGTCTCGTCTCGCCCGTCTGGTAGAAAATCAGCATTACACTCGCACAGAGTGCAACATATTCCTATTTTTTTTTATAATATTAAATTATAAAAGAATAAGGAAGCCTTGGCGTAAAGTTACCTATAAATGTAACATCAAGTAGGTAAGTAGTATGTCTTTTTCAAGCGTGCAGGAATCGATTTTACCTCTTTATTATCTGCTGTATCTACAACAATAAAATTGTAACTTAACAAAGAAATGAAATTGGGGATTTATAAGATAAATGAGCTTACATCTTCAGATTCCATAATGTTGCAGCACTGGCCGAGGGAGGTGACAGGGTGTCGCTTGTAGCCCAGCATGATACTTGGCAAAGACCAAGACTCACAAAACCCGCGACAAGCATTTGTTGTTATTTTAAATTCAACGCAATCTGGTATGCTAATATTCCTTGTATGACCTGCAAGCAATAATACATTAAAAATGAAAAAAAAGGTTAACAACATTTTAAAACTCTTTAACTCTAGCTTTACCTACTATATTTATTACCATTATAGGTCGATAAGCTTGCCTCGTTGTCTATCTATAATATGTTCGACCATAACTTGCGAGGTCGGGCAAAAATTTTCTTTTGACATAAATGCCCGAACTTAGGAAGTCGGGAAGCTTGACAGCACCAACGTCTTCGTCTGATCTCGCACAGGTAGCGTCGGTGAAGCTGATTTAGTGAGTAACAAATTAGAATCGGAATAATGCAAAATTCAGTATTATCTATAAAGCGACATACCAATTCGGTGACAGCCGGGTTTCCTCCATGATTCTGCAGTAAGAACGTTAACCAGCGACACAAGTATGATAAAACTCCTTAAAAGCATTGTAGAAATGAAATGTTCAAACTTGCGTTTGCGAATGAAAATTACTAAACGGTACAGCCCTTTTATACGGAAACTTATGCCAGGGGTAGTCACGTAGGGTGTCAACTTTTAAAACAGATAATTAAGTAAGAAAAATTGTTTTTGCCAATTAATAAGTAGCTGTCCTGTGCGGTTTCATCAGTTTAAAAGTTTGGATTACTTATAGAGCGAAAACCGTTGCGTTTTAAAATAATTTAATGAAGACAAAAGCTTAGCAATTATAGCTTCACGAATTTGTTTTAAAAGATAATCTCTTCTGATAATCTTTCAGCTATCGATTTCTATTATATGTTAGAACAGTAACAAAGGTTTGTATTCTCTGCTTCTACAAAAATATGATTCCTGAAAGTTGTTTTTTATTCAGTTCATAAATTCTGTGACGCAGTTAGTGTTATGGAGCGCATGGGAAGGGAGGTAACGGAGTGTAATGATTGCTTTAATAGGATGTTTTAGTTAAGGCATAACCTTGTTATATCAAGGGCTTGTCGAGGACAATTATTATCCTTTGTCAATATCGTAAGGTTTTCGTATGTGTCAATGTGAGTATATCAACTATATTATACATACGAGATACTTAGGTACATACCGATTACCTATTCATTTAATTGTTTACGACAAGATTCATCTTTTCCTACAAAGATAGTATCTTTGTAGGAAAAGATATTACGGTTTACTATCAAACTTTTATAATAATATATGACACTGGACAATGCTGATAAAGTAGATAGATATAAAATTGACAAAACATTTGAATTGGAGATGAGATATCATTAATTTTCATTAGCAAATATTGCGTAGGTATCAGTTAAAACTACTCCTGGGCCTTAATTCCGGTTTAAGTAAAATTACATACAATCGATGTTCCAGTGACACTCCATTATGAATATCAAATAGAAGTTGTAATGAAATCATCCATTACTGTTCATATCTCTATAATATAAAAATGAATCGCAAAATGTGTTGGTAAGCGCATAACTCTACAAAGCCTGGACCAATTTGGCAAATTCTTTTTTTTTAATGTTCGTGGAAGTTCAAAGATGGTTTTTACGGCGAGAAAAATTCGAATAATTGCCTGAAAACCCCTTAAAACAGCCTTTTTCTTTTTCCCATACAAACGTTTTCCAACTAAAATGTAGAGTCAATTTGAGCTTTATTTTGTTAATTAAAAACTTGAATTTTTTTGCCAAGATTTTTTAGGGTAGTGTAGGGTAGGGGTAGTGTAGGGTAGGGGTAGTGTAGGGTAGGGGTAGTGTACGGTAGGGGTAGTGTAGGGTAGGGGTAGTGTAGGGTAGGGGTAGTGTAGGGTAGGGGTAGTGTAGGGTAGGGGTAGTGTAGGGTAGGGGTAGTGTAGGGTAGGGGTAGTGTAGTGTAGGGGTAGGAGTACCGCATAAACGAAGTCTCTACGGCCCAGTTTATTTTATACAAATGTTTAGGTCTTATGTATCGATTGTGGCAGTACGAAGTCTGCCGGGTCAGCTAGTTTTATATAAAGTCCGGTTTGACTCACGTTTGTAGATTTTTTTGGCGATTTGGCGCCAAAAAAATCTACAAACGTGAGTCAAACCGGACTTTATATAAAATATCATCCATTACGACTAGCGACTATGACTTACTAGGTAACAGCTACGTCCCGCGGTTTTACTCGCGATCGACCGCTACTCCGCTCTTGTGTAGCGTTTTGTAGGCTATAAGTTACTCCAGATTATGAACTATCCCCGCACAAAATTTCGGCCAAATCCGTTTGCTAGTTTCTGCGTAAAAGAGTAAAACCCTACTTCTATCCAACAACCTACCTACATCTATTTATCCACAAAAACTTTCGCGTTTATCATTTTAATGTGATTCTTCTAAAATTTTTCTTAAACACACTTTTTTTTTTTTTCGGTTTCATTTGCGTAGGCATCCACGAGGCTTTTGCTACTTCACCGGGCATAAAGGCGAGCAGAGCTCCAGCCTTAATAAATGGTTTAAAAACTACAAACTAAGCAACCTGCGCAAGAGGGCGCCCCCTGTGGGGCTTGGACCTCGGCTCGGGGTGGCCGCTGGCTATAAGATTGAGGGATTCTGACTTTTAGTATTTTAGGGGAGTTTTGTGCAACTGTCGCTCTACTTTACAGTTCGCGGGCCTTGCAGTCTTTTTACTGCTAGTTGGTAACTTGTTATCTCGTCGTCCGGGTCATCTAGGACTCCCCGAGGCCGACGGTGTTTACGACGCTTTGTGGGCAAAGGCCTATAAATAGTCGGATGCTGCAACAACCAACGGGTTTGGGTGTTGCGCCGCGGATTCGAAGAAGCGTGAAGAAGCGTTCCGACGCTCTTTCATCGACTGCTTGATGGAAGGCAGTTGGAGATCAGAATGTTAGTTGCGATTACGGATGAACCACGGTGCCCCGGTGGCCCGTCGAGTGAATCTACTATGAACAGTTTGTAAACGGAACAAACTGCTAGACGCGGTATGAGCAAATACTGTGCTCTCGTACGTCATAATCGGTCGTATACACGTGGTGTAAATCCGAACCTTATTTTCAAGTGATAATTTGCGTGAATTTAGAAGACAGTGTAGTCGACTGAGCGTAAGTAAAGCGCGTGCAATAACGGTTTCTACATGCTCTCTAAAGTTTAGTTTTCGGTCAAGGATTACGCCTAAGTACTTGGCTTGCCGTTCCCAAGGGATTGGTTCGCCAAACATCTTGACCGGTGGAATGTCCGGTGGACTGTTAAATCTCGAGAAGAGTACCGCAGCACTCTTTGTTGGATTTACTTCGTTTCTCCACTTTCTGAACCATTTGCCTAAGGCATTTGATGCGGATTGTAGAGCGCCGTGAATGGCAGCAGGGCTGCGGCTCGAGTAGTATTAAGCGGTATCGTCCGCGAAGAGAGCCAGATGGGCTTTCTTGGGTAAGTAAACACTCATAATGCTGGTTTTGTATTAAAGGAATAGGTACCTACTGATAATGGAATAAAAAAAAGAAAATAGAGAATCACGTATTCAAAGAAATACCTAGTAAGAAATAATATAATGATGAAAGTTATTTGACTACCCCCATGGCATGGCGTAGCGGTATAAGTCTAAGACGTCATGGGTTCGATTCCCACGCCATAATCATATAAATTATAACAAGCGTACCTATATCTGGGAACGGGCGGCAGGGAGTGAATCCACCTGCCTAGCGTGGTGACTTGAGCAAAATCCTTCTCTTGAGAGGAGGCCATTTGACGATGATATTACACATCAGAATAGTGAATCAGTGGAAAAATGCTGTACTTATTTAACTACCAGAGTATCAATTATGTGCTCTCTGTCCAGTAGGATCCACTATATATCTCGATCCACCAGTGGATTGAATAGCACGCCGAAGTTCACTGTGATCCACCGATTCTCTCGGTGGATCCTGTGATACTTGCATCTCCTAATATGCTCCAGCAACCAGTGGATCGAATGTAATTCAGGGAGTTTGGTAAGATCTACCTTCAACGCTGTTGTTGGTACGATGACGTTCTCCAAATGATTGCCATAATGATGTCCTTTATCAACTCCTGTATAAACCAAAAATCTTGAACGTATTTACCCTGTATACTTATATAAATTATATCACAGGTTCCACTGAGATCAGTGGTGGATCTTACCAAACTCCCTGAATTACGTTCGATCCCCTGGTGGAGCATATTAGGAGATGCAAGTATCACAGGATCCACCGAGAGAATCGGTGGATCACAGTGAACTTCGGCGTGCTATTCAATCCACTGGTGGATCGAGATAAGTGGATCCTACTGGACAGAGGGCAATTATGCCCAAAAGCTGCCTACGACAACATGTAGGTACCTACGGTGGATTATCCGAGCCTGTCAAGTTCTTGTTAAATCTGGGGGCACGGCAGTGCCCCCCCAAGTCGAGTAAGAAAAAAAAAAAAAAAAAAAAAAAGTTGCACGGCCGTACCTATCTTTTCTCGAAGCAACTCAGCCGATTTTCGACCCCCTATAACTTCGTTGTGGATAAAGATAGGAGCCTGAATTTTCAGTAACTAAACAAGCTTTGTAAAACTACAGTATATTACAATTTCAAAATAATTATCAAAGTTCAAAACTTTTATGTTATGAATATTAGATTGACTTGGCCATCGCAATAAACACTTGTGAGATACATTCTAATTATATCCGATGGCCAAGTTAATCTATTATTTAAAACTTTAAAGTTTTGAACTTTGATAAGGTCAAAATAAGATTCTGTAAGGTGAGATAATTACGTAATAGCTTAAGATAGAAGGTCCCTTAAGTAGGGACTGAATAAATTAACCGACTTGGTATTACATAGATCTCACAACGTTTTACGGTAAAAGAACTGCGTTACGAGACTTGGGTTTTTTTACAAGTATGTTTTTGATGGCATTGGCTATTTTGTAAAAATTAATTTATATAACTAGTTTAGTAAAGTGATTTCTTTATAGAAATTGTTCTACAATTTACCGCAGCTGAAGTTGCTGGCACTTATAATTATATCCTTCCAGCAATTAGGTACCTATATACATTACTAACTTATTATAAGTAGGTAGATATTATGTAGATGTTAGTATAGAGACGGTGCATTGTTGACAACATCGGTTGCTAAGCAGTAAACACTTGGTAAAATACATAACACATTGCTAATATTGAAATAAACAAAAAAGAAATGGAGATCGAGTACAGAATATTAAATTTATACAAAACAAAGCAATTCGATGAGTGTTTAAAATTATGCGAAGTAGCTCTACAAGATAAAGATGACCGTATGATCGAGTTTATTCGGATGCGTGCAATGACAATACAAGCGAAAATTGTAGGCAATGGATATGAGGAGGTGGAATACTACTCCAGAAAAGACGATTTAGTATCCACTGCGGTGGCTAAGACACCTCGACCTGGAACTGCGTTTCAGCTAGGCGGTAAAACTGGCCAGAATCTAGGAACTGCTGTAAGTAAGGTTGTGCCTGAGAAGAAAAAATTAAACTACATTTTTGGTTATTAAACTATGATTGTTTACCTAATGGTTGCTAATATTTGACAGAGCGGTTTACCATCAGAATTACTTTCATGAAGAATAATTTGGTTACACTTAGGCTGACCCCACATTGGGCGTGCGCGTTTATCAAACGTGTGTCACACGAGGACGACGGCGAGGGGAGCGGGTGTCCGGCCGGGAGTCTAACGTCGTTGGTCGGGTGTCGTTCGCATCGTTCACACGCTTGAGGAATGCGCACGCCCCATGTGGGGTCAGCCTTACTCGGCTTAGATGTGCGAACATTTCATCCATCCATACAAACGTGATAATGCAAAACCTTTCATGTCCAACAGTAGGTATACATTATTTCTGTAATAGCTGATGATTCAAGTTAACAATATCAATCATTATATGTTAAAGAGACGAGCTACAGCGACAGTCCGCTCCCGTGCAGGCACCAACACGGCCGGTGCTCGGAGTGCCCGCACCGCGCTCCATACAGCGTCGCGCATGTCCCGAGCAGCCACGGCTATCGCGGGCGGAGCGCCCTTTACGGCTGGCACTCCTTTGTCGCTACGGTTCCTCTCCAAAGAAGATAAACTGTTCATTCCCGCATCCAAAACTCTGTTTGAATATGTGTTCTATTGTGAAGGAGATGTACGAAAGGTATCTAGTTACATACTTACTTAGCCTAGCAGGTAGTATTTTTGATTAAGCAGTTAAGAATGTTAATTGGAGATAATACCTACTTATAGGTAACACAGAACTTATCATAATAACAATCCTTAATTTTCCTCTAGGCGCTAGCATATAGAATTATGTCAAATACACCTACTTAAAAAACTCAGTTTTATGTAGGTAAACTTTGTATTCACAATCTGCTGCGTAATTCTGGTGGTTTCAATATCTCTCAATCCAAATCCAACAAAACACCTTATAAGCTTTAGATAGTTGGTTTGTTATTTTTTTATATATTTGTTTAATATTGAATAATTAATCAATTGGTATTTATTTTGTCAGGCTATTGATGTCGCATTCCAAGTACAAAAGGCTGATGACACTCCCGACTGGTGGTGGAATTTCTCATTGGCTCGTTGCTATTATGCGCTGGGAATGTATAGAAACACAGAAGACTGTTTGCGACAAGCGCTGAAACAAAACAAACACATTTCCATTTATCTCCGACTGGTCGCCATGTACGTTGGACTGAATCAACCTTCTTCTGCGCTTGAGGTGTGTAAGCAGGGATTGTCGGTGTTCCATGAGTATACTCCACTCTTGGTGGAACAGGCCAGGATACACGATCAAATGGGTAACACCGCGCTTGCAGTTAAAGAATACCGTATGGTGGCTTTGGAAGACCCTTCAAATATGGAAGCTATAGCTAATATAGCTATGTATAATTTTTACAATGATCAACCAGAAATAGCGTTAAGGTATTACAGGTGAGATTTATTTGTTTATGATAATCCTAATGGTCATTTATAATTGTGTAATCAAGTAGTGTTTAGCGTAAGCTTGTACCCTCGGGGTAGGCTTACGTCCAGCTGTGTAAGTAGCGCTTATATAGCCTGATTACATTGATGATGATGAATGCTATGTATTTTTCAGGAGGCTGTTGGCTACACAAACTGCAGGCCCAGAGATATACAACAACTTAGGCCTGTGTTGTTTGTACTGTAATCAGTGGGACTTGATAATACCCTGTTTCAGGCAGGCTCTATATTTTTGCGGTGATGCTGACATTCGGTCCAATATTTGGTTCAATCTCGCTCATGTTGCTTTGGTAAGCTATTTTATAGTCTAAAACTAATATCCCGCTCCCGTTCCCGAAAGAACTTCATTATAAAATATAGCCTATAGCTAAGGCTATAGGCTATATTTTATTATGAACTCGATAAATGGGCTATCTAACACAGCTTAATAAAAGCTAGATACCTATAGACCCATTTTCTTTGCATTCTACTTAAGATATTTTAAAACCCCCAGCTTTATCTAAATTTACAACTCTCTTTCAGTCGACTGGAGATATAACTCTAGCTTATAGATGCCTGCAAGTGAGCCTTGCTATAGACTCTACAAACGATGCATCGCAACAAGCTCTACATGCTCTCAACGCAAGAATGCGAGCACGAACAAAAGCCAACGGAGCTAGAACTAATGGGGGATAGTTTTGAAAGAGCAGAAAGGCAACCAGGGCAACTTCCCCGGGGCCTCCACAATAGAGGGGCCCCCACAATAGAGATTAAAATTCTGACAAGTAAACTCAATAACTTTTCTTTTATTAATGTTTTCGGTCTTGTAGCTTTACATACAGTACTTTGTAGAATTATGATTAACGTAATAGTTCTTAATTGTAATAACGGTTATTCATCTGTATTTGTTCACTTTAATTAGACCTACATATTCTAGAAAAGTAGGTACCTACATACTTAAAATTTTCTACACATTTAGAGGGAAACTAATTTGTGGCCAGGGGGCCTCTTCTCCTTAGTTGCCCCGGGGTCTCCGGACTTCTAAATCCGGGCCTGCATTTACTACACACTTGAATATATTTGAACGTTGTTTTATGATAAAACATAAATAAAGAAATGTGTTACTCATTATATTTCTTTTAATAAATAAATAATGCATAAAAATGATAAATAGGTAGGGAAGTATTTAGTTTGTTTTACATACCGTGTCTATGTAAGTAGGAACGGTGTAATAATAATAAATAGACAATATCTTATCGTTTGCCAGATCTAACCAGATATACATTTATATATTTTGTTCGTTAGCATGAAACTGAAACCAAATTTGTACAGCTAGCATAAAGGACTATAATAATTTGACATTTGGAACAAGTTACCAGTTATTCAGCTTGATAGAAAAAATGGAAAACCAAATTGTCAAGCCTCTGTTTTTTTACGCTTGACGTTCGGATATATAGAAAAGTGATCAATTACTTTTTGGAGTATAGGCACAGAGGTAAACAATAGTCCAAGATAGATTTGGTAGTGCAAAGGTTCGGGTAAAATAATAGTCTTGACTGTATAGCGATGTGTACCTAATTAAAACTAATTGTCGAGGAACGGTTGGTGGTGTTATTTCACAGAAAATTAATATTTTTTTCCGGGCGAGGTGGTATGCTCGGAGACCAACGGCTATTTATTGATATTCAGAACTTGCGTCTGTTCGAATTTGCTTGCGAATTTGTATTGCGCGATACAGGTGAATGTGATTGAAATGCTAAGTGCTAGATGGCGCTGATCGCCCCCTTCTAGTTTGTGCGGCTACTGTAGCTTTGTGTCGCTACAACTTGTTCAATGTTGCAATCATTAACTCGTTGACAATATTGTTGCCATTACTATTTATTTACTGGTTAATTGACAGCAAATAATCAAGTGGAATATCCAGGGACTCCATACCACGGAGCTCGTTGTATTTGGAGGCTATAATGGAGTCTAGAGCTGGCTCCGGGTGCGCTTTTTGCTGGGTTGTGGTAGTTGATGAATCCTCTATTACTGAGCTTGGTGGAATACGGGACAAATGGCGGATTTTTACCTGCAATAAAATATTTTATTGAAATGTTTTTTTTAATGACATCTCCAGCACTTTGCGAATTATTCCCTGTGTCTTGGGCAGTGCCGTAAATAGACTTTTCTGCACCCTGTGCAAGCTTCTATAAATAAATGCGACATTGTTTTTATAAGATATAGGTATATAGGCAAAAGCAATGCTATGTATAAGCCTCCTTTATTTCATTCAGGGTGTTAAAATAAAGCACAAAGATCTTGGAGTTGGTAGACCAATTATCTAATAGTTTGTAAGAATACATTGTGTTGTGGGAAACATGCAGACATACGAGACATATTTTTTGATGATACATATGTGTACGGAAAACCGAAAAAGTCTAATAATTTTATCTCCTGCCTGGTCTGGCCATTCTTGCGCCCCCCTTAGTCTACGCCCTGTGCCTGGGCACCGGTGGCACCGCCCTATTTACGGCGCTCTTGGGGACTTGACGAACATTAAATTCACGGACACAAAGCACACACAGACACAGAACAACTATCCGTGGTTAAAACTAATAATTGTCCCGGGTGGGAATCGCCAGAACACTAGATCTCAGAAGCAACGACCGTTACCACAGAGTGACCGGTGCAGTCCGTTGTTATTGAAAAAAAAAAAAAAACCTAATTAGAAATAACGTCCACTGCTGAATATGTGCGTCCTAACAAAGACGGGGTTTACATAAGTCTGCACGCACCACGCAAGGGCGGTTAGTGACCACAATATTATGTTGTAACACATACTGAAACGTTGCTGCTCGCTCCCTGATATTCCATTTTTATATATGATTTTATATAATAATCGGGAGTTAAGCTGTTGAGCTTAACTTGCTTTCCGTCGCACGGAAAGTACCTTAACCTATCAGACCCGAAAAGAAATTTTGCAGAGAGATTTCGTGTGCGGCGTGGAGATCATCGACCCCGCCATCTCCGAGACTTAGCACTATGCCTCAGACGTTCATTTTTAATGTTTTCGGATGTGTGTAGAATCTATGTATTAAGCCACGTAGCGTTTGCTGCTTCACCGGCGGCGGGGAATTGAACAATTATACATTTTTAGAGCGGTTTCTGCAATTGTTGCTCTAGTTCGCAGTTCTCTCGGACTTCGGTTTTACGAGCGCATCGGGCCATTGCAAACTAAAAGTCGGGAGGATGCCGAGGATGAGTCAAAGCTTACAAAGAATTGAATGCTGACCTGATCCATCGTCGATGGAGTTACCCCAATACTTTCCCAAGAATCTGACCCTTTTGGTATAAATAGAGGCTTTGTAAAGTTGGTGTTCTTTTCCTTGACAGGAACACAATTTCCGAAAGCAATGTTTAATAACATTTCCTTAGCTCTTCTCAGAAGATGGGGCTCTTTGGATGAATAGAACAATAGATGAGCATTATTTAGCAAGATGAAGCTTCTTATTGTGGTACAGATGAATTTTTTCACGTCGCTATCTGCAATTATGTTAAAAATAAATTGTATAAAACCTCTTAAATATATTACTAATTAGGTAGGTACTCTTCATAAAATAGTAATACCTATTTTATTTATACTGCCTTATAATGTTTATGCTTATTTAGCATACATAATATATTATTAGATATAAGATTTTTTTTATAATTTTTTTATAGTCCTCTTCACTACGCGTTACGTAGAAGGTACCGTAGTAGGTATAAGCGTGATATGAGCTACGGTGCGTGGCGGGTTCTGCATTATATTTAGATATTTCTAAAAATGGTGAATATAATTATATTATCATTGTGGAACTATATAATTAACCAAATATACTTACCATAATTTTTAAATATGTCGTATTTTCCACATATTAATATTAATTCGGACAAATCTTCGCTTTTCTTGTAAATATTATTCATCGTGTTGACGCAAGTTTCTAATGTCGCCCATATAGCTTTTATTTTGCTCAAATCTACCATAACACAAAAGAAATATCTGCCACGAACGGGAATGGAGGGAAGTATAGATTCTAAAGTCTCCAATTTGCCACCATATTCCCAAAAATGACACAAAGTTTTATCAATGCCCTGCTTTTGATTAGATTTCCTTCCAAAAGAATATTCTACGACGAGAGATTCTCGTGGAGCCTCATTTTTCTCCAAGAACGAATGAAGAAGAGTCGATTTACCCTAAAAAGTAGGTAGGTATATTATATCATTTAACAATAATATTTAGCAAGGCTAGGTATTGCAAATACTAATATACCTAATCTGTTGAAACTATAAAGCTACCGATACCTATTGTCGACATTCTACCAAGTTTACAAACACTCAAAAAGACATTGATTTAAAAACAAACAAATTTTCGGTTAAGGGTCATAAAAGAATTAAGAAAAAATATTAGTACTTATCTAACAAATCTTGTTTTTATGGATAGGTATAATATGTAGATACCTATTGCCGAATAGCCTAGGCATTGGGCGGTGATCTAAATTTATTAATCTAAATTTTTCAAATTTAGTTTGTGGTAAACTTAATTTAACGTTTGTCAAGCCATGTTGGTATAGTTAAAGAAGACACACTAGCCTTCTTAAGTACTACTATTCTAGGCTTTGTCCTAAATTTATTCCTAATCCGTTAAGCATTTCTGGTGTAATTGACTAACAAACATTTATTGATATATCAAAACAAACTCATTTACAATTATGATTATTGAATAGTAGGAATACCTACATACTTACCACTGATTTACTTCCTACAATAAAAATTGTTCGAGTGTTATTATCATTTTTATTTGCTAGGGTTTTATCTATTAATTGTGTCGCTATTTCTGGAATCGACAGCATTTCTTGGCGCCCAATCTGTATCCAGTAGTTTGTTGGAGGTAGTCGAAGTAATTGTGTTTATCAGTTTTGCTCAGTTATAATACTTGTACATATTAATACATTAAAACCCTACGCAATTGAAATAAACAAAACTAATATTTGTTTACTTAGCATTGTTTGAAAAATGGTATCCTTGCAACCAAGTGAAGTACCGTAGTATATCCGGTTTCAAATTTCTGGTACTAATAAACTGCTTCGTACTGGTACCAGACACCACTGTATATTAAAAAAGTACCGTACTCTTTCGTGGCACAGCACTAGTTGTAGTTGACATTGCCAATAAAAAAATGTATTGTCTACTCTGTGGGAAATGGCGATTGACGATTTTGGTGTCAAGAGGATTATTTAGAAAATCTTGTGCGAATAAATTGCGTTGTAATATCAGCTGGTGTTAAATCTTATTAAAAAATCCTATTTAAGTTTGAAATAGACTGAAGTGGATTGGTTTACTCATCGATGAATAGTGCTATCTGATTGCAAGTGGTAAGAAATTTGTCACCTTCTCTTGTCCTAATACTTTATTTATTTATTGTGCCAATCTCACAGCGTTCATGTTTTTGTAATCATAATGTGTTAGGTGTTTGTTCTGATACGACGATGTTCTATGTACAAATATAAATATCGATCTTATTGTTACGAAAGAGAAAGGATCATTATTGCACATTAATATCGTCATAAAATGCCGTAACCTACATACAATTTATGAATGCGTTTTCTAATATTCCATTTTATTTTAAAGCTACACCGTAAATTTGCCTATTATCCCTATAGGTTTTCATTTTTTTACAATGACTTAATTATTTTATGGTGCTCATGATGCATAAAATAAAAATAGTTTATAAAAATATCTTAGGTTCATTGAACTAGTTTCATCAGTACACTTCCCCATTAGACTATTTCCATGTAATTAGTTTCAATGCCGTAGATTTCGAAATATATAAAATAAATCAATTTTAATATTGATACTTTATAATGTTAAGATTTTTTTTTGGTTTTGTTTGGTTTATTTTAATTTGTTAACACAAGATTATCTGTGCTACTCTATATTTTTTGTTACATTGATTTTTACAAATTCCATTGGATTGTCTGTTTAAATAAACATATTAAAAAACAAAAATATTGGTTTCTGATAAGATTATGTGTATGTATGTCAAATAGCAATAACAATGTGAATAATTTGTTTTATCCAAAAAAAAATGAATATAGCAAATTGTTTAGTGACATTAAATGTCTTAAAGTAATATGTTATCTCTATATTTAATCACATGAATATGTTGTTGACCTATATTTTATATGTATTGTCCTACATTGGCAAATTCACTGATGACTGCGCTGACTAATTTGAAACCAATTATAGATTTTGCCAAATTTATTGCTATATGAAATGGATGCAACAGATTAAAATTAATTGTCTTAAAAAAATACTTTTTACTATACCTACATAAAATTACGTTAAAATCAATAATACTAGGTGATTTCAAAAACTGCTAAATTACCAGGGGTCTGTGACAGTACAAAAAATTTGAGAATCTACTACTGTCTTACAAAGAGTTTGTTGGAATACCTGTATTCCATTGTATAGCTTAAGAGATAAAAAAATATCAAGGGTTTCTATGAATCATCAACATTTTTTATTGTCATTGTCAATTTCCAGCATTAAGCAATAGTTACACTATCCAATACAGAAACTGTATTTCTGTATTAGTTACATTTTAGTTTATTCAAAAATCAACTCCTATATATCCATAGACACAAAACACAAGTAGACTTGAGACAAGTATCTATGGTTTACACAAAAATTGTCTCAACTGCAACTCTCAACCGGTGGCTACCAGCGGTGCTGTCATATTAGTAATATAACTGTTTGTGTGTTAGTTTATTTTCATTGTATACAAAATTATAGTTATTAGTAATAATATTGTTTTAATTAATTTTATAGGTGACCTGGACCACTAAAGCACAAAGGTAATTAATTTCTTTTTATTGGTAAATAAAATTTATATGTTCTTCATACATATACAACATATACAACATCAGCACTGCTAAAAATGGGCCTCTTGCGAATGTTGTGTTGACACAGTCACCACACTTAGCAGGCTGCTTAGTGACCCCAGTCCATTGCCCATTACCTGTTATATGATTGTAAAAGATGATGTTTTAACAATCAGGATCAATGGCTTAACCCTCCATTTTCAGAAAAGTAGGATAAGCCTTAACCTACTCTCCTATGAATGGAGGGTATTCCTTCAAGTAATCAAACTGAGAAAGACTATTTGATTTATACAAAAATTTTGGTTTGGAGTGGGAATTGACCTCAAAAATTTTAGTTGTGCCTTATTTATGCCATGGAGGTTGTCTGCTGTATGCTTTTAAGTGATTTATTGATTTCTTAATAACAGATGGCGGAAGTGGATCCTGAGACATTGCTTGAGTGGTTGCTGACGGGGCAAGGCGATGAGCGTGATATGCAGCTCATTGCTCTTGAACAGCTCTGTATGTTATTGCTCATGTCCGATAATGTAGACAGATGCTTTGAAAGGTGAGGAACCACAATACTTAGCACTTTTTATTAATATAATTATGATTTTTTTGTATTGTTGTTCAATATGACAGTAAAAGGTCATACACAAAATCCATACTAATGATATCAGTGTAACTCAATAATGGGTTTATTATCGAAATATATAGTTTTCTATTAGCTATCATATAAAGTGCAATATTTATCGTATACTAGCTGTTCATGACGGCGTCGCCTGTGCACGTCGGTTGTTTTGAATTTTCTCGTGAATATTTCAAAATTTTCTTTCATACAAACATTTTCCCCATTATAACGAATACAATAAATAAATAACCAAATTGGTAAACTCTTTGTCAAGTTATGGACATATTTTATATACATTTTGGTGATTCATTTTTATTTATAACTAGCGACCCGCCCCGGCTCCGCACGGGTGCAATGCTGATGTATTATACATATAAACCTTCCTCTTGAATCACTTTATCTATTAAAAAAAACCGCATCAAAATCCGTTGTGTAGTTTTAAAGATTTAAGCATACATAGAGATATAGGGACAGAGACTTTGTTTTATACTATGTAGTGACTAGCGGCCATTCCTGGCTTCACACAGGTGCACATTTCTAGTAAAACTATGTAACTCAAGTATTGTGTAGCATACTTATGGTGAAAGACATCAAAATCCGTCCAGTCCTTTTTGAGTTTAATCGAAACAAACACAAAAATACAAAGTTTTCCTTTTTCTAATATTAGTATAGATATAGATTATATACAGTGCTCATTTTTCGCTCATTAATAAATGTTTTTTAAATTTTCAGCTGTCCACCAAGAACTTTTCTACCAGCATTGTGCAAAATATTCTTAGATGAATGTGCCCCTGACAATGTGCTGGAGGTCACAGCTAGGGCCATCACATACTATTTGGATGTGTCTGGTAAAATTGCTTTTTACTTTTTCACATAATGTCTGTAATGTTGCTTTCATTTAAAGCTATTTCATATTTAAACAATTATTCATGTTAAACTACAGAAAATATGAATTATTCCTGTTACTATTGCATGTCTAATAGGTGATTAATATTTATGAGCATTACTATTGATTTGTTTTCTTTGTAGCCGAGTGTACAAGGCGCATTGTGGCAATAGAAGGGGCAGTCAAGGCTATTTGCAACAGACTGCTTACGGTTGATCCCAATAACCGTACCAGCAAGGATCTTGCTGAGCAGTGCATAAAAGTAAGTTATTCATTTAGCATAGCAATGACATCCATCCAGTGTTACCTATTTTTGTATTGTATGTAACAGTTTTCTTGAGGGTGTTTAGTGTTATGTGTCATATCTCAACTACATGATTACCTATGTCAAAATACTGGCAAGCTCGAAAATTGGTCTAAAAGTTAAGATTTTGTAATTTGATTTATAAATCGTCAGTTACTTAAAATTACATGGAAAAGTAAATTGTAATACATCAAAAAGTTTTATTTTATTTTCTAAAGTTGGTATATTTTATGAATACCCTCACGCAACCTATGATACAATGTAATGGTAAAGTCAGATTACAATATTGAAACACTTAATAGGCACATATTGATTTTGTTTACTATTTTTAGGTGTTAGAATTGGTGTGCACAAGAGAGGCTGGTGCGGTGTGGGAAGGTGGTGGTCTTCCTGCAGTGTTACATTTTATTACACACCATGGCACTTCTGTACACAAGGACACATTGCACTCGGCGATGGCGGTTGTTTCGAGGTATTATGAATATATGTCCTCTATACTTCACCTATTTTAATATGGCAATTTTACACAACATTTTATTTAAGATTACAGAAACAGTATTTTTTCCCAGTCTCTCTTCTTCTTTTTAATTTGTCTATGCTTATGCAAAGATGTTCAGGTTTATTATCAGATGTATCAAATTACATTCCATTTTAAATAAATTCATAGAAAAAAAATGCTGCCATATTACCATTAAGGCTGGTCCCACATTGGGCGTGAGCGTTCCTCGAGCATGTGAACGACACGCACAAGAGCGCATAGCTGTGGTCCCCGTCACTCGCACCATCATCCGCATTTGACACCCTCGATGAATGCGCACGATTGTGGACTCGGCCATTAAACCCCCATATTATAAAAAGCTTGCAAAGCAAAGTACCAAAGCAGGGCTTCCCTTGAGTTTACGTAAAACTTGAATTGATCTATAAACAAAGGTTAAATTAATATTCAACTATAATGGAAGAAATACCTACAGTTAATAAATTTTAAAGGATGTAATTAATAATATGAGCGGAGGCAACATTTATAGTGCTCTAAATATATCCTTAGCAATGTAAATGAAACAATTAAAATGTACTGTTAATAGTTTATAATTTGAAATATTACTGTAATTTATTCTCTTAGCAATTCTTTTACTGTTAATAATTAATTAGTGATACTATTTTAATTGAAGACAATGATTGCATCATCATAAAATGATAATTAGTATGGTTCAGACGCCGTTTTTCGCTACCTTTTTTATCCTACTAATATTTTAAATGCGAAAGTTTGTATGTGTGGATGTAAGTATGTTTGTTACTTTTTCACGCAAAAACAACTGAATGGATTTAGCTGAAAGTTTGCACGCGCATAGTTTATAAGCTGGATTAACATATAGGCTACAAAATATCACGCTCCGACTCACTGGAGCAGAGTGATGCGGGCAAAATCGCGGGGCGCAGTTAGTTATTAATAACTTGTCAGGCAACATTACTTCGCAGATAAAAAGAGCTTGTGATGTCACTCGTAGGTAAAATTGTACCTACAAGTGACGTCACAGGAAATTTCAACGCGCGGTATCTTCATTTTTTGTTTAAGGAACGTCCATTATTTTTTGGTAATTTTACTGTCGGACTAAATATATATTTAGTTGTGTTCATCCCTATGGTTGGACTACAGGGTGTGTGGCAAGATGGAGCCGGGAGACGCGCGCGTGGGCGACGCCGTGTGCTCGCTGTCGGCGCTGCTGCGCCACGCGGACGCGCGCGTGGCGGACGCGGCTCTGCGCTGCTTCGCGTCGCTCGCCGACAGGTTCGCGCGGGCGCACGCGGACCCGGCGCCGCTTGCAGAACATGGTCATTATCGCTTATTTCTTATGTTATAAAGTCGGAAAATGAGTCTTATCTGATGGAAAACAGTTAATCGCTTATTGCAAAAGCTTTGGCAACCGAAGCCGAAGAATTGTTTTTTTAGCTAGCGATGACTTATTCCTGTATTTACAAAGGATCGCTATTTTTATTCGATCATTAAATAATGATCACTTCCAAAATTGTGATACACAAAATTAAACTCAAGGAATCAATCGATTCTATCTATGTGTATTTTATATCTTCTGTCGTTATGATAAGCTTGGTACTTAATAACTAGCCCATTATGAAAATTTATAATACATCCCCGTGGGAATGTGGCATGCAAACAAACAATGAAATATTGCCTCTTTATAATATTTCAATAGACTAATAGAAATAATATATCGTCGGTGATACTGCAGTCTGCAACACCGCGTAAGTGCAAGTTTCTAATAAGGTTAACACCTTATTAGAAACTTGCACTTACGCGGAAAATATTTCTTGACAGAGGAAATAACTTTCCTCTGTCAAGAAATATTTTCGTAATATATAGATAAGAAAAAATATAAATTTACTACACTTGATTTTCAACCTTATTAGCTATTGTTACTTATGCGGTATTGCAGTATCAGCGACGATATCTATATACAATAAAAGTATACATGTTTCTGAAATTATATGACTGACATATCATCTTTAATTTAAATATTTTATTTTATTTCATTTAAATGTAACAATAACCCCTTGAACTCCATATAAACTTAAAAAAATACTTTTAATCCATGAAGAACTTATTTATTTTTATTTAGGAATGCGATAACGCCCCACTAACACATTACAGCCTAGTTACACTCAAACATTGTAAACCTTAATTATAATTCAATTGTATACAGGTTTGATAGAAGAACTTGTTCGCCGTTTGGGGAGCGCCGAGAGTGGCGATGAGAAGTGTTCGGCACCCTCCGTGTCCACCACCGTCAGCCTGCTCTCTACTCTGTGCAGAGGATCCGCACAGATTACACATGTGAGTTATAATGCATTACCCCCTTTTTCCATTTCTTCCAGGGGGAAAGGCATTAGTCATCCCCACCACCCTAAAGCGAGATATTTGGTAGGTACTTGCCCTTTAGCACAGGCATGCTAATCAAAGGTGGAGACGGTTGATCCACTGAAACCCCTTGTGTTCCTACGGACGCCATTAATGGCATATACATAATGTTCTACCCAAACCAACTTCTAAAAATATATAAACAAAAACGATGAGTGACCACAGTTACTGATACTGTATACTGTACTGATACTGTATCACTCATTGTTTGAATATAACATTATTGGAGGAATATTTAGTACATTTACAAAATTATAATTATTATATTAAAACAAGCACCGCGCTTGTGAATTAATTCAGAGAACAGTTAAACAAATCAACATGTTAAGACAACGTGTTCAGCGCATGAATCGGTGCGTTTTTTAGTACGAGAACTATTATTATAAATACTATATGTACCTGATCTATATTAAATATTATTAACCTTTTACAGGACCTAGTCCGGCTAGACCTCTGCTCTGCCGTAGAGGCCGCGGTACAGGCGGACGAGCGGTGGTGTCTCGAATGTATGCGACTTGTGGATCTCTTGCTAGTGCTACTGTGTGAAGGCCGACATGCTATACAAAAGTGAGTCCAATTAAATGATATCATTTTAAAATACAATATAGGTAGGTATACGCTTTTTGTTTTTATACATTGTTATGATATAATATTGTTATATGATTCTTTGAAACCTTTTATTTAACCATATCATGGACATACGTAATAAATATTATTACCCAAGTGATGTCATTTTTAATTCGAACTAATATCGGATAACTGTCGACCCACACAAGAAAAAGTTTTTTTTTGTTGTAATAATAAGAATAAATAAACATGAAACTAACGTTGGAACACTGGTGAGACCGAATTAACCAATTATATTTAAATCAACATGTAGGTTAATAAACAAGCAAGCTAGTGAATGGAATGTTTCGTGGGTAATAGTTGCGTAGTTTGTGCAGTAACGGCAGAAGTGGCGACCGCGATCGGTTGCGGTAGCATATTTCACTGATAATAACGTGTTGTGTTTATGTTTCCCAACTGTATATCAAAGTGACTGCACCGGTGGCTCAGTGGTTACGATAGTTGCTTCTGAGACCTGGTGTTCTGGGTTCGATTCCCACCCGGGACAATTATTTGTGTGAACCACAAATAGTTGTTCTGAGTCTGGGTGTACTTTGTGTCCGTGAAATAAATGTTTGTAAAGTCTCCCGCGACCCAGGGATTTATTTACCTAGTGCGGGGGTTGTTTTTACTTAAAAAAAAACAAAAAAAGTTTAGCGGACGTAGCTCAATGGCTAAGGTTTTGGACTTGTGATCTAGTGGTCGCCGGTTCGATCCCCACCCATTGCACTACCGACATTAACCCACTCCTAACACAAGCATTTAAGTTTAGCACGGGTGCTAGTAATCATAAAAATAAGTAATGTAATGATATTTGCGCAGTGGTTCAAGTCGCGCGGGCGTGTCGGGCACGAGCGCGGGGGGCGCGGGGGGCGCGGGCGCGGGCGGCGAGGGCGGCGCGCGCGGCGACAAGTCGCACCGGCAGCTGATCGACTGCATCCGCGGCAAGGACACGGACGCGCTGCTGGCCGCCGTGTCCAGCGGCGCCGTCGACGTCAACTTCACCGACGACGTGGGACAGACGCTGCTCAACTGGGCCTCGGCTTTCGGTACCCGAGAAATGGTCGAGTTCCTTTGTGAGAAAGGTCAGTTTACCCTGTCAATTATGTATAATATTCCACTATCCGCAATCTCTCAAACGACCCATATAAATATATAATATTCTTTGAGTAGTGTTTCTCTCTTTGTTTTTACGCAGTAGGTGGTAGACTACGGTGTACTTTTTCATTATAATATGTGTCGTTCATTGTAATAGTGAAGTATCTCCTTGTAATAATGTGTTTTGTTAATTAACGTATAGAAAAAATAAACACAGTAATTATTCAATGTTCAATCAATAATTGTTGGTGACAAATAAAGCATTATATTAGTACAGTAGAGACAAAATTATTTTATTTAAACAAAATTCTATATGTCCAACATTTTATGTTGGAGTTTTACAATGACCGACACATATATTAATAATATAGTAATTATATTTATTTGCACCACACAAAAACAGCAAAAATCACAGGTACTTCGATACAGAAAATCTTCTTAACATACAGTGTAGAAAGAATCTCTTTGTCAAAAAAACAAAATAAAATATTTATGTTACGGGCAATTTGATAAGTCCGGGCACTATTAATAATGGCCGACTCAATTGGGCAATGTGATTAAAACAGCATGATTAATCACTTTTCCCGGCCATTACGAATAATGCCCAGGGTGGGCATTATTCGTAATGGCCGGGAAAAGTGTAATCTTGGGCAAAGTAATAAAATAGATGAACTGTAGTGTTTTTTGTGAATTAAATGAAATTAAACTTACAAACTTTTATATGAGCAACGCAATAGGGTTTAGGGTGGTAAAAAATAAATTCTAAACCTTAACTTATTTATCACATTTCCCGGCTACAAATAGGGAATTATTAATAATGGCCGGTCAAAGTGATAAATTGATCACTTCGCCCATCGCTCTTGGGAATTATTAATAATGGCCGGTCCTTATTAATAATGCCCATTTAATTAAGTTGCCCGTAACATATATACCAGACAGACGAGTTTATAATAATTCTCATATTAAATCTACTTACTTACTATTAATCCTTTAAATGGACCCTAGGTGCTGATGTGAACCGTGGTCAACGTAGCTCATCGTTGCACTACGCAGCGTGCTTCGGTCGTCCCGCAATAGCTAAAGTGTTACTCCGTTACGGCGCCAATGCCGATCTGCGCGACGAAGACGGCAAAACACCACTCGATAAAGCTAGAGAACGACATGATCAAGGTAAGATATACCTTGCAGTCATATCTTTGCTGATATGTTTTTTTTTTTATTGAAATACGTGTTCGGTGTTATCAAAGTAGATCAAATCACTATGTCCCAAAAGTGATTATTTAAAAATAAAATTAGAACTTCATTTTTTATAACTTCGTAATCGTTTTAATATTTAATAGGTCACAGAGAAGT
Organism: Nycteola revayana; assembly: GCA_947037095.2. NCBI lineage: Eukaryota > Metazoa > Arthropoda > Insecta > Lepidoptera > Nolidae > Nycteola > Nycteola revayana. Next base: position 4,591,933 of record OX344838.1, read on the forward strand.
GGCAGCAATCCTCCAGTGTCCTGGCGAGTGGCTGGTGGTCGGCAACCACGACTCGCCCTCTCCGACCAATGATGACGATTTCCCTGAAACAGGGGACAAAGAAATGGCAGCGATTTATTTAGAGTGAGTTCAGTGTTTATCGTGAATTATTATAACAAAAGAAATAGGTATACATATTGAGAAACGTATTTTAAATTTATATGTACACGTTTATGAGAAGGGTTTATTATTCTTTATGTAAAGAATTACTGGTTGTCGTAGTGACATAAACATATTATTTACATTTTTATATACTGACAGTGTAAACGTATATCTTTTGTTGACTGTACTACTATTATGCTTACACAAGTTAGTATTTATACTCCGTAAAAGATAGCTTGACCTCTGCGACATATGTCATAGTGACATTCCTAGGGTTGTTAAGATTTAATCAAATGTCGATAGTACTTATCGACTTTTCTTACTATTTTTGATAATATTGGGTTATATAATTGGGTTTAATTTAATTTGAAACATTACTCAATTAAACAAATATTATAAAATAAAATACATTTATTATCTAAAAGGAGTACACCTAAAATCCATATCAAAATCAGTTTCTGAATCGCTAGAGCAATCTTGTAAATTTATTATGAATTCTTATATATGTAAATAATGTTATAATACTAAAATATATTATAAAATAAATTTTTAATGAAGAAAAATATCGATAGTTTATAGTCGACAGTCACGATGGTTCATCGCCCATCACTAATTAGGTCGGCATGCCCATAAAATATGACATTGGTAGGTACTGTGTCAGTACTCTATACTTATATTATAAATAGGTAACGATTGGGAGTTTGTGACGTTTTAGGGGTTAATCTCTGGATCTACTGAATCGATTTTGAAAATTCTTTAACCAATCAAAGAAAGCCACGTCATTTGTGAGCGTCATAGGCTACATTTTATTATGAAAGGTTCCCCAGGAACGGGATGTACAGCTAGTTAGTAATGAGCGGTGTCCACAGGCGCCTGGTGCCCGCCTTCAGCGCGCGGTACCTGGGCGCGGGCGGCGGCGGCGTGCGGCGCGCGTGCCTGTCGCTGGTGCGCAAGATGGTGCACTACGCGCCCGCGCGCCTGCTGCAAGCCGCGCCGCGCGCCGCCGCGCTGCTCACGCAGCTCGTGGCCGCCGTGCTCGACAACGCCGTGAGTACTCCTAGACATCAAAATCCAACAGCTTAAAACATCTGTTTATTGCGCAAAACGTATTAAAGTTTAAGCCTTAGATACATTATTGGTCTCGCTCGACTAGATACCGCCGTCGTACTTGACGACATATTGTTACGCTTTTTTTCCATAGGGGTGGGAAGAGATAAAGGAACGCCACATATGTCTATTCCTGCAAACCTCACCTTCCACATTCATCGGTCTCTTTATCAAATGCGGCAAAGAATTAGAAGGTATGCCTGATACGGCGTACCCGAGCCGATATGTAACTTAAAAGTTTTATTAAATTTTGATTATAGTCGAAGTAACGCTACATGAAATTATCGGCATCGGGATCACATTCCATCGGTACAGTGGTACTGATGATATGCGATTGATGTGATACATACTACAATATGGTAAGGCTGGGGTAGGGCTGGCATGGCGGCTGAATCCGCGGAGAATCTCAAGAGGCGCAAATATAGTACCCTTGATAGTAGTTATGTATTTGTGCCTTTTGGTGTCGAAACATTGGGCCCGTGGGGACCGGGAGCCAAATTAATTTATAAATACCTCGCAGCGGCCCTCTTAAGTGCGGCACGTTCTCCGAGTGCTGGTTTCTACTTTGCACAGCAGGTAAGCATTGCCATTCAACGTGGTAATGCTGCCAGCATTCTGGGAACCTTGCCAAGTAGAATAGATTTATAATAGTAGTATATAAGTTAGTTTTATTTTTAATTAGTTACTTTTAGTTTGTATTTTATTCATGTTTGTTTATCCTTAGTAAATTATTAATACTACAATATTGAGTTGCCACATTTACGGAGCTATGATTTTAAACAAGTGCAGTATCTAATCGAGCGCGCGAGACTAATCATTTATCTAAGGTTTAAGTTTATGCTGTTACTCTTAAAATCCAGTGGGGCGGATTTAACGACATGACCGGTGAGAGATCAAGAATATAACCGATAACTTTACCTGCTTTCCGGTGTGCGGGTAAAATAATACCACCGTCCTGAATTTGTGCTGGTTTTATGGTTGATAAGATAATAAAATTTCAGGGCTTTAGATGCCTACATTGCCAGCTCTGTTACAAATGAATGCTTTTTAATTTGTTCACGTTTGAAGGTTATTTCCACCCGTATAATTAACGTTTTTACGTTAATATGATATGACAGGAACCTCAATCGCGTCGGCCGCCGGCGCGCTACCTGCGCAGCCGCTATATCCGCCCGCCCGCGGTAACGTTCCGATGGTGTGATGCTCCCCGCGTTCAATCACTATACTCATCAATAATATAGCGCTTTTCACACGCTCTATCGGACTGGCTCTTTATATTATATACTTTGCATGACTCTGTGAACTGAGACATAATCAATTTATATAGACATTTCCAAATATTACTGAGATTCATTCACCGCAATTAATTATATGTGAGCTATTTTGTATTGAAATTGTACGATGACAATTTATCTAATTGTACTATCTATCTTTTTTTGTCAAAAAAAGTAACTCCTCTCTGCGTAGCATTCATTTAAGAAATGTACAAGTGTGATCGTACTTTGTGAAATCCACTGTTTTGTTTGATGACTTGAAGTTACCTATAACTAGATATGACTTATTTATATTATTACTACATATAGCAGTGAGGATAGTCCATAATCAAGTTAAAGTTATGTAGCTTATAATAAAATATAATTTGTAATGAGATTAATATTTTAATTATTGTAATAACTTGAAAATTATTTCCAGTAGTATTCGTTTTAAGAGACCTACTGCCGGTCCGATCAGTCGTTATCCATATTTAATTGCTTGAAGCATCGTTGCACGGATAATCCATGTTTAATATGCTGGATCCGTTCTTGCCATAGAATATGCTCGGCTTGTACTAGCTAAACATTTTTACACATCATTACACAAGATACTAATGTTTACAATGTGCTAAAGTTACTATTTTATACTATACTATTTGTTTTTCACGTATCATTTACTTTTTACGCATTCCCATTTCTGTAAAGACATCACACCATCGAAATTTACTTGCATTAAAATTCCTCTATTATGTTTATTTTCTTGCGTTTTCATGTGCCCTGTTGTTTGTCTTGTTTTTATTGTGAATGAAATCAATAAATACGATTATTGATTTTTATTTTGTACTTTAAACAAACACATTACTAAAATCATTTTAATTTTTAACATGGGTTTACTAAATTACACAAAATCTGTGTTTTAGATACATATAGTTCAATTAAAATAAAATAATTACTGTCAAAGATGCTATCTTGTCCGCATTACTATTGTAAGCATTACACTAATACCGCTTATAGGAGAAAAACTGCTGAATTAGACATCCCGGGATATTTTTTTGCCCTTTAACAATATTTTTTTTACTTTGGACTGGCAATGCTGATATGATACAGTCTGCTTTGAAGAGTGTCAGATTATACTTGTCTGGGAAGACAGAAGCTGACAGAGCAATCCTTTCCTTTGCCTTATTACTAGGAAAGAAGGAACATAAACTACGAAGGTACAGTATAGATTTTAACGAACGAGACAATAAATATTAGTACATTACGATACGTGTTACGGCTAGTTAGGTCACGAGTATCGTACACTATTTTATAGCAGATGTGACATAAACCCGCCCCGGACTCGCGGGGGGTGGTGGATTACGATACGTGTGACCTAAGCAGCCTATTATTGTACGGCGTGAAGTTAGCGCCCGACGGTAGGTTAGAGGGTGCTAAACGGGGGTAGTGGGAGGGTTCGATGATGGGCAGGCTGGATGAATTTATTAATTTAAAAGTCACATTCAAATCATTGCAATTTTTAATGTCATCATTTTATTATTCATTTACCAACCGTCACCGATTTCGCCATCTCTTTTATCGCGTCCGGAACAATTTCATTGTTCTCATCTTCGCTAAATTCATTGCCCGAAGTCTCCATTTCAGACCAAAAGTTACAATTTCCGCGAAACGAACTATATGTCAGCGTTTCTCTTTGATTCCGCTGTCACTTTTTCTCTGTCATTTGTTCGCTGTGAAGTTAGTCGATTAATTTACGCACCGTGCAGAAATTGGCAACTTAGGTCACGGAAAGGCGTGCGTAAAATGCGGGTTTAGGTCACACTGTGCTATAAAAAATTTAAGGTTCTACATGACCGTGAGAATGTGGACTGGTTATCTTCATTAGAAATATTATTTTTATCTAATAAGCATTATACGAGTAGATGTGTATATATTTAAGGTTATGTATAAGATTTTTAGTAATGTTATGTTCGTTTGTCTGTATAGGATGACGATGATGGTCACCTGATCGTGCTTGGTATCGCCGAGGAGTTGATGGTTAAGGCGTCAGATATCTACTTGGAACAGTTCGCGCGGCTTGGGGTGTTCAGTAAAGTGGAAGGGCTAGCGGCGGCGCCTGCTGCCTTTAGCGCTACTGATACAGAAAATGCGAACATTTCGGGTAAGTTTGGTAAAATTACGCCTTTGGAAATAACATAATAATATGTTTTCGTTTCTTCACGTTTATATAAAATCAATGAGTTCACAATTTTTGAACAAATATAGTCTATATTCACTATATTGCTTGGAATTATCTTAATTTTTCTAGACATTAAATTCCGTACCTATTTTATATACCATTGCTGTATGCTATTTATAGTTTGATCATTATGTTAAAACTTTGTAATACCCAAGTCGGTCAATGCAATGCTCATCTCTATAAAAAATAGTTTGTATGAGTAAATAACTAGTTTGGCCTTATAGTTAGCAGTGAAGACGCCAGATGTTTATCCAGCGGCGTGGCGTACTCGTGGGCGGAGTGGTCGCTGTGCCGCGGGCGCGACGCGCTGTACGCGTGGAGCGACGCGGCGGCGCTGGAGCTCAGCACGGGCAGCAACGGCTGGTTCCGCTTCCTGCTGGACGGCAAGCTCGCCACCATGTACTCCAGTGGCAGCCCTGAACACCAGACTGATAATACAGGTAGGATCAACTCACAGCTTAGCTTTTATTACTTTTTTTTAATTATATAGCACTATATAGTATATGGCACTCGAAGTACTAGAAGTACGGTCAGCGTTAGCGGTAGTGGACACCGGTTGGACGACGTATTAACTAGATAACTTGCAACCTTACAAAATATTATATATATTTCAATATTGATTATAGGTCAGAAGTTTTTCTGTCGTTTTATGCGATATTCATTAAACCGTACTTGTATATTACTTACGAACCAACTCAGTAGGTCGCCCCTGATTATATGAATGTTGAAATTGACAAATATACCACACACAGCCAAAAAACATGGACAAGTTTTACAATTATTATTTTGCATGATGATATTTAATGTTAACAATAGATATTGTTGCAGAGAATCGAGGCGAATTTATCGACAAGCTTCAAAGAGCCAGAGCTTCAGTCAAAAACTCCGTTCCACAGCCCATACTCTCTAAACCTGGACCGTCGAAATTAATAATTGGAAACTGGTCATTATCTAGTAAAAAGTAAGTGTTATTTAAACAGTTTTAAAATGTATCATCACCATCATAACATCCACTGCTGTACACATGGGCTACTTCCCGAGAAAGGTTTTTGTCTTAGTTACCTCGCTGGCTGGTTGGTGATCGCAGTATTATGTTGTAAAACACAGGGAAACGCTACTGCCCGTTCCCTAGTATACGACTGCTATAGATGATGTTATGACAATCAGGACCAACAGCTTAACGAGCTTTCCGAGGCACGGAGGGTAGTCCCTCAACCAAACCTGGAAAGAAATCTTATATTTTACAGAAACATTTTATTGTCCGGCGTGGGAAACGCTGCTGCCCGTTCCTTGGTATACGATTGTTATAGATGATGTTATAACAATCAGGACCAACGGATTGACGTACTTTCCGAGGCACGGACAGTAGTTTCCCTCAACCATTCAGACCCAAAAAGAAATCTCAGAATTACACAAAGATTTTTTGTCCGGTGTGGGGATCGAACCCCCGACCTCCAAGATTTAAGGCGAGCTAAAAACCGCTACGCTACGGAGGTTGTCATAATTTATTTAGTTGCATAAATTTCATATCATATTATGATGCACCTGTTGTCTATTTTAGAGAGAAAGAACTTCAAATCCACAACACTGATGGACAACAACAAACAACAATATTAAGAGAGGATTTGCCTGGATTTATCTTTGAATCAAACAGGGGTACCAAGCACTCATTCACGGCGGAAACATTTTTAGGTGAGTTACTTATAAATATACGACCGATCAAAAATATAAAATCAGTTAATTTCCTTTTCAATGTTAATAATCCTTGGTGTATTTTAGGACCCGAGTTGGCTAGTGGTTGGGCTGACCGTAGGCCGACTGCGCCGAATAACGCGACAGTTAGCCAGGCACGATCAAGACTGTCTGCCAAAGCAGAAGCATTAAAATCGCAGGTTTGTGAGACTACTGATTTTTGTTGATTTGTTTCTTTCAAATCTATAAATCTAGATCTCAGAGGCATAAGGATAGTTGTAATATTATACTTCTGAAGTATTTGGTCGTAACTGCTAGTTTACGATAAAGGCACATTCCACGAATGGTTGGAATGGTTCTGACGTTTTTGGAACATCCGACCTTATGCTTCTGTGTTCTAGAAATACAATATGCAGATATATAACCAACAAGAAAATCCATTTCTTTAGATGAAGCAAAATAAATCTATGTACTGATATTTAGTACAAAACTTTATTATGGTTAGGTGTGTGAACGCGCGCGTGCTCTGTACGCGCGACACTTGGCGAGCGCTGCGACGCGACAGCCGCGACCTCCCGTCGCACGACTGCGCGCGCTTCTAGCGAGAATGCAACGACTGGCTACACAACCTTCCGGTAAGAAAGGCTTTCTCAGTACAAGTAAATATAGATGTGAGATTAAATGTTATCGCCAAAATAAGTCGAATTTTCGGCTACAATCTTTACTAATATTATAATTCACACCGTTGTTTACGCAAGATACTTTTGTTGCTCTTTTTTACTTTTTCTGATTGTTCGTACACTTGAATTAATGAATACTTTTTATAATATTGAATAATATATATAATTTTATCCTAGTTTTAATCTTTCCTTTCACGCTGTGTACACAATAAACAACTATAAAACATATCAAGTCAAATGTATATTTTACAACACATCCATATTTGTCGAGTAAAAACTTGAGAACATCAAATAAATTGTACTGTTATACAGAGGATTGGCAACAAGAGTTGACGGAGTCATTGGAACAGCTGACGGAACTGCTGTGTGGCGATGAACTGTTGTCTGCGTACGAACTGCAGTCCTCCGGCCTTGCGCCTTCGTTACTGCAAGTTTTGTCACCACAGGCCAACGGTACGTATAGTTCATGACTTTTTAAATACAAATGTTTCATTTTACGCTAATGTAGTTCTTGAATGTAACCGTAGTTTGATAATTTTTATTAAGCATAATCAGAAGGTGCCGTCGACGTGAAGTTGGAGGTGCCATCAGCAGTTGACGTTATGTATGTGTAAATTACATGCCACAAGAACACATAACTACACGCTGTCTTTCCTGTGTCGTAACCAGTATATTGGTCACATAAATATTGTGATGACTGCTAAGCGCGTTCGATACAAGGTAGTAACGATGTGTATATCCGCAGACGCACCAGGCCAAGCGGCTGCTCGTGCCCGTCTGGTTCGGGAATGGGTGGCCCGAGGCGGTACAGCCGGAGGAGTGTTAGCGTCGCGCCTGGTGGGCGTGCTGGAGAGCGTGGAGCGCCTGCCCGTGCACGCGCCGCAAGGAGACGTGCCCCCGCCGCAGGCCGGCACGCTGCACCACCTCACCAAGCGCATCAGGTAACTACACGCACTACTGTCACGTGCCGGAGAGCGTGGAGCGCCTGCCCGTGCACGCGCCGCAGGGAGACGTGCCCCCGCCGCAGGCCGGCACGCTGCACCACCTCACCAAGCGCATCAGGTAACTACACGCACTACTGTCACGTGCCGGAGAGCGTGGAGCGCCTGCCCGTGCACGCGCCGCAGGGAGACGTGCCCCCGCCGCAGGCCGGCACGCTGCACCACCTCACCAAGCGCATCAGGTAACTACACGCACTACTGTCACGTGCGGGAGAGCGTGGAGCGCCTGCCCGTGCACGCGCCGCAGGGAGACGTGCCCCCGCCGCAGGCCGGCACGCTGCACCACCTCACCAAGCGCATCAGGTAACTACACGCACTACTGTCACGTGCCGGAGAGCGTGGAGCGCCTGCCCGTGCACGCGCCGCAGGGAGACGTGCCCCCGCCGCAGGCCGGCACGCTGCACCACCTCACCAAGCGCATCAGGTAACTACACGCACTACTGTCACGTGCCGGAGAGCGTGGAGCGCCTGCCCGTGCACGCGCCGCAGGGAGACGTGCCCCCGCCGCAGGCCGGCACGCTGCACCACCTCACCAAGCGCATCAGGTAACTACACGCACTACTGTCACGTGCCGGAGAGCGTGGAGCGCCTGCCCGTGCACGCGCCGCAGGGAGACGTGCCCCCGCCGCAGGCCGGCACTCTGCACCACCTCACCAAGCGCATCAGGTAACTACACGCACTACTGTCACGTGCCGGAGAGCGTGGAGCGCCTGCCCGTGCACGCGCCGCAGGGAGACGTGCCCCCGCCGCAGGCCGGCACGCTGCACCACCTCACCAAGCGCATCAGGTAACTACACGCACTACTGTCACGTGCCGGAGAGCGTGGAGCGCCTGCCCGTGCACGCGCCGCAGGGAGACGTGCCCCCGCCGCAGGCCGGCACGCTGCACCACCTCACCAAGCGCATCAGGTAACTACACGCACTACTGTCACGTGCCGGAGAGCGTGGAGCGCCTGCCCGTGCACGCGCCGCAGGGAGACGTGCCCCCGCCGCAGGCCGGCACGCTGCACCACCTCACCAAGCGCATCAGGTAACTACACGCACTACTGTCACGTGCCGGAGAGCGTGGAGCGCCTGCCCGTGCACGCGCCGCAGGGAGACGTGCCCCCGCCGCAGGCCGGCACGCTGCACCACCTCACCAAGCGCATCAGGTAACTACACGCACTACTGTCACGTGCCGGAGAGCGTGGAGCGCCTGCCCGTGCACGCGCCGCAGGGAGACGTGCCCCCGCCGCAGGCCGGCACGCTGCACCACCTCACCAAGCGCATCAGGTAACTACACGCACTACTGTCACGTGCCGGAGAGCGTGGAGCGCCTGCCCGTGCACGCGCCGCAGGGAGACGTGCCCCCGCCGCAGGCCGGCACGCTACACCACCTCACCAAGCGCATCAGGTAACTACACGCACTACTGTCACGTGCCGGAGAGCGTGGAGCGCCTGCCCGTGCACGCGCCGCAGGGAGACGTGCCCCCGCCGCAGGCCGGCACGCTGCACCACCTCACCAAGCGCATCAGGTAACTACACGCACTACTGTCACGTGCCGGAGAGCGTGGAGCGCCTGCCCGTGCACGCGCCGCAGGGAGACGTGCCCCCGCCGCAGGCCGGCACGCTGCACCACCTCACCAAGCGCATCAGGTAACTACACGCACTACTGTCACGTGCCGGAGAGCGTGGAGCGCCTGCCCGTGCACGCGCCGCAGGGAGACGTGCCCCCGCCGCAGGCCGGCACGCTGCACCACCTGACCAAGCGCATCAGGTAACTACACGCACTACTGTCACGTGCCGGAGAGCGTGGAGCGCCTGCCCGTGCACGCGCCGCAGGGAGACGTGCCCCCGCCGCAGGCCGGCACGCTGCACCACCTCACCAAGCGCATCAGGTAACTACACGCACTACTGTCACGTGCCGGAGAGCGTGGAGCGCCTGCCCGTGCACGCGCCGCAGGGAGACGTGCCCCCGCCGCAGGCCGGCACGCTGCACCACCTCACCAAGCGCATCAGGTAACTACACGCACTACTGTCACGTGCCGGAGAGCGTGGAGCGCCTGCCCGTGCACGCGCCGCAGGGAGACGTGCCCCCGCCGCAGGCCGGCACGCTGCACCACCTCACCAAGCGCATCAGGTAACTACACGCACTACTGTCACGTGCCGGAGAGCGTGGAGCGCCTGCCCGTGCACGCGCCGCAGGGAGACGTGCCCCCGCCGCAGGCCGGCACGCTGCACCACCTCACCAAGCGCATCAGGTAACTACACGCACTACTGTCACGTGCCGGAGAGCGTGGAGCGCCTGCCCGTGCACGCGCCGCAGGGAGACGTGCCCCCGCCGCAGGCCGGCACGCTGCACCACCTCACCAAGCGCATCAGGTAACTACACGCACTACTGTCACGTGCCGGAGAGCGTGGAGCGCCTGCCCGTGCACGCGCCGCAGGGAGACGTGCCCCCGCCGCAGGCCGGCACGCTGCACCACCTCACCAAGCGCATCAGGTAACTACACGCACTACTGTCACGTGCCGGAGAGCGTGGAGCGCCTGCCCGTGCACGCGCTGCAGGGAGACGTGCCCCCGCCGCAGGCCGGCACGCTGCACCACCTCACCAAGCGCATCAGGTAACTACACGCACTACTGTCACGTGCCGGAGAGCGTGGAGCGCCTGCCCGTGCACGCGCCGCAGGGAGACGTGCCCCCGCCGCAGGCCGGCACGCTGCACCACCTCACCAAGCGCATCAGGTAACTACACGCACTACTGTCACGTGCCGGAGAGCGTGGAGCGCCTGCCCGTGCACGCGCCGCAGGGAGACGTGCCCCCGCCGCAGGCCGGCACGCTGCACCACCTGACCAAGCGCATCAGGTAACTACACGCACTACTGTCACGTGCCGGAGAGCGTGGAGCGCCTGCCCGTGCACGCGCCGCAGGGAGACGTGCCCCCGCCGCAGGCCGGCACGCTGCACCACCTCACCAAGCGCATCAGGTAACTACACGCACTACTGTCACGTGCCGGAGAGCGTGGAGCGCCTGCCCGTGCACGCGCCGCAGGGAGACGTGCCCCCGCCGCAGGCCGGCACGCTGCACCACCTCACCAAGCGCATCAGGTAACTACACGCACTACTGTCACGTGCCGGAGAGCGTGGAGCGCCTGCCCGTGCACGCGCCGCAGGGAGACGTGCCCCCGCCGCAGGCCGGCACGCTGCACCACCTCACCAAGCGCATCAGGTAACTACACGCACTACTGTCACGTGCCGGAGAGCGTGGAGCGCCTGCCCGTGCACGCGCCGCAGGGAGACGTGCCCCCGCCGCAGGCCGGCACGCTGCACCACCTCACCAAGCGCATCAGGTAACTACACGCACTACTGTCACGTGCTGCACCAGTGCTGGAGGGATATTCTGTCCTATACCACTATTGGACGTGGCCTTGAGTTTACGTTAGTGAAAGCGTTGTGGCCTCCTAATGAGTTAATGTAGTTGACCTTTCCCTGGAATAAATGATTATTCATCAAATGGTACGAACAGGAGCAACTGAACCGGAAATTAAGTTTTAGTTTTACCCAAAGGTCACTCCTGTAACGAAAATAGAATCCACGGCTCAGGCATTTCAAATATTTTATTGCATCGTATCTTTCAGACTGCGTGTCGAACGTGCTCCTGACGAAACGTCCGAAGAGTCTACAGCGAATAACGGCAACAATGCCGGTCGGAATCTCAAAGTAGAAGCTTTAACCACCGTGCGGCAACTAGAGAGATTCCTAGCGAAGGCCGTCGCCCGCCAGTGGTATGATATGGAGCGAAGTACCTTCAATTTCGTACAGAAAATTAAAGCTGAGGCGCCAATTGTTTTTGCATATGACGTAAGTTATATATTTTTAATTACTAACTACTAATTGTGGTGTATGACAATATTATTTCTAACCTATTAATTTAAATTTATAGTTTAGTGTTGATGTTCATTCTAAATCCAATAACGAGGATATTCAAACATGACAGACTACTTATTTTCATGTTGCTTAGTGATAATAAAATAGGACGAGAAAAAAAAATATAACCACTCAATTGAAGTAGACGAATATAAATAAAAATCTGCTTTTATGTTTTGTTTTCAATATTTTTTTTATATTTTAGCATGACTTCGATGAGAACGGTGTTCTCTACTTCATCGGTAGCAACGGCGGCACTTGCGAGTGGGTTAATCCTGGAGCTCACGGTCTAGTCAGCGTATGGTCTTCTGATGGACGGCAGCTACCTTATGGGCGAGCAGAAGACGCCTTGTCGAGGTCACCGGAACCCCTGAACGTTCACACTAATGATGATAGAAGAGCGTTCATAGCGTTGGATCTGGGCTTGAGCATAATACCTTCAGCGTATACGTTGCGCCACGCTAGAGGATATGGAAGATCAGCTCTTAGGAATTGGCTGTTTCAAGTTAGTATTAGTTTCTTTTATATTTTGATTTATATATTACACTTGAGAGCAATAAAATCGCACACTTGACTTTTTGTTGTTAAAGCAGTTTTTTTCATGAATGTGAATACATATTAAAATAAAACTTACACTATTTGAATGTTTACTTCAGTACCTTTCTAATGATATCAAATACAGTGTAAAAAAAGTACCCATAGGGAGTTTTAGGGCACAAAACCCAACATACGGATAAAATTACCCAATTTAGCTTAAGAAAGAATAAAAATAAAACTCAAAATGCTTGATCAAATTGTTTTTTAATAAGGTGTATTCCCTCCCCTAGCCTTGATTACAGCTCTTAATCGGTTTTTCATGGACCGTATTAATTTCACCATGAAATCTTGTGGTATGGCGTTCCACTCCTCTTCAATGGCAAGTTGAAGCTCTTGGAGGCGCGTAGGAGCAGGGCTTCTTGCTCGAACTCTTCTTTTTAGCTCATCCCAGACATGCTCAATCGGATTGAGATCAGGACTACGAGCTGGCCACTCCATCGCGGTGATTCCAACGTCTTCCATGTAGTCGCAAACTGTTCTAGCGACATGCGGTCTGGCGTTGTCGTGCATTAAGAGAAAATCTTCTCCCATAAGCCACGCAAGCGGCCTCACATGTTCTTCGAGCACTTCTTCGACGTATCGTGCAGCCGTCAAACTTCTCGATCTCGGGCCGGTATTCGCCGTAGTGATGAATACAATGTCAGTTTTAGTGTCCAACATTATGCCACCCCAAAACATACACGATCCACCTCCAAAAGCCACACGTTCGCTTATGCAGCATTGTGAAAATCGCTCTGATGACCTTCTGTAAACCCTAGAGCGTCCATCATGACCATGTAAAGTCATTCTGCACTCATCAGAGAACATAACAGCCCGCCATTGGTCATACGTCCAATTTAAATGTTCCCTAGCAAATTGTAGCCGGGCTTGTCGGTGAGCTGTGGTCAATTTGGGACCATTTGCTGGGCGATGTGAAGTCATTCCTGCTTCACCTAGTCTTCTTCGAACTGTCCACCGACTTATACTGACATTGCGAACTTCTCGAAGCTGTTGTCCCAGTTGAACCGCGTTCAGTTGCCGATTTCTCAAAGACCTTGTCACAAGAAAGCGGTCATCACGCTCTGATGTTGTGCGTCGCCGGCCAGATCCTGGTCGCCGAATGTAGCCACCGGTCTCTTGGAACCGGTGGTATACACGACGAACAGAGTAGCGGCTCAAATTTAGCCGTCGAGCAACTTCACTTTGGTTATGGCCTGCTTCGAGCAAGGCAATAACTTGAGCGGCTTCTGCGGGCGTGGTATCCATATTTTTCCAGTAAATCCGTATGCTTCCAGTAGAGATGTTATCACGTTGACCTTCGGTATGCAACTGATTAAAAGTTCCAATAAACCGACCTTTTTATACCTGCGGCTAAGGGTGCAAGTAGTGACAACGCAAACGCGTGAATTTGGGGAATTCGGTGTACGGTCGGTTTTTGTAAGTAACGTAAAGGTCAATGATTTTAATTTTATGTTTTTGTAAAGCTAAGCTTGTATGCTTTAATTTTGTCTAATGATTTTTACTCAATATCTTTAGATTTTAGAAAACAATCAGTAATAAACCAAATTACAAGGGGTGTGCGATTTTATTGCTCTCAAGTGTAGTTTATCGGTTGATATCGATTACGAATCCATCGATTATCGATATCAAGTAACCAGCCTACGTCAACGAATTATCCTAATGGGCATGAAAACTAAAAAAAATATTTTTAATCCGTCAGTTAGATTACCAAAAAATATTAGACACGTATTTTTTTTTGTTCCTCAAACAGAACTTTATTGTTATTGCTCTGTATCTCTGTAAATAAAAAAATACGTGTCCAATATTTTTTAGTAATCTAACTGACGGACTAAGCCTATTCTATTGACATTCAAAATAAACAGTAATAAATGTTTTTTTATTCAATAGTAATCACTAATTTAAGTTCTTATGAGAATAAAATTCTTTAAACCTAATTGAAATAAATAGCAGTTCCCGCGCACAGTTGTTTCGCTCCTTTTCTATGTATAAATTACTATTTTATATATAGAAAAGCAACTATTTTATATACAGCTATTCTTAAACATTCCGCTCGTACAGATGTCTACGGACGGCGTCAACTGGAGCACCCTGCTGGCGCACAGCGACGAGCAAGCGCTACAAGAGCCGGGCAGCACCGCCACCTGGAGGCTGCGGGCCGACGCGCCCTTCCGCTACCTGCGCGTGCAGCAGAACGGGACCAACGCCAGTGGACAGTCGCACTACCTGTCGCTGTCGGGCCTAGAGATCTATGGCAAGGTAATATACTCATATTTATTCAGATAAACAAAGGACACTTCAAATACATCCTAAGACTCAAGTCCTTACAGTACTTTTGATGCATATGTACTTGGATAAACTTGTATCACAGGCAGAAATAGTACTTACACAATTATTACAAAGATATAAACTAAGTAAAATATTTGAATTAATTATAACGAACAAGGTAACCTAATATTAGCGATTGTATTGTTAACCCCTTCCTCCCGCCCGCATAATATTTATGCATGAAGGACAAAGAAATCTTAAATTTTTAAATCTCATTTATTTACATCACTCACCCATTACTTTGGCCATCAGGTGGTCTGCGTATGTGAGACCGGTCTCCGTCAATGCGGTAGCAGCAGCACGGCCGCCCCCGCGCCCGCCCCCGGGGGGGGCGCGCGCGCGCGGCGCTGGTCGCGGGGCGCGCGGGGCGTGTGCGCGGGCGCACGCGTTGTGAGGGGGCCCGACTGGAAGTGGCGCGAGCAGGATGGCGCCCATCCTGCTCTCGGTACCGTCACGTCCGACTTGCATAATGGATGGGTTGACGTTAGGTGAGCTTAATAATATATTTATTTGTACGAATGTATATAAGTGTAGTGTACCAAAAGTCCTTTAAATTATAAATATACAATAATAATAATTTGCAAATAAAGGGTAACCAAAATCTATTTGTACAATGATAACATTTATACCTATGTTTAATGCAAGTGTCGAATGAACAAGATTTCTTAATACTCACTTATTGTTTTAAATGAAAATAAAAGAATACTAATACGAAAAGTACTGGAATTCTCTTCTCAAACATGATGTCCTTCGTCTTGCCGAACGAAATACTACAACACTTATAAAATCAGTCCATAATGGTATTTCACTGAGGTATTCTACAATGAATGATTTTAATAAGTCATGACAATCGTGTTTTCATTATAAAATACACTTTCATAAAATTAGGTCAAACTTTTATAAAATTAGTATAAGTATTTAACTGTGTATCAAATATTAAAACGTTATTCATTTCTTGAATTCTTGACGGAATCCCAAGATTTAGTGCACAGTACCAGGACAAGTACACCCTTTCTTATGGCAACGTCAGTATACCAATCATCTACAGTAATACAAAAAACAAAGTTTATATTATCTCTGTTTCATAGGTGGGATCACGGCGGTCGTAACTCGTATCGCATGGGAGCCGAGGGCAAGTTCGACTTGAAGGTGATTAGTGGCGGCCCTAGCAGTTGCGAGGGGAAGCAGGGCCGCAAGAGTCACTCCACGCCCAGCCTGCCCGACGCTACCGGGCCCGAGCACCAGGTACGGAATCTATTGGTAACATAATAAATAAGAAAGATTTGCATATTTGAATGTTTGCAACGAATGTACTCATATACATGCCACATATTTTAAAATGCCAGTCTAAACAAAATAAACGCTGCTTCTTCGTAAAAGATCGCTTCCCTTCCGTCTGCGCCTGCACGGGCCAAAATTCAACATACGCGCTAGTTGCTTATTTTGATTTATTTCAATTTAACTTTATGCCTGGTGAAGTAGCAAAACCCTCATGGCTTACTTCACAAATAATCTAAGGAATAATTATGACATGATACTGTTTATTTAATTATATATATTTGTAACTCTCAAGTATTTTATTTATATATCGTTGTAGGTATCTGTGGCCTCGACGGAACAAGCTTCGTCAGCGGACAACATATCCGGCGAAGAGATGGCGAGCAATATGTCCCGCCCTCGAACGCATGCCACAGACCTCGCTGCCATCAACAACTCTACACATCATATTAACACAGGTACAATTACAAATCCTATATTTATAACTTTTTTTTGGCTTATTGAGGTTCATCATCATCTTATGTACAGTCGACCAAGGAGGTAGGTAGTAAACATTTATAAATGTTTGTGTTAGTATGACAACTGCTTTTTTATTGGTGAAGAATTCGTTGCCAGCTGTATAAAAATACACATAACAGTGAACTCATCTCATAAATGTGGAGATTAAAGGAGATCGCCAGAAATCCATACATCGTTGGGCCAAATGTATACATATTAATATCAGAAAGATTTTTTTCAAAATTCTATGGGAATTAGGAAGAAAATAAGTTGTTGTGTCACTAGGTAAGGTTATGCGGCAGATTGGTAAGAATTGTACGAAAACGAATGACGGGACTTGATGGGAGTGACGTGACATTGACATTCATTTTGACAAACATCGATATTTTTTCGTTTCGAAATAGTCTCCCAATACACGATTTTGAACGATGTTATTGTTAAATAAATAAATAACTATTACTAAAACAACAATAATTCATCAAATGAACTTTTTTCTTTTATAAATGATTATAAGGTTCATGACAAATGCTATAACGAAAAAGATATCGTTTTTTTAAAAACTTCTTTAGAACTACTAGTTTTAGAACGAACTTAAAATGACCTGACAGCTTGTTTACGGAGCTAGTTTTAGAACTACATTCAATTAAAAACCATATTTCAAATTATAATTTTTAGCTCATTCCGGTAGAAAGTTATTATTCTTACATGTTATTTTTAATCAGTAAAAAATCTAGTTTTTTTAATATACATATCGTTTTTGTACATACTTTAGCCTAATACTGGCTATCTCCTTTAAAATGTGTAAACCAATCTAATTGGTCGAATGTACGTGACAAAATACACAGACAACTACAAACAGCAGTACTGCGATCAGAATAATATAAACACTATCATGTAAAAAAACGCTATAGTATCTGCATTGCTCATACACTTTCAATTGTTTCCAACTGGAATTTATGCTTGTAGACGCGGGTCTCAATCGCGGTACAATTTTAAGGCAAATCATTTTAATAATCCGACGTTTCGACATGGGTTACACCAGTCGTGGGCACGGATAGACTGGATAAAAAATAAATAAAAATAAAATAGTTATATGTATATTAATTTGTTGGAAATTATATTAAAGATGTGAACTTTGTTATATTGGATGTAAATATTAACCTTCCTTTAAAATACTGTAATGACTCTCTGACTGAAACTCACATTTATTATATCATTTACGATATATTTTTGTTTAGATCTGGCGACAATCGTGGAATCGTTGACGCTCGGAGCTGAGAGCAATAACTGTATGTCCGATTTGGGCAACACTTCGTTCACAAACATGGAAATGGGACCGACCAGTATCACAGATATTACCAAACCTTATCCGGCTAAAGAACCAGTTCCAGAAAATACTCAAGAGGTAAGTCATTTTATACATGTTTGTATTTTGCTTTGTGTGTGTGCCCTGTAAATTAAAATATACTTATTGAAAATGTATTATAATGGTGCGCATTTAGTACTGACCATTACTTGGCTAAACGATTAACATAGCTATAAGTTTTGTGTTGTCGCCGTCCTATCTATCAAATGTGGGCTTATTTCTTAATACATATTGGGGATCGCTTTGAGGACGTTACCATGTTTAAATGAACAAACTGAAATAAGTTGGATGTCTACAATATTAAGTGATATAATATAATCTCGTTTCGATTTGTATGGTACAAATCGAATGTTTTCAATTCAATGGGTAGTTAAATAGCATTTTTTGAAAGAGACCTTATCAAAGTTAAAACTTAATTGAATTCAAAAACAACAATTAAGGTAAGATAAGGTAGGAAGATTTAGGCAAGTGAGTTAGCAGTGGGTAGTACTATTGGCATTAGCGTGACGGCGGTGTTGCGCAGGCGGCGGGCGGGGCGCGCGGGGCGGGCGGGGCGCGCGGGGCGGGCGGCGCGCTGCTGTCCGCCGAGCTGCTGGCGCTGCCCGCCGAGCTCCTGCACACGCTGCGGAACAACGCCAACCGCCTGCACATACAGGTACTATATCATAGCACTAAGGATGCCTACCGTCACAAGTGACGCTATCAACCAATTCTAATCTTAACCAATTCCATTTAGTTTCACGACCGAGGATTTAAATGACAAACTTATTGTCATTGAATTAAGTTTACATTTCTTATGACAGTCACATGTGTTACGGTACTATTCTTATGTGAAATTGATTGTAGTATAGTACCATTTATTGTCAGTGGGACGACACCTTAGCGAACGACCCGTCTTGTAAAGCCGGCTGGCCGACGTGCTATACAATAATAATTAATCATTGTGTGTGTGTTTTATAATTAGTTGCACCCGAGGAATATTTTATAGATTTTGTGTGTAATCCTAATTCTTATTTTAAACTAACAGTGGCCTATGCTTTATATATTCCTTATAACATAAAGTGACTACCAGTAAATTCAGGACAAACCCGATCCACTGCTCCGATTTCTGTTGATCTATGTATCGCGTATACATTACATTTAACAAAAGTGTTATTTAGATGAATGAGCAAACAGATATTTATCCATTTTTTTATATGCCTAGATCGAATGTTGCATATAAGCATGAAAATTCAAAATATTTTTTATAAATCTATGTACAAACGTTTTTGGTAACTAAACAAAACAATAATCGTTACTAAATATTTTTTCTCCGTTTAACGTGATGGACTACATAATTCAATAAGAGTAACTTCGAAAAAGACAGCTGTAATGATTTCGGTCATTAAAGGCTATTTTCCTAAATATATTAACTCTTCTTAAATTATATCATCTCGCTAATCAGCGTCATATTAAGTTAATAAACGATGACTTAGACCTGTTTTCATAATCTATTCGCATATGATAATGGATGAACGTTGTCTCCAGTGCGAGGATAACGATGGCGCTGACGCTCAGTATGCAGATCATAAGAAAGACGGTCAATCAGGCGCTGGATCCGGAGCTATGAGTGCGAGTGAGCCTGATCTAACTCAACAGGTATTGTGGTATTTGATATTCTATAGTTTTACGTTTGTGATCACAATCAGTTGCGAAATTTACTTGCTGTAACTTTACATGACCTCATGGTTTATGATTAAATTAAGTGTTATACGAGCAATAATTTAAATATCGGCACTGTTTATTATTGTTTCAATTGTCTGCAAGACACAAACTATCTATATGGAGTATTTTCGTACCTACTTTTTTTTTAATTTGGTATTATTTTAATAAATAATTTATATCAAGTCCAGTCGATAAGTTTTCTGTGTGAATCCTTGTCGAATAGATTTATCCTCTTATCTTTCATTCTAAGAACATTCTTATCACCACTACTATATTTTTATGATATACAGGGTGCAGCTCGATTGCTAGAATCTCTAGGCGTTGGTCGCGGTTCAGGCGCTGGTCGCGGAAACAATCCACAGCGTGCTGCACGCACGAACCACTCTACTAGTCTATTTCCCAGGTTAGTGTATAAGTATTGCAAAACATAAATCATTTGATTTACGAGTCAAATAAAGTTGGACTGGGGCTAAGGGAGCGTGCTTGCCGATGATCTCTCGATTTCTAATCAATTTAATATTGTGACACAATCAGAATTAATTGATGTCATTAAGAAGAAATAAAAACCTTTAGTATATATTTTTGCTAGTGTTTTCTACCATACAAAGCGGCCGTAGCCCAATGGCTAGGGCGTCGGACTTGTGATCTTGAGGTCGCGGGTTCGAACTCCACCCATTGCACTACCGACGTGAACCCACTCTTAACACAAGCCTTTTAGCTTAGCACGAGGGGTTAACAAGAATACTAGTAGAATGAAAAAATATGATAGTTATCTTAAAAAAAAAAAAAAAACAATACAATACCATAAAATAAGATGGTAGAAGGTTACAAACTAACAATACTAAGTTTAACTTTGGCGGGTAATTCGGACATAAGTGTCATTTGGCTTTGATCGAACTAATATCAAGTGAATGAAGACTTGATAATGTGTTATGTTATAGTTTGGTGCGGTTAGCGCTATCGAGCAACTTCCCCGGAGGATTACTGTCGGCAGCACAGAGCTATCCGTCGCTCGCTCCCAATGCACAAAATGCTCTAACGCTCTCTCTTACTTCTACATCGAGCGAAAGCGAACAGGTAAGCTCTTCATTAACAGTGTATTCGATTTTTAAACATGAATTTGTTTATCTTGAGTTTTGGTTTTGTAAATATAAATTTGGACATTTTCCTATATATAAAAATATATTATATTCACAATTTTGACCATCGAAAAAGTTGGTATTACATCGAATCTGAGTATTGGAAAATGAAACATCTGTATAATAACTATAGTTGCTATTTTTTCACTGCGTACTCCTTGAATTTACTAAAACCACAAAATCTATAGCTTACGGGGTACGCAACCAAAAATTGTGGTGGTGGGGTAAAAATTATAATTTCCTGACATAGGTATTTTTATTTTAGGACGATTTTGAAGAAATGGTGCAATCTTTTGTCGAAAATAATATGGAGGTATGCAGGGAAAGTTTTAGAACATGTGGTTTGTAGACTTGTTGACGTGTGTGGCTAAATGTGAGGCGTTGGTCGGTAGGTTTCATTGGAAGACTTTTTGGAGTCGTGCAGAGCGCCCGCCTTGCTCACCGAGCTCGACGATGATGACGAAGGGGACGATGCGCTCGATAGCGACAAGGAGAACGAACCCACGTACCAGGAGGTAGTGAGTATTCACACACACAACACGGAACGCACGTTAAAAACATTGGTGTTGTTGCTATGCGATACTCAATGCAAATCACTTTGTTTGAACTATGTAGGCAGAATGTGAATCAAATGCATCGATAGTTACTAATTGTCTGAAGTTAATAAGCCAAACGAACAATATTACGTTTTTACAGCACAAAGCTATTCGAAGGGCTTTTGTTGATCTTTGTGATCCGGGGTAAGTAACTGACGTTTGAAAGCTAGGGGAGTATATTATCACGACGACGTACTCACACACGTGTGACATGCGCGCATTACAATAATGTCAATATATATAATAATGAACTGTAGCTTAGCCACCAAATTTAATGAAGTACTGATTATTTTATTAACCTCAATATATAATTATATCTCAGTATTAAGATGCTTCATAAAGGTGAATGCAAAATTATTGGTACACAGCTATTGATAATATGGTATTTTTTATTGTCAATAATTTTTGCATACACCTTATTATACATTGCTTATAAAAAGTGTATAACATAATCGCTCTTTTATGGTGTCGGATTGGGTGCTGCTTTATCTGATATTATTGCGCTGTTTTAACATACATTTTTTACTCGACATTTAAGCTTCGTGCTTCAATTTAAGGGTATATTTTTTTGTGTATCTCAATTATTTATTAACCATTTGTAGGTGTCACGAAATCTGTTATCGCTAATGGAAGAGGAGGCTTTAGAAGCAGTGCGTAGTAACAACGGTCAGGGAAGAACGCGCAAGCCCTGGGATGATGACTTCGTGCTTAAGCGGCAGTTTTCTGCGCTCATACCGGCGTTTGACCCTCGGCCAGGTCGCACTAATTTGAACCAAACTGTCGGTGAGTATCCATTTATATATACTAACATAATAAGTCTAAAGAGTTTGCTTGTTGTATAATAACAACAAAAACATTTCATCAACTTCTGGAATTGTTTGGATCCTTGCCCTAATACCTTGTATAATGTATATTATAATGTTTAAGAATATGTTGTAAACTTATGACTAATGTTTGTTTGTTTTAGATTTGGAGATTTCATTGAATGAGTCGTCAGACAGCGAAGAAGCGAGCATTGCTGATAGTACTCCGAATACGAGTGCGATGAACGCTGCTAACATTGCAGCCGCCAATACTAGTACAGGTCAGTTCTTTATATTAAATAGTATAAATATTAATTTAACAACATGAATCGTATTCAAATTATAGATTATAGATTAGATATAGTATATAATTGTTACGGCTAATAGCCGAAGCGCGGCTACACCTAGTTTTAGCCGGCTTCAACTAGTTGTAGCCGGCTAAAACTAGTTGTAGCCGCAGCCGCAGAACAAAACATACCAATAAAACAATAGTCTCAAATTCGTACGCGAATACATTTTTAAATGTTTATTCTGTTTCTTAAAACTTAAAAAGATAGGTAATTTTATTGCAATGGTTTTAAATGAAACTCAAAAATAAAAAAAAATGTAATTATTTATTTAAATAAAATGCTCGAAATGTCTACCACCAACATAAATACACGCCCTACATCGTTTTAAAAATGAGCGGGAGATATGGCGAGCAAATCTTCTATTGTTGATTGATTCCGCGGCCTCTGTGATCCTCGCCCTCAAGTCAGCCAAGTCCGTGATGGGTTTTCCATAAACTTTTTCTTTTATAGCACCCCAGTAAAAGAAGTCTAACGGGTTTAAATCCGGTGAACGAGCTGGCCACGCTATAGCACCGGCCCTTCCCATCCACCTACCAGGGTATTCTTCGTCTAGGAAATCCCTTACAGGACGTGCATAATGTGCTGGGCACCCATCATGCTGGAACCACATATTCCTCATTGTTTCTAGCGGCACATCTTCCAATAGATTTGGTAAATCGTTTTGTAAGAAGTTTAAGTACGCCGCGCCAGTCAGTGCCTCAGGTAGCTCAAAGGGTCCTATTACTTTACCATTTAGTATTCCGGTCCACATGTTCACTTTAAAACGATATTGGGACCGATCTTCTCTAAGTAGGTGGGGATTTTCTACGTGCCACTCGTGAAAATTGTGTAGATTCATGTTTCCGTCCTTTTTAAAAGTAGACTCGTCGGACCACAATATTTTATTAAAAAATTGAGGGTCCTCCCTATGCATGCGCAACATCCTACGATAAAATGCCAGTCTCGCAGGATAATCGCGTGGTAACAGACCCTGTACGCGTTGCACGTGGTACGGGTGAAACTTCTCAGCTTTCAATATGCGATGAGCAGTACTTTTTGGTATACCTGTACTTGCTTCAATTGCCCGAACTGAAGTACTCGGATCGTCTGCGACGGCTTGAAGCACTTCATCTTCGACATCGAACCGAGGTCTGCCTTCATTAACCGCTTGATGTGGAAATCGACCCTCAGACAATAGTCGGTGGATATTGACGAAAACACGGCTATCCGGGTGACGTGCGGCGTTCGGATATCTTTCTCGGTAGAGTCTTGCTGCAGCACCGGCATTACATCTACATTCGCCGTAAATGAGATGCATGTTCGCATATTCTTGCGCAGTGTCCGTGGGTGGCATGGTGGTACAGTATCGTACACTTTAGTCCTTGAGAAAGCCGGGTCGTTGGAAGAAATCACAAACAATGTCCAAATCAGGTCCAGAAAGCGAAGCAAAGTTGTTAGTACAAAATGAACACAAACGAATACAAAGGATGCGCAGTAAACGAGAGATCGTAATGTACCTACTGACCGACTACATATTTGACTAACCAGAGATGGCCTACCTACTTTTTCTCTTTCTTAATGTATCTCCTGTCTCTCTCACTCACCAAACTTGTTTAAACTTGTTTTGTTTGGTTTCATTGTTATTGGTATGTTTTGTTCTGCAGGGGTATTGTTCCCGAAAATTATTTTTACATATCCTAGTAAGAATTTTTCAAGTAAGTGTTATACCATTTTGGAATCGTAATAAAATTACCTATGTTTTTAAGTTACTCGCTGGATTTTTTTTCAGTTCACTTGGAGGAAGTTGAGTGAAATCGTAATTACTAAGTCCTTGACTGGACAAGAACTTAATTTTCTTTAAAATATTGCTTAGATATGTATTGTTTTTTTTGTTTCAATTTGAAAAAGGGTTATTGACGATAACATAACGGCATTTTTTTTTAATTATACCAATATTTGTAGATCATCGGGAGCAAAGTCGCCCCAAAAGGTGTAAAATTTTTAGTTTAAAAAAAATGCCTTTTATTCTTTTAATTCCCAGAGGGGATTTTTTTTATTTATTTTTCTGGTGACCCTTGTGACCACCCCTATCACCCCTCTTCCTAGCTACGTAACCTTTTGGGACACCCTGTATAGTACCAGGAACATGACCGGTAAAATATTTTTTTATGCGCTCTCTCTAAGCAGTTCAAATATTTTGTTTCTTTCCATTATCATCCAAAAGTAAATCACCGATTAGGTGCCTAAAAACGACTAAAAAGGTTTGGGTGACAATTGTCACCCAAACCTTTTTACATATGAACACAGGCTAACAAACATCACGCTACGATGCATTAGAGCAGAATAGCAATTGAACGCGAGTATTCGAACTAATTTGTTCAATCGTATTTGCTATAAGATTGAGTGCCAAATAAGTTTTGCATTTTTATTATTGATGGATATAAGATAATTTTAAACGCCTAAACAGTTATTTTTTTATTTATTTACTGATACAGGAACCAGTGGTAGGTTACCGGCTTTACGCCTGGTATTGAGCGCTGCGGGCGCGTCTCTAGCGTTGGAACGTCCGTCGTGGACGCTGTACCGGGCGGTACTGGCGCTCAACGCTCGCTTACCGTCGCACGACACGCACCGAGACACTACATATACGTGAGTTTAAATTGTATATAGAACATCCGATACTATTCTTAATCCAAATACATAAAAATTAATTGTTAATTAAAATATATATGGATTAAGGATTTATTATTTTAGCAAACTAGGGGACTCCTGGAAAAGGAAATGAAATAGTTGTTTCGCAGGCAACTTTATTAAAATATTATTATAAACATACAAATAGCACTCCCAGATAAACTATCTGTGGTTTGCATAATCAGACAAACAGAGAATATCAAAAGCAATTTCTGTATGCAGTAAGCTACCAACGTAGCTTACTGTTCCTTCCACTAGTCACTGCCCTGAGCCGAGGTCTAAGCCCCACATGAGGCGCCCCCTAGCGCAGGTTGCTTAGTTTGTAGTTTTTAAACTATTTTATTAGACTGGAATCCTGCTCGATTTTATTCCCGGTGTTTTTACATATTTAGATCGAATGTAACCTTATAAATTTTTCACAGGCTAACATACAAAGAAATAGAAGGAATGGAAACATTTGCTTCGTCCAGTGATAGTGAAGACGACGAGCCGTGTGATCCAGGCAAGTTTTTTAAATAACATTTGCAAGATAATTTTAGATTTAACTCAGAATTTGTGGCCGTAAGTGTACACACTTCGTAAATACAGCGCCTTATAAATATGTGTTATTTGGCTAAGTGCTACAAATAAACTATCGGCCAGCAATAAGAAATAGCAAATACATGGGTACTTATTGCTTGTATGGTCTAAATTAAAGTTTAGAAACGTTAAATTTCCACTGTCGGTTGGGTTATTATCATGGCCGAATGATAAGTTAGGGGCTTTACTTAAAATACAGGTTGGAGACCTGCCGGTAGTCAAAATGTATTATTGTTAAAAAAAATAGTCCGTTAAATTCTGTATAATATGTTGGTAGAGCGCGGTATAGCAGGCGCGGACGGGGCGGAGGGCGCGATGGCCACGTGCTGCGTGCGCGTGCTGCGCCGCCTGCGCGCCGCCGCGCCCGCGCTGTCGCCCGACGCGTTCGTGTCCACCAAGCTCACCAACAAACTGCACCAGCAACTCCAAGAGCCCCTCACCTTAGCTGCTGCAGCGACGCCGCTGTGGTGAGTCCACACGACTTAATCATTTGTGTAAGATACGTGGTATGGGTATTCTAAATGTCTTTACCCAGAACTAGACAGCAATTTAACAGATTTTTCAACCTTATCTACATAATTTATCTGCCCGTTTATGTCCATCATTGAACATAGGTCTCCCCGTAACAGACCTTGGCGAGCTACGGTAGTTGAGCGATATTGCCATATCACCCCGCTGGGCAGGCGGATAGGTGATCGCAGTAAGATGACGAGGGCCCCTGAGGTGATAGATGCTACTGTCCAACCATCAGCAGTTACATTAGTTGACACCCATGAGAAGATATGGGGTTGTCTATTCTAAGCCGGAATCCGCACTCTACGTGTCTTATCTATACAGGTGTCAGCAGTTGAATGACTGGTGTCCGTTCCTGTTCCCGCTGGAGACACGACAGATGTTCTTTGCGTGCACGGCGTTCGGAACATCACGAACCATCGTCTGGTTGCAGGCTCAGAGAGACCGAGCACTCGATAGACAGAGGTTTGTTTGTTTATGGAAGTCGAAAATACAAGGGCAAGATTAAGTTAGTATTTTTAAACACAAAGGTCGATTTGCATCTGAAGTTGTGAAATCAAAAATAAGTCAGAAAAACATTTCTAAGTATTCAATCCGGCTTACAGGATCTTTGTCGTGTGCAAATAAAATAAAATTGTAGTAAATGCAGTCATTTTCTAATATTGTAACAGATATCAAATCGTCTTTGTACCTTGAAGTTTGTGCAGATTTTATTAGTTCAGGTGAATTTGTTTGTTTACAACGCAAATCTAAATATTCAATAAATATGTTTTGTTTTAGATCTGGTAACACAGTATCGCCACGTCGCGCAGAGATAGAAGCTACAGAGTTCCGCATGGGACGTCTAAGACATGAGCGAGTACGGATACCGCGACAACCCGATCTGCTGCGATCGGCGATGCAGGTGTGTGGCATTATAATTATTGTCCTAGATTTGATTAAATAATTAATAGATATGCTGATTTAGGATTATTAAATTTAAACTTATAAACTTTTCTAAGTATGATGTAATGAAGTGATAAATAAAATAATGTAAATCTAAAATTGACAAAGAAAACGATCTATTTGCAAGTGTTGTAGTTAAATTTACATCTTTAAGAGCTGTGTTTTTTAATACGGGCATTTACATAATGTGTCAAGGTGATGCGAGTACACGCGGGTCGCAAGTCGGTGCTGGAGGTGGAGTTCGCGGGTGAAGAGGGTACGGGCCTCGGGCCCACGCTGGAGTTCTACGCGCTCGTAGCCGCCGAGCTACAGCGCACCGACCTCGCCATGTGGCTCACCGACGCGCCCGGCGCCCCCCCGCCCGCCAGCGACGACTGGCCCATACATCTGATGCAGCCCGACGGTAACTATACATAGTTCTACGCGCTCGTAGTATACATAGTTCTACGCGCTCGTAGCCGCCGAGCTACAGCGCACCGACCTCGCCATGTGGCTCACCGACGCGCCCGGCGCCCCCCCGCCCGCCAGCGACGACTCGCCCATACATCTGATGCAGCCCGACGGTAACTATACATAGTTCTACGCGCTCGTAGTATACATAGTTCTACGCGCTCGTAGCCGCCGAGCTACAGCGCACCGACCTCGCCATGTGGCTCACCGACGCGCCCGGCGCCCCCCCGCCCGCCAGCGACGACTCGCCCATACATCTGATGCAGCCCGACGGTAACTATACATAGTTCTACGCGCTCGTAGTATACATAGTACTACGCGCTCGTAGCCGCCGAGCTACAGCGCACCGACCTCGCCATGTGGCTCACCGACGCGCCCGGCGCCCCCCCGCCCGCCAGCGACGACTCGCCCATACATCTGATGCAGCCCGACGGTAACTATACATAGTTCTACGCGCTCGTAGTATACATAGTTCTACGCGCTCGTAGAATACATAGTTCTACGCGCTCGTAGTATACATAGTTCTACGCGCTCGTAGCCGCCGAGCTACAGCGCACCGACCTCGCCATGTGGCTCACCGACGCGCCCGGCGCCCCCCCGCCCGCCAGCGACGAGTCGCCCATCGACTGATGCAGCCCGACGGTAACTATACATAGTTCTACGCGCTCGTAGTATACATAGTACTACGCGCTCGTAGCCGCCGAGCTACAGCGCACCGACCTCGCCATGTGGCTCACCGACGCGCCCGGCGCCCCCCCGCCCGCCAGCGACGAGTCGCCCATACATCTGATGCAGCCCGACGGTAACTATACATAGTTCTACGCGCTCGTAGTATACATAGTTCTACGCGCTCGTAGAATACATAGTTCTACGCGCTCGTAGTATACATAGTTCTACGCGCTCGTAGCCGCCGAGCTACAGCGCACCGACCTCGCCATGTGGCTCACCGACGCGCCCGGCGCCCCCCCGCCCGCCAGCGACGAGTCGCCCATCGACTGATGCAGCCCGACGGTAACTATACATAGTTCTACGCGCTCGTAGTATACATAGTACTACGCGCTCGTAGCCGCCGAGCTACAGCGCACCGACCTCGCCATGTGGCTCACCGACGCGCCCGGCGCCCCCCCGCCCGCCAGCGACGAGTCGCCCATACATCTGATGCAGCCCGACGGTAACTATACATAGTTCTACGCGCTCGTAGTATACATAGTTCTACGCGCTCGTAGAATACATAGTTCTACGCGCTCGTAGTATACATAGTTCTACGCGCTCGTAGCCGCCGAGCTACAGCGCACCGACCTCGCCATGTGGCTCACCGACGCGCCCGGCGCCCCCCCGCCCGCCAGCGACGAGTCGCCCATCGACTGATGCAGCCCGACGGTAACTATACATAGTTCTACGCGCTCGTAGTATACATAGTACTACGCGCTCGTAGCCGCCGAGCTACAGCGCACCGACCTCGCCATGTGGCTCACCGACGCGCCCGGCGCCCCCCCGCCCGCCAGCGACGAGTCGCCCATACATCTGATGCAGCCTGACGGTAACTATACATAGTTCTACGCGCTCGTAGTATACATAGTTCTACGCGCTCGTAGCCGCCGAGCTACAGCGCACCGACCTCGCCATGTGGCTCACCGACGCGCCCGGCGCCCCCCCGCCCGCCAGCGACGAGTCGCCCATCGACTGATGCAGCCCGACGGTAACTATACATAGTTCTACGCGCTCGTAGTATACATAGTACTACGCGCTCGTAGCCGCCGAGCTACAGCGCACCGACCTCGCCATGTGGCTCACCGACGCGCCCGGCGCCCCCCCGCCCGCCAGCGACGAGTCGCCCATACATCTGATGCAGCCTGACGGTAACTATACATAGTTCTACGCGCTCGTAGTATACATAGTTCTACGCGCTCGTAGCCGCCGAGCTACAGCGCACCGACCTCGCCATGTGGCTCACCGACGCGCCCGGCGCCCCCCCGCCCGCCAGCGACGAGTCGCCCATCGACTGATGCAGCCCGACGGTAACTATACATAGTTCTACGCGCTCGTAGTATACATAGTACTACGCGCTCGTAGCCGCCGAGCTACAGCGCACCGACCTCGCCATGTGGCTCACCGACGCGCCCGGCGCCCCCCCGCCCGCCAGCGACGAGTCGCCCATACATCTGATGCAGCCTGACGGTAACTATACATAGTTCTACGCGCTCGTAGTATACATAGTACTACGCGCTCGTAGCCGCCGAGCTACAGCGATATGCTTCAGTGACTTCTTGCTTATTGACCTTGGTTGGGGGCAAGCATGTGCATTATGAGTGTGAGGTTGGTTTTTTATTACACAGAAAAAGAAATATAATAAAAAACCTAACATTAAATTCATGACGCGACGCGAAAATAATTAAATAGTACTTGTTTCTTGGTTTGTACGTCTTTATTATAATAGCAATTATAGAACTTATGAATCTTACAATGCTTATTTGTTATGTTATTATAATTTTAATTTATTTACAGAGAAACCTCCCGGTTACTACGTGACGCGGGCCGGAGGGCTGTTCCCTGCGCCCCTTCCTCAAGATTCCCCCGTCTGTGATAAAGTTTGCAAATATTTCTGGTTCTTGGGAGTATTCTTAGCTAAGGTAAAATATTAATCTACCAATAACCGTTTTTAGAGTGAGACTTATTTTACACCTTAAAAACGTATCCTTTTAATTTATTCGCAGGTTTTGCAAGACGGCCGACTGGTCGATCTGCCACTGTCGGAGCCCTTCCTGCGTATCATGTGCGGGGAAGAGTTGAGCAACGATTGTCTGGAAGAGATCGACCCCATCAGGCACAGGTTCCTGCAGAGCGTGGTGCGCGCGGCCGAGCAGCACGAGGCGGGCGCGCGCGCGCTCACGGTGGAGGGCGCCACGTTCGAGCAGCTGGCGCTCTCCATGACGCACGTGGCCGCGCACCCCGACCCCGCCGTCGCCGTGCAGCCGCTGTGTGATAACGGAGAGAACATTGAGGTATCTATAGCTATACCAATACTATAATGTGGAAACATTTATATTGTTGCATGTATGTTTATTACGAATTGACAAAAAAAAAAAACTATTGGACGGATTTCGATAATTCTCTCACTATTAGAATGCTTCATTATCCCTGAGTAATAAAGGCTGTATATAATTATGAATTTCCCACGGGAACGGAAGCTATGCGGGTGAAAGCTCGCGCGGGAAGCTAGTTTTTAATAAGACTAACGATAACTATTGGACGGAGAGCTGAAAACCGAAACGGCCAGGTAATTTGATCATTCATAAAAATTATTTATCAACTTAGGGCCTATGCACACCACGTTTTTCGTCGACGCGCGTTTTAGAAACGCGCGTCGACGGCGCGCTTTTATCCTACAGAGCAGTTTGTTGTCGTTTGTATCGATACACACGCGCGTTAGCAATTTGGTGGCTTTTGCATCGCGTCTGTATTGATACACACGCGCGTTTGTATCGATTCATAAGCGTGCAGGTGTGCAAAGGTCTGCTGGCTGCGTCTGACTCGCGTGCGTATCGCGTCTGTATCGCTACAGACGCGCTGCAACGGCGCGTTTAAAAAACGTGGTGTGCATAGGCCCTTACCTGGAGCACTCTAAGCATAAAAGCGTCGACCTGGCAGGATGTGGGTGTTATGGGGTGGGAAAAATAAATAAAAAAAGGTAATTTGATCAGGATTACTTTTTATGCCAAATGGTTTGCCCACCTCCCCAAAGCACACAAAAAAAATCTGGCGTCATTTGGTTGGTGGAAAGGTATCGCCAGGCTTAATTATAGTGAGGAAAAAAATAATTATTTTTAGGTAATAAGAACAAGGCTGGCTTTTTTTCTGCTTAAAGTTTATTATTCCCAGAGGCTAGGAAAAAAAAGCCAGCCAATAATAGTGGTGGGAAAATGTCGAAAAAAAAAAATTGAATTTTTTTATTTTAAATTGGATTTTGCTCGATAAACAGCTAAGGGGCATGAAAAAGAGCGCGTGGAGGGGATACACGCGACTACGGCGTCCGTGCTCTCTCGGCGCGTCGTTCATGTTCGGTAAACCGAACACGCCTGGCTGTCCTCGTCGCTCTCCTTGAGCGGAAAGAGCCGAACGTTTCCGGAGCGCCAGCTGTTTTAGTTGAGCGTCTATTTTTCAGCGCGTGGACATGTTTTTATATTCTGTTTAAATACAATGTAATAAAATTAAAAAAAATATATTTACGTAAACAGGGACTTGTAAATCGCCAATAATTCTAACTTGCCACCGTACCAGGCTGAGCTACATCGACAACAACGACGCGCCGAGAGAGCACGGACGCCGTAGTCGCGTGTATCCCCTCCACGCGCTCTTTTTCATGCCCCTTAGCTCTTTCTCGAGCAAAATCTAATTTAAAATATAAATTTTACCACTATTATTGGCTGACTTTTTTTTCCTAGCCTCTGGGAATAATAAATTTTACTGTATCTAGCTTGGTTATCCTGTGGGCTGGATTGGGGCGGTGGTGATGTATATGGTAAGCACAAAAAAAGCCAGCCTTGTTCGTATTACCTAAAATAATTATTTTTTTCCTCACTATAATTAAGCCTGGCGATACCTTTCCACCAACCAAATGACGCCAGATTTTTGTTGTGTTTTTTTGTGTGTTTGGGGAGGTAGGCAAACCATTTGGCATAAAAAGTAATCCTGATCAAATTACCTTTTTTTATTTTTTTTTACCACCCCTAACACCCACATCCACCACGCGAATCCTGCCAGGTCGACGTTTTTATGCTTAGAGTGCTCCAGGTAAGTTGATAAATCATTTTTATGAATGATCAAATTACCTGGCCGTTTCGGTTGTCAGCTCTCAGTCCATATACTACTTTTCCATTAACGTGGATGCCGTTCCGATGCCGTGGCGCTTCGCTTTCTCA
The DNA here is from genome assembly GCA_947037095.2 of Nycteola revayana. NCBI lineage: Eukaryota > Metazoa > Arthropoda > Insecta > Lepidoptera > Nolidae > Nycteola > Nycteola revayana. The sequence continues at coordinate 4,624,680 of OX344838.1, forward strand.
TTCGCCGTAGACTTAAAAGATGCTAGCATACTATTTTTTTGGTTGAGAGTAACCAGCCTCCCTTCATACCATACGCTACTGTATCATGTCTCGGTCGAGTAGGTCGGAGAGCTACGCCTCATATTTTTTTTTGTTGTTTTCGTACAAGTATGTAGTGTAACGTTACCGTGTCGGGTCAGGTGGGGCCGGGCAATGCGCGCGCGTACGCCGAGAGCTCCGCGCGCTGGATGGTGCGCGAGGGCGTCCGGCGCCAGACGCTGTCGTTCCGGCGCGGGTTCGGCGCCGTGTTCCCGCCGCGCCGCCTGCGCGCCTTCTGCGCCGCCGAGCTGCGCCTGCTGCTGTGCGGCGAGCGCGGGCCCGTGTGGACGCGCGACCACCTGCTGCAGTACACCGAGCCCAAGCTCGGCTACACGCGCGACAGGTATGTCATCGTCATCGGCCCGTATGACGTCAGCATCCTTCCGTGGGGCACGCTAGCCAAGCGGTTGGTGACCGCAGTATTATGTTGTAATACACAAGAAAACGCTGCTGCCCGTTCTCTGGTATACCACGGAACGGACAGCTATAGTTGATTCTATAACAATCGGGACCGATGTACTTTCTGAGGAATGGAGGATCGGCGTGGGGATTGAACCCACGATCTCAGACTCTTAACGCGAGTCTTATACTGCTACCACGGAGGTTGACAGGTAACAGTATATTTATCACGGACAGTAGTACATCTAGCACGTATGTTTTCGCAGTAACTTAAGGCTACTACACACATGCCGGCGGCAATGCCGCCGGGTATATGCCGCCGGCAATACAAGCCATGTATTTGTATGTGTTGCCATGCCGGCGGCTCCCTTGTGTGGTAAAAATCGCCAGTCAAAGCCGCCGGGGCTTTGACTGCCGCCGGGGCTTTGACTGCCGCCGGGTGCACGGCGGCACGGCACTGTGTGTATAGCCGTAAGAGGGCACAATATTTCAACTAATTGTGAATTGTACCGCGATGCGTGAGCAGAGTGACAAGGCATAAGATTGCTAAAGAAATTAAAATGATTTTATTAATATACCTATGCCACTATTAAATTTACTTGATGAGGAATTAAAATACTACTATAATTATAAGTATATATTTCCTTTCAATTACAGTCCCGGATTTTTGCGCCTAGTGGATGTCCTTGTAGAAATGTCAGTGCGCGAGCGCAAGGCGTTCCTCCAATTCGCGACGGGATGCAGCAGCTTGCCTCCCGGCGGACTCGCCAACTTACACCCGAGACTCACCGTCGTCAGGAAGGTAAATAATTAATTATAACTTTTCTTATAATTATTATAACCCGACCAAATTACATTAAGAATGGATTTGAACCATTAAGGGGAATTATATCATGGACACCCTATGTGAATAGCGGTGGCTGTATATCGATTTTCAACTGATAACACCACTGAGATCGAGACCCTATCTCGATCTCGGATCTCTTAACGGTACCAATGTTATTTGTTCGGCTTCGAGTGACTGTTTACTATAGCATTCCAGAATATGTATTTTATTATTTGTTACCAGGTGGACGCGGGAGACGGGTCGTACCCGTCTGTGAATACATGTGTGCACTACCTGAAGCTGCCTGAATATTCGTGTAAGGAGGTGCTTAGAGAACGACTGCTCGCAGCCACCAATGAACGTGGTTTCCATCTCAATTAAACAGGCCGATGATGTGGTTATACTTTGGTGGTTGGTCAGTTTGAAAACTTTAACATAACCGGTACTCACGCACTTTTCATTATGAACACATGGATTTAGCATAATATTAATCTCTGTAATTATATATTTATTCAACATCAGTAGCCTATATCCATTGACTGTTAAACGAAATGTAACGAGTACTCATCCGAAAGTAACGGTTTATACATTTCAAAACATTTAAATTATGAAAATCATGTTTCCCTTTTTGATGAATTAGATTAATTCTTAAGTATCACCTTATAATACAAGCGACAATTTATAAAATATTGTTTCTCAGAGCTAATTTAATTGTTACACAATGACATCCAAGTACTCATTTGCGACGAACAATAATGTGCAGTTGTATTTTTCTTAATATATATTCACATGGATGTTTGTAACTGTCATAAGAGGCTACTTGTTTATAAACTATATATACAAGAATTGGGAACTATTACCTATATAGAAAAATCATTTTAGATGTTGACTTGAAATAGTACATGAATATGAAATATACTGTCAGCAAATGTATTTTTGGATATTGGTATAACAATTATAGTGTAAGTGATTTTTACTTGAATTTGACTTTCACTTTGTAAAAAAAAAAATGTTCGCTACACAAAACTCTAATGGTAAGAATTGTTTAATAATTTTGAGTGTGTTTAAGATAAATTAATAAAAGACTAGGCATCTAGCGGTTTCAGTATAATTTAGACAAATGTTTGAATACGCAGTGGTGATATTTAGTTTTATCTTTCAATAAGTAAGCTGTTCCAAGTATGTATTTCCTGTATTTATTATGATGTGTCAGCTATAAACGCCTTTGAATTACTATCATAATAATGTACTTTATCTGATTCTGAGTTTGTGCTTCCAATTTAATAGTACTATTGTTTAAATCAAAGTAAATTAATATAATATTGGCATTATAACAAAAAAAAATATATTACCAAAAATGTAATGCATGCTTTTCGGCAATATACTCATAACACTTCGACAAGGATCTTTTGCTAGTGGATGACAACTATTTTATCTTGTAGAATGGAATATAAAGAAGTTTATAACACTGGTAGTCCGTGAAGTTATTGATCACAATCCCGATTTTGTTTTTGAAGATGAATTTTCTAAAATATAATGATGACAAACCACGTTAGTCGCGGTCCGTCGTCTACACGCAAAAGAACCTTGTCGGATTTTATTGTTAGGGCAACGGCTATGTATAATATTGAAACAACTATCAAGGAAACCAAAATACTATGTCAGTGGTCGACCAAAGCTGTTGCACTAAACATGTGTATGTGATACCATAATTAGGACTGAAATTATCATAAACTATAGAAAAAATAAAACTTTTTAAGGGTGTGAAACACTAATTATGCGTTTCTACGAAAGATATTTTAGATATGTTCCTTTAGTTAAATAATTTTGTCAACTGAAAGTTGGTATATATTGTGATTTATTATTATAAAAAGTACTTTACGAATTAAAATATATTTAGTTTAATTTAATAAGTATTTAGATTAAAATTATTAACCATAACGGCATCATGTAGTGCTCATGTAATTGTTGTTGAGGATTGTATCAATAAATTAAGCAAAAATCATGTGTTTTATTAAATGTTGTCTTCTAAACTTTTGTAATCCTTTATCACATCCGAAGGGCCTGTACCACAAAAACCGTGTAAAAAGTGCAGCAGGCATGAGCAAGCCATTTTTAGTCAATGTAGGAGTGCACCAGGGCTCTATCCTTACCTCGTTGCTATTCAGTGTGGCTATGGAATGCTTCACAAGAGACATACAAAAAGCAGTGCCATGGTGCCTGATCTACACGGACGATATTATGCTCATGAGCAAAATCACAACTGCAGAGAAATCTCGACAAATGGGTGCGCAAAATAGAAAGCCATGGTTTACGCATCGGTCAAAGTAAAACCTAATACATGGAGTGACTACGGAGGACTAAGTTACGCCAACGGTATCATGAATAATAGTTATCTTCAGAAACCCTGGACCAAGTGTGATATTTTATTTTTGGAAACTACCTAATTTCAGTACCTTTTTGATACTATTTGATACCGTCTTTCTTTTCATGTTTTTTCACTACCTATTCATAGAGGTACTAAATAATTTAATTAAGGTATCTAATAGTATCAAAAAGGAACTGAAATTAGATAGTTTCCAAACATAAAATATCACACTTGGTCCAGGGGTTCTGACAATAACGAATAATACCAAGCAACTACACAACTACCTTATTACTTAAGGTACCAAGTAACTTCAAGTACTTAGGTTCCATGATTACTCCTGATGCTAATGTGGATAACTCATCAAGTTAACACTGCCTGGTTACTGGCGCTCTCTATCACAAAATGCTAATACTAATAAGAGGGTAATTAAGAACTGAATGTTAATGAGATGAAGATGTTAAGATGGGCAGGCGGGGTAACGCGTCTAGATAAAATCAGCAATGATTATGTTTGAGGATCATTCAAAGTGGCACCTATAGATAAAAAAGTTAAAGAAGGTCGCCTACATTGGTACGGCCATACCATGCGAAGAAAGGAAGATCATCCCATAATACGAGTCCTCAATATTCCCGAAAGACCTAATTAAAGTGGCCGACCACCAGCTATGGTGGTCTAATGTGGATAGAGATACACATAAGTAAAACTTGCATTCGCAGACAACCCAGAGGAGAACTATGGCGCAAATGTACCAGAAGACCCGACCCCAGATAAACTGGGAAAATGGGTGGACACGAAGAAGTTATCACATCCGAAGGACAAGTGAAGAAAATACGTTTGCAACTCAGGGTTCATTTAGTTATTACTTAACTAGGTTCCCCCGCACGGTTTCACCTGCGTAACTAGCCTAGCCTATATTACTTAGGGATAATGTAGCGTTCTAATGGTGAAAATGAGTAGGTACATCCATACATTTTTACAAATTTATGAAATTACACTAAAGGTAAATAAAGGCTTTCCTTTATTTTATATTATTATTTTTATTAAGTTTCTAGGAGATATTATATCACATAGCAATGCGGGTGATACGGTATGCCTGGTATAAGCTGCATTACTAAAATATATATCATTATTTATTTGCCAAACCTTACTTTTTCAATACAATAAAAATATAAATTATTTACACATCCAATATTTTATTCTGATTTACGAAACCAAGTTCTTGTTCCTTAAAAACCCGTTATTTTGGTGACCAAGGTATTTTGGTTCAGCTCGACTGCCAAAGATTTGCGATAATTGCGTAAACCATCCCGCCACGTTATGTCTCTCCCTGGCCACAGCGGAATCGCTACGTTATGTGGGATTTTTTCCCTCAGATTGTTTATGCTATGTATGATCTATAAAAAATGCCATTACCTAACAATTTAAATACTAAAAAAACCGGCCAAGTGCGAGTCGGGCTCTCGCACGAAGGGTTCCGTGCTAGTTGCAAGTGCCTACCTATTTTTGATATCAAGAATACAACAAGTAACATAGTATAAAAGTTCTTGTAGTTCGTTGTAACTTTGATCGATGTTAATAATAGATGAATGAATGAAAGGTAAATTGCGGTTTACGGTTTATGACGTATTAAAAAAAAACTACTTACTTGATCTCGTTTAAACCAATTTTCGGTGGAAGTTTGTATGTACATCATATATTTTTTTGTTGTTTTATCATTCTCTTATTTTAGAAGTTACAGGAGGGGGACACACACATTTTACCACTTTGGAAGTGTCTCTGCCATACGGACGGACAGACAAACAGACAGACATGACGAATCTATAAGGGTTCCGTTTTTTGCCATTTGGCTACGGAACCCTAAAAAAGCCAGTTATTTAGTTATTAATATATAAGTATACGATTAGATAGAACATCATAAATAAAGTATGTAAAAATTTAATTCAAGTTTTATTTTTCGCCGTAATTGGGAAGCGAAAACGAATTGGTTTTACCAATTTAGGAAAATATTATCTAATTATATGAAACTAGAGAACATTTATTTCGGTCAAAATTAACAAATAAGAAATAAAAATATAAGTTGAAACATTAAGATTCGTGAAAAAGGGGGCGCCTCATAGGTTTCGCACACAGGTGCTGTGGGTAGTCGGCGCGGCCCTGGATGCATCTAACAGACTTCTTAAATACTTAGTCGAAGTTAACACGAAGAATGTCTCCACCTATTGTAGGTATGGCATACCGCCGGCAATTAATTAAGCAATCCGCCTGATATTTATAAAGCCTTTAATGTAATATACGTGCAACATTAACGATAGGATAGATGCATTATTAGTACGCTTGCGTTTATGGTTCTGGTGTTTATTGCAGGATTTATGCATATATTTCGATAGTCTGAACAAATAAAATGTCTTAAAAATGAAGCAAATTAATGAGCCCATTTGAGCTCATTATTAAAGTGGTTCAAAATTGGACTTGCAGCCTATAAGAGACGCACTGGTCATTGCTTAACTGATAATTAAAAAAAGAATAGAGTGGTAAAATCGAAACAACTACTTAACCGGTACGCAAAAGGAGGTCACAGAAAAATTAAGTTTACGAATGAGATTTTTTTTTACAATCGATCAATATTAAACAAACAAAATGACCGTGCTTCCCAATTAGTCAACAGAGTACAAAGTGGACATTATCCGACTTCAGTGATGATTTTGGTGGGGTGTTAGCTATGTAGGAGTGACTAAGCCATATTTTTGTGAAAAAGGTATCAAAACATCGGCACTAGTGTATCAAGATACCATTCTTGAGTAGTTAAGCCTCTTAACAACACCATGTTCAATAACCAAGAGTGGTAAGGCCTGATTTAAGAGAGGGCCTCCAGGGCAACAGCGCCGGGGCCTCCACAATACAGGGGCCCCCACAATAGAGATCTAATATCTTTTAAATTCTGACGAGTAACCTCACCTTTCCTTTATTTATTTTTTCAGTGTTGTACCTTTACATACAGTACCTTGTAGAATCATGATTAATGGAATAGTTCTTAAATATTGTAATAACGGTTACCTATTCATTTATTTAATATTTTCTACACATTTAAAGGAAAACTAATTTATAGCCAGGAAGCCTCTTCCCCTTTGATGCCCCGGGGCCCCCGGTCTTCTAAATCCGGCCCTGAAGAGCGGCGCTTTCAGCAAGACTAGACTAGACGTTCAGCAAGATAGCGCCGGGTCATAAAGCTCGATCCACTCAATCTTGATTTGAAACGAACGTTTCGTACTTCATCAGAGCTGAAGACTGGCCGTCATCTAGTCCCGATGTTAATCCGCTGGTTACCTATGATTTATGGTCAGTTTAGAGAGTATGGCTTGCTCTAAACGCCATGATAATTTAGAGTCCCTAAAACAATTGACAATACGATTGGCAGTGAAGAATTTTCCCATGGAAAGAGTGCGTGCTTCTATTGATAACTTGTCTTAACGTTTAAAGGACTGTATTGCAGCCAATGGAGACCACTTCGAATAACCTTTATGTATTTTTAATGTTTTTATAATTAATGGTATTAACTTAACATACTGTAATAGTAATCAATTTTACGTACAATAGAATATTTTTTTTCTTTGTTACAATATTTATATGGCAAGACTAAGTAAACTATGCCAGTCCGAAAAGAAATGTAATTTTGATAATGGAATATTTATATTTCTGTTTGGGCAAAATGTGGCTAACGTTTTACACAAACACGTCGTCTCGTGTGGTCGTCATAGTGTTTAAGAAAAAAGACATAACAATAAATAATCCTCTTTTAATTTTAACGTCTTATTTTGTCGGTTAATGCGAACAGAATGCTGTACTTCTTATAGTACCTAAAGTTAATGGTCCAACCACAGATATAGATATACCTAGATAAAACAAGTATCATGATCTGTATGAAAACCAAGCGTGCCATTTTTTGAATACCTATTATGACGTCACAAGCACTATTTAGTGATGGGAAAGACGCCTTTAAATCGATTTGCGTACTCAATTTTGAATAAAGTTCGCCTTTGTATATACGAATACTATTTAAACACGGATATACATTTATTGAGTTATTGACTATTGTGTACAGTAAAGAATAATTAAGAATCGTTCAAATCGATTTATGTATCGATTTTATGACAGAGTAATGCGATAGCCAGAGGAATGAGATAAACAGAGGAAAATAAAATTCCTAATCGGCTTATAAGGCAGTTAGGAATATATATTTTTTACAAAATTGTTAGTATTTCGTAATGCTGGTGTATACGTCGACGATTACTAAGGGTATTAGACTAAAAATTGCTAAAAATATTCGTTTTTTAAATTAATTACGCATAATATTAATCACAAAATGACTTACCGATGGAAGGAAACGTTTACTTTATTTTTTCTCCTCGCATTTGTACAGTTTTTACAATTAGTAACAGCACAATTTACCATTTTCATATTTTTAACTGACTACCTACTAGCGCTATACACCGATGCAGACTGAGCGCGAAAGTGGCCACTTACGATTTTTGTACGTAAGCTAGGCACTCGAAGTAGTTGCTCTTGTGTTATCTAGGTATATCTAAATCCGTGGGTCCAACATACACTGTAAGTAGGGTTGCCATCTCTAAAATTTGCCAACCACAACAACACGCGTGAAATTCCCGAATTTTAGAGGATGTCAAAAGTTTTTTTTAAATTCAGTGACCCGGGCACACAGAGTTCGTAGTGGACGGCTCATAACTTTAAAATTTTTAAACCCGGACTTCAAATAAAGCCTCGCTTCCGGATGCCCTCTAAAATAGGACACCTTCCTTGTAAGGATGGCCACCTTAACTGTAAACTGGAACTACATGACAACGATATTAAAGATATATACTGAGTTTCAAAGAACAAAGAAGCAAGTATCAAACCAATAGTAGTAGAATTGACTAGTGTCTTGAGGAAGGATATCATATTACAAAAAGTAAAGAATTATAACAAAAATAAAACTAATTATGCGAAACTAAACACAGGACACCTAAACATACCTGGACCAAATAAATGTGTTTATTTCGGAATCCCTCACCTTTAGCGCCCAGAAACTATTTTATTCCACTCGACAATTTGCGAAAGAAAATAATTACAATTATTACTGGACTGCAAGAGGTTTAGTTTACCCGCGGAAGGCGGATGGCCAGCCAAAAATCCGAATAGATACCGAAGATAGTCTTAAGCTAATTAAATGACTATTGATATTTTGTTGTACTGGTTTAGTTACATTTTTGCATGCTCTAAAGTTAGTTACAATTTTTTTTTCTATGATTCAAATAATTTTACTCTTTTTTAAAACTCTTAAGATACATGTACTGTTGCAGCATATCCACTTATATGCTATAATATATTCTGTAGGTTTCAGACAATCACAATTTCTTACCAAAGATTACACCTATTATATTTATTACTTACACAAGATAATCTATGGACAACATTTTTACACACAAACCATGATATTACTGTCGGAACACTCAGTATATATTCTAAAACGTATTATAATTTTTTTTACTCGAAAACTCAGTCACTGATCATATACCGCTTACCCTATTCTATTAAACGTATTCATAATAATTCCACCCCAACAAACCAAATGCCACTTTTATTCCGAATGCACCTCACAATACTTTTACTTAATCTTCGATCAAATAAACATAGCAAATGATATAGCTATACGATCTGGCTCCGCCCAGTAAATTCTGTCTAACTTTCTTAACGCAGAACATACGCAGCCTTAATAGAAACTTCCTCGACTTACAGGTGCTGATTAAAAGAATTAATATACAGTTTGACCTCTTAGTTCTTACAGAATGTTAGCTTTCTTGTAATGATGCGCTACCCGCTGTAGATGGATATAACTGCATCGGTTCAAAGAATAACCACAAACAAAACGATGGAGTAGTAGGTAGTTTATCTAAAAAATAACCTATATTATACTGTAGACGAACCGGTAATCGTAGAAGCCAATAGTCTTACTATAAAACTCAATGCAAACACTGTTATTGTTGCAATATATAGGTCACCTTCATATCATAATATCAATCCTTTTTTAGCGTCTCTCAACGACATACTAAATGGTCTCACGGCATTCGAAAACATAATTATTACGGGTGACTTAAATATTGCAATAAATCCTGAAAAATATGACAATAATTCGAATAATTACTTAAATTTGGTCGCCTTCCATGGCATATTACCCTTCCACAATTTAGTTACTAGAAACCAAAGTATTGCATTGCATTGATCATGTCTTAATAAAATCTAAAAAAACAGCACTCACACTTGTTCTACCTTCAACAATCACTGATCACAGAACAGTAACGTGCTTCTTACAAGATGTACATCCACCACACTGAGGGAAGATAACTATAAATAAAGTTAAAAAACGGACATTCTGCACCTAGATCTCGGGCCAATATACGATACTGAAGACCCTGATGTATCTTTGAATTATTTAACTACTAATATAACAAATATTATAAAAAAACACACATCAACCTACAAACTAAGTAAACGCAAAAGGAACATAAAGCCCTGGATAACAGCGGGCATGGTTCGTTCCATGCGAAACAGAGATTGCTTACATGCAAAGTTAAAAAAAGATCCCGAAAACGAAACCCTAAAAATCAAAGAAAGATAACAAAAAAAAACTGAGAAGCAATAAAAAACATAACAAGCTTTTCCAAATCTAATAAACAATGTCCTATCGAACTGCTTAACTTACACCAAAACAAATCACCAAACCTGGTCAATGAGTTTTTTACTAATATTGTAAAAACACTAGCCACAAATATAAATAATGATCAAAATGAATCTAAACTGTTAAAAGCCACTCATAATATCCCCAATTCTTTTGTTCTTATTGACACTGACCCTAAAGAAATAGAATGCATTATCGCCACACTCAAGACAGACACAGCAGTTGGTTTGGTTGGGATAACATCTCAAATAAAATTATTAAACAGGTCGATAGTCATTTATCTCAACCACTGTCCCACATCTTTAACTACTGTTTTAATCAAGGATTTTTTCCAACGTGTCTTAAAAAATCTGTGGTTATTCCAATATATAAAGGTGGTGATAGGAGCCGTGTCGGAAACTATAGGCCAATATCCCTACTCTATCCCTACTTTTTCGAAAATTCTTGAAAATCTAATAAACAATCGCTTAGTAAACTTTATTGAAAGGCATTCTATACTCTCTAAAAATCAATTTGGTTTTAGACAGGGAAAATCCACCACAAACGCAGTACACTCCTTAACTGATTGTGTAGTCAGAAGTCTAGACAGTGGAAAAAAATGTATAGCTGTTTTTATAGACTTGGCCAAAGCTTTCGATACGGTTTCCACTTCTATCTTGTTGGAAAAATTAAAATACATCGGAATAACAGGCAAACAACTACAACTGTTTAAAAGTTACCTAACTGACCGCTATCAAAGAGTAGCAATAGGGCCGTTTTTAAGCTCCGATCTTCCAATAACGTATGGAGTTCCCCAGAGAAGCGTTCTGGGCCCAACGTTGTTTCTCCTCTACATTAATGACTTATGCCTAAGCCCAATAAAGAACGGTATATTAATTTCTTATGCAGACGATACTGCTCTTGTATTTACTGGTAATACCTGGAGACAAACACAAGAGGTAGCTCAAGAGGGCCTTAATAATGTTACAACTATATTGAACAATACATTTTTATCCTTAAACGTATCCAAAACGAAATATATTTGCTTTTCTATACGAAACAATGACTCCCCAAGTGATATTACTTTAACGGCATATTCGTGTAACACATCCACAACAGTAAGCTGCCCATGTACATGGGTATAGAAATAGATCGCCACCTTTTCTTAAAAATCATTTATCATCTCTGACTAATAAAATTCGTAAACTAATTCATCATCATCAACAGCCCGTTGACGTCCACTGCTGAACATGGGCCTCCTCTTAACAGACCTTGGCGAGCCAGGATCGTAGAGGGATATTGCCATAATCACCACGCTTGGCAGACGGATTGGTGATCGCAGTAAGATGCAAATGTTGAGCTAATAGATGCTGCTGCCCATCCATCAGCCATATGTCCCTTAGTCGCCTTTTACGACACCCATGGGAAGACATGGGGTGGTCTATTCTAAGCCGGAAACCACACGGCAATTAAACTTATTGTCATCTTCAAAAAACTACGTCACGTTCTAGATCAGGAACTTATCAAATCAACATACTTAGCATTGTGTCACAATATACCGTAAGAGCATATCGATATATGCTCTTACGGTATATTGATTTGGGGAGGTTCACAAAAAACCTATCTAAAGTCGGTGGAAGTAGCTCAAAGAGCCCTTTTAAAAGTGTCTACCTTCAAACCTTATCTTAACTCGACTAAACAATTGTACGAGGACTGCGGCGTTTCAACTATTTGACAACTTCATATTTTAAATACGGTACTTAAACATCACACGGAATTACCTTTTGACCCGCTACTTCTAACAAAACGTAAGTCATTTTATATCTAATCATCTGAGTTTTCGAACATCCTTTGCACGAAGATTTTATAGTTTTCTCGGTCCTTTCCTTTACAATAGATTGAATAAAGAATTAGTTATATAGGTACCCCAATAAAAAATTACATGTTGAAATGTTTTTGTCAAAGTGGTTGCTTACCCTTTCTTATGACGAAACGGAAAACCTAATCATAACTATTAAATGATCCTTTTATTATATATTTATATATTATTCGATATTACACTCGTAGCATATTTTCTAAAACCACCTATAGGTTCATAACACTTCAAAGCAACTGTTCTGATCTTTATGTAGTTCACTTGTTTTATTTTTTGTTCTTGTATGAATTTATTGATGGATTTTGCATAAATCACAAGCAAAAAAATGTACACTGAGCCTATGTATATCCCAGGGAGAGCCTGGAGATCTGTAGTACAGGTTTCGACCTAGTTCAGACTCCAGACTCTTACAAGGAATTAATATAAGAAATGTATATAAATTACTGTTTTTGTAAAATCCTTGTGAGAAGTGAATAAATTTATTATTATTATTATCCACATACATTAGGTAGGTACCTATTTTGTTGGTTCATCTTGAGGGTGCTCAATAGAAAAACCGCTTCGGGTGCCGACCCATCCAGACTCTGAAAAACAAAGTATCTTCGTCTTAACAATTTATATACAACAATGTTATTTACTAATATTTCATTACCACTCACCTAGCGCGTATTCCAAATGCATAAACCAAATGTAATGACTATCACCACTTAACACATTTCAATTAATTCGTAGCACCTGCGTCGCATCGAGATTCAACGTAACTGCACTGTAGAACATAATTACCTACCTTCTGTAAATAGGTATAAGAATATTGAACAGCGTTAAGTAAGACCTATCTGAAATTAAACAATTGACGGTAATAACTAATAGGTGGGTATTATAAAAAAAGTTATTTATAGGCCTATGACTGAGTTGACTTATTGAGCTTGGCTCAATAGGCTAGTTGACACATATGAATTAATATTACAATGATGTTTATTTCTAAAAGTATTTTTTTTTTCATATTATGTAACCTAAATATAATATTTTTTGTTCAAAAAACTTGGATATGTTTGTATAAACTCAATATGAAAGTTATTTCTTTTGTCTATGTCTTTAACTTACGAAAACGCTATCAGCCATTTTGTGACGTCATACATCTTGTTAAAAATCATGAACGCGATCCGTTACTATTACACTTTCTGGGTCATGACGTCATTGATTGATTGATTGACAGATAATATATTATTATATAGAACAACAAGGCTTACATCGTTTTCATCTCTAAATGTGAAGCCAATTGTAAAATATATACATAAATATATATTACATAATTAATAATATTATTAAATAAACACTATCCGCCAAACTGCACAGCAGTTTGTTAGCAGAAAGATCACTCCCTTATTGACTAGCGTTATGGTTATTATGAAGCTATACATCTATTTAAGCCTTCAGGCTGAAGGTACAAAATACATAGGATACAAGGTAGGTTAGGACAGGTTAATTGAAATATATATTGAAATATAGTACACAGTTCCTTACATCATTAGTGTATTGCCAATATGTATTAGTTAGATAGTAAGTATTTATTTGAGTGCTTTCTAGATCTCAAATAAATGCCATATATTTTTCTTGATCTAGTAAAATCATTCTTAACCATTTAAAACTTCTTTACATACCTTAACTATTAATACCGCTAGTTCTGTCTCAATATCATTCAATCTTATTGAGCAAAAATAAACAAATAATAACAAGACAACCGTTAGGGCAATAAATGTGTGTGCCTACTAAAATATAAATTAAAATAACTGGACCTAAACCCCGCGTAATTGCCCATTTGAGTATGTTTCGCCGGACCGCCTCATGTGGGCCGTGTTGAAACCGGTGGTAGAGTAACCCACTGAGTTTGTTTCGCCGGATCTTCTCAGTTGGGGCGCATTGGATCCGGTGTTAGCATTAAAGCAAGCGCGTCCGTCGTTATATGCTCATGGTCCACCCAAATAATGACAATTGTTTTGGCATAATATAGACAGAACAAGCATTTTGCCTCCTAGCGACAATATACATTAATTATAATAATTAATTTAATTATAAATATGTAATTTGAATAGTTTATAAATAAACAGCAAATGTAATTTAAGATAAATAATAATTAATTTTCAAATAATGTTTGACGATTTACAAGTGCCTCTAATTGGTTTACGTAAATAAAAATGATTTTTATTTTTTTTATTTAAAAATAATAACAAAAAAGTGTTAACTAGCCCATCTAGAGATGAACAATAGTTCATCTCTAGGTAGGTCGTGGTTGAAGTAGTTGTGTTTATGTGCAGTTACATCTTTATCATAAATGCAATTTTATATTTACTAACTGCGTCCTACACTCAGTGAATCATATTTAGTATACTTTAATCTAGTAGCAAAATAGGGGTGTTAAAGTGGTGGTAATTTGGGAGATCGTTTTAAAAATTAAGATTACATGTTTTAAGTACGAACTATGTTTATTGAATGATTTACAATATATCAATATATTGCTGTCTTAGCACTAATATTATAGTTATTGTTAAAGACCATACATACTAACTATTGTAAGGTAACATACTCAATTACAAATACACTTCAGTGTATTTATTGTATTTTTCATTGAAATTTAATGTTTAATGAAATGGACATAGTTAGTCATGAGGCTTTTGCTATTTCGGCGGGCGTAACCTTACTAATATTATAAAAACTACTGAACGGAATTGGCTGAATTTTTGTACTTGGATAGGTTATATAAGCTGGATTAACATATAGGCTATATAGAACATCACGCTCCGACCCACTGGAGCAGAGCAAAAACCGCGGGTGCAGCTAATTATCTATTTTATAAACGCTAATATTTTAATGTCGATTAGCGGGAAAACATGAGACATCCATTATTATAGGCAGGTTTACCTACCATGTTTTAACGAATAAATATATTCTTATTTTTTTAAACATAATAATATGTAGGCATAGTGACGTCGGTATACAGTTATACACAGACACATATAAATATACTAGCTGATATATATATATATATCACCACGCGGACAAAGTTGATATCCGCAACTTTGTCCGCGTGGTGATTGTTATTCCTTCGGTTTTTTTAAATATCCCACGGGAACTCATTAATTTTCTGTGATTAAAGTGTTTACCAGGGTCAAATGTACCACCATGCAAAATGTCATTTAAATCGGTGCAACAGTTTCAGAGATAAGCCCGTACTAACAGACAAATAGACAGACAACCAAAAAAAAAAGAAACTGGTCAAGTGCGAGTCGCGCACGAAAGGTTTCGTACCATTTTCAAGTGCCTGCCTGTTGCCGTTATTGATATTGATATTGAGAACCTTTCGGGTACGGAACCCTAAAAAGAACTGAATGTGTTCTATTTTACTTTTTTTTCTATGTACAGACATTCGACCTCTCAAAGCTTTTTATTATTTATTATGTTTTTATTATTTGTATAGATATATATAGTAAGTAGGTACGACACGACAAAATTGATTTTGTAATTATGATAATATTACAAGAAATCTACGAGAAAATGATAATAAAGAAATCGACGAGAAATGTCAGAATTATGACTACTAATGACAAGTAACGCCAGGCATCATCAGATAATGTATATAAGCAGTTTAAAATTATTACAATATTTTAACTTTTAATACTTATATTTTTATATTTAAATGTCCAGAAGGTACGTGTTACTTATGCTGTCCCTCCAAAATTTTTCTTATTTAACTATCCGTCATAACGGTGATTTATTTTCATTAGGTCCTATAAAAAAAGATAAAAAATACTTTGTATTCTGATGATTTTAGCTCTTTATCTATTTTGTTACATCTATGAAACCAGCAACTATTCATACCACCGTGGAGTAGCGGTATTTGACTCACTTTAAAATTCACTTGTTCGATGATCGTTCAATCCCCACGTCATGCAAGAAATCTTTGTAAAAATTCTTAGATTTCTTTCCGGGTATGGTTGGCTCCGTGCCTCGGAAAACACGTTAAGCCGTTGGTCTTGATTGTGATAAAATCATCTATACATATCAATCGTATACAAAGGATTGGGTAGCAGCGTATGTTACACGTAGTATGATGTTGTATGTTACATCATACTGCGTTCACTAAACCACCTGCCAAGCGTGGTGACTATGGCAAAAATCCTCCCTCGGGAGCAGGCCCATGTTCAGCAGTGGATTTATACGGGCTGATGATGATGAAGCAATGCAGCTATTTTTAGTTTTGCTTCTGGGAATGACATATATAGAAAAACAAGGCCTTTATAAGTAGGTATAATATTAAGACCAATGTATCTAACTGTGCAGGTATTTGATAAATTTTTTTGTTAACTAAGATTACTTATTGGCGGTCTTCATAACGAATGATCCACATGATGTACATGATTGTTTTAAGAATCGAGAAGAATCCATCAGTAATTTTGATTTATGGACTGGATGATGTAAGAGGTGTTTGAACCGTGAACATGTAGTTTTTTTATCTTGTAGTTGTGCCAATTTACCATTTATTTTAGTACTACTAATGTATGGGGAATGTCTCAAACAGGGAAAGACGTTGTTGGCTCGTTAGTTCGGTTTCCAACTCCTCATTATGTGTTTACGAATTTGTCGTTAGTGTTCATATTTTTTGCTAGTTGGGTTAGCATTTTCATGTTGAGACACCGGGTGTCTAACACTGCGCAACGCTCCCGCTATCGGCTTGGTCACATAGCTGCAACCTTGGTGCTTTACACAATTTTCATACAATAACAACAAAACAGGCTACTAGTATAAAAACTTAACTGTCGCGAGAACAAGTATCAGTCAATCAAGTGCTTTGATCACATCAGTGCAGTGCATCAGTGCAGAATCATGAGGGGTCTATTAGTTTGCTGTTTAGCATTCGCGGCGATCGCAGTCGTCAGCTGCCGGAGCACCCGGGAGAAACGCGACGCTGACTCGGAGGTGGCCGCCACGCACCATGGCGGCAAGTGGGATAAAGGAGGTGGCCACGAGCAACACGCGCACCATCACCATGATCATGGAGAGAAAGGACATAAAGGATACAAAGGACACCACCACCACGAGCATGGCAAGAAGGGCCACCATCACCACGAGGGCCATAAGGGAGAACACGACGAACATGGTGGACACAAGAAGCATCATCACCATGACGACGGTCATCATCATGAACACCACCATGGCGAAAAGGGGGACAAGGGTCATGGACATCACGAGGAAGGACACTACCACAAAGGGCATTCCACTAAGGGACACCATGGTGTGCACAAGCATGATGAGTTCAAGAAGGAAAAGCACTTCCATGATCACCACCATGATGGCGGCCATCATGAGCACCACGGTGGACACCATGAAGAGCATGGACATAAGAAGGGAGGCGAGTTCCATAAGGGTCACAAGCACGGCGGTCACCACCACCACGAGCATGGCAAGAAAGGTCACCATGAGAAGGGAGGCCATCACCATGACCATAAGGGACACCACGAAGAAGATGGTCATCATGACCATCATCATCATCATCATGATCATGGCAAGAAGGGTGGTCACGAGGAGCATAAGCACTGGGGATTCAAGAAGGGACATTAATAGTTGTCCTTCCAAGACTGTTCCTTATCGATACAAGTTAAAGCTTTTGTTTAGGATTATCTAATTATTAAGCTTTTATATTGTGTTAAGTACATTGACTGTGATTTTGTTATTTGTTATTAAAAGTTTATTGTTATATTTACGTTTCTTTTTTGTAATCGTTAAATACTATTGTGAGAAACAACTTCGTCAATTATCATTGGTAATTGAATGCAAAAAGTTTTATTGTTGTCATCGAATAGGTATAGGTACAAAACAAACTTATCAATTTCACAGCATGTTTCGACAACACAGTTACATAAAATAGTTGGCGTTGGTCTGTCTGTTGGCAACGGCTCCCGGCGAGATAAGTAACTCGGCGTTGAGAAACTAGAGCGGTGCCCGAGATTGGCCTACATTTTACTGGGCAACGAATTAGTTGTGGTTGCAATCAACCGTTTCCTATAGAAAACACTTGCAGTCTCTGAAATTGATAACATTTCCCAATAAGTTTAACTGACAATCCCACAGTTACAGTTGGTATCTGTATGCCAACTGTAACTCAACACTATCTTCGAGGAAGGTTCTTTGTTCAATATTGGAGAGACGTAAAAAATGTTTTCAAAACAGAACTAAATCAAATTAATTACAGTTGTAATCTTGAGCTATCCATACATTTCCTACTAATTAATATTATAAAAGGAAAAGATTTGATTGTTTGTTTGTTTGCATTGAATAGGCTCCGAAACTTCTGAACCGAATTGAAAAATTTAGAAAAATCTTTATAGTTTTTAATATTTATCTGTAAAGTTCTCACAAGAACGGGAGCTTCGCGGATGATATGAGATTGCATGCGGGAAGTTAGCAGCACAAAACTCTAGTTGTAAGTTTGTGAATTTTGTTTAAAAAGTAAGTAAGTACACAACAATACTTTCATTATTAAGTACTGACTCGATTTGAATGTTAGCGCGTAGTTTGTTTTTTTTTATGATATCATCAAGTGCTGTTTGTAAATGTATGCTAACATGGTTTTGAGTTTTTCTTTGTTATCCCGTGTCACTAAAGTTTTTTATTTTACAATTGCACGTCTAACTCATCTCGTCAGTGTTGCGGAGAACTTTGGTAATTAATTACACAGTAAATGGAACATGTATTTGTATGGTTGACAACTGGTTGTTTGTGTAAGGATTAAAAGCTTAAAATGTGGACAAACACGCTACTGTTCCTACCAATGCGACTAGCTAAATTCAGCTCTGGTAAACTCAAACATATATTATGTATCTATAAATCGAGACGGTGACGAATTCAACAAAGGACTTTAAACTGAAGCACGACTTAACCAATTTTAGTATTTTTTAATTGTGTTCGTAATTATGCAAACAACATTTATATAGAAGAACAATCTGTGGGAATTATGAAAGATGATGTCGGGCATTAGCTAGTTAAAATATAAAAAAATACGAGAGTACCTATAATAATATAAGCTTACAACAAATACCCTATTGTTCCAATGCCAGAAGCTAAATTCTGCTCTACTTACTAGTTAACACAAACGTGTAGATATCTACTTAGTATAAATCGGGACGTTTACGAAACCAATGAGAGATTTAAAATTCGAATTAGAATAAATTTAAGAATACAATATTTTGGTTGCATTTGAAAAAAGTAAAACAAAAAAAGGTTTGTAAAAAAGTTTGGATATTAAGATGTTATTTTAGGTTGATACTACCGACACTGAAAGTTTTGAGGCCATAGTTATTAGCAGTGTATATTTTTGAAGACTAGTGATAAATGTACAAGTACTTATACATTTGCATTAATGATTTTATGCTTCCAATCGTTCCGCGGTAGAGGCATTTTCTTTAGGCTCTCAGTCCTCTTACCTAACGTTTTACCACTTACTTACTGATAAAATGATGAAGGTACCTAAAACAGCTCCTTAACTTTAAAATATTTTCTCCTTTTACGTAAACGATGTCGCGGGCGGAAGTTAGTGTTTGATACAATGGAAACTAAGAAACAAAAATGTTGTATTTTTTAAATAAATAAGAATTTATATTTAGAATAATATTTTTATTTAACATTACTAAATGGAAGTACCTACTAATCTCCCCAGTAAGGTCAATTGTAGGTAATTTAGGAATTTCTCTGAAGTTTCGAGGTTGCGGTCTAGGGCAAAACTTGTTTTCCTTACAGATGTCAGTTCAGTTTCCACTAAACAGATAAATGATCCTGGTGGGTTGACACTGTTACTGAATACGTATTTACTAAGTATGTGTATAACTATGTAGTAGTAGGACAAAATACAACAAGATAGAAGATTCACAGTAGTGGGTCTAATAGTATTTCTTCAAAGTGTATAGAATATTTACAGACTGTTAAATGAATGTGTAGTCATATTTTAGGTTTGTCAAATAATACTAAAACCTTCCATAAAAAACCGGCCAAGTGCGAGTCGGACTCGCGCACGAAGGGTTCCGTTTCAGTTACAAGTGCGTGCGTACCTTTTTTTTGATATCAAGAATAAATAAAAAAGCGTATGTTTATGAAATGAAATGTTATTTTATATTCGAGTTGATTGAATGAAAGCTAAATTGCGGTTTACGATTTTTGACGTATTAAAAAAAAACTACTTACAAGATCTCGTTCAAACCAATTTTCGGTGGAAGTTTGCATGGTAATGTAGATCATATATTTTTTTTAGATTTATCATTCTCTTATTTTAGAAGTTACAGGGGGGGGGGGCACACATTTTACCACTTTGGAAGTGTCTCTCGCGCAAACTATTCAGTTTAGAAAAAAATTACATTAGAAACCTCAACATCATTTTTGAAGACCTATTCATAGATATCCCACACGTATGGGTTCGATGAAATTTTTTTTATTGAGTTTCTGATTTATGTATGGGGAACCCCAAAATTTATTGTTGTTTTTCTATTTTTGTGTGAAAATCTTAATGCGGTTCACAACATACATCTACTTGCCAAGTTTCAACATTATAGTTCTTATAGTTTCGGAAAAAAGTGGCTGTGATATACGGACGGACAGACAGACAGACAGACAGACAGACAGACATGACGAATCTATCTTTTGCCATTTGGCTACGGAACCCTAAAAAGTAAAGTCCCATGATAATTTTGCATGCACTTGGGTTAATTTTCTTCTGGAAAGTCGTTGAAAATCATTGTCCGAACGCAATACTGCACGAAAACATTTTCATTTTAACGCCTAGTAAATTATAATTAGTTAATAGTAATTGTTTTATAATATTTTCGTTTTTGTTTTCATGTTGGCATTATATCGGTGTTGTTGGCTTATAATCTTATCAAACCACCACTACCTTCAAAAACAAGCTTGATAGTGTTCACATGAGAGAACTTACATAAGCGGATCGCTAGGCCAACTAAATCTGACTAATCAACGGACCCAATTAACATACGTAGTTAATGATAGCGGTTGGCTTATGAACCATTTGATGTGAATTCATGGGAGATTTAGTCAAACCGGCTGTTTTCTAAAATAACTGGTTTAATCGATGTTGTGTAATAATGACGATTGACTTTTGAATAAACTAATAGGCTCGACTATAACATCTGAATATAGTGGAATACTTTTAGGGCCGAATTTAGAAGTCCGGAGGTCCCGGGGCAAAAACGAGAAGAGGCCCCCTGGTCACAAATTAGTTTCCCTTTAAATGTGTAGAAAATTTGAAGTATGTACTTTTCAGGACAATTTGTATTCTTATATTTTACTGATGGTCTGATTTAAGTGAAAAGCATAGATGACTAACTGTTTTTACAATATTTAAGAATCAAATCGTGTATGTAAAGGTACAACACCGAAAAAATAAATAAAAGAAAAGTTGTAGAACTTACTCGTCAGAATTTGAAAGATTTTAAATCTGTAGTCTAGGGGCCTCTCTATTGTAGAGGCCCCGGGGCAGTTGCCCTGGATGCCCTCCCATAAATCCGGCCTTGAATACTTTATTAAAGATACTACTACTACTTGTTTAACGCGATTTTTACCTTTTTCATTTTCCTAACTTGACTGTGGGTACGGGTTTACTGGCTGTCGCGATAACGTGATCTAAGCTCTATAAATCTACATTTTTTTAAATATTAAATAGAGGAAAAGTGTATAACTTTTCCTATTTATAATGTTTTAAGATTAGGATGTTCGAATTAATCAAAAACTACGGATTACGATAATTCTTTCGTAATTAGAAAGCTTTACTATTCCCGAGTAACATAGGCTTTATTTTTATCAGGAATGCGCATCCGTGCGGAGCCGGGACTGGCCGCTAGTATTAAATATTTTCAATAAGATATGGGATCGTTTTAAAAAAGTAATACACTTTTAACTCTGTCGAAAATGAATAATAACATTTAAGGATTGTATGCTTTCGTGTAAAAACATTTTTTTTTCATATTCAACTGAACGCTTCTGTTGGCTTAAATAAATAATAAAGATTTTGTTGTGTTGTCGATGTCTATTTTGTTAACTTTTGGGACATCTGTAAATAAAAGTGTTAAAACCAGTGTTTTTATACATACGTCTATATTAAGGACTGTATACTGTATATTCAGGAACCTCAGCCAATCTTTGTTGTGGACAAATTTATGAGTAGCTTGTAACTTTGGGATAAAATTTACTTTGGTGAAATGCGCGAACCTGTCGAGAGATGTCT
Source organism: Nycteola revayana (assembly GCA_947037095.2). Taxonomy (NCBI): domain Eukaryota; kingdom Metazoa; phylum Arthropoda; class Insecta; order Lepidoptera; family Nolidae; genus Nycteola; species Nycteola revayana. The sequence goes on from OX344838.1 coordinate 4,647,218, forward strand.
CTAAACAATACCTTATCCTTAAAGATATAGATGGCACTACTAGGGACGAAATATTAACCGAGTTTTATGCAAAAAATCTTGTTCGTCTTGTTCTTCTTCGTTTGTGTGATAAAATGGAAACTTCGCTATTAGCGTGTAGCTGTATTATGTATGACTTCGATAAAAATGTTTTTGCTACTCAGGGTTAGGACAAATAGATTATTGATTATCTTAATAAACAATTTAATAAAATAAAATCTGATACTAAACTATTTATATTTAATCTTTTACTATAATCTTTAGATATTTATCGTTTCGGTGTTAAACATTTTAGTCCATTGAAATGTTACATTTTTTAGGCCTAACCTTGCATTTTTTAGAGGACGCAATTTTATTTTTTTGATGTGTAGGGGGGGTCAGTGTAAAGCTAAAACCAAGTTAGTGGGGTCGCCACCCTCGTCCCACGGCCGCCATCTTGAAAATAGGGGTTGAAATGGTTTTTACGACGTATATCTTAAACTATTTATCTGATAAAAAAAAATTATTAACATTTTTTGTTGCAAATCAAATCCTCTACAACTTTAGTCAAGTAACTTTTTGTCGTAGAACTATAAATAAAAAAGTTATAAGCGAAAATGTTTAGAAATAAAACTGACAAACTTTCAGGAATTAGAGTATTAACATCCTTCAGAAAACTATCAGACGGTGGATACTTCTTTGTCTCGTAATACTGTGAACGAATATCTTCCAAAATAATAGCAGCTGCATCTCTAACTATTTGTAATCTCTCTTCACGAACATCATTTTTTTTATGAGAAGGCGCTTTGTTTGTTATAATTTTATAAATGAACCCTTTAAAACAGACTATACAATCGTGACCGGATTCGTTGAAAAATACAATTTCATCTTTGTACTTTACTTTCAATCGTTCAATGATTGTACGCTTCTGGGGAATGTACTCTCCTGTAATCGATTTCATTAAATCCGTCATTAAGAATTGACACTCTTCACTATTTTCATGCAAGTAAGAAAAAACATCTGCCATTGCTGCGTCAATATTATTTTTACGTTCATCCTTTTTATTTGTGACCGACCATTTTTTGGAATATAATTGCTTGCTGCAGTTGTTATGATACTTTGCTCCAACTTCCACTAAGCTGGGAATATTAGCTATTCGATTAGTAATATTCATTGCAACGTCATCGGAACGTCTGTTTATAAGGTCCATAATACTTGTTTTTGTACTCTCATTACGTACAACACAAACCCGCGCTTGTCGGCTTGTACGCGAATTACTTGGATCCTGAACCGCTTTGGCACAGATGAAACAATTGTTCGCAAAATCGAAGTCTGGCTCTGGAGCTTCTGAAACTGACGATAAACTACTGGAGCTGCTGCTGCGACGACGAACAACATTATCAGTTCGATTGTCCACGTAATAACAATAACACGCAATATGTACAGTAACTTCCGAAACAGTTCGTAAAAATTGTTCATTAGCCTCATCATTTTTTGCTACAGCTCGGTCTAGTAAAGTTTTTACACCTTTTGCCTTCACAGTTCTTATTTTATTTTCACCTAAAGGTTTCTTACAAATAAAGCAATCACTCATTATGAAATAATATAAAAAGCACGTTTAAAAAGTCTAAATGCTAGTCTAAAAAAATATAGTTTTCACTGAAGTTAAAAACGTATATAAAATCATTCGAAATCGTCTTCACAATTAAAAACAGAATAAAATACATCCGCACGTGGAGAAATATGTAGCACAACTAAAAGGTATAAGTTGAACGACAACTTCAACACAATATCATCAGCTATTCTTTCAATACGAAAGGTTAGAAATAATAATAATAATAATCAGGGAACAAAAGAACATCTGCCGATGTTCTTTTGTTCCCTGATGGTCGCTTGCGTATTTTCTACCTGGACAGAAATCTCGGTAACGGCTATCAGATTACAATTATTTTAAAAATCAATAATTGTCAAATTCTGTTATGGAGTGGAAAAGAGTCAATAATTAATTATTAATAATTAAAAATATTATAATAACAAAATAAAAACAAAAAAAAAAACAATTACTAATGACACATTATTAGTACACACGTATAATATAAGTCTAGTTACGAGTACTGAAAAATAGTACTCACTTCGGAGCGCTGTAAAACCTTAAATATTGACTTAATGAAAAAATGTTGCTTATAGAAGTTGTTCCTCAAAAAACGATCTACAAAAATGGTGTGATATTATTTTTTCGTAAAATGATAAAAAAAAAGTTATATCAAAAAATATAAATTATTTTTTCGAATTTCTAAACATTTTCGCTTATAACTTTTTTATTTATAGTTCTACGACAAAAAGTTACTTGACTAAAGTTGTAGAGGATTTGATTTGCAACAAAAAATGTTAATAAATTTTTTTTATCAGATAAATAGTTTAAGAGATACGTCGTAAAAACCATTTCAACCCCTATTTTCAAGATGGCGGCCGTGGGACGAGGGTGGCGACCCCACAAACTTGGTTTTAGCTTTACACTGACCCCCCCTACACATCAAAAAAATAAAATTGCGTCCTCTAAAAAACGCAACCCTAAATGTAACTTTTCAATGGACTATTTTGTAACCATACTTAGTGTTTCTAAAAAAATAGCTTTGATTTCTATTGTCAACATTGGTTGGCAGTGGTTATCAGCATATGGACAATGGTAATCAACACATGACAATGGTATTCATAATTACTTACGTAAAGTACCACCCATTACAGCTGGCGTGAAACCTGAGGGCTTTTGCTTCACCGATGCCATTCTTCCTTGTCTCGTCCAAATTTTCCACAAACAAGACAGGTGGTTTTTGCATCTTCTACAACGTCGTTGTCATCCTTGCAGAATATGCAATATATTAGTATGTAGTTATTTTAAAGACAAATCGAGTACTTTGGCAATAAGAACCCAGAACAAGAGGTCAAGAGTAACTTCCGTCACCACTGACCTATTAAGTCTTGTAGTAATTGTCATAATTTCTCTGTGTACTTAAAAATCTTCCACGTGTTGTTGTCGGAATATTATGTTTTTGTGCAGTATTTAGTTTTGGCACTAATTTGTTCTAGTTACTTTTATCTACACCCGTATGAAGAATAAACTTGCGTGTGACTGCATAATTAGACTCATAGCCGTTCCGGGGCGCAAAAAGTTAGCAATTCATTGCTCTATTTGTACCACTCATTGCTCTATCGGTACCTACAATCTGTGAGTATTTTGCATTCGTTACCTACATACTTAACTTATTTTTACAGTATTTAAAATGTTCGGAACATAACATGCTTCAAGAGTCAGGGTTTTTAGTTTTAAAGGAAACATACCTTCTGGAGGATGTCTACTTCATAACTTTTGAATTTATGATGCTTGGACTAAAAGTCTTCTAGACAGTTTTCTTCTCTGGTTAGCGTAGTATTTTTATAGAGACATTCATTAAATGGTCTGCCAAAGTTTAGGCTTGTCTTAATTGAATATGCAATCTCGAAAAAATTTAACATCCTGAATCTATATTATGTCATTAAATTTAATTAATACAATACTCCTAAATAAAGCTGGATGAAGTAAAACATTGTTTTGCACCTAATATTTTTTTAGAATAGCCTGTTTTCATATTAATTTAACTATGAAGCGATGTCGTTTTGATATTCGTATATCTCTTATTAATATTTGTATGCCTACCTGTCTATATATTTTTATTACGTATTCTAAATTACAACCGGGTATTAGTTCAGTTTTAAACACAACACTTTTTATTTCTGTTTTGATTTCAAAAATATAGTGACTATAATAAAACTCTCATACAGTAACATTTGCTTTTATGGCAGGTGTTTGCAGAAACAAACCATTTATTTTTGATTATGAAGAATTATTAGTAAAATTTAACCGAAAATAGGAGAAAGAAGTTTGCTATCGTAATTATTATTTAGTGATATTTTTTTAAAACAATATAACTAAGTAATTGTTACAAAATACCAGGAATTTGTCAATAGACAATTATTTTTTCAAATAGGCTACTAAAAATAGTTTAGTCTCATTTATAAATCCCAACACTTAATTATAATCACTTTCGTAGAAAATATAATTATATTTTTTAATGTTTCTGTTCATATTTATAAAAAAAACTTGATTGACTTGTCCAAAGTACTCCTTTCTGAATTTGCAATATTTCTCTAAAATCTTTCGATTGTTTTTATACTATTTAATTTATACATTTTAGCTGAAACGAATCACAATATCTAAAGCATGATAACATATAAATTAAACTAGTTAAGATTGAATTCAATATGTAGACTATAATATCGAAAACTGTTTTTATATTCTGATAAACCCTGTAAAAGCTTGCAGACTTAATCAATTGGTAAGTAGTTATTACTACTTAGTAGTTAGTTTTTAGCCTTTTAGTACGGAGCCATAACAACAAAATATGGACTGTACAAATAGGATTTGAATCCCTAGCCAAGTTACACCTACTTAGCGTTAAGTTCGTCTTTTATGATAATTCTTTTCCACTTTGCACAGTATTGTACATCGGTAGTGACAAGAAATGCAGTTAGCTCACTTGGCACGTTGCCATTATGGGATGAGTTTAGTTTTAGCTCTATTTCTGTTAGGATATTAGTCTCTACATTGTTCTAACTTACAAATATTTAACCTATATAGTTGTTATTATTATATATCTGTTCAAATTATTTGGACCTTATGTGGTTTAGCTCTATTCTGAGCAACAAGTGGTTGAGTCTTGGAGTTTGTAAAACGGTTTGAATACATACTTATCTCGTTATAATCGGATGAAATGTACATCCGTATAACAAAGTGATTTTGGTTTAGTCTATTGTTTGGTTTCGTGAATTATTTCACCACAGTCGTTTATCATGTTATTATATCGAAAATAATATGGTTCGGACATGGTTGCTCTGTTGGTTCAGGTGGGAACGAAATAAGCTTCTGATATCTGGTGATCTGGGTTACGCAAATATAATTGTAAAACGCGGCTAGCTGGCCTGAGCCTAGGTGTGCTTTTTGTAAAAGAATATAGCTCTAGGTGTAGTCTTAAAAATGCCAGTAATTCTATAATTGTTACGACTTGGTTGACACGAGAGAAATTGAATTTATAAAAAGTATATGAGGGTTTAAAATATTAGATAACTATGGTACTCGAAGCACATACTTTATTTATGTAGTCTCTCCATTCATACATATTATCTTAGGAGTGTAAATTGTATTGTTCTTCCTTACAATATCTATATGCAATCTATAGCCATTTCAATTCAATTATAAAGGGCATATGAAAACCGCACAATTTTTTTTCTTTGAAATACTCAATACTCCTTATTTCATGAAACGTTTTGGAAATACTTAGTCCACTGGGGCATATACTCCTGTATCCCATCGTCACTGGAGTCGTTAAGTGATAAAATGTTGGGTGTGTTATGGAGGTAAGTAACATTAATCGTCTTTTATAAATACAAATCAGATAATGGCTGGGGCTGCTGTAAATAAAATAGCGTCTCGGGGCAAGCTCTTGCCGCAACCCGTGGTCCGTTCGCGTTGCGCCGATTAGCTCAGCTTACACAATTCCTTATATAAAACTACTGCACCATCAATGATGCTGACAATATTTTGACAAGAGTACACTGAGTTGGTGACTTTAATACTTATAAATCCGCATCATGAGAGCGGTATTTATTTTAGGGTTTTTAATGTTATTGGCACTCGTGCATTCTCGGAGGCTGCCAACAAGGAAATCAGAACATAAAGCAAGTCTCGACAGTGACCAAGAACCGGCTGCGACGGGTCATAAAAAAGAAGCTCCTCAAAATCATGAATACAAAAAAGGTGGTGGTAAGGAACATCACGCGGAACATCATCACGATCAAGGTGAGAAAGGCGTGAAAGGATATAAGGGCCACCATCATCACGAGAAGGGAGAGAAAGGGCATCATGATAAAGAACAGCACAAGGGCGAGTATGACGACCATGGTGGACACAAACACGAACACCACCATGCAGACGGCCACTACGACGAACATCACAAAGGGGAAAAAGGAGAAAAAGGGCATAAATACGAAGAAAAGGGACATTACAACAAGGGTCACTCGACCAAGGGACACCACGAAATTCACAAACTAGATGAATTTAAGAAAGACAAGCACTTCTTCGATGAGGACGGAGAATCGGGTCACGAAGAGAAACATGGAGGGTTTCATGAGGAACATGGGCACAAGAAAGGTGGCCACTACCACAAAGGACACCATCACGGTGATCATCATGAGAAAGAACATGGAGAGAAAGGATTCCACGAGAAGGGTGGGCACCATCACGAACACAAAGGTCACAAGGAGACCGGCGGGCACGATGAACATCACAAACACCATAAGGAGCATGGAAAGAAAGGTGACCATGCGCATCACAAGAAATATGGATATAAGAAAGGCCACTAGAGACGAACTATGTTGGTCAGATTCTTTGACGAACAACGCTTCAGACTATGGTATTATTTATTTTTGGAAATTTACTATGTTATGTTTGATGTCGATCTTTTTGGTACGGTCCCAGTATAGTAATGGCTTAGAGTATTTAGGTAACTATAAAATAATAAATTATTTTTTATTAATTTAGACAAATATTGAAGTCATTAAAATAATTCTATAAAAGTCCGTGTCTATTTTACTACCACTTACTATTTAAATCACATGAATTTAAACAACAATGTAGAGCAACGTGAGAATAGATATTCGTGAGAATTTCCAGCGCAGGTAGCTCCATTCTGACACTCGGTGGCGTGAGTGTGAAATTCCGTCGCTTGTCTAAGTAATATGCTTTTAAACTAATTAAGGTTGCTAACCACCACTCCGAATCGTGTGACGACGTTATATGCGAATATTATCTTTATAGTGCTATGTAAAATGAGAAGTGAGGCAAGATTCCGTTAGTGAACATTGATGAGAGCTAGGTATGCCATACAAACAGAAAGCTTTATAATATTGTTTGTTTATAAGTAAAAATGCACTTTTTAACTACAAAACTGATTTTATATGCAAGTATAAATTACTTTCACAAAATATTACTTTTAAAGTGAAACAGTTTATGTGCCTATAGAACAATAATATTATTATGTTAGTTGTTATGTTGAGTTTGACGTAGAGCATGAATGAACCTACAAACGACTCCCTATTTTTATTGAAAAACTAACTTTCGACGACGTGGAAATATTAAATTAATACCAAATTTATCAACCATATCAATTTATCGACCTCCTTGTCAATAACCAATCTAAATATATTATTATTGAAATCGATATAACCTCACGTAGTTGATAGTTTGGGATTAAAACACCTGTTTATTTAAATATTATCGTTTAATTTACTGGTTACAGATTGCGGTCTATCTAATTTGTCAATTTCACAGCTGTGCTAATTTGTTTTTTTTGCTTCAGCACGCTCAGATTGAGTTACAAAAATCAATACAAACTTGACCTCGTTTTCGGACACTATCATCTCTTTGTGTTCGCAACAGTACTGATTGGGTACCTTTTTTTTCGGATGGACATATTTAGTTAGCCACAAGGCTTTTGCTACTTCACCGGGCATACATTAGGTTACCATATTTTGTGTTTAATGAGGAATATGTCATGAGTTAATTTAAACATATTCGGTTAGTGGATTTTTATTTCAAAGAGAACATAGCTCTCATGTGTATGTATAGTCTGTGGCTATTACATTTCAATTTATCTACAAAATTCTGGACTAACGTTTCATCTCTATAGGGGACTATTTTTGAAGAATCTTTTTGGCCAGGCCAGAGTGCAGTTGCAAGAGCGGAATCAAATGCCGGGGATCTTGCGCCCCGCAGACTCACCTCTCGACAACTTTAGATGCTTATGTAGTGTTTACCCCTGGCCATCTTGGCAGATGTGGATTTTGATTGGAGGGCCACCTAAGCTAAACCGGTTGGCAGGCGTCAAGCTGCAAATGTGTGTGTGTTAGAGTTTTAGAGGCAGCTGTCCCATCTTACTCCATAGCCCTGCTTTCCTATCCATTTAGCATCCCATTCACATTAGTGAAAATGAAATTTCTTCGTCTCCTGTTATAGTTTCCTATCTGTGTAGGACTGTCCGTTCGTACATGTTAATGATGTATCAAGGTATAGTCGTCCATAGATGCAGCCAATTCATCATCTTTTTGATATTTTAAGGTAAAGAGGTCTTTTCAATGTTGGCTCCGTTCCCGGATCTCCTTGGGCTTGTGGCATAAAAAAATAGCTAAATAATAAAACTAATGTTTATTTGCTAAAAGTATGGTTAATGTGCTAATTAATGGAATCCCGTTACGGATCTATAACTTTGTAAATATTTTGACTTTCACCTGGTTGCCAAAAGGAAGATGGCAAGAATATGGGCTAAAATGTTTGTGAGAATCTACTCGAAATAATGGATTATAATCATACCAAGTAGCATTAGACAAACATACAGACACTGATAATAGCAGCTCCAGTATTGATAATAAGTCTGCTCTCTCATAAAAATACCAAAAAAGCTTTAATAACTACGATAACAGCACAAAGACAAGTGACTGAGTGTTGTAAGGTTTACACGAGTGAACTTTGCTTAAGAGAAACATTGACGTTAATTTTATAAAATATAGGTTTGTCCAAAATTAGAGTTGCCCAACTATCGATAGTTTTGCTATCGATAGATGACCTCGAAAAATAGTAACAATATCGATAGTGCTATCGATAGTATCGATATTTTTAAAGTAATACTATCGATATTATCGATAGTGTCGTTGCATTAAATGATTAAAACTATCAATAATATCGATAGATTGTAAAACTATCCATACTTTTGACCAACCCATGTTTAGGAGCAATACTATCGATAGTATTGCTCCTCGATAGTATCGATACTATCACTAATATCGATAGACTATCGATACTATTGATATGACGTCAACTATCGATAGACTATCAATAGTCTATCGATAGTCGACTATCGATAGGCAACACTATCCTAAATATTTTAGACGGATGGAAAAGCTAGCAGCGATAAAGTTGGATAGTTGTAAACTATTGATAAAAATAATAACTACCTAACCGAAGTTTTTACACTTTTATATAAAATAAAGGAAAACTTTTCCGAACCCATCAGAAAGTTTAATTGACGACGCTTTTTCTCTGTAATATGACAGGCTCGTTTTACTGTCTATAGCTACTTTTCCAGCTCAGTGTTTATGGACTACGGTAGTTGAAATTTTATAATTATGAAGTCTGTAACAGTTTCCTTTTTGTGAAAAAACGCACCTTCACATATTCTTCATAAAATGATATTTTATTGCTTTTTATAAGATTTAGTTTCACTAATTTCTGGAGATTGTCGGCTTAAATGATCTTTTCGGCGGTATTACCTAAATTCTTGACATTAAACTTTTATAGTTTTCTGAAGACGGCATGGAGTGAGGGGCAGATGTCGCTTCGTAGAATACGAGGGTTAATGCCATAATCACCACACGTGGTAGGCGGATTGGTGATTGCAATAAAATGGTAGATAACCTTGCTGATAAATATAACAACAATAAAAAAAAAACATAACTATAACAATTTATTTAATGTAACAGAAGTTTCTTAAGTGTCTTAGATAAATTACAATCAATTTAGTTTGTGCACGACAAGATATATTACGCTTACTGGCAACATGTTGTAGCCATCATATTTCACGAGAAATAAACGATTTATAGTGTACCTAACTGTATTGTCAACTATTGTCATAGTGTAGTGTAAAGGATAGCTTATTGTAAGCTAGGCCCCTAAGGTTGCTAATGTAATGCTAGTTCATTTATAAACAAAAGTGTATCACTCGAGCCTTCATTTAAGGAATATATTATTTTTAAATTATTAGTAACCTAAAAACGAATCCTAATATCTACATGATGATAGTGTATGATGAATGCTTTTATAATAATATATTTATGAGAGGAAAACAACGTGTATTGAACGTTGGCCATTTAAAGTGAAACGAAAGTGAATTCATTTGTTTGTGGTGGAGGCGGAAAGAAAATAATATTTCTTAACCAAAATATTAGGAACTACCTATATCACCTCAGACCAAATAAACCGCCTGTAAAATTCTTCCTTGGCGTGTACATTCCTAGCTTATGCACACCGGCGTACTAAAACTATGCCTTATCTTGTAAGTCAATCTGACGCAGCGTCAGCAAACTTCATTATTTGTTAACAAAAATTCCGAATGGAGTCGTGAAAAGGTAAACAAATAAAAGCGAAATGTTATTTTTATATCGTTTTAGTACTGAAAAAAGCAACACTTTTGCCCACACTAATGCACAAAAAACCGGTCTCAGTGCATTGTACGACAACGTCTTTACTTTTTATTTTGTCTGTCAGCACAGCTCAAGGTAAAGGTAGCTTCATTTTGCTTTACACTGAATATTTAGGATATCTTTAACAAGTTTTTGCAGAGATTTGTCGTCGATCTGCCTTAAACAGAATTTCTATACGTGTATTGTGAATTTTAAACAATTTTCGACTTTTGTAACAGGTGCATTTTACAGCCCCTGTGTAAACTTTAAAACTTTTTTATGATGATAACATATTTCACTTCAAATGTTGTTTGTTCATAAAAAACACTGCGTATTATAATCGCAAACAATTGTTAGAATTTAGCTAAGTAGTGTATGTTTGCTTTGAGAGGTCAAACGGCCTGATTTTTCCAGGACATGTTAAGAAGGATATAAGTAAAAAAGGGAAATCCCGAAATTGTATTTTAGACTAGCTTCCTGGGCGCGGTTTCACCCGCGTAGCCCTTGTACCTACCCGTGGAAACCTTGTTATCCCTTATGTACAACATAGCATATTACCATAAAATTGAGAAAGAATGTTTCTAATCGGTCGAGGACCTAGTTCCGGAGTCTATTCAGTGTAAACAAATAAACAATGAATTCTTTACTCTTTATATTATAAATATATTTTAGTACAGGTAATACAAATAAATTGAGTTTTGTTGATACTTGAGTACATGAAATAAACGATGTTTTATTCAGCACTTAGGTATTTATTTACACTTTTAGGGCCTAAGCACTCAACGTTTTTTAAACGCGCCGTCAACGCGCGTTTTAGAAACGCACGTTGACAGCGCGCTTTTATTCTACAGAGCAGTTTGTTGTCGTTTGTATCGATACATACACGCGTTAGCATCGCGTTCATATCGATTCAAACGCGCGATACTGGTGCGTCGCTAGCGCGCGCGCCTTACAGGCGGGGTTTCACCCGCAACGAGGGAGGTGTGTTTACGTAAGTTACAATCGAGCAATTTGCTGTACCACACGTTTTTGGAACACAACAAATGGAGCCTTTCGACACAGAGATTTTGAAATTGAATTTCAATTATGAACCAGCCAATATTGTGGAATTCACGATTGGTGGATTATTCAAATAAAGTTTTAAAGAAAAATGCCTGGGATATTTAATTTGCAAGAATTTTGAGGCAAAATTTTGATAGCAGTTTGCAAATTTTATTCATGTTCTATTAATTTTCTAAACGTTGTTGTATAAGGTCAGCGGCGGCCTTAGGGGGTGGCGAACAGGGCTTCCGCCCGGGGCCTCGCTCTTGCAGGGGTCTCGCGCAATAGCTCAAGAAAAAAAAAAAAAAAAACTCTATTTTTAAAATGTTAAACATTGTTTTGGATCCTTAATTTACAGTAAGTTACATAATTGATCCTAAATCAAACCACCAGACTTACTTTCACGTCACACACTTTTCACGAAGGACAAAGGGCCTCGCAAAGACCTGCCGCCCGGGCCCTCGCAATGGGTAAGGCCGCCGCTGTATAAGGTCTACACAATCTTCTCTCGCTTGTAAATGGATGTACCCACAAACGTTGGTAATTTTGGTAACAAAGCGCATGCAATCAATGCTGTCTCGACCGACGCCATCTTGCTACTGTTGACAAGGTTCTGATTAAAAACGCAATATGTCAGCAAGTTTGTATCGATACACACGCGCGTTTGCATCGATTCAAACGCATGCAGGTGTGCAAAGGTCTACATGCTGCGTCTGACTCGCGTGTGTATCGCGTCTGTATCGCTACAAACGCGCTTCAACGGCTCGTATAGAAAACGTGGTGTGCATAGGCCCTTACTTGTCAAGAAAATTCACAATGCATAAAATTAATTACAAATAGGTAACATTTACTATTAAATTATGTTTAAATTTATTTCAGGTGTGCTAGAAGCCTGTAATGCTGATATTCCACCAAAGTGTCGAGTAGAGACGAGGCCAGAAGAGAATTGAAATCACACTGACCCTGAAATTCCACTAAAAATAGCCATCGCGAGCTCGCGCGTGACCGCCGCGCCGCCCGTAGGCTTGTACTATCATGACGGTATTCTCAGATAATAACACGGTAATAAGTAGCAATGAACAACAATAAGCCTCTCGCGAGAAGCGTGTTTCTGTTGTAAAGTTAATTTATACTCTATATCGCAAGCAATACGGTTAATTTTTACACCATAAAATATTTCAATTCACGCCTCGCCTCGTCTCGTCTCGCCACACTCTTTCCACCAAAGATGCGCTGGGAGAGGATTGAAAATTTGCCATACAAATTTCAATTCTCTCCTCGCCTCGTCTCGTCTCGCCACTCTGGTGGAAAATCAGCATTAGTACCTAAATAACCTCTTAATATTAACGTTAATTAGTATTTGCTATATTTATTGCCTGTGGGCACCTTTAAGGGGCAATGACCACGACTCACGAGAGAAATAAAGAGGACTTGATCACTGGCATGGACTACAGGCACTGGATCACACGACAGGGTCAGGGGTCAACGCGGTCCCCGGTCTGTTCGGCGAGGATCCTAGCCTAGCTAACCTGCAGGTTTCTCTAACTACCTAAGTAGACGGCCCGGAGAATAAACTTAGAAAAAAACTACGGTTTATTCTTTTCCGTCTTCTTTTGTTCTATATCTTTTCTTATGTATAATAATTTTGATACAGGTTGAAAAGTATGTGGGCTGGGGCTCGCCCCTTGCAGTTATTTCATAAAAGAATAAATAAAAACGATAATCGTTCTACTCAAGCGGATGTGAAACCTCTTGCATATAAGGAAAAAAAAAATTACGTCGGGTACGCCCCATCCACATTTACAGTTAAAATAAACAAAACTAAACAAGGTCAACCCAGACACCATCAATGTGAAAACAAGACTATAAATTAATTATAACAAGAAAATACCCTCAACTGCAAGCCGACCAGCCACCGCAAGCAGCACCCGTTCACGAGTATGACGTGTGACAGCCATCGGCTCTCTCGCCATATAAGAGGGGAGGAAGCGACCCATCCCACATCGCCACCGCAAGCAATAAACTTAATTTTTTTTTTTTATGTTTTCTAGCAGACTTTTTCAGTCTACTAGTATTCTTGTTAACCCCTCGTGCTAAGCCAAACTGCTAGTGTTACGAGTGAGTTCACGTCGGTAGTGCAAACTCTCGCCATATAAGAGGGGAGGAAGCGACCCATCCCACATCGCCACCGCAAGCAATGACCTTAATTTTTTTTTTAAATGGTTTCTAGCAGACTTTTTCAGTCTACTAGTATTCTTGTTAACCCCTCGTGCTAAGCCAAACTGCTAGTGTTACGAGTGAGTTCACGTCGGTAGTGCAAAGGGTGGGATTCGAACCGGCGACCTCAAGATCACAAGTCCGACGCCCTAGCCATTGGTCTACGGCCGCTTTATTCATTGGGAGCATGACGATCTTACAGTTTTGGTAATCAGAATCTAGTATGTAACATCTAGATTGACCAGTGAGTAGAATGTTTCAGTAAAATATATAATAATAATATGTCAAATACAAAATGAATCATTACATTAAATCTTATGATATAATCATCACTACATAGTATAAAACAAAGTCGCTTTCTCTGTCCCTATATCCCTATGTATGCTTAAATCTTTAAAACTACGCAACGGATTTTGATGCGGGTTTTTTTAATAGATAGAGTGATTCAAGAGAAAGGTTTATATGTATAATACATCAGCATTGCACCCGTGCGGAGCCGGGGCGGGTCGCTAGTACAAAATAAAATAGATACATTAAAATGTTATACTTAAGCGTTTATTCTTAGAGACTCCAATACTTTATTTCATGTATTATACGTAATTATTTTTTCGTAAATTTAAGCTCTAGTTAAGTAGCTGCCCAACAAGTTGTTGTTGATACTTATACATAACTATTAACTAACTGAGTATATTTTTTATAGAAATAAGGTGACTTAACTAGGTAGGTACTCCGGTAATTATTTTGAATGTCATCAAGTACAATTTTTATTATAATTTTTATTTACGATTTTTTGTGTCTTTATCCCATAGTATACAAATCAAATTGAAGTTTTAAACAACCTGTTCCAGTTTCGGTTCCAAAATTTAACAAAATATACAAAACACTGGCCGCTTTCTTGAACAAGTAAACAGCGAACTGAGAACGCTAAACCACGCCCGAGTGTTCAGATACATCGAAGTAATGTATTGTACAGAGAGAGATTTTGCTGCTATTTTTGCAAAAGCCTTTTCTAACGATGAAACCTCGTATTTTATACACATTACCGATGCAGGACTTGTGCGGTAAAAAAGTAAATTTACTTCTCGGAATGCTGCACAGACTAAATAAGAAAGAGATTTTTGAGGGCGGTTTTCGAGAGATGATATTTTAAGTAGATTGATATACTACCTAAATATATTTATTGTTGTGATTCCTCTTAAATATTTCGCACGTATTACGATATAAATCTTCAGCAAGTGACATTTTCCTGTTTAGTGGAGGCTTGTCTCAGAGGAGTAATATTGGATAATAATAATAACATTTGTTGATGAAGAATTGCATAGTATGGAAAACTCTTACAATATTACTTTATGCCCGGTGAAGTAGCAAAAGCTTCGTGGCTAACTATATACGTCCGTCCGAAAAAAAAACAATATTACTAGTTTTTTAATTAGTTACTCTGATTGTTTCTTTAACTCGTCAGTTCTGAAGAAATAAACGTCTAAGCCCAAGCGATTGATAAAATAAGCGAAGTGGAAACACAGCCAGTGCAGCAGTGGAGAAAATGCGACTGGCAATATTGTAACACGGAACTAACGGGTTTCTCTCCACATTTTTTTTTAATTACCTATATGATTAAACGATGTGTCTATTTGTTAACTGTTCTTCGTGGTCGACTCTTTTATTAAGTCGGCTTTTGTTATTCTTGAATAAATCAGCGTTCTCTTGGCTCATAAAACAGTTACTTTAAGATAGTTTTGAACTTAGCTATCTTTAAGAGAAAAATAGCACAATATAACTGAATTTACTGTGTGGGTACAACTAGCTTCTAAGTAATAATAGTTAAAATAAGCTTCGCTTAAAATATTCAGCTACGTACCTACCTATATTTTTCTATCCATTTACTATCTGCGTATTTAAAAGTATTGAAAAATTCAGGTTTGTTTTTTGTGAAGGTATATCCTCCTCTTTATAGCACAACCTCCGTAGCGTAGCGGTATTGGCTCGCTTTAAATCTGATCTCGGGATCTGGATCTGAATCTGGAGGTTTCGTGTTCGGGATGGGGATCGGACCCCATCCCGAACACGAAACCTTTTTTTTTTTTATGGCACTAATCCCACCCTCATTCCCACCACTGCAACTCCTGCAAGCCAGGATCAACAGTGGCACACACGGGTAATGGCAATTAGCACCGAGGCTCACCAAGTCTCGGGAAAAAGTTAAACTGCCTTGGGACCAACGCATTTAATCAGAAAGAGATTAGGAGGAGTAAGAAAGACTTACCTATGTTTTCACTTCCCTCCATAGCAAAGCGGGAGACAGCAAATGGGAAAATAAAATAATAAGACATAAGTAGTCTTGAGGGGTAATTTACAACTGGAGAAGCCAGTTGTAAAGCACCACGGACGGGTAATAAATTACGGGGACTACCGTAAGCTGTTATTTTGGATTCCAGTAGTAGGTATGGCAAAAGCGTCTAAAAGCACGGAAATTCTGTTTGGACCCCATAAACAAGATCCATATAATAAACAGCCCTTGAGGAAACCCTCAGGCTATCTAGCAAAACTTTACGCTCCCGATGCCAAAAAATATGATGGGCGGATTGTTCATAATTACTGTTGGAGGTTGAGCATGGACATAACGGTGATGGTAGATACTAATTTGAAAGAGTATAATTTACTTTGGAAATTACCGTGACCAGTAAGAAATTGTGCGACGCACTGATCGATTTCGAGCCAGTGCTTGGCCAGCCGGTCACTGACAGATAGAAAGAACTGGTAGAGATGTATGCCTGTATGCCTTGGTAGAATTTTCACACGAAACCTTTGTGTAAATTCTAAAATTTATTTCCGGGCTGGTTGGTTGAAGGACTACCTTTCGTGTCTCGGAAAGCACGTTAAGCCGTTGGTCCCGATTGTTATTACATCATCTACAATAATCGTATATTAAGGAACGGGCAGTAGCGATTCCTTGTATGTTAAAACATTATACTGCGGTCACCAACCCGCCTGCTAAGTGGTGACTATGGCAAATACCTTCCATCGGGGTAGGCCCATGTTCAGCAGTGGACGTTATACGGGCTGATGATGCTGATGATGATGAAGGCATATCTTAAAAAATACTATACCCTACAACATTTCATATGTAGAGTCCTAAAGATGAAAATGTCTGTGGATATATCAGCCACTTGGTCAGTTCTTTTCTTTTAGTGCATACCCAAACACGTCAAAACAGTTAAAAATATACGTAAACTAATTTAACTATTTAAAAAGTTCAACCAATTTTAAATAGGTATATTGTACCTACGCAGTCCGCCGATGGAGCTCGCTATAATGTTTTGTGATGATATTCCACGAATTGAACAAATATGTAAACCGAATACCATATAAACAAATATATATTTATTTACTTAATTTGAGTTTATTACATGACTAATAATTACGTGGTCGCGAATATAATATTATCAGCTCATAACTGTTAATTACTGCGCTGTAAACAGTCGTATACAGTCTGCACACAGATGGATAAAAGCGGCAATAAAACGAGTGTAGTTCATAATAATCCACACTTCAAATTATTATTTATTAACTTAAGTTACGACTGTGTGAGTTATAACTGTGTTCAATAGTATAATGTGTTCAATCTTGGCATATTTTTGTAAGGAATACTTTCGTATTATCAAACTAAGTGAACTCAAATGAAGCATTCAACGTTTAAGGTTTAGTAGAGTAAGCAAATGATTCGTAGGACGTTTTATTATTTCGCCTCTTTGCTTCAATAACGTGATAAGTCTGAAAATTCCACTTTTCAAGATATCACATTATTGAAGCAAAGAGGCGATGTAGGGTTTATAACAGAAATTTTGCTTAATGTAGCTTAATGATCAAATAGTTGAAGAGTCTATTGAAAAAAAAAAGGTTTGGAAACCAATAACTTAGCGCATAATAAATTTATTTAGTAAACATAGCTATTATTTTGTCAATTTATGCATATACAACTAAAGGCATCTAATTGAAAACGAAATAAATATAATTAAATTTAATACAATGCTTGTCTGTTATACAATGTAAATACCAGCAGCTGGGCAACGTTACGCATTGACAAGGGCTGAATAAATACTTACATTAAATGGTTTTTTTTGGAGGGATATATGAAGTTAGCCATGAGGCTTTTGCCACTTCACCGGGCATAAAGGCGAGCAGAGCTCCAGCCTAGATAAATGGCTTAAAAACTACAAACTAAACCTGCGCAATAGTGCGTCCCCTGTAGGACTTCGGCCTCGGCTCAGGGCGGTCGATGGCAGGACGATTGAGAGTTTATTTCTCTTATTTTTTTAGGGGAGTTTAATGAAATAATGAATTTTATTCAGCACTTAGGTATTTACATACACTTGCACTTGTCAGAATTACAATGTAAGAAGATAAATTTATTAAAAAAAGAACCCATAACTAACAGATAATTCTTACTCTATAAAATATCCGACTAGGTAACTTACAGTAGTAGGTAGGCAATAGCAAATCTACAGATTGCGCAGTCCGTCCGTCTGTCCTATGACATTTTTTGCAATTAACCAATCATTATTATTATAAGAAGAAATTAAACCGCATCCAAATTGCAAGTGGTCACATTATATCTAAGTGGCACACACCTGAGGGCACCCTTATGGGGTTTTTTCAAAAAAAAAATGAACTCGCTGTAAACGGTGGTATTCAGCACACAATTTATGTTTATTTCTAGTATTTATTGTGTGCAAAGCACTTCTCTTTTGATATTTATTTAAATTATGTCTAACATGCATTATATGTTAGACACAATGCATACGGGCTGTTGATGATGATGATGATGCATTATATTTTCGTAAATGTATTGAGAATTTAAAAATTTAAATAAATTAATTAAATTTAGTCCAACTGTCGCTCTACTTTACAGTTCGCGGGCCTCTCGGACTTCGTGTCTACAAGGGTATAGGAAGGTTGAAATGTTTAATGCTATAATATTATGGCTTATGAAAAATTGCAATAAGTAGGTAAGTATTATGAGTTATAACGGTTGTCGGAGATTTTCGAAAGGGCTTCTAGCTTGAGTTTTATTACCATGTCAGAAAATCAGTTAACTATACCTAACCCATCAATCTTCTTTGTTGTCACTGTTGAGTATTCGGAATAGAAGGAACACTTGAGTAAGTAAAGAAACAAGACTTAACTGCGCGTCATTTATTCGATTACTGGTCCGTTTATCGTTAATCATAATTTATTGAAACAATATTAATTGTAAGGAGTGATGGATCGGTTTTATATGTATGTATGTTAATATTATTAACATACATACATATAAAACCGATCCATATATATGTTGTATATAAATAGTATATTATCTTCTATTTTTTTACATTTTGTATACATTTAATCAACAGTCTGGAGGTCAACATTTTTATCAGAGGGCAGTCTACTATCGATACTGAGGGAGAAAACGCTGCGACAAAATGCATTACGCATGTCAAAATTTTTATATAGTTATTGCTTCTTAACTTATTTTACCTTATTATATTTACTAAGGTAATTAAGGTAATTTTACTATATAATTATTAAGTAAAATTTACAAAGTCGTTAATTTTAAAATTACTGATTGGATTGCTCTCAAATTTGACACTCGGATGGTAGTTATAATGTAGGCTAAACGCTGAAACAAAATTGTTCAAAAATCACCTTTTAGGCCGTCGAAATGGAGGTCCATATTACGGAAATATTGAATTTTACGCTAACGCGCAGTGAAAGATGGGTGACAGCTATAAATAAATTAAAAAACACTGTAATAATTCACATATTAATATGGATAAGGTACTGCCCTGATTTTGGTCTCAGTCAAGTTAGGTACGTTAAAATAAATATATAAGAATATCCTATTCTAGGGATTGCAGGGAATGGGTAGCAACAACTTGAATTACAATGATTTTTGCTATTTATAAAAGACCATAATTAGAGAGCTCCATACTACAATAAAATAATCATGAGTCCTAGACAAACAATATGCGTTTTAAATACTAGAACACCCGCGCTAATTAGCTACGAAAAAATTTATTTGTAAATAAATCAACAATAAAATTGTAGATAAACAAATCTTTGCAGTTTTCGGAAAAACTGTGAGCGCCTTCAATATTAATACCGCAGAGATGATTCGCGAACGTCTATTCGCATATTTTAGAATTTACGAGAATACATTAGACTGGTGGGGTATAACGGTATAATCCATTGATAACGCTTTTACACTAATTAACGAGTGAGTAGGGAGCTTAGTGACGTCACACCTCGCTTTAGATTTATGGGTGCAGATGCTGTCAGCTTGTAATCCTGAGGAGCTGACGTGTCGGGGCCGCTCCGCTCAACATTGTGAATTTGTCTGCGAATCGTTGGCTCAGCGATCAAGATGTTCTGAACCCATTTATATGTCCATGCCCTTTTTTCAATCAAAAAAACGGATTATTTAAAACCTCCCAGTTAAAATATACCTAAGTAATTTTCCTTTTTACTTTTTGGTGCAACTTCTCAGTTTTTTTTATTAGGTGCACCCTTTATTTTATCTTTTGTATTGTAAAGGGGTTTGAAGTGATTAAAACACCTTACAAATTGTCAGAAAGTGATTTTTGACAAAATTTGATTAAATAATCGACATTTGTAGCCATGGTTGTGGTAACCATCTTTATTACTATTTATACAGATATTATTTTATATTGCCAAAACTTACGTACTTTTATAAAGGAACTACCATTCAATAAATTCACAAAAACCTTAGAGGTATGAGTAATAGAACACGACTTTTATTAATTAAATGACATTTTAATATTACCAAATGTTCAAGACAACATGAATGTATTGCGAAACTTAGATTTATATAAGAGTTACATTGTATGACTTACTTTACTTAATTTGTATGGTTAGCTTTCTTTTACCTAATCATTAATATATGCATGTCACTATTATGACGAAGTGTTACGGATCCTTTAATTATAGATACTAAGATCTACACTGTACCAACACTTGTGGCAAATAAATAAATAAATTTATAATACGATAAAATTTTGAAAAACCCTTTACTCTTTATTTACCTTGATCTCTACAGTCACTTAAATGATAGGTATATTATATTTTTACTTTTAGACTTTCACGTATCATATTTATTTTAAGATAATTTGAAACGTAGGCGAAATAATAAAGGTAAATGTAGTCGCGTTAGAACCTAACCGAAAGTTTATCTAATTGTGAATTTATTATATATTTTATTCAAAACGTATTCCATTACTAAATGCAATGTAGTAGTTTAATATTTACACATATACCTACGTAAATATTATTAAACTACTTTGATATTAAAAGACTTTATTGTGTTAAGTCCTACGAATCATTGTTTGTATAATCTGAAGATCGATAAGGCTATGTCAATGCTCACATATTAATCCCGAGTTAATAAGTTAAAGTTTGTGAATCAAAGCAATTCAAAGCAATTATGCCATATGTTATATGAAGAGTTTTTTGTGCACACATCACGTACTGATTTAATGCGGTTGGTTGACTTCTATAAGCTATGCTATTATACACGACTTTATTCGCTTTATCTGAGGAATGCTGCATATTATTTTCCTGGATATTTTGCAGTGAAGCTAACGAAATCTTATACTAATATACAAAGCTGACGAGTTTATTTGTTTGCTTGAACGCGCTTATCTCAGGAACTACTGGGCCGATATAAAAAAAATCCAGTGTATTTAACACTGGATTTTTTTTATATCGGCCCAGTAGTTCCTGAGATAAGCGCGTTCGTTAGCCCGTTTATCGAGGAAGGCTAAAGCTATATTATATTATTAAGTTCCCATGGAAACGGGAGCTACGCGGGTGAAACCGCGCGCGGGAATCTATTTTTTAAATATAGCCTATGTCACTCAGGGTGAATGTAGCTTTCCAATTATGAAACTATTTTTGAAATCGGCACAGTAGTTTTTGAGTTAATTCATCACAAACATACACAAAAATACAAATCCTTCCTCTTTATAATAAAAGTATAGAAGTATAGATTACATACTTACGTTGTGCACTTTTTTAATTTTTTTTCATGATTAATCTGCTAAATTATCGGAGATGACGTTTGGATTGGCGAGACATAGTGAAAGAAAGACAAGAAAATATATTAAAACAGGGATAGAAAATCTAAATACTATTTATATAAACGAAATGAATCGCCAAAATGTAGAAATGTACGCGATAACTTGATAACAACTTTACAACGTGGTTAAACTATGAGGTCAAGGTTTGTATTAAAGAAAATTCTAGATAATCCACGAGAAATGTCAATACGGCCGACGGGCACAAGCAACACAGACATAAACAGCTAGTCATTAAATAAATATTTTGCCCTTTAATTTTGCCCATTAATTTGCCCTTTTTTCAATCAAAAAAACGGATTATTTAAAACCTCCCAGTTAAAATATACCTAAGTAATTTTCCTTTTTACTTTTTGGTGCAACTTCTCAGTTTTTTTTATTAGGTGCACCCTTTATTTTATCTTTTGTATTGTAAAGGGGTTTGAAGTGATTAAAACACCTTACAAATTGTCAGAAAGTGATTTTTGACAAAATTTGATTAAATAATCGACATTTGTAGCCATGGTTGTGGTAACCATCTTTATTACTATTTATACAGATATTATTTTATATTGCCAAAACTTACGTACTTTTATAAAGGAACTACCATTCAATAAATTCACAAAAACCTTAGAGGTATGAGTAATAGAACACGACTTTTATTAATTAAATGACATTTTAATATTACCAAATGTTCAAGACAACATGAATGTATTGCGAAACTTAGATTTATATAAGAGTTACATTGTATGACTTACTTTACTTAATTTGTATGGTTAGCTTTCTTTTACCTAATCATTAATATATGCATGTCACTATTATGACGAAGTGTTACGGATCCTTTAATTATAGATACTAAGATCTACACTGTACCAACACTTGTGGCAAATAAATAAATAAATTTATAATACGATAAAATTTTGAAAAACCCTTTACTCTTTATTTACCTTGATCTCTACAGTCACTTAAATGATAGGTATATTATATTTTTACTTTTAGACTTTCACGTATCATATTTATTTTAAGATAATTTGAAACGTAGGCGAAATAATAAAGGTAAATGTAGTCGCGTTAGAACCTAACCGAAAGTTTATCTAATTGTGAATTTATTATATATTTTATTCAAAACGTATTCCATTACTAAATGCAATGTAGTAGTTTAATATTTACACATATACCTACGTAAATATTATTAAACTACTTTGATATTAAAAGACTTTATTGTGTTAAGTCCTACGAATCATTGTTTGTATAATCTGAAGATCGATAAGGCTATGTCAATGCTCACATATTAATCCCGAGTTAATAAGTTAAAGTTTGTGAATCAAAGCAATTCAAAGCAATTATGCCATATGTTATATGAAGAGTTTTTTGTGCACACATCACGTACTGATTTAATGCGGTTGGTTGACTTCTATAAGCTATGCTATTATACACGACTTTATTCGCTTTATCTGAGGAATGCTGCATATTATTTTCCTGGATATTTTGCAGTGAAGCTAACGAAATCTTATACTAATATACAAAGCTGACGAGTTTATTTGTTTGCTTGAACGCGCTTATCTCAGGAACTACTGGGCCGATATAAAAAAAATCCAGTGTATTTAACACTGGATTTTTTTTATATCGGCCCAGTAGTTCCTGAGATAAGCGCGTTCGTTAGCCCGTTTATCGAGGAAGGCTAAAGCTATATTATATTATTAAGTTCCCATGGAAACGGGAGCTACGCGGGTGAAACCGCGCGCGGGAATCTATTTTTTAAATATAGCCTATGTCACTCAGGGTGAATGTAGCTTTCCAATTATGAAACTATTTTTGAAATCGGCACAGTAGTTTTTGAGTTAATTCATCACAAACATACACAAAAATACAAATCCTTCCTCTTTATAATAAAAGTATAGAAGTATAGATTACATACTTACGTTGTGCACTTTTTTAATTTTTTTTCATGATTAATCTGCTAAATTATCGGAGATGACGTTTGGATTGGCGAGACATAGTGAAAGAAAGACAAGAAAATATATTAAAACAGGGATAGAAAATCTAAATACTATTTATATAAACGAAATGAATCGCCAAAATGTAGAAATGTACGCGATAACTTGATAACAACTTTACAACGTGGTTAAACTATGAGGTCAAGGTTTGTATTAAAGAAAATTCTAGATAATCCACGAGAAATGTCAATACGGCCGACGGGCACAAGCAACACAGACATAAACAGCTAGTCATTAAATAAATATTTTGTAAATTTAATTGTAATAAATTAACTCAACAACTTCTGGACCGGTACTTATATACAATTATATATGTATAAAATATGATGTTACATTATCCATTATTTATCATAAACATTAAATATGCGCGATTAGCGGGTGAAAAGATAACCATTATCCTAATGGAGTAACTATTGAAGGTAAGCTATAGTACCTTAGCTTTCTACAGACAAATAAAGTTTGAGTAAGATGACTTTTAAAATTTAAAAATTCAACACTAAAGTAGGTAACAAACTGATAAATTAGATTTCCAAGAGTTTATCCGTCCCTGAAAGCCGTTATCTACATACATAATAAATTTCCTCTAAATCGTCTAAAGTAATAAGATGTACCTACGTTACGTGCCACTGACATTGACGAAACTTCTGTGAAGATTTATTCTATAATAGTAGTAAGTTTGAGGCTAGCAGCACTCTGGAATGTTCGGTACACATTACTAGTTTTGGAAACCACAGACCTTGTTTCTGCTTTCAACCTCACTGCGTTTTATGATATCGATTTTTGAGAATCTTATACTAATATGTAAAGCTGAAGAGTTTGTTTGTATGCTTGAACGCGGTAATCTCAGGGACTACTAGACCGATTAGATTTTTTTTTGAGGAAGGATATATTAGGAAGTTCTTACGGGGACGGGGACTATGCGGGTGAAACCGCGCGCGGGAAGCTAGTAACAACATATACAGTACATTTTTTGGGTTTGTGTTGTTTCAGAATTTTTGATATTTTAACTTTATAGAGAAATTGAAAATTTGAGTTTATAATGGTTTTCTGAAAACCGATGTGGCATTTTACAAAATAGCAAGTAATCCAAAATTTTAAGAGACTCATAATACTACAGAACTACAACAATAAATTGCTTAAAAGTCTGTTGTATACCTTAAAATAAATTTTAATGGTTAAAAAAAATTGTTTAAAATTTCGGACTCATACTATGTAGGTACTTACGCCCGTACCTATGCCCGTACCTATATCGATATTGAATTGTAGATGGTGTCTGTAAATATAAAAATCATAAGGTAAGTGCAGAATACAAATTATTTGTTTGAATAACAACGTCTTCAATCTAATTTTGTAATAGATACCTTATTAATTAATAATAATTATAATAAGTATTATTTTTATACTTTTTTGATCTGTAGAAGTGAAAAGAAGCCTATAAAGCATAGATTGCCAAGGGAAGAGGGGGAGGGGCGTTAACTAGTGGGCACTAGAGATATTCTTGGGAGGCGATAGGCAGTAGCAGGTTCGAGATGTTGTCGTGTTATTGGTTGATTTATAATATTGTTAATAACACTATGTATCGTAATAAAAGTAATAAACAATATGCGTTTGTTCTTCCTGTCGTTCATTTGCTATGAAGCGCCAGGCACATGTCCATGAGCTCATTAAAAAAAACTTCGCACCATAAAAAAAACAACAGAGACACCACACACGGCGAGCGGGCATTTTAGACGTCTGATACTTATATCGAAAATTGTCGAATTATCAAGAATCCGATCCTATCCTGAGACCAAATTAAATCACTGAACCTTATGGATCGAGGTGTGGAGATGTCGGCGTGGCTGCGAAAATCAGGTGAGTCTGCATGTGGATTTCATTGCTCTCGACGAGTTGAAGAACATCGTTTTATCGCGTATCGAACTTATACCTATGTACCATGGCCTCTCACTATTTTGGTTATTAGGTGCTTGCTAGACATTTTGTTTCATTTTTGGATTTTTTTTCTATGGGAAGGGAGGTAGTCCACAAAATATTGGCAACCTGTGTAAAAAAAATATATAATTTTGTATCCAGGATTAACATAGTCTAGCTTAATTAAGAATGTTTAAAACTATTTTTAAAATCGAATACACTCGCATGATAGTTGTCACTTAGATGTTTAGTAAATTAAAACAAAAAAAAAATACGCATTTAATTTTAGTGAATAGCATTGTTGATTAGAAATGTGAAGCAAAGAAACATAAAATAATTATTATTAGTAATATCATTTATATTTTATGTTCAGTTTACATTTATTAAATCAACCAAAATGTATCCGTTCTGAAATTCACTTATATAGACATAATATAAACCCTTACCTAAGTACACTAGATCATGACAACATCAGTAGTTTGTATAACTTACTATATAACGTAATTTATTCGGTTAGTAAATACTTATTAATAATATTGTTGTTGAGAGAATGAGTTAGCAAGGCTGGTCACGTTTGGGATAAGATAAACAGCAGATATTTTATGTTAAACATTTAGTTTTATTAGCTTGGATACCGTGTGGCCTCGACTACATACATGGCTGGATTTTTGTTGGCCACATAAGATATAGGTATGTTATTTAGCAGCATCAATGTAGCGAAGAGAATGATATAGTGCTCGCGTATGTAACTTTGAGTTTCGAATATTAGTGCAGTCATTGAAGCGAAAAATAGGGTCTTCCCTCCGATTTTTTTTACTGTGAACCTATTTGCATGAAATTTTGGAATTAGGCTCATCTTACCCATAACTTACTAAAAGTGAAAATGATCTGAGCTCCGCCTTTTATTTTTAAGGGGTGTAAACAACCCCCTAATGGAAAAATTGATATTGAGCCATTTTATCGCTCGAATACGATTAGTTTTTGGACTATAACTCTTCAATTCTGATGCTATCACAACTTATAAAAAACCATTTTAAAGGTAATTAAAAGAGCTATAAATTTAGATTACAATATATAGTGAAAAACCTTTTATTTTAAAACGGTGAAGGGTCAAAGGGCTCGAGAGAGACTGTGATTGCGCTGCCGCGCGCTCTTTAAACAATCATACCTCCGTCAATTTTTGTGTGACAGAAAAAATAAAATAAAAATATTTTTTGTCAGAAAAAGACCTACATTTTTATCATTATACTTTTATACGTATCATTCATCATATTTGAGATATTATAAAAATAACTGTGTGCTCCTTTAAAAAGTATTTTTATCTTTTTTTCCTCTAAAATTAGTACTCATTGGAATATAATTTCTAATAACTAGATAATCAATTGCTTAGATTATAATAATTTATAATTAATAATACCCACAGCAAATAAGATAAAGTGATTTGTTTCCGCGTCCGGTGTTTTGACTTGATTTCAGTGGCGCTAACGGTTTGGCTCATTTTTTTTTTATCTTAATACCTACGTGACAAACTATCCATCGCGCCGCATCGGTGGCAGAAAGAACAGAAAAGGCTTGCGTTTGCGTGTTTGATTTATTTAGGAAAATAAACAAGTTCGGTGGTTTGGTCACTCAAAAAATTGACTTCGCTGAAAGCTTTTATTAATAAACCCGTGTAATATTCCTTCTTTTTTTAAGTCAATATGATAGATTATGTGTCTTGATTTTCAATCATACTGCTTAATAATAACAATTTAGCATAATTTAAATGTTATTGAAGAATAAGCTTACTTTTTTGATAACAGTGTCATTGATCTCGGTGTTTTCAGTGGAACTTACGTTAATATATTAGGGAATGCCTATGAGATTGTATTGTTGACCAATAATACTTCTTCGACTTTTTAAATTGGTAGAAAATTACTTAATTATCTATAATAAATTAAAAGCCATTGTCAAAGCTAAATAATGTAAGAAGGCATATTACAAAATATCAGACTATGTTAATTACACAATAGCTTGGAAGTAACATGCTATGGAATGACACTGCTGCTTAACAATATTTTAAAAGTGATAAACTGATTATTTGAAAAAGGATCAATATTTTGAGTTCCCTCAAAAACAAATATAAGCAGAAAAAAATATACTTTTAAAATAAGGAATCAGAGTTCTTGCAAAAAAAAAAAAACACCAAAGCAATTGACACCGAAGTCAACCAAATTATAAGATCTCAGAGAATGGCCCTTTTAACCGTGCTCATTTTAAAGCTTTTTTCAAGCACTACAAAACTCTATTTCATTAGAATGCATTAAATATATCTGCTCGGCGCTAGATGGCATTGAATACATCGATTAAATTTCAGACAAATTAAAAAATGGCTTTGATCTTTAATATCTAATTTAATATTGCACTTAGAACACTTTATAAAAAACCGATTTGTTTAGTATTTTACCTGCTACAATTTGTACATCATAAAATTTTCGTAAAAACGCATATTTTTTTTAGATATTTTCAATTGTCAATAACTTGAAAAGTATTGGGTTTTTTGAAAAACTTTATAGAACATTTTTTTCTTGAAATTGTAACTACCGATATCCGAGGTTGTTTTGAAAAACCCCCTTCCAGGGTGGGTGCGGAGTTCAGATCATTTTCACTTTTGAATTTAAGGGTAAGATGAGCCTCATTCCAACATTTCATGCAAATCGGTTCACAGTAAAAAAAATCGGACTAATAACGCTTCAATGACTGCACTAAATATCTTCTATACTACTAATGTTTGGTTGAGATCAGTTACAATTTTTTTTATTAGATTTTATGATTTTTTTTAGAACACTAAAAATTGTTTGTAACTTGTAGTATGCAGTAAGTAGAATAATTTACATACGAAACTAAAGATTTAACAATTTTACAAGTGATTTAGAGGTATGTAACGAGCTTGATAGTAACGTTAAATTCTCGACTCTACAAAATTTGCCATTCCTTCTAACATATAAGATCTTATCTTACAGGATCATACAACCCATGAGATCACTCCACGACATAACGTCTATGCATATCATAAATATTATAACTCAAGCAGTAAGTCAACTGTTAAAGGTAAACCCATCATTGTTCTCTATTGTCGTGCAGGTTTATGGGGGTACCCAAATTACAACAGTTCAAATTTACGATACACCAAGTTTGATATTTCTATAGGCCTCTATAGTCCAGTTTGGCGTATTTCAACTTTTGTTTCAAAGACATACTTTATAGGGATGTAGGGAGACACTTTTAACTCAAATTTAACTTTGTTTAAAAATCATGCGAAATGTATCAGATATTGTTCAAAATTTTATAAAAATATCTAACGCAAAAATTGCTGCCTAATATGAAAATTTAATTTGTTTTGAATAATGTTCTGGCTTTGACAAGACTAGTTACAAGCTGAAAGGCATTAACATAAAACAGGTGAATTATTAAATGAACATTGCAATTGGGAATAGATGTAAGATCTTTAGGAGTCTTCAATGGACGGCGAACTATAGTTCAAACAGTAATTAAGCAAATTAGTTTTTTATTCATAATTTATTATTGCTATCTTAAACTTAACAGAATTATCTACAAAACAGAAGTTCTATACTTTACTTTAAAATAGGTAAACTGAAAAAATAATTCCCCCAAACCCTCTCGTCAGAAGTTACACAGACCCTTTCAATGCCCTAGTATCCCCGAAGTCAGTTGCACAAAACTCCCAAAAATTATTCCTTAATTCCAAAGGTCCAAGTCCCACTGGGGAACGTCCTAGAACGCCCCCACTTGGACCAACCAAGCAAACTGCGCTAGAGCGCAGGTTGTTTAGTTTGAAGTTTTATAACTATTCAATAAGGCTGAAGTACTGCTCAAGCCCGATGAAGTAGCAAAAGCCACGCGGCTAAAATCGTATAGCCGTTCGAAAAAAATATTGTAAAGCATGTTTAATTTTAGTAAAGCTTAGAATAAACGATTGTGAGTGTTTGAGTGATTGATCGTGGAAATATCAGATTTTTAGTCCCCCGTCAAGGATTGATGTTCGTTGTTGCGGGAAATATGGGACAGCGAATACGTACGAAGCGATGTAACATATGGTGTGTAGCCCTTTTGTTAGTGTACAAGACAAACAAGTGAATAATGTACGCATATTGGAGCAACAATATCTTTTTGAAGCGCCGACAGGCATTCACGATTTATCGAGGACGCCTGTTTTATGTTAAAAGCACTATGTTTGGCTACCATTTTTGCGGCCGCTATTTGAAAGTTCAATAAAGTGAGACAAATATTTTAATAAAACATTTTTCGATAAAAATTTATTTTGTCGAGTTTGAAATTATTATTTCTTTTATGCTATTAAATTCAAAGTTCAATAGCGATCGCAACTCGATTTGTTTAAATAAAATAGTTAATAGTAGACTGTTTCATTAGTTTTAATTGGCAAGTCGAAGACACTCGTCTGAAAGCATTTAATACTTTAATTAATTAGTAAGATAATATTTACTTGCGTAATACAATTTGCAGTTTTCTAGCTTTTAGTGTGATTACAAAAAACTCTTTTGTTGTGGCAGTTAGCACGTTTTACGCTCTAAACCGATTATTTTTGCTCATTTCATGTTATTTGATAGTTTTTCGAGGTTCATTCTGTTTATTATCTGTTAGGTTTACTTGAAATATATTATTAAAACTAGCTTTCCGCGCGCGGTTTCACCCGCGTAACTCCCGTTCCCGTAGAAACTTTATTATAAAATATAGCTTGTAGCCTTCCTCGATAAATGGACTATCCAACACTGAAAGAATTTTTGAAATCGGACCAGTAGTTCCTGAGATTAGCGCGTTCAAACAAACAAACAAACAAACTCTGCAGCTTTATAATATTAGTATAGATTAGCGGGTTATCTTTAAGATAATCTATTTAACCGAAAGTAGAAGTGAAAAAACGTAATATGTTAGTCTTTAGATACTTATATAGTTACCATGAAAGAGGACGTGATTACGAAGATAGAGAAGGGAATGTTGAGATGGTTTGGTCAGGTGGAAAGAATGGATGAAGAAAGATTGACAAAACAGGTATACATAGCAAGTGTGA
This sequence comes from Nycteola revayana, assembly GCA_947037095.2. Taxonomy (NCBI): domain Eukaryota; kingdom Metazoa; phylum Arthropoda; class Insecta; order Lepidoptera; family Nolidae; genus Nycteola; species Nycteola revayana. Next base: position 4,677,907 of record OX344838.1, read on the forward strand.
GTGGCACAATCGGAAGGGGAAGACCTCGACGAACGTTCTCTGACCAAATCGGAGACATCCTCGCAAAAGGTCAAATAAGATCCACCCTAAACCGAAGTGCTTGTATGAAGAATGTTATGAGACGGAATGAAGCGAAAGATGTGTGTAGGGAATACTACCTAATACCTAAATAAAATATATAAAATAATAATAAATTGTTTTAATCAGGCAATTGTGTTTTGAAAGGTTTATTATGAAAGTTGTAATATCATCTTCGGATGTTGTCCTTTTCCACCCTTCTGCATTCCTATTCACCTCGAATGACGGTACCAATGTGTATAGAATTTAGATATATAGTACTAGCTGTATGTGCCCGTCAACGTTTCAGACATTTTCAGTAATTTTTTTAGGTTTTCTTATAAAACTATGTCCCCAAAACACAATAAAAAAAATCAGTTAAATTAGTCAAATCTTTCTCAGTTGTGAACGTGTGTTATCAACTTCCGTGCCACTCATGTGTTGAATTGTGACCAATTTCAGTGAACGCGCATAATTATTATCTTATTTACTTAATTGTTATGACACTTGACCTAACACTATGCTCCTGTTGTAACAAAATAAAAAAAACTTAAGAATAAAGTCCAAAACCAAAAAAAAAAAACTAAATTAAATACTAAATATCACGACTAAGTGTCCGTCATTTGTGTGTCGACCATTATGTACCTTTCACTACATACGGTCGATTCCGTGGTATTCACCTATATAAGTAGTATGAGATACAGAGGCGGCGCAAGGCGTGGGCGACGTGGGCCATCGCCCACGGCCTTGCGGTTGGAGGGTCCCGCACCACGGAATAAATAATAACAGCAGGCTCACTCTTATTAGACCACGATACAAGAGGACGAAGTAACAAAAAAAGGTCAGTCAACAAGCGCTAGGGGGCCTCGCAAAATAAAATTCGCCCACTTCTAATTTTGCTCTTGCGCCGCCACTGATGAGATATGACAACTGATATCTTCTTACCAATTAAATTTTTCAAGTAACGGTGACTAGCAATAAAAAAAACATATTATTAATTACATTATAATCTAGTTTAAGTCACTCGTACCTAAATTCAATAATAAACAACTAGATGTGAAAATTAGGTACCTAATTCATTTCTAAATTAATTTATTTTCAAATTGTAGGGTCATGGTGACTGGAATTCTTAATGTTAGAGCCATGACGGCGTAATTTATGATTCCATTTACCTACTTTCTGTCATGAGTTTGGTGTTGTGCAAGATTTTCCTCATTTTTTTTCCTCAAGCCATCATTAAGAGGCTTACAATTTCCAGTGATCCGATTTGAAACACAGGGATGAAATTCGTAATACTTTTGTACTTAAAAATGTTAGTTAGTACTTATTTACACGCCATTAAGACAAAAAACCAATGGATTGCAGTTTCAGTTAATTATTATTAATAGTTACTTTTCTTTACCTACTTATAAAAAACAGGAGTTTTAAGAACGAAGTTCCTTATGGTGCGTTGTGGAGGGGTACCCTAGCCGGGAAAAAACGTTCGTAACGTCACAAAAAAGCGTAAGATTTTTATGTAAAGTTTATGTATGATGGCTATACAGTCTAGTGTATAGTCTACGTGATGACTGTTATTATAAAGAGCTGTTTCTTTGTATATTATTATTATATATTTTTATAAATCATTGTAAATAAAATAAAGGTGTTAAGATAATTTTGTAAAGAAGTTTCTTTGCTTTTTATCGATAAAAAAATCACATTAAAAATGTATTCCCGAATAATTATTTTCTTTATACCTCGAATAGAACTTTAAATTAATATATTTATAATAAGGAACTTCGTTCATATCCGGTGTCACATGACACCACACGAGATTCTTTTCCTTTTATTTTCGGATAGATATGGAGTTAGCCTCGAGTCTATTGCTACTTCACCGAGTATAATGGCGCCCCCTGTAGGACTTGGAATCTCGGTTAAGGGCGGTCGCTGGCGGCGGGGATCGAGGTATGATGACTTTAGATTTTTAGGGGAATTTTGTGCTAATGTCGCTCTACATTTACAGTACGCAGGCCTTGGGTCTACAAGGGCATTGGAACAATAATAAGGATTTTAATTGTTTGTAGAATATAACATCAAAAATATCTATATGAATTGCTGTTTTACAAAAGTTACGGAGCTAAATCCGCGCGAGTAATCTAGATTAAGATAAAATCTCTGCAATTACTACCTAACCCTCAAATTAAAATATTCTTGTCAACTAACAAATCAATAACCCACATACATGTTCACCATTTGGTGTCACTTGTTTTATGATTTTATATGTATAGTGAAAAGGATTTTTGGAACGTAAACTTTGCGGCAAGGCAAGTAAAATGCCTAAAGAAACTAAAAGTCATAATCCCTCAATCTCATCGCCAGCGACCGCCCTGAGCCGAGGTCCAACCCCCACAGGAGGCGCCCTCTTGCGCAGGTTGCTTAGTTTGTAGTTTAAACCATTTATTAAGGCTGGAGCTGTGCTCGCCTTTATGCCCGGTGAAGTAGCAAAAGCCTCGTGGCTAATAACGTATGTCCATCCGAAAAATAAAAAATAAAAAAGAGGGCTAGTAAAATGAAATGTTTTGTTCAGTATAACAAGTGTATTTACAGTCGTCTGTTAAGTGATAACATAATAATTTAACAAAACAATAAAAGCTACAAGTCTATGGTAATCAGAAAATTAGTAGTCTAATCTTTAGTGTCCCTTTTTGAAGCCCCAATGTTTGTGATCTTCGTGTCCGCCCTTACTGCCGTGTCCCGCGTGGTGATGGTGGTGTTCGTGGTGACCGCCCTCATCGTGGTGCCCCTTATGGTCGTGGTGATGTCCTCCTTTCTCGTGGAAGCCCTTCTTACCATGATGGTGTTCGTGATGGCCATGGTGCTTGTGTCCCTTGTCGAAGTGACCGCCCTTTTTGTGACCGTGCTCATCGTGGTGGCCGCCGTAACCTTCTTCGAAGCCAGATTCACCATGTTTGTCATGGAAGTGTTTGTTCTTCTTGAATTCATCTAATTTGTGAACACCGTGATGTCCTTTGGTGGAGTGACCTTTGTGGTAGTGTCCCTTTTCTTCGAAACCGTGACCTTTCTCGCCTTTTTCACCATGATGATGTTCATTGTGGTGACCAGCGTCGTGGTGATGATGTTTCTTGTGTCCACCATGTTCGCCGTGGTGCCCCTTGTGACCTTCTTTGTGGTGGTGGCCATGCTTGCCGTGTTCATGGTGGTGGTGTCCCTTGTATCCCTTATGGCCCTTGCCACCATGCTCATGGTGGTGGTGAGCGTGATGTTCTTTACCGCCACCCTTTTCATGGTGGTGGCCGGTAGCGGCTGTCTCGAGGTCTGCAGCTCGCTTCTCCCGTAGGTCCCGTGCTTGCACTAGCGCCACTAACGCCACTAAGGCACAGCACGCGACTAGAGCTCCTCGCATGTTTGCTCTTGTCTTGGACAGATCGTGATGAAATATGGTGCTTTTTGCGGTGCAGCACAAGGTTTTATAGATATTGTGGCTTTAGTTTTCTCGTACCTGCATTGGGCAATGTTTGCTGGGTGGGTGCTTGCAATTACTTATTGCCAAGGTCAATCGCCCTATGTTAGACAAACAGTCATTGATGTTTTAATATACATAATGGTAAACTATTATTTTATATTTAGTATTGCCAACTCTCAACTATGTCTTAAGCGAATGTTTAAGTTACTAATATATTATTTCAAAGTTATAAGTAACAAGCTGCGTCCCGCGGTATCACCCGCGTTACTCTGCACCAGTGGGTCGGAGCGTAACGTTTTGTAGCCTATATGTTAATCCGGCAATAACCTATCCTGGTGCAAAATTTTAGCCAATTCTGTTCAGTAGTTTTTACGTGAAAGAGTAACAAACATCCATCCATTCATCCGTCCATCCATCCATACATACAAACTTTCGCGTTTATAATATTAGTAGGATTTTATGACGACTATGTTTTATAATAACTATTTACCTAACAAAACATACTTTCAAGATTAGGTAAAAACATATTAAGTTAAAAGTAATATAGCTAGCGAGATGCATTAGCCGCGTCTTGCATGCCCGATCAAAGGTCAATTTTTTAGGGGGATAACGGGCATGCCTGTTTACCTAGGTAACTGTTGTTAAGCTGTTTTGCAGAATTGAGCAATCTTCTAATGCCCCCGTGGACTTAAAGTCCGAGAGGCAAAATAGAGCGGTAGCTGCACAAAACTCCCTTAAGAAGCTAATAGTCATCAATCCTCAATTCCCCCAGCAGCAACCGTCGTAAGCCTAGTAAAGGCTGTGGTGCTTTGACCTCGGTCAATGCACCACAGCCCTCTAGCATAAGTTATTTTTTTGTAGTTTTTAAATCTTGTACTAAGTGTAAACGAAATACATAACTTAAATGTCATTTGAGAAATTAAAAATGTTAGATAGTTATTAATGTCATTTTTTATAGTTAAGCTGTGATTAACAACGAGGAGTTGATAATAATGAATTATAATTTTTATCACATCTATTCAAAAAGAGCTAGTTTATTCCTCGTAAACAGGGACCAAAATAGCTCATTAATCCCTTAGGGACCAAAATTGATTTGAATTTGGAATGTGGATATTGTTAATAATTTTTCAATCAGCAAAGAGGTGAATCACAAACCATGCGGGAACAATGTATTGAATATGTGACTGGCTGAAAAAATGCGAGCGCGTCAAATTTAAAAAAAAGTTGTTATAAAATAAACAACGCGCGAAATTAAATGCATTCTGCTTTCGTTCGTGGTTGATTCATATTCAGATTTTAGAATTATAAAAAATGAGTGCGTCTTCCTCAAGTGAAAGTATTATTATGTCTTATGGTTCTTCATTGTACGTAAATAAATTCTTGTTCATAAGTTGCACTTACTTATTTTCTCATAGAGGGTGATAAAAAGTAGAGTGTCCACCTCGGGAGCAACACTATTTTAAGCTCGAGTGACTTACTTTTAATCTCTCGCTGCGCTCAGGATTAAAAAAAACACTCTCGCCTTTAAAATAGTTGTTTGCTCCCTAGATAAACAATCTACTATTTTAATTTACGTCAATTTATTTACAAAAGGAATTAAAAAAGAAAACACTTTTAGATACATTTTTGCGAACCATTTAGGTTTTAGGTACCTAAAACCTAAAAGGGTTACACCAACAAAAGATTTGATATTGTTTTTGAAGATAAATGGTTGTCACAGAGAGTCTGTCCAATTTATCACAAAAATATCACAATATCAGATTATTATTATTGCATATAATATGCAATTACAAATCTATACTAATATGACAACCTCCGTAGCGTAGCGGTATTTGGCTTGCTTTAAATCTCGGAGGTCGTGGGTTCGATCCCCACGCCGGACAAGAAATCTTTTTGTAAATTCTAAGATTTCGTTCCGAGTCTGGTTGGTTGAGAGACTACCCTCCGTGCCTCGGAAAGCACGTTAAGCCGTTGGTCCCGACTGTTATAACATAATCTATAACAATCGTTTACAAGGGTACGGGCAGCAGAGTTTTCTTATAATATAACAATTTTAGATCTTTAGATCTCGGCCCTCACCCGCTTTTTTTTTTTTTTTTTTTTTTTTATTTACCGGGGTAAAAATGCGCAACCGCACTTCCTCCCTGGCGCAGGGATCACTATATACGTGATCCCTGCGCCAGTGAGGGGCATGTGGGGCTCAACCTCTATAGAACGTGGTGCGCTGTCGCACCACAGAGAGGATGTACCCACTAAAAAAGCCCCCGGGTGTTCCTCCTTCTGTCGTTTGTAGTGAGAGACCCAAGTACCGGTATAGGCCTTTGGTTATCTCTCCGACAGAGTACAACTATAAACTCTCGCCCCGGTGAAAGGACTAGAGTTTCCTCCCCCTATGGCTCAATCGCGAGTGTTAAGCACCCGCGATGGATACCTTCCTACTCCTACAGGGATTGCCAGAACACAGTGGCATCCCCGACCCACTACATTGCCCTCACCCTCTTAACCTAACCTAACCTAACTGTTATATTTTAAGGCCAACCTGCGGATGAAATTAAATTCGACTAATCGTTCAATTATAGAGTTAAGTATGAGAAATGTACAATTATTTTGTTTTGTTATGTTCTATTTTCGAATCGCCTTGGGGCTGACTAGGAGAAAATGTCCTTGGCTCAAGTCTATCATTGTTCGCTAGTGCGCATAGAGCTCTAAACGTGACTACGTAGTTGGTAAAGTTATATCTACAATTTATTTTAGATAGAACTTCTTAAATGTTATCTTTGATTCGTATGAAATACGGTACCTACATAATAATTGTCGCGTAGTTTCTAGAGTTAGAGATGTGTAAAAAAATTCCGCTCAATTTTGCACCTATTGCAGGTGACAAGTTCTAGTTTAGATTTAGTTACAAATTTGTTATTTTTGCCAGCAAGTCTGCTTATTTTTCAAAGTAAAACAGTACTTACCGTTATTGGCTGGCTTGTACAGAATACACAGCCTCAAACACTTAAAATCCTCTCTCATCATTATCATTTCATCCGTAGGACGTCCACTGCTGGACATAGGCCTCCCTCATAGATCTTTATCCATTGAGGGGGATTTGCCATTACTCGCCACGCTTGGCAGGCGGGTTGGCGAGCGCAGTTTTAGGTGATATAATCCAAGAAGACGCTGCTGCCCATCTTCTGGTGTATTTCCCTTGGACGGGTCCTACGGCACCCACGGGAGGAGATGGGGGGCATCATTCTTATGCTGGTGCCCGCGGCAAATCCTCTCTAAAGAAGTGAAATAAACATTGTCATGGAAAAATCATAAGTTATACGGAATACAAAGCATAATATGAGCAAGGTGATGAATACATTGAAGTGTGTTTGGGATCGTGTATTCGTCGGTGTGGTTTGCATATTCGTAGATTGCATTCAGTGCGATGCTACGACGTTACTCGTAGCATCGCAATGATAATTCGTCATATGGTTGGATGTTATTTCGTTAGCTTGTGATTTCTTTCCACTGTTACTACTATTTGTTTGTTTTTGCTTCCCTAGCGTAAACAAGAATGCAATAACAATAAAACTTGATTTTGCATAAACTAATCTTTATAAATAAAATAGATAATTAAATCTACGTAAATGCCTGGCGGTGTTGCCCATCAAATATTCTGATAATCAATACATTAAAAAACGAAACCGCCAAATCGGTTAATTTCTTCTTATGTTATATGAGTACGTAAATTTTGGTGATCCATTTTTATTCATATTGATATATGTAAAGAACGCTTTCTAGAACAGAGACCGCATCTCAGCAAAGGTATGGTAGGACACATGATGGACTAAGGTGAACGGTAGCCGAAGTTTGCCGGAGTGAGAAGAGTAGCCGGAGTAGACTGGAAGAGGAAGGCGGAAAACTCAGTGTTATGGCGCAAACAAACTAACAGTAGACGGAGAAATTTTATTTTATTCTTAGCGCTTTCAAATAACAATCTTTGAGAAGGTTTTTTTAATCCTTGTGTTGTACCCTGCATGAATTTAGTAAAAACCTGCTATTTTTCCATTACCAACAAACACTTTAATTTTATTTCTTTGTATATGATAAAAAAAGATGATTGCCGGCAGTTAGTTAGTTATACGTACATAACATACAATATAATGCTTCCCAATACGGTAGATAAGGGTTCTGATACAGGTACTACGAATGGGATACAACTAGTTCTTTGTACAGTTAAATAAATATTTAAGTTTGTATAAAATTTTATTTGTTTGTCGTACAAAAGATAAAAATTATAAACGGTAACATATTATCAACAAATAACAATTGAGGTAAGCTTAACAACAGCTTAATGGCCCTTCTTGTGTCCCCAGGACTTGTGGTCTTCGTGTCCACCTTTCTTGCCATGATCATGATGATGGTGGTGGTGCTCGTGATGGCCGCCTTCACCGTGATGTCCCTTGTGGTGATGGTGGTGACCACCGTGTTCATGATGTCCTTTCTTGCCGTGATGGTGCTCGTGGTGGCCGCCGTGTTTGTGTCCCTTGTGGAAGTGGCCGCCCTTTTTGTAACCGCCCTCGTCGTGGTGTCCGCCGTGGTGCTCATGGAATCCTTTCTCTCCGTGATGATCGTGGAAGTGCTTGTCCTTCTTGAATTCGTCGTGCTTCTCGACGCCATGGTGTCCCTTGGTGTCGTGCCCCTTGTGCCAGTGTCCGTGCTCTTCGTGTCCATGACCGTGATCTCCCTTCTCGCCGTGATGGTGATGATGATGGTAGCCATCGTCGTGGTGATGGTGTTTCTTGTGACCGCCGTGTTCACCGTGGTGACCTTTGTGACCTTCATGGTGAGAATGCCCGTGTTTTCCGTGGTGATGTTCATGATGCCCTTTGTGTCCCTTGTGATCGTCGTGTCCGCCTTCATGATGGTGGTGTCCGTGGTGCTCATGGCCGCCACCCTTGTCCCAGTGGTGCCCAGAGGCTGCGGGCTCCAGATCAGCTTCCCTTTTCTCCCGGATCTCCCTGGCGGAGGTAAGAGCTGCGAGGGCCAGAAGGCCACAAGCCACGAGGAGGCTTCTTCTCATTGTTGATTAGATTGTTGTAGCCGTTGTTGAATGATATCCATCCACTGTAAGCAATGATTTTATATACCGGCACAAGCAGCGGTTAGGTAAGCTTGCGATAGAGTCAAGGTCAATAATACTTACAGCCGACGATTTCCACTTCCTTCCATTTTGTGTATTGATAAAGTGCGATGATATAACGTAACAATATCGGATATAAATAAATCTATCGATATACTGTTATGAGTTATGATTTTACAATAAAAAAAAAACAACTACTGCTTTTTATATAAGCACAGAATTATTTAGGTTGAAAAAATATAAACACATTTCAATCAAACCTAGGCGAATCCTCTAATTCTATTTTTGTTGTGTTTGTTATTGAAATTATGTCGTGTTAGGGAAAAACAATTTTCGATTCAAAATCCGTTAGCACAGAGTTCAAAAACCTTAGTTCACACTGTTAATTTAAGAAGGTCTCAAATGTAAGGGTCGACCGAATGGTAATTGGTGGATGAGTGGAAAAAAAGGAAGTAGTAATATATGTAGATTATTTATATAAAGTATAACATATTAGTATACTTATATAACAAATTCAATATAAAAATATCTATGACTAGGCTACACAACAGGCATAATACATAATAATAACTTTGCTGTTCAATAAAGTAGAAATGGGTACAAAAACCAAAATCGAATGGATTTGTTCAGTTATTTGTATTTATACGTGTATGCAAACTACTCTTAGTTGTTTTCAACACCATCCAATTTATAAATAACGACCCATCGTTAACGCCCTATCAGGGGCAGTCCGAAATAATTTATGCATCCTATCGACACGGAAAAAACTTTGTAATTCAATTATTTAATTTCGCTTTAAGGCAAGATATTATGGAAAGATTTCCCCATCAAAACTTTACCGGGTCAAATGACCTGATAAAGATTTGATTCCTTAATATGATGTGCAAATTATATAGCGGGAAATATTTATGTTATTTTCTACCATATATTTTTCTCTAAAATATATGGTAAAAGATACGGTAAATGTGAAAGTGATATTGAAAGAAGAATGTGTATTAAGAGATATTATATATATAAAGGTGCTTTGCACACCTTTATGATCAGCCAAAGCCTGTCTAAAAAGGATACGTGACAAAAAAAAACAATCAAAATAAAAGTTTAAATCAATGTTGTTGATAACATACATAATTAATGTTCAACAAATGACAGTTTTGTATAATTAAAGGTTGATATTTTAACTATTTATTATACAGAGCAATCTGTATAATGTAGGTAAAACATATTATGACTTTTTTGTTTTCATTAAACATTGTATAAGAAACATGTCTAATTAAAGAATCTCGCCAAAAAATTTATTTTCAAAAAGTCTATCAATCTGCGTCCCAATTATTTCTGTGATTTTTTTTCAGAAAAGGCAGATGTGATTTTCGTCGAAACTGAGTATTTTGATTGAGAATTTCAGGTACGAAAAATATAAATATAAAAACCAATATTTTGAAATGTGGACCTGTGAGATGTTGCCCTAAAATTCAATAGTGTAGCCTCTTGCAAAATTTTAGATATTTACTAGACCACATATTTTATGGTTAACTGCTTTAATTATTTTGGTACTTATTCCATCATAACCCACACTATTAGTATTTTTAGGGATATGATTATTTTAAATACGTCGTGTGGTAAACACAGGGCCATGAACATGGATTCTTTTTTGCTTAAAATATGGTTTGTTACAATTTTTGTTGGGTCTGTAATTATTGTATTATCTACCTTCAGTTTAGATATATTGGTCTTTAGTACATTTAATTTAATTTCATTGATTAACTGCCAAGTAGTTTTAGCTTTTTTTTTTTAAGTTTTTATCTTATGGTCGTTCTGAGCGCGTTTAGTTAAATTAATATTTTTTTTAAATAGTTTTGAATATTTTTTTAATTTTATTTTATTGTGATACAACGGTTTTAGTCTATATTGCCACAATAAATGGCGTTTCTTCTTGCTACACATTTTGATGTCTCGCGATATCCATTTATTACTTTTGTTTATTTTTACTGAAATCGTAGTTAAAGGAAAGCACTGGTCATAAAGTAGTGAAAAAATTTCAGTAAAAGTATTATAAGCTAGATTAGTGTCATAAGATTCATATAAATCTAAGAAAGATAAACTTACTAATATACGACACAAATTTATTGATGTTCTCCCTGCTGTAATCACGTCTCGTATGCCGATATACATTTAAAAAAAAAAAAAATTGTCCTGTAATCTAGGATCGGTTTCTTGCACTGCTGTCCGGCGTCAGTACTTGTTGTTATAGGTTGTTACAGGGTCAGTTTCGCTGCACGTCAGTCCATGGCTCAAAGTTGTATGTTGCTGTTTTTTCATATATTTAAGTTCCTCAGGAACATAGTTTTATGTGATATGATGAAGGCGCTCTATGTTCAATCGCGCCGCTATAATAGCCATAAGGCGAAATATAGATACCTACGCATTTTTTTACACACAAAGATATAAACTATGCTTACCGTTGCCTATATTTTAGCTGAGACTATATTCTTCTATTGTGCTAAATATAATCTAAATCTTATCAGTAGTTTTCGCGTGATTGAGGGTGTGAGTATTTGGTCTATTATACGTAGGTAGATATTATATATTGAAGCACTCCCGTCGTATCACCAAAAATAGTATCACAAATTCTAAATTAGGAATTATTATTTATTATTATTATTATTATTATATCATCATTTCAGCCGTAGGACTTCCATTGCTGGACATAAGCCTGCCTCATAGATCTCCAGTTATATCTTTTTTATATAATAATAATAATTTTACATATAGATACGATATCAATTCTAGCTGATACCTGCATAGTTAATCCATAATAATAATAAAGACAAGATTTGGCGAGTTGTTATAATAATGTATATCGTTATAAATCTGCTGCTATATATAACTAGTGTACCGGAAACGAAGATCACTTCCACCGTAATACGGGTGATACTAGTGCGGGGGAGTAACAGGGAGGATCAGTTCCCAAACAACCAAAGAATTTACCAAATTGTTGTAATAAACTCATTGTTACTTGGAACTGTAGAATTGTTTAATATTTACTTAGCTTTAAGATTGTTTGTAGTCATATTTAATTAGAAATAAAATACTTTTATAATTTTTTTATTTTGGACACTGCAAGTCATGTTGCTGCAGTTCCCGATGTCGCCTCCCCAGCACTATAAACTCTCTCCTCGTGGTAAGAGGGAAGTCCCACCTCCCCTGTGGTGGTGGCTGCGTAATGTGTCCCCTAAAAAAAAAATAATAACAATCTACTTACCTATATATTTTAGACTGTAACAATCGTAACATGTTAATGTTGTAGTAGGTATTCGGAAATTGTATGCAAATCCGTTTAGCAGTTTTTGCATGCCAGCCAACCTAATTAATCCCAAAGTGTTTAGGCCAAACTAGGTACTATTATACCCTAACACGCCAAGGACGAATCGGTTTAGATTACGAAAAACGTTTTTGACCTGAAACTGTTTCGGGTTTAATTGTATTTTTTCTATTTTTGCTCGAATATTTTTTATGCATTGCATACGTAATACATTGGTGTCGATAACCCCTGTATGTGCTGATTATGGTAACATCTTCTGAGAGGCGTATTATACAAAGAAAAAATGACACATCTAAGTATACCTAAAGGAAAACTTTTTACTATCTCCATCTCCAAACCGTATAACGAAAGTTATCATAACTTTCAGAACATGGGACTCCTCTCCAAAGGTTGGTGGTTGGCTGATTGAGGTTTGGTTGGTGACCGCATTATTATGTTGTAACATATATGGAAATTTACCAATTAAATACCCGTTGAATGTTATAAGATTGTTTTAGGGTAAATATGTATTTAGATAAATCTTAAAAAAATATTTTATAAAAAATATTTCAAATAACGCAAGACAAGAAAAGCGAACCCGCAACTAGGGTACAAAAGCAACTGACGTTACCACTGGCCTGCTAGTGCACAGCGGCTTACAGCGATGTTGAACGTATTAAAGTTTACGAACTTAAATGAAGTTTCTGAAACTATCCGTACAATTTTCAGCAGTTACACATTTTAATTTTCGAAGGAAACTTAAAAAATCCTTAGAAAATTCAGGGGAAAATCCCACAAGACTTCATTCCTGAAATAAACGAACTACGTTTTTATTTGAGATTTCACGGTTAGTGTCGCTCTTGATATATATTTTCCTTTTTTAAACAAAATGAGGTCATTACGTGGTTGGGATTTTTAGGTAAGGTTTTAACCGAGAGCCGTTACCTTAACAGTGCGTATTCATTTTATGCTACCGAAGTTTTCTTTATTTGGATGTAAATTTATGTTCACCGGGCATTAAGGCGAGCAAAGCTCCAGCCTTATTATATGATTTATAACCTACAAACTAAGCAACCTGCGCAAGAAGGTGTCCATTGTGACACTTGGGTCTAGAGTTAGAGCGGTCATTGACGGAGAGGTCGAGGGATTATAACTTTTAGTGCTAGCGAAGTCATGCCATCTTTAGCGTGGTAGCTTCGTTAATATGCTTGCATATATAATATACCTTTATATTTATTGATTTTATATACTATCTGTGATCAAAATGTTCGTTCTTACAAAACCATAAAAAAAGTTTTTGTATGATTGAGTAACAACAATTTGTTATAATTAGAAGCAAGTAAAAAGTTATTCTATTTCTTTTGCTTTTACATTTTCAGTTTCTTCCTGAAGACCATAATAATTTTACAATACTAATATTATAAAGAGTATAGATAAAAGAGGCTCCAGTATTACTGGACCGATTTTAAAAATGGTCACTAGAAAACAACGTTATTCAAAGGTAACATAGGCTATTTCATATAAATTTCCTACGGCAACGGGAACTACGCGGGAAGCTAGTTGATTAATACATTTTCACGCTATAACATTTGTTATTATATGAAGAAATAGTTGCGTCCCGCGGTTTTACCCGCGTCACTCTGCTCTAGTGGATCGGAGCGTTATATTTTGTAGCCTATATGTTCATCCAGCTTATAAACTATCCGCGTGCTAACTTTCAGCCAAATCCATTCAGTAGTTTTTGCGTGAAAGAGTAACAAACATACTCACGTCCACACATGCTAACTTTCGCATTTATAATATTAGTAGTAAGTAGTATACGAAAAAGAACTTCAATTCTTTTTGCATTTTCAGTTTCTTTGTGTAAACCATAATATTTTTGTACGACTGAAATCATTTCTTATCTATGAAAAAAGGGGCCAACATTTTACGACTCACTTTAATGTTTATACGAGGGTAACACATTATAGTTTACAATAAAACTACAGCGGTTTTCAGTTATGGCCGCTATCAATTTTATAGTTTTAACCGGAAAACGTAGTAAACATAGTATTTTTTACGTGATTTAAACGGATAAACGTTAACATTGGAAGTTAATTGTTCCATTTGTCCTCTTTGTCTAGACTAACATTTTTACTATACTCACAGATTTGTTATTGAGTTCTAGTGGCAACTTTTCGGCACCATCTTCAGAGAAGCTGATGATGGTATCTGTATATAATGTAGGATACAGATCTTGTCAAGATAAATCAATCGAGCCCTAACTCGATAATTGCATCGTTTAAGTACAAAGTTTTTCACCCAACTCTATAATCAAATCCTGGATATTATGTGGGGAATATATATATTAACAAACATGAATAAAATAGAAACTAAAAGTAACTAATTAAAAATAAAACTAACTTATATACAACTATTCTAAATCTATTCTACTTGGCAAGGTTCCCAGAATGCTGGCAGCATTACCACGTTGAATGGCAACGGATGGATATTATGTAGAATAAGAATATGTTGCGGCGAATCAAACATTTAGATCGCTCCTAATGGTCGGTAATTCGTTTGTAAATTGTGTAAACAGTTTATAAGTAAGTACACACGTTCTAAGTTAAATAAAACCATATAAATAAAATATCGTAGCGATAAGAATAACAAAGGTTTCCATAGTTGCCAATCCTTACCTTGAAGATATTTATACTACCATTTCGGTAACTTCTCAACTTAGTTGGACATGATCTTTTTTGGGCAAAAAGCTTAATCTTTAGCTAAAAAGATCAAAAAGTATTTTACTAAGGGTCAATAATACCTTTACATAAAAATATATATGTGTTTTTCTCTTTGAACAGCGAAATTTCCAAATATAGCCTATACATGGAGACTTATAAATGCCGGTTTCTCGGAAATAAAACACAGACTGACTAAGTATAAAGTCCATCCAGGCTATCAAACATAAGTCATCCACCGGTTTTAAATATATTTTTCTTAGTCATATCACTATCAATTCAAACATTTGGACTTTAACTCTAAGAATAAAAAGGGTGAAGATGGGCAAAATTAGTAGTATAATAATGATTTCCTTAATCGCTTTTTTTATATTTCCAGATACATTCTGAGCTATTATCACCACTCTTCCACTTTTAGTTGTACCCACGTGAATTAAGAAAAACTGCATTTGTAGTAATCGAACTTCGGCTGTTGACAGGGTTTCCATATAGGTAAGTATGAAGGGAAATACTTGATATGTCAAATGATTTACTAATAAAAAAATAACCTATATATCTGAACTGACAAAAATATATATATTATATGAATAAAATGCATAATAAACAACTAAAAGTAGCTAATTTAAAATAAAACTAACTTATAAAATACTACTATTATAAATCTTTTCTAATTTGGCAAGGTTCCCAGAATGCTGAATGAATGAATTGAAATATGTAAATATATGAAATTTCAAAAATGAATCTTTATGTCAAAATGTCTTTAAACCAAAAGTAATTAAAACAAATGCGATATCATAATTGTAGATTAAGATTGTAAGATTATAATAATTGCCTATGTCCATATGTAACTTACGCATACAAATGATTAATCAAAGACTTTAAAAGATGACAAAAAGGATCTCGGATTTTCTTATAGCCTTTCTTCTCCGGGTGTCACAACGTAGGTAGATAGAGAAAGACTCGTAGGAAGCTAGGATAAGGTCCGGTCGTCCTTGCAAGGCGAGGCTCGCGACGCGTTCTTAGCTTCTGACCTAATCCCAGCCCGCGCTGGCTGATTCTAATTATATTTATAATACGCGACTATCACATGCCACATTGGTAAATTTAAATTCTATTTAATATCATAACTGTTGAAATGTAAACTAATTAATTAGTCAAGATTTTTTTTCTTTTTGTATTTTTATCATTGTATTTGACTTATAATAAGTACGATCAATTCGTCTACATTGTCAATTAACGTTTACATTTCATTTCATTATAATTTAGGGATTTAAATATTGAAACAGTGGTATCATTGCCTGAATAAAAATAAAATAGCTTATTTAATTTCTAAATAACCTGCTTGACCTTCTTAAGTAATATCTAATTCATTCCTTCGAATCTCAGAATGAATTTTCATAAGCGGATGAAAGGATCAGACGATCGTATGGGTATAATAAGTATCAATATTGGTTATGATAATATGATAGCGGTATGTGTAGCTTAATGTTAGAGTTGCGAAGTGGAAAAATAATCTTGTACAAAACTATTTGTACACTTCAACAATTTTTACTAGATTTGTATTTCTACCTACTAGCTTTGAAAAAGGTTTGCAATCGATATTATGTTATTACTTTTTATATTCATGTAGAGTCCTGCTACTATTTTGTAAAAAACCGGCCAAAAGCGTGTCGGGCACGCGCATGAAATGGTTTCGTAGCCATGCATATCTAAAATGCCTACTTTTAAATTAATAAGGTTAAATTTCATTTGGCGGTCGACTCCATACATTTTGTTAGAACGACTGTAACTATATAAGTTGGTCGAGTTGTATGAAAATAACTATCCGCCATAGTTTTAGTTGAAAATACTTACTTAGGTATATATCACATTTTTTTCAGAAATATTTTAGTAATATTTCAAAAGTTAAGGTGGCTTTAATTTTAAATTTGTATTATCTCTATTCTTTGTGTTATCTCGAGACTGGGGGGTTTGATCTACATAGTTTTAAGGCAAATTTTGTTGCATTTTACACGATGGGGTTAGTCGAATTAATTTTTTTAATCCGGTTTTCGTTGAAAAACATTTCTTTTTCCATAATTTTAAAAACAAAGTTTTGGATCTTCAATATATATATCTCACCACCAATTTTTGTGACAATCGGTGCAGTAACGGCGGAGTACGAGCCCGGACGGACGCACAGACGGACAGACATGACCCTAAAAAGACTGCCTGACTGACCGCCGCCTACCGCCCTAGGCTCGGCCTTGGGGAGTGGGGAACATAGGCCCCGCTCCCTTCGAGGCTGACCCATGAGGAGTAGGGACGCCTCTACACTCCGGGCATCCCTATAATTGGGCAAATGGGCCACTGTAAGAGTGGCCCTGGAGATCCCGCGGTACCATATTGGCCGCGGGTGCCGTCGGGGGGCCGGATTGCTCATGCGTATCCGACCCCCGCCAACGGCGGATCAAAGGAGTGTCCGGGAGGTTTTAGTGGTGTTGGGTCCTCTCCTCGTGCTATGACTTTAGCATACCACGCTATGGAGAGGGCGAGTCCCACATATCCCACCGCCAGCGCGCGAATTCGCTGCAGCGGTGGTGGGAATGCGTCAATGCATTTCCCACCGGACAACAAAAAAAAAAAAAACGATGAGCCCAGGGTGTGACCTTTCATGATATATGTTGCTCTGTATCTTTTTAATTTATTATTAATTTAATAATTAAAAAATAAATGTCCAATATTTTTAATTAATCTAACTGACGGACTAAATTATTTTATTTAGTCATCATGCCTATTGTATTAGTACCGGAGAACGGGCAGCGTTTCACTGTGCTACAACATAATACTGTGGTCAACAACCAGCCTTCCAAGCGTGATGAGTATGACAAAAGTATCATAAGAACCCCAACCCAGGGAGGTCCATGTTCATATAGACTGATGACGATAAAATTAATTATGAATAGACGATGCATTATACCGGCGGTTAAAGTATTACATGGTTCCTAGAGGAGGTTCCGTGATATCGTTAGCTCTATGAACGTAACATTACGTAATATGGGCCTACCGGACCATCACAGTAAGAATGGAAATTGCATTAAATAACAATCTACCCTAGTTTCTTGTTAAAATTACATTTGCTTTAGTTTATTAAATTGTCGTGCTGCCACAATTTCCGTACTATGCACAAAATGTAGGTACAATAATTATGAGAATTATTATTATATTTTGTTATCTGGGGGCACGGCAGTGCCCCCCCAAGTCGAGTAAGTAAAAAAAAAAGAAAAAAAAAAGTTGCACAGCCGTACCTATCTTTTCTCGAAGCAACTCAGCCGATTTTCGACCCCCTATAACTTCGTTGTGGATAAAGATAGGAGCCTGAATTTTCAGTAACTAAACAAGCTTTGTAAAACTACAGTATATTTCAAATTTCATTCAATTTGAACCAGTACTTTACGAATTATAACTAGTCAAAGTTTGGTATTTTCGGTAATTTTGTCACTCGCTCACTGCTGACTCACCGATCATCAAAATGTTTAGGCACTTCTAGCAGACGTAGAAGCTTCAAATTTTGAGTATTAGGAGAGTTTAGTGTAAAACTCATGGGAAAATTCAAACATTTTGCAATTTCGGTCTAGTTGTTCAGTTTCATCAACTGCATTAATAACTTTGTTATTTCTTATAAATGTATAGGCTTACAAAGTTACATTTGCATTCAGTGAATCAGTGTACATGAATATGTTTGATTTAATGGAGGAATAGGTGTAGATAGGGACCTAGATGTAATTATGTTGAAAGGTGGTGTCTAAGTGGTTAGGTTAGTTGTTTCAGAGACCTGGTTTTATGCGTTCGATTCCCACCCGGGACAATTATTCGTCTGAAATTCAAACAGTTGTACTGAGTCAGGGGGTGCTTTGTTTTCGTGAATCTATTGAGCGGTGAGACCTTCGCGATACAGGGATTAATTTAACAAGTAATTAAAAAAAAAAAAAAAGTCGTAGGAAAAAAAAAAAAAAACAATGGATTGTAAAAGTAAGATAGTACATAAGTTGTGCTATGAACGATAGGATACTAACAATCATAACAGCGTCTGATGGAGGTGGCTTGCCCGCTTGAGACATGTCTCAGCAGGAGGCTGCGGTCCCTTGAGAAGTAGGGACCCCGTGTAATCTGGGCGTCCCTGAAACTGGTTATTTGGGCGCAGGAGAGCCCGCAACACCAATTGAGTCGCGGACGCTGCCAGAGGGTATCCCAGATAGGCAACAGTACCTGGGCCCCTCACCAATTGTGGTCGGAGGAGTAACCAGGGGTTTTACTCTCATGTTATGATTAGCATTCCACTGCTATGAAGAGGGCGAGTCCCACATACCCCATTGCCCGTGCCGGAACACCGCAGTGGCGGAGGAGATGCGTAACATTCTTTCATTCCCCCGGACAAACTTACACCACGGCTTTCACGCTTCCCGTTCGAAACACAGAAAGACGGTCACTTTCTTCCAAGCAACTAACAAATCTTACTGTGATATCGAAGGTATACACACAAACCACGTTTTATTAATCTGACACAAACTATATTTATATGATCATTTTATCAAATATTTTTATACACAGTTTGATGTTAACTAGGTAGCTTTAAATTTACTTATGTACATATTAGCTTGTTCCCTAGTGCGGGAGCTATCTTATAAAAAGGCCATAATCGGACATGTATTATGTAGTTGTACCAAAATTCCATCAAAAACAGTTCATCAATTTCGTAATTTTAAAAAACTTTGACAGGCTGGAGGCCAGGAGGCCGTGAGTGCCATACATAAGTTCATGTTAATCCTCTGTTAAGCTTGATGTTGTAGTTTTCGATTAGGTATATTGACAATATTTATAACCAATGAGAGATAACAATTTTACATACGGATTAATTTTAAATGACGTTTGACGAGTGCGACGAATATCAATAAAGCATAAAAAAGTATACGACGCATCTGTTCTTGATTCATATGGTGAGTGTTGCCATGCCAGCTAGGTACGTGGATATTCATATGTGCGTAAGTTAAGTTATTTTGTAAATAAGGGCACAGAGTTACTAGTCTGGATGGTTTACATCTAATTTAAGTCTACTTTGGAACTATTAAAGCGCAGGAATCATTCATTTGTGAATACAATAGACTAAAACCGGCCAAGTGCGAGTCGGACTCGCGTACTAAGGGTTCCGTACCATTTTTAAGTGCCTACCTGTTGTTATAGATATCGAGCAAAAAAGGTCAAAAAAAAGTTGTTGTATAGGAGCCCCCCCTAAATACTTATTTTATGTTTAGTTTGTTATTATAGCAACAGAAATACATAATTTGTGAATTTTTCAACTGTTTAGGTATGGCGGTTCTTGAGATTCAGCCTGGTGATAGACAGACAGACAGCTAAGTCTTAGTAATAGGGTCCCGTTTTCACCCTTCGGGTACGGAACCCAAGCATTTAATGTCTAGACATGCTTAATATTGTTGCATCAAAGATATCGAGAAAAACCCATAGAGAAATGGAGTGGGCTTTGAGAAAAACTGTAGCTGAAGTTCAAGAAGTAATACCGGTAAAGAAAAAGAGGAACACAACCTACAAAAATTGGAAAGCTCATAAGACAGTGACAGAGTGGTAAAATCCATTGCTGGTATTTTAAAAAATAATGTAAATTGTAAAGCAAAGGAAAAAAGTACAACTATCTACAAAAAGAAATGAGATGCCATCAAAAACATACTTGTAAAAAAACCCAAGTCTCGTAACGCAGTTCTTTCACCGTAAAACGTTGTGAGATCTATGTAATACCAAGTCGGTTAATTTATTCAGTCCCTACTTAAGGGACCTTCTATCTTAAGCTATTACGTAATTATCTCACCTTACAGAATCTTATTTTGACCTTATCAAAGTTCAAAACTTTTATGTTATGAATATTAGATTGACTTGGCCATCGCAATAAACACTTGTGAGATACATTCTAATTATATCCGATGGCCAAGTTAATCTATTATTCATAACATAAAAGTTTTGAACTTTGATAAGGTCAAAATAAGATTCTGTAAGGTGAGATAATTACGTAATAGCTTAAGATAGAAGGTCCCTTAAGTAGGGACTGAATAAATTAACCGACTTGGTATTACATAGATCTCACAACGTTTTACGGTGAAAGAACTGCGTTACGAGACTTGGGTTTTTTTACAAGTATGTTTTTGATGGCATTAGCTTTTCGAGCGCCCACCTGCATAACTCCGTAGGAACTTAAAAATTAAATATAACCTATAGCCTTCTTTGATAAATGTGATATCTAACACTGAACGAATTTTTCAAATCAGACCAGACTCGCTAATCTCATACTCCTGAGATTAGCGAGTTCAAGCAAACAAACAAAGTCTTCAGCTTTATATATTAGTATAGATAGGATCTGTTAAGGTGCAAGGTTCGGACTTAAGGCATTAATCGGAGAATTTTACAGAAAATGCAATTCATTAGGTGCCTATGTGTTTTATTTAGCGCATGTTAATCATCATTTCAGCCGTAGGACGTCCACTGTTGGACATAGGCCTCCCTCATAGATCTCCAGTTGTTGCGGTTAGAAGCGGCCTGCATCCACCGTGATCCTGCGGCCTTAACCAGAACGTCCGTCCATCTAGTTAGAATGTAAAATAATATGAAACTATTTAATACTAGCGGCCCGCCCCGGCTTCGCAAGGGTGGACTTTTATACCCTACACCTGCCCTACCCTACACCTACCCTAACCCTACCCTACTCCTACCCTACCCCTACCCTACTCCTACCCCTACCCTACCCTACCCCTACCCTACCCCTACCCTACCCCTACCCTACCCCTACCCTACACCTACCCTACCCTACCCTACCCCTACCATACCCCTACCCTACCCTACCCCTACCCTACCCCTACCCTACCCTACCCTACCCTACCCTACCCTACTCTACCCTACCCCTACCCAAAAGTATCCTATGTCCTTCTCCCAGTTCTTAGCTACCTCCCTACCAATTTTCAGCCAAATCGGTTCAGCCGTTCTTGAGTTATAAATAGTGTAACTAACATGACTTTCTTTTGTTTTTAAAATGTATTCTGCTATTCGGGACGGAAACAAATCCAACAAATCAAAAACCATGGCAATCGGTCCAGCCGTTCTCGAGTTATAAGTGTTGTAACAAACACGACTTTCTTTTATATATACAGTGGACCCCCGGTAGTCCGACAATCATTTTGCAGGGCAGTGTCGAACTATCGAATTTGTCGGATTGTAGAGTACTGCCTAAGACCCCTTATAGTCCGATTTTTTTTACAAAAGAGTACCTTGTAATCCGACAAATTAAAGATCCAATGATGATTCTTTATAATAAATACATTGTATAATGTACTCTGAAGTACAAATGGTTTTTTTTAATGTCATAAATTGTAGATCGGCCTACCCCGTATTCACTTGCTAAACTACTGAAAGATTCATTACGATTTAGGCGGTCTAAAATATCACATTTTTCTTTAATTGTCAATGTTTTGTGCTTTCGCTTTTGAGCTTGTGACGACATTACTAGGTACGTATATCTACGTAATACACAATTAATAAACAGTAAACAATAAACATACGCTAGGCGCACGCAACACTCCTCATCGGCTGTAGTCAAATTCAAACTAAACAATCGGAATCAAAACAATACCCTACGCGTCGAGCAAGTTGTAACTTGTTCAATCATGCATTAGCGAAAATAAATAATAGACCATGTCGGATTACAGGGGGTGCCGGACTAGACAGGGGCCGGATTACCGGGGGTCCACTGTATAGATTATTGAACAGTAGCAGTAAATAGAAAAATATTCAGTTTTTTATTGCACCTAATATTTCTGATTTTTCTATGTATGTATACTTAAAAATAATCGTGAAGCTAATTACAAAGAGTATGGGCAGGTACATAATTAGCTTCACGATTATTTTTAAGTATACATAGAAAGATCAGAGATACGTAAATGTAAAAGATTCATCTGTACTTTAATTAATGGTTTTGTGTAGTTATGTACCAACCAAGTAACGTATACTTTTTATCCTCCCTGTAATGTGGAATCAGTTTTACCTATTTCGTTAGGATTTCAACATCTAACATTTGTAGAAAGTACCAAAGAGTTACTGCTAACTAGTTGCCGCTGTAATAAAGCTAAGATTTTAGATGTTTTTAACGAACTTCCCTTATGCTGTGATTCTCACTCCCGTATGCAAGAACAACACTTAAGACTATAACTTTACTTGGAAATGTCAGGTGACACTTTGATGATTTCTATTACCATAGCAATAGAGACCACGACAGTGAGACATCAAGTAAATACTTTAGCTAAGTATTGTTATTGCATACCACTGTAAGTTTATACAATAAATTTTTCGCTTTTGAGAAACCTACATTTAATAACCGCAATATACTACGTCTGTGGACTGTAGAGGATTATGTAGCTAGCGGATCCTGATAAAGCGTAAGCATGTGATTATTCCCTAGAATCTTTAATAAACTACTTTGTCAAATAATTCTTTAGTGCTACTACGTACAAGTAAAGTACTACGCTACTTCCATAACTGATTGCATAATTTTGGTCACATAATGTGACCAAAATTATGTGACCAAAATTACACATATAAGAATATTAAATGTTGTTATATGTGTTATATAAGAACATTTAATATTTGCAAAGCTTAAATCCCCTACATACAGACATAAAGTTTCTGAAA
This sequence comes from Nycteola revayana, assembly GCA_947037095.2. Classification (NCBI taxonomy): domain Eukaryota; kingdom Metazoa; phylum Arthropoda; class Insecta; order Lepidoptera; family Nolidae; genus Nycteola; species Nycteola revayana. The sequence goes on from OX344838.1 coordinate 4,701,291, forward strand.
TAATTGTATGTTTAATTAATGTCTGAGCCCTCGTAACCCGTATGCTTGCCACCAGTGCTAATTATTTTGACATGAAATCTCTTCACACTTTCAAAATTAACATGGAATTTGAAAATTAATCTCATACATCATAATAAATAAGTAATTTATTTGCATATTAAAAAGTATTAACAATAACAAAAATCATCATCTTAGTCGAGTTTAATGTAGGACATTAGTGTCCTTTCCAGCCCCAATCCTTATGCTCTTCGTGGCCTCCCTTGCTGCCGTGACCCTCATCATGTCCCCAGTACTCATGGTTGGCTCCTTCATCGTGATGACCCTTGTGGTCATTATGATGTCCTCCCTTCTCGAAGTATCCTTTGTTTCCGTGCTCGTGTTCATTAAAACCGCCTTCTTTGTGCCCCTTGTCGAAGTGTCCACCCTCTTTGTAACCGCCCTCATGGTGGTGTCCACCGTAGCCTTCTTCGAAACCAGACTCACCGTGTTTATCATGGAAGTGTTTGTCTTTCTTGAATTCGTCTAATTTGTGAATACCATGATGCCCCTTTGTGGAGTGGCCTTTGTGAAAGTGTCCCTTTTCTTCGAAGCCATGACCTTTCTCGCCCTTCTCACCGTGATGATGTTCGTCATAGTATCCTTCGTCGTGGTGATGGCCCTTTTTGTGTCCGCCGTTTTCATCGAAGTGTCCTTTTTCCCCTTCATGGTGGGAATGTCCTTTCTTGCCATACTCTTCACCATGGAATCCTTTGTATCCTTTTTCACCGTGTCCACCATGTTCGTGGTGGTGGTCTCCATGGTGCTCATCGCCACCACCTTTTTCCCACTTGTGGGATGCAGCATAGTCTAGATCAGCATCCCTTTTATGGCGAGTATCCCTTGCAAATGCGGCAACCACTAGACCCGCTAAGCAAACGGCAACGATCACCTTCATCTTGTACTTTGCTGTATTCCCAGTTCCGTTGGGCAATGATTGCCAAATGAATGATGCCCGTTACAGATTTCTCTCACCTTATATAGTATTGCCAATAATAGTGGACTTGGTTTTAATGTCAGGGCAATGAATGACGGCCACAGGCACGAGATTGACCTGAATTAATTTTTTCAATAGAAACGTATTGAACCGGACATTAATATTTGATTCAATTACTAGAGGCATTTGCACTTTATTACACAACACCTTTAGTAATACATAGTTGACTAAAATGTAAATTTAATTAAGATTACTGACTGACCGAAAAATATCTAAAAGTAATCGATTACTATTTGATTATTAATATTGTGTGCATCAGTTTTATTACGTTTTTATTGTTTAAAAAATGAGAACTCCTGACATCCCTGTGCCGCAAGCGACTTTACAAGCACTAATTTCACGGATACAAAGCCTTTTTTTTTTTTTTTTTTTTTTTTTTTTTTTTTTTTTTTTTGTTGTCCGGGGGGAAATGCATTTACGCATTCCCACCGCCGCTGCAGCGTATTCGCGCGCTGGCGGTGGGATATGTGGGACTCGCCCTCTCCATAGCGTGGTATGCTAAACTCATACCACGAGGAGAGGACCCTACCAACCACTAAAACCTCCCGGACACTCCTTCGATCCGCCGTTGGTGGGGGCCGGGTACGCATGAGCAATCCGGCACGGATACAAAGCCTACCTAACCTCTCAACTTCTATCTGTGATTCTAACAATTGATTGTTCCCGGTGGAAATCGAACTCAGAACACCAGGTCTCAAAAATTTTAGAAGTAACGACTGAGTCACCATTACAGTCAGTATCTATTGTATAAAAAATGTACTAAGGTACCTTTGATATCTTCGAGTTTAACTCAAATTAGCCTTGCAACAGAGTAGTATGAGCTTTACTTATTTGACTCAAACGCATACCAAAAAACAATTCATCGGAAGTTTTATGTTTTTTGTCCTATTTACATCATTAATTAACTGTTCCAAATAAAATTATTTACAGTTTGTTGGAGTTAACCCATGCACGTAACCCTCAGGCGAAAATTAAATAATTCAATATCAAATAATGCCTGATTGCGTACATATTTGTTTTTAACTACGGACATTTAACTTTTGATTTCGACATTCAATTTATGTCGTATATGTAGATACTTATTGACTAAAGACAATTTTTTTGCCGTCAGATAAAATCATCAGACGAGAGAATTATACTTAAATTTGATACACTTTGTTTAAAACTGCTGTCAAAATTTTAATTAATTCCTCTGTATTTTTAAATTTGAGGAATCAAATATACCTACAGTTATCAAAGTTATATATGTGGGTACGATCCCCACGCCGTACAGGAAATCTTTGTGTAAATTCTAGGATTTATTTCCGGGTCTGACTGGTTGAGGGCCTTTCCTTCGTGTCTCGGAAAGCACGTAAAGCCGTTCGCGTTGGTCCCGTCCGATTTTATAACATCATCTATAATAATCGTATATCAAGGAACGGGCAGCAGCGTTTCCTTGTGTGGTACTACTAATACTGCGGTCACCAACCCACCCCCAAGCGTGGTGACTATGACTAATATCCTCCCTCGGGAGGAGGCCCATGTTCAGAAGTGGACGTTATACGGGCTGATGATGGTGATGATGTTATAACAATCGGAACTAACAGCTTAATGTCCTGTGTGAAGCACGGAGGGAAGCCCCTCAATAGGGAACCAAATATATATTTTTTTTATCTTACACTGATATTTGATACCGAAATCGAAGCGAAGAATTCAACGTAATGACCGTGGCAACATGGTAAAGACTATTACGTCGTGTATATCCCTTAGTCTCCTGTTACGATACCCATAGGCAGATATAGTGTGGTATATTCTAATCCGGAAACCACTTATTAAAATATGTAAACATAAACCTCACAAAAGCAATTTTTCTTTTTATAAATTAAAAAGTTAAACTGCGTATCGGATTTTATTGTACAACTTTATAATGTTTAAAGCAAAATATTATTCATGCATATTTAAGGGTTACAAAAGCGTACACGGATAACCGTCGAAGCTTCAAAGATTCTAAGATTTATTGCAGGAAAATGTATACAAGAGGGCTTACACTCAAACTTAACTTATGCCCTGTATTTTTACGACTTTAAAGGGAAGTCTACTTGCCTATGTTACGTTTAACTAAACATTTTTATGATAAACCGTTTAGTTGAATCTTTCCTATAAAAAGGAGAATTGACGGCAAAGTTGTGCCATTGCAGCTCATTAGATTATTATACTTAAGTTATTGTTTTGTGATTTCCAGTCCTAAACTCCTGCAATTAAAGAACGTCACTTCGATCAGTATAAAATTAAAATTGCACCAACTACTACAATAATATACGACTTCGATTTAAGTTACAGGAATTTAGGACGGGAAATCACAAAATAATAACTACAGAGAAACTATTTTCTTGCTTATCATTAAGATTATTATAGAGCCTAATGACTTGCTTACGGGTACATATAACAAAGTATTTCCACGATTCTCGTAAAGTCATTTTAGCTACTAAATACGTGAGATTCGAGTGATCGGTTGAATTATCATCTTCCTGCCCTGAAAATTTTATTTAAGATCGGCGCAGCATATCTTCTTTATAAATCTCTATCTAACTTCATATCACATGACACCTCTTTTCTAGCAATATCGTCAGTTAAATATTAAAAGTATTATCTTACTGAAATGAAATCAATATAGCCAACATAATAATAATAAACTTTAAATTGTATTGTAAAGATTGCGTCAAAATAATATATATTTAGGAGCAGGAAGAACGTGTTGTTGAACTACTAATAATCATCATCAGCTCGTATTACGTGCACTGCTGGACATGGGCTATCTCTCGAAGGAGGGTTTTGCCACGCTTGGCAGGGGGTTGTGTGACCGACTGCCGTAGTATTAAGTTGTAACACACAAGGAAACATTGCAGCCCGTTACCTGGTATACGCTTGTTATAGATAATTTTATAACAATCGGGATCATCGGATAAATATGTTTACTGAGGCACGGAGGGTAGTGCCAGAACCAACCAGACTCAAAAAGAAATTTTAGAATTTACACAAAGTTTACAAGAATTTAATGCGTAACGGCTGGATGGATTTTGACAGGGATTTTACTGATAGAAAGCTTATTTTGTAAGGTATAATATAGGTAGTACCATTTTAGACGGGGCTTACATTATTATTAGATAGCTTATAACATCCTTATTTTACGCGAAGTTGCGGGCAGCAGCTAATATAATTATATTAATTAGCGGTCCATGCGCAGAGCGCCGGGCGACAATTATAAGCCGCGCCAATAAAGAAACGAATCTAAAATGGCGTCCCTGAATGTCACTGACAGATGATAGGGTCAGCAAATAAAAAGGAAGATAGAAAGAAAGTTTGTTTATTGTATATGTACGTAAAATACAATTGTTAGTTTTATGTGTTGAAATGTGTAACGTATACAAAAAGATACATAATCTTTCATAAAAATTAGAACTGTTTATTTGCTTACTTTTCTTTAGCATTTTTTACCTTAACCGCTCGCAAGTAAGTCGTTTTTTTCCGTTAGCTTTCTTTACGGATTTCTTTTTGCATGCAGTACGCGCCGTGTTTGACTAAGATATCAACAGTTTAGAGTGAGAGCGCATGATCGCCGCTGCCATTTTAGATTCGTTTCTTTATTGGCGCAGGTTATACAAAACTTGTCCGTGGTTTTTTGGAAAGCTTTCATAAACGCTACGACCACATACCACAGTTACGAGCACAATTAAATCGGGAACGGGACCTACGCAAGTCAACACGAGTTGGAATACTAGTAATTTATATCTATACTAATAATAGGTCTTTACCTATGAAATTGCCGTTTTGTATGAAAAAGTTTAAACGATTTTTTTTCATGTATTTTTTATTTGTATTAACCGAAGTAATCACCCATGCAATCAATGCATCTTTGCCAACGCAGTGGCAGTTTATTGATGCCCTTCTTAAAGAAATCAGCTGGACGGGAGGCAACAAATTCTTCAAAGGCATTTTGGACTGCCTCTCGGGTATTGAATTTTTTTCCCGCCAAGAAGTTATCCAAATTCTGGAAAAAGTAGTAGTCTGTAGGCGCAAGGTCTGGTGAGTGGGGCGGATGACGGAGAGCTTCCAACCCCAGACCTTGCAACTTGGAGACCGTCTGCTGTGCGGTATGAGGTCACGCGTTGTCGTGCAGGAGTAGCGGAGACGAGCGATTGACCAATGCTGGTTGGAGATGTGCCAGCTTCTCCATCATTGTGTTCAGTTCTTCACAGTACACATCTGCAGTAATGCTCACTCCGTTTGGTAAGAAGCTGTGATGAATCACACCGGCGCTAGACCACCAAACAGTGACAATCACTTTTCTAGGGGTAAGTTTTCGTTTAGGGCTCTGTTTAGGTGCTGAACCAGGATTCAACCAACTTGCTGAGCGCTTGCGGTTATCGAACAGAATCCATTTTTCATCGCAGGTAACAATGCGGTTCAAAATTCCTTCATTTGTGTGTCTGTTGAGCATTGCAAGGCACGTCTCGACGCGTACTTCGCGCTGGCGATAATTGAGTTCGTGGGGCACCCATTTTTCAAGCTTTTTTACCTTGCCAATTTGACGCAAATGGACCAATATTGTTTTGACGCTAACGTCGAAAGCTGCTGCTAATTCAGCCGTAGATTGTGTATCATCAGCTTTCACAATCGCCTTTAATTCGTCATTGTCGACCAAAGTCTTCGAACTACCGCTAGGTTCATTTTTCAGGTCGAAATTTCCAGAACGGAAGCGAGCAAACCAACAACGCAAACAGGTAGTGCGTTGGTTTGTAGTGTTAGCTCCGTAAACGTCGTTGATGTTGCGTGCCGCTTGTGCCGCGTTGCTGCCACGACGGTACTCATATTCCATTATTACTCGAATTTTTAACGTATCCATGATGACGAAAAAGATTGAAATGCGATGAAAATGTAACAATAATCAATAAAATGACTACTTTTGCAAAAAAAAAAACATGTTTTTAAAATAAAATAAATTTGAAATTAGAATTCTTAGCCAAACAAAAATTATTTTGATTTGAAATGGCCAGTACTGCAGAACGGCAATTTCATAGGTAAAGACCTAATATTATAAAGAGGAAAGATTTGTATTATTGTGTGTTTGTATAATGTATGTTTGTAATGAATAAACTCAAAAATTATTGGGCCTATTAAAAAAAAAATCACTATTGGAAAGTTACATTCACCCTGAGTGACATACGTTATATTTAGTTGTGAAGTTCCCATGGGAACGGGAGATACGCAGGTGAAACCGCGCGCGGGAAACTAGTGTAAGTATATAATACTAGATTCCCGCGCGCGGTTTCACCCGCGTAGCTTCCGTTTCTGTGTTAAATTTATAATAAAATAACAAAGAAAACTTACAAAAAAGATAATTTTTCAAATCGGACTAGAAGTTCCTGAGTTTAGCGCGTTTAAGCAAACAAACTCTTCAGCTTTATACATTATTAAATATTGGAATGCTTTAAATTTATAAATTTGGATTGGGCTCCAAGTAAAAGTGCCATCCCCATATTTAGTCAGTGATAGTACCTACCTATATATTTAATTATCTTTTGGAATTTACTTATATATATACGTATGCCTGTGGAAATTAACGCTTTTTCTTGGAATGTTATCTGAGAATTCAAAACTGACTCTAAACTCGGATAATAAACTATGTTCTTCTAACTTTCGACACAACTTTCAGCCAATCCGTCACATGTTTACGCAGGAAAATACGACGAAAATAGACACGTTTGTACCTTTATTCGTGTGTGTACGAGGCTCAAATTGTAATAGTTTTTTCTCGCAGCAAAATGGTTGTATTAAAATCTATAGATGTGTATCTATAGATGTAAATCTATAGATACGTATTTGGAAAAAAGAAAACAACCGTAATCTGATCATTTAAGTGGTTAAATTTTGGGATAAAATATAATGACCACCAAAAATATATACTTGACACCAGAAAAATAAAGTCTAAAATTATAATAGTACTAGCTATTTTAGTCACGACTGCACTTCAAATTGTATTCGAACACCAAATGTAGTTAATGATCACCAAATCTTAGCGAGCAAATTATTGCGCTATTTCTACCTTAATAAAATCAATGAAAAATGACAATCGGTTAGGTTAGGTTAGAGCTGCGGCCATACAACGCACGAGCCGAGCGAGCGAAGCGAGCGGTGCCGCGGCAGCGGCCGGCGAGTGCCAGAACCGAATAGTAAATTAGTAAAACATTTAGGTACTTTTGGTGATCATTTACTACTTTTGGGTTAAAAATGATTTATTTGGAGTCATTTTGCTTAAATACGATAGCGAAATGTTAAAACTTTGGTTACAATTTTACATTAAAATGCGGGTTTAATTTTGGTGATCATTTTCAATTTTTTTGGTGGTAAGTTAAACATAAGCCTTAAATTTTTAACATGTATTTGAGCGTAAATGAAATAAACGTTCTAGAAATGAACATGGTTGTTGTACGTGTTAATTTCACTATAACTGTAATGTTGTAGCACAAAGCGACTGCATTTACTGTATAATATCTGCAAATTATTTTATTACTTGCTTCCCGCGCGCAGTTGCAACCACGTAACTCCCGTTCCCGTGGGAACTCTATAATTAAATATATCACTCAGGGTGATTTCTAATGATGAAAGAATTTTGGAAATCGGCACAGTAGTTTTTGAGTTTATTCATTAATTACAAACATACACACACATAAAAATACAAATCTTTCCTCCTTACAATATTAGTATAGATGGGTTTCAAACGACTAGATAAATATGGAAATGCTGATGGTAAATATTTAGAAACATTAAACTAAACTAAACACTTTACTTTGTAAGGGAGGGAAGTGAAAATATGCCTTTCTTACTCCTCCTAATCTCTTTCTGATTAAATTCGTTGTGGGTCTGTTGGCCAAGACATTTTAACGTTTTCCCGGGACTTGGTTAGCCTTCGTAAAGAGTAATTTTAAAATTAAACGATTTCGCAATAAGAATGAAATATGATTTATGTATTATCCACCACTGTGAAATTTACGAATTGATGATATTTAAATCCAGCCTTTATAATGCAATTATTGTGAAAATTCTCCAATGTAGTAGGTAAATGTAGTTCTTGTAAAAATAACTAGAATGAAGTAATAATTTGCATTCAGAATTTGCCTAGTCAACCTGTGCACGTATTTGAACAAGAACAAGAATCAGATCGACCTAATGGTAAGCGAGAGTATCTTTGACAGATTCATATAATTCATGCGTTGCTGCCCTAAATAACCAACTTTCTCCCCATATGAGCTCTACCGACTTTACTCAAGAACAAGAACACAAAATTCAGCAAAAATTATGGCTGTGAAACTCTGTAAGGTACTTTCACAGTCGGGCAGCTTATCGACTTCTAAATGCTCTAACTCTCATAAAATAGATAGTATACACCAGCACAGCACTAAAAGTTCTATGTGCTTTACACAAAGATATCGGTGCGAACCGCTGGCTTTGAAGCAATTTGCGGTGTACAGCAGCGATAGAGTCCTATCGGCCCATTTCATATTATGCGATACACCCTAAGTAGCTTTGAACAAAAGTACTACTTAAGATATGAAGTGAAAAATCCCACGTGGGTGTCGATATTTACATCTATGCTAAATTATATTTTAGTTGTTTCTTCCTTAATATGAATAAGTTTAATTGCTACGTATCTATAATATTTAATTGTATACCGCCGTTTGCCCGAATTTTATTTGCCCTAATATAATTTGCTATAATAGTCAACAGCCATCATATTATATGACGTAATATTCATTTGACCTACTCTTATTTGCTATATTAGTCACGTGCTAGAAGCTTTCTTTCCCATGAAATCACTTACCATAACATCATTTGTCATAATCATTGTAAGCCCTAATTATCACGTGGCCTAATTATCACATGCCCTAATTATCACATGCGAAAATTATCATATGCCATAACATAATTTGCCATCGACATTGTGTGTTACGGAAGGAGAAACTGGATGCAATCGGGACTTTAAGGCATCCCGACTCGGATAGGTTAGGTTAGAAGGGGATGGCGGGGTCGTTTGAGCGAGCGAAGCGAGCGAATAGACGCCGCCATCCCCTTCGTGGATATTTTTTTATAAACTACGTGGTCGACGGAGCCCCGCTATGCGGGGCTCCGTCGACCATGCAAAGAATATTTTAAGGTTTTTTTTCGCCATGTAATTTTAGTTTGTCATGGTTGATCGTGAAATATATATCAGTTGGCTCATGAAATACATCTATATGCTTCTTTGTTTCATTATTATGGCATTTAAATATAATGTCTAATAATCATTATGGCGTTTAAATATTATGGCAATTAAAAATATTAAAAACAATACGTATGGCACTCGTATCTTATGGTATCTAAGTTTCGTGCAATTAAAAGTATGTCATATGTATTTTAGGGCAAACAAAACATTCAGGCAAATGAAATTCGGGTAAATGAAATTCGGGAATATGATGATTATCGTATATAATCTTCGGGTAAACAATAGACAACCATATTTAATTAATTGTCAATTTAAAAATACTGTAGGTACCTTTTCTATCTTATTTTGAATTTGAGCTAAGTTGTCTTGTATCTGATTCCTCACACCTATATTCTCGGTAGGTGCCAGTCCATCGGATTTAGTAACTAAAAGAATAGAGAGTACATCGGTACATTTCACACACATTTGTGTACTATAATCACATAGTCCTGCGTTAATGGTATTGTAACATTGGCAATCGACATTATGGAGATTTGGTAAAGTACGGCTTAAATTGTTTTGTTTTGTTTACTGCGAAAAAGGCTCCCATTGTCATACCTCCTCAGTTTCAAAGCACTCCCCTTAATATCAGCCAGAGTATTGGGATTCTCGGCGTCGACGTCGAGAGTGACGTCAAATTTCGCGGTCATCTGGAAGACAAGGATAAATTAGCCTCCGAAAAGCTGGGTGTCCTCGGCAAAGCGAGGCAGTATTTCACGTCGGCACATCGCCTTCAATTGTATAATGCGCAAATACGGCCGCATATGGAAAATTGGTGCCATCTCTTGGTCCGGGGCACCACAATATCAGCTTCTTCCTTTTGATCGCGTTCAACGTCGCGCAGCTCGAATCATCGCCGGCGACGAGGTCCCCACTAATCTGCTTGATCCTCTTACCTTGCGGAGAGACGTAGCGTCTCTTTGTATTCTCTACCGCATTTATCACGGGGAGTGCTCTGAGGAATTGTTCAAACTCATACCTGCCGCTGCTTTCCGCCTTAGATCCACTCGCCAGAACTTCCACCAACATCACCTGGATGAATGGTTGTCCTCCACCGCGCACGACTTCTCTGTGGAATCAATTAAAAGCGGAGGTACTTCCGATCCGGTATGACATGGCAACCTTCAAGAAGCGAGCCTATTCCTTTCTTAAAGGCCGGCAACGCACTTGCGACTCCTCCGGTGTTGCGATTGTACATGGGCGGCGGTGATCACATACCATCAGGTGACCCACTTGCTCGTTTGCCTCCCTCTTCAATAAAAAAATAAAAAAACAAATGGTCAGAATTTTATATTTACGAAGTCCCAAAAAAAAATCACACAACCCTCGGTTTCATAATCACGAGCATAATAATTGCGTTATAGGCTATTCATTTCTATTTATATAGATAGAAAGATAAATTGTTGTGTCAATAAATATAGTTTGATTGAGTTATTATGGTATATTATTAGTTTTTTATTTAAGGTAGGCGAAGACGCGACCACAACAGTTATAAATTAACATAGGTACCTATAATGAAAATAAAGCTGTTGACGACGCTTGCTTTGTTGACACAAAAACCTTTCGAAATACCTAATTAATATTCATTTACGTTGCACTAGGATAGGGTTACCATACGTTTCGGCACGCCGGGACATATCCCGGTTACGAGCGTCATGTCCCGGTGTCCCGGCCATCAAGGCAATGGTCCCGGTGGACGCGCTAACCAAACAAATAAGAACCCTACGCTCCTGTTTGGCTTATCGTCCTGCGTGTGCAATGGGAGAACACCCTCGGCTCTGTGTTACGTGTTATTGTTTCATCTCCCCCCCCGCACTGTCCCGGTGAGCGCCGAAACATTTGTGGCAACCCTAGACTAGGAACTTTGTTAGTAGACATTTAAAAGACTGAATTTAAAAAGAGTGGATAAACTTTTTTCAATAAAATGACGGCAAGAGTACAAGGCATGGTTTAAAGCAATGCATTATAAACATGGTTGACATTTTGTGATACAAATATGGGTATAAGGTAAATAAGTGAAGCTCACCTTTGTGTATTCGGTATTCCAGGGAAAGCTTAGATAAGAGACTTCAGTGGCATTAGTGTTCGCGTACATATCTATAAGCCGTAAGGATGTAGCAGAGTGCTATGGAATATAAACTATGCAATAACTAGTCAAATACTGTCTTTGTAGTTCTTTTACTTAAGAAAAATCTGAGTGGTTACAGTTATAAAATCTAGTTTTGTTCAGGCATTTTCAAATTTTAAACAGCTTTTAAAAACATAGTTTTTGCCGTCTCAAGACGGCTAAACTATATTGTATGTACTATGAAAACCCGGCAGCCCGGCGCCGTCTGTGCCCGTCGTCGCTCGTATTGACATTTCCAATTAATTTTTCAAAATAGTTTTCTCCTCATTAGACCTTGATTATAGATACATATTTTATTAAACAAAATATCTTACTATCTGTATCCAATATGTCACTAAACGTATAATTTTAATTTATTAAGACTAGCGACCCGCCCCGGCTTCGCACGGGTACAATACTGATACTATAATGATTCTACCGAATGTCTTTAAACCTCTAACAAAACGGGCGAAATTTAGTCAAAACAAACAGAAACAAATTATATAATTATTATATAGGTACCTACTAAAACTCAATGAAATAAGTAGGTGGGTATACTTTTAGCGTATGAAATACCTATACTCTTCAGGACTAACAATACAACAAACACTAAATAAATAGGTATTTAAGTATATATCCATCATAGTTAGAACGAACACAAAACAAATTTGCCCAATAATTCTTAAGGATCGAGCGCGCATAATCGCATTCGGCCTTACTCACTCGCTGCGCTGCGAAAACACGCGCTGTTATTTTGCGATAACTTCTAAGTTTTTCATTTAAAGTATATACTGTAGGGGTAAAATAATCTGCATGAAATGCTTAAGAATATTAACTCATTTATAATGATAAGGATAAATACTGAATCCGTCTGAATAGCTTTAGAATTACCGCATTAGAAATTATAATTTTTCTAAAAGATATAATGGATTTAGCAAGTTAACCTTGAAAGATAGACACATACTATCGTGGACTTTTACTAGATCTAAAAGAGAAGAATATTTCCGCCATACATTTTTTTGTTTTATCTCATAGGGTTTAGGCAGCGTTTTTGTTGAAAGCTCCCAAATGGCTAAATTTTTTCCGACACCTCTGACAAATATATCAATATATATTAGTCAATGTACACAAAAGCTAAACAAACTATATTCTTACGTAAACCTTCCGGAAGAATCGTTCTATCGATTGGTAACAACCGCATTAAAGTCCATGTAGTAGTTTTTGAGTTTATTGCGAACAGACAGACAGATAGACAGACGCGGCCGGGGACTTTGTTTTATAATATGTAGTGATGTAGTGATAGCGGTCGCCCGCGGCTCCGTGCGGATGTCGGTTACCGCTGCAAAAAGCCTACCTAGGAATGACACGGTCAGCAAAATGATTCCCAGGTCAATTCACAGACACCGACACTAACATCTACGACGCAGTCATTATCCGCAGGCTGCACAGATTGTCTTTCTGTGGATGTTAAAGTTGTTAATGATGAAAATATTTAAATGTAATTAATACAAAGTTTTCACTTCTGCCGTTAGTCCCGGAGTGCAACCCGTTGTTTTAGGATAACTAAAGCGATTATTGTAGTTAAATTATTTTCAGGTAACAAAATATACTGATGGTCGGGAGCCCCTATCACGAGATAGGGCAACGTAAAGTTGCAGCAGAAATCGTAATATTTTAATTTCGCCATAACTTCAAAACCAAACGTCCAATTTTAATCATTCAAAGACCCAATATTATCTACATAAACTGTACTTAGTGATGAAATAATTTATTTTGATAAGGATTAATAGCATGAGTGAATTGAACGGTTCTAAATGTCGTCCCAAAAAAATCAAGATTTCTAAATAAAATAATGGTTGTTGCGCCTCACTCGACATAGATAAGTAAAGTGTGTCGCGGACTTTTTTGTAGATATTTATAAGATCTACAATTAATTAGAACATTTGATGGTTCTATCTTTTATAGTTTAGGCAGCGTACGCAAAATAAGTAACTTTTCTGGTTGATTTATTACACCCTGTGTCCGAAAAATCCAAATATCTTACGGAACCCTATTTTTTTCCAAAATAAAATTTAGCCTATGTTACTCGTGTATAATGTAGCTTTCGAATGGTGAAAGAATTTTTGAAATCGGTCCTGTACTTTTTGAGCCTATTCATTGCAAACAAACAAACAAAGTTTACCTCTTTATAATATTAGTATAGAAGTATAGATTGGATGAGCTGTCTAACTAACTGTTCTCTAAAGTCAAGGGCGCTCAGTCAAGGCCATGTTGCGAAGTAGTCGCCCCCATTTTTACCTTTTGTTTAGAATTTCTTGTGATCGATTTCTTTCGTCATAGTTTCCGGTCGGGTGCGCACGCACCGCGGCACTGCGCCGTCCTCTCGATACTTATAATATTGCACAGCGGACACGGTATATTATTGGAATAATTAAACTTAGTATTATTAACTTCACATATTTTGTCTTTAATGACAATGAACATATACTTACTTCACTTATAAGGGGAAACTTTCTTAAAAAAAAAAATTTGGGCCTAATATTATGTAGTTTGCCTGGAGGCTTTTGCTACACCGGGCATAAAGGCAAGCTGGGGTCCACCCTAAATAAATAGTTTAAAAACTACAAATTAAGCAATTTGCCTAGGACGCCACAGGTCGCTGGCGGCGAGATTGAAGAATGAAGACTTTAGGGGATTTTTGGGCAATCTTCTTTACAGTACGCAGTCTGTAGGGGCATTGGAAGGTGTTTTTGCAAACTGTGGGCGAGCGGGCATCCCGTTTGCGTGCGCACTCTTCTCCAGTGGGTCGGATAGAGTGGTCTCTGTGTATTGATATTAGTTTATACGCTGTCTTGCTAGTTGGCAAGTTGTCGTCTTATCGTGCGGTCGTCTAAGACGCCCGAGGCTGACCGTGCTTACGACGCTTTGTGAGAAAAGGGCTATAGTTAGATATTGCCATAATCATAGGTTTAAGATCAGAATGTACCTATTAAATATTAGTATCTCTTATCTACAATACGATCTATGCCGAAGACAACCGATTGGTAAATTGTGAATGCCAACTAAATAATAAAAGTAACTGGACCAAAACTTCTTGGACGTGCCCATCTGAGTATGTTTCGCTGGATCGTCTCGATGAGGCCGCGCTAAAACCGGCAGTAGAATAACCCCACTGAGCTTGTTTCGCCGGGTCTTCTCAGTTGGGGCGTATTGGATCCGGTGGTAGCACTAAAGCGCGTTCATCGAGATACTTATGGTCCGTCTAAATAATAATATACTCAAAGGACAGAACTTAGATTTAATCATAGATATAAAATAATATTGTATTTTCATACCTGACAGCTTTTAGGCTAAACTATTTTAATCAAATAAAATTAAGTAATTTAACATAGTAAATTTAAAAACCAAAATATGTTTCGACTATTTACAAATACCTGTATTAGGTTTACGTGAATAAAAACGTTTTTTAATTTTTTACTTATGCCAGAGACTATATAATATACTTATGCATATAAAACAATTGTTATCGAAACACACGATCAAAATTTATAAAAACAATTTCAAATTCAGCAACATTTTTACTTTAATCAATTAAACAACATGTAACCTTATACCTATTTAAATTTTGTATTGATTCTCTTTTGTTTTCATCGCTCGCATTTACTGGGTCAAAGCGTCGAGTGTAAAGAAATATGCGAATGGAACATAAAATAACGTGATCACTATACCACTACAGCTTGCTTTTGAGAGGAAAACACATTATGGACAGAAACATCTTACTTTATTTCAGTGTCTGTGTCGTATTCTAGTGCAACATTAAAGAGAAATTGTATATTCGATTACCCAGTTAGTTTTGTTTTATGCATATTTTCACAGACAAATTAGATAGAAACGATTCTACGTTGTAACAAAAATATATTGAAGTTAAACTCCGTCTCGTAGTTGGCTTATCAAATGAAGTTAATCTCGTAACATAGTTGTTGCTCTCCTGCCTGTATAGGAAACCAACAAAATAGAAGAAAGAAATTTACTGCGGCGTCGTGTTCTGAATGTGAATAAGGTAATTGTCCAGACTAAAACAACAGCAGTATGTATGGAGTAGGAGGCCTATTACTGTACAAATTTATGTTCTTGTGAGAAAATTCTTAAATCTAATGCCATGCACTATCCTATAATGGTAAAAAAATAAGTCACATCTTGAGGTTTTTAAGTGAAAATACTTCTTCGATCGAAAACCTAGACAACACAACCCAATGTTTAAAATTCATTGATATAAGTAAGTAGAAACATTATTTTGTTTCTTTTATTGATAAAAGATTCCATATTGCATTGATAGATGTGTTACGCATTCAAAAGAAACGCTGTATTTTTTACCGCTGTTCTGTCTGTCGTAAATTCGTAATATTGTGACAAACAATAAACAATATTAATAATATAAATAATTACAAACCAGAACTAGCCTCTTTGTAACTGTATTAATAATGTAGATTAACTTACTTAAACAAACGAGATATTGTTTGTATTACTACACGTAATACGAAAACTAATTAGGGCGAAGACCCAGTAATCCAGAGCTGTGCTTAACTAAACCCCGCGGTATAATCCCTCTATACTCCCAATGCGTTGGAAGGCAACAGGCGGGTGTTACGAGCCTATTTGAAAGTAAGTACACTACACATCATATAGGCTACGGTTGAGTGTGTATAAAGACTGACGGGTAAGCTTAGATTTGATTTTGAGGTGAAATTCCCTTCTTTAACCGGCTAAGCCCCGCATATAATATTTTATACCTACTCCAAAATTATATTCAATTTTTGTAATTTCTAAACATAACAGCGTTTATTGTTCCGTGTAAACACAGTGTTGCTGTTTAAAAAACATACTCATTAAGTAAAGAGATTTTTTTTTGATAACTTTTTTTTTTTAATTAAAGTTATTTTTAGTTAAAGTTTTTACTAGAGATGGCAAACTTTTTTTGATGTGTGTAATGTATGATAAACATTACACACATCAAAAAAACGTTAAGGCCTATTATACTACATATTATTATGTAAGCTACTAAAATTTTACTTAGTAAACGGGTTGAACATAATAAAAAGCTTTTAACGTTAAGAGTATACCCATGCTTTGTTCTATCAATGACTATTCACTGGAAATACAACAAGAATAAATCCTTTGAAGTAAGCACAGATGATAAACAGTGAAGCTAACAATAACAACTACTGTAGCTAACAAATTACGAGGAATTAATCGAACATAAAATCCCATCTACTTCAGACGCTTGTGTAAATACACCTGCAACCGTAATGCAATATTTGCACGACTAAGTATGTAACTGGGACTTAATTAACTCCTGCTGAATGCCAGACAAGTCAATGTGCGAACTATGTTTTATGCTGCACTGAATTTTATTCTATCTTCGTTGGAATAGTTTTGAACTGTTCAGAGTCCGAGCTATTTTGTGTTTAGTGCTTGATGTATTGTTTGATGATGGAACATCGATACGAGGACTTTGTTTCATCATGTTTGAAGGCAGAAAGCTTTAGAGCTGTAACTTAAGTATGAATTCTAGTAGGTAGTTGAGCACCTTTGTCGCAAAGCATTGCTAAACAAGAGTCTGACTTTGTGATTCGTACTTTCGTAGTTTAAGGGGACTACAGGGATTCCCATTCAGTTTTTCTATAACGGAATTCAAGTTGCTTCTGATATCTATTCTTTTTGATCTGGATGGAACTTACAACATTATATTACCATTTATATGGACTTAGCTTCAGAAAATCGTTAAATTTTTATATTATTTCACTAGAATTATATTTAAAAATGAACAATGTTATATTTTTACTTCTATTTCTGTTTTTATTCGTTTTATTGATGATTTTCCTCTCTTCGTTTTTGAGTCATCTACATCGTGATTTTTAAGTGGTTGCTATTAATTGGAAGGACGATATACTATCGAAAAGTTACATTTAAATGGTACAATAACCACATATATATTATTTCCAAAAAAGTTTGTCTCAAGCAGACTCCAATGATAAAAGTACATGGCATAATTATCTCTTTCTTGCAATACGATATAAACTAGGTTGTATAAAAGGCACCCCTAACACACGTTCAATGTAATTTTAATATAAAGAATATGTTACACATTTGACTGAAAAGTATACCTATACACAGATCGATAGTCCTACCAAAATAAATGATTTCGCTGATTATTAGCCACAACTAAAAACACAGTGTACCTTAATGTTGTTGTCCGTAACAAGCCAGCAGTTTTATTATTGGAAGACAAATTTAATGCCTTCTGAATTTAATCATTTAGTATTTCGACCTAAATGACCGCCCAAGAATTTGCTATTCAGGATTACATACACATACTTGTTTAAAGGTAAAGTTATTCCGTTGTCCCCAAAACTTCGGTCGTCCCCATTAACATATCTCATATCACACCTACCGTGAAAATTCATAAGTACTTTATACTTAGAAGGTGTATACATCTTTAATACACCAAAGTAGTTATATCTACATAGTTAAGCTATATAATGGGGAGGGAGGGATGCGTAAAACGCCTTTTAATGTAGAGTGTATTCAATATATTATTATAATGTTACCAGACTAAGGGTAAATTTTTCAAGCCATAGATAAAAAATATTAGAGGAATATATATTTTAAACGGCTTTTACGGCTCCGAGTAGACCACCCCCGTGTCTTCCCATGAGTGTCATTAGAGGTGCCTAAGGGACATTTCAGCTGAAGCCCGGCAAGGCGTGGTGATTATGGAAATATCCCTTAATGATCCAGGCTTGCCAAGATCTGTTAAGAGGAGCCCATGTTCAGCAGTGGACGTAAAGGGGCGCTTAAAGTAACAAAGTAAATGTTATAAGTACAGAATTTGTATGTAAAATTTAAAATTTATTCCTGTAATTTTATTTACAATTCATTAGATTTGTTAATTTAGGTGGGAATTCCGTGAGTGGCGGGGATGACCTTTAGGTAAACGCTTGCAAGTAATGTTAACACTAAGAAATATTACTGTGTTTTGTCATGGTTATGTGATTACTTATGTTTTTAGTTTGAAAGAATAAATAGTTTTGCGAACCTTTGAGAATAAATAAAAATGGTGGTTATTGTGTTATAGGGTTCCAGACCTAAGGACCAGTTCCAGACAAAAGGGAACCATTGTAGGATCACTTGTATCGAATTCATTTTGGGATTTTTCGTGCGCTTATCTGGCTGTCGGTCTATCAAGACAGACCTATGTCGCAAAAATGCGGGAAGCTATTAGTTATTTTGTATGAAATTGTGAATTGTTTGTGAATTTTGCGTCCATATTATACGATGGAAAATGTTGACGGTTAAGATTTTACGTTATTATATCTAGATTAGGTAACGAGTGTAGGTGGGATAAATCTATAGTGGTCCCGATTGTCATAACGTCATTTATGACAATCATAACCAGGTAACGGGCAGCAGCGTTTACCTATGTATATGATGTATATAATGCTGCGTTCACCAACCCGCCTGCCAAGCGTGGAAATGATATCAATCGAGATGTTTCAATTTTTCATACTTCGTAAAATATAACTAAGTTGATCGGATTGAATTAATCCACATTTCATTCTTAATATAGCTTGTGCTGTTCATTATAGACTTGAATATTTATGAGTGTTAATATGAATTTGATTATTGTCTCGGGCAACTCGCGTTAAGGCACATAACATTATTAACCTATATTATTGCTTTTTGTTTTATATTAGACATCATGGGTAAGTATTTGGGAAATAAATCCCTGTAACGCGGGGGATTTTGTAAACACATAATTCACGGATACAAAGCGCACTCAGACTTAACAATTAGTATCTGTGGTTCACTAAATTGTAAATTAGTGGGAATCGAACTCAGAACACCAACTTTCAGAAGCAATTATCGTAACTACTGAGTAACTCAAAGCTTAAAGCGGCCGTAGCCCAATGGTTAGGGCGTCGGACTTGCGATCGCCGGTTCGATCTCCACCCATTGCACTACCAACGTGCACTCACTCGTAACACAAGCATTTTAGATGAGTACGAGGGGTTAACATTAATATTAGTAGTGTGCAAAAACTAAGCAAGTACTATGTTTATAAAAAACAAAAAAAAAGTCTTGTCTATGTTTTAAAGTGTATATTGCTGTGGGAAAGAAACTACGATGAAGGAAAGAAGCTATGATAAAATACTTAGTACCTAATTTGTTATTCATGACGCCTTCTCCTATGTACTAAAATTTTTGTTCATTTATTTATAATATATTATGTAAAGCTGAGTGACTGAACACTCGGTTTCTTAATCTTCAATTAAAACAGCAATCAATTAACATAGCTGTAAACTCATATTCGCTGTCAATGCACTTTCAGCCTAGTTTATAAAACTTGAATTATAATAGGCCCAAAATTATATTTATTTTCTGATTCGATTCTTAATAAAAAAAACTGTCTCCCTTTCAAATTATTTTACAATCAACTAATCAAGTGTTCGGTAACTAATTGACAGTTGACTATTTAAAACAATAACGTAAACGAACTTCCTCGATTTACTTACTGCTCAGAAAGACTGCTTCCGACAATTTTGTTACAGTTTAATATTCATAGATGAGTCTATGATGATTTTAATATTCATAGATGGATATCATCGCAGATTTTTTCAACCTGGAATCAGTATTATGTGGGGATAAAAATTAATGAATTGTGAACGACACATTAAATCGTTTTATATAATGAGTAGCTATTATGTTATCAGTTAAGTGCACGTACGTAAACGATCGAACGATACGTAATTTGTGCTATTTATAAATAGGTAGGTATTGCTTTTTTCAATGTAATATTGCTGCAATGAAAGCTGTACTTTAGAGTCCTTTGAGTATTAAAAAAAACCGACTGTGTTTCTTGACTGACTTTCCGACTGTGTTGTAAATAATGTTTTTTTTTAGAATAAAATGAAAAGATACAAAATATTACAAATAACACATACATACAATTTAAAATAATGACTTTACTTTTTTACAATTTTATATAAGATTAACTTAACTTACTTAAAATATTGTACAGTGTTCCCAGATTGTTGGTACATAGTATTGTCCCGTTGGATGGCAATGCTTATCTCATGTGCGAAGTTAATACAAGATTCGAGGAACGCGTTTCTCGAACATGTCGGAATAACTAGAACAGCGATGTTCACGCTCATTATAATAATATTTAAATACATTTAATTAATTTTAACTCTAAATTCAGTGATCAATTCGTTTTTTAGTTAACAGTTAGGTTAGTCAGTGGCGGACTTACACATTTGCCGCCAGTAGGCTACCTATTCAAATTTTGCCGCCCCTTCTGTCCATAACAGCAAGTTAGTTGGCCCATATCAAAGTAAGTTACAATGTTTACTTTTGAAAATAATTGTCATAAGGAACCTAAATATAATAAGGTGTTACAAAATTTAACGTATTTTTATCGGTTTTTGCTCGAAACTATATATATATAAGTAACGACAACTGTATGGCAAAAAAAATGTGTGGTTAATTTGCCGCCCCCCAAAATCTGCCGCCCTAGGCTCCAGCCTACTTAGCCTGCTGGTAAATCCGCCACTGAGGGTAGACCTTATAAAAATGAAAGATTTTTAAAATATATATCAGCACATTGTAGCTAAAGTTAAATTGATCATTTTCTCATTCAATAATAGGTTTATGTTATCAGATTTGTATACCTTGGTAACTAAGGATCCCTCTGCCATTTTATATCAGATAGATGGAAAAAAGAATAAAAATAAAATGCAATTAATTTTATTATCTAGAAGACTAAGTTTTGCACAACCTTGTTATGTTCTTAACATAACAATACAACGCACGTATGTAGTTTGAGAGAGTATAAAAACAACTTGCCGTTATCAAACCCTTTTGGTACAACACAAATTCTTCCATCGCCTCCTAAAACTAGGAAACTTTTTTACTCAAATAAAAGCCTACGATAGACCTTTCTTCAATTAAATATGTAGATGAAGTCGTAAGTATGATCTAGCACTTATTCCACTTTGGCACCTAATTTGCATTCAGCTGCATAGAGTAATATGTTGGAATCACAATGATATTATTTCAGCGATTGCTGCGTACCCAACTAGCAATGCATAGCATTATCACATGTAAAGACGCAGCTATAATGACTTGTGACGATATTTGATACAGAACTTATGAAACAGTTTTAAGATTATTACTTAAGTAAGTAAATATGTTTTTTGTAAGAAGAGAAAATAAACCGTGGTGAAGTCAACTATATATGTCACATGAAATTTCTCGTTACCATTCTTATACATAAACAAGTTCAGACTACACAATATAAAGGTATATATTACAAGACATATTTTCTTATAAATAAAATAAAATAATTAAAAATCATTTTTATTTACGTAATTATGCATGGCGCTTGTGATGTTCACCGGTCACTTCACATTTTTTCACAAATATCTAACTATCAACAACTATCGCGAGAGCATATATCTAACTGTCATAGTTTAGTCACAATAACCGCTTTTATGTTCATAAAAAAATATTAAATCGTCTGAAGAAAGAAACTACGTTAAATGTATATCGTAATATTAATCCTTATCAAAATTAAGCATTATGTTATCAAGGGTATTTATGTAGAAAATGTAAATTACTTTTTGTTTTATTCCAATCGGACATTTCGTTGAGAAATTATCATGAGTATAAAAATTGGTACCTAATAATGAGTTATTTGCCATAATCTTGGCCATAATAGATAAAGCTGAAGAGTTTGTTTGCTTGAACGCGCTAATTCTTTCAATGTTAGATAGCCCATTTATCGAGGAAGGTTATAAGCTATATTTTATTATAAAGTGTCTACGGGAACGGGAGTTACGGGGTGAAACCGCGCGCGGAAAGCTAGTAAATATATACTCGCATTATATATTTACTAGTTTCCCGAGCGCGGTTTCTCCCGCTTAGATCCCGTGCCCGTGGGAACATCGTAATAAAATATAGCCTTTAACCTTCCTCGAAAAATGGACTATCCAACACTAAAAGATTTTTTGAAATCTGACCGGTAGTTCCTCAGATTAGCGCGTTCAAACAAACAAACAAACTCTGTAGCTTTATAATATTAGTATAGATTAAACAAAGAAAATTATTTGATTTCAGCTATCCATCTATTCTGATATTTCATCATCATCAACAGCCCGTTTACGTCCACTGCTGAACATGGGCCTCCTCTTAACAGACCCTGCCAAGCCAGGATCGTAGAGGGATATTGCCATAATCACCACGCTTGGCAGACGGATTGGTGATCGCAGTAAGATGTAAACCTTGAGCTAATAGATGCTGCTGCCCATCCATCAGCCATATGTCCCTTAGTCGATTTTTACGACACCCATGGGAGGACATGGGGTGGTCTATTCTAAGCAGGTAAACACACGGCTCCTGATATTTGCCTTTCTTTAATAACATGTCGTACGTTTCAGTGCCCTAATTAACAATAATCTCTCTTAGTTTTTATATAATCTATTGCCCAAATAATAAACAGTGTAAATTCACTGTAACATCAGCAATAAATTTGAATTACTAAATCCTGCTAATATTGTAAATTAAATGCGAAAGTTTGGATGCTTGTTTACTTAATTATGCCGTAGCGGCTGAAATGATTTACATAAAAGGTATAGAATTAGGCTGCGTAGCGTGAGTCTACGAACAACGATATATATGGTTGGGATAAAAACATATTCAACAATTTTAAAAAGTTTTTCTTATGTTTCTCGTTTGGGCATTTTTTTAAACTTTGCAACATTTATTGTTTAAATGACATTCATCTAGTTGGTATTTTAATTGCCTTGTTGGATACCGTTAAAACATAAACTGTTTTTTTATTATTTAGTAGCTGATGCCCGCGACTTTGTCCGCGTGGTATTTGTTTTTCTTTCGGTTTTTTAACGATCCTACAGGAACTCATTAATTTTCTGTTTAAAGTATTTGAAATGTTAACCGGGGATGAACCATTATGCAAAATGTAATTTAAATCGGTGCATCAGTTTCGGATATTAGCTCGTACAAACAGGGAGAGAAACAAAAAATATTAACAAAATTTAGATGTGTAATATTTTACATCTAACATCCCCCTGACTATTTAGGTATTTAGGGTTTTTATTTTTTTAATATTAGGTATATCATAAAGGGACCGACATTTTATACCATATGTGTTTTTTTGTAGCAAATACATGTTCAATGTTTGTTCATTACTTGGCTAATAGACGAGCTATAAGTAAATGTGTGCGTATCGGTTTTAAAGAAGAGCCATGATTTGGCCGAATTTGCGTCATAAAAATGTTGTTAGTCTGACAAAGCCACACTTTGTTGACGTCAATGATTAATAAAAAACAATAATATTACTTGTGAAAATTTTAAAGTAAGTATTAATTTGGTACAAGACCAGTTTTCGGCTCAGGATTAACTTGTTTCATCATCATCATCATCAACCCGTATACGTCCACTGCTGAACATGGGCCTCCTCCCGAAGGAGTATTTGCCATAGTCACCACGCTTGGTATGCGGGTTGTTGACCGCAGTATTATGTTTGACCACACAAGGAAACGCTGCTGCCCGTTCTGTGATATACGATTATTATAGGTGTTGTTATAGTAATCGGGACCAACGGCTTAATGTGCTTGCCGAGGCATGGAGGTTAGTCTCTCAACCAACCAAACCCGGAAAGAAATCTTCGAATTTACTCAAAGATTTCCTGTCTGGCGTGGGGATCGAACCCATGACCTCCGAGATTTCAAGGGAGCCAAATACAGCTACGCTACGGAGGTTGTCTTTACTTATTTACACAATTAAAATATTTTTCAAAGGGAACAGACAAAGCTAAGAAAAAACTCTTACTTATTTAAGTACATTGAAGAAATAAAGAATATTTCAAATGACACCAGTTCTTGGAAACTAAAACTTTAGAAGTGTCCGTGGAGTTATTTCCAAGTAGTGCAATTAGCGGAGTCTTAAAAAGCGCTACAGAGCTTTCCTAATGATCTGAAAAGTATACACTCGATTACACTACACCGCAATTTAGCTACGTAGGTAATTGTTAAATAATTATAGAGGCAGACTATATCGTATTTACGATCATTGTGCTATTATTCTTCAGGACGTACTATTATATAAGCTATAAGAACTTACATAATATTACAAGCCTATAGTACTATTAAAAGGGTTATCGGAATAGACCGAAAACTGTTTGTGCAAATTAAAAGATTTTCAAGTCCGGTTGGTGGGTGATTGTTTTTTATGTTTTGGAAGTCTTTAAGCCGTTGCCACAGTTATAAAATTTATATTTGTGGTATCGTATATAAGGGAATGACAACCTCCGTAGCGTAGCGGTAATGAGTTCGCTATAAATCTCAGAGGTCGTGGGTTCGATCCCCACACCGGACAAGAAATCTTTGTGTAAATTCTAAGATTTCTTTCTGGGTCTGGTTGGTTGAGTGACTACCCCCCGTGCCTCGGAAAGCACGTTAAGCCGTTGGTCCCGATTGTTATAAAATCATCTATAATAATCGTATATCTAACATAATACTGCGGTCAACATACCGCCTGCCAAGCGTGGTGACTATGGCAATACCCTCCCTCGGGAGGTGGCCCATATTCAGCAGTGGACGATATGCGGGCTGATGATGATGATGATGATGATATAAGTGAACGAGTAGCAGAGTCGACATATGTCCAGTGTAGTATTCTGCTGTTACTGATACTATTGCCAAGTGTAATACGTAGGTATGGTGGAAAAATAGTGAAATGTGAATCTTATCGATGATGCTTACATCAATTAATCCTAATATATACCTAAATTAGCTCCAGCTGTCTATTCCGTCATGAGGATAACTTTTTAATTTAAAACCTTAGTATAACAGTACCCAGCAACGAGCTTCGGTTAAACGAACGCACTAAATGGTTAGTTCTTCAAATATTATACCAAATTAAGGTAAACGCAGCTATTACCGCGGTAGTCAACAATCTGCAGGTATTCCCGAGGTATGTAATATAATTGTAATTTAAGTAATTTTACGCAATTACAAGAATATTTTACTCAAAAAGTTAAATATTTATGAAAGACAATTTTATATCCGTTTGAATGGATTTGTGGCGCACTGTGCACAACAACGCAGAAAAACAAAACAACGATTAGTTTGCGCCGGAGCACGACGCCCATACAAACGATAGTCGCGAACTTTAAGTACGCTCAATATTTTGTTAAGGTTATTGCGTCGTTAAAAAACCATTTATACAGATTCTAAGTATGTCAAAAGGTGGATTATAATTTTAGCCATGATTGTAACTATCTAATTATCATTTATTTTGCACAGTTTTTCGACAATAAACAAAAATTTTTGTCTTGAATGTATTAACCGCGGTTAACTCGGTAATAGCATAAATCAGTACCAGTCGTTTTATTCACTTTTAAAGAATATTTTGTATAGCAATAACCCAAATGATGTGACATTTTGATTTCAATTAAGTCATTAGGTATTTATGGTTAAAAACTATTTCCGCGGTATGGAAATTGCACTAGAACTCTTAATTTTTCGTCCTTAATTGACTTGAATACGACATGAAACCTTGCTTTAGTCTCTCTTTTAAACCCAAGAATTTAATTCAAGTATCAATGTTTAGTTAACTTTATTGGCTGTTGATTTAACTTTTGGTTTGATTGAAATTAATCAAATTTTATCCATCGGGATTAGATTATTTATTTTGTACTATCGCAGATGAAGCTATCACCGATGGTTATAACAAGCCTATACCTAACCTAACCAATACTCGGTAATTACTTGTATAAGCAACTATTACCGAGTATTATTACTCGGTATTAGCTTCACCATAGAAATCTAACACCGAGTGATAAAAGCTTTTATTTTTGAGTTTAGGGTTTTCTAGAAACAATACCTAAGTATTTGAAAGTTTTCTGACCTATCTTTCTAACTCATTTTTTTTGTGGCAATGGTATTTTTTTTGTGGCAATTCGTGGCTGCCTCTTTTCTTTTTAAATAAAATAAATTTATTCATTTTTATTTCTTATTACCATAGATTAGAAAGACTTGGTGCGCAACTCTATGAATCGCCAAATATACCTCCATAAAAATATAATTACCTAAAATAAGCAAATATTATTGAATATATCATTACCTACCTACCTTTTATAAAGCTGCGGGAACGATGATAAATCTAGTAATTACGTATAGCTTGCTAAATTTCTATATACAGGGTTCCTTGTAAAACACCAGCAACCTGCAAGTTGTAGTTTATGCTGGTAGCTAGCAGGACTAGATAGCTACCAGCATAAACTACAACTTTCTCCAAGGAACATGGGTCCTTAAGTTTATGTTATTTATTTTAATTTTAAGAAAAAGTTCCTTGAGTTCAAAAATCATACATAAGTGCCATTGTTATTAGATGGAGGACTAAATCAGTACTGTAGATTTTGATTAATAATTTTATCAAAGTTAAAGATTGTAGATTGTAGATTGAGTAACCAACAATTTGTTTTTATTAATATTTTGTACGGAACCAAAATGCTTATTATTTTTTTACCCTTGGTAATAGAATCACGATTCGCGGTATTAGCTGCAATCACTTTGGCATACCTCGGTATTAGCATCATTCGGATTTGTATTTAATAAATTTTTTCTTTATATATTTACCCAAAACTTACCTATATCTTAATAGATTTCTAAAGCCCATATCCGAACGTATCAGAAAATATATACTTGTAACTGTTTTTACTAACAGAAATTCTTATTTCGAGAGGTTAAAGCTTAAGGTCCTGAAATGACCTCGGTAATAGCTGCGTTTACCTTACATTTTCTTATTTACTTATTCGTTTTCTTATTAATAAAAAATATGTTTAAATCTTATGGTTAGCAGGCGAAGTGATAATAAATGGTGATCTTTAAGAAAATAATATCTACCTAGATATATGGCAATACAAGAAAACGAGCAGCAGCGTTTATCTGTTCATTAATCACCCTCTTTTCTTTAATTCTTTTAATTTTAACACTGTACACTTCAGCTTTCATTTCAGCGTTCATTCTTCACAGGATTTTCCCAAAAAATATTGAACACTCGTAAAGTTGGAGATGTTTCAGCTACATTATCATTTATACGCTTACAGAGCGAAACTAAAACATGATCAAAACACAAGAAATTGCGTTTCGATTTCACGGGCCCTACTAACTACTGAGCTATGCTTATAACGTGAATATATGTAAGCGAAAATGTAGAGCTGTATGCTATCCGTCATACACAAATTCTGATAAAATTCCAAAATATCAATCGAAGAAATCAATGAAATTTGATTTCTTTTTTATAACAAGTAACAAACAAACAAAAAATATTAAAAACTTTTTTCAGTTCCTGGTGTTGGAAATTACTATAAGTAAATGCATCAAGTTTTACAAACAGATACTTACTTTGGTGTCAACCAAACTTACGAGTAAGTTATTGGCGTACTTTATGTGGTGATGCTTTCGCCTTAGTTTTGTTTTTTACAATTCTGATAACAATCTACGTGCGATGAAGGCAGCTATGATTTAAAAAAATTGCTTTCAAAATTGGTTTGGTTAAAGTTATTTTTATATCGATCACTATAAGGTTCCTTTTTATATGGTTGATTTTTTTATTCTCAGTTTACCAACTTATTTTATTGATTTTATTCACAGACACTTCCTAGTGCAATACCAAACCGACCTAGGAAATGTATACTAATGTATATGTTAACGGAAATGTATGTAATCCGTCATTGTATACAATTCCTAGGAAATGTATGTAATTCCTAAAATCGCCCGGAAATGTGTGAAATAAATTATATTAGACATATTTCCTAGGAAATCTATACATTTCCTAAATAGCAATCGGAAATATCAATGGGTAGGTTTAGGTTATTTTTTTTTATAACCACCCGAAACCTCGTTTATCAACTAACTAGGTTGATCAACATATGATTCTTATTAATTTCTGGTAACAGTGATTTTCCGATAAATGCACCTTAAAAGTTAATAGATACCTAGTTGATTTTTGAAGCTTTAATTGGTAAGATAACATTAATCATATTTTACGGTATGATTGTTACCTATTTGTATTAATAAAAAATATTATTCTCGTTGAAGCAACATGTTTTATTACAGAAAGCATTTTTTTTATACATTTCCTGATACGATATTGGAATTATATACAATTCCTAGGAAATACATACATTTCACAGGAAATGTGTGTATTAAGGAATCTTTGAATCATTATTTTACACATTTCCTAAGTAGGCTCGGAAGGGTATATATTTCCTAGGAATTGTGTCCAATTCCTAGATTTCATACATATCCGGTAACATATACATTTCCTACATCGGTTTGGTATATCTAGGATATCTAAAGAATCTTTGAAACAATTTCTAGAATAGCCTCGAAAATGAAACATGTAGGTACAAACTGTAATGCAATTCCAAACATCTTGTATTATCTTATATATAAAATTCTCGTGTCACGGTGTTTGTTATTATACTCCTCCGAAATGGCTCGACCGATTTACGTGAAATTTTGTGTACATATCGGTTAGGTCTGCGAATCGGCCAACATTTATTTTACATCCCCTTAAATGTTAATGTACCCCTAAATATTTTTTTTTATATTTTAGTCATTTTTTTTTGTTTTTATTTTTTTATGATACAGCATACAAAAATACATACAACTCTTAATTTTCACCTCTCTACGATCAACCACAATTTTTTATTTGTTAATTAAAAACTTTAATTTTTTTTCATTTTGTCATGACTTAGATTAAAAAGGATGAGGATTGTAGCAGGTGGCGTTCTGTAGTTTCTGCCTACCCCCATGGGAGAAAGGCGTGATTATATGTATGTATGTTAGATTAAAAACTTTCATATTACTCTTAATTTTTCACCCCTCTACGATCAACCCCTATTTTACCATCAAGTTTTTTAATTTTATTAAGGTAGTAATGGAATATAATAATCATTGTAGTTCGATACATTTTTATTCAGAGTTTATAATTTCAATTTCCTTTAATTATGATTTTTTTTTTCAATTCAATTTGATCTCCCGCCCTGGCGGTCGAAAAGTGATCAACTATCTATCGATCAGTTATCCCCGCCAGGTGTCTACCGTTGTCACCACTCATCCAGCAAACATCACGGAGTAGGGGTGAGGACGAGAAGCGCACTTCGAGCATCAATTTTCCGCGAAACTCGCGTCAATGCGCCGTCGTCGGTGCCGTCCTGCCCAGCTTAGAGGCATGGGCTCCATCCATGCCTTCGCCCGTGTCACCTTCAGGTTTACTTAGATACTCACCGGACACAACATGGTGTTTCGGTGAGTATCTGAGTCGAATAGGACGTGAGCCGGCGGCACAATGCCACCACTGTGTGCCGGCCACGGACTCGGCTCAGCACACCTTGGAGGAGTGCCCGGCGTGGGCCTCCGAAAGCCGAGTCATGACCCTAAGGTTCGGAACGGACCCCTCGCCGCAGTCATTAGTTTCGGCTATGGTGGCTGCGAGAGAGTCCTGGATGGCCGTCGTCTCCTTCTGCGAAGTAGTCATGCTCCGGAAGGAGACGGCAAAGTGCACACGAGAGCGCAGCGACCCCGCGCGGCAAGGAACGCAGGGCAAATTTCGTCGGTGAGAATGAGTCGCGCCGAACCAAACTCTACGTTCGGCGCGAGGGCGCGAGTGTCGAGCGATAAAATGTAGGTGGTAGGTAGGTGTTGGGTAGGTGTAGGGTAGGGGTATGGTAGGGGTAGGGTAGGGTAGGGTATGTGTTGGGTAGGTGTAGGGTAGGGGTAGGATAGGGGTAGGGTAGGGTAGGGTAGGGAAGGGGTAGGGTATGGGTGGGGTAGGTTAGGGTAGGGTAGGGGTAGGGTAGGAGTAGGGTAGGAGTAGGGTAGGGGAAGGGTAGATGTAGGACACCGCGTAAACGAAGTCACGCCGGGTCAGTTTATTTTATACAAAAGTTTAGGTCTTTTATTTATCGATTGAGGCAGTATGAAGTCTGCCGGGTCAGCTAGTTATTATATATTATTTATTTTTGGGCACTACTCTACTACTCGGAAACCCGATTATGGATTAAATTACATATAATTAATTCCTAGATTGTTGTTAAAATACAATAGGTATTGAATTTATTATAGCTTCCTATAAATCGCTGATACGTTAAACCACTCGAATTAAACACGATTTTTTCGGTAGGTAGGTATTTTTCCACAGAGTTTTGACTTTAATGTGCCAATTACCTTTTGTGTCTTAAATTCTTTGCAGTAATTCGCTTCTCATTGGAATTACAACTCTTGAATAAAAGTACTAAGTGATTCCGGTGAGAAGCTCATTAAGGACTTTAACAGAGATGATGACACCCTTGATCAGCAATGCAATTCATTTCCATCACATCCCTTTGTGATTGGTATTACACCAGTGACAAAGGGATTTGATGGAAATGAATTGATAGATGCGCCTGATAGTTCAATGCTTCGTCTAGACGCATATAAATAACTCGCTGAGCTCATATTTTAGGCGTTTTCTTGTTAGATAAGAATTATTATTATGAAGTCATCATCAGTCCGTATAATATCCATTCGTTTTTGCATAGTCAACACGCTTGGCAGCCATTTTTTTGTTTTTGCATTGTGACCGCAGTATTATGTTGTAATACAGAGGGAATTTCTGCTATGTCTCCTATATATTTTCTTAAAGAATGTTTATGCGAAATTTGAATAAGATTGGACCAAGGAATCACGATGTCCTATACAAACTTAGCCCCCCTTTTCACCCCCTTAGGAGTAGAATTTTGAAATCCTTTATTAAGAATTTTAAAAATACTTTCTTAGTGCATACCTACGCCACTTAAGGAATATTTGTGCAAAATTTCATGGTTCTGAGCCAAGCAATTTCAGCTATGCGTTGACTGATCATTAAGTTAGCTTTTGCTTTAATATATAGGAGATAACCTAGCGACTCGCCCCGGTGTCGCAAGGGTGCAATGCTGATGTATAAACCTTGCTTGTTTCAATTATATAAATATGCGTAAAACGCAATTGTTATTGTTGATCGGAAGGCAGTCCATTTATAGAAATTTTCCTAAAGCCGAATATTAAACAAAGTATTTATATGGCAACGTCTTGTCATCATCTTTAATGATATTTTATAAGAATAAACATAACTTTATGTTTTTTTAATGTTTGAACACTTTCCGTCAAATTTAATTGTATATATTATAACTTCATACGGCACCAGTGGGATCACAATGGACCCGGGCCGTCCAATGGTGTATTAGGTTAAGGCTAGGCATTTATAGTTAAGATGCACGTTCTAATCCTGCCGGTGGTCTTAATTTATTAATTTCAACTTTTGAAAAAACCTTTTTGTTTTTTTTTTATTAAAATCATACCTGCCGTTTCCAATTAGGTACCTAGGTACTAAAGACATTAAAAAAATACAAGTTTATGATATGGAACAGTAAAGCCATTCAATTGGATGGAAATCAATGGTAGGGCTGGCGGTTGTTGCTGTCGGTATCACACCATCTCAGCAAAAATTCAAAGTTGATGATTTTTTAAAAATATAAATACGTATTTAGGTATTACTTAGACTAACTATTTTTACTGACGAAGAAATAATGTGTTAATTCTTTTCTTGTTCATTCTTTCACTTAATCCTAAATAGCCAAAAAATCATAAGAATGGATGACAAGATTATATGGCTCACGGCTCGGGAATGACTTGACCGATTTGGATGATACTGTTTTCTAGTAGGAAGCTTTTCGTAATTATCAGGGCAAGGGTTTGTAAGAAAGATTGTTTTGGAGAAATCTACTGGAAATTTCACGAAGGCGGATAATTCATTAATGCTGACGTTTTATTGATGTCTTTTAGTAACTTTTGCGTTTTTTTAACGTTTTGTATGTTATTATTAATAGTAATTAATACACAATATAAGTATGAAAAGTTACTAGCAAGTAACATATATGTTACTGGCTATGTAACCTCTCCGTATGTAATCTTTTTATATTTTCAATAGCATTGGTTGGACATATATAGCACAAACCTTTGCCTATATTTTTATAATTTAAACATGGAATACCGAAGATATTCTCTTTTGTTTCATCGGTAATAAGAAACTATGCTATGACTTTTGCATAATTTGAATATATATACATAATAAGAGTTAATTAAGACACGCTCGTTCCATTTCTTGAAATAGCTACCTACAACCCGGGAATAATGTAATCTCCAACAAAATCCCACTTGTAATGATTAACGATTGGACCCTAATGTATTTTTTTGCAGCGTAACGTTTTCCTAATAACACTTTATTACTAATCTAGGGGGGAAAATATATTATTTCTAAAAACTTGTTCTATCTAATAAATTGTACCTAGATAAGATTTACAAATATTTGAGTACTCAACAAGTTGAAACGACTGAATGTATAGTTGTTAAATGGTTGCAGGGTTGCCTAATCGTTTGTTAATTGCAGTGCTCGTTATAACTACGTAGCACCGGCCGACGGGCGTGCGATGGCATGGCATACGGCTGTAAACAATAAGATAGTTTGAGGAGTTCCCAGTGGCATCCCTACTGCGACGGAAGCTATTAATGAAATTGGAATTGTCGCCGGCCCGCTCCTCCTCGTTCCCCCCAATTGATTTTCATAGACAGGAATTGTCATTCCACTAGAGAGCCGATTCCTCGGGGTCGGCAATTGTCGTGATATGAAAAGCAGGTGGATCGACCTTTCGTGACTCGAATATTAAACGCCTTGTTATCATCTCGTTCTAGACGCCACCAAAGGTTAAAATATCTCCGCTTCCTACTTTAATATTCTCTTTAAATCCATTGCATTTTTGATTTTAATTTACATTTGTTTCTCTAGGGAGTCGACATTGGTCTTTAGCTTTGTCTGAATCAATTACGTTGACGTTTTCATTATTGTGTGAGTACTTCACTTATTCTTTGCTATATTTTTTTAGATTTTTGTATAATGTATTGTTAGTTATATATTTCAGTAATAGTTTGGTAAACAATAATTAAAATTTCTTCTTCTTTGCTTCAAATTATTTATTGAAAGATACAAAAAAATGTAATTATAATATAATGTTAAATACTAATAAATAAGTTAAACTGTGAGTTGCCATGTAAAAGCAAATCTTTCCAAAAAATATCTGAGTTTATGATGATTATTTTATACTTTTCCTGGTTTAGTACAGACTGAACCTAGATTGATTGACCTGGTTTGGTATTATGATGGAGCTAAACATAAGTAAGCTTTATAGAACTATGTACTAGAATGTTGCACCAGTTTTTATCAACATAGCGAAACGGCCCCTAACACGGTGCGCTAAAATTACATCTTAATCAAATTTAAACTTCATTCTGTCAATTTGGGTGCAAAACTTTTGTTTTGAATACATGTGCGTACCAATTATAAGACATATCAAAAGCTTTTACTTCTAATCTATACTTAATATTATAAAGCTGCAGAGTTTGTTTGTTTGTTTGAACGCGCTAATCTCAGGAACTACTGGTCCGGTTTCAAAAATTCTTTCAGTGTTGGATAGTCCATTTATAGACGACGGTTATATTTTATTTTCAAAAAAATTAGGGATCCCTAAGAAAATTGCGATTTTGTAACCCAAGGTGTAAAAGCGAAAACCTTATGCGTGCGCTGCAAAAACTATTGACAATAGAACAAAATTATGTACTACGGGTTTGTAGGTCTTATTAAGATCAACAAAAAAGTCCGCGAGAGCATATATCTAACTATCATAGTTTAGTCACACTAACCGCTTTTATGTTCATAAATAAATATTAAATCGTCTGAAGAAAGAAACCACGTTAAATGTATATCGTAATATTAATCCTTATCCAAATTAAGCATTATGTTATCAATTTATGTAGAAGTAAAATACTTTTTGTTTTATTCCAATCGGACATTTCGTGAAGAAATTATCACGAGTATAAAAACGCAAAGAATTGGTACCTAATAATGAGTTATTTGCCATAATAGATAAAGCTGAAGACTTTGTTTGCTTGAACGCGCTAATCCCAGCAACTACTGGTCCAATTTGAAAAATTCTTTTAATGTTAGATAGCCCATTTATCGAGGAAGGTTATAAGCTATATTTTATTATAAAGTTTCTACGGGAACGGGAGTTACGCGGGTGAAACCGCGCGCGGAAAGCTAGTTTAATATAATCTTTAATACTTTATCTTTTTAATTATTATTCTACAGAGTTTTATCTTAAAATATTTTATACCAAGCCTGACAATTTGTCAAGAGCGATGTCGTCAATAT
Organism: Nycteola revayana; assembly: GCA_947037095.2. Lineage (NCBI taxonomy): Eukaryota > Metazoa > Arthropoda > Insecta > Lepidoptera > Nolidae > Nycteola > Nycteola revayana. The sequence continues at coordinate 4,736,085 of OX344838.1, forward strand.
AAACCAAAAGCAATACAAGTTGTTCAAGTCAATATCATAATGAATTATTTAAGAGACATGTTATTGAGTATCGAAGAGGAGGCAAGATGGCGTTCATCAGCCGCACAAGTTTGCGCCACATTTACATAACTTGACAGTTTTAGATATGAGCACCGCTGCTCACTAGAATTTTCGTACTTAACCTTTGCTGAATCTTTCACGACTTTACAGATGTGAATTTAGAATAATACAACGGCTATAATCTATGATAGAGTTAAGTTAAGAATGTTTATTCGATTTTGAGTAAAAAACGTAAAAATAAAATTTAAATTCAGATTGTTTTTACGAATAATTGATTTTTTCTGCATTACAAAAACAAATAATATGGCTTTTATAATGCATTATTCTCTCATATACCTACATGCAGTTATATACAAGGTGTAACGGAAAGGGTATATACATAGAAAGAGCAAGGCTTTTTTGGATGATAACAAACGACATGGCTAGGGTTATTTAATCCTATCTCTACAAGTCCGGAAGTAATGATTTCTTTTAATTCATAGAAACCAGACACCAAACTTTTCAAATTAAAATAAATACATCACTAGCACTCAATCAGCTGATCGATGTGAACGAACTATTTGCAAGTAAAAATAAATCTCTTACTCCTGGTATTTCTAAATAAAGGGTTCCGCATTTTTATTTTTTGTTTGCAAAATAATACTGACTATTCGAGTATTTTATTTTGAGATGAAACCCTTGCCATATCGTTTGTTATGATCCAAAGAAGCCTTGCTGTTTCTATGTATATACCCTTTCCGTTACACCTTGTATATGCAGGTATAGCGGAAGCTTTTTTATTCCACATGGACGAATTACTGAAAGGCGTACGTAAGTTACAAGATCAAGATATGGGTCGCCCATACAGCGTACATCTATTCAAATTCATTCAACGGTTTAGAGAAGTTCGGCTTACAAACATTTACATCTTACAAAATTAATAGGAAGTAGAAGCATTTTCTTTGAAAATCTTAGTTCAGTTTTGAAGAGAAACGAAGTTGAATAAAAAGTTTCTATTGACCAGCATTAACGAGTCTATGTTCGTGCGAGTATTTTTACTTATACGGAAAGACTTGATTGAGATTACATATCATAAACGATGTCTCAGTTAAGTTGTAGCTAATCTAGACAAAAGAAGCAAATTACGATAAGTCTACTTTTTCGGGAAATTACTACTTTTTGCTTAATAGAATCAGCACTACTTTGCGGAAGTCCATACCTACGAATATAAACTAAGGACACAAAATATGTAGAGTATTAGTTCCGTTAAAAAATGTGTCTGAATGCAAGGACGTACTAATTTCAACGCCCGCCCACCCTTAAAAATTATGGCTTATATAAATTATGCGAAAATACAATCACTAGCCTGGGACTGAAGACTGAAGACTCCACGCGTGTTTCTCCACGGAGCATCGTCAGGGTGGTGTAGTTTGTTTAGTAGCTTTCGATGCGTCAACATGACCCTGATAATGCTACGTGGCATCCCAGCATTTAGACACATTTTTACCGGAATAAACCGAGCAACAAAGCGAGTTCAAAGTACTATTTATGTGAATTTACAAACCCTAGTAGGTTAATTTTAGAGTTCACGGAAGTGTAGTTTGATATTGAATAGGCGGCTTCTCATATAGCTTAAGGCATTTAATCACGCGATCGAATACATATACAAAAATTTATATACAAAACTACCAAGGATTATTGGATTTTCGTAAACTATAAATTTAAACTGAAATTAAATACGAATGTTAACATTTAATGTAGGAGTACATACACTAGATTACTAACTAAAGTTTGTTTGTTTGATTGTTTTTCAATTAGAAAGGTATTTTATGCAAAGTGATTTAAATTATTTACTAGTTTCCGCGCACGGTTTACGCGCGTAGCTCCCATTTCCTTGGGAACTTCATAATAAAATATAGCCTTCATTTTTATATAATATAAAGATTAGTATTAACATAAGTTGGCTGGTCCGATTTTGTTTAACTTATCTATGGTCTTCTATATTTATGGTGTGTGTGTAATAGTCCACTCCTTAAGGTTTGAAGTATATATTATTAAATGTAGTTTAATTTATTTAATTATATCTAGACAGTGTGAAGACAGTGTGTAGTCAGTATATCATTTAAAAAGTCTGATTTCTGAGATTTCTGAACAATATTCCCAGAAGGATGTGCAACCAAAATTGTTCTATACGTTCGTTACCGATAGCTGGCTTAAAAAATATTGGACTCTTTGTGCAGCACTGTTGCAGCGGTAGGAACCTACACATATTTGAGAATGACACAATGTTTTATTTTTTATTATTGCTGGAGCAATATCAAGTGCCATAACTCCAAATTGGATTTTGCGGAATTTGAATTCTAAATCTTTAAAGTAATATATAAAGCTATGGAGTTTGTTTGCTTGAACGCACTAATCTCAGGAACTACTGGTCCAATTTGAAAAATTATTTCAATGTTAGATAGCCTATTTATCGAGAAAGGCTGTAGGCTATATTTCATTGTGAAGTTCTTACGGATACTGGTGTTACGCGTATTTAACACGAGCTTAAGGAAGATCGTACTTAATATACATTTTGGGAAGAAAGCGAATGAACATTTGCAATCATCATTACATAAACAATAAAAAAACAATGTGCTATTGTTACACAACATATTAGATAGGTACTTCGATCCTCGAGTTTAATTAAAACTATCCACATCGACTTCGAACAGGTTTTTATTATGATTTAAATAGTCAACTTAATCAATTATAATATATAATTTAATCAAAATCAATCAAGTGTAGTTAAAGTAATTACGAATTTTCGGATGTCAGTAAAGCAGGTTAGCTTTAACCAGGCCGGATTGCTCATGCGTACCCGGCCCCCGCCAACGGCTGGTCGAAGGAGTGTCCGAAGGGTTTTAGTGGTGTAGGGTCCTCTCCTCGTGGTATGAGTTTAGCATACCACGCTATGGAGAGGGCGAGTCCCACATATCCCACCGCGAGCGCGCGAATACGCTGCAGCGGCGGCGGTGGAAATGCGTAAATGCATTTCGCCCCCGGACTGAAAATTTGTATTAATATATATGTATAATATATAAATAAATATAGTTTAAAAACTCAATATCGAAATTTAATATACCATTGATTATCTATTTGTACATGAACTGGGCTTGAATGAAAAAAAATACGGTCAAATCATACACAAAGACGGATAGTGATAGAAAAGGTGTTCTTTTAAAAGAAAAGGAAAAACATGCTCATGTTCTGTACAATAAAAGTTAACTGACTGTCGTCGTAGAGTGTATGGTTTAGTTTTCGATGTTGAATTCCTGGTGATCTCAGTAATCCTTCATTGTACACTGTAATATATTATGCCTTATAGTAAATTACTACAATATATCATGGCTAGTCTTAGTCAAGCCGCAGAATCTTAACACCGCACTTAAGTACATTGATTTATTCCTTTAAAAATTAAATGTGTTTTAGATATGAGTGGATAGGGCGATGGACTTGTGATCTTGTGGCCGCCAGTTCGATCCTCACCCGTTGCACTACCGACGTGAACCCACTCGTAAGACAAGAATTTTAGCTTAGCACGAGGGGTTATCAAGAATACTAGTAGTCTGCAACATTCTGCTAGTAAATCTTCAAAAAAAAAAGAAAAAGATACCTATGCAAAAAATGTATCCAGATCGGGGTCAGTTTATATTGGTAGGTATTTGATATTATTTGTTTAAAAAATATATGAAACATAATTATGTATTTGTTATAAAGTGTACCTAAATAAGTATATTACAATGAATAAGTAAATAGCATACAATTCATCTTCTAGCTTAATTACATTTCTTCAGAAGACGACAATTGTTTATCTTCCGGAAAGTCCCGGAAATAGCTCAGTAAATGTCTTTAGATTTACAGATTTAAGTTAATTGATGCAAACGGAATGGTAAGAAGTCTAGTTAGAAGTGATTAGAACGTGCAGCGGGATCGTCGGGCACGCCGGCTTTGTGCGGGGGGAGGGGGAGCGGGTGTAGCTCCGCTTCATACGAGAGCAGGGCCGGAGATACACCCAGTCACCAAAAAGTATACCTATACTCGTATGTATATTATATCAACTAACAGGATGAAATCTACCGACAACCTAAGTAAAAAATAATATTTTTCTATTCCGAAAATAATTAGTTACGTAAATTATTTATGATTTTGGTACCTATAGTGCTAAATAATGAATAAGTAAGTTCTGCAAAATGATTTTACTGGCGATAAATATATCACCGATACAAATTTGTATTTTAATTAGGTAACATTTTATATACCTGTCCTCACGTGAGAGAATATTATGATGTATTCGTATATCCAACAAAAGGTTTTAATTAATATCGAAAAGCTTCTTATTGTTAAATGCCATATGTAATAATATGACTTTGCTTTTATGAAGTGAACTTCAACCTTATGAAAATTAATCAATACCTATTTACATAACTATTATATTTGTATTAGTTGGTGCCCGCGATTTCGTTCGCCACCTACGTCACCTCACTCACGAATATTTCTGCAGTTTGATGGTTCCAGCTGTGTATTGATCGATCAGTCAGTCTGTAAAGTCTAATTATTATTATTATACCTATATAGATTAGTTATTAATGAACAAATGTCTTTTTCTATTTCCCCGTCATAATTTTTTTGTAGACATCCTTATTTGTAAGTGAATAAAATACCGTTAACAAAAAGCAAGTCTAGTTAAAATAATGACGAGAACATAGAAAAATACATTTTCTTAAGTGAAGTCATTACTTCAATGTCAAATTATATTTAATACTGGCGCCAAACAACATAACAAATCTTTTGTTTTTCTTTGATATTTTGTTCGGACTTTTGTTGGTAAAGATTAATATGATATTACTACTAACTGTAGATAACGTCTTTTATCGTGGAAATCTTTGAACGTGTTGTGAATCTAAGAATTCTTAATGAATAGTTATGCAATGTGGGTGGATAAACCTTAAATTTAAACTGGAAGACCCCCAATTAACATACAACAAGATATTTAGGTCTAAAGGTTTGTATGGTTTATTTTGCAGGTCACTTTTTGCAATGTAATGCAAACTATACAAACCAACAATATGAAGTATATATGTTTTTATCAGGTATTTTGGTAACCAAAGTATCATGTGGATACACAGACTCGCTGTTGTTTTCTATACAAAATATTTATACAGAAGATAATGATATAGGTTAAATCTATATAAGTACTAACGGTCATCTACTGGCTACATCTAGTCGTAACCGGCTTGTCTGCTCACACTACGTGCCTTATTCGTAGTCGTATAATATATTAAAATGGACCGACATATATTAAGTGCTTCGCCTAACGTCATTTCAGTATAGGTCATTCACGCCTTAGGCTCTGCGGCGGTTTTGGTCAAACTATAGCTACGTAATGGTGATGACAGCTTGAGTAAGAAACTGGTCAAGTGCGAGTCGGACTCACGCACGAAGGATTCCGCACCATTTTCAAGCGTCTACGTGTTTCCATTATTGATATCGAGCAAAAAAGGGCAAAAAATAAAAAAAATATGTTTGTATACAACAAACGTTACGAGATAAGAAAACGGGAGCTCCACTTAAATATTTTTTTTATTTTATTTTTATTTTTTTTATGGCGGCACTAGAAATACATAATCTGTGAAAATTTCGCTATCACGGTTCTTGAGATACAGCCTGGTTATAGACAGACAGACAGCGAAGTCTTAGTAATAGGGTCCCGTTTTTACTCTTCGGTTAAAAGATGTGGATGTATTGAAACCTCCCGTGTCCATGAGTGTATGGTGTTATTTTTTCTACAGCCTAACTACGGCTCTGTGTAAGCGCCACCCATGCATTTCTCAGTTCGCTGACCCGGAATGTATATTTAATTGATTTCGGTATTGCGGTTGGCATGCTAACGAAGCCTGAATTTCAATGAAAAGTTTGATCTGTCGGCTAGAAACGATTGTACATTAGACGAACCGACAAAGTGCTCAGCCGATGAACACGCTTTCGATAGCTTATTGATTTTATGATTATGAATAATAGGATTAGTTCCATTAGTATTGGCTTTGAGTCGGTAAAGACAACTTTTTAGTTTCACGAGAGCGAGAGAGAGTGTCGGTGATATAAAATATGTCGTTTCTCAATAGAACATTTACATGAAACATTTTCAAGGTACTATTTAAGATAGATATCGTCAAACGAGCCCATTCTAATGAATCCATAATGGTATCCTTTTGGTCCTAGATGATATTTTATTAGAATGGGCTCGTATGACCGTTCATTAGACCAATAACGCAGCGATACTTTGTGTGGAACATTGATTGGTTAACAGCAAGAGAGTATAATTAACCTCGGACTTCAAGATGCATAAAGTTGTTTGTTTCCAAAGATACTACGAGTATATAGTATAAATAATAAAAGTAACTGGACCAAAACCTACGCTCTGCCCATTTGAGTATGTTTCGCCGGACCGTCTCATGTGGGTCGTGTTAAAACCGGCAGTGGAATAACCCACTGAGTTTGTTTCGCCGGATCTTCTCAGTTGGGGCGTATTGGATCCGGTGGTAGCATTAAAGGGCGTCCGTCGTTATATACTCATGGTCCGCCCAAATAATGACAATTGTTCTTAATATAGACAGAACAAGCAATTGGACACAATATAGTAAAATAATAAAATTAAGACTAAAATTATTAAAAACAATTACTAAAATACCTGCTTAATATGCTCATTTAAAAATGTTAATATAATATTATAGATTAATCATAAATTATTGTTTTGACTATTTGCAAGTGCCTGTAATAGGTTTACGTAAATAAAAATGGCAAATATTATTTATTTATTTTATTTATATCACATACTTTTTTTTCAAGCGGACGCTTTTGCTACTTCAACTGGAATTGTAGTGAGCAATGCTCCAGCCTTAGAAAATAGCTTAAAAACTAAATAAAAGCAACCTGCTAACGAGGGCACCCCCTGCGGGACTTGGACCTCGGCACAGGACGGTCGCTGGCGGGTGAATTGAGGAATTATGACTTTGGTATTTTATTTGAGTTTTGTGCAACTGACGCTCTACTCTCCAGTTTGCAGGCCTCTCGAACTTCGGGTCTACGCGTGCATCGGTGTTAGCAATATAAATACTTCTTGGTTCAGTCGTTTTTATTTGTATTAATTAGTGTTTTTCATTTGTCTTTTGTTTCTTTTTTCCATTGCTGTTTGTTATTTTATTGAAACTTGAAAACATTCGTTATCATCTCGACCATTTCGTTTTATTTATTATTATAAAAACCCATAAGGCAACGGTCCTCCGTTCAGTCGAAAATGATCGGAAGATTTTTAGAAAACTACGGGAGTAGGTATATCACAATCAACCCTAACACAAACTAAGTAAAACATTATGCATTATAAATTCATACTGTATGGAATTCATGTATAATTCATATGATTTGGTATATCAGTTCAATATTTAGTTGTTGGAATAACAAATTACAGACCAAAACATTTAGCAAATGGTGGTAAATAAATAGAGTTGCACGTATCTACACCTCATGTTTAGGATGTGTCGACTCTGAATGTGAACTACAAAATATCATGCTAAGCTAAAATGCTTGTGTTACGGGTTCACATCGTGTGTAGTGCAATAGGTGGGGATCGAACTTTCGCAGGTTCGATCCTGCCACAAGATCACAAGTTCGTCGCCAAAACAGCTATTGGGCTACGGCCGTTTCTGTATTAGATACTAGTAGTTTTAACTGCGTTTGCTTTATTTACTCCATGGAGTGGTTGTGAAATGTGAGCCTTTGTATCTATATCAGGAAAATGAAGCGTCTTTAATAGAAAATGAACAGGTTTTTATTTAAAGGTGCGTACATATTATATAACATAACATGTTAAAAACGATGTTATAAAACATGTTTCAGTGATGTGGAGACTGAATGTTATAAAACATGTTAGTTAGTTATTTAACGTTTATTTTCCGTTATTAAATAATACAACAGTTGCTGCATCAGCTAGCAAAACGTCCTCTTGTGTCGACATTGTGAATAGCACTGCAGAATGACCAACGAAAATGTCATACAACATTGTTATATTACATTGTTCTTCTAATGTGTACACTGTACAGTATTGTTATATGTTCTAAAATTGAAAAACAATCTTAGATAATGTGGACGTGTAATAAAACGCAAGTTATTCAACATGTTACTTAATCTTTACGCACCTTTATGCATTTGAATGTTGGTATATAGAGTGCTAATAACAAGAACCACAATTTTAAAAATGTTTATCTGTTAGCCTTTCTGTTTGCCTGTTTGTTCCGGCTAATATCAGTAACGGCTGTACCTATTAAGCTAATTTTATAAGGATATACTGGGTCACTTTTTTACCGTCTTGATAATATTATGGTGTGTTGTGTCCGTGTGGAATGGAATCTATAGACCACTGTATTTGTGTACTAGTATGTCGGTTTTAAGAGTTACGAAAATCCAATAAATGACTTAAAAGAAATACACCCTATATAGCGCGTGCATAATAATAAAATAGGTTAATAACTAGGCCCCAATCACACATGAATCAAAAGAGTGAGCGAAATAGCGGTTCTAGCTTCCTAGGTACGTATTTTTACCGTTACAATTTTCACACGATGCCAGAAAAAAAAAACACTATGCCTTGGGCATCTATACACATCACGCCCTATTATTTTCGAGACGGTAAAAAAAGTCATCCAGTATAGACTATTTATTTTTATTTAGTCTTTCTGTTTGCTTGTCCGCCTCATCTCTAAAATGGTAGTACCAATTTAGACTTTTATTGTTAGATAGCTTATAAAAGCATTATTATATGCGTAAGAAGTCGCGGGCAGCAGGTAGTGTATAGTATTTACAACCAAATCTACCTAATAATATCTTATCTAGCTTTTACATTTAACGATATCAAACCCTTTTTCAAGTACATCCGATTTTTTAATTTGTAACATTTTCAACATCATATCAAGACTAAAGAAAATCTAATATCAGAATGTACTCGACAGTTTAGTATTACTTATTCAGAATTTTAATCTAAGTTCGTGCCTTTTGTAAGCTTAGCGGAAGTTGGAAGCCTTATGTATTGTTCTTGTTTAATACGGCTAAATAAAATAGGAGCAAAATTTTCTACCTTATTGATTTTATTGCTAGTTTATTTATTAAAACAGAGACTAAAAATACATATTCATCATCATCATTTCAGCCGTAGGACGTCCACTGCTGGACATAGGCCTCCCTCATAGATTTCCAGTTACTACGGTTGGAGGCGGCCTGCATCCACCGTAATCCCACGGCATTTACCAGGTCATCAGTCCATTTAGTTGGTGGACGTCCTACGCTACGGTTGCCGATCAGCGATCTCCATTCGAGAACTTTTTGGCCCCATCGGCCATCTGCTCTCCGTGCTATATGGCCTGCCCATTGCCACTTTAACGAACTAATCCGTTGGGCTATATCGGTAACCTGCGTTCTTCTACGTATCTCCTCATTTCTGATTTGGTTTCGTAGAGATAGCCCTCTCCATAGCTCGTTGAGCAACTCTGAGTCTGTTCATAGGCCTATATATAACAATACATCATATAAGAGTGTGAGAATTGTGATTAGTCTAATAAAATAATATTTCATTGAGATGATTTCATCAATTCACCAGCAGTGGTTGTAAACAGTCCGTTTACGTCCACTGCTGAACACGGGCCTCCTGTTCATAGACCTTGGCAAGTCCCCTGACATTGTTGTGTTGTTGACGTTTCGCAGGCAGGGTAATTGCAGCAAGATGAAAACGAACTTTGAGTTGATAGATGCTGCTGCCCAGGTGAAGTAGCTAAAGCCTTCTGCTAACTACATAAGGTCCGTCCGAAAGAAAAGAAGCTGACGCCCATCCGTCAGCTGGATGTCCCTTAATCGTCTCTCGCGACCACGGGAATACATGGGCTGGTCTACCTATTCTAAGCCGGAAACCACACGGGAAGTTCATTTATTTTCTTTAATAATCGTTAACAAAATTACATTTTACTGAAAAAGTTTAACAAAAATTTTATGTATCCATTACGTCACAATTAATCCGATACATAGCAACGGATTTGCCGCTCGTAGCAGCGTAGCGCGTATTCGGTTTCCATATGTGCTACGCGTGTAGCAGCTAATCCTTGTGAGTTTATATTTCCCTTTGATAAGGGCCTCGCGTATTAAATGTTTTAATTGTTGTATTGATCGCACAACATTCATAGCACTCGGATTTATCTTTGGTAGTACAATCAATATGTTTACACGTTTTCAATTGTAATTAAAATAACTTTGAACCTGTGTTAGGGGTGCCAGTTCGTACAACCTAGATTTTCTTGAACTTCCAGGTACTAGAGCTCATTCGTGTTCGCAGTGTGGTGTTCGTTCATGTCTTCCAATGTAATTCAAATTCCTATGGATGACGTAAGAGGCGACTAAGGGACATCACATCTGATGAATGAGCAGCAGCATCTTTCAGCTCAAGGTGCAACATCTTACTGCGATCACCAATCCGCCTAACAATCCTGGTGATAGTGGCAATATCCTTCAATTATCCTGGCTTGTTTTAGTCTGTCAAGGGGAAGCCCATATTCAGCAGTGGACGTAATCTGGTAATTGTAGCACAGAGCTCATTTTGCCCTGGGAAGGTATATATATAATTGCCGTCTTCCCAAAGGATTCTTTTTCTTCGTAAAAAGCACAATTATGCTTATTTAAAAAATATACTACTCGATAGTAATACTGATGGAAAATCGTCCTACCAATTATTAGAAACGCTAAAAATATAACATTGTTTACATAATACCTACACTCTGGTAGATTTTTAAAGAAACGCTTTAATGTTATTATTTATTCTATGTTCATTTATCACCACCTTACCAATTCAATATGTACCTACTGAACTATTAATATACTAATCGACCTTATAACGAGTAAGTTCACAGTTAGCTTTTAGGTAGCTGTAGCTATATCGATATTCAATATTTCACAAAATGTAAAAAGAGTCACGGCCATCGGGTAGGTATTAATGGACGCTTAAATGGAGGTGAAACTTTAGCCAAGTCCCGTTACCGCGCCAATTTGTCAAACAAAAAATATGAGTGAACTTTCAGGCCAGGAGCGTTGTCTGACATGACTTATATAAATAACCGGTGCCCGCGACCGTCCGACGGTTAGTTTTAGCTTTATTTTATGGGACTTTTTATTTCGCTGAAGTTACCGTTGCTCAAGCTCGGGTTACGATGACCTTTCCACTAAATTGTTTTATGGACTGTCAAATCGAACGTAGAATAACGGACTGGACTTGAGTTGACATAAAATGTTGGGTACGTTTATACAACGGTTTTGTGTTTTATGACGCAGCACGTAAATGATTCTAAGGTTGCTTTTTATTCAAAAAATATGTTGAGGAAGAACAAAAAAGAATATAAATGCCGAAACACATTATTAACACGCGACGCGACGCAACGTGTCGACGACACCCGATGCACCGACATGGCGTCGCGTCGTGTGTTCATAGTGTGATTCTGGTCTATAGAAAACAATACATTTGATTCGACCAAACACGCGTCGCGTTTCATCAGGTCGCGTCGCGTTTTAATAATGTGTTTCCACCTTAACTTTTGCCAAGATACATATATTTTGATAACAAAACCCCCGAAAGGTCACGAGATCTTTTTTAGGGTTCCGTAGCCAAATGGCAAAAAACGGAACCCTTATAGATTCGTCATATCTGTCTATCTGTCTGTCTGTCCGTCCGTATGTCACAGCCACTTTTTTCCGAAACTATAAGAACTACAATGTTGAAACTTGGCAAGTAGATGTATATTGTGAACCGCATTAAGATTTTCACACAAAAATAGAAAAAAAATAGGGGTTCCCCATACTTAGAACTGAAACTCAATAAAAATTTTTTCATCAAACCCGTACTTGTGGTTTTTTCTAAACTGAATAGTTTTCGCGAGAGACACTTCCAAAGTGGTAAAATGTGTGTCCCCCCCCCTGTAACTTCTAAAATAAGAGAATGATAAAACTAAAAAAAATATATGATGTACATAACCATGCAAACTTCCACCGAAAATTAGTTTGAACGAGATCAAGTAAGTAGTTTTTTTTTAATACGTCATAAACCGTAAACCGCAGTTTACCTTTCATTCATTCAACATCGATCAAAGTTACAACGAACACAAGAACTTTTATACTATGTTACTTGTTGTATTCTTGATATCAAAAATAGGTACGCACTTGTACGGAACCCTTCGTGCGAGAGTCCGACTCGCACTTGGCTGGTTTTTTCAAATAGTGTCTGCTGTGATCGAAGAATAAACACGTAGGATGTGTCCAAGGTATGTTATGAAGCCAGAAGTTTAATTAAACACCATTAAGCTATTATACTATCCTGACGATTTTTATCTTTGTGTACTCGTTAATTCTAAGATTTCTTTCCGAGTCTGGCTTATTAGGTGTTAGGCTTGTTAGGCCCTCCGTGTCTCGGAAAGCACTTTAAGCCTTTAATCCCGATTACTATTACATCTATACCATGGAACGGGCAGCAGCGTTTTTTTGTGTGTTACAACACTACTGCGGTCACCAACCCGACTCTCAAGCATGGTGACTATGCCCTCAAAAGCTCTTCCTCGGGAGTAGGCCCATGTTCAACAGTGGAAGTCATACGACCTGATGATAAAGCTATTCTTCTTTTGACACACAGATTGTTCCTTCACAGAAAATGAAGACCTTTGCCGAGCGAGGTGGTATGCCCGGCGGCCGATGGCCAGTTGTTGATATTCAGAACTTGTATAATAATATGTTCTAATTGGCTTGAGAACTTATATTACGCGATACAAGTTAATTGGAATGCTAGGTGCTAGATGCCGCTGCTAGTTATGTTGTGGTTTTTTGTGCTTCTGTAGATGTCGCTACAAATTCAATACAAGTAGTTCGACCTACGTATAACATTGTCTTGTGGTGGCCATTGGTCGACCCATACCAGTGCTAGACCAAAATTTGATCAATCCAAATCATTAGTTTTGCTTGATTCCTACAATAAGCATTTTGAACCGGGGCCCAAGGCATTTATTTATATCTAATTATCTATCTACGAGTATATACATCTCTGCGATTTTTGGCAATTTATTATGTATATTTAAAATAGTATTTAATCAAAACGTCTTAGGAATGGCTTTAAACCCGATTATCAGAGTTGACAATCTCAAAGACTGAAAAAGACCCGCGCAGTTCTAAAGAGAGCTCAAGCAAATATAAACAAGTTGCCGCGTCGTCGCAGCCAGGCTATCTTTATTTTTTCATGACCACGCCGTGGCTTCAATGGAGCAAAAATAAGTTTTTACAAAACCGTTTAGTCATAGAATGAAAGAAAATTGATTATTTTGAAATGCTATTTTCTTAGCTGTACTGAAAGATATAAAGTGTCCCCCTCATTTCTCTAGGGATGTGTAAATTTCGTTGTTCTATCTGAACGTTTCATTCTAAATGGCTGCCAAAGTGTATTTTCTTCTAAATATTAAGATTAATTAGTCTGTATAATGTTTTAAATAAGTTTTAGCTACATTAAATATGAGAGGCGTAAGTTGACTAGTATTTGTTTGAGCGGCAAATATTTATTCCGAGTTAGGGTGAGAAATGAAACCGACAACTTACACTTGTAAAGTTTCAGGCGAGGCTGGGATTTCCCATGTGTGGATGTTGTCTGCACAACTAAAAACTGACTAACTTCAATCTCAGTGTGTGGCAGACGAATACGGGAAAAGCGTAGATACATAACAGAAACATAAATACATATATTAGGTATACGATCTTTAAAAGACTAACTGCAATTTTAGTAATGTAGAGCATTATACCTATTATAATTATAGTCAATGCATAAAAAGGATAGTAATATTACAAACGAAATATTTAAAAAAACATTGATTTTTATCGAAATTATTTGTTCTGTTTGTATATTTATATCGTTTAGTTAATTTAAACTATTGTGAGTTTATACTTTGAAATATTAAGACTAGTAAAATAATGTTCAAAAGTAACATTTCTGTTACTTCGAAAGACGTAACTGGTTAACTACATCGCCTACGCCAAATGTTTCGCTCGGTTTGTTCCTTCTTTTCAGAGATATGGTATACCAAATAGAAGGGAACTAGTTTTGCTGTCACAGATTCATGAAAGTTTATATTTTAACTTTATAAATGACCTAGTATTTTTGACAATTTATTTTTCCACTTTTTAGCTCAAAATATCGGATTGCAAAACATTTAGATTCAGAGTCCCAGTTGTCTCTAAAATTCATGCCTTCCTAATTTTTGACACGGTGACTCGTGTCAAGACCAAAAAAGCTTCCATTTCTATTTTATCTGTTTCTTTCCATCGATTTTGTAATACTCTATATTATCACTCTCACTACATAATCGTTCATTGTTTTCACAATAGCCGTTTATAGTTGAATTTCCATCAGCACTGACTGGGAATTTTATCATAGACACATCCATTGAACAATTATTGTAGGTTTATGAACTAATATTTTTTAGTTAATCCAATAAAAAATTGTAAATTATATTAAATATATTATATTTTAATAGTGCTTCTATATAAGAGTCATAGAAATAAATATGTATTTGTGTTTTATAACGACATATATACAAAATTTTTGTCCGCGAGACACTTGTGGGTTGCGATGCTTACAAATAGCAATAAATGCCAGTTTTTGTAATGCGTTGAATGTATAACAATGTAAATGATAGGTAAACTTGGTGAGGAAGTAAACATGAATCATTGATAGTGAAGGCCGTGGAGGCGCGGCTCACGGCTGTAATCAAGCCATGGAACAACCGCTCAGGGATAGCTACAGTTCCAAACTATCTATCGCACCAACATTTAACGAATTACCCGAGGATTACTAACTTATTTCATTAAGAACTTTGCGCAGCGAAATGTTATTTAGGATAAATCCCTCAAGTGTTATCTAGATCATTGCAGCCGGATTTTCACAACCTCGGGACCTCTTATTAATTTTTTGTTTCGCTATCAGAAACTTCAATGAAGTCACTCTGAATTAATTTAATTAATTGAATAAGGTTAAGTTATTAACTGAATCTCTTTCGCGGGAATTGAATTGGTATAACATTTTCCGGATATAAAATTAGTTTTTAATTATAACGTTGTCATTTTTATTATAAGATAATAATTAAAACTCGTTAAACTTTTTCTAGGATTTTATTTAGATAGAATTTTATTTAGAATTTTAGTAAACCTTAACACATTTAATGTAATAGTTGCAAAAATCAATGGAAATCTGTGTATTTTCATTTTGCTTATTTAAAAAATTGTAGGTTAAACATACATACATATAATCACGCATTTCTCCCATGGGGGTAGGCAGAAACTACAGAACGCCACCTGCTACGATCCTTACACACTCCCCTTGCCTCGTCCACGTTCATACATCTGGTCATACACGCACGCCGGTTGCGAAGACTACGCACCGGATTTTTCTGAAGAACATGAGGTCAGTGTATGTCCTTCTAGGGCGTCCCCTCCCGGCGTTTCCACTCACATCTGCCTTGTAGATACCTTTTGTTATTCGCCTTTCATTCATCCTTTCCACATGAAAGGATTAATGAAATCATCACAAATGAATCCTTTAGGTTAAATTATTTACCAAAATATGTCAAATATGAAATAGCACCCATAATGTCGTATAGCCATGTGTATTAAAAAGTGTATCGGATGGTTCACCCTTAAAGTGTGTCTCCTTGGCGGATACACACATAATTTATGTTGTTTACAGAAGGTTTTCCTATACTATTTATAACTTTATATACTAGATGTTTCGTGTATGTAAGTATACATAACGGTGAAAGTAATTATGAATGCAAAGCCAAATGTAATTCCAGGTACCCTGATAAATGATCAAACTAACATGTATCTACTACATAGACGTTAACGTATTCCGTTTTAAATAAAGGATTTAAATTTAACGGATAATTACAGCGTTCGGGAACTGGCATTAATTCAGTTCCCCGCTTTACCTCTCAAAGCAATGAATAAAACGTAGAACTCAAACATTAGGGTTGTCGCATTGGCAATAATTCTTCCGCATATCAGCCTTTGGTACGGTGTCCCTTTGTCCCTTCCCTTGTCTTTGATCGAAAGCCTCTTCGATTGATGACTTCTATTTGCACCGCCTTAGAGTCCGTACAACGACCTTTAACTTTGTTTTTAGGTTGGGGTAAATCCCTACCCTAAAAACAAAGTATTTAGTAAGTAAGTTTACTTGAAAGTTTGTGTAGCCTATTTGATTCCTGCAGATTTTTACAACCTTTTCTGGTATTGATATAATTTGAACAATAGTTGATGTGACTGTGTAAGTTTCAGTTGTGATGGAAGGTGCTTCTGACGCCTAATATTCTAGGTTGATTTAATTAAAACACTAATCTTCGTTCTTCTGGGTCTGGATCTCTTTATATACGTGAATTGTGTGTTTGTAAACAGCACCCCACACTAACAAAGCAGATTATCAGCTTTAAATCATAAACTGTCATTGTTTAATATATATTTTGAATTAGTAGCGATACAAAACAAAATATAAATTATGTATCCAATGCCAGCGTACTCAATATTTCATTAAAATCAACTTCACAAAGAGTAACCGTAAAATAGCATTTGAATTTAAGTCGCATTAAAAGTTTGCGTGAACTGAGTTCCCAGCACAATGGGGCCGTTGGAAAAATTCTAATTACTTTACCGAGTTGGAATTTTAAAAAGTTACATTTGCCGGTCGGCCGTCTGGATTGACGCTCTAACGTATTTTACATCAAAAACAACTCTGATGGATATTATTAAGTCTATGATCGTGAATTATGGACAGACATATTTATTGTTATGAATTTGAAAATGCTTTTAAATAATTATTTTTATTATAGCTGTTTGACAAGTAAGGTGTTAATAAAGATTCTAGAAGTTTAGCACACCCATCGAATTCAAAAGTTAAATAAAAGACATATGTTAAGAAATATGAAATAACTAGTTTTGTACCTTCGATACAAACACGTAGGACAACTTTTGGCCCAAAATATTTCCATTTAAACCTATGTTATAGCTAAGCGAGAAGTCAGTAATTTATTATTTCTATTTGCTGTACAGTATAGGTGTACCTATAGCATCCTCTGGTCAAATTACCTGTCAATACGAGCAATGAATTCCATTCTGACAACGTGTAATGTTGATATGGGGAACTAATTAACTGGCGTGCTTTCAAATTTAAACCATTCTCTATGTGCGGAAAACTATATGTACAGGTAACTAGCTGCGCCCCGCGGTCTTACACGCGTTACTCTGTTCCAGTAGGTCGGAACGTTATATTTTGTAGCCTATATGTTAAACCAGCTTATAAACTTTCTCCATGCAAACTTTCAGCTTAATCCATAAAGTAGTTTTTGCGTGATAGAGTAACAAAGACTTAACTTTCGCGTAGGCAGTTTATGAAAAAATATCTATGTAAATAAATAAAATTGAAGTGTCTATTTGTATAGGAAAAATAACAGGTTTTCACTAAATGTAGGAGTAGGAAAAGTTCAAAAGTCGTGGCATACTCGTGTACACCCACTAGAGCTTATGATGCTTTTCATACTATTTCTGTGCAATTACGAACATCAATCTTCATTTTTTTCCCCCTTTAATGCAATGCGTGACGTTATATATGTAGGATACCAATAACAAAAACAATTTAAAAAATGTCTGTGTGTCTTTTTGGCCGCCTCAGACGACGATTATTAAGGCTCGAGCACACCAAATGCGTATGCGTGACTACGACGTAATCACGCCGTAGACACGCGCGTAGTTACGGCGTAACCCGATGTCACACCGGGCTACGCATACGCTTACGCATCCGAGCCGAGTACGCAACGCACATGGCCTATTGCGTACCCGGCTGCGGCAGCCATATTTTATTCTGTTTTCGAAGGTTGTGTTGTGCACGATGTCTGAAATGACGAGGAAGAAGCAATATTAATACTATTGTGCCAGAATAATCCTGCGGAATATATACATTTATACGATGCATTTTTGTAGAATTTACTTTTTGGATTGTAGATACATTCATAAATACGCACAATTTCAATAAGTTTTTCTTTCTTATCTCTATTCATTACAAAAACAATACAAAACATCACTAAGTGCCAGTATATCTGTAAAAATATACAACTGACTGCAAGTTACGTGCGTAGGGCTACGCACAGCAAAGGTACGTGCGTGTACAATATTGTTCGGTGTGACGTCTAATAAGGCGCGCCATTGAATACAACGTCATCATGCAACGTTGCCGTTCTGCTCTGCGTCAGGTACGGCGTAAGTCACGCAGTCAGTTTGTGCCTTGGGAGTTGCATTGCGTAGGGCTACGCATTACGTCTACGCGCACGTCTACGTTACGCAAGCGGTGTGACCTGTCTCATACGGTTCCATACATTACAACTCAGTGGTACGTGCACGTCTACGCTTACATCTACGCATACGCATCCGGTGTGCTCAAGGCATTATTATTACATTATTCATATACAGGGTGTCCCAAAAGATTACGTAGCTGGGAAGGGGGGTGATAGGGATGGTCACAAGGGTCACCAGAAAAATATAAAAAATTCCCTCTGGGTGTTTAAAAAAATAAATGGCATTTTTTAAAAGACTAAAAATTTTACACCTTGTGCTAACTGTACCTACAAATATGGCTGTATTTAAAAAAAATGCTGTTATGTAATCTTCAATAACAACAAGGTCATCAACATCAACATCAAAAATAACAAGGTGTAAAATTTTAAGTTTTAAAAAAAATGCCATTTTTTTTTAAATACCCATTGCGGATTTTTTTTTTTTTTTTTTCTAGTGACCATTGTGTCCATCCCTGTCACCCCCTTTCCCAGCTACTTAACCTTTTGGGACACCCTGTATAGACAATATATTTTTGGATTCGATTATGAAAAGATGGGGATTTTTATAAATACGTAGTGGTACTGCATGGTTGGTATTCGCGCAACAGCTTGTATCAAAATATATTATTATGAGCTGTTATGAAAAAAGTTGCGATGTACAAGTTCCGATTTTTCTTTTTTATCGACATAAATAAGCTTCGCGATTAGTGCATTCTATTGAATATCGTCACCTCCGTAGCGTAGCGGTTTTTGGCTCGCTTTAAATCTCGGAGGTCGTGGGCTCGATCCACACGCCGGACAGGAAATCTTTGTGTAAATTGTAAGATTTCTCTCCGGGTCTGGTTGGTTGAGGGACTACCCTCCATGCCTCGGAAATCACGCTAAGCCGTTGGTCCTGATTGTTATAACATCATCTATAATAATGGTATATCAAGGAGCGGATAGCAGCGTTTCTTTGTGTGGTATAACATAATACTGCGATCACCAACCCGCCGCGATGCCAAGCGTGGTGACTATGGCAAATACCCTCCCCCGGGAGGAGGCCCATATTCAGCAGTGGAATGATACGGGCTGATGGTGATTGAATATCGCGTTGGTGTTGCCAGTTCTGATTGATGAGCGCGCATTCGAGCGAACTCTAGTGTAGGTATTGGTACAATGCTTGCGCATCCACGAGAAGACGAACGCATTCGTGCAACTTCATTTTAATTGTATAAGATTTGACGCTTTGCTGCACTTGAATAAATCGATCTCCTTAGTGATGAAAGTGAGATAGCTTTAGCTAGGCGTTTATTCCATCTCGGAGGTTGTGTCCTCGATCCCCACGCCAGAAAAGCTTAGGTAAAATCAAAGAAATATTTCATGGTCTGGTTGGATGCGGGACTACCCTCCGTGCCTCGGAAAGCACGTTAATCCATTGGTCCCGAATGTTTTGTCGTTATCTATAGCAATTGTATACCAGGAAATAGGCAGCAGCGTTTCCCTGTATATAATTATATAATACTGCGGTCACCAAACCATCTGCCAAGCGTGGTGACTATGGCAAAAACCCTCCGTCGAGAGGAAGACTATGTTCAGCAAAGTATAATACCTATTGAAGTATTGACATAATTATGTCAATACTTCAAAAAAGAAGGACGTACATAATTTTAACACTAGGAACAAAGATAAGATCATTACACCTTTTTATAGAGTAAATAAGACAAGTAAATCATTTCTTGGAAATTGTATTAGATTCTATAATAAACTTCCTTTAATTGTGACAGCTTTGCCAGACCATAGATTCAAAAAGTATGTGAAAAAGGTCCTTATGACTCGTGGCTACTATAATATTAAAGAATATATGGATGATGGAGATGTTTGGCGGATGAATCCATCGGTCTCATTGCGGCAGACTGGCATCCTTTTGCTATCACACCGAATTGGCAATCAAATTAAGTCAATGCTATGTACTTTGTAAATTTCGAATTCTTAAAATATACGCAAGACAACTGATCAGATTGTAGGCATGTTTCTATATATGTAAATCTGGGGGAGCGCTCCCTGTACTCGATACCTACTTGAAATTATCATTGTTTTTTTTTTTTTCACACTTTCCTGGTATGAGTGCCTACATATCGATGTATGGGGATCACTAACCTAGATACTAAAAATGTTTAAACAATGTATAAAATTATTAATCAAAGACTTTAAAAGATGACAAAAAGAATGATCTCGGAGTTTCTTATAGTCTTTCTTCTCCGAGTGTCACACCGTAGGTAGATAGAGAAAGACTCGTAGGAAGCTAGGATAGGATCCGGTCGTCCTCGCAAGGCGAGGCTCGCGACGCGTTCTATACTTCAGACCCGATCCCAGCCCGCGCTGGTTGATCTTAATTATATTTTATAATAAGCGATTAATTACGGACATGCCATAACAATATTAATAAATTTAATAACATTATTGTTGAAATGTAAACTAATTTATTAGTTAAGATTTTTTTTTATTTTTTTTCATTATCATTGTATTTGACTTATAATAAGTACGATCGATTCGTCTACATTATCAATAAACGTTTTCATTTTCATTTTTCATTTTCATTTTCATTTTCATTTCATTTTCATTTTCATATTTCAATATTGATGACGGCTTCTAATTCGTATACACAAGTGCAGATTTTTTTTTAATTTCTTGTCTGTAACTTTCTAATTCTATCATTGCAATACCAAGGCTTATCGTCACTTATGAGTATTTTTGATACATTTTGTGCAAGGTTTTGCCGATATTAAAGTCGCGTACAACAATTACGGATATATACTTGCCTGATTCATAGGTCTACGTAGGCATATTATACTCAGTTAAGGCGCGGTGAATAGACGACTTTTACGTATTAGTTTTGTCACTGTTGCTCCGCGTAGAAATGAAAGAGAAGCGAAGAGACGCCGCGATGGCGCAACGTTTCGTTCGACTCGTTCGAGTTATTTAATTCATTAATACTTGCAAATATCTTATTCCAATCGATAAATAAAAACAACAGTTCCCTTTATTATTCTATATTACATCACTGTTATTAATATTATCAAGATTTGTTTATAAATAATACAGCTACAATTTCAATTTAAATGGTTATTTTATGGTTTTTTTATCGAGAAAATTTACCGAAAACGTGTTTTGAACACAATAAAAAAAATATATGTTAATCTTGATCATATTTATGGGGGGACCCATAAATATGATATGTTAATCTTGATCATATTTATGGGGGGACCCATAAATATGATCAAGATTAACATATATTTTTTTAGCTGCTCTAAAATGTAAACATTTGGCTAAAAAACTGTTTTGTGAAGCCTATTTTGACTAAGTACAGCGCCTTAAGTTACCCACATGTCACTTTCTCAGGATATCCTGGTGTTATGGTGTTAATTAGACTAGGACTACGTTACATATATTTTCTACTTTAAAGACAAAATAGCCCATACTTAGTTACAATTCTTTTAACGACTTTCAATACAATTGGGTAATAAAATGGGTTCGCAATCATCATATAACACTTTCGATGCTCGTGGATCGATGCAATGTAACAAATAATGAAGTGAAGTGAACTCCAGTAAACGCCCACGGCTCAGAAGTGTTGGCAATTTAGAACAGCCGGCACCGCTTGTTGCCGTCGTTTTTCTTGC
This sequence comes from Nycteola revayana, assembly GCA_947037095.2. Taxonomy (NCBI): domain Eukaryota; kingdom Metazoa; phylum Arthropoda; class Insecta; order Lepidoptera; family Nolidae; genus Nycteola; species Nycteola revayana. Next base: position 4,758,259 of record OX344838.1, read on the forward strand.
CGCTTTGTTCAATAAATGTTCGCCCCGAGTGCCTTTCTCAGGGTGTTAGCTTCATATTACAATCATAATTACGTACTCAGTTAGAATGTTAAAGCGCAGATAGATATTCGTAACTATATGAAGTGTATAATACTTCAACATAACTAAATAACTTAACGGGGTGTGACGAAGGTTTGAAACCCACTGAAGGCAGCATTCAGAAATTCTCTTTGTGTTGTCACAAATCATGTTATCACAGTCGGGGAATAGAGCGAATGGCAAAACTTTGCTAGTTTGTATCATGAAAAAAGCATTATTTTTTACAAAAAATATTCCCGATATAGGATCTATACACGACTTCTTTACTGTGGAGTATTCATCCACAATCCATTGGTTAACGTGGATAGATAGATATATTGTATGAATTATTTTACATATTTCATGCAACAAACGGCCGTAGCCCCGTGGCTAGGGTATCGGACTTGCGATGATGTAGTTGCCGCCCAGGTTCGATCCCCACCCATTGCACTACCGTAGTGAACCCACTCGTAACACAAGCAATTAAGCTTAACACGAGGGGTTAACAAAAATACTAGTTTGCAAAAAAACTCTGCTAGTAATTAAAAAAAAAAAGACTTTAATAACCATTACTCGAATACCAAACATACATCTATTATTCCTCTCAACACAAAGTAATCTTATAATTTACTTTGTTCTATTCAATTTATCATTCGAGTTTCTTGCTATAGAGCTAAATTTTAATTGTTTTGATATCAATGTGTACGGTGGCTTGTTTTCACATGGATGTTGTAATTATTAAGTTTGCAAAGTATTCTGACGAGTTTTGGAGAGAGTTGTGAAAGTATTTGTGAAAGGAAAATAGACTAGAATTATGAATTTCTTACTAAGAATTGCGTTCTTTTATTCATGTAAGCCATCAACTGTCTGAATTCTAAAACGAGACTTCTTTAGGCAATGAAATATAAATTTGCTTAAATCTCCGAGGACGAACATTTTGTGTACATAATTTAGGAATTCTTTCTGGATCTGATTGTTTGAGGGACTACTCTCTGTGCCTCGGAAAGCACGTTACGCCATTGGCACTGATTGTAATAATATCATCTATAATAATCGTATACCAGGGAACGGGCAGCAGCGTATTCCTGTGTGTTACGACCAAGCGAAGTGATAACAAAACCCTCAAGCAACCAGACCCGGAAAGAAATCTTACAAATTACACTAAGATTTCTTGTCCGGTGTGGGGATCGAACCCACGACCTCTCAGCGAGACTTATACCGCTACGGCACGGAGGTTTCTAACTAGAATTTATTTTGCATCGTATCATTTTCGTCTCAATGTGGGAAAATCGACTACACTGTCTTCTAAATTCACGCAGCAAATTATCACTAGATAATAAGGTTAGGAGTTACACCACGTGTATACGACCGATTATGACGTACGCGAGCACAGTATTTGCTCATACCGCGTCTAGCAGTTTGTTTACTGTTTTTAAACTGTTCAAAGTAGATTCACTCCAAGGGCCACCGGGGCACCATGGTTGGCAAAGAACCATCCGATGCCTTCGTAGACCCGAAGTCCGAGAGGCCAGCGACCGCCCTGAGCCGAGGTCCAAGCCTACAGGGGGCGCCGTCTTGCGCAGGTTGCTTAGTTTGTAGCTTTTAAACCATTTATTAAGGCTGGAGCTCTGCTCGCCTTTATGCCCGGTCAAGTAGCAAAAGCCAGTCCATCCGAAAAAAAAACAATGTAGAAAACTATTTTTGAGCAATTTTAATATTACGTTTCGATGTTAATTATTGTGGTAAATAGTCCTGCCAATTATTTATTGGTAACGATTAAAAAATCACGGTGTATTTTTTCTACTATGGTTAAGCTTTAGTAAAATAAATATTAAAAAAGGTAACATAATTACTATTTCTTTTCAGTGTTCACCCTCATAAGGTATTGTATATTTTTAGTTCCACGTTTTTTAAACGATTTTCTTCGTTTGTATTTTGTTAGCTGTTGTGTTATGTTATGTTAAAGCAATGAAAATTTATTCAAATTATTGTGATCGAATTTGTACTTTAATAGTACCTACTCGATTATATTACTATAATTTTATTGGTTATCATTGTGGCTTTAAACATTTGATCCTATTCAATATTTCCAGTAAAGACGTGTTTATGAAACACATATATACCTACTGATATTATAATATAAAGAGTATAGATTGAATTGTTTTCATTGGGAAAACATTGGGGCTCTGGGAATAATAAAGACCGATTTCAAAACCTTTAAAAAAGCTACTAACTAGGAGTAAAATAGTCTATATTTAATTATGAAAATCCCACGGGAACAGGAACTATTTGGGTAAAACCGCGCTCGGGAAGCTTTTAATTTTACAGAATATGAATACAAGGATAACAATCCCAGAGAATGTATTCAATAATTATGTATCGATACCCTTAATTAATCGGCTTGGTTTTGTTATATTCAAATTTTAGTATTCAATTAAAGCAGAAATTGCAATAGGTATGGTTACGTATTTTACTCGATCCCAGTGCCACTCGTAAATAATTGCAAGCTAAACGTCCAATCATTATTAAATCTCTACAATTCATATCAGAATCGATGACAGCGTACCCACTACCATACCTACGTACTGAATACTTATTTACAAATGTTGCGACAAAGGCAAATTACTAATAAAGCTATATACAAAATAAGTAAATTATATTACATGTAGTAATAAATCGGCCTGCGTCGAGCTATGTCGGTGGATAGATAGTGTGAGGTAGAAGAAGCACGTCCCACAAACCCGTTCGTGCCCCATGCGAATTAAAATCCCAACAATACCTTCGGGCAGGTGCTTTACGTGTGTTGTGTTTTATACCTATTATCTGTAGCATCCGTCCGTACCTACTTTCAGACCGTTTCATCTTACGCCCAAACGGGTCAGCGTAATTTATTACCTATTGTGCGGATATTTCATTTATCACGGTGAATTCAATTTACAGAACAATTAATCATTCCACAATACTTACTTGCCGACAGCGGACTGGTCGCACGCCGCGCCGCTGGAGACGGCGTTACGCAGATAGAAAAAGTTTTCATGTAAAATATATGAAAAAAAAACAAAACAATTTCCCGCAAATTTTGCTCGCAGTATGACTATGATGATATATGTACAAGCTCAATATGAAAATATTCACTTTTTATATACATTCACTGTTATGATTAAATGATTACATTATTTATGTATTAGATGTATGTATTACATACAATATTATTAAAAGTTAACGTCGTAATTCATGTCACTGTGAGCCCCAATGTCACAATAAAAAGAACATTGGCAATATTGCAAGTATTAATAAATATTCCAAGTTTGGGTAGCTAGTGCATTTTTCTTAAAGGAAGGATACAATAGGATAATTAGTATTATAAGAAAGCATATGGAAACCAATGACAGGCTGATATGGTAGTGCGTTGCATATATTCCATATGCATCTGATCATCGCTTGTGTAAAATAGTCCTAGAGTGGATATAGCCGTTGGCCAACATTTATAATAATAGGTACAATATGCGTCGTGTTTTTCAAATATTGGTTACTACCAATGGGTTACGATTTTTAACATAGGATATATTTTTAATATACGATTTTTTGAAAATTGTTGAGTCCAAACTGTTTTATTAGATTATAATATGAGCTAAAGGGCATCCCGTTTTCGGATTGGTTCGTGTTGGTGAAAAACGTATATCAAAGCTCGTCATTGTTTTATTGAGATTCAATCTTTATCTTTTATTCAAAATGGCGGGAGCCATGGCAACTTTAAAATGCCTCTTTAATACCAGGTGAAACGATAATACGTTTAAAATTCATTTATCACTCAAAATAATATTTGATATGTACAAAGTCAAAAAAATTTTAGTAGGTGCCAAGCTGTGGAATTTTGTTTGGTGTATAAAAAATATAATGTACATAAATATTACAGAATAAAGGTATAAACCGTTATATAATGTACATCGTAAGCGTGCTTTTTAAGGCACGAAATGTAGAGTTTTACAGAAACTAATTCCAATATAATATTTTTATGAATCATTCAATAGTGAGTATGGCTTTCTATTATTATATATTATAGGTTCAATATTTATATGAGTTACGTTTAAATAAATTGATTGAATAGAATCTATAAGCTCCCAAGCATTGTGCCAACCCAGCAGTTTTTTAAACCACGCTTTTGAATATATATAGAAGTGTATTTTACGTTTAAAGCATCGAACATACTAAAGCTACAAAAATCTCCCCCAAAAATCTTAAAGACATAAATATTGATTACTGTTTTGCTATGGATAAAGCAGCAAAAGCCTCGTGGCTAACTAAATATTTTCTTGCATTTTTTTTCGGATATGTCCATATGTAGTTTAGCCGCGAGGCTCTTGCTACTTCACCGGGCATAAATATGTTATTACTGAAACGTTATCTATGTACGTAGACTTTCATATGAAGTTTTCTTTGCCAACGGTCGAGTGGGCGCCCTCCGCCAAAGGAAATATTCTTAAAAACTCGTGAGTCAGCGTAATTAAGCAGTGGTTTCTGTCTTTTAATGAACCAGTGAGGACACTTGATTAAAGTGAGACGAAGTCTTGTAATAAATTGTATTCCAAAAAATGTTGATCAACGTTAAAATTAAGAATGTCTGGCCTAAATGAGTTAGGTGATTTGCAAAATAAGTAGATTTTTTTATTATAATACTTATTCTATTCATCCCACGCGATATTACCAGCATACATCTTTGTCATTTATACACTTAAACCTTTTTCATGAATCTAAGTCTATAAATAAAAACCGAATGATATTCCGTTCATGAATTTACCTCGTACATACTAGATTTTACGAGCACGGTTTCATCTGCGTAGCTCCCGTGGGAACCCCTTCATAAAATTTAGTCTATGTTACTCCTGTGGTCGATTTTTTTAAACTGGTTAATTACTTTTAGAGTGTAATCAACACAAACCACAATATTAATGTTTTCTCTTTATAATAATTGTATAGATATAATATGTGTTTATTTAGTTGTGAAATTAGGAATGAGTTTGTACGTCGTAATTAAAAATAGATTTGAAATACCATTTCTTTGTAAACATTTTATGACATTTTCTGTTACCTTTCAGTAGAGAATCCAGTATTGTAATCGAAAAAAAAATTACTATTAAACCATACCTATTACTTAAATTGCTTGGAAGTCCAATATCACTTCTATTTGCGCTCATATATATATCAGATGTACGCTACGATACATATACTACATATTTCATAAGCCACATAATAATATTTATTTTCTGAATCGAAGCAGAGCCCTTATTGATTCGGTCGTTGGTACTTATTGTTATTCTTCTGTAAATAAACTTTGTTTGTACGATTTATATACCTACGTGTAGCTTTGTGGTGTAAGCCGTCGGGTGGGGTTGGTGCCTAGAAGGTTTCACCATTTCAATCCTCGAGTTAAATCTTTTGTGAAAATAAATACTACTTGCTTGTTAGTTGATGATGATTATCCATGTAAATACTTTTACTTTACAAAGCAAAATCCATACTCTGCAAAACGCAAAATCCAGCCTCCATATTTGCAAAATGTTGTTGTATACGATTTATATGATTATATTAGTAGGAGATTATTATGATTGCAAATTGTTTTCTAATTATGTATCATTGTAGGGAAGAGTGCCGATGTCTGAAATACAGATATTGTTTATCTAGTTCACAGTCAGATGTCTCATTACACAGTGTCAAATGCTTAAAACTCTAACGTACTCCTTTGTATTTTTTAATAATTGTACTGTAATGTTTCTAGTAAATAAATAAATAAATTAGTTATACATCTGTTCTTCAGCATCGGCGTGCCTCATTGTGCAGGATGTGCGCAAGAACGGGTACCGTGGTCTTCCATAAATGTTTACAAACATCACATAACATGGAAACATTTTCCAAAACATGGGATCTAGTGTTTGTTATCACAATATTTACAATTTTTTGTAAATATTTTAAACAGCAATATGGGAGCACCATAGGGCGTAAGCTCACTAAGGCCCACTACCTACACAATTTTATTAATTGTGAATTAAAGTTCAATTATATTTAATTTCATTACAAGTAAGGTTTAAAATGGTTTATGTTACTTGTTAGGACTGGCTACTGATCAATATGTGGGTTAGTCACTAGCTGGACATACGAGACTGGGCATGAGTTGGTGAAACTCGGAATTAGGATCACTTATTATTTCGTCATCTGGACATACCGATATTTATATGTGTGTCCACTTAGTGAAACTTAAATTTAAGCTTTTTTGTTTTCGTCAACTGGTCATACCTACTTCTTTTGCGAAAAAGAAGTACAGTCGGGTTAATAATCGTTTTCGTTTTATGTAAGAAACATTTTGAAATAAAACCAATGTGTATCTATCAAACATTTATATTACTTAGATGATATATTAATATAAATACAAGCTATCTCGCAATCATTTAAATTTACTAGAATATTACATATTATAATTTTATAAAACAAATACCTCCGCCTCCTAAGTCCAACAAGTGCGAGTCGGACTCGCGCACGAAGTGTGGCTTACCAGTTGCAAGTGCGGTAGGTACTTGAAACTGGTACGGTTTGATATCAAGAATAAAAAAAACTTATGTTTGAAAAAATTGCAACTTGGGTCAAGTTACCAGTGGGGCCACCGTGGGCACCAGTGCTATCAATTTTAAAATTAAATATTTCCTTTTATAATATAATGTTAGCATAGGTACTACCCTATTAGGTAGGATGTGTGTTAGATTTATACCATTCTGTACATATAATGTTAAAGGAGAATGCCCACGGCGCTATGGACAAATGTACTCAATTCAACATTTTTGTGTCTCCATCAAATCATCTTTAAAATACTCGATGGCATGTCTAAATACTACCTCAAAAGATTTAACACAATCTACAATGGCATTTTCGAGATATTTACAAAAAAGAAATTACTATTTTGAGGTTATGTTCGACCAAAAATAAGTTCAAAAAAACTATGTCTGAATGGGTTTACGGGTGAGCTTGGTGTCTTAGAAGCACATTTGTGTAAAATCTGTAACGGTTTAGCTCTGTCAGGTGGCTTGGTGAAGTAAAAGGCTCGACTCGAAGCACAACGTAACAAAAACAACAGAAATAACTGTAGGTATTGTATTGCAAAAATATGACAGACAGACGCGCAATAAATGTCAAATAAGGTTGCACCCATACTGATGAAAGATCGATTTTTTATCGATTTCCGTAAACCAGCCAGTGGTATTTTACGAATACAAATTACAACTTGGCACCGATGCCACCGTTTACAACCACTGATATTAAAAATACCAGCAAAAACATGTGACATTGAACTCTGTTATTACTTTACAATAATAGATTGAACAATCAATACAAAATCGATATCATTTTATTTTATGTAGGTTGGTACGCACATTACCCGCAATAGAAAAAATGGACATCCGTAGCCTAGAATTGACAGCCGATAGTAAAAAATTGCGTACTATAACGACGAAAACATAAAAGTACTAATTAATGTTAAAAAAACTATCCCAATATAAATATCAATCAGTCTTTTTTTAAATTATATTTTGATTTTAGATATTTCATGCCGTTCAAGGTTTTGAGACACAAGTCATTTATCAAGAGTACTGCTCCTGGGCAATCTCCTTTAACTAAAATTAACAAATAAAGTTTAATGTAAGTACCTACTCACTCATGCTCATAATCAGATAATCACTTGATAATTAACGCAGATATTACTTTAAAAAACAAAACAAGTAATAGTATAATGATTATTTAATTACCCTGTAATAAACAATGCATATTTAAAACTAATAAACATAATTAAAACTAAGAATAAAACTAAAATAAGATAATTTTGTAACCCTGTATCCTATAAAAACTTTGCATGAAAATTATTTATTCTTTTATATTCGAATTAAAAAATACTTAGAGAATATTACGCTCTACTGCAAAATACTTTAACTGTGTAGCACTGACATTGCACTGGTAAGCTACGAAATCCTCTCTACTGACACTTCAGTCTTATGTCATCTTACGTCACCTAAGATCAAAAGAAGAAGATTGCCTTCAGTCGCCGTGACGTCAGTTTCGTCTATTCATCTATTGAGATGAACGCTAAAATTACTTATTTTTTGTCTATATATATGTGATCGAACAAGAATATTTCTCATCAAAATAATAATAGCCTGTACATGACAATACTAAAAGAAATTTTGCAGAAAAGAAAACAGGAACTCTTTTCTAAATATAGGTACTAAATGTTTTCACAGTTACGGTATGAAAAGACGACGATACTTTCCATTCCTTTTTCCTCTAACTGATTTCCTGGAATATTTTTTTTTACTTTTCAAATTAAAACATTTCGCGTTTTTATTTATTCTTAAAGATGACGTCAAATAAAGTATACGGGCACTGCAGTCGGAAACATGAACCAATAAAACCACTTGTGAGAAAACAATAGCATGAAACTGACATTTAATTGACCTGTTTTGTGAACATCGCTGCAATATTGAATGAACAACAATTTTGCTACAAGTATTCAAAAAACATGGAATGTAAATATTGGTTTCAGTAAAGAGTTGTTTTGTTTTTGTTTAGTAGGTTTGTTTTGTTTAGAAGCTATCAAAACTTTATGTTAAACTTGTGTAACTTTAAGTTTAATGCTGTTTATATTGAATAATTTTTATTTTATAAAAAAAAAACATACCCAAAGGAACAGATAAAAAAACAAATAATTATTTTTCTTTTTTTTACAAGACTACTCCCGCACTAGGGAAATAAATCCCTGTGTCGGGGACTAAAAACACATAATTCACGGAATGAATTTATTATATTGGAAATGTTTTCATATTATAAGTATAAAACAAATAAACTAAATATGTTGCCATGAAGTAATCATTCTATGTACTGTAGAAAATAGAGCAGCCAAAGCTACGATGTTTTTTTGCTTTCAAATATATAATAATATATTTTTAGAGTTTTAAGCCATACTTAGCTACTAAATAGATAGGCATATATCAGTAAAAATAAAATAAAAATATAGAATATTTAAAATTCGAATACTGTAGAAAAAGGTAAAATACAAAACTACATTTGATATTATATTGTACCACATTTATTCCCTTACTTTACCGTAAAATTTGCGATGTGGTCGGTATTTATCTATTCTAGCAATTACTGCAACAAAATGAAAATCTTGAGATCTTTGAAGAAACCCCATCCTACCATATTTATTCTGTGTTCTAGTTAGCCTGTGATAAATATAAGCGTCATAAAGTTTAATAATAATTGCTCAAAGACTTCTAGTGCTGACATTGTGTAGTTCCTGAGATGACTGAAATGCATTCGGCCTGCTATGAAGATAGCAGGTCGAATGCTGAACGACATTATCATGAGCCATGAGAGTTATTTCCAGATCAGTCACACAATTTATTGCTTTGAATCGGCTTCATGGGACTTGGCCCACCAAAGTGTGGATTTTATATATTAGGAAACTAAATTTAGCTGAAGGGTGGGTTTGTTTGTTTGCTTGAATGCGCTAATCTCAGGAAATGTTGGTTCGGTTTTTTGTCCATTTATCGAGGAAGGCTTTAGGCTTTATTAAATTATGAAGTTTATATGGGAACAGGAGTTACGCGGGTGAAACCATGCGAAGGATGCTAGCTCTCAAAAACTAATACTTATAGCTTCTAAAGCGATACTAAAATAGTAGACCACAAAGTATTAAAAATACTAGTATTTTAGTTTGGTAGTTGCTATTTATCTGGTGTTTTTTTTAACATTATAAAATATCTGCAAATGACGAGTAGGTATAATGGCTGTGTGGTCGGTACAGACATAAGATTTATTTAATTTGAGCAGCAATTCAGACAAAAGCGGTAGCAGTAAGAAGTGGCTTCCTACGTCAACCAGAAGTGTCATTAAGTGTTGGGTCGCGCCGCCCCTCACAATTACCGCTACGAGCCCGTAATGACCCAGAGGGACCCTTATTAAAACTTGCTTCTCCCCACTTCTACTAAGTAAAGTTTAAAGTAACGATGCATAATAATTGAAATATCGATAATGGCGTTATGCTGTAGCTAAACGTCATTTAACAACGATTGGAAAAGAAGGGATTTATGTTGTTATTTTTAAAATTTGGTTAAGAAAATAATGTGTAAGGGCACTGAGTTATTTTTTATTGTCTGATTACAATTTGAGTAACATACTTGCACGTTTATAATATTACTATTTATATTTACTGTCTTCTCATGGATGTCGTAAGAGGCGACTAAGAAACATATGGATGAGTAACAAGATGGATGGCTGCAGCATGTCAAGGACTCTCACCATCTTACTGCGATCATCAATCCGCCTGTCAAGCGTAGTGATTATGGAACTATCTCAAACATCCTGGACAAAGATTCAACACTGCATGTAAACGGGCTGATTAAGTTGATACATAAAAAAACAAATAAGTATTTTAGCTGACTGTTTATAAATCGTCTGAAATAATGAGCAAATGCAAAACGCATGGAAAATAATAGCAATATTATCATAAACTCAATACCGGCTGATAAAGAACATAAAAAAAAACTGTTGTAAGAGGACATATTAAGAATTATTCGAATTTAATACTGAAGTCTTTACTATGCCGAGCCTGTGCCTTGGGGATATTTTCATATTCTCTCAATTTATAACAATAAAAACGTAATTTTAGACTTGTAAGCATTAAACAGGTATGCAGATTTTCTCTAACATTTATCTCTTTCTAAAATATACAACCTCACCGGAAACACCTGTTTTATTATAAGTATAGATATAAATTGGACGCGTCACATAAACGACACAAAAGGAGAGAATAGGGGGATCCTATTTTATAGGTGTCATCGAATTGTGTGTTGGTAAGTGCCGTGTTTTATTGCAACCACTGCTTATTATTATCCCGGTTTACTGCCACGATAGGACGTAACTTCGGTCCCGAGACTAGGATCAACTTTGATCATTCTTCATAGTTTGAAATGTCTCGTAAATCGTTGTTGCTTTATAGGGATATGTAGGCGACTGTAACTAGATAATTGATTAATAACAATAATATATCTTTGTCCAAGGAAACGCATCTGCGTCGTAAATAACCTGGTATTTTATTGTTATTTTTACTCATGGAGGGCATTTTGAGTTGTAATTCTTAGATTTCATTGGTCATCCTGTCAGTTCTTCTTTGCTATAATGCATATGGTCTATTATGGCATTAATAATTTGAAACAATTATCAAGTTAATGTAGGTACAAATAATTTATATAATATCAATATGTGATTTGATTGTGAACTAGTGATTCCAAATTAGCTCCGTAGCGTAAGTTGTCAAAACTGTAGATTACTTAACTGACGTAGGTACAAGTAAAATTGTATAACCTTAGGTATTTTCAAAGCGTAAACTTATGGGAAACTGTACTATATTTGTACTACAGAAACGTGCTGCGTGAGCGTTATATAAACTTGGTCCGTGAGTTTATCTACGGGAAAACTTGAGGAAGACAAATATTTCAACAGAAGCGTCACAATCTATTCAAAAACATATTTTAAATTACAGAAAATATAGATATTTTAAGAAAAAAATAACGTCAAAAGGATAATCCAGTTTCACGTGCTACTTGTCTCCACAAAATAAGCAATTATTTTGAAGGGAAAACTATACATATAAAAATACTACTACCAAATATATATTCAGTACTGTCTTTAAATAAATTATTTAATCTGTTTTTTACTGAAAATGTAAATAAAATTCGTATTAAGACAACCGATTGGTAAATTGTAAATGCCAACTAAATAATTTAGGTAACTGGACCTAAACTTCTTGGACATGCCCATCTGAGTATGTTTCGCCGGATCGTCTCGATGAGGCCGCGCTGAAACCGGCAGTAGAATAATCCCACTGAGTTTGTTTCGTATTGGATCCGGTGGTAGCACTAAAGCGCGTTCGTCGAGATACTTATGGTCCGTCTAAATAATAACATACTCAAAGGACAGAACTTAGATTTAATCATAGATATAAAATAATATTGTACTTTCATACCTGGCAGCTTTTAGGCTAAAGTTATATAAACTATTATTATACGTAGCAATAAATAAATAAAATTAATTAATTAAAACAAAAATAAGCCAAATATGTTTTGACAATACAAATACCTCTAATAGGTTTACGTGAATAAAAACTTTTTTTATTTTAATTTTTTTTTTATTTTCTTATTTAAATGAATTTCGGCCGCAAATGAAATTGTGATACATTTTAAGGTCTGGCCACAACTCGAAGCCATTCGCTATAGGATGTATGATATGAAACAGCCGAAAGTTTAGGATATGTTGTCAAAAACTAACAAGTAGACCACTCGACTACGTCAACTTTGGTTTAAATTAGTATAGTTTAGCCACTCGTATTCGTTCAGTCCGGTGCGATTCAAATTCAGTATTGTCGGTTTAGAGAGATCATTCCACACTTGATAGAATTCGAATAGTTTCAGATCCTTATTTAAAACCGCCGATTTCTTTTTAAATCTTGAATCGTACTCGTATACGTTTACCTATTCCGGTATAAAAGCATATATTTCAACTATCTCGGAATCAGATTTCGGATTTGGATAAGTTTTTTTTCTATACATATGAGGTTAAGGAAACGAAAATCGATCTAGTTAATCTCATTTCTAAGAAAATACGTTTTCTAGTCGAGAAATGCTCGACACAGAATATAACGTTAAAGCATTTCACATTCAAATAAACGTGATCCTAGCATAGCATTATTTCGCCAAAAATATATTAAATTAGCTATTTAATTAGCTAATAATTAGATCGTCCAAGATCATTTAGGACCGAAGACAATATTGCGAGAGTAATGCAGTCGGTACGAGGAGATCCACAAATGTCTACTCGCAAGAGATCGTCTGTCTTACACTTATCGCGACGAAGTTTGCAACGAATTTTAACCATGAATCTTAAACTGCATCGATACAAGCTGCAATTAACACAAGAATTGAAAGAATCTGACTTTCGAGCAAGGCTCGCATTTGCTAATGAAATGCTTAATCGATTTTCCAATTCTGACAATATCGTTTTCTATGATGTAGCCCATTTCCATATCAATGGGTTCGTAAACCGTCAAAATTGTCATTACTGGAACAATGAAAATCCCAAACTCAAACACCAAAAACCACTGCATAGTCTTAAAGTTACAATATGGGCAGCAATCTCGGGCAGAGGAATAATTGCACCTTTTTTCTTTGAAAAAGCGCGGGGGCAAAACGTCACTGTTTATACCGAACGCTATGTTGCGATGTTGGAAGGTTTTTTGGCTCCAGAACGAAAATTCACAAATTGTGAATTCCAGGACTTGATTTCAACAAGACGGAGCTACCAGTCACACATCAAATGACTCTATGGCGGTTATGAAACAGATGTTCCCTGGCAGACTGATTTCGAAAAGAGGTCATATCCCATGGCCCCCACGTAGTCCAGGCTTGACGCCTCCTGACTTTTTTTTGTGGGGATACCTCAAACACAAAGTCAAAGGCAATAATCCGAGAACCATCGATCAACTCAAGGAGAATATCCGTGGTGAAATGGCAGCAATTACACCAGTAATACTGAAGAAAGTTTTCAATAATTTCCGTTTGCGGTTAGAGGAGTGCCGTCATAGAGAGGGTCTTCATTTAGATGATGTTATTTAAAAAAAATAAACTTCAGTAATTACTTTACAATGCCTCATTTTTATTTTAACTATAACTTTTGTATTTTTTTTAAATATGCACGTTTTAATGCGCCATCCTGTATTTACGATTTGTAATTTTTAATTAATATTTATCTAATTTGTATTTTTATGAATAAAAACTTGGCAGGGTTAATTGTTTTGTTTTTTTTTATTATTTTATAAAATCTATTCTCCAACATAACTATATTTATCACAATCATATATTATTCATTACTTTTCCCGCGGCTAGTAATGGGTGTGCTAAGAATATGTGTACAAAGTTTTATAATTATTGGTTGATATATATAATAATATAATAAGTAGTTTTCGCGTGGAAGCGTAACAAACAAACTTACATTTACATTAATAATTATAATAAATTTTGAACTATATTATATGTTATTGTATTTAGTTTGCGCTAATTTAATATATTTTTGGCGAAATAATGCTATGCTAGGATCACGTTTATTTGAATGTAAAATGCTTTAACGTTATATTCTGTGTCGAGCATTTCTCGACTAGAAAACGTATTTTCTTAGAAATGAGATTAACTAGATCGATTTTCGTTTCCTTAACCTCATATATATAGAAAAAAAACTTATCCAAATCCGAAATCTGATTCCGCGATAGTTGAAATATATGACTTTTATACCGGAATAGGTAAACGTATACGAGTACGATTCAAGATTTAAAAAGAAATCGGCGGTTTTAAATAAGGATCTGAAACTATTCGAATTCTATCAAGTGTGGAATGATCTCTCTAAAGCGACAATACTGAATTTGAATCGCACCGGACTGAACGAATACGAGTGGCTAAACTATACTAATTTAAACCAAAGTTGACGTAGTCGAGTGGTCTACTTGTTAGTTTTTGACAACATATCCTTAACTTTCGGCTGTTTCATATCATACATCCTATAGCGAACGGCTTTGAGTTGTGGCCAGACCTTACAATGTATCACAATTACGAAATTCATTAAAAAATATGATATGCTATAAAACTTACTAATTCGTTTAAAAAATATTTTGATTCACGTTATCAACGTCAAATTTTTCTTTGGACGCTGTGATATTAGTTAAAAAAATAACAATTATGAGCGCCTCATAGTGGCTTCCTACTTGACCACTGTGGTCACATCAATAAGTCAGCGCTCACTAATATTTGATTAGGTATATTTTGATGTCGTGGTGCGTTTAGTTTTTTACATCGTCTAATGGTGAATATTTATTGAAGCCCATGTCCACTGCTGAACATGGTCTTGCTCCCGAGGGAGGGTTTTACCATAGTAGCCACACTTGGCAGGTGAGTTGGTGACCGTAGTATTATGTCGTAATACACATGCCCTTTCCTTGGAAATGGGATGCTATAACAATCGGGAACAATGGCTTAACTTGCTTTCCGAAACACGGAGGGTAGTCCCTCCACCAACCAGACTCGGAAGGAAATTTTAGAATTTACACAAAGATATCTCTATAATGTCCGGCGCGGCGTGGAGATCGAAACCACGACCTCCGAAACTTAAAAGCGAGAGTTGTACCGCTACGCCACGGAGACTGTCATGGATACAACATAACAACAAGATATATTTTAGCTATCTTAAAAAAAAGGTCATGATTCATTTTGGCTGAAAATATGCTCTGTTTGTAAATTTTTCCGCGAATAAAAGTCGGTAGCGCCTTATTTTTTTCCAGTTTGTGTACACTTCTTGACTTGATATTACTAAAATATTAATTCCGTACTTACAGTCGCAGGGATAGCAAACTGTTTTGCAAAAAACACATACAGTTAATAAAATAACTTAATTGTATAACATTGCAATAGGTAGGAATTTAAAGACTAACTCGACGACGGACTAGTGTAGAGATTCCAAAACTTTTACAATTTATCGCCCATTTACAAAAAATAATAATAATAATAATACAACGCCTGCCTTTACACAATAATTAATCACCAATTTCATATATCTGTAGATAGTCAGACATATAATGAAAATGGTGTATAAAATATCAATTATTTTCTCTTTTTTTCCTTTCTTTAGTCGTATAATACTACTTCAAACACACACAGAAATTAAGTTATAATTTCATCAACAAAAGCAAAATAATACCATAGACCTGCTACCGCGCCCCCGTGAAAAGCTCTAGCACCCACTTGGGGCGGTACCACCATTGGGAACCTATGATCTAATTAGGTGAATTCATAATACTAGGGTATTTATTGCTAAGCTCCCCAGTTGCTGGGAAAAAGCATGTGATATTATGCTATATGTACTAGTAACTGGCTATGTTTTGGACTGCCACTCGCCCACTGTCCGCACCTATTGTTCAGTGATTAATTGCTGTGAAAATTGAATCACCATGATAAATGAAATATCAACACAATGTGTAGCAAATCGGTATAGTCTCTGTACTATCTACGGCCCTCTGAGTTGCCCTCATTTATTTTTATACCTGTGACAATGTAAAATAAAATAAAATAAATAAAAAAAAAGTTTTTATTTACGTAAACCTATTACAGGCATTTGCAAATAGTCAAAACATATTTGGCTTATTAATATAATATATTTAATTAATTAATTTAGTTTAGTTATTATAGTTATAATAATAATAAATAGTTTGTATTAGATATTTTTTATAGCTTTAGCGTAAAGGCTGTCAGGTAAGAAAATAGAATTTTATTTTTTATCTCTAATTTAATAGTCTAAAGTTATGTCCTTTAAGTATGTTATTATTTAGATGGACCATAAGTATATCGTCGGACGCGATTTTATGCTACCACCGGATCCAATACGCCCCAACTGAGAAGACCCGGCGAAACAAACTCAGTGGGGTATTCTACTGCCGGTTTCATCGCGGCCTCATTGAGACGATCCAGCGAAACATACTCAAATGGGCATGTCAACAATACTTAGGTCCAGTTACTTTCATTATTTAGTTAATTTGCTTACACAATTTACCAATCGGCTGTCTTTATACAACTTTTATTTTTATTTTGCTAATTTAACAGATCAGATAAGTTATTTTGAGACAGAACCATGTGTTATTTTTATGATTATGATTACAGAAAGATTCTTAATTTGTTTGTATTCGTTTCGTAACTCTTACGCAATTAACAGCTCATATCACGCACGCTTCTTACAAGCTAGCAATGTTTTTTGATGGAATTCCTCTAGACGATAGCTGATATTACTAGTCATAACGTTTATACTTCAGAATAAGAATTAGAGACATGCCAAAAAAAAAACATTGCGCACGTGAAACTGTGTAGGATAGCTTTTTGTTTAAAAAAATATTTAATTTAATTTTTAAAACATATTGTTAGTAATTATCATTAATTATTCCAGCAACGATTCTTGTTACTTTATAATAATATTTTTACCTATTTCAGCTAGCTAATAGCCAGCTCTTCGAAATAGGTTAGCTATAATGTCGATGGGTCTCGATTGTTTGATTACGAACAACAGAAAAAGGGAATGACGAGAGAACAGAGGCCCTTTGCATTTTTAAACGTAGAACGTACTTATATAAAACTGAAATCACGATGAAAAGCTTTTGCTTACATCAAAGAGGATATTTTGCAATCAATTCTTTTTAAATGTATAAATCATAATATGCCTTATCAAAGGTTGTAAGAGTAATATATACCTACTTAAATTTATAGGTTGGCAAGTCTGTTCTCTCATATTACGTTATTTAATGATTTAATAAGATTCTGAGAAGTTAATAAGATACATCAAAGGAGGTATATGTTTATGTCATAGTCTATTTTTTAATGTGTATTTTGACTGAGAAATGTCAAATAGTACAAGGGAGTTATATAATACGGAACGCATTAACTTTTTTGTAAATGATTGTTCAGAAAGCCGAGAGTTTGATTATAATACCGACATAGTTAAACAAGCGATAGTTTGACCAATTGTTGAAATACATATATACAAATAAAGGTAGCTAATTTAAAATAAAACTAACTTAAAAAATACTAATTACTATTCTAAATCTATTCTATTTGGCAAGGTTCCCAGAATGCTGGCAGCATTACCCCGTTGAATGGCAATGCTTACCTGCTGTGCAAAGAAAAAGCACTCGGAGAACGTGCCGCACTAAAGAGGGCCGCTACGAGGTTTTTATAAATTAATTTGGCTCCCGGTCCCCACGGCCACTATCAAGGGTACTATTTTTGCGCCTCTTCAGATTCTCCATGCATTCAGCCGCCATGTGAGAAATATGAGACGGCGGCGCGAGGGCGTTGAGGCACGTAGCATCCCACACCAAAGGCCGTCGCATTCATTGTTTAATATACAAAAAAACAAATTGGAAAATGAGAGTAGTCACATTCTTTTTATACTGAAAATTTTATGATTTATTTTAACACTACTTTTGCTTGCCAATTTTATTGTAAGATCCGATGTCGGGTGCCAGCCTTAGATTATTATCTTTGTTAGCCGTTGTTGATACATGTTTTTTTTTATAGGGAAGTAATATTAACATGATACCTATTATAAATATAAATAATATCAGTTTAGTAAACTCAATGAACTGCTCTATTGGGGAAGTACCACCACCTTAAAGCATACCACAGCCAAATAACGTTAGTGGTTACTGATGTGTTCCCGTGTGTGAGTAATTTCGCCAGAGCTCGCTAACGCTGGGACTAACGCTGCACATATAAACTGAACTGGCACTATAGCTCTCCATGTATTTAGAACTCTATCCACATTACATCAGGTGTACAGGGGTAATATGCCTGGTCAGGAAAAAGAATGTGCAAATACATTTAATCTGAAACCCAGTTCTAACGATGTTTGTATAACTATATATTAAGTTTAGCTAGAAAGGAACAATTATTATTGTAGGAACTGCTTTTCAGATACTCCCTGTTTTACTAGTAAAGCTTGAGAAATAGATAGGTATGGTTACCACATCAGAGTCGAACTTACAATAAAATGTTGCAAAATTAAAATCATTTTACGTTCGAGAGTCCAGAGTCGACGAATAAACTTCTAATTAATAAGGAAATGTATTCCAATTGGAGAAGCTTACAGGAAAAATGTTTTTATCTTTTACTAGCGGCCCGCCCCGGCTTCGCACGGGTGGACTTTTATACCCTACCCCTGCCCTACCCTACCCCTACCCTAACCCTACCCTACTCCTACCCTACCCCTACCCTACCCCTACCCCTACCCTACCCTACCCCTACCCTACCCCTTTCAGCCAAATCGGTTCAGCCGTTCTTGAGTTATAAATAGTGTAACTAACACGACTTTCTTTTGTTTTTAAAATGTATTCTGCTATTCGGGATGGGAACAAATCCAACAAATCAAAAACCATGGCAATCGGTCCAGCCGTTCTCGAGTTATAAGTGTTGTAACAAACACGACTTTCTTTTATATATATAGATTTTTGTTTTTAATATTTTTACTGGCTAATAATATAATTATAAGTAAACGCAAAAGTAGACGTTATAAATAAGAACGAGTGTTTCCAAACAGAAAATAAACAACATTATATGTATATATTCTACCTACCTAGTAAATATATTCTGTTCATCTGGTTGTGATCGGTCGAGCAGAACGTTTTCTCGAGCAAAAGGCAGCTAATGTGTCCCATGACGAATTAAATTCAAGTGACAGCATCTTATCAGTATTCCAGACTTAACTTGAAATACTTATATAAAATCTGTTTTAGTAGCTATTGCATACTTGAAGAGGTTTGCAACTTCTGTCTGTCATATCAAAGCTTTACTATTTAAAAGGTGCTCACAAAATAAATGAATAATTGCTACACCGGGTGATACACAGCTTATATAGGGAAACGGTAATAATCTGATGGTTTATAAGGCCACTGTCGAAGGTATTTCCAATTACTGGCTTGGTAATTACACAGTTAACATCTAAGGTATTATGAAATATTAGCAAAGCTTTTGTAACAGGAACAATTTTTTTGGAGAACTGAAAGTTATATTTCAATTATAAGTGGGTCGTACATCAAAGTGGTGACATGAGTCGGTAGCAGTCACGAACTACCGCCAGTCGCCCTTGTAGTCATGGTGTCACACAGTAAGAAGTCTGCTAGAGGGATAAAGTACAAAATAATGATGATCTTGTGTTGGTGTAAAATATATTTATGGTGTGATATACGAAAATTAAATTAAATTTGTTTAGTATATTTATATATCAGTCATATAAACATATATAGACTGTGGGTTTACTAATCCATAGTTATATAATCTAGTTAATTTATTAACAGCGAATAACACCCCCCGT
This sequence comes from Nycteola revayana, assembly GCA_947037095.2. NCBI lineage: Eukaryota > Metazoa > Arthropoda > Insecta > Lepidoptera > Nolidae > Nycteola > Nycteola revayana. Next base: position 4,778,308 of record OX344838.1, read on the forward strand.
GTTCAATTAAATTAATTCCATTTATGTAGTTTAAAGGAGGTATAAAAAGTGGCATAGATATTTTATACAGATGTACATTTAAAAAAAATTATGATCCTCGAAAGAGGATTAAATGGTAGTCACTAAGCTCTTCAAGTTGTCGCAGTATTATTTTCTAATAGGTACATAAAGAACGCTGCTGTTCGCACATCCCACATTGCACTTCCACTATGCCTGAGGTGCACATTCGGCAAAAAGTGGTCCTCAAAATTCTCAGCACTCTAGATGTAAATAAGGCTAGTGGGCCTGACGGCATTCCTGCCATTGTCTTGCGGTCATGTGCGCCTGAGTTGTATCCTGTTTTGATTCGCCTCTATCCCTTATCCCTGAAGACTGGTCTAGTTCCAGCATCCTGGAAGATTGCCAATGTTCAAACGATCCCCAAGAAAGGTAGTCGTGCCGACCCTACCAACTACCGACCAATCGCAATCACCTCCATACTCTGTAAGGTTATGGAGCGTGTTTTAAACAACCGTCTCCCAGCATACCTGGAAGACAACGATCTCCTCTGTGACCGCCAATTCGGATTCCGTCGAGGCCGGTCTACTGGGGATCTTCTTGTTTATGCTACTCACTTCTGGAGCGAAGAAATTGAGGCTCACGGTGAGGCTCTTGTGTCTCTTGATATCTCTAAGGCTTTTGACAGGGTTTGGCACACAAGTCTCATTGGTCAGCTTCCGGTTTACGGTATTGCTCCCGGACTTTGTACCTGGATTTAGGATTTCTTGAGGGGGGGGTCGATTCGAGTTGTCATTGATGGCACCTCGTCCGATCTTCTTGGAATTAATGCCGGTGTCCCTCAGGGATCTGTTCTCTCCGCGACTCTTTTTTTGCTGCACATCAAAGACCTGCTAGCTAGTCTCGGTATCTTTGGGTACGCAGACGACAGCACAGTCTCGGTGAGATACTTGTCTGATGCGAAGTCTAGGTCAAAGGTTCAGTCGTTCAGGGAGTCGATGATGGAGGGGGTGAACTCGATCTTGGAGGCTGTCTCCTTATGGGGTGATGCCAACTTAGTTGGGTTTAACCCCTCAAAAACACAGGCTTGTCTTTTTTCGGCGAAACGGAGTCCATTCCAACTGACTCCGACTTTCCGGAATGTTTCCGTTCCGATCAGCGACCATCTTGAGCTCTTAGGGCTTGACCTCTCTTCTAATCTAAACTCCGGTCACTACATCGAGTCCATCACAAACACTGCAGCCAAAAAACTTGGCATTCCCTCCAAAGTGAGGCGGTACTTCACATCGGAGCAGCTCTTAAGTCTCTACAAGGCTCAAGTTCGCTCCTCAATGGAATACTGTTCTCATCTTTGGGATGGGTCTGCTAGATATCAGCTGGATGCTCTGGACTCATTGGAGCGCCGAGCGAAGAGAGTCATAGGCAATAACTCACTTGTGGAGGCAAATCTTCAGAGCCTCGAACACCGTAGACGAGTAGCCTGCCTATCGGTTTTTTATCGGTTACATTTCGGGGAGTGTGCGGAGGTTCTACATAACCTGATACCCCCTTCACCCTTCCATCACCGGACGACCAGGCGTGGCGAGCGGTTTCACCCTTCTGTTGTAGACATTCCTTCAATACGCACGAAGCGATTTGCTTCTTCTTTCATAATGCAGACGGCTAAGGAGTGGAATTCTCTGCCGGGGTCAGCTTTTCCGGAACGCTATAATCTGGACATCTTTAAAGCTAAAGTGAACAGACACTTTCTAGGCACGCGTGTATCATCTTAGGCCTTATCTTCGCCTTCCATCAAGCGAGATTATGGTCAAAGGTAAGCCTATATTCAATATTTAAAAAAAAACCATCCTGTCAATCAATGTTATGGCAATCAGGATCAGCGGCTTAACGTGATTTTCGATGCTTAAGGTCAATTCTTAAACTAAGAAGATCCGCAGTGCGATTACATTTATTTTACGTTTTGCGATTTATTGCTCGTTAGTTGCTCCGTAATCGCTTTCGCCTACTTTACTCGTTCGTTTACTTTTCATAATTCTGGCTAATAAATTGGTGGTGTCGAATTCAATCTTAGGCTTATCAGTGACAGTTATTTATAAAACATTACTCATTTGTAATTTGATTGGAGCTTTCACTCTATTTTGTAAACTATAATGTGGTGTGGCGTTGTGGCACCCCACAGATGCAAGAGCCGGATGGCCGCCTAGTTTATAACATAATTGTTTCCTCTCTAGCGCAAAGCCTCTGTCATGTTTTAGAATAAGGAAACATCATTTACGTGGTAAATGTAAACTATAGATTGGCAAAAAAGTGTTTGATTTGGTGAAATTAAATATTTTAAAATTGATATTCGTACAGAGACTTTGTTGTGGGGTCGGACGATAACTGTAGCGTCACTGACACACATATTATAACTGTAGGTATAATAAAATTAAATGAAAACTTTTATTGATAATGTAGACGAATCGATCGTAATTATTATAAGTCAACGAACTCGTCCGTGGGTCTCTACTCGAGTTGCTAACCGAAAACCTGCGTTAGGTTTCGCCTAGCCTATGCTGAGGCGGCGACTTTTTTCGGCAGAACATGTGAATTAAATGTATTTTCTATCTTTCTTTGTTTCTATTGAATATGATTCAATAGGTTTAGTTTACAATTTGTTATCAGATCGTTTATACAACGTTTATCAATGAAGGTGTATCGAAATGGAAACCATTTTTATTAATGCAGTCATATATCCACAATACAACCTCATTTCAAATTTAAAACTGGCATACTGTCAGCTACTTTCTTTAAAATGACACCAATGTTGCTATAAGAATATCACTGAGATTTTTTAAAATATTCCGGGATGATAGTTTATTCGCGGAAACTTTTCTGCTTTTTTATATTTCTGTGTGGAATGAAAAAGTTTTCCGAGTAACAGTGTCGCTCCGAGGCACATCCGTCCTGAAATTCTTTGACTCAGTGGGGATCATATTTTTGGTTTGCTAAATTTGTGGCAATGAATCTTTACAAAGTTTTGATTGTGCACATTCGTTACTCCCTACGAATCGTCAACGCTAAAGAGTTTTGCTACATTTAACTTCCGCCTAAGCTCCGAACTACTTACCAATTGAAATTTGTTAGGGAATGAGAGTGGCTCGCATTTTACAATTTTATTACGTCGATTATTTGAGGGGAGATATTGCTACTTAAGTTTTTAGACATTTTGTTTTAAGGTTATATTTACGTAAAAGATGAGATCAAAGTGTTCTATTGAGTGTGAATAAATAGAAAAAACATGACATTTCCTCTATTTCTGAAGGTAATTAGAGCATCATTCAGTAATTATACGACAACAGACAACTTTTAAAAAGACCAGCGAGAATGTGACAAAATTCCTTTAGTAACACTCATCCACTGGTTAGCACCACAAACCGATTGAAAATCGGAGTGATAGGTTCCCATGTTTAGTGAATTGATAATATAGTGATTTCGTCGTGGTTGTCGGTTTAATCCTCGTCCCGGTGAAGAAAGATTTTCGTATAATCAAAGATTTCTTTCCGGGTCTGGTTAGTTGAGGAACTACCCTCCGTGCTTCGGAGAGCAAGTTAAAGAAATAATTAATTTTATTCAGCACTTAGGTATTTACATACACTTGTACTTATCAGAATTACAATGTAAGAAGATAAATTAATTAAAAAACCATAACTAACAGATAATTCTTACTCTTTAAAATATACATCTAGGTAACTAGCAGTAGTAGGTAGGCAATAGCAAATCATACAAATCTACAGACTGCGTAGTCCGTCCATCAATCCTATGACATTTTTTGCAAGTAACCAATCATTATTATTATAAGAAGAAATTAAAACCGCATCCAAATTGCAAGTGGTCACACTATATCTAAGTGGCACACACCTGAGGGCACCCTTGGGGTTTAGGACCACGACCCAGGGTGCCACTGAAGTAAAAAAGGTATATATAAAGCGGATGTGATCACAGGCTTTCCTACCCTAGCTAACCTGCAACCTTTCACTGTTCTTGTTCGTTGTTCTTGTTCGTCATATTTTGTTGTGTTTTAGTCTCTTCTTTTTTTTTATCAGACTTGTTAACAAAATCTCTATGAATACATTGCAATTTTACCATGTGCGCTGAAACGTTTTCATCAGTATAGGCGAAGTATTTACTAGATATCCTCAAGCAAAAGAAAAATAACCTCTTGCACATGAAAAAGGAGGAAACATCCACGCACATTTTTAAGGAACAAACTACACGAGGTAAATCTCTCGTCATAGAGGACACAAAAACTACCACCTCAAATACATCCATCAGCAAGACGACCAACCACCGCAAGCAGCACCCGTTCACGAGTATGACGTGTGAGCACACAGCCATCGCCTCCCTCGCCATATTAGAGGGAAGGAGGCGACCCGCCTCACATCGCCACCGCAAGCAATGACAAACAAAGGGAGCATGACGACGTTAAGACTTTGGTTCCATTTTATAATATCATCTAAAGAAGTTGTCAATCAGGGAATGGACAGCAACGTTTTTCTGTGTTGGTTATTACATAATACTGTGGTTACTAACCCGCCACAATTTGAACGATATCACCATAGTCCTTTAAATGGATACGAATGAAAACCAGGTACCTAACTGTCCAGTGCCCTAGGTTACTAACGAACTTTTGAGTAGTTTTACACTACCTTAATCATGATTGCTTCAATCAAACATTGCCTCGGGATTTTTGGCCTTAGCCTGCAAAAGACAAAAGGTCGTGTTGCACTTTTTTACATAATATAAAAATAGGGCCTTATCATAATTTGCTGCTTTCTATTATAAACGTATCATGGGGATTTACGTCTTGTCTATGCATGCCTATTGTGTATTATGTATTACGTTGATAAAATATAATCAAATCTTAGAATCACTCGTAAATAATGCAAGGTATTGATTGTGACATAATTAAATGTAGACGGAATGTGATAATAGAATGCTTAATTTATTCCTTCCTTCTAAGAGAAAAGGGATGAATTAACAATTCCTGTCTAGGTACTAAGGAGCTAATGAATACTTTTCTGATTAGCGGAATAAGCGTCGTCATTAAATACGCACTCAAGTAGATGAGCTTAAATGTTGTACAACTTTGCGAAAGTTAAATTCGCTCTACAATCATGATTTATATTTCTTTAAAGACGTACCTATTAAAACTTTTTTTCAGATTGCAACTCCTTTAACACTTTCAATTCCAAGTGCAATAAATCAGAGCTAACCGCGGCAGCTTTCACGTTATGACTTCCTCGTAAAATTTACATTTAAAAGTTAATTTTCTCTCTCCCCAGCTTAGAGCAATTGTTAATCTTGGAGTCGCTGGTATTGCCCTCCGTATAAAAATTACGAACATTAGTCTAATGCTAATTTCACACGACCGTACATGCTCGACTGAACAACATCTGCATTTATTTATGACATGGCAGTTAATGTTTTATTGTTATTTGAGACTAACTAACGTATCGTTAGTCATTTGCTATTTTCGACTATTTTAATATATATTGGTCAATTTTAAGTCGATCTCAGCTTACTCAAAATCAAATGCATTTGGCAGGAGCTAGTCCTAAAATAGGGTTACAGTAAGATGTTTCACAGTTAAAATTGTAATCCATGTTACCAGCAATTTGTGTAACCACCAGCATGAATGCTACCGGACCACTCTGACTAGATTTACCACTCTTAGATTGGCATTTCCAAGATGGGGGTTTGTCAAAGTCGGCTAGGCAAGCCAAGCTTGGTCGAAAATCTTTGCAGGCGGCTTGGAGGCTACATACAGGTAAACGTTGGATCCTATTCCCTGATTTAGACATAGATTATTTGACATAGAAAATGCGTTATGTGATTTTCAAGGCACGCCGGGTAATCCCTCAATCAATCATTGAATTTACACTGGTTTACTGGCTTATCGTTGGCTTTTCTTTTAATTCATCATCAGTAGCTTTCGCGTATCAATGTTTTAGTAATTATCTACAAGAATTAACGAACTTGTTCAGCAGTTATTTTAAATTACTTTCGCTATAGATTTTCAGTTCAAGAATCCTTGGACTGCGATGGATCCGGCACATATAATGCGGGAGCTTCACTTATTCAATTTTTATTTCCATCATCTTCATGATCAGCCTGTATACCGTCCATTGCTAAAAGTGAGCCTCCCTCAAAGGGGGTGATGAAATTCGCTAGGCAGGCGGGTTGGCTTGGCTTTCCGAGTCCCGAAAAGTCGTGCCTAAACCAACCAGACCAGAAAAATCTTTGTTTCACATAAATTTGTGTGTCTGGAGTTACTAGCTGAAAGTAGTTCCTGTTTGGCTCCAATAAAAAAGTGAGTGTCGAATGGTCAGGATTCTAAAATTCCCATTTATATGTAGTATGGGATATGGCTCTACGTCGAATATCAATAAAGCTGGTATGTAAAAGCAGTCATAATGAAGCATCGATCAACTACGAGTACGTAATCAATTCATAAAGTTAGCGCGCTGACAGGTGACACGACTCCATCCTCAAAGTTTAAAAGCTTTAAAAATCTATTAAGGGGCTATGTTGTTTATACATAATTTTCTCACTTTTAATGCTTGGTATACCTACATGTTAATAAGACTTCTTCATAATGTACGATACGATGGCAACAAAGTAAGTAATACTTTTTTTAATGTTTACTTATTAAGACTTAAGTAACGTTTTATCTCATTCGGTCAGACGTTTATTAGAGACTGGTTAGAGATGAAAGTGTCTTATATGTCATATTGTCATTCTATATGATAACTAGCGGCCCGCCCCGGCTTCGCACGGGTGGACTTTTATACCCTACCCCTGCCCTACCCTACCCCTACCCTAACCCTACCCTACCCTAGCCCTACCCCTACCCTACCCTACCCCTACCCTACCCCTACCCTACACCTACCCTACCCTACCCCACCCTACCCTACCCCTACCCTACCCCTACCCTACCCTACACCTACCCTACCCTACCCCTACCCTACCCTACCCCTACCCTACCCTACCCCTACCCTACCCTACCCTACCCTACCCTACCCTACCCTACCCTAACCCTACCCAAAAGTATCCTATGTCCTTCTCCCAGTTCTTAGCTACCTCCCTACCAATTTGCAGCCAAATCGGTTCAGCCGTTCTTGAGTTATAAATAGTGTAACTAACACGACTTTCTTTTGTTTTTAAAATGTATTCTGCTATTCGGGACGGAAACAAATCCAACAAATCAAAAACCATGCCAATCGGTCCAGCCGTTCTCGAGTTATAAGTGTTGTAACAAACACGACTTTCTTTAATATATATAGATGTGGTAGTCTAACTTCATAAAGCGCTTTATCCTTAAAGACTGACTGACTGATATATAAACGCATAGCCTAAACCTAATCGTAGAAATCAGGAGTTTGGTAAGAAAGGATTTTTAAAAAGTCCATCCCTAAGTGTTTTAAAAGGGGTGGAAAAGTTTGCATATAAAAATCGATATCTACTCGACCGAAGTCGCGGGCAACAGTTAGTAACATAATATTAGAGAAGTCGGAAGTTTCGTCCACTCTACACTAACCACGCTTTATGCTACGGTCACTGAACATTTGTAGGTATACTCATGAATAATGTTTATCGACGGGTCAAAACTAATTGATCTAAGAGACACCATGAGCCTCATTGAATTATATGCCTTATGAAGAGATAAGATAAGATATATATCCCAATATCAGCCATGGTGTCACTTAGGTCAATTAGCCTTTTACCCGACGATATCAAATACGATCACGATATAAATTGTAATACAAACATGTTTGTACTTAAGTATATGATAGATGTTTTTCTCTTTCATCTCCTCGATGTACGAGTAAATATAACCTTAGGTTTTGTGATTTTTATTTAAATCTTTTATTCTATTTTATTTGCTAAAAATCTTAACGTAAATGTTTATACGCAACTAATAAGTGATTTACCTTAAATACGAAAAAAAGTTTCATGGTTTCTTTTATTTCGTCTACAACAATAAAAACCGGCCAAGTGCGAGTCGGACTCTCGCACGAAGGGATCCGTACTAGTTGCTGCCTACCTATTTTTGATATCAAGAATACAACAAGTAACATAGTATAAAAGTTCTGGTAGTTCGTTGTAACTTTGATCGATGTTAATAATAGTTGATTGAACGAAAGGTAAATTGCGGTTTACGGTTTATGACGTATTAAAAAAAACTTCTTATGTACTTGATCTCGTTCAAACCAATTTTCGGTGGAAGTTTGCATGGTTATGTACATCATATATATTTTTTAGATTTATCATTCTCTTATTTTAGAAGTTACAGGGGGGGGGACACACATTTTACCACTTTGGAAGTGTCTCTCGCGCAAACTATTCAGTTTAGAAAAAAATGACATTAGAAACCTCAATATCATTTTTGAAGACCTATCCATAGAAAATGGGATTGATGAAAAAAAAAATGTGAGTTTTATTCCTAAGTAGGTATGGGGAACCCCAATATTTTTGTTTTTTTTTCTATTTTAGTGTGAAAATCTTAATGCGGTTTACAACATACCTACATCTACTTGCCAAGTTTCAACATTATAGTTCTTATAGTTTCGGAAAAAAGTGGCTGTGACATACGGACGGACAGACAGACAGACAGACAGACAGACAGACAGACATGACGAATCTATAAGGGTTCCGTTTTTTGCCATTTGGATACGGAACCCTAAAAATGAATTAAATGCAAAAGTTACATAGGTACCTATTATTACTGATTTTTTTTATTTCATTATAATTTAAGTAAAAAATTAATTCAAATACATATCACGCCCAATTATTTTCGACACGGTAAGAAAAGTTACTTGAATTGGTTTAGGCTTAGTTTATTTTTATTACCACCCGAAACCTCGTTAGCTTATCAACTAACGATCTTACGATTCTTATTATTTTCCAGTGACATATACTGGGTGACTTTTTTACCATCTTGAACATAGTAGGGCATGATATGTATATGAAAGGATGTCTAAGGCATGGTTATTTTAGAGAGACAATCGTAGCTGTAAAAATGCATACCTAAGTAGGTAGTTACGCTATTTCGCTCACTCTTTTGATTCATATTTGATTGCGGCCTCGGTATTATAGACACCTATTTTAACTACCGTAACGTAACTACCAAATTAGGTTCGTATTTTTATCGTTATGATTTTCACTCGATGCCACTAAAAAAAACAGATAAAATAACTATGCCTTAGACATCTATTTCATATACATATCACGCCCTATTATTTTCAAGGTGGTAAAAAAATCACCCAGTGTGTATGTATATAATAAAATGTATATTTCTACGTAAAATTTATTCTGAAGCTCCCACTTACTCTACATTCTGTTAGGTAGTAACCTAGGCACATATATGATGATTTTACGACACGCTATCAAGATATGCTCATGATGTTACCTAATTTATCCTGAGTGATACGAGCGATAACTTACCTTAGGGTAGACCTCACAGCATTTTGTGTAACCTTAGTTTATACGGGGTCTTAGGTAATTACGAGGTAGGTACTTTAATACTCGTAATTCCTATCCTCTAAACATGCCATTTATGTACGTAGTCTTGTATGGAATTGAGTATTACAAATAGCTGAACTCACTACAATCATGTCTATCGAATTACTCTTTATAGTAGGATTCTATAATCATTAGTGTTCTTTAAAAAAGGGTAACAACCTCCGTGGCGAAGGACAACAAGATAAGTCTTCTTATATAAGTATCGGAGTTCGTGGGTACGATACCCATACCGGTGCCAATTTACTTCCCGGGCCTGGTTGATTGAGGGACTACTTTCCGTGCCTCGGAAAACACGTTAAGCCGTTGTTCCAGCCTTTTATAACATTACGTTTAACAAGCGCATACCAGGAAACGGGCCGCAGCGGTTGTTAATCCACCAACCCGCCTGCCGGGCGTGGTGATTATGGCAAAATGCCTTCCTCGGGAGGAAGCCCATGTTCAACGGTGTCCATTGTAGGTCTACCTGTCACCAGGCAGTATCTAATGAAACATGATTGAGATACTTATACCGATAATCTCTGTCACAATGACATCATAGAATGAAACTGGAAAATACATGTAACATGTAGGTTTGAATTTAAAAAAACTAGCTCCGATGTGCCGAAGACATTGAATGACGGTTGCTCGACGAAGAAAAAATCAGGAATATTTCACTCACGTAATTACTATACAGAGCTTTAATGAATACTTCTACGTTACGATAATCTACGTTTATCGAACATGATTGTTTGGTATCGATCGACGTATATCGAACTTGATCGTTTGGTATCGATCAACGTTGATTGATGAACCACAACCGTTCGTTGATTGATTGATTAACCATAACCGACCGTTCGACCACCGATTTGTCTGCAAATATCCATAGAAAACTGATTATAATATCCACCTACGACCATAATACGTCTAGATTTACATTAGTTGGCTATTAAAAACTGCTGTTACTTCTATCAGCCATTACTATTTACTGAAGAATCTTATATTTATACTATGCACTATTTATCACTTTTAATAATCAGTAATTTGGTATGATATTCAGATGAACATATTACCTACTTAATCAACATGTGCACGGTGCACACAAAAAAAAGTAAAACAGTTTGAATTTGGAAAATTTGATAATGACTCCCTTACCTATAAGTTTTTTACCACGAAACCTAATCACTAAAATGGCTAAGGCTTATCTCTTCAAGCTGAAAAGTTGTGTAATTGCTTCGAAAATTGTCGTTTCAGCGTTTTTAGACTATCTGAAACTCTTATTAGCTACCACTGGCTATCAGGGCTTTTTTATTAGACTAAAAAGCGAGCCTAAGAATTTTATCATCGCATCACATTCAGCGACGGCTCAAAAGATAGTTACAGACACGAAAAATTGTGTGACCAAACTGCATAAATATGCAGAATCTAGGTCGTTAACCGAGAAATCCGGTTACAAAGACTTGGTTGGGTGCAGAGTAGGTATTTCGTAGTCCGCAAACGAATTGCAAATGCGGCTAGAGCGCGAGTTTGCTCACTCGGTCGCCAAACACGCCGCGCCGCGTCCCGTGTCGTGCGGCACGCTTTACGAATCCCAACATTGACAACACTAGGGCAGCCATATACAAATATTACCACTCACTACGCTACACTACGCGTTAATACGCTTACTGCCGGATGGCGGCCTCATTTCAGATAAAACTTGCATTAGCGGACGGCATCAAAGCATAACCTTAATCAAATTCGAGATAGGTACGAGTGTACATTCGGATACGAACTGAGTTGCTGGTATAGTTAGTAGAATATATATAATCGTGGTTAGGAAATTCTGTGTCCGGGAAATAGTGTAAGTGAATTTGAGATTTTTGGACTCGGTACTTTGATCGGTTTGGATAGGTACTTTGAAAAGCTCGTCGAGTGCGTCGTACATATTTAATCACATCTCCTGTGTACTTTCCTAGGGCTAGTTCAATTTGCTACCCAGTCAAACTATAAAAAAATGTATAAAGACTTTTTGTTGATATATTTAAAACATTCGACTTAAGACACATTTCCCATATTTTCTTAATGGAATAAAGTGAAAGATAAAATGATACAATATTTTCAATTAGTAGTTTTTCACGCTTCTAGTACCTACTAAATAGTAACACGTTATAAGCATTATATATATAGATAGTATTTACAAGAACTTTGATCTCAATTTAAAAACTACATCAAAAATATTTCAAGATACTATCAAATAAATCTTTTTTTTTTAATAAAAAAGGGCTATAAATTAGGTGACCCAATGTCTTAACATATAACTCCTAATATATGATAGGACCCATGTATCAATTTTTCCAAAAAGGATTGAGGCCAAAGAGTTATCGCTTAGTGCAATTTTTTGTAATCAATCTTCTTGGATAGAACGGAAGCCGACCGAAACCGTACAACCCCACTAAGTATTTAGATATATGTCTACTTACCCATACTTAACGTGCTTCCAAAATATATGCCATCCCTTTAACTGTAGATAGAATTGTCTATATATACGTGAAGCAAAAACTTTGTACTCTATTTTACGAAAACCAAAACCGTTACATGAGTTACCTCTTAATATTTTCATAAAGCATATGGTAAAATGGCTTTTAGGTTGTTTTTTATTATAATATTAATTAATTTATTTATTTAAGGACATCCAGTAGCTGTTACATTTTACTTACAATATATAAAGAAACACACAAATGTGAAGTCTAATGCAGACTGTGCATGTTGTGACACCTTAGTGTCACAACATGCACAGTCTTATGACACTCGTGACATTACAATAAATAAAAGGAAAAAATACAGGGAAATATTTAAAATAAATTAAAAAAAAAGTATCTTCTGAATAATATAAAATGAAAACATAAAATAAAAACATACTATTGACTAATGAGTAATAAAATAATTAAAATTAACAAAAAAAAAACTGAGACAATGAAAAATACAATGAGTTACTAACATTAATCATTTTTGCACTTAAAACTTAACAATGTTAATAAATAAATAAGTATAATAATAAATGTTAACATACTAATTAAAGTACATAATTATATTGATTACAAAATGTGTGTGCATATGCTATACATAATTATAAAATTGTTTGAAAAAAATTGTATAAAATTTAATATTTGCATGCTGTCACTATAGCAAAACATGCTGAACTAGTTTATAATTGTAACATCCTGTACCTAATCATGTTTTCAAGCAAATAAATATTATTATTATAATTATTAATATCGCGCGGACGGCGGAGTATGACATTTCGCACAATCATAGAAAGAGTTCTCATAGAGAGCTTTTTAAGCGTGGTCGATTTTCGAACACTGGGCGACCACTAGTATGTAGTGATTGCATTATTGAACAAAAATCTGTGTAATAATTTAATTTAACAAAAAAACGTAAAATAAACATAAATTAATATTCATAATACAATTACGAGCCCAGGCTCCCTCGCTTCGCTACACACCGAAAGGAATAACTACATATAATTGGAGATTGACTTTATTAAATTAAACATGTATTTTTAAAAGATTTAATGTTTTGTGTCAAGAAATAAAACATTTTATTTCACAAAAGATTTTTCTCCAATGTATTATTTCCTGTTCTAGGGATAGCATATGTTTTCGTAGCACCGTATATATGTGAGCCTAATGGGCGTATCTAAAACAACGATTTTTACTTAAGAGGTCAGGGACTCTCCATTGAAAAGAGCCTTCTAGAACAGTTGTTATATAAAACAATGTTATAGAGTTAAACATTCATTACATATTTAGTTTTATTCTAGGATTTTTTTTAAATATTTAGTAAAACTGTCTCACACCAGTATAATGTATTGGGTTTTACGTAGGTATAGCTTAGTTACATAGGTATGCTATACTTCTATACTAATATATAATGCTGAAGATTTGGTTTGCTTGACCGCGCTTACCGCGATCAGTTCCTGAGACGAATTATTCAAATAATACCAGTAGTTGCTACTGGTCCTACCGGAGCTACGCGTGTGATACCCTGGGAAACTGGTTAGTTAAATATTTGGTTTTGACGTACCTATGTCTGTTATAGTTCTATCGAACATGAAACACTACTACTCATTATTCCCATACTCTCAAAATGTAGTGGGAAGTCTTTGCACGGTATTACACGATCTGTAAGCCGCATGACCTGTGTCGCTGAGTATTCACCGAGGGACGCGTGAAACGTCACCGACTCCGTGATCTAGAGCTGATACTTCGATTTTTACGTTGAAAAATGTCAAATAAGTGCGTTTGATGCGAGTGCTGCGCACTGGTGGCTCTTGGGGATTGAGCACTTCATGTGGGTTCAGCCGAACACGCGTTGATTTGATGAACCTGGGATCTTGAAAGTTACTTTTCCTCATATTTAGCTAGAACAATGAGAATTAGTAAATTAAATAACCTTGTATCTATTGCAGGGGTGGCCAACCGGTCAATCACGATCGACTGGTCGATCCCAGCAGCTATTACAGTCGATCCACTTATATAATAAAAAGTGATATTTTAGTCCTTGTAAGTGTACAAATACGTGCCACAGACGTACAAAATTAGTGATTATCGTATAATAATCTGAAAAAATTGCTATTAATCTTTCGATTAACTTATACGATACGAGATTCAACGTTTTGTAAGCCATATTGCCATATAGTCGATCGCACACAGTAAAAAGTCGATCTTAGGTCTTATAAAGTTGGCCACCCCTGATCTATTGCAATCATACAAAATGAATAACATTGAAATGTCAGTTTGTAATGGAATAGCTTCCCGCGCGCGGTTTTACCCGCGTAACTCCCGTTCCCGTGGGAACTTCATAATTGAACGCTATGTCATCCGGGGATAGTGTAGCTTTCCAACGGAGAAAGAATTTTTCAAATCGGTCTAGTAGTTTCGGAGCCTATTCAATACAATCAATCAAATCTTTTCTCTTTATAATATTAGTATAGATAATAATAGTAAGTTGCGATAAATGCATTATAAATGTATAATAACAGAAACACAATTTAATTATATTTTTTTACCTGTCTGTGTGTCTATTTGTCATAATCGGGATAATATCAGTTGCGGTTGCACAGATTTTGACGGGACTTATACTAGAAGATAACTTATTGTATAAGGACAAAACAATCATTGAGTCTAATAAAATAGAACTAAAAGTACCAAATTTAAATTAAAACTAACTTATAAAAAACTACTATTCTAAATCTATTCTACCTACTTGGCAAGGTTCCCAGAATACTGGCAGCATTACCCCGTTGAATGGCAATGCTTTTATAAGATATGTTAAGGCGTTACCTAGAGACTCTGACCATCCATAGTAGTATAACTTAATTAAAATCCATTTCTACCGGCTATTTAGTAAAAGTCTAGCTTTAAGTCTAAGTAATAATATAATATAATACTTACATACTTTGTACCTTATGTCACAGAATATACCAATTTATGTTACCGAGATACTATTGTATAAGGATTGTTATCTGTTAACAATATGTACTTGTACTTGAATAAATAAATAAATAAAATAAATAAATAAATAAGGTTATTTGTTATTTTTTCCGTATGTTCCGCTTAAATTCCAGCAAAGTAGTACCGATTTAGACAAGTCTTAGCTAGAGACTAGCTTATAAAATCCTTATTTTTCGTAGACGAAGTCGCGGGCTGCAGCTAGTATACACCATAAAATATATTAAATTAATAAACATCGTTTCATATTTAGATAATCATAATGGGTAATGTGAAGCGTTTATTTTGTATATTAATTAATTGTAAATATTATTTATCTGATCATTGTTGATTATGTGAAAATTTGCCTATTCTGAATATCGATTCAAATGTAAATTATTTATGAATTCAATTTGGAATCCTACCTAAATTTAGTGCAACATGCGCCGGTAAAACTAAATGCCTACATTACCCTTTTATTTAAACCGAGGGAAAATACCTTATTTTAGTCCCCCTGTTACAGCTGTTTGTATGCTTCTGTGCCAGCGGTGGGCTATGTGGGATAACCAGCCCTCTCAGAAAGAGCCCCGAGCAAGTAAGGCGCGCGTCTCCCGTGATTCGGTCCGTATTCCGGGAGGCGGGTAAACCATAAGGAGGGTGGGACCATGAGGCCCCTCCTCATGGTCCTACCACCTCCCTGTGGGTGTCCCTAGCCCTCTTAGAAAAATACGTAGTGCGCTTGCCCCGCTGCTAAGGAGAGTCAACCCTCTAAAACCCCCGGTACTCCTCCGACCACTGGTAATGAGGATCCCATACATCATTTCGGCTTCTGGTATTTACCATAACGGGTCATCAACACATCAATCATTTTAATACAATTATGTATTTAAATGTATAAATGGCAAATGCTTCAAATTTTATCTAATTACGACCAAAAAAATTATTCATTTGGCTACGAAACTCCTGAACATAACCTATTCATGACTTAGCTCATCGTTAAGGGTTAGTCACTATCTGGACACACGAGATTGGACATGAGTGTGTCCAGTTGGTGAAACTCGGAATTAGGATCACTTATTATTTCGTCATCTGGACACGCCTGTATTTATATGTGTGTCCACTTAGTGAAACTTAAATTAAATCTTTTTATGTTTTCGTCAACTGGACACACACTCACTTTTTACCCGAATTCATGACAAATGCACTTTGTCATGAATTCGGGTAAAAAGTGAGCACGCAGATATTTTTTTTAATCACATTCATCATTGGCCTCTATTTGGCACGGATGATTTTGTATGTCATGGTATAATTATTCACCATTAGTGAAAATGCAAAGATATTACAGCGATAGTGATCGAAAGTCTCTATTACCATGTCACTATGCATGTCTATAATCGTCATCGCGGAACTAGTTTTATAACACTTTTTTGTATTCCCGAGGTGGCCGGTGACTAAAAATGTCGTAGTCATTGGTTGACACAGGTAATAAATCCCAACCCGGTATTTGGTGATTTAGTTATCAGTTTACTTCATTTAGTGAGATACACTCATGTCCAGTCTCGTGTGTCCAGATAGTGACCAATCGACCCATCTTTAAATGCTTTTAACAGAAGAACGAAGGAGTATTTTCTATCTTTGTAATTTCATGTTAATATTATTGAGAATATTGATTGTATTACATTTGATTCTCTCACAATGACATGTTTTATTTGAATAATGAAGTCCGTTTTTTCTCCTACTAGGCGCTTGCTGGACGAGATTTAATTAATGCATTAATCGGAAAACACAATATTGGGTTTCTGATGAAATAATTAATATATTTCCATATATTTTATGTGTGCAATAATAAAGGATAATAAATTAATTCAATCGCTACGTGATGTAAAATATTTCTTTTATATTGAGACCATGATTAAAATACTTAACTGGAATATTTTTTTAAATGAGGAAATGGGTATCTATTTCCTCATTAAAAAGTTAACTACGAATTCATTTAAGAGTAAGCAAAATAGTTTTATTGTGTTACGTAATTAAATTGTTGGTAACGAAATGAAACTGTCGCAAAAAGAATGTAAAACTATTTCTTTTAACTTGATCATAATAATAAAATAAATACAAATAACAATTACCACCATTTTAAATATAATTTTAAAGTTACAACGTAACATATTAATCTTAATTGATTTTTACACCTTCAAACCTTGATTTTTAAGGTTCCATAGTCCACAAGGAACCCTTATAGTTTCTTCATGTCCGTCCGTCTGTCCGTTCAGGCTCGGACTCCGCAGTTACTGCAGCGATTGTCACGAAAATTGGTGGATATTGAAAACCCAAAACTTGTTTTTTTTAAATAATTGGCAGGACGATTTATGGACGTGCTATTATGGAAACGAACATAACATTTTTGATATTTTTACAAAAAAACGTTGCCTCAAGAGACGGCAATGATAAATCTACGTGGCAAAATGAGGCAAGTGCCTTCCATTAAATGATCAGAGACATGACCCCTCCAAAAGTGTACAAGTCAGTCATAACTCGGTTGATAGCAAACATGTTAGAAGTAAATATTCATCCAAATATAGCCCCAGAGTAGTCCAAATAGTCGAATTAGTTTCAAATATAATCAACCATCTCTATTGTCTTTTCTTTTATTGGCAAATCCAATGAAAATAGAAGACTTCCATTTGTTGCATAATGTCTGCAATAAGATTGTGTATTGTACAAGTGTAATTTACTAAATACGTGGTACGAACGTACCGTACGTCGTTGGTACGACGTCGTCTGAGACGGAGGTGAGAAGTCCCAAGGTGATTACATCCATCACTCTGATGGTACATGATTAAATAGAGTATAGAGAACACTTTTAGATATCTGGGTCGATTCATAACCTCCGGTCTTAAAGATGATGATGATCTAGAAAGCGAGCAGTTGGCTTTATCGGTAAGGGCAAATATGCTGGCTCGTAGGTTTGATAGTTGTTTAAAAAAAGAATTCAATTCATAGATTTTATAAATCATCAATCATTTTAGTCTAAGAGCCGTGGAAGATTAACCTTCACCCATCTGAGATATACTTTTTGTCAAATATTATACAAACATGGCTTTGCCATGAACACTTTTTAATAGGCAAGTTAGCCTATTAAAAAGTGTTCATGGCTAATTTTCATTAAATAAATTTAGAGAAAGTAGAGTGTCGGACGTTGGTGTGAACAGGACAAAACATACCAGCTGAACTCTGCCTGATCGAGTGGGCATGCTCTTTTACATTATTATTTTAGCGAAAACGAGCATTTGTTTCCACAACAGTAATATTGAACCGACAGACCATAATTCTTACTTCTATTACACTTTTTGTATTATTTCATAACATCTTATTTATATGTTGAGATAAAATTCATTTGTTTATCAATAGAGTTTACTCTATGATATATGGTAATTATAGAAAGTTGATTAAAAATAATTGAGTGAAAAATAACCACGAACACGCTTTGATAGGCAAGTTATATAGTTCTAAGTGTGTTTGTTAATGAATAATATTTGACAAAAAGTATGTCTTATTTGGTTATCAGATGGCAGAAGGTTGATCTTCCACGTCTCCTCTACTATTTGGTACGTGCAACCATTTTATACACGCAAAACTCTCAGTTACTAATACAATAATCCTTTCAGAGTGCTGTTAGGGCTACCTCGCTTTTGTAGCGCGCCGGAGATGCTCGCCGAAGCGAGAGTAAATTGTTTTTATACTACAATGCGCAAAAGGTGTGCTTCCCTGATGAGTATAGTGCGAGGTAATTCCAACAGCATTATAACAATGATATGGTTTGTGTATATATGAACCACTGCTGTGCTATTTTACACGGAATTTTAGAATTAAGGTGGAATAATTTTAATATTTAATCATATTTTATTAATATTGATTATTTTTATTTTATTTTAGTTTTTATTATAAAGTTTTAATTAACACGTGTAAGATAGTATTATAAGTTGGATTTTATTTAAGTATGATCATGCCGGTGGGCGAATTTTATTAATCTCAATTTTGAAATATAGTATTACACTTGTATTTATTTTCATCTTACCTTTTATGTCTATTGATGAACATGGGCCTCCTCTTAAAAGACCTTGGGAAGTAAGGGTCATTGTCTTGAGCTGGGTTGCCTAGCGTACCAACGACGGGCGGAGGAGTGTTCGGGGGGTTTAGTGGTGTAGGGTCACAAGGGTCATCTCATCGTGGTATGATAAGCATGCCACCGCTATAGAGAGGGCGAGTCCAACATACCCCTTAGCCGGGAACGCTGCAGCGGCGGAGGGGATGCGTAAATGCATTTCTCCCGGACAAAAAAAAAAGTGTCATAGTCTTAGTCGACTCTTACGACACCTATGGGAAGAATTGAGATAGAAAAGAAATTGCCGGCTTAGAATAACTAAGCCGGCAATTTCTTTTCTATTATATGTATAAATGTCAAATCTAATCTTACTATTCTACTAACTACTACTAGTTCTACTAATAAATAGAAGTGATTTGTGACTTGAAAAACTAATTATTATTATAATTCTGTATCTAATTAATTGGAAAAGAGATTGTGAACAGTCTGTGATTATACGGCTCGCTACTTATTTAGGAACTTTTACTCGCAGCTAATAGAATTAGTGTAACTTTATTATCTCATAAGGTTCAGTACATAAAAGAGGTAGAATTTCCGAGTAAATCGGCGTTAATTGAACTAACTGAAAGTGACTTTCTTGCTTGTGTATCAGACGGTTAGGGGTAGGATTATAACGCGGTATGGTGGGTAACATGAGAAAACAATTAAGTACAATATTCAGTTAATATTATTACGTTAAAGGAATTCATACCTTTTAAATTTGCTTAAGTGAGATGCTGCAGCTATGGAGGTTTATACCCAGATACGAAACTATTTCCAGGGACGACACACTTGGCTTGGGCTGTGTGGAGTTGGAGGCGATGTTTAATGGACATGAGAACTGGGCTATAGAGTGAGATCGGTCATCTGCCACGATAAAGTGTATACAAGCCTATTTATCAATAAAAGTGTTAGACTAACATATTTATTTACAAACGGGCTAGTTTACGACAGCAACCGACAATAGACACTGACATGTAAGCATAGCTAAGGTTATCGAAAATTGAGTCTGGGCACTAGAATTTTGCACACCCGTTGTGATATTTCAACCTGGAATTCCACTCTGACCGGCTGTTTAAGTCAAGGTGATAGTAGTGCGTGTGTGCGTGTGTGTATTGTGTATACACACAATGACAAACCGTATTCACATCCTACCGAATTGCGGCAATTAATCCATTCTCGTATGTCATACTTAATAAGCGGTTTTACAGAGAGATTTACTCTTACATTATGATGTTTACCTTCCTCATGAAATGAACTAGCAAATGCAAAAAGAATCCTAGTACATAGTAGCTGTAGAGTTCAGTGCGTTCAAACAAACACACTTTTCCGCTTTATTATATTAGTACTATGTGTTCACTCAAAGGAATGTAACATGATGGCGGGTATTATTTCGCTATTTTTGCCGCACTGTAAAACAAAGAGTTGTGTTACTGTTGTACAAATGATTAAGTCGCAGTTTCCCAAGAAACGTTATTCGAATGATGAGTGTTTTAAATGTGTTGTTAGATGATGTTTTATTACTAACCTTTCTCAATAAATCCTTACTTCCTTACTATATATTACTACTTACTATTATAAATGTGAAAGTAACTCTGTCTGTCTGTCTGTCTGTCTGTCTGTCTGTCTGTTACGCAATCACGCCTTAACTACTGAAGCGATTTAAATGAAATTTGTTACAGATATAGTCTAGAGCCTGAGAAAGAACATAGGCTATATTTTATTATGAATTTCCCACGGGAACGGGAGTTACGCGGGTGAAACCGCGAGCGGGAAGCTATATATAATATTATAAATGTGAAAGTAACTCTGTCTGTCTGTCTGTCTGTCTGTTACGCAGTCACGCCTTAACTACTGAAGCGATTTAAATGAAATTTGTTACAGATATAGTCTAGAGCCTGAGAAAGAACATAATATTATAAATGTGAAAGTAACTCTGTCTGTCTGTCTGTCTGTCTGTTACGCAATCACGCCTTAACTACTGAAGCGATTTAAATGAAATTTGTTACAGATATAGTCTAGAGCCTGAGAAAGAACATAGGCTATATTTTATTATGAATTTCCCACGGGAACGGGAGTTACGCGGGTGAAACCGCGAGCGGGAAGCTATATATAATATTATAAATGTGAAAGTAACTCTGTCTGTCTGTCTGTCTGTCTGTTACGCAATCACGCCTTAACTACTGAAGCGATTTAAATGAAATTTGTTACAGATATAGTCTAGAGCCTGAGAAAGAACATAATATTATAAATGTGAAAGTAACTCTGTCTGTCTGTCTGTCTGTCTGTTACGCAATCACGCCTTAACTACTGAAGCGATTTAAATGAAATTTGTTACAGATATAATCTAGAGCCTGAGAAAGAACATAGGCTATATTTTATTATGAATTTCCCACGGGAACGGGAGTTACGCGGGTGAAACCGCGAGCGGGAAGTTATCTATAAAGTCCAGAAAAAAACAAACAAGCAGCTGAACACTGCCAAACAATGGCCTAATCTGTACAAACCTTGGCAAGCCAGGGTAGTTGGGGGATCCCGGAGATCCCGCGGTACAATATTGGCCGCGGGTGCCGTCGGGGGGCCGGATTGCTCATGCGTACCCGGTCCCCGCCAACGGCGGATCGAAGGAGTGTCCGGGAGGTTTTAGTGGTGGTAGGGTCCTCTCCTCGTGGTATGAGTTTAGCATATCACGCTATGGAGAGGGCGAGTCCTACATATCTCACCGCCAGCGCACAAATACGCTGCAGCGATGGTGGAAATGCGTAAAAGAAAATCCCCCCTGCCAAAAAAAAAAAAAATTAGTTGGCGGATATTGACGTCATCACCATTGATTCGCTTAGCAGGCGGATTGTTGATCGCAGTAGGATGGTGAGTAGTTGAGCTGATAGATGCTGCTGCTCGTCTGTCAGCTGTTTGTCCCTTGGTTGCTTCTGATGACACCTATGGGAAGACAAGGGGTAGTATATTCTAAGTCGGAAACCACGCGAAGAGATTAGTGCGGTCAAACAAAGTTTGTTTGTTTCCGCTTTACTCGCACTTTGTATTTACTCAAAGGAACACGATGGCGGTACTATTTCACTTGTAATGCCGCAAAATAAACAGAAGAGTGGTTATACAAATGATTAAGTCCATTTTCCCGAGTGGAAGCCGCAAAAATGTTATACGGATCATGAGTGTTTTTAATGCACTGTTAGATGAATTCACTGCGAGTGTCGTTATGAGCCGTTATTACCCCGTCACAAGCCTTGTGGAAAACGAAGCGAATATTGGACTCAAATGAACAATTCAAAGGTAGTTTATAGGCTTCGTTTTACTATTTTATGTCTTGATAATTTTTTCGTTTCTATATGATTTAAAAATGAGTTTGTGTTTAATTTTGAGTGTATGTATGTATGTATTGTCTTTGTATGTATTTATAGTTCTATTTTCAGTCTTTCCCTTTTAATCCTGTAATTTCACGCCGTACCTACTTTTCATACTTTTTTCTTGTTTATTGCTACCCATTCTACTCCTAAGTATTAGTTATTTTCATCCTAAGGTTCTATGGAAGTGATCACTGACTGCGATAAGACCGCCTGTTGTACATATCGCACACCTAGATGAAGACTCCGCTAACTCAAAAATTACGAGTTTTGAGTTAGTAGCTTTGATATATTTCTTATCTATACTAATATTATAAAGAGGAAAGATTTGTACCTATTTTTGTATGTTTGTATGTTTGTAATGAATAGGCTCAAAAAGTACAGGGCCGATTTAAAAAATTCTTTCACCATTCGAAAGCTACATTATCCACGAGTAACATAGGCTAAATTTTATTTTGGAAAAAAATAGGGTTCCGTAAGATATTTGGGTTTTTCTGACACAAGGTGTAAAAAATCAACCAGAAAAGTTACTTATTTTGCGTACGCTGCCTAAACTATAAAAGATAGAACCATAAAATGTTCTAATTAATTATAGATCTTATAAATATCTACAAAAAAGTCCGCGACACACTATACCTATCTATGTCGAGTGAGGCACAACGACCATTTTTTTATTTAGAAATCTTGAATTTTTTTTGGACTACATTTAAACGCGTTTATTTTACTCATGCTATTAATCCTTATCTAAATAAATTATTTCATCACTAAGTGCAGTTTAGGTAGATAATATTTGGTCTTTGAATGATTAAAATTGGACGTTTGGTTTTGAAGTTATGGCGAAATTAAAAAATTACGATTTCTGCTGCACGGCCCGTTGCGAAGTCTAATAATTTTCGTGCGATTTTTTTTAGATTTCGTTCTTAAAACTACACCTACGCAAAAGTTCTTCTCAGAGCTAATCAACAGTTCTTCTCAGAGCTAAACAACAGTTCTTTTCGGAGCTTTGAAAATGCCTAAAATGCCTAATCGCTAAAATGCCTATTAATTACATCATTAATTATATTTTCATCATTAACAACTTTAACATCCACAGAAAGACAATCTGTGCAGCCTGCGGATAATGACTGCGTTGTCGATGTTTATGTCGGTGTCTGTGAATTGACCTGGGAATCATTTTGCTGACCGTGTCTTTCCTGGGTAGGCTTTTTGCAGCGGTAACCGACATCCGCACGGAGCCGCGGGCGACCGCTATCACTACATCACTACATATTATAAACAAAGTCCCCTGCCGCGTCTGTCTGTCTGTTCGCGATAAACTCAAAAACTACTACATCGATTTTCATGCGGATGTTACCAATCGATAGAACGATTCTTCCGGAAGGTTTACGTATATGATTTGTTTAGTTTATGTGTACATTTGACTAATATATATTGATATTTGTCAGAGGTGTCGGAAAAAATTAAGCCATTTGGGAGCTTTCAACGAAAACGCTGCCTAAACCCTATGAGATATAACAAAACAATGTATGGTGGCAAATATTCTTCTCTTTTAGATCTACAAAAAAGTCTGCGATAGCATATGTCTATCTTTCAAGGTTAACTTGCTATATCCATTATATCTTAGAAAAATGATAATTTCTAATGCGGTAATTGTAAAGCTAATCAGACGGATTCAGTATTTATCCTTATCATTTTAAATGTGTTAATATTCTTAAGCATTTCATGCAGATTATTTTACCCCTACACTATATACTTTTAATGAATAACTAAGTTATCGCAAAATAACAGCGCGTGTTTTAGGTAGGCCGAATGCGATTATGCGCGCTCAATCCTTAAGAATTATAGGGCAATTTTTTTGTTTTGTATTCGTTGTAACTATGATGGATAGATACTTAAATACCTATTTATTTAGTGTTTGTTGTATTGTTAGTCCTGAAGAGTATAGGTATTTCATACGATAAAAGTATACCCACCTACTTATTACACTGAGTTTTAGTAGGTCATCATCATCATCAGCACGTATATCGTCCACTGCTGAACATGGGCCTCCTCCCGAGGGAGGGTATTGCCATAGTCACCACGTTTGGCAGGCGGGTTGGTGACCGCAGAATTATGTTGTAACACACAAGGAAACGCTGCTGCCCCTTCCTTGATATACGATTATTATAGATGATGTCATAACAATCGGGACCAACGGCTTAACGTGCTTTCCGAGGCAAGGAGGGTAGTCCCTCAACCAACCAGACCCGGAAAGAAATCTTAGAATTTACACAAAGATTTCATGTCCGGTGTGGGGATCAAACCCATGACCTCCGAGATTTAAATTACCGCTACGCTACGGAGGTAGGCCGAATGCGATTATGCGCGCTCGATCCTTAAGAATTATAGGGCAAATTTTTTGTTTTGTGTTCGTTGTAACTATGATGGATAGATACTTGAATACCTATTTATTTAGTGTTTGTTGTATTGTTAGTCCTGAAGAGTATAGGTATTTCATACGGTAAAAGTATACCCACCTACTTATTTCACTGAGTTTTAGTAGGTTCCTATATTAATTTGTTTCTGTTTGTTTTGACCAAATTTCGCCCGTTTGTTAGAGGTTTAAAGACATTATGTAGTATAATTATCAGTATTGTACCCGTGCGAAGCCGGGGCGGGTCGCTAGTATACTCTAAAAACTGTTTTTCATCATTTCTGAAAAATGAGGTTTTTTTGAGTTGCCGGAGTGTTCATCTAGGGGTGCGATATATATTTTTACTCATTTTTATTTTAGGCATATTGTTTTTTTTTTACTTTTGGTGATTAATAAATAATATTGTATTGTACAGTTAACTTAAATCTATAGATGTCGTTATTACAATTTGGTGGAAATTTTGGCCTTTTATCGTAGTGCTTTTTGTAAAGAATTTTAAATTTCGTATTGGGTATGGCTTTGAATAAACACCCTCTTCTCATGGGTGTCGTAAGAATAAAGGGACATACACCTGATGGATGTGCAGCAGCAAGGTAACTTTAGAACTTAAGGTTCTGGTGGTTTGGTGATTATGGCAATATTACTCAATGACCCTGGCTTGCCAAGGATATGGCTTAGTCCCTATGCATGCCCTAGGATTACTCGTATGTTCATCAGTAGATGTAAACGGGCTGTTGAAATAAAGAAGTGAAGATTTTTTTTTATAATTAATAGAATTAGGCGTTACTTTGCGGAAATCCATATTAATCTAATTTAAAAAGACAAACTAGTGCGCACTAGTGTTCGAGTAGTTAACATCACCCTGATGATGGTCCGTGGAGGAGCGAAACACGTGTCGGGTCTTCGGCTGGTGATTGTATTTTTGCACGTTTTATTTTTCTTTCCCGCATGTGCATAAGTTTTGCGGGCGGCAGGGCGGTGCAAAAATAGCATTACCGCTAGGGTTGCCAGGTCCGCCATCCTAAAAGCCGGACAGACCAGCCATTTTGACCGGACATTTAGGTAAAAAGGCCGGACACCTTATTGAGGATTTTTAGTCTCATTATTAATGGGTACGATAAAAAAAATGCAAATGCAAAAGCTTAGCAAAATTAGTCTTTCTAAAAAGCCTAACAAAAGTCGGAAAACGATTATTTTGGCCGGACACCCTACCAAAAAGCCTAACTATGTCCGGCTTTATCCGGACGCCTGGCAACGCTAATTACAGCATATATACATATTTTTAGCGGAATTAACACAAGATATTTTGTCTTTTTAAATTAGATTAGATTTTTTTTTTGCTTTTGTAGGAATTTATGTTGTTGTTAAATATTATGTACCTAATAAGTGTCTTGTTCGTTAGCTTCTAAATATAAACCAATAAAGTACATTTTAAGTAGTAAATCATAATGTTTAGAAAAAAAAACGTAGGAGTAAAACTTAAATATCTATTACGACAAAACATCGCAATTCAAGATAACTCGCACACAAGTAAACCTAGACGAAATTTGAAGTTAAGCCCCGAACAAAGATGTTACTTATGTACGTCGTCTGATAAACATTCTTCAAAATTCTACGGCCTGGAAGGGTTCTTCTATAAAGGAGTATTGAAAGGGTCTTGTACTAAATAAATTATTTATAAATACCCAAATGATTTCTCTTTTAGGTATTTTTGTAATTCCGAGATCTATTCATTTTGTAATGAAGGAATGTAGGTAGCGATATCTTGATGGATAGTTATATTTAGAAAAAAATATGCTACCTTTTTTATAATGTTTAAAAAAAGGCTTATAATAATCGAATAAAATAAAATTGTATCTTATCCGATATGTTTGGTATAACACGAACATCGAGCATACAAAATTAAGAATACACTAAGGCAAGTGTGCAAGTGCGTTTTTCAAAATTCCATAACAGTAGGTAATATTATAAAGCTGAAGTATCCGTTTTTTAGCTTGAATGCGCTAATATAAGGAGCTACTGGTCCGATTGCCGTGTGGTTTCCGGCTTAGAATAGACCACCCCATGTCTTCCCATGGGTGTCGTAAAAGGCGACTAAGGGACATATGGCTGATGGATGGGCAGCAGCATCTATTAGCTCAACATTTGCATCTTACTGCGATCACCAATCCGTCTGCCAAGCGTGGTGATTATTGCAATAACCCTCTACGATCCTGGCTTGCCAAGGTCTGTTAAGAGGAGGCCCATCTTCAGCAGTGGACGTCAACGGGCTGTTGATGACTGGTCCGATTTAAAGAATTTTTTTAGTATTAGAGTGATTGTGATACAAAGATAACAAGGAAAGGTAAGCTCTGTAAGGTAAGTCGTTCTTAATCGCATACAATGTAATAAAAAATCTTTAAATGTTGCTGCATCGAAATACCATTGATATAAATGCTATTTATAAAACTACTGCCATACGACTAGTGACTAGACTACTGTGCACAGTTTAGAATGTTGCAGTACTGAATTGCGTTGATAGTTTTAAAACTTTATAACGTATCACAAAAATAGTGTTAGAAGCTTTGGATAACCTCGTGAACCGTGTCACAAGGTAAATACTTCGTATACAAATAGAAGCGTTAGGATTTCACAAATAGTTGGATAAACACCATAGTTTAGAGGCATGTTTGTACAGCTCCGTTGAACAAACATCACTTTAATATTACTGTATATTTTTGCATACCTACTAGATGAAAATAGACTTAGTTGTTAAGTATTTTTATCTTATTATCTTTTAGTACAAAATATGTATAATTAAAACAATCAGGTCAAAACGGTGTATTAAAATGTCTAGATATATTTTGAGCGGGATTAACACTTTATTTTTTGTAATTATAATATAAACACACAATTTTACGCTGTGTCTACATTATGGGTATCTTATATTTACAATAAATATAGACATACATATCACTTTAAAATAGTGAATCTGAACTTTGCATTGCTTTTACCTAACTTTGCTTTTTTCTTTTTTTTTCACATCAGTAAAATTTCACATCACACAATATAAATTTATGTGTAATAGTTTTGAACTACGGTTTTAGTAATAATTAGATTCGTGTCTACCTAATAGCTTTAAGCTAAATATATACCTTATATTTAAATTTATAACTTTATTTATTTTTTATCACACATTTATGGGCCATTTCATAATAATTTGTCAACTATAATGCACTTTTATTAAATGAAATTCAAGTAGTAGGGTCAGATGTCCAACAATGAACCACAAAAATTGGGATTTTCATAGGTCGGCCTTATATAAATATACTTTTGTATGACCGTTAGCTGGTAACCTGGCTTTGGCAATATTATTGACATAAAACTAGTAGAATTCAAGTTGTTTTACTTTAAAGAAAAACTAAGAAACGATTTACTGTGTGCCAACACGAGTACCGTATACACTGTATCGGCCTTAATCGATTGTACTATTTCTATTACTTTTTTACACTTTCTACATCTTCGATCGCCCCATACCAACTAAAGATGAATGATCAATAAATAAAGAAAATTGAGCAATTGCAACAGTTTTGCTGACAGTATCCGAGAAGAACAGAAAAAAATACAAAAAAAATTATCTCAAGATCAGAAGAAACCATTGCTTCATCGTGTAGACGACAGAAATACATTTACATTCATGTGGACCATTGTATACCGAACCTTACTAACTCATAGTGTACGAACTTCTGTTTTAGATGACGTCAAACGGAAGAACATGACGGCGAAGGCGCCAATTATTGCCAAGCAGTTATTTCGCGACATCAATTATTTTCATGAGGTACAATGGATAAGAAACCAGCAAAATGCAATAACACAATAATTACTTTTTGGTATCGAAATCCATTCGCCTGTTCACAAGTGTGTTTTTGTGCTTCAAAATTACAGAAGGTAGCAAAGTGCCCTATTGGAAGTGATTTTTGGTAATTGCATGGTTTGTCGAATTCAAATATCCAAAAGTCATAATTCTTCAGCCTATCCAGCAGCGACAGCGCCACAAGGGCCGCCTCTAGCCTCCGCATGCTTATTTAGTAGTTTTAAACCATTTATTAGGGCTGGAGGACCGCTCACCTATTTACTCGGTGAATTAACGAAAATCTTATACCTGACTACTTATATCCGTTTGGAAAACAAATCAAAACAAAGCCATAGCTCAATATATACTAATCTCTAAAAATACTCAATAAAAACTCATTGATGGACATCTACCCATACAGTGGAAATTAAGCAGAAATAATATTTTTTTTTTTATATTGAGATAAGGCGACCTGTATGACCTATACCTACTAAAAAAAACATTTGTAATTATGTGTAAAATTAAAAAAAAAGTGACGTTGTCCTCATATTTTTCGATTTCCCCGTACAAACCTCCGTTTCATACGTTTCTTTTTTTTCATCAATTTTAAAATATATTTGATTGATGCTTAAGCAGCATATTATTAAAATGTTAGGTATATTAATCCTGTGCCTCAATGGTTTTTCATTGACTCTTGTACAGCTCTTAAAATAAAGAGACTAAAAGTTCAGAACAGGACAGTATCTGCTTCATTTCACATTCTATTAGAAAGAAATATATATTTATGAAATATAAATGTTTTTTTCTTTGTAATATTATGAATATTGGTCTCAATTAGAGCGCGAAGCTTGCGGCGGCTGTCACCATAACGGTGCGAGTTAACCGCCTCTCCGAGAGTAATTACACCGAACTTCATTTAAGTTCCGCAGCTCAGTCCAAATACCAGTACCACTAAGCACAGTACTTACTTTACTTAGCCCGTAACAAAACGATGCAATTTTAAGTAACGGTCCAGCGGGATAAGTCGAAAGCGTGTATAGCTTAATGTACTTATAGAAGTTAAGTTTGTGTGGAACTGTTACGTTCTTGCTAAATAGTTTCTGAGATAGGTAGTAGTAACTTCTGATAACGCGGAGACGCTATTTGCTGGCACGCTAAGGAAACTAACAGGTTTAAAGTGCATAATAAGATTTTTATGTATAATGTATTAGGTAGCGCGCGGATGGTTGGTATTGCGGGCATGATTTTCACTTATTAAATTATTCATTTGGTTCATTTGATTTGTAGGTACAAAGTTATTACTTTCGCAGAAGGTTAGGACGTTGGCAGATTAATTTATAGAAAGATTAAGGAGTGACTGGGGGCTATGAGCAAAGGGCACAAACTGTGTACTTAAAGCACTAGGCAATGAATGAAAGTTAAATATATAATAAACCGATATATTCCTGCATTGAAAAAATATTTTACGACTATAATTAGGTAGGTATATACGCCCAATTTCTGGGGCGTCGGACTTGTGATCTTGAGATCGCCGGTTGGAACCCCACCCATTGCACTACCGACGTGAACCCACATTACCGGGTTAACAAGAATGAGGTAGACTGCATAATTCTGCTAGTAATAATAAAAAACAAAATGCAGTCGTTTGTTTAGGTTAAAAATAATTTTCGTTATTTTATCAGATCAAAACTTTCACTGATTCCTTCATTAATTAGGCCATATTGGCATAAATTTTAAGAATTATGACCTTTTTTGTCTTATCTGTTCACTTTCTTAATAGATATTGAAGTACAGAATGTCTTAAGCGGAACTTGCAATATATTGGTTACTAAAACCAATATATTGCGTGTTCCCCTTCAAGGCTGTCTTAATAATTGACATTCTAATAGTTATGTTGCGCACACGAAAAAAGTATCATAATAGGTACATTTTATTCAGTACTTCAAAGAAACTCCACAGCCCGATAGCAGCGGAGCTTCTTTTTTTTTACTTTGACTTTCATTCAAATACTTTTGTATTTCTAAATATTTAATATGACTTATTTTATAACATTTAATTAAGTCTAGAAATTTTACTAAGACGTACCAAACTTTGTAATTTTGTTAGTTTTAATTACTTTGAACGATTTTTGTATAAATATAATCATGAACACAATATTTTCAAATACAACCTGTTTTTAAGTTTTTGTGAAGCAATGTTTTATTTAAAGTCGTATAGGCAAACAAAAGCAATTTAAGCCAAGGCGCTAGCGGAAGCACGTCGCGTGTTAACTACTTAATTTTAGTAATATACCTCATAAGAAAGAGCTATTTGTCTAAGTTGTTCATTGAAACAAAGAGTAGGTATTTCATTGGTGATAATTTATGTATAATTACTTAATTACTTAATCAGCCCGTTAATGTCTTCTGTTTAACTTGGGCTTCCTTTTAACACACTTCGGCAAGCCAGGGTCTTTGAGGAATATTGCCATAAACACCACAATTGGCAAGCGGATTGGTTATCGCAGAAAGATGTTGTGTATCCTTGGGTTGATAGATGCACGTCCCTAAGTCGCCTTTTACGACACCTATGGGAAGATATACATTCTTAAGTCAGTCTTTTTTTTTTGTTCTATCGTGACGACATTTCATTAGACACAGACTATTTGTGTCTAATGAAACGAAGTATTCCTTTTAAATCACTAATTCTTATATCATCAAAGCGTTATCTTCATATCACCAATGCCTACTTTTTAATAAGCCACAACAAGAATAAATTGAATCATTTCTACCAAACCCTACGACTAGGCATTACATAGTTGTTTTAAATAAAGCCAGGAAATAAAAGACATCGATAAAAAAGTGCTATATTGACGTTTGTTTTGTGTATAGAATATGCTGTTTATGAATTTGTAATATCAATAGCACTGTATTAATTGCATAATAACTTACCCTATAATACTAACTCAATATAATGAATAGCTTTAAGAGCGGTAAAGCATATCGGTAGTCCGTTCAATAAGCTGTTTGAAAGGGGAAGAACGTTCACTTTACAGAAAGACATGTACTTAGAGCTTATCGCTAGTATGCTCAATGATTCCGTATTCTAATCAATCGTTAATCCAATGCAGAGGAATATTACAGCAAAATTCTTATCATCATTCCTGGTAATACTCAAGGTCATGGACAAAGCGCGCTTCCTAAAGTGATCTTCCAAGAATATATGAACATACAATATGTATAATGTATAATGTCATCGTTCATCAGAACTACGTGTGGTTGTACAGTAAGGGGATATCAGGGCTGAAGGTTCCATTTTTTTATATTTAAAAAATTAACTATTAGCTATTAGAATTATTGCAAACACATAATTGATCTATATGTTTCTCTTTGAAATTTCGAAAGATTTTTGAGTGTACATTTAACAATTGATTTAAAATTAAATTGTTACTATCCGAAATGTAAATTCATACGTCCTACTATCCATTAACTGTATTCAGTCAAAACTTTACGAAAAATGTTGACCTACTAAATTATCTGTATATAAATTTCATTATTTTTCCCATCAACTTTGAACTTTCACTCTCACTTACGTTATTTTATTTTATTTTATTGTAATGGGTACTAAAATTGGTTACTTTCAATTTCAGAACTTTAATCCTATCTTTATCGTTCGTTTTTGTAATAAAATACCCATCATTAAAACAATTTTTCAGGATTAAAATAAATAGGGCATAATCAAACTTAAGGAAGGACAATAATATTTCGGAAATTATTAAAGTTGGACACAAAACTAAAAGATACTTAACTAACAAAATAAACAACTCAGAGTAAAGATTTCTATGTAGAAATTATTAAGACTTGTTCATCTGAGGTGTAGCACTAATACTGTGATATCACACGACACTGACCAATATGGCAGCGGTCGGTGTAATAGCTTCTTACTTTTTCAACAATATTATATCAATCTCGTTGTCTTCCCCTTTCTTTCTCACGCTTTGTATTACTACAAAGAATAACGTTGATTTTTGATTTGATTCTGTCTACTTTCTCATAATCCATAGTAGTATATAGCGTTTATATATTGTATTGCACTAAATACTAATCCATACTAAGATTAGATTGTTTGTTTGCATTAAATAGGCTCGAGGGTGATTTTTCTTTAATATTTTTGTCACTATTATTTTAAAGCTAATTAGCTACACTACAAAGTGTAGTGCAGCTATTTAGCTTTGCCGATATTCAAGTGCTACTTTCACATAATATAAGGTCGACGATGTACGGTATTTGCTCTTCTATGGAGCCCGCTATTAATAAGAGAAGCACGTGAATTGGGAAATTATAAATTTTCGGAGAGCAAAAACTATTCACGAAAAATGACTTGACTGCACCGGTGGCTCAGTGGTTACGATAGTTGCCTCTGAGACCTGGTGTTCTGGGTTCGCTTCCCACCCGGGACAATTAATTGTGAGAACCACAAATAGTTGTTCTGAGTCTGGGTGTTCTTTGTGTCCGTGCAATGTTTGTAAAGTCCCCCGCGACACAGGGATTTATTTCCCAAGTGCGGGAGTTGCGTTTAAAAAAAAAAAGTCTTTGTGTTCCCTCGTATGAAATTTTAGAAGCAACTAATTAACTACATATTTTCCTCTTCATACCATTTTATTTTTAACTTGCTCCGCGGGAACCTTGTCTTCAAATATAGCCCATATTAATCCTGGGGGCCGAGTCTGTTATTTTTTTAAGTATTGTGCCACCGCGTAATGTCATGGTAATCTTCTAATCTCACTATGGTGTCGGCGCTGGAATGGCAGTCGGTGTTGCTACCGCAGAAAAAGGCCGCCAACAGAAGTAGCAGGGGAGATGGTGAGGGAGATTGTAATGTTTATTTAGGCCATTTCAAAACTTATAAATGTATAATTTGTTATTATATTCAACTACGCTAATGTCATAGTCACACCATTATGACGTCAGTTGGATTAGTAGATTACCAAATGGGAAAAAAACCGACCATTGAACTGTCATTGACAGTTTATGGATACGCCATTACGATAGTAGACTCGGGGCCTTGAGCATCGTAGCTATGAAATGGTGAAAACAATTTCAAAATAGAATCCGTAGTACCGGAAATTACTCCGAACATTCAAACTTACAGACTTGACCTCTTTATAGTATTAGTATCATCATCATCAGCCCGTATAACGTCCACTGCTGAACATGGGCCTCCTCCCGATGGAGGGTATTTGCCATAGTCACCACGCTTGGCAAGCGGGTTTGTGACCACAGTATTATGTTGTACCACACAAGGAAACGATGCTGCCCGTTCCTTGATATACGATTATTATAGACGATGTTATAACAATCGGGACCAACAACATAACATGCTTTCCAAGGCACAGAGGATAGTCTCCCAACCAACCAGACCCGGAAAGAAATCTTAGAATTCACACAAAGATTTTCTCTTCGGCGTGGGGATGGAACCTACGACTATGATAATAATGATGAATAATGATTGGTTAGTTGCAAAAAATGTCATACGACAGACGGACGGACTACGCACTGCGTAGTCCGTCCGTCTGTCGTATGACTTTTTAGATTTGTATGATTTGCTATTGCCTACCTACTACTGTTAGTAACCTATTTGGATATTTTATAGAGTAAGAATTATCTGTTAGTTATGGTTTTTTTTATCTTCTTACAGTGTAATTCTGACAAGTAAAAGTGTATGTAAATACCTAAGTGCTGAATAAAATTCATCATTTAATTATGACCTCCAAGACTTCAAGCGAGCCAAATACCGCTACGCTACGAACATTGTCTATACTAGAATATTAGTATAGACAACCTAAATAAATTATCGAAAACCAACCACAGACAACATCATTACTGAGTTTCAATAAGTATTAAATTGAAAATATAAGCCTTGTTCCTATTTTTGTGCGTCATTATCATCCTGAAACAGTTATAAACTCCAACGTTTACGATCAGTTATAAAATAACAAGTTAAAAGCTTGAACTCTATAAGAATATTTTTTCCCTTTTGGCACTTACCATTTAGCCATTTAGCCCTGACGCCAATAGTCCAGGACGGTTTTTTCACAAATAAATTGAGCGGAACGGTGCGAAATATATTTTCCCCGGGAATATTAGAAACCGATCGAGTACCTGCTCTAAAATATTTAAAATGGAGTAGCGGATGTTCGCTTTCATTCGAGAGTTACCTTACAATTTTCTTTCATAATACTGATAAGGTATGTATGAGTAGGTATAATGATATACAGTAAGCAACTCTTTATCGGTAGTAATATAAACCACGTGCTATTTTCCTACTTTACCTTTTACATTATATGTTATGTTAAAACTATGATCCAAAACTTCGTCCCCCTTCTAGCCGCGGATAGCATTTTATATGCTATCCAAGGGGGAGGAAGTTTCTGTAACATAGATATATGGTTGACCTTACATCGGGCCTGTGCGTTCCTAGAGCGTGCTTCACCTGCACATGAAAATCAACATGGGCCAGCTGTTACAACATTTTCTGGGATTTTAGATTTCTCAGATATTGATGAAGAATTCTGGCTAAACCTATATCTGACAAAAGAGCAAATATTGACGTCTGCCTTTGTAAAAAATCATGTGACAGTACACATTTTCAATTCTGATTTTCTGATGCAAAAATAAAAGTTGTTTAAGCTTTAATGATTGTACGTTTCCGTATATAATGTTCTTATTAACATTTAATATTATAAGAAGAAACATGCCCTATGAAATTACCCATATAATTAAAAGCAAAGTTTGTATCGGCATAAATTCCATCTAAGCCTTTTTAATAAATTACAAAAAAATAAAACAAATAGTCTAAAATCATATTTATATAGCCTCAATAACACCTTTTTCCAGTATATCCCTAACGTGTTTTATAAAATTGTACGCGAATATAGAATTTTGTCAAACTAAAACCCAAAGTACAACTAAATCTTCCGGTTACCTGACACAAGAAAAGTATGATGTAATCTGACGCGCAAGGAACACCAACAAAACGATGCAAGAAGTAGCATATCGATAAAATTTACGTTCTCATGCCCTTATTCCACAGGCATAGAATAAGGCTCCCAGAGATGAATTGCCCCATAAATTATAGCTTACGCTATCCTTCGTGAGACGTAGCCCACTTCGCAACGCTCATACTAGAGAACATTTGGTGCCAGTAAGGATGTTCTATTTTCCGTATAAAATTTCTCGGTAAGAAAGGAATGAAATTTATGATTGAGTTGGCCATACCACGCGGGGCAGTTTAGGCGTAAGTACCTAGTTTGTTGCCAGGAAACTAAAGGAATGTCTGGTTTGATTTGTGACTATTAGACTATAATAGGTGATTCTGTGTTAATGTAAAAATATACATATATATAAATGAATCCCTATTTTCCTTGGCCACGGCATCACGCGTGAACGGCTGGACCGAAGTCGCTATTTAAATTTTCTCTTTTAACCATAGCGCTTTTGATAATATAAACTTTTTTAATGTAATTTTATGGCGTTTGACATACTATTGATAGAATGCGTACTGCTCTTAGTACACATCACGATTAGTTTAAAGCAGGGGTCTCCAAACTTTGACGCCTTAGGGCCATAACGGTTTTTTCAATATGTTCGAAGGGCCATATCAGTTTTAATTTTTCTATCCTTAACTATACCTACTCTTATTTCTAGACTAGTCGCAAAGTGTGCGACCGAGTAATTATCATTTGTGTTGTCTTTTTTAACTTATCACAGCAATAAGACATTGGATGCGCGGACTAGATTGATGACGGCCGATTTGTTGGCACTAGCGGGCTGGATTTGGCCCGCGGGCCGTAGTTTGGAGACCTCTGGTTTAGAGCATTGGTCGTCCACTTTCCTGTTCAAGGGCCATATATGCTAATAAAAGGTTTCACAGCGGCAAAATTGTATTGTTTATTGTGTGCTGCTTCAGTTGCATTACAGAAACCGTTAGCCCGCGGGCCGCAGTTTGACGACCACGGGTTTAGAGTTATCACGCTTAATAGGTATTCAATTATATTCAATTCAATTTAACATAGAGTTTATGCCAGGACAACGTCTGTCGGGTGCTGACCCGACAGACGTCGTCCTGGCTTACT
Organism: Nycteola revayana; assembly: GCA_947037095.2. NCBI lineage: Eukaryota > Metazoa > Arthropoda > Insecta > Lepidoptera > Nolidae > Nycteola > Nycteola revayana. The sequence continues at coordinate 4,815,183 of OX344838.1, forward strand.
AACTAGTATACCTATGAATACTTCTCCTGGTAACGCATAAATTGAGTGGGATAAAACTGATTAAGTTGATTCTTATAATTATGGAGCCAAATTAAAAAAGAAAACAATGCAAGTCGTTATACGGACAATGTCCGGCACAAGGACCTAAGTTATCAATCAAATTCATTACAATTATATTCATAATTTAGTGAATTTAAGAAAAAAACATAGGTACCTAGTCACTATATTTACGTCGGATATGAACTCTATTAGAGTAGATAATAAATTGACATGTATTACTCGCAGTGGGTTTGGTTGATAATAGTTAAAGCGTAGGTATCTCATTACCACTCACATTAAGATATATTTTTATGATCTCATAAAAGTACATAACTATGTTATGAGCAATAAGTACCAAATTTATTGTCATTGAAGAAGTGAACGATTTATTTTTCATTAAATTAATATTTAATGTAAATACATCGCTTTGCCTAAGTAGTGAATATAAAATTAAATAAGAACTCATTATTACTTAGGTAAATTTACTACCCATTTTGTTCAATATTTATAGGATAGCGACAGCTTAATATTGGCCTTCTTGTACTAAATACAAAATAATTGAGTAAAACAACAATAATTATATCAAGGGGTGAAAGGCTATATGTTTGAAGCGACATTTTACGAACTTTACAGGAGAGCCATTTAAAGATTCAAAATTTGGAAAAAAAATCTTTATAAAAAAACTAGTGCTCTTTCTATAATGGGGATCGCAAATTTTTATTGAAAAAAAAAACCCTGAATGTTTTGGTATAATTTTCATTAAAAAAACAGTTATGAGTATAAGATAAATTGTCGCTTAATACAAAATGATCTGTATCGCCTTATTTTTAGAGTAAAGAAAAATGATTCAACTTCCAACATTGTCACTAATCAGCAGCAGGCAAAATGGTTTAAGTGACTTTACAGTACTTATGCAGGAGAAAGCAAAATGATTGAATCGACGTTACTCAATAATAATAGGAATAGGCTATTTTGTTTAACTACCAATTTGGGTTTGGGTATATATAGCGACAGCTTATTGGCCTTCTTGTACTAAATAAAAAATAATTGAGTAAAACAACAATAATTATATTATTATCTATCGCCCCAGGAACCAAAAATAAAAGATAGAAAGAAAATTCAACGTAAACAGTAAACAAGAGCCGACACTCCCTTTATTCTCTATCACTTTAATAAAGGCAGAAAACTTATTTCGCGATAACGTTGTTTTCAATGCGGATGTTATGCTATCAACGTTTGCGTTTTCATTAAGATTCGTAATTTCCAGAGTAGGAAATTGTGGATCCGGAGCGCTTCGGCTGCTGCCGTCAACGTCACGGGCGGAAGGAATGCTACCTGAATACATGACATACTGCTGTTCATTAACTCCTCAACTTATGATGATTGTACCTCATTATGCTTGAAGATTTATCATTTACACTCAGTGACTCCTATTTACAGTTATTTAATGGTTGCTAATACTTTGCACGACGAAATACCATCATTAACTTTAATATGTAATTAAAATTTTAAAATAATCAGTTTTTGTACATACAGGGTGTCCCAAAAGGTTAAGTAGCTGGTAAAGGGGGTGACAGGGGTGGACACAATGGTAACTAGAAAAAAAAAAAATCCGCTCTGGGTATTTAAAAAAAATGGCATTTTTTTAAAAACTTAAAATTTTACACCTTGTTATTTTTGATGTTGATGTTGATGACCTTGTTGTTATTGAAGATTACATAACAGCATTTTTTTTAAATACAGCCATATTTGTAGGTACAGTTAGCACAAGGTGTAAAATTTTTAGTCTTTTAAAAAATGCCATTTATTTTTTTAAACACCCAGAGGGAATTTTTTATATTTTTCTGGTGACCCTTGTGACCATCCCTATCACCCCCCTTCCCAGCTACGTAATCTTTTGGGACACCCTGTATACATATGGTTCAACACACGGAAAATGTAGTTCATAAATGTATATGGCAATATGAGAACTACTTGCCTTACAATACACGACAAACTAGTCATTAAAGTATGTGTAAGTAATTTTTATCTGTTATATGTTATGTATTATTGATGCGTTAAAGATAAATCGATTTTAATACCTAAAATAAATAATTTCGTTGCTGAGTTCCATGTATGTGAAATCTGTAAGGGCCGGATCTGTGCTGAAGTCCATGTATGTATCGCAGTAATAGTTTATACTCGAAGATATAATGTAAATAAGCTTAGTTTATGTTTCTCCAAGATATTGTTACATAAGTATACCTATTTACTATCTTCGAGATACGAGATGGGATGTGCGTGTATCTGGTGTCGATTGTTTTCATAATTGTTATTCCGATACGACGCAAGGAAACAATATGTCTTTATATTAAACATGTAATTATCATCTCATGTCAATTCTGAATAATGTTTTCTAGGAATTACTATACTATAATTATGAGCTAGGTGAACAAAACCGCGAGCCATTTTGCTTTAGTAAAATCATGTCATTAATGCACTGTGGTTTCACTGTGAGTGTGGAGGTTCACTTAGTTCATTTTGTGGTTTGATATATCTAGGTACTAAAAAGTGTTACGATATATTAGAACAAAAAGTTCAAATTCGTTAATTGAAAACGTACCTAAAGATACACCATTTAAGGCAAAATATAACTTATATGGGTTATACATTACCTGACATGAAATTCTGAGTCAAGTTTTATATAAAATTATAGCAGCGGCAGCAGTGGCATGTTAAAATATCACATGACGTCATAAATACTACATCGCTCAGTAGAAGTTCGCACACCGAACTATTGGACCGCAGTCACTAGGCATAGGTACCATCTCGCCCTGCAAGGAATATCTTCCCTTTGTGGGGCTGAACAATATGAAGTAACTGTTCCTCTATAAAGTACTTGCAGTTTTAACTGAAAGAATCGATAATATTAAATTTGAAGACTGAATTACATATTTGTTGTATCCATATTTTTATATATTATATCTATAAAATAAAAAAAATATCTTATTGGCACACACACATGTCAAGTACCTATGTAGATTTTTTTTTTTGATAATTACTTGTTCATTAATATTTGTAGGTAAAAACCTATAAAAAAGAAAGATCCAATGTTAAATAATTAAAACATGAATTGCGTTATGCAATACATGCTCTTTTATTAACAAGAGAATATCATAAATGTGTTGCCTGTCGTGAATGAAATGAGTTGCCCATATGTTGATACTAAATTTTAGATACATATCTAGGGTACAAAATGGACACAGCATGTTTAAGTAACTGTGCCCGCATGAGAAGTCTAAAATTACATCAATATTCCTTACGAAAAAAGGTACTAAAACGCGGTTTCCTAGTCCAGTCGTGACCGAGTCATGATAAATAAAAATATAACGCTTTGCTTTAACATTGCAAAAACCACACCTTAAATCCATGAATATATATATTTTTTAATAATTCCCACACTCGGGACATAAATCCCTGTGTTGCGGGGGACTTAACAAACACAGCTCACGGAGACAAAAAACACACAGACTCAGAAAAAATAACCGTCCACACTACTAATTTTTCCGGGTGGGAATCGAACCCAGACTAGGTTTCAGAAGCCACTGCGCCATGGACACAGTGCACAACTCGCGAAAGTTTAAAAACTTCATGACCGTTTCTGTTTTTATTTTGTGTATTTACCGTCGTGTCATAAATCAACCATCACAAGAAACAACAAAGAAGTTCAAACTATACTGTAACAAGTTTTACTGTATATTATCTATGTATGTAATGTTGGCTAGGCATATACAACCATACTCACAAATTATTTCGTACATTTTCTACGGCTCTGTCTAATGTATTTTTATTAAGTCATCCTTTAGGATTAAGTTGTGGATAGTAAGCGTAGTTACATTTGCGAAGAAACCTGTGTAAGCACCAAGCTAGGTTCTCTGACAGCTGTAGGTATAATACGTTCTTAGAAGACCATCGATAGCTATCAATGTGGCTACTTTTTACCTGCCTACTTCATAGCATCGCCTGCTACTTTTGACTATTAAAATGGGGTTAGTAAATGTAGAGAGACATCAAAATCAACGGATGATTATGATTTCTTTCTACATTTGCAAACCCCATTTTAACAGTCAAAAGTCAACAGCATTGTAAAAACGTTTTTATGTGAGTTTAAAATGCTTTTTCAAATAACCATTCTTGATGCTCGTCTAAGAAAAATACAATTTTGATGTCTGGAGAGTTTGTTTGTTTGTTTGCTTGAACGTGCTAATCTCAGGAACTACGGTCCGATTTAAATAATTCTTTCATGTTAGATAGCTCACTTATTGACGAAAGCTATCGTGTATGTTTAATTATGAAATTATCTGGAGAACAGGACTTACGCGGGTGGAACCGCCCGCGGGAAGGTAGTATCAAATATTCTCCGAATTTCAGGATTAGAATTAAAGCTCTATATAACTAAGTGAATGACGCTTAATTCTAAACGAAACCGTAATGAAATCGAAAAGTACATTTGGTATATTTTTATTAGATATTTACGGTGTGTGTGTAGTTAAAAACCCTCCTGCGGTAATTTTAAAAATCACATACCTACGTTAAACGTTATTTTATTATATTTGATTAAGGGATTACCATGATATTTTTAAAGAAGGTCAAAGTTTTCCTATGTAAATTAAAGGTCATAATCATCTGTTTATATAACGTCCACTGCAACAAAAACCCTCAATTTGGTGCCCATGTCAGGCCCAATACAAATTGAGGGTTTTTGTTGTAGTCACCATGATTATTAGACGGGTTGGTGACCGCAGTGTTATGTACAATATATACAACATATAGGTACAGGTAAACGCTGCTGCCTATTAACTAGTATACGATTGGCATATATAATGTTATGACAGTGGAGCCAACGGCTTAAAAAGCTTTCCAATATACGGAGGGTAGTAACCAAATCTTTGTTTAAGATATCACATACAATTTCCGGGTGAAATAAATGTTATATCTTACACAGAGATTTCTTCCCCTAAGTAGGGTTCGAATACACTTTGATTTAAAGAGGTATAAGTAGGTATAACGACCACCTCCGTAGCGTAGCGGTATTTGGCTCGCTTTAAATCTTGGAGGTCGTGGGTTCGATCCCCACGCCGGACAGAAAATCTTTGTGTAAATTCTAAGATTTCTTTCCGGGTCTGGTTGATTGAGGAACTACCCTCCGTACCTCGGAAAGCACGTTAAGCCGTTGGTCCCGATTGTTATATATTGAGTATTGAATGGGAAAAGACAAAAAGTATGAAATCTCCTAACGACATTTTAAGTTTTATTTACAATTCTTTTGATAATGCAAACAAATATGCAAATAGTCACAAAACCCCTAAATTAGCAAATAAGCGTTTAAAGCGATTTAGTATGCCATGGATCGATGACAACGTTACTCGGCTTTGTGACAAAAGAGATAAACTTTATTCTGACTGGAAAAATAAATTAAACGATCCAAAACTAAAATTAGAATACAATAAAATTAGAAATAAAATTCACAAAATTCTGGAAAATAAAAGAAATAATCACTATATACAACTTATTAATAATAATTTTAAAAATGTAAAAAAAATATACCAAATTATTAATCAAATGTTAGGACGAGTGACACTGTCAATTGACACCGCTATACTCAGAGCCTTTGATGCCCAAGGAATTTCTACCAAAAACATTGCCGACAACTTTGCATTAAGTCTTGATAAAGCTGTCAAAGACATTATTCCGAAATGTAATATTAAATTGACAGAACCCAATGTTACACGTAATCCACTGGATTCAAGTATTTTGTTTAAAAAAGCCTCAACTAATAGTGTTCATAAAATTATTAAACAACTGAACCCAAGAAAAGCTCCAGGTGTAGATAATATTAAGGTGTCCGACATTAAAACGATTGGTCATAGTATATCTAGCTCAATTGCTAACCTAATTAATCGTAGTGTTGAAACTGGCATATATCCGGATGCCCTAAAAGTAGGTTGCGTAAGACCAATCCATAAAAGAGGTAAAAGAAATGATTACTTTAATTATCGCCCAATAACACTGCTTTCATCTATCGATAAAATAGTTGAAAAATATGTATGTGAGCAAATACACGCATTTTATAAAAAACATAATGTAATTAACCGGCACCAGTTTGGCTTCCAGTCTGGTAAAAGCACTATGGCCCTTTTGTCAGATTTCACCGATGAAGTCAATAAACATCTAAACGAGAAAAAACATGTTCTTACTCTCTTTATTGACTTTTCTCGTGCCTTTGACACATTAGTGCATAATCAGATAGTTGACAGATTGGATGACTGCGGAGTGCGTGGCCCATTACGGACATGGTGCGCAGATTATCTAAAAAACCGAACTTTCACTGTAAAAATTGATAACATCTGTAGTGAACCTATGTCTGTGACGGAGGGCACAGCCCAAGGTTCCGTATTGGGGCCCCTACACTTTCTGTCCTACGTTAATGACATAGGTAATTGTATTACTAACAGCACATGCTATCAGTTCGCCGATGACACCTGTTTAGTAATTGCCGATAGAAATCCGCAAACCGCATGCAAACATTTGCAATCCGATCTAGATGCTCTGGCAGGCTGGTGTCATGATGCCGGTCTTGTGCTTAATGCAAGCAAAACAAAATTATTGGTTATTAAATCCCCATATATTAGTGAAATCCCCGTGCAAAAACTAGTAGCCCACGACCATGCATGCCTACATACTATCAGTACAATGAACTGTAACTGTCCATTTATAGACATGGTAAAAAGCCATACCTACCTTGGATTAGTTATAGATGACAAGTTCAACTGGAGCCACCACACCGAAAAGGTTGGCGATAAACTGAGGCAATTTCTTGCGAATATCACAATATTAAAAAACCAAATTCCTTTCAAAGTAAAGATTATGCTTTATTACGCACTGGCAGAATCCTACATACAGTATGGTCTTAGTAGTTATGGTCGTACCTACAATACGTACCTTGATACTATTTATAGACTACAAGTTAAAATTTTAAAAACTTTAGTGTCACCTAAAATAAAAAGACAGTTTTATGACAATGAAAATGATCTCTTCAAACATTGTAACGTCTTACCAGTTCACACTCAAGTGAATTTTTTATTACTAAAAGAACAATTTTTTAATGAATCTTCAAGAAACGTAATCGAACATACTGTATGCACTCGGTCCATTACTGCGAATCGGCTTCGTACACAGCGCGCTAATAATTTGTATGGCGAGCGGACTACCGCGTATATTGTCCCACGACTTATTAATAGCCTACCCCCAGATCTACGTAACAATATATCAAAGGAAAATATCAAATTTAAGTTAAAAAAATATTTTTTGGGCTCAATTTAAAAGTGTTTGACAATTATAAGTATGTATAGTGTGTAAAATATTTTAATTGATTTGTAATTTAATATATAATTTACTTACACACATTTGCGACTTTGAACTTTTATATTATTTGTATTAGAGATAGACTCTTAATAGCACAGGTTTAAACCTTAGTGGTTTTTAGTGGCTATTTTTTTTGTATGTTATTTTATCTATGTAATTTAAGTGGTAATATAAATAAAAAAAAAAAAAAAAAAAAATCTATAATAATCGTATATCAAGGAACGGGCAGGAGCGTTTCCTTGTGTGGTACAACATAATACTGCGGTCACCAACCCGCATGCCAAGCGTGGTTACTATGGCAACTACCCTCTCTCGGGAGGAGGCCCATGTGCAGCAGTGGACGTTATACGGGCTGATGATGAAGTAGGTATAACGAAAATTATATTCATAGTTATACCTAATTAATTATATAAAAAGGGGTTTTACTCGTACTTTCGTACATCGTCTCAACGCTTTGGAGTGACATTTTCTAATTAGAATCAAAATCAGCTCGTTATAAATCTGTAAAGCTTTGGCTAATGTTTATGAAATTTAAATCTATACAAATAAATTAAATGGAAATGTCTTGTCTCTCCAAAGCTTTGAGAGGATGTAAGAAAATACTAGTATAAACGGGAAGGCCGAGGCGGACGTTCCATGTTCAAATCGAGGACATTCTTAAGAAAGGCCAGGTTAAAACTACCCTAAACCAAAGGATATGCATGAGGAGATTAACTAATGTAGAAGAGGCGAAAGTGATATGTCAAGATCGTAGCAAGTGGAAGGAATTAGTCTCTGCTTACCCCTATGGGAAAGAGGTGTGAATGATTATGCTTGTATCCTCTTTTCTTAGGAGATATAATACTCCAACAGTTACGAAGTCAAGAAGTTGGTGGGAAGCCACACGTGTCTCGGAAAGCAATAGTTAAGCTGGCGGTTCTTCATCTCATGTCCCATTGTGGATTCGCCAAAACCGTCCCATCTGCATGTTATAGTTATGAAAAAGACTTTCGACGGCTATGTAGTTAGCCACGATGACTTTACTATTTCGCCGGGTATAAAGGCGAGCAAGGCTCTAGCCTTAATGATTGGCCAAAAAACAACAAACTAAGCAACATGGGCAAGCAGTCGTGACATTTGAACTTCGGGTCAAGGCGGTCGCTTGAGGATTGAGGTTTTGACTTTTAGTTTTTTAGAAGAGTTTGTGCAACTGTTATTCGACTTTCTAGTTCGCGGACCTCTCAGATTTCGGGTATAAATACGGGGGCGACGACAGAAAACAAAGTGACTGTGTTTTCTTAAAAATTGACCACTGTAAAGAATCGAACCTATTTGAAAAATAGTCTATTCTAAATTTTAGTGTACTCGTCATAATTTTTATATTCTTTTTATTTGTTTTTTTTTTGTCAAAGAAAATAGGTATACGTTATAATGTAACCTAAAACCAGCATCATTTTATTATTTATTTATAGGGTATCGTATATCAGTGCGTAACAACCACCATGGCTGATATCGGTTGAGAGGACATTATTATAACTTTTATATTACGTAAATAGGCTGCTTTCACATAATATTTATAAAATGCTCAAAACTGCATATTGTGATTCCTTTGTCATTCTTATGTACAGATAAGCTTTTGCTTCCTACAATTCTCTAAAATTCAAGTTAACGTTGAATTCTATGACAAATTGTGTTACGCTGTGTATTTTAATGAACAATGCAGTATTCTATTCACGTATTCTATAATATATGTTCTGAACTCATAAACGTGTGTACAGTATTTTGTCATTTTAAATTAAATTACAATTTATAATTTAAATTAGTGAAATGAAATTATGTACATTTATCTACCTAACTTAAATAAACACAAATTATCCATTCTATCTCTGCAGAAAGATTATGTAAAAAAGACGACAGCGACTACGGAGTAGCTAACGAGCGATCAATCGTAAAAAACGGTATATTTGGTTGCTTGTAGCTCTTTGGTATCATCATCGCCACAATTAGACTTTATAACGTCCATTGCTGAATATGGGCCTCCTCCCGAGTGAGGGATTTACATAGTCACCACGCTTGACAGGTGGATTAGTGGCCGCACTATTATGACAGTATACTTAAGAGAAGAATTCTTAGTGTACTATGGTATTATGTCGTAACGCACAAGAAAGCGCTGCTGCCCGTTCCCTGATATACGTTTGTTATAGATGATGTTAAGATAATCGGGATCGGACCAGACCCGGAAATAAATATTTATTTATACGCAAAGACTTCTTGTCCTTTCATTACTTGACTTTCAGTGTGGGTCCGGAATCGAACCTACGACTTCCGATAAAGCAAAACTCCTAACTACTCCACGGAAGTTGACGATTTCACACTCGTTAGCTTCTGCCTTTTTTACGTAATCTCACTGCCACTATAATGAAGCGCTACCTTTGATTCCAGTTACCTACTTGTGTAGCAGCAGAAATACTCAGAGAGACACATCTATGATTCTGCTAGAATATTTTTCAAAATAACTATATAAATTGACATTTAAAATGTTCTACCTCGAAGCGAACAAGCACTTAGGTAGGTACAATAAAACAACATTTAAAATTCGAAATATTAAAATGCTTGTACATAAATTAACCTTTAGCTATTTTGTCCTTCACATTGCCTTTCTTTTATGAATTTGAAAAATTATCATTATTTTAAAATTATTAATAAAGAAATAGTAGAAATAATTGTCTTTTGAATGAGAATATAATGTCAAGCAAGGACAAGTCACTGATCTCAAAAGAGAGAGTATTTATTCTAATACTAGGTATATAAAAGCTTTTCAAATGCCTATATGTCTTTACATAACAGCATCAAAGTGTCACGTTTAATAATTACCTTCAACATTATAATCAGCCGGTATAACGTCTACTCCTCCCGAGGGAGGATTATGCCATAGTCACCACGCTTGGCTGGCGGGTTGGCGACCGCAGTATTATGTTGTAACACACAAGGAAACTCTCCTGCCTGTTCCCTGATATACGCTTGTTATCGATGATGCTTTACCACAATAACCCAACCCTAAAAGATTTGTTGTAGGGATGGAAACCCGCGGCCTCCAAAAGCGAGACTTAGCGACGCCATGGATGTTGTCGTGTAATAATTATCTTACTAGTGACCACATAGATTTTTGTTCGCTACCATAACCACTATAATTTCATTAAGGCGCGGTGAATAGACGACTTTTACGTATTAGTTTTGTCACTGTTGCTCCGCGTAGAAATGAAAGAGAAGCGAAGAGACGCCGCGATGGCGCAACGTTTCGTTCGACTCGTTCAAATTATTAAATACATTAATCCTTGCAAATATCTTATTCCAATCGATAAATAAAAACAACAGTTCCCTTTATTATTATATATTACATCACTGTTATTAATATTATCAAGATTTGTTTATAAATAATACAGTTACAATTGCTACAATTTCAATTTAAATGGTTATTTTATGGTTTTTTTTTATTGAGAAAATTTACCGAATATGATCAAGATTAACATATATTTTTTTAAATGCTCTAAAATACAAACATTTGGCTAAAAAACTGTTTTGTGAAGCCTATTTTGACTAAGTACAGCGCCTTAATGATAATAAATGATGCTTAAGGGAAGGCTTTTATTTTGGTAGCACCTTAGAGGTAACGTTTGTAAGCATGGAGTAGGAAGTTGTATACAAAAGTGCTCATTTGTTACACGCTTCCAAAAGGCAAGTTTATATCTTAATGCAACAGGGAAATGCTGCGTTATCGCTGAGTGACATAAGTATTTATATAAATCGCAAAAATCTATAATATATGTACGCCAACATTTGTGAATAACTGGGTCCAATCTAATTATTGTATTCGTTATAGATATACAAACCCTGCCCACATGACAAGGTTTGTTTGAAAAAAAAGATACGGAAATTGTAGGGGGGCTGTCTAGTTTTCTTTTTGTACGGACTTATGTAGTTAGCTATGAGGATTTTGCTACTTCACCGGGCATAAATGCTCTACCCTTATTAATGCGAGGGTTAGTTAGTACATACTTTGCATTGAATGTTTCATTAAATCATAGGTGATTTTAATGACGTTAGGTTGGTAGTTTGGTACTTAAACTAATTTACACTGAAAATTTACCTTTGACTTCTACTTTGTAACATTATTTATTTATGTAAATAAAAAGTAATTTATTACAATCGATCTATGTATATACATTACTTTTTAATATCATAAATATTATAGATTTTTGCGATTTATATAGATAGTTATGTTGAAAACCAGCTTGGTTTTGCAAAAAAAAAACATGCTTATATTAAAATTTATACCTAAATTTTCGATGCCGGATTCTAACTCAGAACATTTCTAAATGTGGTATAAAACAATAATATAACTAGTCCATCGGAGCATAAATCTTCTCCATATATAAATATAACTAGAGATCTAAACAAAAACCAAAACCCGCATCATTTTATAAGACCATATACCACAATGTACACCTAATTATCTTCAGGCGGGTGTCAAAGATATTTTAGTAATAAATTACCGTAGACCCTTTAGGGCGGGCAGCATAGGGACTTTGGTCGGCCAGCGATAATAGGATCCTTGTCACCATGTGTGTCGTTATGCGTTATTACCTGTTGAGTATTAGCTACACAAAATTATATCAGGAGGGTAACAAATGGTTTCGGTGACGTTGTGGTACGCAAATTGGCGTCGGGTTACCTTATTACAGGTATGTAAATTTTATTTATCAGAAAGGAATATATCGATAAACTATTTCAATGCTACTAATACGTTAGTTTATAATATTTAAATATAGAGTATATTTGTAAATGGTCAATCATTAGAGGATGTGCCTGTACACCGTTATTTTTTATTCAAATGACACTAGGTGTCAACCTAGATTTGTATTGGTCTAGGTCAATACAAATCTAGGTTGTATCAACAGAGCCCCTAACCCAGGTTCGATGTCATTTTAATCCATAATTGTTTAATCATATTTAAAAAGTTTTTACATATATTGATAAACTAAGTAATGTTGTTGAGCATTCAACATTACTTAGCAACGACAAAAATATACGGCGAATATAAGTAGACCGACAAAAAATCTTTATGTAGGTACACTGCGATTTTTAGTCGAGCAAAATCCTACTAATATTATAAATGCGAAAGTTTGTATGTGTGCTTGTATGTATGTTTGTTACTCTTTCGCGTAAATACTACTATTCCATTTATCGAGGAAGGTTATAGGCTATATTTTATTACGAAGTTCCCACTGGCACGGGAGCTACGCGGGAGAAACCGCGCGCGGGAAGCTAGTATATGATAAGACGACCTCAAATTGAATAAACTGGTGACGAATAAATTGTGTTGATTGTACCTCAGTAAAATATGGAGAAGTCTTGCTGAAGTTACTCATTGAGATACTTTTGAGCTCAGTCAATAAACTGACTCAGTAGCGGTTTAATATCACCACGGCATTAGCAGCATTCCTAGCATTGCCTTAGAATGAGTGAAGAATTGTATATTTTATGCAATGCATTCCCGTACACGAAGTACGATTAAGTTGTTAACGTTACCAATATACCTTTACATTTAATTTCTTAATATATATAGTTAATATTTACCTGCTGGAGCCAAGCTTCGTTTTCCGATAGTTCATAAAGCATCATCAAAGTATCGACTCATTAAGCACTTGAAACGCAAAAAATATGTTATTTTGCTCGGAAATGCATAAATTTCGACTACGGTGGCTCCGGTTGAATTCGGACCTGTAATTTTGGGTAAAATTACCAAGCCTTTCAATTCAGCTACGGTTAATCCCATCCGACTGTCAAAATTTATTATTCCCTTTCTAACACTTTCTCAGGGGAATGTTGGCGTCATCCATGGTATTGCTTCGGAAAATACCTACTCTACTGATACATTTGTATTTGATTTAAATAAAAAGTACAGTTTACGGATTTTGTTATATTATTAATGTCACATATGCAATGCTTCTACAACAAACTTCCTAATAATGTAAGAAAACTTTCTACAAACAAGTTTAACGATATGTCAAAGATAAATTATGTAAAAAAGCTTATTATAAAATTTCTGATTATGTAAATGACAAAACTGCTTGGGAGTGAGTTGCTCTGAAACAATACTGCTTTATTATATTATATTATTTATGCAATATAACATTTATTTAAAAAAAGGATTTCTCTGAGTTTCTTGCTAGTTCTTCTCAGAGTTGCCACGTCTTGAACTGGTGGTAGAAAAAGAAAGGCACGCATCATGAGAACACGATTAAAAATATTTTAAACGTTTCTATATATGAATAAAGAATTTTTGACTTTGAATTTTGACTTTGACACAAATACCATTCCTGAATTAAAATAGTCAATCAGTTATAGTTGTTTTTCTTAGTTGTCTATTTAGTCATACTTAGTTTGATTTACAAAAAATTGCTTGCTTAATTTCTTCTTTTGTTTCTTAATATAATAAGCGATGAATCGCTTATAATATTAAGAAACAAAAAAATAACTTTTACAAATATCGTGACTTTCTCTGCTCTGTAACAATTTTATCCATGTCAGATTCAAGATTAATTGCTACATTAAAAATAAATACTTACTGTTTATATTTCTCGCAGTAAATTGTAATGAGTTACAATAAGCGAAGGTCTCCACATAATATTTAAACGTAGCAGGCATCTCATTCAATTGTGTGTCGAGACAATGCGATAATGAAACGATCTAAATGAAGATTTCCTGTTATGGCAGAATTGAGGTCCGGTTCGTCATAGACTGACATCATTCTTGTTTGTTTATTTTCCTCTCTGGTTTCTTTACTATATGGCTACACACAGATCATTATGTACCTGGTAAATATATTGCAGCCATACAGTCAAATCAGCCATTCAATGAAATGGCCAGACATCCAATCAAACGCCAATCAATCAAATTGTTGATCGAACTAACATCACTTATTGGCTTATAGTAAGCTAGGCCTTTGAGTTTGGCTGACGTAAAATCATGCTAGTGATTTAAATTTGGTTTAGGTTTAGGTAATTCTTTTTAATTACCCAAAATCAACGATTTGGCTAGTTGTCCTTTGGCTATTTTATTGAATGTCGGCGTCCAATTAACGGGCTAGCCGTTCACTTAAATAGCCGATCCAACCAGATGGCTGCAACATATACACGGATATGTGCCGTGTTTACTACTCGGTATGTATCTACCCGTACAAGGAAGGAAACCAGAGAGGAAAATAAAGTGGTCTACTTGTTCATTAAATAAATTGGTTGATATGTATTGTTAACTTAATTACCAATTTTATATATTAGGTATTACTTAAAATATTTTTATTTTACTTTAACTGAAATCTTTAAAACAGTCTTGTACTTAAACAAAACATACATACATAAAACTTTACCTCTACTTATCCGGGGAGTAGAAGTGATCTTAAATATATTATACATAAGACATAATATGTTTCTGCCCATAAACCAATTTGGGTTTCGTTAATCCAAAGCATAAATAAATATCGTGGTGTGGATTGTGATTTTTATTTCCAAAGTAGTGTGGCGTCTGGCTCCCCCAGGAGATCTACAACCAATAGACGGGCAGCAGCATCAGTTCAAGGATAGTCACCATCTTACTGCAATCACCAATCCGCCTGCCAAGCGTAATGATTATCAAAGACCTAAGGTACATTAAGAGGAGGCCTCCTCTTAATGTACCTTAGGTCGTTGATACATGGTTGATACATGGCTGATATGCACTAAGCTAAGCTGTACACCACTATGCATACCTTCAGCCTTACTCTACACATACAACAATACATAAGATAGAAGCACGTGTTCTTCCCACAAGGAGTATGGAATATCATTGTTATTATTACTTTTATTACAGCTATCTTTTATTAAGTATAGGTATATACTCGTAGCCACTTAAGAAAGTTACATATAACATTCGAGAGTGAAAATTGAACTCACGTGGCTCGAATAAAATTGGCGAACGACTGTCACTGTCACCTTTAATTGGCTGTCTTATATCAGTCGTCAGATGAACGGATTAAACTTAAACGTTTTTAGGGTTTCGTACCCACAGCGTAAAAACGGGACAGATTCCGCTGTCCCCCTGTCTGTAACCAGGCTGAATCTCATGACCCATCATACAGCTAAAATTTTAACAGATAATGTTTATAACATCAAATAAAATGAATATTTAAAGGTGCTCCCACACAACAAAGGGGATTTTTTGATCGAAATTTATGAATATGAAATTTCATTATTTCATTAGAACATTGAAATATTCACAGAAGATTAAATTGTATATTAACTTTAAAAATAAGTAATACGATTAAGATAAGACAAATTAAGGGGGATCCCATACAATAGACGTGATTTTTTTGAGGTTTTTATAGATCTTAATAACGAAAATAGGTAGAAATTTGATTTTATTACAGACTCTTTAGATATCTATCCACGTTAAAAATGAATACCTAGAATACTCTAGTATCTAATGTCTAATGTTGTATAAATAAATGTACGAAAACCATCGTGCGCGAGTCCAACTCACACTTGGCCGATTCTTTATAAAAAATAGTTATGCTTTAAATTATAAAACGTAAGTAGTAAGTTATTACAACTAAGAACATAGGAACGTGACGTATGGATTTATTAATTAAATCAAAAGGAAATCCTTTTGATTAAATTGTTGTTATAAATAAACAATAGATTTTTGACATAAAAAATAACATTTTTCACCTAAACCATGAGTATAAATTACTGTGTTTTTTTACTGATCTACCTGAACATAAATGTCATAATTACTAAACAAAATAAGATCTACGATAATGTTCCTTTCACGTTCAACTTTCATTCATTTATCATCATTATTATTATGTTGAGTTTTACTTTATAAGTATCCAAATTATACATTTCACAGTATTTGATGATATCTAAATATTAAACATAGTACTTTCGACCGATTTTCTCCACGGCGGCTAACCTATGAAGATAGGCTATCTGCACAGAATACAATTATTGTCTGAAGAATGCCGCTGACGCGCGAGCTGCGTGCGCTCAACGCGTTGTCACAACATATTGATTTGTTTAACTGTTCCCCGAATTAATTCACAAAGACAGTTTATATTATATATATCTTTTGAATAAGTAGCTATATTAAGCTCATTACATTTTATTTATATTGAATACGATAGGCTTTTAAAACATTATTGTATTATGTCATAAACTGTGTGTTATGTTAAATAAATAAATGAATATTATTACGTATATATGTGTATACGATATACGTAGACGTATATAGGTATATAGTACCGACCGATTTCGGTTAGGGCTAGGGTTGTCAACCTCTTTTTTATAAGAAAAAAGTATATTTAGGTCTGAGAAGAATATTGAACACTATTTTAAAAAATGGGTCACCGTCTTAGTTCAATATATAGTGTTAAGCATTTTGACGCTCATAACAGTATTTTGTAAACTTTATTTTTGTTCAACAGTAAAAAGTATAATGTTGTGCAAAACAGTATAATACTGTTTTTAACAGTATAGTTGACAACCCTAGTTAGGGCGGCCAATGTCTCAAGAGATTAGCCATTTGCGTAGGACATAACTTCCTAAATCCGAGCTCGTACTTAATTTAGAACACAATTTTCACCCAACCTGAGGTTCGAAGTACGGTACTCAGTAGATACGGTACATACCGCTGGACCAACGAGCAGACAATAAAATATCTAATAACCAAGGAGGCAGTCATAAAATATTTTATTCTGGTCACTATCATAAAAATGTTATATATTTAATGTTTCCGAATAATATTCTTTGTGTGTGCAGTTAAAGCATTATACCAGTTAAGTCTATGTAATGTAAAATTCTAATAGGCGTTAGACTCAATAGGAATAAAAAAAACTGTATGTAAGTAGCTTTATTTTAATTATTATAGAAACGTATATGAGTTAACTAAGAAATAAAGTGAAAAGATTTGTGTTTAATAAATATTAATCAGGCATGAATATCTAAGTTATGTTTTTGACTAAACGTAAACCTCAACTTGGTAATTAAGTCCGGACCCGCGGTCGCTCTTAAGCTTGATGTTTGCGTAAGAGAATCCTACTCCTCCCGCGGTGATGCTGGGAACGGCCTCAGTGTGATCCAGGTCCCGAAGAATAATACCCTGGAAGGAAGAAAATTGTAATGTTTATTGACATTTTAAATGACAAAGTTATTAGTGATAATTATTCAAACAGACCCGTAACGTAGTAATTGCCTTAGTGCAATCATTTTCTTTCCAAAGAGATCGTCTCAAAGATTTAAAGCTAGACTTACTCTACTTAAAAACGGAAATTGTTTCTCAACCCTTTCTGAGATTTTTATTAAAATTATATTATAGCATATTTTTTTGATTTTACTACGATGTTTGACTTTGGTGACATAATAATAACATATGCTCTTTCTAAGTAACTAATTCTCTAATATCATATCAATATCAATTAAACAATAGTTTAACTTAGGTATATATATCCTTATATTAGTTACCTTGATTAATTAACATGTCAATCTCCAAGCTCATAAAAAAACTGCGCATAAAATTTTACCTTAAAATTTCCACAAAGAATAAATAGGAAAATTTTTGAAGCACTGCTTTTCAGCAGAAATTATGTTCACTAAGTTCGCCGCTTTGTTATACGAGCATAATCTGTATCCTTTGGATTCAGTAGTAATTCGTGTGCGTACGAGTGCACTTCATAATAATTTCATTTTCATTTCGGTTAAAGAGCACATACTAATTCAGTGTGTGCTGTTTTTCCTGCATTTGCACTTAGGCACCTATTTATAATTAAATTATGGCGATAATGTTTTGCTTTCGTAACATATCTTTAGGGTTCCGTAGTCGACAAGGAACCCTTATAGTTTCGCCATGTGTGTCAGTCTGCCCAGACGGACGGACAGACGTCCGTCCGGGTTCGTTCTCCGCCGTTACTGCATCGATAGTCACGAAACTTGGTGGAGAGATGTATATTGAACTTAAGTACCAAATGTTGCTTGTTATTTGCAATTAATTGCAAATACCAAGCAACTTTTATTGAAATTTCGTCACAAAAATCTTTCTTCATTTTATTTAAAAAAATCGCATTCCTTATGTTCAATTTCCCGCAATGATCAATGTTGTAGATCAAACATAAAATGATGGTTTCCCGTAGATTATTAGCATTCATTTTGTACAAAAAAATCGTGTCTCCTGTTATGTTTTGATTTATAAACTGATTGTATCAGGCTTCTGACCGTAATATTATTTTTAGTATCAACTACCTTCCTACGCGTGGTTTCACACGCGTAGATCTAATTCCCGTGGGAACTTCATAATTAAGTATGATCCATGTTACTCAAGGATAATGTAGCATTCTAGTGGTGAATGAATTATCAAAATCTGTCCGGCAGTTTTAAGTTTATATGTCATTCCTCTTTCTAATAGATAGATCAGACGGAAATCAATCTTTGTGTCTTAAATACATAATATAATTAATTACCTTTTATTAAAGATGTCATCTATATAATTAAAAATCTAAACCTCTGTCCTCATATTATGAATCTATGTTTAGGGTTACGGTATTTGCTTCTGATGCCTGGTGTTGGGGGTTTCCACTAAGGACACCTATATGTTATTATGTGTGTAAATTAAATTGTTCTAAGATTGGGTCTGCTTTGTGTCCGTGAATTTTGAGTTAGTAAAGTCCCTCATGTGGAAATCTCCGAAGTCAACCGATATAAGTCTCGTTTTCAGTTTCGAAGGTTGTGGGTTCAATCCCGACAGCCGGACAATAAATCTTTAAGTAAAATTTTAAATTCCATTCCTGGTCTGGTTGGTTGAGGGAAATCCGTGCCTCGAAAAGTCAAGGAGCTGTCTTAAAATTAAGCATTTAAATTATTACGTTTTCTAGAAACCAACAACCTATCTATTAGTTCTGCTAATTGTACAGGCCAAGTACTTTCTAATGCACATTATGTGTTATGCGTCAAGGTAAGTAGGTAGGTATATCGACGAAGTTTACACCACGCAATATTTATTCATTTGAACTTAGATATTAAATCACTGTACAGTTTTACTTTTCTCTCTGGTACAAAAGGGGTCACAATATGTAAAATTTCTTTATTAATTCCCCACGGTGTTACCTGCGATTGATTCAATTCCACGGAAACCGTGATTTTTTCAGAATAATAATGTGACCTATGTGGTACCGGTAGATAATCTATCTTCGTGATCTAAGAGCATCCACTGACCCGTGCCTTTAACTCTGATCTATTACTTTTTTTACATTTAAATAAATTTTGTGTAACTTAAAAAAAAAGTTGTTCTGACTACCTATATCTTTATTGTAAATTTTATCGTAACGCCGATTAAAATAAAATGTATATCAATGTGTATTTCGAATCAATGTATTTCTTAAAATATGGAGGTATTCGAGTACCTATGTATAATTTTCGAGAAGTATGTATAATTTTAAAGGTAGTTCTTTTAAACACATGCCTAACGCTACTCGTTACCTGGTAACCAAATTAAGGGAGGGTAGTCCGTCAAACAGCCGAAATATTTTTTTGATATTTACCATCCTACCGACCTCGGAGACTCATATTGTGACAGACTAAATAAAATAATCTTTTAAAATTTTAAGTCCTTCAGTTAAGGATAAGTTCAACAGTAAAGGTTTAAAATTAATTTGCATTTTACCTTGACACAGAAATGAGGTCGGTCGCACCTACTGGCTATGTATGTTTTTAAAATATAGTAAAATATGTACACGCCTGCTTCTCATCAGTATAGTATAAATTAGCGAAATAGTAAAATAAATCATCAGTCTTTTTGTTTTTTTTAGGGTTCTGTAGCCAAATGGCAAAAAACGGAACCCTTATAGATTCGTCATGTCTGTCTGTCTGTCTGTCTGTCTGTCCGTCCGTATGTCACAGCCACTTTTTTCCGAAACTATAAGAACTATAATGTTGAAACTTGGTAAGTCGATGTATTTTGTGAACCGCATTAAGATTTTCACACAAAAATAGAAAAAAACAATAAATTTTAGGGTTCCCCATACATACATTTTTTTTTTCATCGAACCCATACGTTTTGGTTATCTATGGATAGGTCTTCAAAAATGATGTTGAGGTTCCTAATGTCATTTTTTTCTAAACTGAATAGATTGCGCGAGAGACACTTCCAAAGTGATAAAATGTGTGTCCCCTGTTCCCCTTGTCCCCCTGTAACTTCTAAAATAAGAGAATGATAAAACTAAAAAAAATATGTGATGTACATTACTATGCAAACTTCCACCGAAAATTGGTTTGAACGAGATCTAGTAAGTAGTTTTTTTTAATACGTCATAAATCGTAAATATAAAAATTAAAAAAAAAACATTTATTTCATAAACATACGCTTTTTTATTGGCAATTGGCACTTAAAATTGGTACGGAACCCTTCGTGCGCGAGTCAGACTCGCACTTGGCCGGTTTTTTTGTCTCAAACTCTAACCAAAACATAGATTTAATAGACATAATTTGAAGCAAGGCAAGTAGGTACCTATTAAAATACAATCGCCATGTTTCAAATTCTTCCTTGTCTCCTGTTTTATCTGATTCTGTTGTTCGTCAAATCTTAAAATATGCTTGAGTCGTTCTTATTAACACTATTAATTTGTACCAGTACGTAGGTACTTGTTTTGTTTCATAGTAAAAAACGTGTCTACATTCGTTTATTGCGAATTGCCTGCGCTGCTAAACAATATGCTGATAATATACCTAATTTCGAAACATGCAACGTATTATTGTATTTATATTATACAATACAAATAAAATACAAAAAGTTTATTGTTTTCTCTCACATAATTTTTTTTACAATGCATATGGTAATAGTATTCATAATACAACGTGTACATTAGGGTATTATAATCTATGTGAGAGACTGGTATCTGTACTAGGAGACCTGTATGACAGATTACCAGCCTCTCCAGACTCCGGAAGTGGATGACAGGTAAGTACAAAATTCCAGTACGTAGAGTATTATTTAAGTAAGTAAGTAATTATGTAATCATCCTTTATGTAAATATTTAATTGCTGGTCTGAGCTTTGTTTGCGTGAAACAATTGTTTAATAAAATAAATCTTAGTATTAAATGTCTATTCAAAAGGTATGGTTTTCTGGGATTCAGTACTTATTTGTTATGCTCCTATCGGTTATTGTATAAAGTATGCTTAATTTTCAAAGGAATTGGAGCTTTTCGCCTGAACTAGGTACGTGATTATCATAAAAATATTTTAGACAAAGTACTGCACATTAGATCTTTTTTAAAAATGTTGTATTAGAACGTCCAGTAAATTTGGATATAATAGCAAGTTCAATTTTCAAAATATATATGTGAAGAATATATTCACTGCTTTTTAGATAAATGTTCAGATTCTGATTAATTTACAGTCATTTTCAAGAAACTAATCAATCGTACCTACATCAGCCTTGAAATTTAAAAATAATCTGTGATTCGTCACCGTATTAGAAATACCTACATACAAAAAGTGCTACATACCACATTACTACGCCACACTTATTTAACAACTCAAATGTTTAATAACTAAGTACGTATTAGAAACAATATTGAACACAACATTTATAATTCATGAAATAACAAAAATTTAATGTTTCACAAACAACAAATAAACAAATGATGATAATTTGTCTAAACAACCAATACGCGGTAATAAAAAAAACCAATTTATTTGTTTATTTGCTAATTAATAATATAAAATGAAATTGTTACCTTAATAATTTGTTGTCCCGGGTCATTGAAGAAGACCTCCTTAACTCGTTTCTTGAGTGGAATCGCATTGTATTCGGCCTTCTGCTGCCATATCAATCTGTTGTTGAAACTCGAACCGACAATCAGATCTTTACAATAGCTGACACAAACAAATGATAATAGAACTACGAGTAATATAGGAGCGGTCTTCATTTTGATTTGATCTTTTTATATATATGTAACGTCGAGATGTGTCGCGGTCAGAGTATCTCGATCAACTGGTTAAGTGGTCGCCTTGCGTTGTTTATACAAAAAACTAGTTTACCTCAACGAATGAGCAAGCGGAAAAAGGTGCTTAGGATTAAATACCTACTTCGTATATACACGTCAAGAGGTGATTCACTTTAGCTGTTTATTATATGTACCTACTTGTTAAATAGGTTTTTGTTTATCTACCAACTGGAGCGTATCTGTGTTTTTAATTATGATTGTAGTTAACGTTAACGTACGAACGGGAATGTCGTCACCGTTAATTCCCTCTCAATGTAACCGATTCATTAAGGACAGGTTTTCTAATCATACGATTTTTTTATCCCTGACTCGGTGAATTCCTTTTAAACAACTGATGTTATTTGGTATAGGGGTCCAAATACAATGACAGCTAGGGCCAGTACGTGTGTACAGCACAAGTACGTATGTATGGCTACCCCTATCCTGTCGGTCCTCTCCCATCCCCCCGTGAGCTCTGGGCTGACCTTAATCACGCATAGGAACACTAAATTCGTCAATAAATGTTAAATTTCTTAAATAAATTCAATATTTTATTACGAAACATATCATTGACACACTATAGAGTGAAAAGAGACGTTACTAACCTGCCAGTGATGCAATATAAATGTTTTTGCAGAGCACATAAATGCTTAAATATGCGATCGATTACTGAATTATTATGAATAACAGCTGCATAATTAGTTTAGTTTAGTAACTAGGTATTAGGTCATTTGGTATAGAATTGAATTTTGTAATAGTGGCGATGCTGGTCAATTGGTTGTCACTGATTTTTATTTTAAATGTTGTCTTTATATAATTGGAATAGGTAATATTTTGCGTTGTGTATGTTACGCTGTTCGTGTATTTGGACCCCTATGCAACTTAACAGTAAAGGTCATTTGCTAATCAGGAATAAAAATATAAAAGAGCTATTGCTGTATTTCCTCAATAATATCTGCTTATCCTAGGTTAGGTTAATATAGCATTGTATTTCGTTTTAGTGTTGATGGTGTTCAATTGGTTTTTACTGATTCTCAATTATATTCCTATTAATTTATCCCCAAATTGTGTAACTTCAATTCTTTCTTAAAATAAAAAACTGGTCAAGTGCGAGTCGAACTCGCGCACGAGGGGTTCTGTACCATTTTCAAGCGTCTACCTGTTGTCGTATTTGATATCAAGCAAAAAAGGGGGAAAAATGTTTTATGGGAGTTTTCCTTAAATATTTATTTTATTTTATTTTTAGTATTTGTTGTTATAGCGGCAATAGAAATACATCACCTGTGAAAATTTTAACTATCTAGCTATCGCTTTTTTTAAGACACAGCCTGGTGACAGTTAGACTGACAGCGAAGTCTTCAATACGCACGAAGCGATTTGCTTCTTCTTTCATAATGCGGACGGCTAAGGAGTGGAATTCTCTGCCGGCGTCAGTTTTTCCGGAACGCTATAATCTGGACATCTTTAAGGCTAAAGTGAACAGACACTTTCTAGGCAAGCGTGTATCATCTTAGGCCTTATCTTCGCCTTCCATCAAGCGAGATTATGGTCAAACGTAAGCCTATATGAAGTAAAAAAAAAAAAAAAAAAAAAAAAAAATAGGTTCCCGTTTTTACCCTTTGGGTAAGAAACCCTAAAAACAATACTCAAGGTTAACTATGTATGTTAATAAAAGTTGACGTACCTCGCATAAAAAAAAGCATTTAATATAATTACAATAAATCTACTGTTACAAATATAAATTTATTAAAGCCATGCCTTTGAACTCCCAAATTATACAAATTTATGTAGGTATTATAAATTACTTTAAAACTAAAAGAATTAGTACTAACCATCTGATACAACTAATTGACAAATAATTGAAATATTTATTAGTACTACTGTATTCGTATATTTGACTATACATAACATCAAACGTTTATTTATCAATATACTTACATAAATGGAAGTTATTCTGTGAACTTTCGATAACCTCTATGTAAAGTGTATCGTTTACAAATAAATAATTTTCTTACAAAGTGAACACCGTTCTTTGTCTAGGAGCAAGTTTAAATATTGTGTTGTTTTAATCTTGAACCTGATATTGGATATTCACGAGGCACTTGATATATGGGTAGTTCTACAAACTAAGGAAGAATTCGAGTCAGATTGTGGCCCGTCATTTTTTATACATTCTGGTGGCGGAATTCAGTCTAATAACTAGAGTACAGTGTCTTTTAGCTTATCCTAAAGGGAACAGTCAAAATATTTAATATTTTATAATTATGGCCATTTTAAAAAAAACGAGCCACAGGAAACTGATACTGCCACCAGGAAGCTGAGGAAAATAACAAAAATCAATCGAGATCAATCATTTATTTCTCAATTTTTTTAAATTTGCTTCTTACCATTAATTTGTAATAATCAAGGTATCTTTTATAATAACAAAAAGTAGTTTTAAACTTGGCTTAGATACTAATTCTATACCTAAAACAGCCTTCGACAGGAACATTAATCATCAAATGTTTATTGAACATGAGAATAATAATAATCTTTCTATCAATAATTAATTATCTCTTACAGGTAACAATATGAATTATTTGTAATAAATTGTGACTAAACGACACTTCAATATAGTATTTTAATTAACTCTAGTAAAAAAAAAAACTTTTGACAGTCTCGTTTCAATTTCTTCAAACTATTGTTTGTAATCACAATCAGCTAAACACCCAGGGCATGTAAATAATGTAGATTCACCTTCAAAACGTTTATCTTGTGCCCAATTATTACATTAGGCACTAGACCCAATCATTTCCTGTCGTATCTTCGCTGTAGAGAACATCACATATGAGGCACTCACAGTCACTGAACGAGTTTTTACTTGTCTGCGCTTGTTTTGATTAATTGTCTTTATCTGTTTGTTTTCTAGAACTAAATATCTTTTTCTGTCTTGAGTCTTGTTTTTTGTATTTAGCCGCTTTTTAACTTTGTCTTTCCTTGATATCATTTCTTTTTTCTTATTTGGTTGTTCAGTACTGCTTTGTTTAGTTACTTTAATTCTTATAAATTATTTCTTGCCTGCAAATAGTCTACTGCACTTGTTGTCTTCCAAAAATGTTTAAACTATCTTTTTGAAGCATCTGTTTTGTATCATTGCAGCCTTTTTTTATTTTTCTTGACTCTTTTTATAAGCTATAACCTTGTTTTTCAACTTCCACAACGTTGACCAAAATTAATTTGTTTGCAATTTTTTTCTCTTGACGAGTCTTCAGATTAGACATATTATCTGATGTATGCTTTTCCAACACATCACCAAATAAAGCCTTTTTTACGATGTCTGCCTGTGTCATTGGATCTTCAGCAAGTTTGGTCATTACGGTTTTAGGCATAAGCTCCAGTTGTTTCTTTTGTTTTTTCAATCTCTGGCATCTCTTTTCATATTTGCTAAGCTAATAATTTGCTAATAATTTTACTATAAGCGCATTTGTTTGTTTTATCTTCTCTCATGACGCTGCTTCTGTGACCGTTCTCGTGCTGATTTCAATCTTGGATTTGGCTTTGGCGAAAATTTTTCAGGAACATTTATCTCAAAATTTACTTACTGAGGTTGTTCATGATCATGAAACTCAGGACCTACAGGTTCATCATCTAAACTTGACGGAGTATTTTCTCTAACAAATTGGTTCATTCTATTAGTTATTAACTTTTTCTTTTTGTAGGGTTTGTCTTAGGATGCCCTCCAACTTTTGCAAATTTGCCTTTTATTACGAGCCGACATTTCAGAAACTAGGTTTTTTTTGCCAGATTCTCGCAGCTTTTTATACTTTTGCTTTCTTTTTTCTTTTTCAGCCGCTAATCTTTGAGGGTCGTTCTTAATTTTTTCAGCTATCTTTTTTTTCTAATATTTCTTCTTTTTTTCCTTTTTGGCATAATGTTTCCTGTTTTACAAAATATAACATTTGTAAGATCGATTAAACGTTTGTTTATTTTATACTTCTAATCCGAAGTTTCGAAACAGTTATAAGAATACGTTTACTTAGACCACCACCAAAACTAATAACTGCATCTATATAAACAAATTACGAGAGTAAGTTCAATTTATTTATTAAATAATTTATTTGAAGTTTAATGTTTATGTGTAAAAAATACTATTATTGCACAAAAATAATATTTTTTATATGATCTGCTCAGGGTCCTGGATGGTTCTTAGTATCCTGGGTACCAATTGGACAGGATCCTGAGGCCAGGTTACTGATAATTTTGGTCTAAAATTATAATTAACACACCGATTTATAACTTTCAACAAAAATTAACCCAATCTAGGCCTATGCGCTAGCATCTTACATATCAATACGCTAAAATTTGTCATATTCATTTTTTATTTCGTAAATAAAAATCTTACCAGGATTCTGTGAACTTCACTGATTACGACACCACTTTACTCGCCGAACGCACTGGGCTCACTAAACAACGAGCTAGGTAAGAATAGATAGATGACATTCTTTGTCTCTTTCGTAGGTACTATCGACTCAGCGGAACGGTAAAGACGCACGGCAAATATTCTAGTGATTATTTGCTAATTCAACAGCGATCAGGATACTGATATAAAATCGTGGGGACAAAATGTAAACAAGATTTATTCAATATTTTTTAAAGATATACTAAAGTAATTATTCTACCTAACCAGGAAAAATAGTTAACTTATTAATTTGGGATTCTTTGAAGACCCTAATGTAGAAGTAAATGTATCACGACGCACTTTGAACTAAAATTTGTACGAGGGGACACTGCAGGATCCTGAGAATTCAGTACTTTGAACAGAAATTTTGTTCAGAAAGGAATTGTGAATCTTAAATATTTTTAGTGACCATCTAGAAACAATTGTAATTAATAGTATTCCATCCAAAAAACAATTTTACTAATAATTTTTTTATCATATTTTGGCTGAGACGCCGAAAATTCCTTAGTTTGTAGAACTACCCATATAGTATCTGTTGAATATTACAGCGAATAAATTTGATAAAAATATGTTATAATAATATAACATATATATCGCAGCCATCCAGTTACATCAGCCATTTTATTAGAAGGTACTTTAATTAAACGCCGACATTTAATTGAAAGACTAGGCTTATCGTTGATTAAACTAATATCGCTTAACCTTTAACTAGTTGGCTTATAGTAAGCTAGCCCTTTGAGTTTGCCTGACGTATAATCAGGCAGGTCATTTAAATTTAGTTTAGGCTTAGATTTTTTTTATCCACCCAAAATCAACGATTTGGTTAGTTGTCCTTTAACCATTTCATTGAATGTCGGCGTCCAATCAATGGGGTAGCCGTCCCATTGAATGGCCGATCAAACTAAATGGCTGCGAAATATACATAAGTATTTTTTTATTACAGAGTGTAAAGTAAATGTGTATTTACTTAACACATAAATGTAATATGTGTTTGATATGGTGTGAGAATTGAACTCACAACATGATATGAAACAACGTGATGCACTATCATCATCAACAGCCCGTTTACGTCCACTACTGAACATGGGCCTCCTCTTAACAGACCTTGGTAAACCAGGATCGTTGAGGGATATTGCCATAATCACCACGCTTGGCAGACGGATTGGTGATCGCAGTTAGATGTTAACCTTGGGCTAATAGGCGCTGCTGCCCATCCATCAGCCATATGTCCCTTAGTCGCTACGAACTAACGTAACTTAACTACCTAATAAGGTAAGTATTTTTATCGTTTTCATTTTCACTCTATGTCAGTAAAAAAAAAAGATAAAATAACTACGCCTTAGATATCTTACTCTGTGGGGCTTGGACCTCGGCTCAGGGCGGTCGCTGGCGAATCGCTCAATCCCAAGTACCACAGGGGACTCTGTACCGCAGGGGGCTTAGTTTGTAGGTTTTAAACTATTTATTCAAGTTGGAGCTTTGCTCGCCTTTATTCCCAGTGAAGTAGCAAAAGCCTTAAATACACTTATCCGTATCATTTTAAACAAAAAAGTGATACTATCTGTAGTTAAAGCGATAGCATATATGTTGGAAACACCTTGTATACCTAACAATATGCTTACCTTTGTAGACACGTAAAATATGATTATATCGACGTCTAGACTAAGACAATGGTATAAGACATCATCTACTTATAAGTCTATAGTGACTAGGGATTGCAATATCCGAACAACGCGCAAAGTACAGAACCATTAACCGGTTATGTCTATTACTTTATGTAGGTACCTATTTGATTTTGAACAAGAGTAAACTACAAGGAAAATCTATAGTAATATTTTTAAGGGGAAATATTTGATTGTTTCGTTATATTGAATAGGCTCCGAAACTACTCGTCCGATTTGAAAAAATCTTTTGTTAGTGTATAAGGCCTGATAAGTAACACTTATTATTATCATGTGACAGCAATAGGTACACTTTTTTGGAAGCAATAACCAGCAACACATAGATGCGTGGGTTTATAAAGACACGTTTATTTGTCAAAACATACCTAGTGTAATGTGTAAATATCTTATTCTCCGTCTCGAGTCTGCCGCGATGTCGCATGTCGTGTGTAGAATGCCATAGTAGTCATGCATTTAGTCCAATAATGGAGATGAACATTACTCCTTCGTGCAAAGGGCCACCTAGAACCAGTCCGTATTAGTGGTTCCGGGTGGCTCTTTGCAGGATTTATGGAAGAAGAGTAGCCTTTGCCCTGCAGTGAGATTTTTTTTTAATGGCGAAATCATAACGTGGACATAATTAATATTTTCAAAGATAACGGTATTCATAGATATTGGGTTGTAGTCTTAATATGGAAATGCGTATTAATAAAAAAATCAAAATTAATTATTTTGTCTGGAATGTGACCTTATAAAAACATAGTTTCAAGTTTTTAATTTTCATTTATACATCAATAAAAAAAAACCGGTATTAGAATGAATATGTGATACTGATTTTCAACCCCTAACTTCAACTTATAACAAACCCGAAGACCTAAAAGTTACAGTTAGAAAGCAAATACGTTATGACTCAGCGCCGGTTCTTCCCTAATACCCAATAAACAAGGCGGCTAGAGGGAAATTCTTTATCAAATTAAAATGACTTAGATACTTGCCGTCTCATTTATTAATAAGGACATTGATTGATATTCTTGATTTATGACCAACAGCTCAGCGTAAAATAAAAGCAGGCTAGGCTGTTTTTTATCTGTCTTAGTATCGGCGCTTATTCAGTATGTTTAAAGCTAAACTAGGTACTAAAATAACGACGGAGCTTATCTCTTTGCGAATTTCGTGTAGCGAAGCCATCCCGGGAGCCAGTGCTCTAAGCATGGGTAATTTATTTTCTGTAAAGAAGCAAAGTATGCCCCCGAAGCCAAGCGTTTGTACACATTAACGTGGCACACCTCATGAAAAATCGCTTAGTACGCGTTACTTAGCTTTACATTACAAAGAATGGTGAAAGGGAGCGTTTTTTCCGCTACGTTTCGTATCTATTTTATTATGCGGAGATCAATAAAAACAAATTCTGTTATTAAAGTATAGGACTGAACATTTGAATACCAACGCGTTTTTGATATTATTGATTATTAGAATACGTAGGTATGTTTATATGTGTAGTCTATCTATATACTTATATTAAAATTAATCCCTATTTCCCTTGGTCACAGCATCACGCGTTAACGGATTGTACCGGAAGGTTCTAATGGATGAAAGAATAAGACATATGCACGGGAAATTTGAAAATTTAAGGATATCTAACCATCATAAAAAAAATTCTAACGTAAACTTAGCGCTTTTGACAATATAAACTTTTTTAATGTGACCTTATGGCGTTAGACATAATATTGACAGGCATGATCTGGGGCATTCTGGGAGCACGGCAGTGACCCCCCAAGTCGAGTTAGAAAAAAAAAATACAAATATCATGAAAGAGGATGGAAAACAAGTGAATATCGTTTAAAATATATACTTGCAAAAACTGTTAATCAATCGAACAATTGCCTGCCTGTATTATTTTATGTAGTATTGCAATAACATAACAAAATAATAATGCAACAGTTAAAATACGAAATGGGTCGCTAGTTGTAATATTTTCTAACTAATCTTTGAATTAAACGAAAATAGTTAGAATATTTCACTACGCTAGTTTTGGAGAAATGAATAGACTGCAAATTTCAACTTTAATTACAACACGATGGTTGCAGGAATGGACAGAATCCGCAATTTAAGAAGTGTATTCTGTAATTTCTCCGGGTAATATGTACATTTGTAACCCAGATTTAACCAAATTTGCATAATGCTTTAACTTGTCACATAACAGCGCAGGAACAGTGGCTATACTGAGTTTAAATTGCATTTTGGTAGTTACGGAATGTTTTGGCTGTATGTGCGTTGCATTTCACTACTAAAATATAACCGGCGATAATTGGTCGCATAACTAGTTATATTACGGATATAATTTATTGCATTCCTGGTAAGTACTTCAATTAAGTAGATTTTATGATAGAAAGTATAAAGATCACTTTGTATGACGCTCAATAGCAACGTTTTCAGCAAGTATTAAAAACACGCCTACAATTACTTGTCTAGCCAGACAAGGCCTCAAAGAGAAGGCCTGCGTTATATATATAGCCATAAACATACTTGGCATCAGGGTTAGTGATTAAAGCAAGATGGTCCGTAACCAGCAGCAGCTTCTTTCAGATCAAGGGAGCTGATAGATGCTGCTGCTTAGCCAGGTCATCAATGACGCCCACGGGGTGGTCTGTACTAAGCCGGAAACCACACGGCAAGAAATATGTGCTACATAGTTACAAAATTGTTAATTTATGTCTCAGATAATAATTTACCTATGTCCTTTGTTTTTTCAAGTGTCACATACTGCTCGGTTCTATAAGCTACTATAGACTTAAATTTAACAACATGGAGGGGAATCGAGTCTAATTAACAAACTAATTTTAGCAACGAGTTCTTTAGTTAGAAGTTCAAAGCAATCACTAGTTGTTCTTCTATGCCAGTTTAGTATTTAGTTTTATTGCAGCTTCCAAACAAAATTATCATTATTGATTTCTATAACTTGTCACGAACACTATCATTACGGTTTGCATTATCTTTATTTGTACCCATTATATTATATGGACTTTGTATCTATGTATTATATGTTTTTAAGCTTTCGCGACTTATAAATATAATTAAAAGTATACGCGGGTATACCTAGTTTAATACATGAATAATTAAAAGTCATAAAGACTGATCAGCCCAGCCGTGACGACGACTGGTGTAACCCATGTCGAAACGTCGGATTATTAAAAAGATTTGCCTTAAAATCGTACCGCGATTGAGACCTGATGTGTATACTTTTAATTATTTATGTATGAATCTCATTATACCAAAAACATTGCGCCTGACAGCTAGTGCGGAGCAGCAACATTTAGTACTCGTATAGCGTACTTAATTTATGTAATTACATTATATTTTTCTTCTATTCCTAGATTTAACTATCCGAAATCTACTAATTTAATAAGTTAAACTGGCCTCGTAAACATATACTATTCTTTTCAAAATTCAGTATAATAACTTGAATAGAATAGTAGGTCACAATTAAAATTCTTCTTTGCTCTTAATGCTAGAGTTATAAATATAATTAATTTGCTACTTTGTCCTTACATTTTAGAATGC
This sequence comes from Nycteola revayana, assembly GCA_947037095.2. Lineage (NCBI taxonomy): Eukaryota > Metazoa > Arthropoda > Insecta > Lepidoptera > Nolidae > Nycteola > Nycteola revayana. Next base: position 4,847,334 of record OX344838.1, read on the forward strand.
GAGATTAGTTGTTATAAATTTTGCTGGCAACTCACATCACAATATTTTAAGTTTAAATTTCTTCTAGTCATTTCATTTTATGTAAAAAAAAAAAACTAAAACATAGAATGCCAAAAACAACACGTCAAATAGTAAAATATTAATTAGAGTTGAACTCAGTTCCATAATTATTAAGTACAAAAATAACGTTTTTTATTTAAATTTGCTTAACTACCCTCCCATTTCAAAGCCATATCTGTCACCTATAAGTTTACCATTTGGTCCAGACGCCTGGTGGAGGAGCCGGGTGACCGTAAGGGCCGGGTGACTAGCTCTTACTTCGGCCAACGAATAAGCTTGGCTATCCAGGGTAATGTAGCCAGCGTTTTGCATCCTGCCTGCGGGTGGCGGCCTAAAGGATGTTTTTTTTTATATACAGGGTTACTGGTAACTCGACGTATTCCTTCCTTCCTTCGGTTTCAAATGATTTAATCTGGGATTTTTCATAAAAAAACTAAAACTCTTAACTAATTCAAAAACTACTGAATTTCGGTAGAACATTTGGTGGCTTAATTTGTTGCATTTTAACCCTACTATGACGTCCTGCAAGGAATACGTCGAGTTACCAGTAACCCTGTATAAACTAGCTGACCCGATAGACGTTGTCGTGTCTTAACTAAAACTCTTTATTAAATTGAACTTTTAATATCAGGCATGATAGCAGGACGCATTCTGTCAATGTTATGTCAAACGTCATAAGATTACATTAAAAAAGTTAATAATGTCAAAAGCGTTAAGTTTACATTAGAAAATTCAATATGGTGGTCAAGTTTTCTTAATTTTCCGCGTAATTTTTTAATTTTTGTCTGACATAAGAACCTTCTCCTGAAAATAAAGAATACAACAAAAAAAAGGGAAATTGGTCCATCTGTTCACGCGTGATGCGATGACCAAGGGAAACAGAGTTAATTTTTATATACATATATGTAGAAAAGATTTCATAAATTATAAATATAAATTCATAGTGCTAAGTGCTGTTCTTGAATACGACAGTTATTGGTGTATTATTTTCGTAACTCATCTAGATGGATTAGATCTCAATGGTACAAATGAGACTGTAATTAATTATTTTGCTAGTTTTTCCTTTTGCAACACATGTGTACATTTATTAAACAATAAACTAGCATTCGTGCCAATGTCTTTACCTTATTTATTTATACTTAAATCTAACTGACAAATATAATGAATACTCTTTTAAATACTACTTATTATTTACATCTACATGATATGATATTTGTGTCATTTTGATTGACCAAAAAAAAAGGTATATTTTGAGGACTACAAAACTCTTAATATCTCAACTGTGGATAGGCCCCATCCCCCATCATCGGGCCCACAATGCCAGAGACCGCTTCTGTGGGCTAGCCCCCGCAGGAGACAGCATGTATGCGCTCAAAAATTAACATTTTGCGTCTACACAGTTGAGAGGTTAAATGACCAAAGACGAAAACGGTGTCAGCTATTTTGGTCTATAGATTATCTGTATTCCTGCACCAACGACGTCATAAAGGTTAAAGAAAGGATCGCGTAATAATTTATATTCTTGTACCGAGTTATTATATCCATGAATTTTACAAAATTAAACAAGGAAGCCTGTAATTATTACTACGAGCCTGCAATATACCGATAAAGATCAAATAAATCGGACTTGGCTATCGGAGTCAGAGAATGGAGTCTTTACCTACACTTCTCACAATGGTTTATATCGTTTTCGACGATTAAAGATATACCTATTTACAAAAAAAAATACAAATTCAATTTATATATACAGCCATCTTCTAGTTTTACACACTGAAATTAATATATAGGTTTCTTATGACAAACTGTCAGAAATAAACATCATTAAAACATAATTTGATATTAATTCACTTTGTCATAGAAAAAATATTAAATCTTACGCTTATCTTGTAGGGAATGAACATAAAGGTATTTTTATTCCCATCAACTCCTCAACAGTATGAATATGCGACGGTCGTCGGCTTTATATTATTGTGACTCGTATCATGTTTCGCAGATCCGTAAAATGCGGTCTGATGTATTGTTAGTTATATAATATGACACATCAGCCTAGCCACCCCACGTCAGCGGCCCATGTTGCCCGTCCTACTTTGCGTAAAGGTCTGCCCAATAAAACAGCACCAACTTTTATTTGTAAAGGTTTTTGTCATTAAAATGTTAAGCACGTCGATGGCCAACGGGGCGAGTAATAACGAGTTTTATAAGTTTTCTCTTTATTGGCTAAATTTGAAATTATTCCCAATTGATTTTCTAACAGCAGTTGTAACAATTGGTAGGTTGCTAATATAAGACAAGTGGGAACGCGATTAATATTCGGACGGTGGCACGATGTCACTCACTGAATAATCAGATTTTCCGCACGGGTCGAGGTGACTACGGCGTGATGTCATTACAAGGAGAAACGCTAACCTACTCATGATAGTCTTACCTTTTATCAATATATTTTTTTAAATTAGTAATTTAAATCTTTATCGAACAAAATTTTATTTAATTTCTGTACCCAAACAGGAAATTTCGTTTCAATGCTACGAAATTAATACAAGTCTTAGTCCTCCGTCTCATTTATTTCCTTATTTAAAATACTTTTCTTCGTAAAGAAGGGAGGCCGAGTAAATTGCTGTTGAGTTTTCCTAATACTGAATTCGCTGGATTGTTTTATTTTTATTTCGCGTGAACGATTTAAAAGAATTAATAAGAAGGCCATAATTTATTCCCAAATACGTTTGACCTTGAAATTTATGTAGGCTCTTGAAAACGTAACGGCATGAGACGCAAGAAGCGAAGGCGACCGAATCTCTGCGAAGCCGCCGGGATTAGCGTCAAACGAAGAAAAAGAGAGGCGGGAATAAGTCGTAATCCATGAGACGTGACCTAAATTTTTCCTTAAACATCGACGATTTGATATCCTCGTGAAAACAATTTGATTTCTCCCTTTTCAACCGTGCCCTTCGACGGAAATTAGATTGATTCGTGTTTTACGCATCAAGTTTTGCATAATTGAACTACATACATATTAAGCTGTTGAATCCGCATTTATTTTCTGTATCGATTTTATGCTGATTCTTAACGAAAATAAAGATAAAAACATCTTAGGCTGGATAACTGGATTCCATATGGTTCCCTTATTTTATATTTATAATGAACACACTACATACATGGACACCTACACACACAAACGCATACTCAGACAGCAAGTATACATAGGCGCTCAGAGGGTTTATATTAGATTTATTTATTGTTAGGATCTACTGTATATCTCTAAACCAGTTTGAAACAAACATATAACATGTAATCAATATTGGAGAAGGCACTAGTTTCCAACTCACAATCAGGGCTTATACCTACTATATTATAATTATGATTGTAACGACAAAATGCACTTTACATTTTGTTACAATAAAGATACCTCAGAGCATTTCCAGATGCTCCGATCCGATATCGGTGTCGGACGACGTTAGCCGACAACCGATAGCATAGACACCAAAAGTTGTTTTCACATAATTCCGACAAAATCGTTCCGATTCGGTCATTTGGTCGATAGCTTCGTGCAGGCGAGGTCATCATGGCAAACTTTAAATAGAAAACTTTATTTATTTTGCTGTATCTATTATATTTGAGACGCAAAAAAAGATCTGTCCAAAGTGTACTGCGAAAGCTAGATATTCAGAGGGAGCATTTTATACTCTTTTTAGAAAGCTACAAAAAGCACCTGGAAATAATAATGCTAAAAATCGGGATCTGCGCACACAAAGACAATGTAGATACACGTATAGTACACATGCAAACATTATTGTCCGACAGCTCACGGGCATCCGTTGGTGCCGCCAACACATCGGTATCGGCTCCGATATCCGATATCGAGTCGGACAATATGAAAGACAGATACATATTTCATACATTAAACTCCCTCCGATATCGTATCGGCTTCCGATACCGATATCGGATCGGATAATCTGAAAACGCTCTAAGTATTTATTTGAAGATTTTGTGCCGAAGAGGAAGGCACACATTGGTAACAAGATCTTACAGGTTTATGTTTTTTATTGATTGATGTATTTTAAATTGATTTTCAGTTATTTAAGCACTTAATTTAAATAATTGTGGATGTGAACTTCTAACAATCTGCATCCGCATCTGCATCCGCGGATGTCTAAATTTTTGCATCCGTAACAACCCTGAATATTAGTATAATTTATTACTACAGTACATTTATTAAAAGGTTTAATGGAGACATTTAAAAATAAAATTGTACATGTACAGACGAAGTGGCGTGTAAGGTTCACCTGACATTGAGCGTGTGCGTTTATCGAGCATTTAAACGACGCCAACAACGCGAGCGCATTTAAGACATGATCGAGGAACCCACACGCCAAATATGGGGCCAGGCTTAAAATAATTGAAGAAATAATTCAGTCATTATTAAATCATTTCGTAGCTATCTCGCAGTTTCAAAGGGTTTTAGCCTAGTCGATGTAAAATTCATCATGCCATTTCAACTTGTTTAATGGAAAAGTTAATCCGCAAACATTTTAACACACTCGTTTTATTATACACAGTAAAAAAGCCTAAGTAACACGCTTAATTTACTAAAACCCTAAAACTACAACAAAGTAAATTGGTTGGTATACTCTCTCTTTAGGTTCCGAGGAGAATATTGACGAATCAAAAAAAAAAATGGATTGTGTTTTGTTTTTATCCGAATGATGAAAGTGTTATTCAAAAAAAATGAACAGCACGAAGCTACCAGTCAGTCCTCCGCAAGGGCAAACATCCGGGTATTGCCGTGGCCTGCATGATAGCTATACCGCAATCCGATACAGCACACATGGGACATGCTCCAGAGACTGTTCTCAGAGGAACTGAAGGCCTAGTTAAAATATCACTACAGCGGAGCGATCGCTAGCAGAAAAACGCGAAAGTGAACGTCACGTGATTAAGCGACCGTATTTACCAAATGATGGGCACTCATTGGTAGATTCTTCTTTGAAACAAGTGATTTGTTCGTTCAGATTTCGGTTTAATCATGTGCACATTTCAGTTTCATAAACCTTGTAGATAGCATAGCGATTTTAATTGTATACCTACTATATATATATATGTGATTTAGCAAAAGTTTTGAAACGGGTTTCTTCTTCTTAGTCGGTCCCTCATATCTGAGGATCGTAGTCAGCATCAGGGTTGCACCTGGAGCGGATGATCTGTCGCCACCGGTTTCTGTCCAGCGCGTCTCTCACGACCGTGTAGGATTTCAAGGACAACGAGTCTTTAATTTGATCAGTCCATCTTGTTGGTGAACGTCCGCGTGATCTTTTGCATTCTGTGTTTCCATCCACTATCAGTTTTGAAACGGGTTTAATAGGTATTTAATCCTCATAGAGCCACTTTATTTTGCGCTATTGAATATCATAGGATTAAATTTGTCAAAAGTGCCTTCTGATGGTAAAACCGCGCGGAAAGACAAAAGTAAGATACTATTTATTTTTTCTTATACTGCTATAATAGAACGAAACGAGCCCAAAAGAAATGGCCTTGCTTTTTATAATTTCACGAACAAAACAAGAGGCGGATCATTCGCTAGATGTAATCTAGCTAAATGTTAAAGAGCAACGATAACATTAACCGCTTTTGTGAATCAAATGAAAACTACGCACTGGGGCTGCGTTTCTAAGTAAAATTATTCGTTGCTTTTAGATTCAGTATTATTATTGTCCCATGGTATTTAATACATTATAATCCATACGTAATTTTATTGTAACTTTTATTAAGCGAAGTTAGTAGCCTATATATTATACTAGCATCCCGCGCGCGGTTTCACGCGCGTAACTCCCGTTTCCTTCATAATTAAATATAGCCTGTCTAATATAATCCGGGGATAGTGTAGCTGTCCAACGGTGAAAGAATTTTTCAAATCGGTCCAGTAGTTTCGGAGCCTATACAATACAAACAAAGAAACAATCAAATATTTCCTCTTTATCATATTAGAATATTAGTATAGATAATAAGTACCTATTGAAATCAATGATCAAGCATGAAATACCTAACTACGTTCACGCAATAAGTTGATATTGATTTCTTGTTGTGTTTACTGAATGAGTTTACATTAGCCATTACTTTGTTTCTGTCAACATAGTAAGATACAATTATAATTTATGAATGTAGAAGACTACGGTAACGCATTTGACAACTGTAAAAGACGAATGCTTTTCAAAAATCAGTTTTTGAAAAAGTAATAAATATAAAAACAATTCAATGCATTTCAAAAACTAATACATGTATTTTAGTTAGTATAGTACCTAATAACACATAAATTTTACATACAACATTCGTAAATGGCTACTAAAAAAGAATTCTTTTACCGCATATCAGATAATATTAGTAAGTACAACAAACTGTCGCTATAACTTGCTATCAAAAAGACTAAGTGCACAGCAAAAGGAATTTAACTAACATTTAGCAAATGAGCGGCGTTACCCCACCACTAATTTACAAAACATAAGTTAAATTCCAATAGACGTAAAAAATACTTAATTATTGCAAGTGCATAAGTCTTCTAGGAAAATTAATAAAATAAAACATAAATTTAATCCATCCCAGTCAAACGGTTGGGATTCCAATTATGTGACTTTCCTTAATTTGATGTGGATTCAGTATTCTTGAACAGTCATTATGTTCCTACAGCTCAGAAGCATAAGGTCGGATGTGCCATTATACTTTTTTTTTTGGACGGACGAATGTAGTTAGCCCCGAGGCTTTTCCTACTTCACCGGGCACAAAGGTGAGCAGAGCTCCAGCCTAGATAAATACCATTATACGTCAGAAACATTCGTCGTATGTGCTATTATTGTAAACTGGCACTTACGACCAAATGCTTCTAAAGTATAATAGACATCCGTTCTTATACTTCTGAGGCCTAGAATTTTGATTAAATATCAAAATATATTCTATTAATAAATCATTTGCACCTACATAACCTCCCTAGCCTGGTGGTGTGAGCCGTAGACTTCAAGTCTTGGATATAGGACGTGTAATAAGCTCGAGGTACCGGTTACCATAAACCATCTTCGACCATCGTATACCAGGCAAAGAACTGATCGGTAAAATGTGGCCAACAATCAGGTGCACCAGAATGCTGACTAAGTATAATTAAAACGCCATAGGAGGGCTGCACTATTAATTTTTCCATTTGTTTTTTGTAAACCACAACTCTCGAACTAAATTCATGAACTCAAAGCACTCCCAGACTCCGAACAACTATTGGAACTAAGGAACCCAGAACACCAGATCTCGAAGCCACCACCATAACCGCTGAACCATCTACCAACCACTGATGAACCACCCTAGATATTAATAATTTAAATATTTTATCATTTTATAAGAGACAAAATATAGCTAGGAGCAAAAATCTAGAAATATTTTATTTGGATACAAAAATCAATAACCGATTGTAGTGACCTAAAAATATGACCAAGTCATGTAAAATGAATAGAATGCTCAAATGATAAAAAAAAGTATAACCAAGATACAATATAACTGTCATACGCTTTGTTTCAGCAGATTATATTTGAAACCTATTAGGAACAAATTCTTATTATATTGCTTTATGGGCACTATTCCAAAACTATCTCTGAAATGTAAGATTTTCCAAAACTATCTGTGAAATGTAAGATTTACGGAAGCGAAAGTCTCTAGTGAAATCAACGTATCAGATATCGATTTGATGTCAAAGTGCACTGAAATTGATGTAGACCCCAGTACCAATCTTAACGAAATGTTAGAAAAGTAAATTTCAGTAGCATATTTAAAACGATCGCTGCGGCAATCGAGCGCTTTAATAGAAATAACTTTTAGAGCTGCTCCACAATTATTGGAAAGGGCTTCAGAAGATTAGGCGGATTACGTGTATGTGAACAAGCCGATATAATTCGTCCACTCTCTGCGCTATGTTTTAATAACCCATATCACGGATTAAAGGGTTTTGGTTTGCGTATAATCCTTTCTTATTTCTTCGTAAATGGATATTGAAAAAAAAATTTGATGGGCCCCTTTTTATCGGAAACTCTTTTTAGAAGTGCTCTATTTTGCCTCTCGAAATGATGTCGATTTAAGGTGAATGAACGAGCAAAATCCCTCTACATGGAAGAGGCGGTCCTGAGGAGGTGATGAGTTTATACAGTACCATTTAGTCGACGGCGCACCTTGGAACCAATAAATTGGCGTCAAGAATACGCTTACTTACTTCTCAGAATATTTTACGTTCCCGTCGCTTTTCTTATGTGAAAAGGGTGTCGCTTTCTTTTGGTTATGGAACAAATCTTAAATGTAAGTGGTTCAACATTCAATTTCTTCCAATCTTGCTTCAATGCTACTTTGATGGCGAAGCTTTCTTTGCAAAATGTAGGTAGCATTATGTTTACTTTGTTGAATGAATGAAGCGAATGAGTTTTTAAGGATATGTTTTAAACATGAAAGGAATATGAATTGTTGTATTTATTGAAAATTTACACAGGGAAAATTTGTTGACAACAAGAGAGTACTGTAAATTGATTCTAAATGAACACACGGCTTATCCTGAAATTGGCGTCGAATAAATTTGGTTATAGCTAAAATTTGCAAACCCGTTGCTATGTTATTATGGTAGAGGTATAGTGGCTACTATGTCTAGAATTTCATTTAACGATCCCTGCTGGACAATAACCGTCCGTGGAATTTAATGGTTCGTAAAGCGGTCTCGATTAAAACTGCCATCTGTATGGATAAGGTCAACAGTTTTAGCATATGAAGGCAACTTTTAATGAGTTTATGAGTGTTCCTGGCGACGCGCGGCGCAGGTACCGCAACCGGCCGCTGATGTTATTCCCGAGTCACCTATTCCACATTATTAGCTATCCTATTAGTGTTTAACGACAACTTGTTTTATGATTTTGTTTCATCAAGGGAATTACCGTTGTTGCGACAATGTGTTTAGTAGATTTCATAAACAATTAACTGTGTATATTATAATATCTACTTAGAAAAATTTAACTATGAAGTATAATTACTATGTTTCATATAATAGGTGCATAAATATGGTTAAAATGTCATGCACGCGTATTCAATAGGCTACGGATCAGCACCGCCCTTAGCCGTGCCTTCGCATAAACCCAAAGTAAGCACGTTATCAGTAGCTCCGGCATGTCGAATCACTTTCCGTTGGTCGATGCCTAGGTTACGCCATACTTACGTATCGACGTATCGCCGATCTTGAAGTTGATGAAGAGACGCATGAACGTCGATTCGATGGTTGACCTCGTGTCACAAGAAGTGATGCGTTTACGTAAGGATTCCGATTGTGTAAGGATACGGACCAGCTTGAGTTAATAGGTAATGTATGACCTGGAAGTATAATGTATGAAGGACTTGGGGTTCTCACCTATGAATATCTTATAAATAACTTCGTAACAATTTATAAGCAATTATACTCACGTACTCAGTTATAAGCTAATTAGCCTCATCCTCTTACAAGGCAATGTAACTGGCTCCCGACTGCACTGGTGGCTCAGTGGTTACGGAAGTTGCTTCTGATACCTGGTGTTCTGGGTTCGATTCCCACCCGGGACAATTATTTGTGTGAACCACAAATAGTTGTTCTGAGTCTGGGTGTACTTGGTGTCCGTGAAATGTATGTTTGTAAAGTCCCCCGCGACACAGGGATTTATTTCCCTAGTGCGGGAGTTGTCTTTTAATAAAGAAAAAAAAAAGAAAATGTTGACTTCCTTAGTAACGATGCTTAAATAAATCATAAGTAGATATATTATTAAAATTTTGTCTATATTAGACTTACGTAAATATTTACGTATCAGGCTAACAAGGGATACTTTTATTTACTATCGTCCCTGTATTATTTTCTATTTTATTTTTGTATAACTTGAATATAATAATTTTATTTTATTTTTATTTATTTCATTATATACCTATTCATTTAGTTTTCAATTTAATATACTAACTTTACTGCGAAAACTGTAATTAATAGTTTCTATACAACAACAAGGGTGGATTTAGATGTTGAAATTAAATATATTGTTTAATAGGTAGTACGCTACTCCATCAATACAGTACATAATACCTTAAATATAGTTGAATTATATGATTGAACAGGTAAGTTTTTTTAAATTTATTTAACACAATTAAGGTTACATATTATTAATATACACTAGTATACCACACAAACCATACTATAATACCTCTGAGTAAATAAATAACACTACTTGTGTTTTAAATGCAATAAATTAATGAAACAATAAAGGTAGCAACGCGTGTATTAATCACGCAGGAACGTAGAGTTGCTGGAACACGGCTGTCGTAAGTTTTTCCTTCCGTTACTCTATATATTTGAGACGTCATGTACAAATGTTGCAGGAACAAGGTGCAGAAAGTTGGACAGCAAAAGGGATATAAATCAGCGCGTGGAGTGCGCCAGATGGCAGCTTGTGAATAGTTCTGTCGAGCGCCGACCGCGTATGACATTCGATTACCCTTGTGCCAGGACGACTAAACATTACTTTTATCTAAAATGACGCATCGACCATTGTCAATTCTTGCAAAATTAACTCATATACTGACGCCATAGTTCCCATTTTGAATTGCGTTGAAATATCTGTGGGCTATCAAAGAACTGAAACAGTGAAACGTATACGGCAACGCCGCGGCGCATAGGGACTCGCCAATAATATATTGGAATATTGAAAACAAAACATACGAAACAAACTCTTTTGATGCTATAATTGTACCTGAATAGTTTCGTTCATCCAGCGAGGGTAATCCACGCAGGTTGAACCAAACTATTCAACTAGCAACTAGTTGTCCATTACACTAGCAAGTTTTATTTTGTAAAACTGGTATTGAGTATACTATGAAACATCAAGGAACACTTCAAATTAAAATAACTACCGACTCAACCCGGTATCAAAATACATACTTGTCATCCACTTAAAAAACAAAAGTTAATGTATGCTTTTAAATATAATATAACTAAACTTTTCTCAATAATCACTCTAGGTATCTGTTGGAGAAAACCGAATGAAAATCCTTATCCTTTCACGTTTTTGAGTTTATCTTGAAGAGTCAGGAAATAGACTTTGTTTTATAATGTTAGGTAACATTTCGAAGCATGGATTTAAAAGTTCCAGTTGATCAATACACAGTTGACAAAAATTTGGTCTTATACGATTCGGTCTGCTTCTGTTAACTTTTGGTAAAATTTTACCTAATATCTATATTTTCTCGTTTGATTACAAAAATCTGAAGTGCTTGACTGTTATAATTTTTTCTTTGGAGTTAGTAAATCGCAAGAAAATTATGGCATTAATTAAGGATGAAGTATCTTTATTCACGGCTACAGATATCACACATGCCCTGTTTACTTGTGAATAATGCTACAAATTTTTTTTTACCTATTAAGTCTCGAATATACGAAGTCATCAACTTATAAAGTTAAAACACAAAAGTAAAATACTGCTTAAAATTTGAAATATGAGTGCAGTCATTAAAATATAGTAGTAAAACAATTTTCTGTTAAACTTAAACGATTTTGGTACAATAGCGCACATTAATGAAAGTACTACAAATTCACATAAAAACATTTTATACGCGTTTTAACGTACACTATATTTTTGTTATAGTACTTGTCACGCCAGTTTTGTAACTCTACAGGCTCTTTTCACTCTACCGATATGCAGCGAACAGAATTAAATTATATAAAAATGTTCATAGAAAATTGAACGCAAATGAAAAGGTTAACGCTATGTTCAAATAATTTAATAATCCGATTCACAAAAATAAAGAAGACCTAAGTAACTTAATAAGATACTTTAAAGAAAAAAAAAAATCATAGCAATTTCCTCGTTGCCAACTAAATTGTTGTCTGGAATATTTTTATGAAGGGCCTTGAACATTGTTTCACTTTTTCCCGGACGATACCTTGAGCGGAGGACATTTTATGACGTGAGATAACATTCCTTATTAGATTACTTTGAATTGTGAAGTGCTCTATTTATGTTAAAATTTACTTGTTGTATTGTGGAATAATCGTTTTATTGCATTCGGTTTTTGGTCATGTACTAACAAAAATTAAAAGTTAGTAAACGTTAAAACCATCACACATATTTTTTCTGACGTAGTCCAAAAAGAATATTAATAACTGTGTTTGGAGGACATAACCAAATTATACAGGGTTATTGGAAATGTGACGTATTCCTTAAAGATAAGGTCTAAAGCAATAGATTTGTTACATAATGTTTTACCCTAAACTAGAATGGTTTCCCACTTATTGGAGATATTCAATCGTAAAAATAACGCATTTAATGATCACTAGAAAAAGTACTGTAGTTTCTGGCCATATTATTATTCATGTTGATTGCAAAGACTGTTTTCTATGACATAATATTGAAATAGCTGGAAATATCATGGTATTTTAGTAAATTTTGCATTTACCGAGGTCCAATCTGGATTGTTATTAAAAGTTTAGGGCACGTCAATATATGACAAAATATGTTAGTTTTGACCTCATATTATTATCTAACATTGTAACAGGAATACGTCACATTTCCAATAACCCTGTATAAGTGAAGAACACCAAAGTTAGCCAGATGTACCATGTTTGGCCGATCGGTCGTTTGCCTTTTTAGACCTAAAGTCCGAGCAGCCCACAAACTGTAAAGTAGATCAAAACTTAAGAGTCATCATACCTCAATGTCCCACGCCAGCGACCACCCTGCGCTGAGTGCCAAGCCCCTCTATCGCATATTGATTGCATGTTGCCTAATTTGTAGTTTTGAAACCATTTATTAAGCTAGCTGGAGCCATAACAAGGATGAATCAAATACGATCTCTAACCAAACACTTAATAGGATATTCCCAAAGTTTCTTGTCAGTATCATAGCATAACATCCAATAAGTACTTGTGAACTATCCACATATAAAAACATTTGTTATATTCCAGATGAGCAATTCGTCTTCTTATTGTTTTTTTTGTGAGCAAGGTTGTTTCTTATAGACAAAAACAGCCTCGTTATTTACTGAGTAGACAACTAAGATCAACATTCTAACAAGCATTGAGTTAAAGATTAAAGATTACTATATCTAATTTATATCAGAAGACAAAAGCACCGTACTAATAGGATCTAGTATAATTGTAGCATTCAAATAATGAACTTGTATAGTATTAAAACGGATCAAAGTAGATATGTTCAAAGCTACGATTCTTTTGCTGTTTCACCTGGAAATATTAAAGGTAGAATGATAGCGTGACTAAATTTTTAATTTAGCGTCGAATATATAGATTTTATCAAAATTGTTAAGTTAAGCGACATTATGCGCTTTGGCGGCCACTGGACTTCATAAAACTTGTGAATGTAAAGTTAGATGCAGATACGATCAAATCCTATCAAATAGGTATAAAGCATCATCCAATAATTTGTCACTCAATTAGAAGATATGTTCAATTATCATTAGGTTCCAATTTTTTGACGTAGCTCAAAAAATTGTAATAGCTTTATTCGATCTGCCTTTAATGCGCTCACTGTTTAGTAAGAAGTAACGAAGGTACCAATCCACTTAAAATTACTAAGTCATTGGTAAAAGTATCCTGGTTAACACTGACAACATTTACGCATCAAATACTTAATATTTTAGCACAGGAATGAGAAGATAAGGTGAATTCATAGGTAGTTTACTGAAAGCCGAGGCTAGTTGAAATCTTCAGTAGATTTCTTGTTGAAGTTGGACTTACTTAACTGGATTGTTTGTTCTAGGTAAACGTATTCATCAACAACTTTGGGGGTACACTTCCCACTTTCGACATTAACCAGCTTTAGCGCTACATGAGCTTGAAAGCAAAAGTCAAGTAAAGTTGATAATTGTTTTGTGTTTTGTCGCAGTCCAATAGGTTCCGAGATGGCCAACAAAGAATGTGTCATCGGATTTTTTCTCACAAAAATGATTTCAGTTGAATTGGATTCGAAAAGTTAGATGTTGTTTCACACCTAATTTATCTTTGAACTTGTTAGAATTCCATCCCACTGAGATTGTTATTAGATTAAACAAATATAAGTAGCGAAAATTTTGTACTTAAAATAGGTAGTTCCTGTGCATTTTTGTCTAATCGTCTTTGATATTCGGGGAAATGAGCGGGAACACATTTTATTAAGATAGACGTTTCGTACATATCTACCTAGATTTTCTATGTATTATTACCGAGTTTGCTGAAAAATTATTTTATAATCGTGAATATTATTTTATACATAATTCAAAGTTAGTTATAACATCTCTGTGTCACTATACATTAGTATGTACAAAGCTTGAATCCCTGGCAAGCAGAGCGAATGATTATAAGCTCTCGGGTGGAATTAAGAATACAAAGGCACAAACAAATCAGTTTGCTGTAGTGTAGTAATGTTTCCCATATTATAGTTTTCATCAAATTTGTGATTGAAAATGATAGTACCTACCTAGTTTTACTCAAAATATTTTATTAAAATTTAAACCTAATAGAAATGTTATAAATTGAACGTGCGTTTTTTTTATAGAATAGGGAGGCAAACGAGCAAGTGGATCACCTGATGGTAAGTGATCACCATCACACACACTCGCAACACCGGAGGAGTCGCAAGTGCGTTGCCGGCCTTTAAGAAAGGAATAGGCTCGCTTCGTGAAGTTTGCCATATTGCGTGATAATGAGAAGCCGTGTAGTTTTCGGTTTATAATAGACCACCATATAGACATATTGGCGTCGTAAGAGGCGACTCAGCGACTTACACTTGATGGATGGGCAGCGGAGTCTATTAGATCAAAGATACTCCCATCCTACTGTGATCACCAATCCACGTGCCAAGCGTGGTGATTACGGCAATTTTCCCTTAACGACTCTGACCAGCTAAGGTCTGTTAAAGAGAAGCATGTGCTCCGCAGTGAACGTAAACGGGCTTATAAATTTATAGAGGCACAGCATTTTTTTTTATTGAGTTATATAGGTCTGTACATATTTGGGATGAAGAAAAAAAAAGGCTATCTGTCTTGTGTTTATATCAAGAAATATATATTCGTGCCCTATATCATTATAACGGCGGAATTGTTATACTAATTTAAAGTGTCATTGGCTGCACTTTAAAATAGTACCTATAAGAATTGATTCTGAATAGCATGCAGTACCTAATAATTGACGAAAAGGGAAACTTCTTCGTATCATGTATTTGTTCTTGACTACTTAATTTTCCTGTCATTCATTTAAGGTACACGGAAAAAACCACTCGAACTAATTGGCTCATTGTTATTCAGCATAAGTCACATATAAGTAACGTTTTTGTTACTTAGGAAATTCCAGATGTGTACTTACCCCTATATGGATATTTGTGTATATAAGTACCTAGTTGTGAGTATGTAAATAATATGGTTACCTCTGATGTTACAGTTCAAGTAGTTGTTATCGATAACATAATAATATCTCATTAAAAATATCATGCATATTTTTATTTTATGAGTACAAAGAGTTATGAAATAGATTTTGAATGTTTTATTCAGAATGTATATTATTATGATTTATGGACGTTAATTATTTTTTTAAAGACTACTAGCAGAATTTTGCAATCAACTACTATTCTTGGTAACCCCCCGTGTTAAGCTAAAATGCTTGTGTTACGAGTGGGTTCACGTCGGTAGTGCAATGGGTGGGGAAGATCGCAAGTCTGACGCCCTAGCTAGTAGCTCATTGGGCTACGGCCGCTTATATTACATGTGAAGATAGACGCATTAACAAAACTTTAAATAAAATACATAAATATAAGTAAAGTAGCAAATTAAATTTAAAACTATTAAAATACAAACCAAAATGCCGTAGCATAGCCATCTTATTTTATTCACAAATAATTCTCAGGCAATATGAATGTCTTTAAATGTTATTGAACACTTAATGGACAAGTTTACCTTATATTTAATAAAAAAATATAGAATAAGAATTTCGTCAATAGGTCGTCATGTTGCAAATTGAATTTTAAATAAATTTAATGTTTAACGTGTAATATGTAATAACTAATAATACACGTTAAACATTAAAGTTATTTAAAAAACAACAACCTCCGGGTATTTGGCTCGCTTTAAATCACGGAGGTCGTGGGTTCCATCCCCACGCTGGACAAAAAATCTTTGTGTAAATTCTAAGATTTCTTTCCGGGTTTGGTTAGTTGAGAGACTGCCCTCCGTGCCTCGGAAAGCAAGTTAAGCCGTTGGTCCCGATTGTTATAACATCATCTATAACAATCGTATACCAGGGAACGGGCAGCAGCGTTTTCTTGTGTGTGACAACATAATTCTGCGGTCACCAACCCGCCTGCCAAGCGTGGTGACTATGTCAAAACCCTCCCTCGAGAGGAGGCCTATGTTCAGCAGTGGATGTTGTACGGGCTGCTGATGATTTAATAATACGAATGTTTTATATTCAGTGTGGAGTAGGTAATGTTACATAGAAACCTCGACTTTTACGACAATGTTATAAAGCAAGGTTCAACTATTTATATTTTTTACGATAATTGCATTGCACTATAACTAACACCACTTCACGTGACGGTAATTACAACTCAAAAACTGTGTGCCATTAAAAGTATAATGTGGTTGGTTTTTGTAAAAGTCGGTGGGACGGTATTCTATTTTGGAAATTGTACAACCAAAATCATTCCAACGCTGTTTGCATAAAATGTAATGGCAGATTGCGGCCGTGTCGGGAAGTACTGCCAGCGATTCGCATTGTGCCATCTGCACACGTTTAGATCCCTTATAAAATGTTACTACGCATTATCACACGTGGATATGGCTTCGGGCTCGCGGTTATTTCGAAATGTTACCTTTTTATGACACTAATGGAAAATACTGTTTAGCTTCAGCCACGTATTTATTTTACGCACTCGATGTGATCCAACCCGATTTAATCGAAAATTTTTATTTCTGTTGCGAACAATTCATCACTGCAACACGTAATTTATTCTTTATAAAGCTGTCGATCAGTTTGTCAATCTATGGACATTGGACATGCTTTGCTCTGGTTATTCATGTTTTACTACATACGGATATTTTACGCAAGCCTCATGAAGAATTTCGTTACATGTCATATGACATTTCGTCGGTGATACTCCAAAACCGCGTAAGTGACAGTTGCTAATAAGGTTGAAAATCACATGTACCTAATCGATCTACTTCCTTTAAAACATGTACAAAGAAAATATTCATTGACAGATAAAATTAGACCTTATTAGCAACTGTCACTTACGCGGTTTTGGAGTATCACCGACGATTTTAAATGTTTTGTGAGTTAAAAAATTATGACACGTGCCTATTCATAAATCGGGTTGTAAACACAAATTTTAATGCTTATATTTGGATTTACTTTTGTTAAATCAATATTACTTTTAAATACGGGCTGGTATATTAATATTAGTATTTCCGCAGTGAAAAGATTTTGTGATGTTAGAACTATAGAATTGTTTCTTTTTGCAGTATGCACTTGTAAACTAGCATAAAAGCTTTTCCTTTGGGAAGATAATTGAATTTCACTTTGTGAACTATGTGATCGCTATTTAACTGTAATTGTTTTTAACTCTTATGTAAATTATATTTTAATGAAACAAACTATTTTAAATTTTAATCATACTAAATAAAATAGCCTATAATGAAGACTACGTAACTAAAACAAATTACTAACCTATGTGAGATATCATATAAAAGCAATCAAATACATAGACGGTAAGTTATTTAAGTATGTATGACACTATGTTAACGTTGTAAGTATATATAATAAAATATACCTACTACAATTATTTATTTCAATTCTTGAATAGTCTTCATAAATGGTATGATTTTATGTTTTATATTTATGTCAGTATTCATATTTTACAAATATCTGTACTATCTAGTAAAGAAAGGAAATTCGGCCATCGTATTTAAAACATTTTTCAGACACGTATCGCAGCCAAATGACGCGTTCTGTAATTTCTCTGACTGATATAACTCTATCGGCTATAAATGAGATTTAACATGAAACGAAATGTGTAAAGTTTGGTATGGCACGTAAGGTTGTGCAAATGACCATATAAATCATGCTGACTGACGTTAAATTGACATATCATAGTCATAAATCAAAGGGAATACTATAGGAGCACAAGTTTTGACAAGCCACTTAACTCGGCCTGGGACAAAGTGGTTTTTGGTGAAATTTACTTACCTACGACTCGTACATGGTTCGAAACCATTATTTTTATTCCTTTAACCTTTATACCTATATCAAACGTTAATTATTTATTCATACAACGGAAGGTAACAATTAGGTATTTAATACGCAATGGTTGAGTAGCAGGAATATTTAATAGTGTTCAATTAAAATAATATTAGTTAAATACCGGAGCACTTTAGGAAACTAGCTTGATTGATTTAATATTCTATGCAGTAATATTGAATCACATAGTTAAATGATTATGAATGGATTTTTATGTTTATGTGGCAATCTATATTAAGTCTAAAATCTGGTAAAGGCCGCGGGGTCACGGTGGATGCAGGCCGCCTATTGTAGCAACTGGAAATCTATGAGGGAGGCCTATGTCCAGCAGTGAACGTCCTATGGCTGAAACGATGATATTAAGTCTGAAAACCTCTTTGTCTTTTGTCGCAAATAGTTTTATGTTTTGAATACGCGTCTAAAGGCTACGGTAACTAACACTTAACATGTTTTGATAAAAAACTACATGAATGCACACGATCCAATACGTGGAGATCATGTCGTTCCATCTGTTCATTAATATTGAACCATCAGGTCGGTCCGCGGCGGGCGTTTTATTGCCTGTACAAAAAGATTCATTCAAGATACTATTTTTTTTTTTATATTTGGACTAGTTAACAAATCAACAGTTGAGTATCTATACTATTTTTTTATATTATAAAGAGGAAAGAGTTGTATTTTTGTGTGTGTGTGTGTATGTTTGTAATGAATAAACTCAAAAACTACTGTGCCGATTTAAAAATTATTTTACCATTGGACAGCTTCGTTCACCCTGGCTATATTTATTGCTAGAAAAGATTAGGGATCCTTAGGGTGCCCACACAAAACTGCGAATTCGCAATGCATCGCAAATATCCGAGCTTGCACGTAGATATTTGCTGCATGCGGCGTCGTATCGCATCGCATCGCGGTTTTGTGTGGGCGCCGCCCTAACTAAAACTTAAGTAACGTAACCCAAGGTGTAAAAAAGTGCCCTAAAACCTCTTTCGCCGCATGCGCTGCGGAACATATTGATGATAGAACAAAAGTATGTTTTACAATATTAAAGAACATATCAATATCTAAAAAAACTTCGCGATACTATATGTCTAACCATAGTAATTATGTAACTATAACTACTTTTTTGTTTTTTACTAAACTAGACCATCCCTAAAGTACCACTTTATTCATATTTTCGTATTAATCCTTATCCAAATAAATTATTTCTCATTTAAGACTGTTTCAGTACCTGTTGATTACTTTTCAAATTATTAAAATCGGCCAATGCATTCAAAAGATATAACGAGTTAAAAAATGTGAACGTAAATAAAATATTAATATAAGCCGTGACATTGCAACAGCAAGACATTTATTTCTGCAAGATTTTCGATTTCGGGTTGGATTGTGGCTACAAGATTTTCAAGACTATGGTCAGTTTGAGCCAATCCATATATGTTTATTCCAAAATTAAATGTTTAAAATAAAAGTCCACCGGTGCTCAGCCGGGGCGGGCCGCTATTTCTAAAATAATTTGTGTGATCGATGTGGGATATAGTAATTAATAATAATTCATTTATTTCAAATAACTGATTCTCAACTTTTTAGTAAACAAAACAAATGAGGTGCTTTGCCTTTGTTAGTACGTTATATTTAATTAAAATAAATAAAACAAAATGAGGATTCTATGTGTCAAAACTGTATATTTTTTTAATGAATATAGGTCATCTTTTGAATGAAAATATTTATAACTTACTGTAGAAAGCAATGAAACTGTAAAGTATGTTTTTGTAGTTTTCCATAAAAAATACAATAATTTTTTAATGAATCTAATTATTAATATACTTTTGTAGATTTGTAATTCAACGTAATTAAATCTGGAATCTTTCTTTTTACTTTAAGGGTGCTTGCCCACTTCCGATAATCGGAGACCGACTTTTTGTAGGCGGATCGGTGCATCCCGACCGATCCGATTGTCGGTGTAAATGGAATGTCCGGAAATGTATGCGTTAACGCACACTGCTCACTGACAGTCGGCCACTTGCACTTGCCAGGAGGAAAAATCTGCCCGATTATCGTCTTTACAAAAAGTATGAAGTGGGCGGGCTCGCTAAAACGAACATCGACATTCTGAATAGGATAATTTACAAGTTGTGTCACGACATTTTACTAATAAAACGCCATCTCCAAAGATATCGTTATTTTGTAAATATCTCACTATAATTTAACGTTTTAGCTTAAATAAACACTACGTCTGCGATGATTTGACAATATCAAGTATAGCTAACACTAGATGTGGAAAGGATAATCCATACATACATTGCTGTATGTTGGAAGTGGGAGGATAATCCATACATACATTGTTGCTTGTATTTTACATTGTAACTCAGTGTCATATTTAGTAAATTATTCTCTTTAATCTTTAATTTAAAAAATATTCAGTGTCAATCCACACAAAAGTTTACAACGGACATAATGGGTAATAATTCCTTAACAAGACTGAATAAGGTCACTGGCAAAAGATTTCATAGATATTACTGGACGTAAAATTCTAAGCTAAGTTTTTCAATTAAAAATGAAAGTAGTAACGCTAGTAACGTATAGCTCGACAACTAGGAAATAATTTTACGCTAAAATTTTTAGGGTAACTATCTTCATTTATTCATGCAACGTTTTACTAACCTTTGACAAGAAAAATCTCGAATAAATTTTGCTAAACATTATTATAAAATGAAAATGAAAACGTTTATTGATAATGTAGACGAATCGATCGTACTTATTATAAGTCAAATACAATGATAATAAAAAAAAAACAGTCTTTACTAATAAATTAGTTTACATTTCAACAATAATGTTATTAAATAAAATTTATTAATATTGTTATGGCATGTTCGTAATTAATCGCTTATTATAAAATATAATTAAGATCAACCAGCGCGGGCTGGGATCGGGTCTGAAGCATAGAACGCGTCGCGAGCCTCGCCTTGCGAGGACGACCGGACCCTATCCTAGCTTCCTACGAGTCTTTCTCTAACTACCTATGGTGTGACACTCACCGAAATACTTCGCGTAGGTACCTGGTACTTTCAGTATTTATGGAAAATTGTAATTCGTTTAGTTCTTTTTTAAACATATATATACATAATTAGCATTAGGAAGTCAAACGACTAAACTGAATTAGATATATCATATATGTACTAGCTTCATGCGTGCGGTCTCGCCTGCGGAGCACCCGTTACCATGGAAACTTTATCAATGAATATGGCTTATCCAGAATAACGTGGCTTTTTGTTGGGGAAATAATTTTTAAAGTCAGTGGAGTAGCTTCGGTGCCTTTAATAAAAAAAAACACAATCAAGTCTGTCCCCTTTATAATATTAGTAAAGATGATATAATATGACTGTTACCGAAGTTATTAAAACTTCGGTAAAAAAATTATGTAATTTTCAAGACAATGAGATAACGTATGAGACTCTCAATATGTGGCACATCGAAACTTCCAAACGGATGAACCAACATTTCATTTAAGTTTCTGATTAATAATTAATTCAACTGAATTTTATTGTTCAATTTTAGTAGCGTGATTTGCATCTTGTCATCTTAATATATTTCGTAGTCGTTTACATCACAATTTCAAAAATATTATACCAGACGCCGCCGCCGCGCCGTCCAAATCGTGTGATTCGACTGTCAATTTATTTTGTATATCGTATCGAAAATGAGAAACGTTGGGTGCGTTTCATATTATCGCAATTTGGATACGGAATTTATTGCCATGGAATAGGTAAGTATCAGAAGTTGATACTGAGCCAATGGTACGCACCTGTGATTATACCTTCGTCAAACATTGACGTGGGTTATACATTAGTCACAATTGTGTAAGACAGTACAGGTATGCAGATCTGAAAGGACTATTAATACATTTGGATTGAGTTCATTTTATACGGTTTGGAGCTGCGAAAACAAAGTTGAAAGATATAGAATCGCCTTTTTTGTTCTGAAAACTTAATAAGCCAATGTTGTTAAGTTTTGCGCAATAATATTTAAATGGCGACAGTCAGGAATAAGATAACATGAAAAAACTAAGTTACATCTCTTAATGCTGCGCTGGAAGAAAATTCATCAATAGGTAGGTACATAGTATAAAACAAAGTCGTTCCCCGCCGTTTGCCTGTGCCTATGTATGCTTAAATCTTTAAAACTACGCAACGGATTTCGATGCGGTTCGTTTTATTCTATAGCGCATAATAGATAAAAGTACTCTTGGACTCTTGCTGCGATTCAATTAGGGTAATTCCGGGAGAGATGGACCAGTAGGTGAGACGAACCACTTCAAAAACACTACCATAACTATTTAATTTCTTTAAAATGGGAATACTGCAATGCATCTGTCAACCATTCCGACTTTTTGCGTGGAAAACTATGTGCTTTTCTTAGTGGTTTTATTCCAAAAAAAAAATAGATGAAAGTTATTGGTAGTCTCTGTTTTTATTAGTGGGAGTTTATTACTGGCAGGTATGTATTATTATTTATAGTTTTCAACAATAGTAATGACTTTTTTGTGTCATTTTGTTTACAAAGTTGTGTTATAAGCTCAAAAATGTGAACGTTCAGGAGAGATGGACCACTAAAGTTTGGGTGAGACGGACCATTTTAAGGTTACTAACAGTTGTGGTCTTACGAGTAATTTATGTAATTAAATCCTTAATTTTTTTATTACTTACAAGAGAAATACTTTTCATGTATGTTTAGGATCTTTTTTAGTTATTTCCAGCCATTTCGTTGCAATACAAGACAAAGTGAAGTCTCAAAGGGAAAATTGCTGTTCAAGCTCATGCAGTCGGCACGGGGGTCATTGAGGCAGCTAATATTTCTCACATACCAAAGTCCACGTTTAAAAGGAATCTGAATAAAAACCAGCTTACTAAATCAAATGACCTTGGCCCTCCAAGAGTTTACAGAAAACGAAAAAACAATCGCACATATTTTTAAGCTGCAGAAACGGATGATTCTGTCATCTGAACTGATTCAGAGGTTAGGACTCTTCATGACATTTCTGAAATAGAAGATTGGGATGACAAAGAAATGTGCAGGGTGTGGAGAAAACTATGAAAAAACACTTCGACTCGTGAAGAAAAGCTGCAATGTACAATTTGCGAATGGTGGTCCCACGAAACTTGCACAAGTCCAAAATATTTGTGATAGGTGTGAAAATACCATCACCAAATAATAAAACATGCTGTTTATTTCAAAAGACATTTTTCAAATTTTAACCTAGTTAGTAATTCATAGACTGTTTGGTCATAATCACGTGGTCCGTCTCACCCACACAGCACAGTACGGGACCACACAGTAGATGGACTTCTTAGATATTTATAAAATGGCCAATAACTAAGGACAATACTTATATTTTTTTCAAAAAAGTGATATTAATATGTGAATTAATAATACTAAAATTATAAAAAATATAATTTGTCATTTTATTTATTTTCTATCAAAAGTTATGGGTCGCTAACAAAATGTGGTCCATCTCTCCCGGAATTACCCTAAGTGCAATTCAGATCGCACGGTCTTTACAAGTCCTTCTATCGCATATCTCTAAACTCTTCTGACGAAATCAGGGTTGTCTTCGTTTAAAGAATATGTAATTTGAATATTTGATTATCACTTAGCTACTTTTGTGAACGTATTAGTTATTTAGTATGTAAGTAGATCAGAAAATTATTAAATTTTTAAGGTTAGTACCTAAACTAAGCTTAAAAGTTAGCCATACGGAATAAGTTAGTGTGTACTTGTTTATGAAATGAAATATCTTATTTAGGTGTTATTTAGATACATGGATATCGAATAGGAAATGTGTTGTACGTACCTAAAACAAAGACTTTAAATTTATATTGAAGTCATAAAATAATTATATTAATTCCATAATTATCGGATATATTAAGTATATTAGCTAGAGAAATAGGTATGTAATCTTATTTCTCTAGCCATATTATGGTATCGAACCGAAAAAAAATACCAAGTATGTGGGTACCATTAGAAATTCCTTTAACTCTAATACGTTCGTAAATGAATTAAATACATTAAAATAGTATAACTACCTAAGTTCCTACTTATTTTTGTAACCTACATTTCACTTCATTTCAATATTTATTTATTTTGTCACACATTGTTAGGTTACATACAATTATAGTTTGAACTTAAGTTCTGATATAAACTAACCTAAGTATACTAAGTAGGTAGGAACCTATTATGAATGATTATTTCATAATAGTAATAACTAATTCAAAGTAGATCTTAGCTTTCAGAGCTCTTAGTAAGCTGAAACAATGTTAAATTTGGATCGCAACTCTTGTTCAAACAATTTAAACCGGCAAAATTTTCCTTTTTTTAACAAACACAGTTCGTGCATGCATCACTTCTCTTGTGAGCGTCTACTGGATCCGCCCCGTGCGGGGATCGCTGAACGTACTTATAGTTTCGCTACCTACACGCGGAGTGAAACAGGCCTGTCAATAGAGTGACTCAAGAGGAAGGTTTATTTGTATAATACAGTCATGCATAATATTGTAGAGGAACACTGATAATTTTAGAGGTTTCTAATGTGATGTCGTAAATAAACTCTTTTTTTGCGCATACATTGCAAACGCTGGCTGAATCGTACGAGATAGATCAAAATAATGTACTACAGTATTGTACACCTTAAAAAGTTCTACAAAAAGTCCGCGATGGTATATGTCTATCTCTTAGGGATAACCCACAATAACCATTTTTTATCCTTTACTTTTTACGAGAAATAATGGTTTATTTACGAACCGAATTTAAGCAATACAGCATTAATCCTTATCCAATTAAGTACTTTCAATACATTGTGCATTTAATATTAATCAATATGGCCCGGTACAGCATGTAATTTTAATGAATATTTTCAAAGATATTACAGATTTAAAATGCAGGGACATAGCTGGACATAGCGGTTGCGGCACCGGTACGGGCCAAGGAGCTGGGCCGCGGCCTATAAATAGCATTGCACCCGTTCAAAGCCGGGACGGGTCGCTAGTGATTAATAATTCTAATTGGTGTTTACTATAAAGCGTATAAAAGCTTATATAAAGTGCTCTTATAAAGTGTTTACTATAAAGGGTACATTAATGGAGTTCTAGTAAGGATCCCAATTTTTTTAAAAGTATATGATGGCCTATGTCTTCCGTGGATAGTGTGGCGTCCCAACGATGAAATAATTTTTCGGTTAAATAATTTCGGAGCCTATTCCATAAAAACAAACAATCAATTTTTAATCTTTCCTGTTTATAATATTAGTATGGAATTATAACTTTTTACTGTGTGTTAATAAATATAAATAACAGTGTGTTACGATCAAATGTGTGTACATGAGTGTTCCTGAACTTAGGAAAGTTTTTGCGGCCCTCAGATTTCAACCCTTAGACATTTGCATACTTTGGCATAACATTGTCATTTTTTACCTTTACATTTTCAACAAACCTACAAATAGGAAATGAAGCGATTTTATAGAATGAAATAAGATTTGATCCTATTAGACTAATGCTGCTCTTGAAAGGGAAATTTACTTTTAAAAATGGAACTCTTCTTAAAAAGAGATGGTCTAATGAGGCGGTCCCTTAGAATTAGGGCACGAGACGTCTTAAACGAGCAAGAAGTCTGTACAAACGATCCGGAGATGTCTCCATTTTGTCGTTTGTCCTGTGTCCCTCTAACGTAGAGAATTAATTTAAATGAAATCATCACAGTTTATTCTACTGTGATGGCGAAGCGGGCGTTCAACCGACAAGAAATAGCCGCAAGACTCATTTACAATTCCAATTAAAGGCAATTCTCATTTACTTTTGTCCTTTGGTTGAGACGTCCGAGTTCATCCGCGACTTCAATCTAACGTTATGGCCTTCACTCGGTCAACTGACTCTTTATTTATTACTTCAGTAATTATTTTATGTTATTTACGGCTTCTTAACATCGACCATTTACTAACAATATATGGCTTTTCTTTACCGTTTTAACTCATAATATGGTACTTATATCATATATAAAGCTGAAGAGTTTGTCTGTTTGAACGGGCTAATTTCAAGAACTAATTGGCTCGATTTTAAAAATTATTTCAGTGTTAGATATTGAACATATCGTAAGTATCATGTGTATTAACTTAATGTAGTACCTACTCTATTCTGATTGTGTATGTTTTCTTTTTATTCGGATGGACATACGTCGTAGGCCTTTGCTACTTCACCGGGCATAAATGCGAGCAGAGTTCCAGCCTTTATAAATGGTTTAAAAACTACGAACTAAGCAACCTGCTCAAGAGGGCGCCCCCTGTGGGGCTTGGCTCAGGGCGGTCGCTGGCGATAAGATTGAGGGATTATAACTTTAAGTATTTTAGGGGAGTTTTGAGCAACTGTCGCTCTACTTTACAGTTCGCGGGCCTCTCGGACTTCGGATCAACCAGGGCATCGAGTTATTAGCAAACTAAGGATTGTGTAGGTATGTCTAATGGAAATGCGCTAACATATTTGCTGATATTTTGTTTGTATATAACAATTTAATAAATGTCTGTTTGTAATCGAAAAATTGGGATTTACTAAATGTCTATCAATGTAACGGATAGACCGACTTTGACTGGACTTTCACAAGTAAATAGCTAATTTTATAAGGTATAATAAATGTTTGTCTCAAAAACAATTAAGACGGGACTCTCATTGTTAGTGAAATTATAAGCTAATAAAATAATAATTTTACACGGACTAGTCGCATTCGCAGTCGCAAGGTTATAAATATCTATGTTTACCAAAATATTTATTAAAATATTTATATTTATATGTATATTACTAGATAAACGCGCGCGGTTTCACCCGCGTAACTCCCGTTCCCGTGTGAACTACATAATTAAATATAGCTTTTGTTCATCGGAGATAGTGTAGCTTCCCAACAGTGAAAGAATTTTTCAAATCGGTCAAGTAGTTTCGGAGCCTATTCAATGCAAACAAACAAAAATACAATCAAATCTTTCCTCTTTATAATATTAGTATAGATTTTCATCATCATCATCATCATCAGCTCGTACAACGTCCACTGCTGAACATAGGCCTCCTCCCGAGGAGAGGTTTTTGCCATAGTCACCACGCTTGGCATGCGGGTTGGTGACCGCAGTATTATGTGTGTATTATCAGTGGCTTAGTTATGGAATCATACTATAGGGAAATAGTACGGACACAGACACAATATTTACTCTACAAAAGAAACTTATCCGTACCTATAATAGTTAATATTGAACAAACTGATAGCTGCAAATCACATTTTCAGGACCATAAAATTCTTACCCTTACTTGCCTCTACATTCTAGAGATAAGCTAATTTGTAAGAAAATATCCACATTTTTATGACACACGAGGAGAGAAACAAACAAAATACACTTTCAGACATAAAAACAGACTTAACTTGCCCCAATCCAAATTACAAATACACTCATCCAGTCCTATGGTTATGTCCATAAAAATCTACAATAAATTATAAAAAATGAGGCTAATATAAATAAGTTATTAATAAATTAAAATAATTCCTATTAAATAAATGTTATTACTCTATAAATGAATACTTCAATGATAAAACAAATAATTAATTATAAATTTGAAATGTATCTATATTATTTAAAACATAATAAACATAGAGCACAACTAAATATACCTATATAGAAAATATAAATAATAAATATACTAAATATATGTTATAAAACTAGTTTCTAAGTTAATGTTAATAAAGATAAATAAATAGAATTAAAAAAATGATTAAAATGGCTGGCCCTACTTCCTCTCTTCCATTTTTGCTGTGCCCGACAGGATCCATGTTGGATAATATCTACACATGGAATGCATTAAAATATTTGAGTTTGAGTTTGAGTTTGAGTTTATGTGATAAAGCACACAGGGAAACTTTGCTGCCCGTTCCCTGATAGACAACTTCTACTATTATGTTGAACCACACTAGGAAACGCTGCCGCCCGTTCACTGGTATACGATTGTTATAACAATCGGGACCAACGGCTTAACGTGCTCTCCGACGCACGGAAGGTATTCCCTCGTATTATGATTTTCGGCAAAACAAATTTCGGTGGAAACAATGATAACTAACTTTACTTTATACGAAATTTAAACATATCTAAGTAAATAAATGAACGGAACAATTGATGAGTGTAGGTACCTAATAAAATAAGTCATTCTGCCGTAATCAGTACCTACCTTCTACTGATTGCAGTTATGCTTTTATCAATCAAATATAAAATGTCCCTCTGTGCGATGCACTTTTATCTCTGCGGTAGAATTTTCATTTTTACTATCTTTGCCTTTAAAGTCAGACATTAGTGTCTGCAGTTGATACTTAAAAATATCTAAGGAAAAATTGTTACAAGTATAGCACAATCTGTTATAAAATTTCAAATTTAAATTATGATTGACTCCATTTTAATCAAAAATAAAATTGGTATTATTTATAATTTACGTCCAAATGACGTAACACAAAGCTGGTTCTATCATGCTATATAATGGTGTAATAATTAGGTAGTTCAAAATGAATGTAAAATAAAAATGCGTCACAATGTTCGTCTACTCTTAAGTCTGGAGGTGTTTTTAAATAGTAAAATTGACAATAATAATATGCTATTCAGATTATAGGATAAATTCCTCCCGACCCTTAATTTGCAAAGAATCATCCGATGCCCTTTACTTGTAGACTCGAAGTCCGAGAGGCCCGTGAATTGTAAAGTAGAGTGACAGTTGCACAAATTTCACCTTAAATCAGCGATCGCAAGACTGGTTACCCGCCGCGCCGGTGCCGCGGGACCCGCAAACAACCGGGGGCGCTTCAGATGTAAAACGCGTCCTGAAATGTGCTCGTTCTTTTTGAATATGAATCTACATCGGCGAAGAGCGGCCAAAATGAACATAATAGAGCTATAAGGGGCACATCGTGCCATACATGTTATATAAACAATGGGATGTACTCTTTGTTAGACAAACATTCATCTTACAAACTATTACAAAAACGCATTCCCAACTTCCATATGAACCTAACCTCCTAAAAGATAAAATAATATAAGTAAAGTATGTCCCACTCGTCAATTCAAGTTATCCCACTCTCACAAATTTTCAGTTTCCTAGGGCCATAAACATCTACCCTACAACAATGTCAAATTGTAAAAGCAAAATTAAAACATATCTTAAAACATTAGATTACCAACAAACAGAAAATCTCTGAATTGTCCCAAAATGACCTCCTCCTCATATTACTTCCAGGTACATTTTACACTTTCACATTACACTCATATCACATTCACTACATCATACTTTAAAACATGAGAAGCCAATATTGTCAGATTATCACGTGCACTCATTACACTGTTGCTTAGTTATAGTAATAGTTTTATTTCATGTATCTCTTCTACAGCTAAATTGTGTTTGTTTTTCATATACCAGTGTTTTCCGGCGTTGGGTCACTGGTGACCTGTAATTCAGGTATTCCTTACGAATAACCTATAACAGGCACCAGTCTCTAACAACGGTTGAACCTACTAGGTAGATTAAAACTAGGTAGATTAAATTGTATTATTGTTAAATTATAAGACAACTTTTGTGAAGAGAAAATTAATAAATTTATAATTATTATTATTACATCTTATAGAAGCTGCGGACCCGCAATCGCAGCGGGTGCGGGTGAAAACCACTCCGTGAGTTCTTAGCCTTACGGTCATAACCTAGTAAATAAATAATACGGCAATTTATTAATCTCGCTTCAAATAAAATTCATATTTTGGATTGCAAAAAATATTGCATCATAAAAATTAAAGAAAATTTATTTTCACTTCAAAGTTGTTCCTTAAATGAACGATATTGTGTGTTTCTTATTTGAAATGACGTGTTGATAAAACCGAAAATTTTACTAAAATATGGACAAATACTACAAAAATAAAAATAAAACAAAGAATATAGATAAAAACTAAGCTAAGAGGCATCAAAGAATTGCTCCGAAGACTTGCTTTTAACTATAATGTTCGAAAATTGCATAAAAATAATTCCAGGAAAAGTATGTACATCAAATGGTGAACCTACTGAAATCACGGCAGACGAATGAAGCTACGGGATTTTCTTAAAGACTCCGGTCGCTTCCAATAGATACTGGTATTTGCTGAATCCTCGATTGCGAGCTTAGACATTCAATTTAACTTACTGCACGCTAACGGAGATTTGTGATAACGTCGTACACAGAGACTCGGTGAAAAGTTATTTATTATTGCTGAAGTAATAAATGCGTACGCACTACTATTTTATATAAATGTAGACGCCGGAAAATGATCGTAATCCACGTGATTCTTTAGGAAAAATAGAGTCCGAATTTGAGGACAAGCAGAACCGAATAAGAACGTAAACGATTCATCATTATTGTCCAAGCAACTTTTCAAGTTAATATGTACTGGGTTTCCGCGCGCGGTGCTACCTGTGTAGCTTCCGTTCCCGTGGGAACTTCATAATAAAATATACGCCTATAGCCTTCCTCGATAGAAAGGCTAATCGGATCAGTAGCAGATTAGCGCGTTCAAGGAATCAAACAAACAAACAAACCTACAAACAAACCTACAAACAAACTCTTCAGCGCTATTTATTACTATAGATTAGAACAGATACGTCAATAAATGCAGGAGCTGATTTTTCTGTCTACCTCGACGTATATAGCCGATAAATATTATTGAAATTTTTACTCCTAAAAGTTTTTCTAACGCAATTATACGTACGTACGTAACGTAATAATCAACGATTTTTCACACACTGGCAGGAAGAGTGCTTCATGTACATAAATATATTGTTCGATGTAAATGGAGCTGTATAATATTAAGTAAACAACAATACACAAATGGTATTAAATATTGAAAAAAAAAAACTTATGATTTTTATACAACGCAAGCTTACTTTTTTATTTTGTATTATTATATATTGACAGTATATCGATACTTTAGAATAAAATAATCCTACGTTGTATAAATACAACAATTGCATCGTTTAAATATATCTCTTTTTTACGCTAACGGACTATGTAATAACTAATAACACATTACAAAAGTTAAACGTGCTTATCACTGTGTAAAATAAATATTCACCCATTGAAGTGTAAGGAATTTGGACATAAAATATTTTATTTTACTCACGTAACACTTAATGCCATTCAACGTAGCAATGCTGTTAACCTTCGCAATACGTTTTCAGCGACAGTTACTATAGTAATTTTGTAAAGCTTTTAATTTAGTGTTTAAAAGATTTTACATTTTAACTTTTCATTTAAAGAAATGTTTGTTATTGTACTTTTAATTTCGGTAAAATAAATTCTGACACATATGTTATTCTTAAACTTATTTTATCTAACGTTGAACTTTCTTTTATGATGATTTTGAACAGGGTCTTGAAAATTACCTTATAATAACCAACATTTTTTGGTAGATTAATGCCTTTGTATGAAATCTTATAACTCGGTATACGGAATCAACTCCAATGGAAGCATAATGTATCTGTAAAAATATATTTTAACCATATGATACCAACTTAATGAATACGTTACAATATAAATTACATAACGAATATCAAAATTAAAGCCACGAGCAAAAATATGGCTTTAAAATCAATTACCCGCGAAAACACAAAGTAAAGTAGCACTTCACATTAAAAGGACAATGGGCAGTTCTGTAAACACTCATAATTAATTATTGGCACGAAGTCGACGGCAGCTAACATAAAGAATAAAGAATTAATTAAATCTACTTACTTTTTCCCAACCATTATTATTTAAGCAATTTTACTTCAAAAGGATAATGATGTTATATTAATGAAAGCGTGGGATTATGAGGTGTTGTTTTAATAATAATTGGATATTAATTTTCATATTGCTGAATTCTGTAGCTTAGCGGATCATTTAATCCACCGCATTCCGCTCATTGCCTGCTATCGTTTTCTGGAGTACATGTTTTGTGGTTAAATCAAAATTTATTTTCGGGTGCATCTTGCTTCATGAGAATCGTGGGATCAATGGCCCTTTATGAAGCTGATACATAGTTGGAGAGCCTGATGCCGAAAAATATCGCCTAATATGGCAATGGCCGTCAGTGCTATTAGAGTCTCCTGAAGTGGAGATTCTTGATTTGCCGGACCCATGCAACAATTGTGACGTTAAGATAGGAAGAAGTGGCTATTGAGTTGTTAGTGATCTGATCATGATCTCGGTCCATGGTTGCTACGAGAGGTATCTGTGACATATAGCCGCCCGGTTGTTACTACTGCGGTGGTATTGAGGACACGTCGCTCCATGCTTTGGTTTAGTGAAGTGTGAAGAAGAAGAGTGGAATGTACCTATGGTATAGTAAGTGCTGTGTGGATTCCAGCTTAGAATAGACTACCCCATGTCTTTACAAGGGTTTCGTAAGAAGCGACTAAGGGTCATTCGTCAGACGAATGCAGCATCATCGATGAGCTCCAGGTTGCATCGTTTTTCCGTGAATAGAATAGAATAGAATAGAATATTTATTTTGCAGGAATTGTAGTTGTTACAGTTGTTTACTTTAGTTTTAAGTCTCTATACAATTCACTATAGGATAGCATGCAAAATATAATTGTTTTATAATTAAGATTATTAATTAATGACATGTCTAATATAACAATTTACATAGTACTGATAAAACATATAAATCATAAACATGTCAAAATTCAATTACAATATTTTAATAATGTCATTCGTTTTTTAATAATTTAAAATAATGATGTTTGTCAATGTCAACGGGGTTCTTTGTAATCAAAATATTCTTTTAGTGTATATAACCCTCTTTCTAACAACCATTTAAATAACGACCTCTTAAATTTAATAATTGGCGTTTCTTTAAGTTTTTCAGGTAATTTATTAAAAATTTTAATTACCATTGGGTAACAATTACTCTGGTACAAATGAGTTTTCATTTTTGGAAGGACTAATTTGTTAGGGTATCTTGTATTCAATTTAATAGTATCGCCTAGTCGTTGAAATAATTGGTAGTTTAATTTAACAAATTTACAACATTCATAAATGTATATAGATGGAACTGTCAAAATCTTCATCTTTCTAAAAAGAGGTCTACAAGACGTCATCGGTGATACATCACAAATAGCGCGGAGGCACTGTTTCTGGGCTATAAAAACTCTATTAATAAGAACCGTGTTACCCCACAAGACAATGCCATATCTAAGATTTGAGGCAACATATCCATGGTAGGCCAGAAGGGCTGTCTTAATATTGGCTACTTTACTCAGTCGCCACAAAACAAAAACAAACCGATTTGTTTTTTTTATAATTTTTTCTGCTTGAGGTTTCCAAGAACAGTTTTTGTCTAAAGTAATACCAAGAAACGTGGTTGCGTCTGTTTTTTTAATCGTTTGGTCGTTATATGTTACTTCCAAAGGCGATGACGTTTTCTTGTTGTAAAATTGCATATACAACGTTTTGTTAATATTAACTTGCAAGTTATTATTACTTAACCACTTTATTATAACTCCAACAGTTTCGTTAATTTCGGTGTTGAAGTTAAGTGTTTTACTCTCTGTAATGACTACAGCAATGTCATCAGCAAAGAGTGAATAAAAATGTTTTGTTACGTTTGGTAGGTCATTGATATATAATAAGAAAAGCAATGGACCTAAGATACTCCCTTGAGGAACTCCGGTATTATTATATCTTGATTTTGAGAGATACATTGTTTCCTCTTTATTGGAATTAATATTAGATATCGCTGTATACTGAGACCTATTTTTCAAGTAACTCTGTAACCAATCGTGTATGATCCCACGAAGACCGTACATTTCACACTTTTTGAGCAAGATATCATGGCTGACAAAGTCAAATGCCTTGCTCATGTCAAAAAAAACAGTACATGTTGGCGTATTTTTATCAACGTTTTCCAGAATTTTTTTCAATAATTTGAAACTAGCTAAAGTTGTGGATTTTCCTTTTTGGAAACCAGATTTTTCGGATTTTAATATATTGTTTTTGTCTAAGAAGTTTATGATTCGAGTGTGCATGATTCTTTCGAATATCTTTGACAAAACAGATATTAGAGCTATAGGCCTATAATTACCTATTTCCAGTGGATCACCTTTTTTATGTAGGGGTTTTATGACCGAGACCTTTAACCTATCTGGGAAGCTACCCTGCGTAAAAGACATATTAATTATATGGGTTAGGACCGGGGAGATAATACGTGCTGCACATTTTAAAGTATGGGTGGGAATTTCGTCATATCCTACAGCCGGTGTATTATTTAAAGATTTGATTATTTTGAATGTTTCATCACAAGTCACTGGGTATAGAAAAAGTGTAGAGTCCACTGATAAAATGTCATGTTTATGTTCGGATGTCAAATTTGGAATATTATTACATGTCAGTTCTATAAAATAATCGTTAAAAGCATTAGCTATGTCAGAAATATTAGTTAGAGTGCGTTCATTATATCTTATACTATTTACATATTTTTTCTCATGCATTAAATTTGAGTTTTTTATTAAACCCCATGATGCTTTACATTTATTTTTAGATTTTGTTAAAATTTTTTCATTTTGTATTTTTTGTGCGGCTATAATTAGATTTTTAAGACATTTATTATACTTTCTGTACTTTGTTTTATTCTTTGGAGTCTTATGCTTATAATACGTAAAGCGTAAAACTCGTTTAGTAGTACTTGATTTTTTAAGTCCCTTGGTCATCCAGTTCGATGATAATTTGAATTTATTCGTAATTTTTCGACGACACACAGGAAAACATAGTTTAAAAAATAATAAAAATGTATCATGGAAATTATTGAAGGCTAAGTTTACCTCTTCTTGTTCATAAACATCTGACCATGATAGGCAAGATAAGTATTCGATAAACTTCGAGGTATTGTGAAAACTATAATCCCGTCTGAATATGTACCATTGCTCTAGTGGTGTAATCTTATTAGTAATTGGGATATTTAGAATTTGCGCTGTGTCGTGATCAGATAAACCAAGATGCATTACTTTACTGGTGGCTTCAGGAATATTGCTGATAATTTGATCTAGGCAAGCATTTCTACGGGTGGGTTCCTTTATATGTATGATAAAATTACTGTTCTGGATTATTCTTTGAAGTTCATTATGTGCATTACTTTCCTTGAGAACATCAATATTGAAGTCACCGGTGATAATGATTTTCCTATTTTTTCTTCTCCGTAACATTATAATAAGTTGTTCGAGCTTACTGAGAAATATATTTGGATTTGAGTTGGGTATTCTATATATACATACAATTAAACATTTATAAACTGGAATTTCAATCCCACAGCATTCAAATGAGTGCTCGATACATAGATCATTTAATATGTTTAGATTTTTGGTTTCTAAGTATGTCTTACATAGTATTGCTACACCACCACGCTTTTGTTTGGATCTACAAAATGAACTAACAAGTTTATATCCTTTTAAGACCAGATTCGATTCATGACCTTGTTTGAGAAAAGTTTCACATAAACAGATAACATCTATACGTATACCCTTTTTCGATACTTCATCTAGAGTAATTTGGAAAATCTCTAACTTACTCAGAATCCCCGCAATGTTTTGATGTAATATTGTTATTTGAGCGGGATTCGTATTGTTCGAAAGCTTAAAAAATCATGTTGAATGTTCCTCGGAGGTTTAGGTATGGCATTGGGATTAGGTAATTGACTGTAAGTAGTTATATTCGGTTTGGTTTTTGAATTAAATGAAAAGTATTTTAAAATTGATTGTTGTTTATATCTGTTTAAAGAGGATTTTACTAAGTCCCTGTTATGTACCACAGATTCCGCCTTTCCTAACCGTTTCGTCAACGTATTTAATCCTAAAAATGTCTCATTATAATCTAAACAATTTAATTTGTAGTTAATCAAATTACACATATTTTGTAAAATATTCACAGTTCCTATAGTTTCCAGAAAATGACAGTTAGGAAAATTATGACATATTAATTTTAAATGCTTATTTAACATATTTACATTCAGAAAGCGATTTTTTGTTACATTCAACAGTAATACAGTTGTCTTATCATATTTTTTTAAAATATAACACAATTCTGTTATGATCTTAGTCGGGTTTGAGTCATTTTC
Organism: Nycteola revayana; assembly: GCA_947037095.2. Taxonomy (NCBI): domain Eukaryota; kingdom Metazoa; phylum Arthropoda; class Insecta; order Lepidoptera; family Nolidae; genus Nycteola; species Nycteola revayana. The sequence continues at coordinate 4,883,849 of OX344838.1, forward strand.
ACCTATACATAAAACAATTTTATCTTTTTCCGTGAGTATTAAAGAGTGATCAAATCGCAGAACTTCATCGCATGTTGCATGCGGTTTAATTTTACTAAAAACTGTGTAGTTGTAGTATTTAGTACTTGATCTAGAATCGGATAATTTTGCAGCCAATCCTCGACATTGTTGTGTAGCCAGTATTATAATTTTCCTTCTTGTATTACACTCAAACTCATTACTGTCGATCGTCGTAGTTGAAGTGGCCGATAAAGTATTCTTTTCGGGTATTTTTTTCAAGGTATTTTCTTCAAAGTTTCTTTGTGTATTTTCCGAAATGAGGCTGTTTTTATGTTGTTGTTGGTCTGATGCAGAAGGCCCTGGAGTTGATGTATTATTTATTGAATGTATGTAGAGAGGTTTTGGAGATTTACTATGACTAGGGGACGAACACATAGAGTTTTCGAAATCAATTTTCTTTTTTATATATTTCTTATGAACCGTTTTAGGAGAAGAACAGATTTTTATTAATTCTTTAATCTTTCTGTCCTGTTCGGACATGCGGTCCTTAAGTGTTTTATTTTCCAAGAGTAGCTTGTCTATTTCATTATCTGAACTTTGTATTTTTAAATGCAGTTGCTCTACGGTAGTTTTTAATTCACTCATTTCTTCTTGGTTTGGAAGTGTAGATAAGTCCGGTAAGCTTCTCATAGTACTTGACAGCAGTGAAGATTCGTCTAAACAAGTCATTGATTCACAAGATCCATATTTGGTTACTTTTCTACGAACAGTTACGTTATCTGGATCCATCTTATTGATTTTTAATTTTTCTACCTGACGCTAGATGGCGCTGTACGTCACTTGTAATATTTAAAGTGTTCGAGGTATGTTTTGTATTATTTGATGGTGATGCTGCCTGCCGCTAGATGGCGTTGTAAACAGTGTGATTCAGGATGTCTACGTCTTCAATGACGTTTTGTTATGAATGAAAGTGACAGGTGTATCCAGTAGTTTGCGATAGCGATATAGTAATCGCTTAATATGGTGAGGTGACGGCGTAGGAACGTGCACCCGTTAGGAATGTGTGACGAGGGCGGCAATATTATTCAAAATTTAACGAGTCCAGATAATGTTATTACATGTGTTTCAATTGTTATAACCAATATGTTAGCAATATTAGTGCTTGAGTTATTGGATAAATGTTCTTTGTTTAAATTACGTGCACTTCAGTAGGTTTATTAAGTTACTTTATTAGTTTTTGTGATCGCCATACATTTGCGTTAGCAATTTTCTGCTAGCGATCACCCCGCTGTAGTGGCATTTGTCTAAGCCCTAAGGGCGGTCGCAGGCAATGAGATTGAGGGATTATAACTTTTAAAAAAATTAGGGGAGTTTTGTGCAACTGTCGCTCTACTTTACAGTTCGCGGGCCTCTCGGACTTCATGTCTAATGAAACAACTATCTGGTTGTAAATAAAAATGAAAGTTATAGTTTAGGATTGTAATCTTCAATATGGTTTAGGTATAGGTATATGTGTTTATGGTTGATTGGGAGAAAATATAGAGCTAAAGTTATTAAATAAATAAATAAATAATCTTATGGATATCCGGTTTATATGAACACTAAGGATAATATAATATCTTGTATACCTATAGAAAAATATAAATAACATATTTTAATATTTGCAAGCAGCTAGAATAAATAATAAGTAAATTGTATTTTTTTGTCCGACACGTTACAAAATAATAAAATTACTGCGATTTAAAAATTATAATGGAAACCTACTATTTTAACATGTTAAAGTTTCGATAACATCGATTACCAAACAAATGGTCTACTTTTTAGTAAACTTAACAGTTTTATCTATATTACACAGACCGTAACGAACTTAAATTTTATTCTTAATGTTATTCTGAACACTTTGTAAATGAATGTATATTTCTATGAAATTGGATGTTAAAAGTTCGTCGGGACCACAGGTGCGCGTGTCACCTCCACTTGTATGAAACATTTCTCTCTTGCAACTTCAATTCGTATTTCTTAAGAACAAATTGCGATATTTATAACTTTCTGTCGAGATTCCAATCACTTTGCTTAATTTGTTTCCACACTAAGGGTACCTATATGATTAACTTAATCATATATTTTAAGTTGACTAAAATGTTGTATAATATGTTGTGTAATTTCTTATTTCTCGGAATCTTCCTTACTTTAAGGTTCATAACAAAAATACAAAATATGAAATATAAAAATGACTTATGCTTATCTTTAACATTTTTTTCTTAGCTAAAAAGAACTCTCCTATTTTGTATCTAATCCCTTAAATTATTCTCAAACACTGTGCTATCAGCACAGTCTTTGGGAATAATTTAACATTACAAAGAACACGAGGATCTAATAATTTATGTTGAATTGTATCCCGTACAAAAGTAACTAGTTCGCAATCACGGATTTAGATATACGAAGATAACACAAGAGCAACTAAATTTTCACCCATTGAAGTGTAAGGAATTTGGACATAAAATATTTTATTTTACTCACGTAACACTTAATGCCATTCAACCTAGCAATGCTGTTAACCTTCGCAGTACGTTTTCAGCGACAGTTACTATAGTAATTTTGTAAAGCTTTTGATATTAATTTAGTGTTTAAAAGATTTTACATTTTTACGCCATACATTTGCGTTAGCAATTTTCTGCAAGCGATCACCCCGCTGTAGTGGCATTTGTCTAAGCCCTAAGGGCGGTCGCTGGCAAAGAGATTGAGGGATTATAACTTTTAAAAAAATTAGGGGAGTTTTGTGCAACTGTCGCTCTACTTTACAGTTCGCGGGCCTCTCGGACTTCGGGTTTAATGAAGCAACTATCTGGTTATAAATAAATATTTATAATTTATGTTATTGGATCTAATAATTTATGTTAAATTGTATCCCGTACAAAAGGATTTAGATATACCAAGATAACACAAGAGCAACTTCTTCGCGTGCCTAGCTTACGTACAAAAATCGTAAGTGGCCACTTTCGCGCTCAGTCTGCATCGGTGTATAGTATAGTATAGTATCGGCGCTAGTAGGTAGTCAGTTAAAAATATTAAAATGGTAAATTGTGCTATTATTAATTGTAAAAACTGTACAAATGCGAAGAGAAAAAATAAAGTAAACGTTTCCTTCCATCGGTAAGTCATTTTGTGATTAATATTATGCGTAATTAATTTAAAAAACAATTATTTTTAGCAATTTTTAGTCTAATACCCTCAGAACCCTGATAATACTAGATGGATTTATTTCCCTAGTGCGGGAGTTGTCTTTTAAAAATGACATACAAAATAATGACATGACATGACTAGATTTGAGAAGAACAAAACATTCGTAATACATTGCGGCTTTTACTTGGAGCGGTTGATTAGAGGTTTTGTTTTAACAAGTGATGAATATCGAAACAATCGATACTATCGTATATCGCTTCGGTTTTGTAGTATAGGGATTTTTGTTAATTTAAGCGTTTAGTGCTGCAACGCAAATCGATTTTCGAGAATCGATTTCGGAAACAGACGAATGGTCCATGGTTGCTACGAGAGGTATCTGTGTCATATAGCCGCCCGGTTGTTACTACTGCGGTGGTATTGAGGACACGTCGCTCCATGCTTTGGTTTAGTGAAGTGTGAAGAAGAAGAGTGGAATGTACCTATGGTATAGTAAGTGCTGTGTGGATTCCAGCTTAGAATAGACTACCCCATGTCTTTACAAGGGTTTCGTAAGAAGCGACTAAGGGTCATTCGTCAGACGAATGCAGCATCATCGATGAGCTCCAGGTTGCATCGTTTTTCCGTGAATAGAATAGAATAGAATAGAATATTTATTTTGCAGGAATTGTAGTTGTTACAGTTGTTTACTTTAGTTTTAAGTCTCTATACAATTCATTATAGGATAGCATGCAAAATATAATTGTTTTATAATTAAGATTATTAATTAATGACATGTCTAATATAACAATTTACATAGTACTGATAAAACATATAAATCATAAACATGTCAAAATTCAATTACAATATTTAAATAATGTCATTCGTTTTTTAATAATTTAAAATAATGATGTTTGTCAATGTCAACGGGGTTCTTTGTAATCAAAATATTCTTTTAGTGTATAAAACCCTCTTTCTAACAACCATTTAAATAACGACCTCTTAAATTTAATAATTGGCGTTTCTTTAAGTTTTTCAGGTAATTTATTAAAAATTTTAATTACCATTGGGTAACAATTACTCTGGTACAAATGAGTTTTCATTTTTGGAAGGACTAATTTGTTAGGGTATCTTGTATTCAATTTAATAGTATCGCCTAGTCGTTGAAATAATTGGTAGTTTAATTTAACAAATTTACAACATTCATAAATGTATATAGATGGAACTGTCAAAATCTTCATCTTTCTAAAAAGAGGTCTACAAGACGTCATCGGTGATACATCACAAATAGCGCGGAGCCACTGTTTCTGGGCTATAAAAACTCTATTAATAAGAACCGTGTTACCCCACAAGACAATGCCATATCTAAGATTTGAGGCAACATATCCATGGTAGGCCAGAAGGGCTGTCTTAATATTGGCTACTTTACTCAGTCGCCACAAAACAAAAACAAACCGATTTGTTTTTTTTATAATTTTTTCTGCTTGAGGTTTCCAAGAACAGTTTTTGTCTAAAGTAATACCAAGAAACGTGGTTGCGTCTGTTTTTTTAATCGTTTGGTCGTTATATGTTACTTCCAAAGGCGATGACGTTTTCTTGTTGTAAAATTGCATATACAACGTTTTGTTAATATTAACTTGCAAGTTATTATTACTTAACTTTTATTATAACTCCAACAGTTTCGTTAATTTCGGTGTTGAAGTTAAGTGTTTTACTCTCTGTAATGACTACAGCAATGTCATCAGCAAAGAGTGAATAAAAATGTTTTGTTACGTTTGGTAGGTCATTGATATATAATAAGAAAAGCAATGGACCTAAGATACTCCCTTGAGGAACTCCGGTATTATTATATCTTGATTTTGAGAGATACATTGTTTCCTCTTTATTGGAATTAATATTAGATATCGCTGTATACTGAGACCTATTTTTCAAGTAACTCTGTAACCAATCGTGTATGATCCCACGAAGACCGTACATTTCACACTTTTTGAGCAAGATATCATGGCTGACAAAGTCAAATGCCTTGCTCATGTCAAAAAAAACAGTACATGTTGGCGTATTTTTATCAACGTTTTCCAGAATTTTTTTCAATAATTTTAAACTAGCTAAAGTTGTGGATTTTCCTTTTTGGAAACCAGATTTTTCGGATTTTAATATATTGTTTTTGTCTAAGAAGTTTATGATTCGAGTGTGCATGATTCTTTCGAATATCTTTGACAAAACAGATATTAGAGCTATAGGCCTATAATTACCTATTTCCAGTGGATCACCTTTTTTATGTAGGGGTTTTATGACCGAGACCTTTAACCTATCTGGGAAGCTACCCTGCGTAAAAGACATATTAATTATATGGGTTAGGACCGGGGAGATAATACGTGCTGCACATTTTAAAGTATGGGTGGGAATTTCGTCATATCCTACAGCCGGTGTATTATTTAAAGATTTGATTATTTTGAATGTTTCATCACAAGTCACTGGGTATAGAAAAAGTGTAGAGTCCACTGATAAAATGTCATGTTTATGTTCGGATGTCAAATTTGGAATATTATTACATGTCAGTTCTATAAAATAATCGTTAAAAGCATTAGCTATGTCAGAAATATTAGTTAGAGTGCGTTCATTATATCTTATACTATTTACATATTTTTTCTCATGCATTAAATTTGAGTTTTTTATTAAACCCCATGATGCTTTACATTTATTTTTAGATTTTGTTAAAATTTTTTCATTTTGTATTTTTTGTGCGGCTATAATTAGATTTTTAAGACATTTATTATACTTTCTGTACTTTGTTTTATTCTTTGGAGTCTTATGCTTATAATACGTAAAGCGTAAAACTCGTTTAGTAGTACTTGATTTTTTAAGTCCCTTGGTCATCCAGTTCGATGATAATTTGAATTTATTCGTAATTTTTCGACGACACACAGGAAAACATAGTTTAAAAAATAATAAAAATGTATCATGGAAATTATTGAAGGCTAAGTTTACCTCTTCTTGTTCATAAACATCTGACCATGATAGGCAAGATAAGTATTCGATAAACTTCGAGGTATTGTGAAAACTATAATCCCGTCTGAATATGTACCATTGCTCTAGTGGTGTAATCTTATTAGTAATTGGGATATTTAGAATTTGCGCTGTGTCGTGATCAGATAAACCAAGATGCATTACTTTACTGGTGGCTTCAGGAATATTGCTGATAATTTGATCTAGGCAAGCATTTCTACGGGTGGGTTCCTTTATATGTATGATAAAATTACTGTTCTGGATTATTCTTTGAAGTTCATTATGTGCATTACTTTCCTTGAGAACATCAATATTGAAGTCACCGGTGATAATGATTTTCCTATTTTTTCTTCTCCGTAACATTATAATAAGTTGTTCGAGCTTACTGAGAAATATATTTGGATTTGAGTTGGGTATTCTATATATACATACAATTAAACATTTATAAACTGGAATTTCAATCCCACAGCATTCAAATGAGTGCTCGATACATAGATCATTTAATATGTTTAGATTTTTGGTTTCTAAGTATGTCTTACATAGTATTGCTACACCACCACGCTTTTGTTTGGATCTACAAAATGAACTAACAAGTTTATATCCTTTTAAGACCAGATTCGATTCATGACCTTGTTTGAGAAAAGTTTCACATAAACAGATAACATCTATACGTATACCCTTTTTCGATACTTCATCTAGAGTAATTTGGAAAATCTCTAACTTACTCAGAATCCCCGCAATGTTTTGATGTAATATTGTTATTTGAGCGGGATTCGTATTGTTCGAAAGCTTAAAAAATCATGTTGAATGTTCCTCGGAGGTTTAGGTATGGCATTGGGATTAGGTAATTGACTGTAAGTAGTTATATTCGGTTTGGTTTTTGAATTAAATGAAAAGTATTTTAAAATTGATTGTTGTTTATATCTGTTTAAAGAGGATTTTACTAAGTCCCTGTTATGTACCACAGATTCCGCCTTTCCTAACCGTTTCGTCAACGTATTTAATCCTAAAAATGTCTCATTATAATCTAAACAATTTAATTTGTAGTTAATCAAATTACACATATTTTGTAAAATATTCACAGTTCCTATAGTTTCCAGAAAATGACAGTTAGGAAAATTATGACATATTAATTTTAAATGCTTATTTAACATATTTACATTCAGAAAGCGATTTTTTGTTACATTCAACAGTAATACAGTTGTCTTATCATATTTTTTTAAAATATAACACAATTCTGTTATGATCTTAGTCGGGTTTGAGTCATTTTCACCTATACATAAAACAATTTTATCTTTTTCCGTGAGTATTAAAGAGTGATCAAATCGCAGAACTTCATCGCATGTTGCATGCGGTTTAATTTTACTAAAAACTGTGTAGTTGTAGTATTTAGTACTTGATCTAGAATCGGATAATTTTGCAGCCAATCCTCGACATTGTTGTGTAGCCAGTATTATAATTTTCCTTCTTGTATTACACTCAAACTCATTACTGTCGATCGTCGTAGTTGAAGTGGCCGATAAAGTATTCTTTTCGGGTATTTTTTTCAAGGTATTTTCTTCAAAGTTTCTTTGTGTATTTTCCGAAATGAGGCTGTTTTTATGTTGTTGTTGGTCTGATGCAGAAGGCCCTGGAGTTGATGTATTATTTATTGAATGTATGTAGAGAGGTTTTGGAGATTTACTATGACTAGGGGACGAACACATAGAGTTTTCGAAATCAATTTTCTTTTTTATATATTTCTTATGAACCGTTTTAGGAGAAGAACAGATTTTTATTAATTCTTTAATCTTTCTGTCCTGTTCGGACATGCGGTCCTTAAGTGTTTTATTTTCCAAGAGTAGCTTGTCTATTTCATTATCTGAACTTTGTATTTTTAAATGCAGTTGCTCTACGGTAGTTTTTAATTCACTCATTTCTTCTTGGTTTGGAAGTGTAGATAAGTCCGGTAAGCTTCTCATAGTACTTGACAGCAGTGAAGATTCGTCTAAACAAGTCATTGATTCACAAGATCCATATTTGGTTACTTTTCTACGAACAGTTACGTTATCTGGATCCATCTTATTGATTTTTAATTTTTCTACCTGACGCTAGATGGCGCTGTACGTCACTTGTAATATTTAAAGTGTTCGAGGTATGTTTTGTATTATTTGATGGTGATGCTGCCTGCCGCTAGATGGCGTTGTAAACAGTGTGATTCAGGATGTCTACGTCTTCAATGACGTTTTGTTATGAATGAAAGTGACAGGTGTATCCAGTAGTTTGCGATAGCGATATAGTAATCGCTTAATATGGTGAGGTGACGGCGTAGGAACGTGCACCCGTTAGGAATGTGTGACGAGGGCGGCAATATTATTCAAAATTTAACGAGTCCAGATAATGTTATTACATGTGTTTCAATTGTTATAACCAATATGTTAGCAATATTAGTGCTTGAGTTATTGGATAAATGTTCTTTGTTTAAATTACGTGCACTTCAGTAGGTTTATTAAGTTACTTTATTAGTTTTTGTGATCGCCATACATTTGCGTTAGCAATTTTCTGCTAGCGATCACCCCGCTGTAGTGGCATTTGTCTAAGCCCTAAGGGCGGTCGCAGGCAATGAGATTGAGGGATTATAACTTTTAAAAAAATTAGGGGAGTTTTGTGCAACTGTCGCTCTACTTTACAGTTCGCGGGCCTCTCGGACTTCATGTCTAATGAAACAACTATCTGGTTGTAAATAAAAATGAAAGTTATAGTTTAGGATTGTAATCTTCAATATGGTTTAGGTATAGGTATATGTGTTTATGGTTGATTGGGAGAAAATATAGAGCTAAAGTTATTAAATAAATAAATAAATAATCTTATGGATATCCGGTTTATATGAACACTAAGGATAATATAATATCTTGTATACCTATAGAAAAATATAAATAACATATTTTAATATTTGCAAGCAGCTAGAATAAATAATAAGTAAATTGTATTTTTTTGTCCGACACGTTACAAAATAATAAAATTACTGCGATTTAAAAATTATAATGGAAACCTACTATTTTAACATGTTAAAGTTTCGATAACATCGATTACCAAACAAATGGTCTACTTTTTAGTAAACTTAACAGTTTTATCTATATTACACAGACCGTAACGAACTTAAATTTTATTCTTAATGTTATTCTGAACACTTTGTAAATGAATGTATATTTCTATGAAATTGGATGTTAAAAGTTCGTCGGGACCACAGGTGCGCGTGTCACCTCCACTTGTATGAAACATTTCTCTCTTGCAACTTCAATTCGTATTTCTTAAGAACAAATTGCGATATTTATAACTTTCTGTCGAGATTCCAATCACTTTGCTTAATTTGTTTCCACACTAAGGGTACCTATATGATTAACTTAATCATATATTTTAAGTTGACTAAAATGTTGTATAGTATGTTGTGTAATTTCTTATTTCTCGGAATCTTCCTTACTTTAAGGTTCATAACAAAAATACAAAATATGAAATATAAAAATGACTTATGCTTATCTTTAACATTTTTTTCTTAGCTAAAAAGAACTCTCCTATTTTGTATCTAATCCCTTAAATTATTCTCAAACACTGTGCTATCAGCACAGTCTTTGGGAATAATTTAACATTACAAAGAACACGAGGATCTAATAATTTATGTTGAATTGTATCCCGTACAAAAGTAACTAGTTCGCAATCACGGATTTAGATATACGAAGATAACACAAGAGCAACTAAATTTTCACCCATTGAAGTGTAAGGAATTTGGACATAAAATATTTTATTTTACTCACGTAACACTTAATGCCATTCAACCTAGCAATGCTGTTAACCTTCGCAGTACGTTTTCAGCGACAGTTACTATAGTAATTTTGTAAAGCTTTTGATATTAATTTAGTGTTTAAAAGATTTTACATTTTTACGCCATACATTTGCGTTAGCAATTTTCTGCAAGCGATCACCCCGCTGTAGTGGCATTTGTCTAAGCCCTAAGGGCGGTCGCTGGCAAAGAGATTGAGGGATTATAACTTTAAAAAAAATTAGGGGAGTTTTGTGCAACTGTCGCTCTACTTTACAGTTCGCGGGCCTCTCGGACTTCGGGTCTAATGAAACAACTATCTGGTTATAAATAAAAAATTATAATTTAAGTTATTGGATCTAATAATTTATGTTAAATTGTATCCCGTACAAAAGTAACTAGTTCGCAATCACGGATTTAGATATACCAAGATAACACAAGAGCAACTTCTTCGCGTGCCTAGCTTACGTACAAAAATCGTAAGTGGCCACTTTCGCGCTCAGTCTGCATCGGTGTATAGCGCTAGAAGGTAGTCAGTTAAAAATATTAAAATGGTAAATTGTGCTGTAATTAATTGTAAAAACTGTACAAATGCGAGGAGAAAAAATAAAGTAAACTTTTCCTTCCATTGGTAAGTCATTTTGTGACTAATATTATGCGTAATTAATTTAAAAAACAATTTTTAGTCTAATACCCTCAGTAATACCTGATAATACTAGATTTGAGAAGAACAAAACATTCGTAATACATTGCGGCTTTTACTTGGAGCGGTTGATTAGAGGTTTTGTTTTAACAAGTGATGAATATCGAAACAATCGATACTATCGTATATCGCTTCGGTTTTGTAGTACAGGGATTTTTGTTAATTTAAGCGTTTAGTGCTGTTCATCATATGCAACACAAATCGATTTTCGAGAATCGATTTCGGAAACAGACGAATGATTTTGTATTATATAAGTACTTATTATGTTGACCATTTTAATAAATAATCGTACCGTTTCGTGACTTTTTTAGCTTTCCCCGTGTAATCAATGATGAACAAGCTAATATGCTTAAAACAACCAACGTTACAACTCAAGAAATTTATTTTAGACAGTTGAAGAACAAAAACAGTCACAGACAGTAGTCAGTACGTCGAAGTATACACCAGCATTACGAAATACTAACAATTTTGTAAAAAATATATATTCCTAACTGCCTTATAAGCCGATCAGGAATTTTATTTTCCTCTGTTTATCTCATTACTCTGTCATAAAATCGATACATAAATCGATTTTTGTGTCCGTGAAATGAATGTTTGTTAAGTCCCCCGCGACACAGGGATTTATTTCCCTAGTGCGGGAGTTGTCTTTTTTAAAAAGAAAGGATTTGAACGATTCTTAATAATTCTTACTGTACACAATTACTCAATAAATGTATATCCGTGCAATAAATAGTATTCATATAGTAATTGAGAAATGGTATATACAAAGGCAAACTTTATTCAAAATTGAGTACGCAAATCGATTCAAAGACGCCGCGCCGCCTTACGCGGCGGCATCTTTCCCATCACTAAATAGTGCTTGTGACGTCATAATAGGTATTCAAAAAATGGCTCCCTTGGTTTTCATACAGATCGTGATACTTGTGTTATCTAGGTATATCTATATCTGTGTTCGCAATCGATCTTTAGGGTTTTCTGCACAATTTTATGTAATTAACATAACGTGATCTTTCTGACCGTTTTTCGTGGTTTACCTAATTGTATTGAATGCAAATCACCCCTGAATGTGCATACAATAGAACAAACACTTAATTTAATCCTACAGAAAACTAATGTTAAGCTCTCCCATTCCTTTTACTCTTAAATAATTATCTTACTCGTTGTTACTGGTTTATAATATTTTTAAAACGAGATATATATATTTAAAACGATCGTCCGCTGCTTCGTTAGTACAGCTAAAGGAATTATACTAAGTTATAAAGGCTTTTTGTTGAGCGGGGCTTTATGGTTGAGCCTAGCTTTTTAATTGAACTTTATAGTTGAGTGAGGCCAAAAGCAACTGCTTTAAATTGCAATGCTAATTGTAAAATCATTTATAGCGAATAAATACATTTGTTTGACGTAAAATGTATGTGAATGGTAGTACGAATTATATAAAAACTGGAAATATTTTAAGAGAAAATATAGTGCAGTGGAAATAACAGTCGAAATACGTAAACAGCCACTATTTCAATTATGATATTTATAGAAATATGTTTGTTTTTATCTAGTTAATAACATAAGAAAGACTTATGCGATAGCAAATGCAAAATATATTGTAATAGTTTTTAAACTTCATATATAGTACATAATAGTTTGCCAAACGAAGAAAAATAATATAGCCTTTTTCTATTTATTATAATGACGAATTCCAGTTAGTTGGTTTTTTTAGTTGCATTGTTGCGTTATTGCTGACTTTTTACCTCATTTTTTTTTATAAATCAAACTACTTCATCATATTGTGCAATATATCTCGTATACGATTTCACGTTATCACATTCCTATGACACGTCGTTTGTAATATCACACTTTAATACTCATATGGGGTTAGAATCATAAGTCATAACAACTGAAGGGTAGGATTAGATTTCGTTGAAATTAAGTGTCGCAATTGCTGTGAAGCCAATGAACTTAAGGCCGGTCGTTGCCTCTTAAATATTTTATGTTGAGCAATCTTAACAAATTATTAAGGATTTCAGCCCAAAAAATGAAAAATGTGAAACATGGTTAAATGGGATATGTAGAAAAGTCATTAGCACTATGACAAATTATATGAAAAATACTGTACCTTACGCTTAACGTAAGTAGTTTCCCACTTCTGATTGAAGAATACTTTTAAGCGAATAAAGCGGGTACCACTGCTTTATTCGCTTAAAATGTAGCTTTTTTATTCCATGTTTAAAATATAACAAAACTTTGTTGATAATTTTGAGGGTAGACTGATGGTATATTGGCATACAGACATAAGCTTAAAAGCCCTTCTTATATTAAAGCTAGTAATTCTATCTTGGGTCTTCAAATTGATTCTATGATCAACAGGTACGATAGGTATAAGGTACGATAACAAGGTCGTATTATCGTGCGCAAGGTAAAATCCCAAAAGTGCCTTGATTTATTGCGCGAAATATCCTTGACTCGCCTTGCAGAGAATTATGATATAGCCAGGTACAAGCCCTTCCCAAATACAGGCTTTGTTTGCTTTCTGCTCTAGATTTTTCGAGATAATAAGCCGAGTCGCTCGTTTTTGGGTATTATCTGGCTGTCCACAGTAGAAAGGTCACACGTTTCTCAATTACATTGTCATGCCAAGATTTAACAAAAAGATATAAAAAATATTTAGGATCTTGTAATTTTCTAGCGAAATAAGAAGAATATTTCTTTCAATCAACAGCCCGTTTACATTTGCAGCTAATTGGCCTCTTTTTAATCGACCTTCGCAAACCGTGGTCGTTGAGGGGTATCGCCAAAATCACCACGCTTGGCAGGCAAATTGGTGGTCGCAGTACGATGACCTTTAGCTAATAGATGCTGATGTCCATCCATCAGCTGTGGGTCCATATTGGCTCACCTAAAGTTCTTTCCCCGAAATTGTTCTTTCCCCGAAATTGTTCTTCCTAACGATTTTTAATCCGAATGATCACTCTTCCTAAAATTTTTCATCCTTAAGTTTTCATTCATACTATTTGTAGTGCTACCGGCTATGTTCATAACACTTATGTTTTCGAAAATTGTAATTAATAATATCATTAATGTAAATATATTTAAACTCCTACTGTTTTTTATTATAACGCTTTTATCCCTAAACATAATTACCATAATTTTTTCACTCATACTCAGAAAGAAACATTTACCAAGTGTAATAAAAATTATGAATTAGAATGATTAAAGGTCGTTTCACAGATTTTTGTCTTAAATGAATGAAATTCATAAAACACGACTCATTTACGGTTATGTTTATGGCCTGGGAGTTTATACCGCAGTTTTAACCGTACCTAAACCAATAACTATAAGACTTATTCGGTTCTGGCACTTCGCCGGCCGCTGCCGCGGCACGGATGGGCAGCAGCATCTATTAGCTCAAGGTTTTTATCTTACTGCGATCACCAATCCGTCTGCCAAGCGTGGTGATTATGGCAATATCCCTCAACAATCCTGGCTCGCCTAGGTCTGTTAAGAGGAGGCCCATGTTCAGCAGTGGACGTAAACGGGCTGTTGATGATGATGATGATGATGAATACTGATTATTATAAATAAAAATAAATCTAAACAAAAAAGATATGACTTTGAATAATAGTGTAAAAGATGGTTATGTTGAGAAAATATAGGAAAACAAATAAAAGTATAATAGATGTTTATTGGTACTGCCATTATGAAGTTGAATGCTTCGGAATTATGAACATTATAGACAGAGTAGTTAGGAATTGTGATTGTTAGGATGAAAAATGTTAGGAAGAACATTTTCGGGTTTCCAATTATCGGAGTTGAAAATTTAGGTGAACTTTGGCGCACCCATCAGCTGTATGTCCCTTATTTGCCTCTCAAGACACCCATGGGAAGACATGGTGTGGTATAATATAAGCCAGAAAATGTATTATACGTCCACTGCTGGACATATTGTACAGGTAGGGTTGTCTATGGCACAACGTTTACTCCAATACAAAGAAATGTAGCTCCCGTTCTCTTTCATTTCTCTATACAAACTCTGTCGTCTTCTTTTATCAACTCCGTAGATTAATAAATAGTATGCCAATATTTAAAAATCCTCGGATGCCTTCGTCGTGTAGAGAACACTTGTTAAATATTCCTAACAAGACAAGTTGTATGAAACTCCAATTTAATCTTCATAATTTGAAACGTTAAAGTTGGATTTATTTTTGTTCTTCATTCAAAACCGCAATTTTATTATTGTTATAAACTTAAATTTATAAAATATATTTTGGTTGTTTTTAAACGCTACTTGAAACATAATTTTAGCTCTGAATGCGGTGTACCGCAAAATTACTTTTAAAATACGATGTGATTCCAAACTAGTTAGATTTCAAGTAGGTATCACATGAGTTGTCACAGCCAAGTTGATACATAGAACACACCGTTAGTATTCCTTATGAGCTGCTCGACTGTGGAACTACTTCTGGCTTACAAAATACCTCACCAATTAATATTATTAAGTAATATTGAGTAGTAAAACAGATCTTATCTATTGGAGATGTAATTACGGCGCGTACGTGATTCTTCTTGTATAATAATCGTTCATAAAAGCTCGAGCATGGCAACCACTGACTACGCTTTTTTATCAACATTATAACACAAGAAATATTAATTAACTAAAGAGTACAGACATATAATTTAGCTTGCACAAGTTTTAAGGTTACTTCATCATCATCATCATCAGCCCGTATAACGTCCACTGCTGAATATGGGCCTCCTCCCGAGATTTCCCATAGTCACCACACTTGGCAGGCGGGTTGGTGACCGCAGTATTATGTTGTACCACACAAGGAAACGCTGCTGCCCGTTCCTTGACATACGATTATTATAGATGATGTTATAACAATCGGGACCAACGGCTTAACGTGCTTTTTTTGGGACTACCCTCCGTGCCTCGGAAATTCCGAGGCACGGAGGGTAGTCCCTCAACCAACCAGACCCGGAAATAAATCTTAGAATTTACACAAAGATCTTCTGTCCGGTGTGGGGATCGAACCCACGACCACCGAGATTCAAGGCGAGCCAAATACCGCTACGCTACGGAGGTTGTCCAAGTTGTAAGGTTACCTACTTATATTTATATAAATTCAAAGTTTTACAATCCTTTATTTGTTTGGCAGGTATATATTTTAATACTTTTTGCCTCTTCTCTTTGGCCAAACTCATTACTTACCGTTCTAAAAAACCGCTAAGTTAATCGACTCATTTCCATTTAGAGAAATCGGAATCGAAATGAATCATTTAAATATTCAATTAGGCTGAAAAATATTTGATCCTTTTATCATCGAACTTTTTTCTTCTTTCAATTGTCGAAAGTTATTTGTGTATCAAATACATTTAAATTCCTTTAACTTAATTCTGATGAGCACATTATTTTGTGCAGTTACCGCTAAATTGGACATATAAAGTGACATTTTGTGGAAATTAGCATTGTTGGAAGTGTCGCTATATGGACGCATCTGTCCCTTAATTGAGATACAAATGTTTAGTTACAATAGGAGACTGTTTGCTAGCGCATCCGGCAATAGTTTTATTGCTCGGAAAGAAACGATTTGGAGTGGAAAACGGCGATGCAAAATGGATTGGGCTATGGCTAGAGGGTGATTGGACATCTGCGTAGGGAGTTCTCGGAAATGTTAGTTGGGCAAATAGTGCCGAGCTCTTATCAATAAACATTAGTGGATGTTTAGAAAATAGTTAAATGTATAAAACTATATTATAAAGATGACATGAGATCCTGTTTTAAATTTTTCTGACATTTGTCTTGAAGGTCTTGTTTTTCTTATTGTTTTGCTTGAACAGAAATGTTTATTAAACAATTTTGTGCAATATTGTAGGTATGTATATGTTAGGAATATTTCTAAATGTGTCTCACAAGATATTCACAACTAGCTTCCACGCGCGGGTCCACCCGCGTAGCTTCTATTCCCGTGGGAGTTTCAAATTCAAATATAGCCTAGCCTTCCTCGACGAATGGGCCATCTAACACTGAAATAATATTTAAATCGGACTGGTGGTTTTAGAGAGACAATCAAGCAAACAAACTCTTCAGTGTTATTTAATATATTAGTATAAGATAAGCAGCTTAATATCTTTTTTTTCAATCTTTGCTTTGTCATCATCTTCATCAGCCCGTAAAACGTCCACTGCTAAACTTGGGCCTCCTCACAAGGGAGGGCTTTCACCACGCTTGGAAGGCGAGTTGGGTTATGTTGTAAACACAAAGAAACGCTACGGCCCGTTCCTTGGTATGCGCTTGTTATAGATTATGTTATATTTTACTTTACTTTTTGTAGGTATGTATTTTGAATAGAAAATTATTGAAATTACTTGTTGCTTTTTAAATTATAAAATAAATTACCTATTCATTATAAAATGGCGTAATATTTTTAATCACTATCATTTTTGATTGTGTTATTTCAAATTTTGATCACTCTGACATTGGCAAAATCGATGCTTATAGATTGCTTTATTGAAGAAGAAGAAAAGAGTATCAGCTAACTCATCAAATCCAGTACAATTGAGATTTTAATTTGTTCAACAAAACCTTTTAAAAAAAACATCTTATTGGCTATAAATTTATTATTTACTCGGGCAATTATTAAGAAAACACAGTTTCACTGTTCACATAGCATTTACCTCCTACATGTTTCTTACTGAATAAACTTTTTAGATCACACCCAATTTAAAAACCGAATATTGTAACTATAAAGACAAAATAATTGGCCAGTTCTTAAATGAAACCCTATTTGATTATAATCCATTTTCAGTATGACACTTAAAAGTTATTGATATTTATCATTTGTTTTAACTAAGCAAGAAATATTTTCAGTATACAATGAATTATCATCATCATCAGCCCGTATAACGTCCACTGCTGAACATGGGCCTCCTCCCGAGGTAGGGGATTTTCGTAGTCACCACGCTTGGCAGGCGGGTTGGTGACCGCAGTATTATGTTTTGCCACACAAGGAAACGCTGCTGCCCGTTCCTTGATATACGATTATTATAGATGATGTTATAACAATCGGGACCAACGGCTTAACGTGCTTTCCGAGGCACGGAGGATAGTCCCTCAACCAACCAGACCCGGAAAGAAATCTTAGAATTTACACAAAGATTTCTTGTCCGGTGTGGGGATCGAACCCACGACCTCCGAGATTTAAAGCAAGCCAATTACCGCTACGCTACGGAGGTTGTGAATTTTAATGATATTATTATATAATTATGATAACTTATATAGTGGTACCCCATATCTTCCTATAGGTGTCGTAATAGAGGACTAAGGCTAAAGTGAACAGACACTTTCTAGGCAAGCGTGTACCATCTTAGGCCTTATCTTCGCCTTCCATCAAGCGAGATTATGGTCAAACGTAAGCCTATATGAAGTAAAAAAAAAAAAAAAAAAAAAAAAATATGCAACTGATGGATGGGCAGCAGCATCTATCAGCTCAAAGTTAGTTACCATCTTACTGCGATTACCAATCCGTCAGCTAAGTGTGGTAATTATGTAATGCCATAATCACCACACTTGGCTGGTGGATGGCGACGACCATGGTATGCCAAGGTCTATTAAGAGGAGGCCCATGTTCAGCAGTTGATGTAAACGTGCTGTTGAATTGAACTGAATTGAATTAAAAATTATGTTTACTGTATAAAAGATTGGTGAGACATGAAATAAACCCGTCAAAAGGCGAGCCCATACTCCTCGCACGCTTCCCACCGCATTAGGTTATATTTCTTATGCGCTCCGTGATTGCTTTTTAATTTTTATTTATTCATTGATGAGTCAATCATCGGGTCTGGGCTGATAACTGTCGAATTGTATATTTCAGAGTGAAGCAACCTATCGTAAATTGTGTTATAGAGCATTTGACCTCTATTATAATCTGAAATTGGGTGGAATAGGACAATTTAAATTGATCCAATTTGCCGGATTGCAATATATAATGTTATGCATAGGTTTTTGCATTAATTTAATTATAATAATTACCAGGACATCCTCCTCGCAACACAATATTAGGTTTGATCCCCAAGAAGGATAAGAATCTTTGGGTAAAACTTAAGATTTCTTTCCGGGTATAATGGGTTGAGGATCCTTCGGAAACTACTTTAAGCCGTTGGTCCCTATTGTTATAAAAGCATCTATATCAACAGCATACCCTGTGTGTTACAAAATAGTACTGCGATCACAAACCCGCCTGCCAAGCAAGGTCGCTATGGGAAAACCCTCCCCTGGAAGAAGGTCCATTTTCAGCCGTGGACTTAATGCTGGCTGTCGATGATGATGAGTGTTTTCTTTAAAGTGCTTGCAGGGTTTGGCATTCTACTAGTATTCTTGTTAACCCCTCGTGCTGAGCTAAAATGCTTCTATGAGTGAATTATAAGTGAATATTCTAATATCAAGTAGCGTAAGTAACGACTGCACCGGTGGGTCAGTGGTTACGGTAGTTGCTTCTGAGACCTGGTGTTCTGGGTTCGATTCCCACCCGGGATAATTATTTGTGTGAACCACAAATAGTTGTTCTGAGTCTGGGTGTTCTTTGTGTCCGTGAAATGAATGTTTGTAAAGTCCCCCGCGACACAGGGATTTATTTCCCTAGTACGGGAGTTGTCTTTTAAAAAAACGAAAAAAAAAAAACGAAAACGAAACGAAGGTTGTTCTCCACCTCTGCGAGGTATAACACGGAGCCACAAAACATCCTTAAGACCAACAGAAGTTTTCAAATTTGGCAGACATGAAGTCTTTCTAACAGAATATTTAAAGAAGCAGTTTATGCTCATTTGGTCTATTTCTCTCAACACTAATTTAAAATGCATATTTGTGGTGACAGAAAGGGAACGCAGATTGAGTAAAGGGTATACGGAATGAACATAATAAGGAAAACTATTCATATTAGTACGATTTTATGTCAGAAAAAGACCATGTTAGTAAAATACAAGGCAGAAACTGTTTTACTTCGTATTTTAGTATGGGGCATAACCCCATAATAAAATACGACGACTGCAACTACATGAAATAATTATAATTTATGAAAATATATTATCGAAAATAAATAAAAATAAGCAAATATTATATGTTATTTGACAAAAAAATGTTGCGGCAAATAAAAATTGTTGTTACCTTTAGGTTGGTAGTATGAGTACAAATACAAAAAGCTCCTTGATTTTTGGGTTTTCCCAAACAAATGATATTATGACAAAGGCATTCATTTTCAATGAGACCATACTCTGTGGAAGGATGAAACACGGCTCTATGTGGTGAATGTATTTTATCTGTTTTTATTGTCCATCCCGCGAATTGCGTATCTTTTTTATATTATATTGCAGGCGGGCGGGCGGTATAAAATGCATCCCAGAATTAAAACTTATTTTCAATAGTACTAACCGAGCATAGATACCCCTTTTTTATTTTATTCTATCTCAGGATAGTATTCCGTATAAAACTGTTTTATAAATTTATTGAAATATAATCACTGACGAAATACCTATATGGCAAAGTGGTTTAAGTCTCGGAGGTCGCTGGTTCGATCCAAATACCGGACATTACATCGTAGTATAAATTCTTTTCGGATCAGATAGGTTGTGGGACTACCCTCCGTGCCTCACAAAGCGCCGTATGCCGTTGGTCCCAATGTTATAACATCGTCCATAACAAGCGAAAACCAGAAAATGGGTGGTGCATATGGCAAAGTTCTCCCTCGTCAGGAGTGTTTAGTAGTGGATGTTATACGGGCTGATGATATACAGAAATTATCAAGTTGTTAGTGTTAACTTTTTCATAGATCTCCAAATCTGTAAATGTTATAGCTACCTAAATCTAGACGATAAATATATAGGTTCTTTTTACCACAATTTAAATTAGAGATAAATAGTTTAAGTAAAGTTATCAAATTTTATGATTTTAAATAATAAAAACATCAAATTAAGTAGCAGAATGAGAATTAGAGTTGCGACAAACTAGGTAGGTATGTTCAACACAAACTGGTTTCGTATTTCTAAATTAGCATTAAAAAAGCCTGGCTTTTTCCTAAGAAAATAAATTATTTTTATAATAATAATGACAAATTCATCGTCTATGTAATTGTACGGCCAAAGTTATACCAAATAATAACTTTCGCCATCGTAAATTCATACAAAATCTAGTTTATAACCTGAATAATAATGTGACAGAAATAAATCTTAGTAGTTTCTAACCCTTCACTGCAAGAAGAAGTCATGACATACAAGCGCAAAGGGCTTATTCTATCTTATCACAAAACCAGTAAAGTTGCTTTGAAAACTCCACTGGGAATATACTCGATGTTCAGCGAAGACAAATGGAACCGTCCGCGACATTGCTAAGCGATAACTGTAAAAAAATATGTTTTCACTGAACATTATAATTCTAATTTCTTTTTAATTTGTTATTCATGTCACACTGAAATTCTTTTTTGTTTGTTCAGTGATTTATGAAGCGACGTTAATGCTGTAGGTTGAGTAATATTTAAATGACGTGCATAACTGAATACTCCATGGTTTTTAAGATTTTATTTTTTGGTAGTATAATTTTTATTTTCTTGGCGTTGTATTATGAATGAGCGTCGAAGGAGTAGCAGGATATTTTATGATGAGGTTTTCATGGGAGCGGGATGATTTCCTATTTCCCTTGTTGCCGCCAAATTGATCGTCGATGTAGCTTATAATTTTTTGTGTGTTCGTATTTAAAGTATTCCCCTAATGTCACTAAAATAATTTTACTGAAGCAATTCCTCTAATATTAGCAAGTCAAAGGACAGGGCTAAATCAAATGACATCGATAACATTAACATCGGTAAAACAAAAAGATTATATACACTAAGTCATATACCAAATTTAATGAAAGATTAAATTTGGTATAGGTCTTTGGCTGGTGATTGTATTTTTGCACGTTTTATTTTTCCTTCCTGCATGTGCATAATTTTTGCGGGCGGGAGGGTGGTGCAAAAATTGCATTACAGCATATAGACACATTTTTAGCGGAATTAACACTAGATATTTTGTCTTTTTAAATTAGATTAATATGGATTTCCGCAAAGTAACGCCTGATTCTATTAATTATGAAAGATTAATGTTTTTTTTTTCAAATTGTAAGATTAACATTTTGCCACTTTTAGTAAAAAGACTAGATCTCTAAATTGATTTATGTTATTAAGTAATTATAACTTTTTATTTCGTATATCATTTGCAATAAAAAAAATAATAATATAGGTACCTAAATGAGAGTTTGTGATATTGCTATTTAAAGATATAAAAAAAATTTGTCAAATGTTGGTGCACATTCCGAGTCCAACTCGCACTTGGTCGGTTTTTTAATTAACACAAAAAAGTAATTCCCTTCGAGACTTCAATCACTTGAACCTGGAAGTTATAGCTAAGTATACAGCAAATTGAAGCAAGCAACGCGCAGTGTTATCCTACTCTTGAATTCTGTATGACCACTACACGTCACTCCATTTCTCGTGGCCGTGATGTCTGTAATTAGTACGAAGGGTAGTGCGTGTCATATAGGCTAGAATCGAATTACGTCGGTTTCAATTAAACTCCGACATGAGCGACCGCACCGCCGAACTAGAGAGCTCTCAGTCATGAGCCGGTCAGAGGGCGACGATGGCTGAATCGTGTAAAATCGTTCAATAATATTTTATATACATATTTACAATGTTCGAGAATTAGTTCGAGTTCGAGAATAGCTTCGTCGATATTACACTAAGATTTCTTGTGCGTAATGGGATAATTTACGAGGATATTAAAGCTAAAAACACTGTGGAATGCAATAAATGCTTAAATATTGAGTATTATCCCACTACGGATCAAGAAATCTTATTGTAAAATCTTAGACTTTTTTCCGGGTCTGGTCGGTTGTGAAACCACCCTCCATACCTCGGAAAGCCGTTGGTACACACAATCGTATACCAGGGAACTGCCACCATGTTTACTTGGGTGTTGTGTAGTCACCAACCCGCCTGCTAAGCGTAGTGACTATCGCAAAACCTCGGGACGCGGCACATGTTCAGCAGTGAATATATGTATGGTCTGACGATGATGACGCGGTACCGCTGTGTTTTTCATACCCGTGCCCTCAGTTCATACTCTGGTTATATCTATACTAATATTATAAAGAGGAAACATTAGATTGTCTGTTTGTTTGAATTAAATAGACTCCGAAACTACTGAACCCATTTAAAAAATATTTCACCATTAGAAATCTGCGATATCTAGTAATAACATAGAATATTTGATGTACCCACGGAAACGGGAGTTAAACAGATGAAAACGTGCACGGGAAGCTAAACATAAATTAAGGTTCTCCATCTAAGGTTATAAAACATAACGTAATTACCCTCTGATCCCTTAAATATGGGTTTTAGAAGTACTTTCAATTCATTTGTAGATATTATTCATGGTGATGACAGATTACGGAGGGGATCCCTACCGTCACCTGTGTTTTCTTTTATACGTAGGGGTAGAGGTATGCGGTGACCCTTTAAATGTCTATTATCATTAGCCGAATGTTTGAGAACGGTCAAGTTTTATAAACAAATAAAAAGTGACCGTGTGAACGGAGTACCTACGGAAATAAAATATAATAACGAGAGTTTTAATTATTCTTACTTCAACAGCCCTTATACGTCCACCGCTGAACATGGGCCTCTTCATTACAAACCTTGGCAACCCATAATCACCTTGGCAGACAGGTTGGTGGTCGTAGTAACCTTCAGTTGATAGACGCTGTTGGACATCTATCGTATGTCCCTTAGTCGCCTTTTACGACACCTTTTAGCATGTAAATACCTTTTTTTGTCCCGAGCCTTACGCATCCGCTTCGCCTGCGTAGGGAGTACATAGTTATACCCCCCACAGAGCGCTAATCGCACTGCTAGAGAGAAAGAGAGAGACAAGAGAGAACCTATACACTAAAACTCCCGGGTTGCTCTTCCGTCCGCCGATAATGAGGCCTGCTAGGTACTATTTCGGGACTTCTACTCGCTACTTCTAGGATCCCTCAGACGAGCGCCGCAATATCAATGCCGCGCACAGTCCTAGCTTCTTACTTTTTGAGAGTCCCCTATCTCGCCTGGGCCCATGCGAGACCCAGAGTATGTAAATCATAAAGTGTTGCATAAATTAATTACCTATTTCATTATTAACAAAAACAAGTCTGTTAAACTGAATTAGTCTATGTCCTATGTCTTATGGCAAACAGTTATTTTTTAATTATAAAGCACACTTCGCTTTCTAATTTTATTTATGTTGCATTATCGGAGATTTGACCCACAAATCCACGTTGCAGAAAAGACTAGGTATCGTATGAATCAATAATAGGTGTTAACCCATTGTTGGCACAAATTCACAGAGAAGCAGTAGGCTAGTCGTAATAAAGTAGTTCGAGTAAATTAATAGAATTCGGTCACTTCAAATATAAAGTGACAACACAAAGATGCCAAGATTTAAAAAAATAAGTGGTTTTCATTGTCATCCTCAGCATGTATAACCGCCACTACTGAACGTGATCATTTTATGACACTCAGAGCCGAGAGAGTATAGTCCCTCAACCAATCTAACCCGGAAAAAAAAACTAAAATTTTACACAAAGGTTTTGTTTTCGGCATGGGGATCGAACCCACGATCTCCGAGGCTTAACGTACGACTCACACCGCTACGTCAGGGTTGTTGTGATGGGTTGTCAATGACATAAATTCACTGAAATTGTTGCTATTTACCGTTACCAAAATGCAAACCTCAATCAAAGGAAAGTTATACATGACAAGCGTAGACCATCTAAATAAACCGGTCCTAGATATGGAGCTGCATTGAAGACACATGAATAACAACTACATGCAGTGAAAATGTAAATGGCAGGCTCTGGTCCTAGCGCTTGGATGTAGGCGGAACAAATGTGTTACAGTACCTCTCAAAGTGTCTGAAGTGATTTATGTAATTCATATAAACTTAGTATGTTGCCGGTTTCACTTAAAATTAATTAAAATGACATTTACACTATAAATCTTAGGTAGTTCACGTATTTGTTGTAGTTTTCGGTCATCGGGCTAACATCGAATAGCGCTTACCCAGAATCATAACATATTGTGCAGTATAAATTTATAGCACTTAGTTACTCATCAGAGTAGACAGGTCCTATCACACAAAACATACATTTAGGCTAAATTTCAAACTAATTTCTAGGCATTCCGACAGAAATTCTCAATATTAATTAACCAAATCCGAGGATTTAATCCGGGAAGTCGAACACTAAAATTTATTATTAATGTGAATATTTTTTGTACCCTTTACATTAGCAAATGCATTGCAATTAATGCCTGACTCATACTAATTTCTTGTAACACATAAAAAACATCCAAAGACATCAAAATATTAAAAGTTGTTAGGTATACCTAAATATTACAGCTTAATCAAACGCCACGGTAAGTGGAAACTTTATAGGGTGCAAATTGAAGCCGATGCAAGTTGTAATTATAACTGACATGTCAAAGCATATTTAAGTTTATTAACTGTTTCCTTCAATCAACCATTTCGCTTTTCAGTTGTTGATGAGACTAATAGCTGTGACTCAATGTAAACTGCTCGTGTGCGTACATTTCACTCGTGCTTTTACTATTACAAGCTTCAATTCGGTCGATTGATGGCAATTGAAAGTAAATTGCATTTCACAGTCTATAAAGTACCTATCTGTTTGTCCCGGAAAAGTTTGATAAATTCAATTTTCAACTGGGTAACTTCCGTGCCTGGGTGGTTCACGCTTGATACTTTTTGAATAAATTGGCCTCGCGCCGAATCGATAGAAGTAGGTATAGAAAACTCGAAAGTTATCTAAAGGCAACATAACTTTTCGTAGAATATTGAATCAGTAATATCCGTATTTCTCGGCTTGTTTGTGGTCGATGGACGGCATCACATCTATCAAGAAAAATATTATTTTTCGAAGTAGGCGCGAAATCCTCCGGAAATTTGACTTGCTCCGTTTTGTTACTCGTAAATAAGTGAACAGATTTATATAGCATGTACAGTGCGTGCGGAGCAATATTTATCGTTAGAGAACACAACATCATACATTTTATATGACATACCATTAATGGTAAACCCACAAATTGTTTCGTAGCCGCTGTTCAAATTACATGTACGGCAACATTTAACTACCGAATAAATTGATTACAGATTGAATCCCAAAACTTTAAGATTTAATTAAAGCTGAAAAAGTTCTGCGCATACAACCCCAACACTTAATTTCCCGTGGGCTTAACGGTGCTTCCATATATGCAACTTAGTATAATTTTTCACTTTACCTGTATTCTAAGTAATCAGGGAATGTTTTAGCTTAGGTATAAAGCAGTCAAAGATAGAAGTTAATTGTCTGAATCAATTCGCTTTTTAAGGGCACGTTTGAATAATCCAAACAGCCGCAAGGTTAGGCCCAAAAATAATTCAAATGGGATAGTCCTCAATGAAGGATTAGTTTATGCGGTGAACCCATACCCTTTAAATCTGATGCAGGGTGGAGACCAGGACTAATCAGCGCGGATTGTTGCCCTTCCGCCACTCTACGCCCTGATTCAAGTAAATGAGAAAACTTTCTAATTGGAATTTCAAATAGGCCTCCGTTTATACAGACGGGAGCTCTTCGCGGCTCGGCGCCAACATGCTGGGTCGCATTATAATTCCCTTTGGCTTAGTAATTGATATGAGTTTAGTCATTTCACAACGCTCGCTAACATTGTTAATACACCATGATAGTTGCAGCTTTGTGTGAGCTTATATAATCTTTTCGTGTCACCAAAGCGTTTCGATTAGAATATAAAATGAAACCTTACCCCCTAAACCTTTTTTTTATTTCACATTATATTTGTGAAATGAAAAAATCGGCCAAGTGCGAGTCGGATTCGCGCACGAGGGGTTCCGTAGCATTTTCAAGTGCCACTTTTTTGCTCGTCATCAATAACGGTAACAGTCTACCTGTTTTTTGTGATGACGAGCAAAAATGGGCTAAAAAAATACGTTTGTTATATGGGAGCCCCCTTTAATATTTATTTTATTTTTTGTATTTTTTGTTATAGCGGCAACAGAAATACATTATTTGTGAAAAGTTCAACCGTCTAGCTATCGCGGGTCATGAGATACAGCCTGGTGACGGTTCTCTATTTTTACTCATAAAATGTTATGTCATAATTTAACATGGCATACGACTACTTGTCCTGACATTTGTTAAGCATAATACTAATTTGCCATAATTTTTTAACCACTATTTTTTAAGTCATAACTACTATAAGCATAATCATTATGAAGCATACTGTCCCAAAGCATAAATTTACTTACGCATAATGACGTATAAGCATAACAACTATACATCGAAAATTTACTACTAAAGTATTATGTGTAAAAAGCGTATCTCTCACGGCTCCAGGGTTCCGTGGCTACGGCGCGCGGCGGTTCGGCCATTCGGTTCTGGCGTTGTATGGCCGCAGTTCTAACCTAAACTAACTGACTGTCATTCGCAGACTCTTCATCGCTTCATCATTATGCCAAATAACCATTAGACGAATAAACAATATGCCTTACAACTTTATGCATATCAAAGTTATGAATAAAAAAAAAAGTATAAACTATATTTATGCTTAATAAAACAGTATGCCAAAAACCAATTATGGCACATTATTATTATGCCAAAGAAAAATATGCCTAACTCATTATGCCAAATTAAATTATGACAAAAAAAAATTAGGTCAAAAAAAGGGTCTTCCCCCTGGTGAGAGACAGACAGACAGCGAAGTCTTAGTTATTACTAAACTTCACTTCACTTCGCGGGTCCCGTTTTACCCTTCGGGTACGGAACCCTAAAAATGCTTTAAGGTTTAAGTTGAACTTGCAGTACGATTTATTTATTTTCTCTTTTGTAATTTCGTGACGTAACCTATGTAGGCTACGTCAAGATTGTAGTGATTTTTATCAATTAAATAGGTATATAAAATCAGTACGCAGTAGTTTGAAACTATCACGATTTTAAACCGAAATTTAACAATTATAATAAAAGGTTACCCTTTAGCTGAATTGGCGAAGCCCTCAATGTTATTTGTGTTAGAGTTAACGTAATAAAACGCGGTTAGTGGCCACTATTTAAATTAATATGCAAGCGCAACTGTCCTTATTCATTAAACTAAATTAAATATTTTGGAAAGCTGTATTATTGAGCATTTCAGTTTTACGTCACAAAAGTAGATCTTTAATTCTAGATCTCAGAAGCATAAGTATTATTATAATTCAGAAGCATTTGGCCGTAAGTGCCAGTTTACGATAAAGACATTTTTTTTTTCGGGTTGATTTACTTCGACTTTTGTTACTTCACCGGGCATAAAGGCGAGCAGAGTTCCAGCTTTCATAAATGGTTTAAAAACTACAAATTAAGCAACCTGCGCAAGGGGCGCCCCCGTGGGCCTCGGACGTCGGCTCAGGGCGGTCGCTGGCGATGAGATAGAGGGATTATGACTTTTAGTATTTTAGGGGAGTTTTGTGCAACTGTCGCTCTACTTTACAGTTCGCGGACCTCTCGGAATTTGGGTCTACGAGGGCATCGGATGGTATCACGATAAAGGCACATACAAAGAATGATTCTAGCGTATAATGGCACATCCGACGAAGGAATAGAATGAAGGATAGATTTCCTTCAAAACCAAATGACAGTTACACAATACCTTTTAACGGAAAATTTGTATGATAGCTAAACTTGATTATGGAATACAAACAGCATAGTCTGCGATCGGACAGAAAGCGAAGGAAGAAAATGATCGAGAATGAAAAATACAATTTCTATTTATGGCATTAAAATTGTTTAGTATAGCTTAAGTGTATTTCGAATCCAATCCTAATAACTTTGAAGTACAAACTTCATAATACTTGTAGGTAATCAGAAATCAATGAAGTTTAAACTTTTTCCATTTATATCGTACAATGTCATCCAATTTGTTTTATCTACACTAATATTATAAAGAGGAAAGATTTGTACCTATTTTTGTATGTTTGTATGTTTGTATGTTTGTAATGAATAGGCTCAAAAAGTACTGGGCCGATTTAAAAAATTCTTTCACCATTCGAAAGCTACATTATCCACGAGTAACATAGGCTAAATTTTATTTTGGAAAAAAATAGTGTTCCGTAAGATATTTGGGTTTTTCTGACACAAGGTGTAAAAAATCAACCAGAAAAGTTACTTATTTTGCGTACGCTGCCTAAACTATAAAAGATAGAACCATAAAATGTTCTAATTAATTAAAGATCTTATAAGTATCTACAAAAAAAGTCCGCGACACACTATACCTATCTATGTCGAGTGAGGCACAACGACCATTTTTTTATTTAGAAATCTTGAATTTTTTTTGGACTACATTTAAACGCGTTTATTTTACTCATGCTATTAATCCTTATCAAAATAAATTATTTCATCATTAAGTACAGTTTATGTAGATAATATTTGGTCTTTTAATGATTAAAATTGGACGTTTGGTTTTGAAGTTATGGCGAAATTAAAATATTACGATTTCTGCTGCACGGCCCGTTGCGAAGTCTAATAATTTTCGTATGATTTTTTTTAGATTTCGTTCTTAAAACTACACCTACGCAAAAGTTCTTCTCAGAGCTAATCAACAGTTCTTCTCAGAGCTAAACAACAGTTCTTTTCAGAGCTTTGAAAATGCCTAAAATGCCTAATCCCTAAAATGCCTATTAATTACATCATTAATTATATTTTCATCATTAACAACTTTAACATTCACAGAAAGACAATCTGTGCAGCCTGCGGATAATGACTGCGTTGTCGATGTTTATGTCGGTGTCTGTGAATTGACCTGGGAATTATTTTGCTGACCGTGTCTTTCCTGGGTAGGCTTTTTGCAGCGGTAACCGACATCCGCACGGAGCCGCGGGCGACCGCTATCACTACATATTATAAACAAAGTCCCCTGCCGCGTCTGTCTGTCTGTTCGCGATAAACTCAAAAACTACTACATCGATTTTCATGCGGATGTTACCAATCGATAGAACGATTCTTCCGGAAGGTTTACGTATATGATTTGTTTAGTTTATGTGTACATTTGACTAATATATATTTATATTTGTCAGAGGTGTCGGAAAAAATTAAGCCATTTGGGAGCTTTCAACGAAAACGCTGCCTAAACCCTATGAGATATAACAAAACAATGTATGGTGGCAAATATTCTTCTCTTTTAGATCTACAAAAAAGTCTGCGATAGCATATGTCTATCTTTCAAGGTTAACTTGCTATATCCATTATATCTAAGAAAAATGATAATTTCTAATGCGGTAATTGTAAAGCTAATCAGACGGATTCAGTATTTATCCTTATCATTTTAAATGAGTTAATATTCTTAAGCATTTCATGCAGATTATTTTACCCCTACACTATATACTTTTAATGAATAACTTAGAAGTTATCGCAAAATAACAGCGCGTGTTTTAGGTAGGCCTAATGCGATTATGCGCGCTCGATCCTTAAGAATTATAGGGCAATTTTTTTGTTTTGTGTTCATTGTAACTATGATGGATAGATACTTGAATACCTATTTATTTAGTGTTTGTTGTATTGTTAGTCCTGAAGAGTATAGGTATTTCATACGATAAAAGTATACCCACCTACTTATTTCACTGAGTTTTAGTAGGTCATCATCATCATCAGCACGTATATCGTCCACTGCTGAACATGGGCCTCCTCCCGAGGGAGGGTATTGCCATAGTCACCACGTTTGGCAGGCGGGTTGGTGACCGCAGAATTATGTTGTAACACACAAGGAAACGCTGCTGCCCCTTCCTTGATATACGATTATTATAGATGATGTTATAACAATCGGGACCAACGGCTTAACGTGCTTTCCGAGGCACGGAGGGTAGTCCCTCAACCAACCAGACCCGGAAAGAAATCTTAGAATTTACACAAAGATTTCATGTCCGGTGTGGGGATCAAACCCACGACCTCCGAGATTTAAAGCGAGCCAATTACCGCTACGCTACGGAGGTAGGCCGAATGCGATTATGTGCGCTCGATCCTTAAGAATTATAGGGCAAATTTTTTGTTTTGTGTTCGTTGTAAATATGATGGATAGATACTTGAATACCTATTTATTTAGTGTTTGTTGTATTGTTAGTCCTGAAGAGTATAGGTATTTCATACGATAAAAGTATACCCACCTACTTATTTCACTGAGTTTTAGTAGGTACCTATATTAATTTGTTTCTGTTTGTTTTGACCAAATTTCGCCCGTTTGTTAGAGGTTTAAAGACATTATGTAGTATAATTATCAGTATTGTACCCGTGCGAAGCCGGGGCGGGTCGCTAGTATTTTATATACCAGTTATTTTTATGAAAATATTAGGATACAGATTTATTTCAAAATAAAATAGAAGTTGTTTTTGTTATTCAATTAAGTATTGGTCTCACATAAGACTATTCCTGTGATGCAAATAATACAATTCTTTTAATGAGATAAATATAATATATTTTACTCTGTCATTTAATTATTTTAATTCAATGAATAGTTTGTTGTTGTTCATCTTCATTGAACAAGAAAATGACTGTTTATTTAATAACAAAGAACAAATTATATAAATAAAATATTAAAGAACGTGGCATGTTATACCAACATAATATGTCGTTTTAAATTGTATATCGCGCAGATCTGTCCGCTTTGAAAAAAATGAATCTGAAAATACTTAATAAATCTGGCACGTAATATTTTTTCATCTTAAATAATAAACGTGGAATTATGAAGTAAATATTTTTTAAACAAGATTATAAACATTGATAAAATAACATTTGTCATAAAATTAATGATCATTCTCGTATTTAGTTTTACCATGTGTAAACACTTACATACATAGGTATGTATTTGATAATCACCCGTATAACGTCTACTGTTGAACATGGCCCGTCTTCGTAGAAAAAGGGTTTTTTCCATAGTCACCACGCTTGGCAGGCAAGTAGGTGACCGCTGTATTATGTCATAATACACATAGTACGGCTGCCCGTTCCTTAATATACCATTATTATTATAGAAGATATTATAACAATCGAGACCAATAGTTTAACGGGCTTTTTTAACGTCACGCGGGTATAACAGTTCTACAAGTAACTAAACCCAGAAAAAAATGTTATAATTTACACAAAAAAATCTTGTCCGGCGTGTGAATTAAAAACCCACGACCTCTCGGAGGTCGAACCTAAAGCGAGACTGATGCTTTTGAGATGTATCCTTACTTTCCTTACTAATATTATAAACGCGAAAGTTTGTAAGAAGGTATGGTTGGATGGATGTTTGTTACTCTTTCACGCAAAAACTACTGAAGGGATTTGACTGAAACTGTGCACGGTGATAGTTAATAAGATTGGTTAACTTATAGGCTACAAAAAATCATGCTCCGACCCACTGGAGAAGAGTGACACGGGTAAAACTGTGGGGCGCAGCTACTTTATTATAAACTTGTAAGAATAAAGTTGAACGCAAACTATATTGTGTGATAAACAGTAATAAATTACTTTCATTTTAGTCTGCTCAGCGGTCATTAAGTTGTTTGAAGGACGTGTTCATTTTATTACTTTTACCAGCATTTGGTTATTGCTTACTACTTACTATTTATGATTTGAAGAATACTTTGTATTAATAATCTCAATTTTCGCCTCGTTTAATATTGATGTAAAAGTATTTGTGAGCGTATGCTACCTACATCAAGTTTTCATAATATAAATACCAGTCTATCATCGATTTTACTTGACCTCATATAATATTTCCTACGCCTTCACATGAAACTCAGTGGTGATATTAGTTACCTTGAACGATTATTTATAAGCCTCGTGTAGACAGGAGTTCTTCATATACAAACTAAGACAACAATACACTCAAGCCGATTTGTTGCTATTCAATATTGTCACTATGATTTTTTTCAGTCATCATCATCAGCCCGTATGACGTCCACTGTTGAACATGTGCCTCCTGAGGGAGGGTATTTGCCATACCTGTCACAATTGTTGGCAGGCGGGATGGTGACCGCAGTATTAGGTATGTAGTACACAAGGAAACGTTGCTGCCCGTGCCGCAGTCATAGCTGAGGTAGCTAGTTCATGTTTACTGTGGACAACATAAAGATTTCATTATGCGATATAATAAAGATTATTATAGATGATATTACCTATAACAATCGGGACCAACGGCTTAACGTGCTTTAATAACCTCTGTAGCGTGATATTTTTCAGTACCTCAATGTTATAAAAATAACTTCGAGCTTTGATTCGTACACCCTTTCAGGACACAATTCGCCATATTTTTCTTAACAGATAATGAAGTTTGTTATGATATCAAGCACCTAAAGCTGCGACAGATCAAGACAAGGCGAGGTAAGGCATAGTTTTGGTTCGCGATGTGCGTAAGATGTGCGTTACTCACAGCGTTCCGTTTTTACTTTTTATTTGGTCTAAGTTTACAAGATAAATGACAGCATCATTAGATACTTAAATTCAATTGTGAAAATGTACTGACTACGCAGGGGTTCTCGGCATATATAAAGAGTTTCATCAGAGTATTCGCGTTACATTGGAGAAGTTGTAAAACTTGTCCGACCGATGGTCGAGTAAGCTCGGAACGAAATTGCCAATCCTGTTTCACAATGGACCGTAAAATGGTTTTCCGTTTTTGCCCGACCGAGCGGAGCGATGCTCGTTGATTCACCGGACACGTCGCTTGGTGGGCTATCACTAGTTGGGGGAATTTGTGAAAATAACTCTTCATATACCTGAATGACGCGCTCACCTTGGGGGAAAAACTAGATACACAGAACATTTACACCCTATTTAATAACATCTATCAGTAATTACGTCGTCTGTTGAATTCAAAGCGAATGTATTGTATCTAGTGGTGAATAGGTACAGTGTTTCGTTTAGTATTTTCAGTATGATGTGTTTTATTCTTATTGTATTTGCATTCACATATCATTTGTTTCTACAAGGCACGTTTTGTTGATTTGCAAGCATTTGGATGTAGAACTTTATGTTGGCTCAATTCAAATAACGGTAGGTTGACTGCACCGGTGGCTCAGTGATTACAGCAGTGGCTTCTAAGGCTTGGTATTCTGGGTTCCATTCCCACCTGAGACAGTTATTTGTGTGAACCACGGCTAGTTGTTCTGAGTCTGGGTGTGCTTTGGGTCCGTGAATTGAATGTTTGTAAAGTACTCCGCGACACAGGTATTAATTTTCCTGGGAATGGCTTTTTAAATAATGATAATAAAATAAATTGTATTATGTTGATTTGATCCTTATGGAGTAGGTACTTTAAAGTTTACTGGTAGATTTTATAGTTTATCACACGTCACTATATATTTACACACTTAATTTACACATTAAATGTGAAAGCGATGAGAATGGTTCAGCTATGATCATTAAACACTTTGCTTGTTTCCTTAGCGCTCATTACCTACATTTTTCATATATGACCGGCCGGCGTCACAATGCCAGATTTACATCTACGAAAAATTAAATAACGTACCTACATTAATGGATTTAGGATGTTGTTAGGGTTGCCCCGCTTTTGTAGTGCCTCTGGTATGTTTGCGGAGCCTAGGGTAGATGGCTTCCATGCCATTATGCGCAAGCGGCTTGCGTCGTTACTGAGCAGAGTCCGGAGTAGCATTAACAGCATCCTTCAGATCATTGCTCATAAACAGGACTCAAATATCCTGAAAGAATTTATTCGTGTGCAAATTTTATAACTCGCATGTATTATAATTTCTATGGACTTAGTCTGAAATAAAGAGTTTATTATTATTACATTATGGCACGTGATAATGGCAAAACACTTCTTTGAAGTATTTTTTTGTCCAAGTTGACCAATGACCGTCGTAAAGACTAATGAAGTGAAATAAGTGTAGGTCAATTATGCCGGGTGAGTTTTGAAGTTCATTATCAACAATACACTCATCACATATAACCAACGTATTAACACTGAATAACCTGAATGTAGGTGCACAAATTTCAGACAGACATATGAAATTGGTATTTCCATCGAACGCGTATTCCAGTGACACATTTTACTTATATTAAAATGCCAGCGATATTTCCATACAGTTGCCTCAATTTTAACATCTATGTAGGGTGTAAATAGTGGACCGTAGGTATAATAAAATTATATGTTGTTTATTTCGGTTCCACAAAATTAAAAAACTTAGTCTACTTATATAGGTTATGCAATTTTGTTAGAACCGCAAACGGTAGTAGATTGCGGGCGCTCGCGACATTGATCGGACCACTCACATAGCACATGTTCTGAAAAAAACCGTGACACGTTAGGACGCGTTCGTCAGCTCGTACTTGACAACTGAATACATAAAACAATGCCGCAACTGAGTAACTGCCTGGCAAACTGATTTATAGACAGCACAAAGCCTACTGACAGGGACACAGTAAAATAGATTTAGAATAGTACCTACCTTGTCTATACTTCTACAGTTAAATTATAAACGGGAAAATTTTGTATTTTTGTTTGTTGTTGGACGGATTTCGATAATTCTTTCACCGTTACAATGTTACATTATCCCCGAGTAGCAAAGGTTATATTTTTTACAAGAAACGTGCACCCGTGCGAAGCCGCAATTTTTTTTAATGAGCTACTTTTAGTTGTAGGTATATTGTATTTCTTGGAATAAAATCCTACTGACTAAGTTTGTGTTTGTGTTCGTTACTCTTTCACACAAAAACTACTGATGGATTTCGCTAAAAGTTGGCACACGAATAGTTTATAAGCTGGATTAATAGGGTACAAAATATCACGCTCCGACCCACTGGAGCAGAGTGACGCGGGTAAAACCGCGGGGCGTAGCTAGTAGAGAATATATTCCTCAGGTCCAAAAATTGCACAGCTGAAGGGCTAAAATAAAAAAAAACGAAATCTACGTGGATAAAGTAACGGGCAACAGCTAGTTAGTGATATATATGTTCAAGATGTTGATACATAACATTTATAACCTAATCAAAGATGCAGGTAAATTGCCTTTTGATAGACCCTCGGTTAGTATAAGACCGACCAAGGGCTCGGGGGAGCAGTAAGACCTGACTAAGGGATTATACAACTAGTACAATATATTGTACAACGTGCCAACATAACGGCCCTTTCTTAAGACTACAATATTTGAATTTCCAATTTTAGTATTCTTGTGTATAAAGTAACATGTCCTGACTGATTGACTGATTTTTGTACAAGTCATATCTGGACATTGGATTACTAAGAAAGGATTTTATAAAAAAGGTGAAAAAGGCGGTAAGTAATTATAAAGTTCCTACGGGTGCGGGAGTTACGAAGATGAAACCGCGCGTGGGTAGCTAGTTCAATTTAAAGGTTATTGGTGTGTCGAAAATATTCACATAGTTCAATTCTTCAAGCCTTTGTGGAGAAGCTACCACAATTTTGACAATCACAGATATTTTCTGATACCTATGTTGACATAAGTATCAGAAAACGAAGGTCAAAAATGTATATTTTTTAGATCTTGAAGTAGGTAGTAAATCGAGAAACAATGATTCTGAGTCAAGTTTCGCTAAGCACCGACCATCTGAATGCTGGGAAACAATTTATAATATTTTTTCAATAGTATTAAAAATTACTAAATAAAATGATTTCTAAACTGTGTTAGGGGTGCCCATTCGTACGAATTAGATTATCTGGTATTTTAAGGCTCTAGAGCTCATTTTACCATGTAGATACATTTATCATTGCTATACCTATTGGAATATTTTTGTAAATAACATTTTTCTTTATGGCATTCTGCCGACTTTTTCTGCAATTTCTGCCAGTGTCATGTAATGATTTTTATTTTTAAATGTTTGTGTTACGTTTTGATAGTAGGTTACAATGATTATTGACAGCAAATAGCTCTGCCAATTATAGGTAACGACAAAAAATCACGATGTATAATGCGAGCTATTCTAATTTGTTATTTTTTTAAGTCAGATATTGAAGGAGAAGTAAGTAAGTAACTATGGCTCCTCTAAAATAAAATGTACCTAAAAGTCATTTGACTTATAACACTATTTTGAGGTATTCATTAGATTCTACCTATAAAAATAGTTTTTAACTAATAATGTTTATATAGTCCTAAGTTTTTCTGAATAAACATTATTATATTATATAAGTCGAAGTTTATACATTATAGCTTTAATGTGAATTCATTTTCACGGTGTATAACCTAGCTAGCTGTTGGACTACTAATAATTGCGCCGACCTTTGAGGAGCCTCGTTGCGGCTATTTACGGTCTCACAATCTTTGATAACAGAATAATCCAGATTAGATTTAATTTATGTATAATTTAACTCATACTACTCACTATAGGTAAAACATGTTCAAAGGTTCAGTTTAGGCTCAATACCTACTCAATGTCTTGATGGTTCAATTATTTTTATTGAACCATTACGTATATTACGTATGTTTTTAGCCATTACGCCTTTGCTATTTTTTAAGACATCTTTCGTACTAAGGAAATAAATAAATCAATAATTGTCAGGTTAACGAAGGACTCGCACGTATAAAAATATATTAAAGATGACTTCTGATATAAATAGAATGAAATAACTAACTATCATAATTTATAAATACATTGTACAACATTTTAAAAGGTTTACTTGTAACACTAAGGTGTGTGAGAGTGTAGGCGTTTGTTTTAGCGTAAATGTAGGGAAACATTTACGCTTAAATAGACGCCTACACCTAATAGCTTTATTTACCTTATTATGTATTGTTTGCCGATGATACTTCTTTGACATTTAAAATTAGTAGAAAATTACTTAACTATGACGACGTAAACAATGCTCTCTCGAAGGTCGTGCATTGGTTTAATGTAAACAATCTCGTTCTAAATGAGAAAAAAACCAAGCTTATCAAATTTTCTACCCCTAATGTCAAACAGGTCGCCACCAACTTACTAATTAACGGAACGAGGTTGGAGCCTGTGGAGTCAACAGTTTTTCTTGGTATAACTGTCGACTCCAAATTGCAATGGGGACCACAAATTAAAAATCTATCTGGTAAACTTAGTTCTGCGGCATACGCAGTTAAGACAATAAGACGGCTTACTGATGTAGACACGGCCAGACTAGTATATTTTAGTTAGTTTCATAGCATTATGTCCTATGGAATTCTTCTATGGGGAAACTGTGCGGACATTGATACTATATTTGTGCTGCAGAAACGCGCTGTAAGAGCCATATACAAACTTGGACCGCGGGTTTCCCTACGGGAGAAGTTCAAAGACATTTATGAAAATTTGTTATACGTACATAAGAATATAGATAAGTTTCAGAAAAAAAGTGATATACATAATATGAATACTAGACATAAGCATGACTTAGTAGTACTTGCAACTCGTCTCCATAGAATAAGCAACTCTTTTATGGGGCAATGTATTCGCTTCTATAACAAACTCCCAAATAATATTAGAGAATTATCTGTTAATAAATTTAAAGCCACTGTCAAAGCTAAACTATGTAAAAAGGCATATTATAAAATATCAGATTATGTAAATGACAGAATGGCTTGGGAGTAACTTGCTCTGGAATGACACTGCTGCTTAACAATATAATAATAATAATAATAATAATAGCCTTTTATTCCTAAACATAGGGTTATAATAAGTCCCTAAGTTCGGTGTGCCTTTTGGCATAGGCCTCCTCCAATTCCTTCCAATGGGTCCTGTCCCTTGCTACTCTCAACCAGAATGGTCCCGCTGTCTGTTTCAAGTCATCTTCTCATCTCCTGACTTGACGACCCCTACTTCTTTTGCCGATTCTTGGTTGCCAGAGAGTGACTTGCTTGCTCCATTTGTTGATGGGGTGGCGTAGCATATGTCCAGTCCATCTCCATTTTTGGACATCTATCCGGGTAAGAATGTCTGTGAGTTTTGTTCTCGTTCTTATGTCTGCATTCCTGACTCTGTCTTTGATTTTTAAGCCAAGCATGCTTCTTTCCATGGCACGTTGGCATTTTGCTAGCCTTTCCCTGTGGTGAAGTGTTATTGACCAAGTTTCACAGCCATAAGTAAGAACTGGTAGAATACAGGTCTCGAATGTTTTCTTTTTGATGTGGTTGCCTAGATCCTTACTTTTCACTATTTCCTTCAGTGACCAGTACTTTCTCCATCCTTGGGCTATTCGCCTGTTTATTTCCTTTGTCATTTCATCTGAAGGAGATATTATCTGTCCTAAGTAAATATATTCTTTGACATATTCGATCTTTTTGCTGTCTACCATAACGTCTGTTTCATTTGAGTTTGTCATCAATTTGGTTTTACTGGCATTGATTTCCAGACCCACTTCTCTACTTTTATTTGCTAGGCTCTGCATCATTTGCTCTATTGCTGCTGGGTCCTCTTCAAGAAGCACCAGATCATCAGCAAATCTTAGGTGGTTTAGGCGAGCTCCATTAATGTTCAGACCTAAGTGGTCCCAGATTAGCTGTCTAAAGATGTGCTCGAGTACGGCGTTAAATAGCGTTGGGGAGAGAGGATCGCCTTGGCGTTCGCCCTTTTTGATAGGAAATGATTCTCCTGTTGATTCTAGTTTAATAGTGGCCTTGCTAGATTTGTATATGCTCTTTAGTATTTCTATATAGTTGCTCTGAACCCCTTGTTGTTCAAGGCTCCGCCATATGTATTGGTGCCTGAGGCTGTCGAATGCCTTTGGGTAATCTATAAACGCCAAGTAGATTTGTTTATTGTATTCGTTATATTTCTGCTTAACAATATTGTAAAGTAAATGATGATTTGATTATTTAAAAAAGGATTCCTCTGAGTTTCTTGCCAGTTCTTCTCAGAGTTGCCACGTCTTTGAACTGGTGGTAGGAAAAGAAATGGACGCATCATAAGAACATGATTTAATTATTTTTGAATTGTGTCTATATGAATAAAGATATTATTGACTTTGACTTTGTTACTTTTAAATACTTTGTTGAAATGGTATATGTCAAGAAATAACATTTTTATATATATTCAAACCGAATGATCTTAAAATTAATAAAGCACACAATCTCGAAGATATCTCGCCAAACCGTCTATAAGTATTTGCTCTCCGAGTATTGATTGTTAATATCTCAAGCAATATCCACGGGTACATGTTAATAAATATGAGGCAAAAAGCTTGCGGCTAGATAAAAAGAGAGAAAAATAGACGGAACGAACACATTCTCGGGTCGCCGGGACAATGCAGACGACACAAGTGTATAAGCCAGTTGAAACTACTGGCGGTGACAGCTACAGGCAATATCTCTGCTCCGCTAGACCAATATCTGTAGTGCTGTAAAAATAATGATACTTGAGAAAAACTTGCACTACGGAATAATCTAGTCTCCACTCTATTTTATTCGTAAGTTGCTGTTTATTTTCCAAGTTTATGAGATCCCAGATATTGTGGATTGCTCCCAAATATTTCTTGGGACCGTCTCAACTAAGTAGCTATTTAGAAAGCGTGAGCTATGTTATCAGATTTTTGGTACTGAGGTTTCAAATGAATGTCTTTTTTATGTGTCGTCAACAACTCAAAACGAGTTTGCTTGGAAAATATATTGGATTATATTAGACCAAAATCATATTATATTACTAGACTTGGGACCGCGCTACACCTCAAAAGATACTGCTTTCTGAAATCAATTGACCCGCATGTATTTCGAAGTTCAAAGACCTGTTTAGATGTGGGATGGTATGTGAATGTTCAATTTTGTATTAAAGTTCTACAGAACGTCAAAGAGAACACTGTAAACTTTAAAGATAGTTAATCGTTTGCTGTAGTAACTTCAATTACAATATATATTATTCTTTATGTATTCATTTGATGATATAATATTCGAATCATTAATATTTAATCACCATTTATTCTTTTCTTAAATATTTTCCTGTGACGCGGAAGACCTTACACAGACATTATTCACGGGCACAAGGGTCATTTAGTCTCAATACAACTATCCATGGTTCACTAAAATAATTATCACAGGTTGGAATCGAACCCAAAACTAGCAACTACCGTATGTACTGAGCCACCGGTGCAGTACAAAACAAGAACATAGACATCAACAGCCTTAAAAACAAAGTTATAGGTACATTACACAAAAAAATGTAGTATTAAAGCTAAAACTTCGCGCGATTCAAACTCTATTCTTGGAAACCAACAGTTTACTATTATGTTATAGGTTGACACAAACAAGCTTTTCACGAAACCTATTAGAATTTCCCGTGAATTCTTAAGTACTATTTTATAAAGTATCGACCTTTTAAAAGAATTTACTTTATAAAACAGTGATTCAGCTTTTAGTAACAGTTGCTATTTGAATGACAGATACCTACATGTTTAATACTTTAGTTCCTAGGTCTTTGTGTGCAATATAGACAATGGCAGTATCTGCTAATAATAGGAAATCACCTATGTCTACTGTGGGGTTTGACTGTCATTAGGTATCGTCATCACCATGTCAGACTGTTATCATCCACTGCACATCAAAAACTTCCAGTGGGATCGATTGGTTATAACGGCTTGCATCTACTGACTCACCGCGACCTTTATAAGGTCGTCGGTCCATCGTGCAGGGAGTCGTCTCTCTCTGCGCTTGCCAGTTCGTGGTTTTACCTCGATAACTTCTCCAAATTTCATCCCTTTTAAATTATTATTGTTCTTATATAACACCTTTTCTTTTTTGATATGACAACGAAACATTTTCACCGTTAAGATTGTACAGTTATTATTTATAATAGAAAATACAGTAACAGTAAATTGATTAACTTGTTACGCATTTCATTATTCTATTAATTTAACACACAGGTTCTTGCTACATAACATCTTCTATAAAAAAAAACAATACTGGGAGTCACATTTAAGCAGTAGAGTGAGTGAAAGCTATAATATTAGAGAACTATTTCGAAACATCATGCAACTTGTAAAAATGCTTAAAAATTCAAGAATTCAAAAAATCCTAATAAGTGTATTACTTTTTATGTATTTATTTATACTTTTGTACATTTTAATTTGTATATTGGGCTTGATGCCTAAGGTAGTTTCACTAGTTTCTATACCTCTATGGTCATATAGCAATATTTTTTTATGGCAGCTATATAAACGAGACTTTAAAAACGAATAAATAAATTTTATGCGAGAAATTATCCAAGATACTTAAGGAGTATTACCTAATATTCTAATAGAATGTCAAGTTTCTTCATCCTTTTACTGAAAATCTTTTGTTGTATAATGTTATTTCGCTTTTATCATTTGATTTGAAAAGTAAACGTTCTTTGATACGTATAATTGAGAAATGTTTCGGGTCGCGACGTGCTCTACATACCGTCGTTTTAGTTCAGATTCTACATTCCAATTACACATTATTGATGTACCTTAAGTCCAGATCTAATATTCTCGATACTGCAGATAAATATATTTTTTTGACTTTTATATTCCTTTTCCGTTTTCCAAGTTCTGAAACCATAGATTATTTTCGAGTAGAAAATGGAAAGCACCTATCAAATAACCACGCAGAAAATCCAAGGTATTTGCTGCGGATTTTTTTATTAGATTTGACACGTAGTACCGGAGACATGTTTATTCAAAGAAACAAATCGCTTCATTATATAACTATACAGCGTGTATCAATAATGGTGACACATAAGAATAGGAAAAATACTGAACTCAATAGAAATTTAAAAAAGTCTTGTCCATGAAAAACCTACTTAGGTTTGTTAGGAATAATCTAAAATACTGAATAAAATTTAAGAATCGAATATCAATTTTTATATTCACTCCATTTTTTTTTCTTAAGCTCTAACTACATTTACATTAGT
Organism: Nycteola revayana; assembly: GCA_947037095.2. NCBI lineage: Eukaryota > Metazoa > Arthropoda > Insecta > Lepidoptera > Nolidae > Nycteola > Nycteola revayana. Next base: position 4,926,431 of record OX344838.1, read on the forward strand.
TAAATCAATATGCGATTAGTTGAATGAAACATTGTACACCATAATTGCTCGTAATTGAGGGCTTACATCTAAGATAACATGTAAAGCACATTATATACCATATGAGAGTAATAAACCCCCCTAGCTGACATCTTAGCTACGACCATTTAATTAGTAGTCATTACATTGTAAACTAATTGTTTTGCGTAATGTCGCCCGATTTAAACACTTTTATGTAAATATTAGTGGTTATTATCTCTACCTACATATAATAAAACTGTAGAGGTCGAATGTCTATATAGAAAAAAACGCTAAAACCGATTCAGGGGGATGATATCCAGTTTTTCTTTTCTTGTATATCTGTCTGTGTCTGTTTGTACGGGCTAATCTCCAAAAATGTTGGACCGATTTAAAATGAAATTTTGCATGGTTGTACTTACCTTACACCGGTCAACATTTTAAGTTACTTGTAATCACTGTAAACAGCTTAGTACACAACCTATTTAAATAAAATAAAAAATAAATAAAATACTTTTTATTTCGGACCAGCGGCATCCATAGGCGGTTATTACAATAAAAACTTACATTTAAGTAAAGTCATTTTGATCTAAAGCAAAGAGCGAGAATGATGCGTCATTTTAATTAAAATTACAATGAAATGTCATTCACGAATACCACGCGGACAAAGTCACGGGCATCAGCTAGTTGTCCAATAAAATAAAAAATCTGTTTAAAAAATAATGCCTATCTACTGCGCTTTCCGAGGCACGGATGTCGGATAGTAGTCTATCTACTATCCGTGCCTCGGAAACCACGCCGTTGATCCCAATTGATATAACGTCATCTGTGACAATTGTATACAAGGTATCGGGGAGCAGCATTTTCCTGTGTTATATACCTACTGTACATAATATCGGTTGTCCTGGTATGGTCATGTAAAGAGAAGGGATATGTGATGAAAAGAGTAATGAATATGTATGAAGATGAATGGAGAGGAAGAGGGAGGCCAACGAAAAGATGGATTGTGTGAGAAGTGATATGACGAAAATGGGAGTAAAAGCATGACGGCTGACAGGACAAAATGGAAGAAAAAAAACGTGTAGCGCAGACCCCAAATAATTGGGATAAGGGCAGGGAAATAGTGATGATGATATACTGTATATTATACTGCGGTCACCGACCCACCTGCTAAGCGTGGTGACTACGGCAACACCCCTTTCGGGGGAGGCCCAGTTTAGCAGTGAAAATACAAGGGGATGATCATCATAATTACTAAAAATTAAAACGACTTTCCTAGCCGATCGATAGTTATAAATATCGCTTTACAGATAAGTCTTGTAGATTGTGTGGGTAAGTATCGACCCCCAGGTTGGACGACAAGTCTCTTTGTGAAACTCGAAAGACTCGGAAAGCACGTTTAACCACTGGTCAGAGAACGGGCATTAGCGTTTATTTAAACATAATTATTAGGGTTATGAACAAGTCTCCTTCGAGAGAAGACTAAATAAAATTCATTTTTATTTACGTAAACCAAAGGCACTTAGTTAGATGACCTTATAAGAAATAATTTCATAAAATTAATATAATTACTCGTTTGAAAACGTGGCGTATTTACTGTATAACATAGCCACACCCACTCTAAATCCACAAAGATAGTTCAAGTATTACCCAGAAATGCCGCAGGAAAAGAAATATCATTTTTAATACACATATTTCTAAAACTAAACAGCCATTTGCAGAGGATAATATTTAGTAAACCGATCAATAAAAATAAAGTAGCTCCTCAACTATTGTAGATGGCTATAAATACGTCTAAACGACGAAGTTAAGGTGATCGTATAGCTATTTACGTGTTTAGTATCTACGGATTCAGTAAAGGAAAAGATCGCGTATCGTAGCGGAAACATTTCAGAAGTATCCCTGAACATTTAAGCTTGGGCATTCAGGTCACGTCCACATAACAACGGGAACGATGCCGAGCACCTAGAGGTTTGTTGTGATATCACCCCTGGTTTTTTCACAATACCTGACCCCACTGGCCGGGAGAGGTGGCCCTAACGTTAGTTTGTTGAGATAGTTCCACCAACTTTATGTTCTTTGTAATGTTTTAGTGGCCAACACGCTACGTGCTTCGAACCCGCCGAACTCTTCTGTCTCGCGTTGTGTATTTTGTTGTTATCAAAATTAGAATGTTTTGTTGGTCGATATCTATCTATTCATACTAATGTAGATACATATTTGCTGAATTATAATTCTTGAAATGTTGTCATGAAATTCTAGACATGATGTCTGACTACGGTTAACTACTTAAAATATACTTTATAAGAGAAGAAGGTTCAACAATTTTGTAGTAGGTATAATCCGTCAGATAGAGACTATTCCCAATCAGGCAATTTAATACTTTGGGGATTATTTCCTAAAGTGTGTTTTGACTGTCACGCTTATTTTTAGCATGTTGGTGATTTTAGTTTTAGAAGTGTAATTTTGTTTCATATTATTTTGATATTATGCTAACAATGATGATGATATTATAATAATGAAAAACCGCTTTTATAGTTCGATAATATAATAATTATGATTTGTTATTGAGTAAAGTGTGTTTAGTAAACAATAAACCATTTTTTTTATATTTTACTTAAAATAATCTATAATAGAACAAAAAAAGTAAATTGATGTTTATGTAACTTAAAAATAAATCATTACACTTAAAACACAGTACATGTACGTGTATAATCCTTTCATTCTTATTATGACAATAACATAAGAATTAAAAACACAAAAGTATTAGTCAAATCTGCTTTTTAGGGTTCCGTAGCCAAATGGCAAAAAACGGAACCCTTATAGTTTCGTCATGTCTGTCTGTCTGTCTGTCTGTCCGTCCATATGTCACAGCCACTTTTTTCCGAAACTATAAGAACTATAATGTTGAAACTTGGCAAGTAGATGTATTTTGTGAACCGCATTAAGATTTTCACACAAAAATAGAAAAAAAACAAAAAATTTTGGAGTTCCCCATACATAGAACTGAAACTCAAAAAAATTTTTTTCATCGAACCCATACGTGTGGGGTATCTATGAATAGGTCTTCAAAAATGATGTTGAGGTTTCTAATGTAATTTTTTTCTAAACTGAATAGTTTGCGCGAGAGACACTTCCAAAGTGGTAAAATGTGTGTCCCCCCCCCTGTAACTTCTAAAATAAGAGAATGATAAATCTAAAAAAAATATATGATGTACATTACCATGTAAACTTCCACCGAAAATTGGTTTGAACGAGATCTTGTATGTAGTTTTTTTTTAATACGTCAAAAATCGTGAACCGCAATTTAGCTTTCATTCAATCAACTCGAATATAAAAATATAAAATAACATTTCATTTCATAAACATACGCTTTTTTATTTATTCTTGATATCAAAAATAGGTACGCACTTGTAACTGAAACGGAACCCTTCGTGCGCGAGTCCGACTCGCACTTGGCCGGTTTTTTTTTAGATTTGTTGTCCTGCGCGGAATCCACAAGACTCAACCGCTGGGTCACGGGGGTTGTCAAAATACAATTTATGATTTGGAATTGAAAGCCAAGACTCAACCGCTGGGTTACGGGGGTTGTCAAAATACAATTTATGATTTGGAATTGAAAGTTTGCTAATGAATAGTAGCCGTTTACATGAATGCGGTTAATTTGCAAAGTTGGGCTATTAGAATTTTATGTGAGGTCAACGTAACGCACCATCATCACCACCTAAAATTTGATAGTCAATTTCAAAGTTGTAGGTAATTTATATAAAATCAATAAGACACATCTCAAAACCGATATAATTTAATTGAAACTCTTAATTGCCTCATATGAAACTGATAACCTTTCAAAACAAATATCGAAAGCTATTAACCGAATAGATACCAAAAGAGATTTCAATTTATACTTGGATTTGCTTATTCTATCGCAAATTTTGTTAACCTCTTGTAACTTATTAAAAATATAAATTAGCTACTTCTAGTTGTATATTATAGGAATAAAATGAATAGAGGTAAAATTAAATCTCACCGTGTAGTTTCCAGCATAAATTAGACCAGCATATCTTCCCATAGGTGTCGCAAGAGGCATCAGGGACAAACTCCTATTGAATGAGTAGCAGATGGAGTATCTTTGACCTGATAGTCAAAGACACTCCATCTCACTGCAATCACTAATCCGCCTGCCAAGCGTGTTGAGTACGGCCGATTAGGGTCGATGAGAGGTTTTGCAATTCATGACAATGATTGAAGCAAGGTGGTAAAATACATAGAGCTGATATGGTGCAGCTGCCCATGCACTATGCTGCTATCAGATGTCTGTGTCTTCATCCCCATGGGAAGAAATCGGTTCGTGTATTCTAAGCCAGTAACCACACGGCACTTTATTGATATTATTATTTGATAAAAGTAAAATAAGTATTTGTAACAGTTTGACCTAAAAATGACTCTAAAGCCACCTAATACACAACACAAGTAATTTTATTTTATTATTATGTTTTGTTAAGTTTTCCTCATAGGGACTGCAACTACTACTAATACTTCACGAACCCTCGTGGGACGGCTAGTTTGTTGTATATTTACTGCTTCCTGCGAGATTTCACCCGAGATTCCCTTTCCGTGAGAATCTCTTCATCAAATATAGTATGTACGACGTATTTCCGAGAGCGATTCTTGGATAACGGAAAAGGACAAAATTTTAAGTGCTTACAAAAACATCATCATCAACCCGTATAATTTATAACTGTTCAACGTTGGCCTTCCTCGAATTGGGTGTTGTCATAGTTACCATTGAGGGAAGGAGGAGGTTGGTGGAGACTAAAGTAGGTTCAGTATATTTCCGTTTATGACACTCGTGTGATAATGTAATAACATCGGAACCAGCTGCTTCACTTGCCTGACAATTCGCGGAGAGTCCTCCAACTTCGGAAACCAATAGTTTTTGTCCGACGCGGGAATCGAATTGAACTTCAAGCTCGTCTTCGAGACTTAACCCTAGGCCACGGTGGTTCTCATTACACATAAACACCCGAAAAACAAATCTTCCGTCTATAATAATATTAATATATTCTAAAATCATTACAATATGTTTTACCTTGCTGTTTTATGATAATACCAGTTTTCCTAAACGTATTTGAAATCTATTCAGCAATTTAAGACTTCTTTCAAAACAAGAAAATATTACGTTTCTCTCAAACTTGGGTGTCACGCACTCTGAAAGTTTTCCACCATATTTTTTGGAGCCCGCGGGGACGAATTTTACTCAAAATTCTGTAATGATATTATTATGTCGACGTGCTAATACTTTCTTACGTTTTTAAATCAAGTTATTTATAAGAATAGAAAAGTAAATAACCGAAGAGTATCTAGCAAAATTACTTTACATTTACGTTTATTTATGTTTGACTAATATTCTGGAATTAAAAGAAGAACTGAATCGGAGTAATATGTAGTTATAGTGTTTAAAAAATATACAGTCCACACGTTGGTGTTGCCAACGATAATATATTAAACCGAAAGGAGCTTCTTAACTTATGTAGGCTAGCAATAATTCAAAGTCATTTAAAGGGCAATGGAGTACATGATCCACATCCCTTGCAGGACTGAGAAAGTATATAAAAACAATGATTCTTCATTAGTAATTCGTCGCCCTAGTTGCAGTATTAAACTGTAAACCAATGACCAACTGTGCCACTAATTTCATTTAAAACTAGCTTCCAGCGCGCGGTTTCTCCCACGTAACTCCCGTAAGGACTTCATAATGAAATATAGCATGTCTCTATTCTCAATAAATGGATCTAGCTCCGAAAGAATTTTTCAAATCGGACAAGTAGTTCCTGAGATTAGCGCGTTCAAAAAATTACTCCACTTTGCTTCACAGATAAGACCTAATTATTTTAACTATTATCGAATATTATAGCCCCAAATCTTCAAAGTAAAGAGCCTTTAATTAAGTCGAAATCTATACGCAAGCATACGGATTGTATATTGTCTTTGTAAGCTTCTATATAAAAAAATATACTACAAGAAAAAGTGACTGAGGATAAATGAGTGTAAGCAACATTAAACCGTAATAAACCGTCCTTGTAAAAAATCCAACACCATTTAGAGTCTTATAAAAGTGTTTAAGCCTCACTTGTTAAATGTTTATTGTTATTTATCTTAAATATACGACATTAATACCTTTTTCAGTTTTTTTTATTTAATAAATATATAATATAGATATAAAACGCATATTTTATATCTTAATTAAATCCGATCTATTGAGAACAGAATAGTCATAGTACCTACCTAATCAGGATGACAGGAACGCGAGATGTTTTTACCTCAACAAATTTCAATTTCACCCTGGCTAGACTAGCAGCAGGATCGGTAGGGTAGCAGACACCTCACAATCAAATTTGTAGTCCATACTCCTAGCTAAATGATGAAACATAGGTACCTCAGCAAAATGAACACTGACGCATTGATTACATACTGTTACTGAAGTGAAATATTTTTTATACCCCGAAATAAAAATAGTATACTCAAATGAAATATAAATAAATATATGAAAATCATCTAATGATATTCAAAAATATACATAAAAATTCCAATAAACTTATATTTTATGAAGCCAACCTATTTATTTAAGAACTATCAAGTGCACAAAGAGATGTTCAAAGTAAAATTGCCTTTTGTGTATGACTGCTTTCCAGAAATGTACTGCCAATATCAAGGTATACGGCTATTTCAGAGTTCCGCAGCTTATGTAAACATTACGAAAGCTTATAATATTCGGAAATGAAGGGTAATTTTATGTTGACTTCTGTTATAGGTACTCTTTGTTGTTAATAAAGCTGAACTGTATTCTGAATAATTTGTATTTTCAGTAGAGTAACTTGAATTTATCAATTATTACCATCGATTCATGAGTTAACTCAAATAATGTTGGTACTTTGCATCATATTGTAGCGGTATTTGCCTCGCTTTAAATCTCGGATATCGTGGGTTCAATTTCTCCACGCCGGACAAGAAATCTTTGTGTAAAGTTTAAGATTTCTTTCCGGGTCTGGATCGTTGAGGGATTACCCTCCGTGTCTCGGAAAGCATGTTAAACCATTGGTCCCAATTGTTATAACAATCGTATACCAGGGAACGGGCAGCAGCGCTTCCTTGTGTGCTACTACATAATACTGAAGTCTCCAACCCGCCTGCCAAGCGTGGTGTCTATAGCAAAATCAGCAGTGGACGTTGTACGGGCTGATGATGAAAACCTATTGACACATTATTGTGACGCATCAGATGAATAGTTATATTTTGAAATGAATATAAAATAGAAGGCTACCTTAGGATTTTAACAGTCATACGTATTCAGAAAAAAACGCCACTAAAACCATGGGGCGGCGAATGGCGCACTAGCATTGACGTTGTGAATTCTCTCACAACACAACATAATACAATTTATATCATTATATATATATATATATATATATATTATTATATATAACTAATAATAGGCACTAGTCGGAACTCGGCGTTCTGCGGGGTGCTACGCGCTACGCAGTACGTAGCGCGTAGCACCCGGCAGAACGCCGAGTGTTGTTTGTATGAATTATAATAATAATTTGTAAAGCAAAACGTTTGTGCGTACCCACGTACGAAAAAACGTTTGAATGAAATTGCAGTTGCTTGCAGTTTTCAATTAATGGGAAATTACGAGAGGGTTAAAGTTAACTACTTAATTGAAAAATAATCCTCAACGTCCTTCAAGATTCAGTTCTCTGATATTAAATCCTCCACTAATTGTGTAAATTAATAGTAGCTAAGGATTATATCCTTTACAAAGCTTACCGAGGTTTATCTGAGAATCACCGAATATAATTCGTTGTTTCCATAGCAAATAACTTTATTCTTAAACCATTTTTCATATCGATGTTGGATAGCATACGCCAATAAAAATTCTATTGAATAGGATCCACAGGCATATCCTATTCAATTGAAAACCTTTCAACGAGTTAGGTTAACAACCAATGGGTTGTTAACCGAAACTCAACAAAATCTACAGTCTATATTTATTTATTCATTCATTGATTGTTTCATTGATTCTGTTTTATGATATTACTTAATAAAACATACCTAGAACTCTATTCTCAACTTAAAATTAGCTAAAATGTTTGTTATAGTCGTAAGAAAGGTAATTGAATGGGCAAAGACTTTTCGACTTCTAGTAAACCCCGCTAAGTCACAAGCTCTCATTACAGGTGGCAAATATGCGAAAGGACTTTTATCTCTTAGCTCTGTTCGTGTGCCTTTATAAGTACAAAGAAAATTATTTTTTTCGGTTGGACATACTTAGGTAGCCACGAGGCTTTTGCTACTTCACCGGGCATAAAGGCGAGCAGAGCTCCAGCCTTAATAAATGGTTTAAGAAGTACAAACTAAGCAACCTGCGCAAGAGGGCGCCCCCTGTGGAGCTCTGACTTCGGCTCAGGGCGGTCACTGGCAATGAGATTGGAGGATTATGACTTTTAGTATTTTAGGGAGTTTTGTGCAACTGTCGCTCTACTTTACAGTTCCCGGGCCTTCGGGCTTCGGGTCTACAAGGGCATCGGATGGTTCTTTTCAAACTAAGGGTCAGCAGGACGAGGGGGGACGCGTCGCGTTATCGGACGCACTCTTCTCCGGCGGGTCGGATAGAGCCTATAAGTTTATTCTGCTACCGTAAAAAGTCTTGGGTTGATAATTGATAACTCTCTATCTTGGAACAGGCATGTTACAGTGGTAAGCAGGAGGGTATACTTACTGTTTCAGTCCCTGAAGCGTCTCAAAAAATCTAACCCTTTCATACCAAAGTTTCTTTAGCCCAAACTCTTATTTTACCTCTCCTGGAATAATCCATACACGTGAAAAGGAAGATGATGGATGCAACCGAGGAACTTCTTGGCAAACTCGAGCGGCTGCAAAATTTGTGCAACCGATTCATTTTTGGCCTTCGTAATTATGACTATGTGTTGAAATTCCGATTACAGCTAAAGTGGTTGCCAATCCGACGACGTCGCGATTGCCATATTCTTTCTGTTCTCTTTTCTGTCTTACATAATCCAAATGCCCCTTTCTATCTTCGTGAACACTTTGAGTATTTAATCCCACGCGACAAAATTTGTCGTACAGCTACTTTTCTTCTCTAAATGCCTACACATACTTCCAGCCGCTATGATGGCTCTTTCACCATAGATGCAGTACGCCTTTGAATCTCTTGAAACTCTCTTCCCCACTCGATTCGTGCCAGTTCATCTATCGACGTTTTGAGAAAACGAGCAAAACAACATTATCTTTTATCTCATTAGTTGTTTTTATTATATGTATTAGTTTTTTTTATTAAGTATGTATGTATTGTTTTCGTATATATTATTATTTAAATAGTTATAGTTAAATATGGAGTTTACTCAAATTTCTTCTTCTATAATTTCTTTGTTCTTGCCCGTTTATCACAAATCTCACTCTGAATATGGTTTGCTGGAAGAAAACTCATAAATGAGATAAGCTCGCCATGTACGTCATTTTTAAATGTTGTATTTTCATAACTTATTTTTATGTGTACAATAAAGAATTAATAAATAAAGAAGATTTTAGGCCATAGGAATTTCATAAGCAATGGCGGGTTTGCCAAAGTATGGGTATAGTATCTACTATTGAACTTTGTGTTACTGGTAATTCTCTAGTTGACCTTTACTACTTAACAAAGCTACAGTGGTCGGAATACAACAAGTTTCACAAATCGTTGTTAGATATCCTGTGCGTATTATTAACACCACAGCCACAGATTTTATATTATCAAATTTCAAAATCCAGTATTTTGTAATGGTAATTGGAGTAGATAATTAAAAGAACATAACATCAAAATTTAATCCTAAACAAGTTTACCTTTATTGACGAGTAAATAATTCTTCTCATAACATACATACAAAGTATCTAATCTACGGAGTGAAAATAGATTAAAACAATCTTGCATTATGTATAAGATTTTAATGAAAAAAAGTCAACCATTTTTATGTATAATATGATATATGAGTAGAACATTAACAATCAATTCCACCTCACAGACTAAAGTAATTTCAACCAATAATCGCTTCCTACGAATTGTATCGTAAAACTGTTACGATGAAAGCATATTTGAATGTTTAATATCAATTTCCAATTGTTAAGCTTACGGAACGTTCAGTTCGAAAAGTAGTTTCAACCTTGACATTTTTACACGATAGAAGCAAGGAGCTCATATGAGAAATATTAAGGCTTAGCGATCTCCAACAGCTGACGCAGGGCACGCGTGCCTCGACAAAATGTACCGTATGACCTTTTTCACATTGAAAATGTCACTTAACTAAACATTTTGATAATATTTTAGGGAACTTTTGTTACCAACAATTTTCATTTTGTCGTCTACGGTAAACGATCTTATGGCTTTATTTTCCTGCATTTCCTCTATGCATTCAAGTAAAGTGCTCATCGGCGTTAAATTATATTGGTAAATCAGTGCCATCATCTATTAAATCCAAAATGTACAAACTCTCTTTGGCAAACATAGTATACTAAGCAAATACAATTGACTTTGCAGAGCCGATTGCTTTAGCTATACTTACTGAAAAACAAACCTATATGGGAGCTGGATTAATTAAAAAATGCTTTGATCAAACAAAATAAAATGAAAATGGCGGCTGGCTATTTGGCGTAACTGACAATTACTGTCTGCAAGAGATGAAAGAAAAAATCTTTTAAGCGTCACAATGCGAGGCATTAACATCTGCTATCTTTTGTCTAGACATTGCTGTAAAAGCTTGATAGGTATACGTACACATGGGATGAGTAATAAACTAGGTGTTAGTTTAGACAATACACCTTAGAACAGATAGGTATTTCAGATCTGATAGGTAAACCCATTGTTATGAATATCTCAGGGACATTGAGTTCATTGTATCATAAATCTATTGTCTGGAATTTATCGTCTCTTAACAATAAAAGCGGTAAATAATATAATCATACCTAGATGAAAATAATTTTTAGTGCAAAATGCGGCTATTTTACCACCATCAAAAGGCTCGTAAATCCAATTTGTGGGTTCCTCAGAAGATGTAATCTTTGTTAAATAAATTCTGAACAATATTAAAGACGGCAATCAAGTTAAGATTTAATTGTAATGTAACAATCGCAGAAAGCTATTTTGATAACGTCCTTTGCCGATTTATCGATATCATCAAATGTTTCTAAATATGTATGCACTCGTCCATCTAGTTGATATATCTAGTGCGATTTGTAATAAAATATGACTTTTTTCTTTGACTAAATAAACAGTAATACACACGAATCTTAAAATTTAACCCTATAGGTATCCATAAATAGAGTCAACTGCCGGATAGACTACTTAGATTTTTTTTTTATTGTTATGTTTAAATTATTGATTTAAACTATTCAGTCCGTATTACGTCCACTGCTGAACATGGACCTAATCGAGAGGGGTTTTTGCCATAATCACGAGTTGGTAACGCTGTTGCTCGTTCCTTAGTATAATGGTACTTTTAGACTACGACATACTCAAACGACAGTATTACACGCATTGATGTATACGCTGAGTGCACCGTGTATAGTAGGTATCATAGTCGAAACGTACCATAAGATTGTTATAGATGCTGTTGTAACAATCGGGGCCAACGGCTTAATATGTTCCGAGGCACGGAGTGCAGTCCTTCAACCAACAAAACCTGAAAATATTAGATTTTACACAAAGTTTTCATATGCGGAGCGCGGATACTAAGATTTAAGGCAAGCCTTTTTAAAACAACCACTAACCCTCAGGGGTGTGTATTTAACTTTCATCACGCCTATATACACTGCAAGTACTAAGACTTACAAGTACTTTTGGTAGTCTTTAATTCTTAATTATTTTTATCATAGGTTATTTTTACTTGGTAGGTTTAGTTTTAGAATTATGCTCACACATAATGATATATACTAATACAATACATACATATATAAGTATGAAAAAAAAATACAAAATTAATATCAAAACTGTATATTTTCACTAAACGCATATATTTATCTCAGTTATGTGTAGTATGCCACAAGATTGTCGAAACACGCTGGAATATTATAAAAAAATAGTGGCGTCGGCAGTAAGCTCGTTTGTCAAGGATGGCGCGGCCGGTGTCTGCAGCAATCTGTTAGTCCAGCTGCCACCTTCCTTCTTTTAACAAGAGCTTTGCTTGATATCCGGGAATTTATTTTCCTTACAATTTGTCGTAGCTATCTAAACTTGTGGCCGCGACGACAATTTATGAGAACATGTTTCTTGTCAAAAAGAAATACCACTCGTTGTAGCACGCTGATTAAACTGCCTATCATTCTCTTGAGTTTGAAGACGCAATCAAAAGTGAAACATGACATCTTTTGTGTTGTTTTATATTTTTTGTAAAGCGCGTTTATACTTTTATCCAGCTACTTAAGTACTGTGATGGATATTTTTCAATTCGAAAATTTTCTTCATTCCTTTTTACAAATAGGTAAAGAAAATGTGGTTAATCTAAATGACATTTAATATTTTATTCAGGTGAAAATGATTTTAGCATTTCGGACGGCTAGTATCGTGTGTACAATTAACTTACGTACACTCAACGTATTATCTCTCAATAATTGCAGTCACTGAATAAATGAGAAAACAATTTATATCTTATAGCACAACCGTTTTATTGCAATTGCATACTCGTTTACGAAGTGACTGAGATCTCGATTTAATTTAATAATGCATTAACGTATGATATTGGTAAATACGTAATGTATATTTAAATATATTTTGTAATACATCCACCAAACATAAATAGGTTTTTGTTGCACCAACAAAAAATGCTATAATTCACTTTAAAAAATTACCCTACTGGCATATGATTTGAAGCACCGTGCAAAGTACACAATATAAAATATGACTTAGGAGTATATATTTTACACTGTTCGCTAATGTCAACAAAATAAAATTTTTATAAGGCACACTGAACCACGATTTAATTTAGAGACAAACAAGCTTGGTTGAAAAGATAAATTTTTGAATTGTAGTTGGCGCGCATCGTTTTACTGGGCACGTAGTAGTCGTTTTATACGTGCAGACAGATAGGGCCCTCATCAAACCCTCCGATATCCACCACTGCGGAGAGTTTGACAACTCTGTACTCACAAGTACATACTTTACGAGCTCACGAATCATTATCTCATTGTTCTGCTGAAACTCAAAACACGTCGTTCACGGCGAAGACGCTTTGTTCTCGAAAATTATGTCGTCCCCTTGGTTATCCTGAACCATTAGTAACATTACGTCCCGCTGTATTAACCGGGTACTTACGAGTATATCTTGTGTATGATTTAGCTTACACGTACGTCAAACGTATTCATTGTATTATAGTTTGATATAAATGACATGGTATCACGCCAAAATGCGATCACTCCTCACATTAATGTTTTATTTATTATGTAATCATGTTTGGTGAATTTGGGAAATGACTCCCCTTTCTATTTTTGTCTTTCGAGATTATGCGTAACATATTGAACAAGTTATGTGTTTTGTAAACTGAATCTTTTTGTTTATTTGATGATCAATAATTTTTTTATACTTTGTACCTAAATACCGAGATGGTATAAATCATGTATTAAACAATATGATGTAACTATTTGTTAATATAAGCTAAGCGTGATATTTGTGAGCTAGACTTGCGCATGTAAGCCAATTGCTAATATCGATATTCAGAACTATAATCGACTATGTTTTTAATGCCTTAGGCTTCGGAGACGCGGGGCGTCGCGAATCGCGCCCGGCGTGCCGTCACGCATTTCACTTGCACTCATACAACGCCATATGTTTGATTTCAGTGCGGACCGCGCCGCAAATCGCGCCGCGCAACGTCTCGGTATAAGCCAACGCCCGCGTCTCAGTAAAAGGGGCCTTACGATTGCTTATTGTCGGCTAAGTATTGGCACAATGCGTAAATACAAGATAATTAGTACTAACTTCGTTTGATTTGTGTACAAAAACTGGCAATGCAGAGGTTGGCTGTCATCCAGCCAATTCCGCCGACCACTAACTGCGCCAACATCTTGTAGTACACGTTGGGCTACCAGATTGGCACAGCCGTACCGTCCAAATGCGTGAGGTCAGTTAAATTGTCAAACAAAACTACTTTATTAAAATTATATGTTTATTAAAATTAAAATGCGTATACTTACAATGGAATACTGAATACTTTTTAATTTCGTAAGTCTGCTTACCCCATTGAGATGTGAGGTGATACATATCTACACACATAAGCCGTGTGGTTTTCGGCTCAGAATAGACCATCCCATATCTGAAAACATATGTCACCTGATGAATGGGCAGCAGTATCTATCAGGTCAAAGATACTCCCATCTTACTGTAATTTCCAATCCGCTTGTCAAGTGGTGATTATGGCAATATCCCTCAATGACCTTGGCTTGCCAAGCTATGTCAAGAGGAGGCCCATGTTCAACAGTAGATTGAAACGGGCTTTTAAAGTAAAATAAAATAGTTATTATTTTAATCTCATATAATCTCAGTAAAATAACACTAAAAACGTACTATCATCACAGCCTCAATAATTGTGATAATCTGTCCAAATACCCGGGAGAGTTACCGGCTATAGGTATAATATTTAAAAAGTAAGGGCGATTGATATTTTTTAGGTTCATATGCATATTTTTTAACATTACAATAAAACTCTAAAACCAGAAACACACAGAAACAGAAAAAGTCTCGTTGTGACGAGATAAAATGGTTATCTCTTTAATTAGGTGAACTAACAGAAACAACGAGAAATTTACTATTTTTATCTTACAGTGATGTATGGCCAATATGGAAAAAGTGAATAAATGTTTTTAAACTTTCGCGATTTGTACACATAATTTTTAGTAGACGCGGGTCTCAATCGCGGTACAAATTTAAGGCAAATAATTACCTTTTTAATAATCCGACGTTTCGACATGGGTTACACCAGTCGTGGTCACGGATAGACTAAGTCAGTCTTCTTAAATTTGTACCGCGATTAAGACCCATGTCTACTAAAAATTATAAAGTGAATAAAGTACTAACAATGCAATAGTATGTTTATTCAAACTTGCATAGTTATTAGGTACACTTATCCCATTTAACCGTTAATCGGTTGAAGGAATAGCAGATATTAAACATTAATAACATAGTAAATTAAGGAAAACAACAATCAGGTATTGTGGTGAGATCGAAAGAAAATAAACAGATGTCTGAAGAATAAGTAAGTATTAAATAAGAAAAACAGGAAGTCTTGCAGTTCAGTCTATGTTCCGAAAGAATGACCAGCTAAGCGAATAATGATTTATGAAAAACTTTACACTCATTAGTACTATGCTGTTCCAGGCATTAGTTATCTATGTAAAACTACTGCTATCTCAGGCATTTGTTGTGAAAACGAATAACCTTTCAAACAGTCGAATAGATTTTATCAACCTAACTCAACGTTACCGAAAACACGCTCGATTATTATTATAAAAATTTTTGATTCAGCCCAAATACAGACAAACTGATCACCTTTACTAAACACCCATAATAAATAAGTCGAGAATCAGCAAAAATAAAAAGTTGCCGTATTAGGTTCATTTTTGGCTTTTAATATTATCAAATTTATTTTGATAGGCCGTTAATTGAAGAACATTTTGGTTAAAATAGAAAAAAATCCTAGTTCGCAATGACGTTACTTATATTTTGTTACTGTAACAAATTTCATTCTATTATACTTCACATAATTATGTGTAACTTTAACGACGACAACACGACAATCTAAAGTTTATTATTAGACTATGCTTTTCATCGAGTTTACCAAAGTTTCACTGAGCAAGGCAATATCAAAATGTGTAGCGCCTCATAAAATGTGTTATATTATGTTCACATAATATTTTATCATGTAGATCAAGGGTTGCTTATCTTTTAAGGTAGCCGAACGCTCACCGAATACTTTTTATTTTATTTTATTTGACAGACACCAATCATTAATCGACACATCCAGACTCAGTAAAACAATCCGTAGTTCATACAAACACTACATAGTATTCGAGCTCCATCAAGGACTACTGCGTTAGTTACTGGTAAATTATTAGTCAATAATAATTACATTTGTTGGTAGGTAGTAGTGGTTTGTAGTTCAAACAAGAGGATAATGAACTAACTCTGTCTCATTGATCAGCTATTAACACACAGCTAAACTAATATTTAACATCTGGACACATACCTTGAACTAATGCTATAGGTAATACAATAACAACGTAGAATGCTAGTAAAGGTTATTGTTACTGGTAGTATAGGCTCGCATAATTAGTGTAACCTTTACTATCATTTAGATCTAGAAAATCTATTTCGCTATCGTTACCCGCAATTGAAATCTATAGAAAAAGGCCGCTTATAAAGTCATCTGGGACCCAAGTCTATCATTAGGTACTGTACTATGCATGTATCATAAGTCATACGTCTACCAATTATCACTTAGTAACATCACACTTTAATTACGTAGAATAAACTTTAAGTAAATTTGTAGTTCAGCCCAAGCTTGCAAAAAGTATTCAATTTCAGTAGACTGAGCATTGGCGCAAATGTACACGTCTCGGTCGGTCAAAATAATTTGTTTGTGAAAACACAAACAATAAAAGTTGACCCAATGTTTATAGTACTTTATCAGAACTCATCGCAGGACCCTAGGACTACAGTTACAACTGCAGTAAAGCAAACAATACTGTATTACGCAGCTGTAACGTACGTGCTTATAGTCTGTACGTTGCCGTTCCGCGTAATATAGAGATGAGTGAAAATGAAGTAGTCCCGAAACACTTCTAAACGTTCGGCGACCGCAGGGATATCAAACATATTTTATTTGATATAGTAAAATAGCATTTTATTAAGCCAACGTTGCGACGCGACGTCTATGCTCATTCAGAGTTTAGGCATGAAAGCATTTATCAACTCTGAGGACTTTTCCTGAGGGACTAAGTGCAATTCACTGGTCCAAATAATGATTTAATTTTGTATGAGCACACATCGTAGTAAGGCTGATCCAGCAACAAAATTAGAGGAATATTGTATGTCATTTAAACTATTATTATATATTTTACTGAAAAAATCTACACAATGGTCAATCCAGATGTTACATACTAGAATCTGATACTCAAAACTGTAAGATCGTCATGCTCCCAATTAAAGTCATTGCTTGCGGTGGCTATATGGAACGGGTCGCCTTCCCTCTAATATGGCGAGGGAGCCGATGGCTGTGTCACACGTCATACTCGTGAACAGGTGCTGCTTGCGGTGGCTGGTCGGCTTGCAGTTGAAAGTATTTACTAGTTATACCTAATTAATTTATAGTCTTATTTTCACATTAATAGTGTCTGTGTTGATCTTGTTTACTTTTGTTTATTTTACCTGTAAATGTGGGGGTACCCGACTTTTTTTTTCATAATGTGCACGAGGTTTCGCATCCGCTTGAGTAGAACGATTATCGTTTTTATTTATTCTTTTATGAAATAACTACAACGGGGTGCCCCAGCCCACATACTTTTCAAACTGTATCAAACAATTATTATACATAAAAAAAGACACAGAACAAAAGAAGACGGAAAAGAATACCTACTCTTTCTGAGTTTCTTCTCCGGGCCGTCCACTAAGGTAGCTAGAGAAACCTGCAGGTTAGCTAGGCTAGGATCCTCGCCGGACAGACTGAAGACCGCGTTGAACATTCGCGTTGAACATTCTTTTTTTTTTTGTCCGGGGGGAAGTTCATTTACGCATTCCCACCGCCGCTGTAGCGTATTCGCGCGCTGGCGGCAGGATATGTGGGACTCGCCCTCTCCATAGCGTGGTATGCTAAACTAATACCACGAGGAGAGGACCCTTCTACCACTAAAACCTCCCGGACACTCCTTCGATCCGCCTTTGGCGGAGGCCGGGTACGCATGAGCAATCCAGCCCCCCGACGGCACCCGCCGCCAATCGCGCGGGATCTCCGGGGCCACACTTACAGTGGCCCATTTGCCCAATTATAGGGACGCCCGGGGTGAAGAGGCGTTCCTACTCCTCATGGGTCAGCCTCGAAGGGAGCGGGGCCCATGTCCCCCATTTCCCGAGACCGAGCCTAGGGCGGTAGACGGCCAACACGCCGTCTGCTTAGTAGGTGGGCGGAGGGATCTACTTCCCCACTCCCGCTCCGCAGCCTCCTTCTGTGACATTACTTGTCTACAGAAGGAGGCAACCGCCTCACACGACCTCTCGCTTTGGACCATCTTCGAAATGATGGTCGACAGCGAGAACTCGTCTCCCCCCACCGCGTTGACCCCTGCCCCTGTCGTGTGATCCAGTGCCTGTATTCCGTGCCAGTGATCACGTCCTCTTTATTTCTCTTTACTACTAGCTTCAGCGGCGCCCTGAGTAGTGGTCCTTAAGGGTGCCCGCAGGCGTGTGTCGCTTAAATTTTATAGAATTTTGCTGAAGACGTCTGATCTCGCCACTTGACCGGTCACTCTAAAATATGCTTTCATATGTTTTTATTTTATTTTATTTTTAAAATGTTTGAACTCATAGCAAACAGTTATTAACGTTAATTTTAATAGCTTATTTATTAACACAAGACTGACTTACTTCTAGCACACCTGAAATAAATTTAAACATAATTTAATAGTAAATGTTACCTATTTATAATTAATTTTATATACATTTTCTTGACAAGTACAAGTGTATGTGAATACCTACCTAAGTGATGAATAAAAATAGTTTATTTCGTTTATAAACAATTTTAACACAATCCTAAATGTGAATTATTAAAATTTTACACAATTCACTAAAGGTTGAAATTTTAGTAACTCGACTTTAAAAGTAGTTTGATTAATGACAAATTATTCTGTGTTTTAATCCTCCTTGCCGTAGGTTCTAAAATATTCTTAGAAGCACATGAATTGTTTTTATAAGAAGCTCATATGCATACAATTTAAATGAGTAGGTATAATCATATTTTATAATTGTGTTGCATTTTTAAATCGACGACGCGACAACTGTGCGGTGTTTGCAGCATGTGTCCTGGCAATGAGCCAGGATTTCATTAGGGAAAGTAAAAAGAATGTTAATAATCCTTAATAATCTTACTAATATGAAAAACTGAGTGGACTTCCTATTATTAGTCAAAAGTCCTAATGTAGTAATGTAGTCCTAAGCTATATAGGTTTATTTCTCTTTGTTTAGCCATTGTGGGTTAGCGGGATTAGTTTCGCTTTATGTATCGTAGGTCACGACCTACTATACATAAAGCGGGGATCAAACCCGTGGGTTTGTTCCCCGCTTTGTGTAAATTCTTAGATGTCTTATTTCTCTTCTCTTTTTAAATCTGATTGGTTGAGGGACTACCCTACATGCCACGGAAAGCACGTTAAGTCGTTGGTCAGTAAGAGGCTGGATATGGTAGATAAATATAACAACTAACAACGTGTTAAGTTTTATGATTTTTTGATGTTATAAAATAGCACTGTTTTATATAAAGATTTATTTCGGCTTTCTAACATTTGTCCTGTAAATGGCACAAAATCTCGTGCTCGTAATCTCGCACCCTAAGATATTCAAATGTCAGAAACATCATTTTTTAGGTTTCCGTACCCGAGGGGTCAAACCGGGACCCTATTACTAAGATTCGCTGTCTGTCTGTCACCAGGCTGTATCTCAAGAACCGCGATAGCTAAACAGTTGAAATTTTCACAAATGATGTAGGTATTTTCGTTGCCGTTATAACAACAAATACTAAAAATAAATATTTAAGAGGATACAACACACTTTTTTTTTACAATTTTTTGCTCGTTATCAATAACCCAAGCAGCAGGCAGGCACTTGAAAATGGTACGGAACCCTTCGTTCGCGAATCCGACTCGCACTTGGCCGGTTTTTTAGCAAATGTCTCACTCCTGGTAGTTTAAATGTCATTTGCATTTAAAATGAAATCGTAGAGCACAACTTTCTCTCTTAGTCGGCTCTAAATAGTTAACGTTTAAGCATTTATATGTAGGTGTTGAGTTTCATACCAAAAATATAAAAATCTTATTGCGACATTCCGTCGGTCTGTCCGTCTACCACGCGTTAATGTAAGTAATAAAATGTATTTCAGATAAAAATTTAAATGTTTTGTCTCCATTGACTGAGATTTATTTTGGTGCCGAAATATATTTAGACTTTGTATAGAAAGCATGTCATATTTACTAAACGTTAGTATTCTTTGTCCCAACTGATTTCACTCGCATTATCAGTTACATATTTTCTGTTTGTTTTGTAAAATAAAAATAGCTTATTTTTTATAAAATCGAAACATCCGAGATCTATCCGAGTGCTGTCCGACATTGTGTAACGTCATTTTAACGCTAATGCTTACCGAAAAATTTACGATCCTATGTAATAAGTAAGTAGGTAATGTATGGCATAAATTATACAGAAATAATGTTAGGCACAGACATGCACAGGCGCAGCACAGACATGATGTCTCTTCAAAACTTTTTCAATAAAAATAGGTTACGTGTTGTGAATTACACACAAGTGGCATGACGCATGCGTGTTGCAGGTGTCTGCGCCTTATGCGTATTACGCCTCCATTGCGTCTGTGTCACATCTCTGCCTTACGTCGTTTTTTTATAATACACGCCTTATATTGATTCTTTGCTATACTTTGATAACATTAGTCACTCCAATATT
This sequence comes from Nycteola revayana, assembly GCA_947037095.2. NCBI lineage: Eukaryota > Metazoa > Arthropoda > Insecta > Lepidoptera > Nolidae > Nycteola > Nycteola revayana. The sequence goes on from OX344838.1 coordinate 4,947,192, forward strand.
TAGTCATAAAAAAATTAAAACATGTTTTAAATTTAAATAATATGCCCTTTCTAAAGCGTCTCAACCAAAAAGCAAACAGATTGTACTAAAAGAAAAATACAGCTACATTCTCCGTCCAACCTATGAATGCCATTTGATTGTAATTACGTTTGCTCTGAACTCAATCTCGGAGGAGCAATAGACGACGATAAAACTTTGAGCCACGAGTTTTGTGACACGAGGCGGTAGAAAGTTGATAAATGAGATGAAGTCACAAATGTACCACATACGTTTCATAATATTGTTCGAGAATATTTGAGTGAAACTATATTAAAATGAGACTCACGATATAGGAATATAGACGAGATCGCATTTGTGCCTATACAGGGTTATTGGAAATGTGATGTAGGATGATGTCAAAAGCAGCAGATTTTGTCATATAATATCGTACCATAAACTATTTTTAAATAATAAATCAGGATTTAAAAAATGGCTGCAATATATAAAAAATAAACATCCATACAAAGCGTATTGACTTATATTTTTGGTTTACTAATTTTTGTCATAATTACCGTAAAAATACCATAATTACATAACGCTTAAGTTGCCATAATCGTAAAATGACACAAAATGACTTTCCCTAATTCCATTGGTCATAATCGATCAAGTGACATAATAATTTAAATCCATAAATGTATTTGCTATAATTTTCATTTTCAATAATGCCATTTTCCATAACGTTTATTCACCATAATATAGATAAATAAAGACAATATAACGTATACCTAATTTTATATTACCTATACTTGAATTATGTTGATTAATAAATGATTATACGACACAGATTTTTTATTCCCAATTAAACCTAAAACTAAACCTCATATGGCGTCTACTAACTAAGCTCTGGGTGGTTTAAAAAAAAAACCACGTAGACTTATGCCCGCCTTCCACTGCGAGCGGAGCGGACTCCATTTAGAGTCCGTTTAACTCGCAATGGCGAATGGAATATAAGTGCTTCCACTGATTAAAAATGAGCGGAGCGGACAAAACGAGTTCAAAGAGTCACAAAAGTGGTCGAAGAGTCGAGCGGACTCCGCTCGACTCGCATACGATTTCGACTCGACTGATTTTCATACAAGTACATCCACCGCGAGCGAGTAAACGGAGCGGACTGAGCGAGTTAAAATGGGTCCGCTGCGTCATGGCGTCGCGCGCTAGTTTTGAACGGACTCCGCTCACAGCCCCGCCCCCTCCAGCCACCGCTACCCCTTTCACGTCCTTGAACTTTTTATAATTGACAACAATTCTTCAAATTGTTCTCTAGTCACTTTGAAGTATTTTTTGAAATGTTCATCTTGTATATCGCTAAACATTCGCAATAGATCGCCTTTGACAGCTCTTTGTCTTATATGGTTGCTCATTCAGAATCTGGGTTTGTGACGCTTCCCTTTTTTTTTTCTTCTTATAGTGTTAAAGAAGCAAACATTTCATTATTGTATTGAAGCTTAAAACTCGCTCAGCCTCATTTCCAGCCTCGCTGACTCCGCTACTCGCTGGCAGTGGAAGGCAGATGTCGAAACTCTTTTTTAGTGGAAGTGCACAGCTAATTTCCTCCGCTCCGCTCAGTTCGTTGGGTCCGTTTCCGCTCATTACTCTTTTTTAGTGGATAGCCAGCATAGTGTTAATCTTCTAACCTAACCTATCCGAGTCGGATTGCACTGAATCGAGGTGTTAACGATAATTAATTTCGACCTAACAATATTATGTATTATTTTCATAATTATATCAAATTTTGATTACGTCAAGAGTCGATCATGAGATGTGTTACTTATGGAAACTAATTATTATGATATATGTTGCTATAGAAAGTCATTTTATGGCAAATAAAAGTTAGCACTGTTGAGTTGTTACACTATTATCATTTATACTAATAACGCTTGCCGTTATTAGTATAAATGATAATAGTGCAAGAAAATATTATGAGCGAGGACCATTATGACAAACAATAATATTACAAATGAGTTTCTGGAAAACAAGAGAATACCTATATTTATTTCCAAGCACCCACATCTCCAAGTTTTGATTACAACCTATATCATATAGGTACACACTACACAGGTACATTAAAAGAGATACGTTATAAAAACTATATAAGAAATATTTCGAACAGTCTCTAAAAAGAAATAAAAACCTTAAATCCATCCATCCACTACTACACACTGGCTTACAGGCTTAAAATCGACACACACACATATATTTTAGTATGCTTGGTTTCAACAAAAACACCGGAAAACTGCAATAATGCCCAGTGTAGGCAGGTTCAGGAGGAGTTTTCCATACCTGCCTGACATGACCTGTATACGGACAAAGAAGTTGTATTTTTTGTTGTTTTCAGAATTCAAATGACAATTTTCTCACCTGGTGTTTTAATAAACTCAATAAACCATAAACGTGAATGATCACGTTTCGGTCGTTCGTGAAGAAATTATTCTTAAAATGTTGATGAATTGGCTGTCATAATTAATTTCCTAAGGTAGTTAAGTCCAGCGAACAAAGTGCTATTCATCTATTCATCTCTTCATCTCATATCATTTATTACCTAGTTGCGGCATTAGCAAATGTTTGTTCACATAATACAACGGTCAGTATGTAGCGGTCATTCGAACCACGGTCGCTCGGTAATCCTGCAGTGCATCCATCATTCGGTAAGCTCAGCTCTAGCTCACAACCGCTCAAAACGGCTATAAAGGGGCTTTAAATGATTACGTGCGTAAACGCTTCTTATACCCGGCCAATGTTCATTAAAACTGATAATTAAAAACGTATGAGCATAGCTTCTCTTGGATTTTATTTGCAACTTTTTTATGTGGGTTATAATGAAATGAAAGGAATATTCCAGTAAAATAGTAATTGAATTGGTTCACTATTTAAGTATGTAATACAATCTTAAAAAAATAATTGCTACAGCTTCAAAATATCATAAACCATTAATTTTAAATGTCTCCTAAAGTCATACTTTCTCCTAGAAGCATTTGTTAATTTATAATAAGGAAAGGAAAATACAGTTAAGTAGCCACTAAAATATATTAATACTCGATAATAATAAAGTACGAATTTTACTACAAAAATATTTTTTACATTCGTGATCGTTGATTAAAGTAATTAAGGGTCAACAGACCTCTCAATTACATATCGAAAATATAAATGAGTGTTCAATCGTATTATGATATTTAGGAATATGAATATAAACTAATATTAATTCTCCAAAAGCATGTTAATGAAATAATGAAATTTATTCAGCACTTAGGTATTTACATACACTTGTACTTGTCAAAATTACACTGTATAAGACTATATCAAACAAAAGTATCACTTAAGTAGCTAAAAACATTGTTAAAATTATTTGATATTACAGAATTTTTAATCAGTCTGTCCGTCTGTCGTACGATAACAACAAATGTACACATTATAGTAAGATACCTTAGAGGTAACAGGTCTAAAAATTCCAAGAATCCGGCCCAAATCTAAGCGACATCCACCCTTAAGGGGTTAGGACCATCGCTCGGGGTGCCACTGGAGTAAAGAGTAGATTTACGAACAGTGGTGGTGATCGCTGGCACGAGATCACAGTTCGGGGAATAAGCAACAACGCGGTCCTCGGTCGAGGATCCTACACTAGCTAACCTGCAACCTTTCACTAGCTACCTAAGTGGACGACCCGGAGAAGAAAGGAAGAAAGAAACTCCGAGATTTTTTTTAGTCTCTTTTGCTGTTTCTTTTTTTTTATGTCAAGTCTTTTCACAATCATGTAATATTTTACAATGTATATATGATGTGAGCGAATGCAAGCACAATACCATTTATTACCTGGTCAATTAATACCGACCAGGTGTTCAATAAGACAAGAAAAATTATAGTAATGTAAATACTATAATGTAGATATTATAGTTTACTCAGGCACAGACAATCTCCTACAAAGAAATCTAATGGCGGATGCATTCACACACATTTACAATATGACAATTTACACAAGTTCAACCAAAGGATATACGTATAATAATAAACAATAACAAGAATGAATAAACAAAATATAAAATAAAAGTTAACATAACATATCCCCGACAACAGCCGACCAGTCACCACAAGCAGCACCCGTACACGAGTATGACGTGTGACGCAGCCATCGCCTCCCTCGCCATATTAGAGGGAAGGTGGCGACCCGCCCCACACCGCCACCGCAAGCAATGACAGACAACGGGAGCATGACGAACTAAAGTGGGGATATCTACAAGTCTAGTAATATTAAACCTTTAGCTGAACAATGTTTAAACTGTTTCATAAACTAAGATTACTATGTTGTCTGTGTTTCACTGATCAACCAAGCGTTACTGTCGTTTAAATAATCATGAAAGTTAATAATTATGTTATTACTAAACATTTCCTTAAGTTACCTATTGGTTTACATTGACAATGGAAAGAGCGAGTTATGAAAACGAAATAATTACAAAAGATTCTAAGTTTAGAACAAAAAAGTAATACTGTAAAATAAAATCAGCATCTCAACGCGTTTCATAATTTATATTTTAACGAAGTAATTCTTAATTAATATCGGACTCAAGATAAAATAATGCTACTGCAAAATTAGTATTTCATAGAGAGAAAATAGAATATAAAAGTACTATGCCTGAACCATGACAGATATTATAAATATCAACTGGATTTCTTCGAACAAGTTTAACAAATCTGAAGGTTTCTTCCGACTATCCTTATAAATTATTCATTCCCTTTTGAACAACTTTACATCTGTATTCGTATTAACTCAAAAGAGCAGTAGCGGATGGATCACTGAAGGTAATCTGCTCATCAGATATCCAGGGTTATTTTTTCAAATCATCTAAGTGTTATAAAGTGAATTAAATTTTCAAGGAAATTTCTTTGCTACTTCCTGCTGGTTTAAATTGTTTTTCAAATGTTATAAACACAGAAAAGTTCACTATTTTTTTTTAATATATTTATGATTTGGAATTTGTTTAAGACTAAATTATATATATAAATCTAGATTATTAACTTTCATGATCATCATTTCAGTCGGAAAACGATTACCTACAGCACTACGAAAGCTTGTGTTGATGAAATACATTATTATGAAATGAAATGAATAGTTGATCGGTATCGAAGGCGAATTAATCCGTCTTGATGTTGGATAATTACCAAAAAATTATTACCTCCATTACCACCCCGGCTCTGTAGCGAGCGGCGCTAGGTGCCCCCTAGGACCGTGGCGCTCGTGTGCAAAGTACACCCTGCACTACAGATAAAGATGCTTCTGAATATCACCGTAAAAAGAAAAAAGTATAGATAAGAAATAGCTACTAGATTTTTGTAGTGCTGTAAACCACTTAAAATTTGATATTTAAGTCACTGACGAGTTAAATTTATAATTGAAATTATTGCTTCAACTGACGTTTTGACCATTTGAACTCGGCTAATTGCGATTCTGAATGGGACTTTGAGTAGGGACTTAAACTGGTTATAATGCCCGTTGTACGCTGGTCACGTAATGTTTTAAGCCCTAGGGCAGGGCATTTCACTTGCCACATCTATTTATTGTTAACTGTTTTGACGTTTCATGGACTTAAGGGTTGGACTGAGTTTCTCAGCACTTCGATCTAAAGAAACAATTTTATTTTTTTAAGTTACATTTCACACCTTTCCCTTCTTAATCCTGTTTCTGTAAAAGTCTCATCTAATTCAGTCTATGTCACTTTCGGATAATAAATTTTTTCTCCAATAGTAAAATAATTTTTGAATGAGAATCAAAAATTTTCGTTTTTTATTATATTAGTGAAGATATGTAAATTTTTGTTTTGGTAGGTATTATTAATATCATCGTACATATAAGTTCTACAATATCTTATCAATGTATATTTTTATGTGAAGATAATAATAAATAAACAGTAGCCATATTATTATAATAATCAAATTAAATCTGTACAATAAATCGGCAAATATTTACTGTGATTTCGAACTACAGATGGTTAAAACTGAAACCATACATAGGTACAGCACCTGTGCAAGACCGCACAACCTTTTTATATATTAATATTGTCTATGTTTTTATACCTTTTCTATTTCCTGTCATTTTGATACTCATTATTATTATACTTTTGTTTCCAACGAACCAACGGCTTTTTATTATTTCAGTCCTAAACATTTGGTCCTTTCACCGGAATAATTATAACTATGGAAACCCGTTCCAAAAGAGTGTTGGGCAAGTGTCTGGAGCATGCAGACTCGGTTTCTGCGGGAGGGAGTGTGACGGTTGCGGCGAGGGAGAGTGCCCCGTCCGCGCTACAGAGCGCGGGCTCGCCACCTCGCGCCGCGCTCGCGGTCGCACCGCCGGCACCCTCTCGCGCGGCTAGTATTACGTCCTCGTGTTCTTCTGCCACCATAGTGGCGCGTCAGCTAGCGGCACAAGCGCAACACGCGCGCCGCCTGGCTGAGTTGGAGAGTGACAGAGAGCGTAAAGCTGCGGAAAGAGAGCGGCAGGTTGCTCAGCTTGAACTGCAAGCAGAGCGTAAAGCTGCGGAAAGAGAGCGGCAGGTTGCTCAGCTTGAACTGCAGGCAGAGCTTGCAGCTATCGAAACAAGCGCTAGTCAGCGCGGTAGTCGCAGCACGCGTAGTCGTGCTAGTGTTCAGGATTGGGTAGATAATTTAGTAAGTATACCTAATGAACGTGATTTACTCAGTGACAACCAAGTTTTCAGAAAGGGTGATGCTACGGCACATCGTGATTCGTCGCAAACGAGAGTGCTACACGGCCCTGGTGCCGAAACTATGGGTCAGCGCTCTCGCGAACGAGATCGCTCTGAAGACGGAGTGGCGCGGCTTGTAAACTCACTAGAGAAGTTGGTAAATAAAGTTAATACTCAACCACATTCCATTAAAACGGACTTGCCTATATTTGACGGTAAGTCCCACTTAGATTGGTTAGCCTTAAAAAGAGTATACGAAAATACAGCTAAAAGCTTTTCGGTTGTTGATAACTTGGCAAGGCTAGCATGTGCCCTACGCGGTGCGGCGCGCGACGCCGTGGCAGGATTGCTGGCAGCGGCGCGCACGCCTGACGTGGTAGTGGCAGCGCTCGACATGCGTTTCGGCCGTCCTGAGCTTATCGTAATGCACGAGATATCGGCGGTTCGTGCGCTACCCAGGGTGAGTAACGATGGGAAAGACCTTGCTGTTTTTGCTGGCCGTATACGTAATTGTGTAGAGGTAATCCGTCTACTAAATCAACCGGACCACTTGCGATCCCCTGAACTATTTCAAGTTATATGGAGCAAGCTGCCTCCACTGCTCCGTCCACGGTGGTTAGATTATGCTCATTCGTGTGATGGTAGCCTATCAAAAATTGAGATGCTGGCAGACTTCCTATCTCGCGAAATAGACCTACAGTTTAAGTACGGAGGGACGTTTGATTTTTATTCGTCACCCCATACTTCCCGTTCTAGTGACAATAGAGCGTATAGGGATAGAATAAATGTTGTTGCTGAAAATAATACTGATAATAACATTCCCACTCCAAACAGCTCCGTAACTATTTCGAACATTAGTCATTGTTTGCTTTGTAAACAAAGCCATAATTTGAACGATTGTGACAAATTTGTGAAAATGACACTCAATGACAGGTGGCATTTCATAAAGAAAAATAAAATTTGTAATAGATGTCTCAAAAAAGGTTGGCATAGAAATAGAACCGCTTGTATGAATCGGACTTGTACCGTAGCAGGTTGTGACAAGGGCCACCATGTTTTGTTGCACGGGTTAAATTTCGAGCATGCTGTAAACGCACACATCGAAGTAGAAGATAACAACGAGGAGCCCGCACTTGCGATGTCTACACAAGCGGCGTGTAGTGTACCAGTGACGGCGCCTACTGACGATTTGAACCATGAAATTTTAACCCATGCAACGTCTTTGTCTTTCGCGGAACCTTATGTGCGTCCATTGTTAAAAGTAGTTGCGGTGACCGTGTCAGGGCCTGCCGGTAGTGTTGATACATATGCGTTATTGGATGACGGTTCTACTGCCACGTTTATTGATTCTAAGATTTCCACTCAAATTGGTTCTAAAGGACCCGAAAAACAAATTCATTTAGACTGTGTGGGTGGTCTAGGAAAGGACGTTAACGTCCAATATATTGATTTCAGTATACAAGGCCGTCACTCTAGCGAAATTCATTTTGTTAAAAAAGCTAGGGCTATTAGTGGTTTAGATGCTGCGAGGCAGTCTGCACATTACGAAAGTGTGCGTAAATATTCATATTTATCTGAAATTGCTAGTGAATTTTGTTATGGTGATGTAAAGCCAATGGTAATTATCGGTATTGATAACTGGCATCTGTCCTTTGCCAAAGCCACTCGGAAGGGATCCAAATCTCAACCCGTGGCTATTTTAACTGCTTTAGGGTGGGTTTTGTTTGGTTTTGGCTGTAGTAAGACTAAGCGGGTTGACGCTGTCAATCACATCACGGTTGTTGATTCAGATGTAGATGAACATTTTGCTTTAGAACGTCTTATTAGAGAGCAGTTTAAAATCGATTCAACTGGGATTTCTAAAAAAGAAGCTCGTAGCGCTGACGACGATCGCGCCGTACAAATAGTCAAGCGCACAGCCAACCGTTTACCGAGTGGCCGTTTCGAGGTAGGCTTGCTGTGGAAAGCTGATAAATTAAATATTCCTGACAGTTATAACTTAGCTTTATCTAGATTTCTTAGCTTGGAAAATAAAATGTTAAGAGATCCTATGTTTGCACATCGGTATAGACGCAACATACAAGATATGTTATCTAAAGATTACGCTGAATTATGTTTTTCTCATCCCGCTTCAGATTCTCCGGTATGGTACTTGCCTCATTTTGGTGTGACAAACGCGAATAAACCTAATAAGCTAAGAACAGTACATGACGCAGCCGCCAAGTCTCGTGGTGTATCATTGAACTCATTATTATTGACTGGTCCAGATCTATTACAATCTTTACTGGGCATTCTTATGCGGTTCCGAGAAGGTAAAGTTGCATTAACGGCTGATATTCGTGAAATGTTTCCTCAAATTAAAATTATCGAAAAAGATAGGGATGCCCAAAGATTTCTGTGGCGCGACACACCTAACGAACCTGTAAGGATATATCGCATGTCGTCAATGATTTTCGGAGCTGCTTCTAGCCCTTTTACAGCCATTCACATTAAAAACCAAAATGCATTAGATTATCAGAATACCTTCCCGGACGCAGCTCGAGTAATCATTTACGACCATTATATGGACGATTGCATTACTAGTTTAGATGAAGTCGATAAAGCTGCTAAGCTTGCTTCTGATATATATACTGTCCATGCCTATGCTGGCTTTGAGATGCGCGGTTGGGCATCTAATAATCCTATGGCACTGTCGTCACTGCCCAAAGAATCTTTGCTTGAAATCCCACCTGCAAGCGGCGTAGACGTCGATTTGGGTCATTTGGCTTCATCCGTCCGCACCCTCGGTCTTATATGGCAACCCTCTAACGATGTCATTGGTTTTAATACCGGAGTTAAAAGAGGTACCGTGTTTCCAAATAAACTCACAAAACGTGAGATATTAGCCCATGTGATGAGAATCTATGACCCACTTGGGATCCTGGCGCCAATCGTTGTTCGTGGCCGCATCATGTTCCAGGATGCATGGCGCAGGGGTCTTAGTTGGGACGAAGAGCTCTCTCAAGATTATAGCGCTGAGTGGAGATTGTGGTTTCATGATTTATCTTTAATTTCTGATTTAAAAATACCACGGAGCTATAACTTGTGTGATCTCGAGGTTGTGGGACGTGAACTTCACATTTTTTCGGACGCGAGTGAGTCTGCGTTTGCTGCAGTTGCCTACTGGCGCTTTTTATACATAAATGGTGACGTTAGACTCGCTCTCATCTGTAGTAAAGCTCGTGTATCGCCTCTTAAGCCTATTTCAATACCTCGTTTGGAGCTCCAAGGAGCTTTGATGGCTGCTCGTCTTGCGTCGTCAATATGCGAAGCTCACCGTCAAAAGCCTACGAGGCGCGTTTTCTGGTGTGATTCAATGACTGCTATCGGTTGGCTTCGTAGTGATGCCCGCACATTTAAGCCATTTGTCTCTTATCGAGTAGGCGAGATACTGGAGCTCACGAATGTCAACGAGTGGCACTGGGTACCCAGCAATTTAAACGTTGCAGATGAAGCAACGCGCGTAAAACGATCTCAACTATCTCCAGAATCTCGTTGGATCTCAGGACCGTCTTTCCTCTTATCGTCGAACTGGCCCACTGAACCTATAATCGACTTCAGTGGACTAGGTCGTGAAGAGTGTAAGCTTCATCTAATCACCGACACCGACTTGCCCGCACCACTTTCTGCGAACCCAGCCCGTTTTAGTTCATGGCTGAGAATGGTGCGAGCAACAGCTAAAGCGCATCAATTCATTACAACATTGCGTATGCGTACTTTACAACGACGAGGTTCTGACTTAAATCTAACTCGTCTCAAAGGAACTTTATGTTCCTTCGTTCTTGCTACTTGCACATCCTCTCCAACAGTCCCCAATTTATCGGCAAGAATAACTGTGACTGATTTACTTTTGGCCGAAAGTCATATTTTTCGACAGAGCCAACTCGATTCCTTCAAAGAAGATTTACTGATCATCAAAAACCACGAACAACTGCCCCAAAGTAGTCGTCTCTACAATTTGTCACCCTTCATTGACAATAACAACCAGCTGCGAATGTCCAGTAGAATAGTTGCTGCAACCGGTGTTATGGATGAAACTAAACATCCACTAATTTTGGACGGAAAGCATCCAGCTGTACGTTTAATGATAACTCATTACCATCAGAAGGCCGCACATAGTTATCTGGAACTGGTTATCAATGAATTGAAGCAGAGTTACTGGATTATAGGGCTGAGAAATGCTGTCCGATCTATAGCTCGTAATTGTCAATTTTGCAAAATTCGTCGTGCCAGAACATTTCAACCGCCCATGGGAAATCTACCCGATTGTCGTTTGGCTCATCACCGAAGACCTTTTTCGTTTGTCGGACTTGATTATTTTGGGCCCATCAATGTATGCGTGGGACGAAGGAGAGAAAAGCGATATGTGGCACTCTTTACATGCTTAGTTGTCCGCGCCATACACCTTGAGGTAGTGCACAGTTTATCGACAGATGCGGCCATTATGTGTCTTCGTCGCTTTGTAGCTAGACGAGGAACACCGGAAGAGATCTGGTCTGATAATGGTACAGCTTTTGTTGGAGCGAGCAGAGAATTGCGTCTTCTCTATGGAAATGCAGTAGAAGAATATGCTACCAACGAAATGATAAATTGGCGTTTCATACCTCCGTCAGCGCCATTTATGGGAGGAGCATGGGAACGACTGGTGCGGAGTGTCAAACAAGCACTCAAAATATCACTTCGCGAACGGGCCCCCTGCGACGAGGTTTTGAGCACAGTTTTATTGGAAGCCGAAATGTTAGTCAATTCGAGACCTCTTACGCATGTTTCTCTAGAGTCTGACGCTGATGAGGCACTGACTCCGAACCACTTTCTTCTAGGGACTTCATCTGGACGCCCTATACCAGGCTGTGTCACCGAGTCCGACCTTCTCAGCAGATTAAAGTGGCGAAGAGCGGTTAGACTGACGGACCACTTCTGGCGGCGATGGATAACGGAATATTTGCCCTCATTGGTTTTAAGAAGAGGTCCGGGTTCTGTTCCAGTTCTCGCCGAAGGTGATGTAGTCATCGTGTGTGACAATAACATGCCACGAGGCACGTGGCCGAAAGGTCGTATTACTGCACTCTACCCTGGTCGAGATGGAGTTGTTCGAGTGGCAGATGTGGCTACCGCAGCTGGGACATTTCGAAGACCCCTAAAGAAGCTGGCTAAACTTTCCCTAGCTTAAAAAAAGGGGAGAATGTGCAAGACCGCACAACCTTTTTATATATTAATATTGTCTATGTTTTTATACCTTTTCTATTTCCTGTCATTTTGATACTCATTATTATTATACTTTTGTTTCCAACGAACCAACGGCTTTTTATTATTTCAGTCCTAAACAGCACCTTTAAAATATATAAGAATTTTGAAATTTTCTTTATATGGTCACATCAAAAACCATAAATAATTGTGTGAAATATAATAAGCATCGAACTATTCCACTAATATTATAAATGCGAAAGTTTGTATGTGTGGATGTATGTATGGTTGTTACTCTTTCACGCAAAAACTTCTGAATGGATGTGGCTGAAAGTTTGCACGCCGAGCAGAGCAGAGTGACGCGTGTATAACCGCGGGGCGCAGCTAGTTCTAAATAATAGTACCAACATATAATTGTTGAAATCTCTGTACAGTTGCTTAGAAAAGCAATTCCGAATGTCAGAAGCAGGCCTCTTAGACTGGATTATTATACATTTAATTTAATGTTTGGTCACGTATTTTCAGGTAGATTAACAAGTCAATTAGAGTTATTTACAATAACAAAAGGGTAAAACCGGCATAATATTCCTAATGCTGTTTTAATAATGAAAAATTACTATATTTGAAGGCTTTCTATGATTATTTAATGAGATTGTAATCATTTTAATGTATATTAGTATGTTTTTTATATGTATATTAACTTACTGTTATGTTCAGCTAATGTGATTGGTGCTATAAATTTGACTGTAATTTTATACTTTAGATACTTTGTCTATAGCGAAATGATTTTTTATTTTAGTAGTACCTACCTAATATAAAAATGCAATATCATTTTTTTTAATGACCATAATACAATTTGATATTTATTTTTTTAAGAGTCAAATAAGTTTAACAGATAGGCTTAACCGTGGCTGTATTGGCCAAATAAGATTTAAGGCTTTTACCAAAGTTGCAGGTCCGAATTCTGCCGGTAGTCAATTTATTATGCACAAATATTAAATTTAGTGCGCAAGTTCTAAGCAAATAAGTTCTTAGATAAAATAGATGTCTATAAGTATATTGTTGTATATCTCACCGGAAAATAGGTAAATAATATAATAATTATGCGCGTTCACTCAAACTGGCAACTACATTTAACAATATAAGTGGCATAAAAGTTGATCAACTTACGTTTCGTATTATTTTCCGTTGACATATGTAATGCCCAATCGCAAATTGTAAAATCTTTACCCTGTACCCTACGATAGTAGAATTAACTGTTATGTTTTATAAACAAAATAACTAAAAGAAAATTCTGAATTAACAATACAAATGTTTGGCTTAAACTTCGAAAAAGAAACAAAAGAATCGGGAGAGTTCACACGCGATATGTTTTCCCACGAGATGACGTAGGAAGTAGGAAAGCGTTATTACAAACGTGCCGGCTTCCAAAATAACTTGCAAAAATGTTGAATTTCCAAAATGAAATGTATTATAGTAGTATGCACCGCCGCATCTTACTTTACGTTGTCGTTTTGAGCTACATAAAAACTTAATTTTTAATATTTCAATGGCGTTTTTCGGTAACAAATATAAAGTATTTTAAAAGAACCAACCTTTGCCAGGCTTTTAATTAAATCGCAATTTATTTTAATAAAAAAACACGCACGGCACGATTAAATTCATTAATAGTGTAAACGCTTCCCTACTATGTTTGTTGTTCTTTTAAGTAATAAAATAGTAGTACTTAAGTATTTTAAGTATTTAACTATGACCAAATAAGATTCTAATTCTAAAAGTGAAGTACATTTTGTTTTGTCTTCAACCAAGTTATTTAAAACAACAGTTAAGTTTCGAAACAAATGGTTAAGCCGAAGTACGTGCCGTATTCAGACACAAAATTAGATTTTCCCTTTGTTGATAGCTGAATAGTAACGGCATATTAATGTCCCAATGTTGGCTGAGACTCTTTTGTTAAATTTATCAGACGAACGAGGTAATTGGCATAATCACCAAGCCTGTCAGTGAATGTTGGTGATAGCAGCTTAACTTTCCACCACCACATAAAGTTACCCTAGTATTCGAGTCTTTGTACCTCTAACTGTAAGCAGACATTCATGTTAAATTCGAACTTATTTACATGGATATAAAATTCAAATTTCAAATGTAGATGTAACAGTAGTTGCTTGATTGTGAATTTCACGAAAGTTGAGTGTATACCTGTAACTCGGATATTCGTATTGATCCTTCTATTGAAGATAGCTACGAAGTTAGTGCGTCTATGAATATGGAAATCTAGTGACATCACTTCAGTAAAAGATATCACGAAATAAATAATTTATCCTTTCCTATTGGGGTCGTATAAAGAATAATGAGTTTATTTCATATAGAATCGTTAGGTCTGTGTTGATGTCAACGTAGACACTTTTACATCATAATCAATCAACCCCTGAGAATAAAAAACGATACGTCTTAAGATGGCTTGATTAGTGGTGATTTTTTTACTTTCTAAACATCTTTGATTTGATACATATATACTTAGAATACATCAGCCCGTATAACGTCCACTGCTGAACATGGGCCTCCTCCCGAGGAAGGGTATTGCCATAGTCACCAGGCTTGGCAGGCGGATTGGTGACCGCAGTGTTATGTCGTACCACACAAGGAAACGCTGCTGCTCGTTCCTTGATATACGATTATAACAATCGGCACTAACGGCTTAACGTGCTTTCCGAGGCACGGAGGGTAGTCCCTCAACCATCCAGACCCGGAAAGAAATCTTAGAATATACACAAAGATTTTTTGTCCGGCGTGGGGATCGAACCCAGGACCTCCGAGATTGAAAGCGAGCAAAATACCGCTACGCTACGGAGGTTGTCTCTTTCTTAGAATATTCTTAATCTTAAAAAAATCTTAGAATAGATATATATATAATACATTAATTCAACTAAAAGTAGTTAATATAAATATAACTAACTTATACTACTATTCTAAATTTATTTTACTTGGCAAGGTACCCAAGGCTCAATAATAACCTATTTGTTGCTCTTGATTTACTATGCTACCGTTTCTTTATTCTTCTCGCTTGTTAGTATAATATTCTGACCCTCTACCGACCACGTTATGCACGTCCCGCCTCTTGTACTTCCGAGCTTATTGTCCGAGAGCTGCACCAATTTTTGGGTAGGTATTTGAGGCAAGCTGAAAACTTGTCACATTCCTCTTCTACTATACCCCAACACGGAACTGCAGACCTGGCTGGTGAGTTACGGCGCTAACTCGACCCCTAACGTTTTTATTTATATTTTAAATACATTATATTTTTGCAAAATATGTTTGCATGCGCCTGGCAATGTTAAAATCCCGACTAAATCGTCTGGCTTATTAGTTTTTAATCTGTTTAAACATTAAACTACAACATATAAAAATTTTATACTGCTTCAAATAAATTTTTAATATTTTTGAACATAAAAAATAGGGGTCAGCCAGGTCTGCAGTTCCGTGTATAACAGAAGAAGTAAGTGACAGGATTGCCTCAAATACCTACCCAAAATTGGTACTAGCTCTCCTACTATTAAGAATTGTGTCAGAGAGGCAAATTTAACTGCCAGTTGTTATTTGTTCTAGCAAATTCTAACAGTATTTCATATATTTATATACTCCAACCTTATTAAAACGCATAAAACAGGCAAATACATTACTTATAAATAATAATCAGAGGTCGGAGTAGGTAGATTGATTTTATATACTTGCGTCAAGATATTATAATATGGACATGCCATTTGGGATAAAATATAATGACCACCAAAAATATATACTTGACACCAGAAAAATAAAGTCTAAAATTGTAATAGTACTAGCTATTTTACTCACGACTGCACTTCAAATTGTATTCGAACACCAAATGTAGTTAATGATCACCAAATGTAGTTAATGATCACCAAATCTTAGCGAGCAAATTATTGCGCTATTTCTACCTTAATAAAATCAATGAAAAATGACAATCGGTTAGGTTAGGTTAGAGCTGCGGCCATAAAACGCACGAGCCGAGCGAGCGAAGCGAGCGGTGCCGCGGCAGCGGCCGGCGAGTGCCAGAACCGAATAGTAAATTAGTAAAACATTTAGGTACTTTTGGTGTTCATTTACTACTTTTGGTGATCATTTACTACTTTTGGGTTAACAATGATTTATTTGGAGTCATTTTGCTTAAATACGATAGCGAAATGTTAAAACTTTGGTTACAATTTTACATTAAAATGCGGGTTTAATTTTGGTGATCATTTTTACTATATCTGATGGTAAGTTAAACATAAGCCATGCCATTTTATCCATAATGTGCGGGAAGTACCGGAAAAAGTTCCGGAATTGGAATTATTGAATAAAATAAAATAAAAAAACATACAGATAGGCTAACAAAATCGTTTATTCTATGAATGATTGATTGAATTCAATGAACAATTATTTTTAATCAAACCAAAACATAAATAAATGATTAAAAAATAAAATTGATATTATTAATATGTTTTTCACCTTAAACACAAATTCGTGCTAATTTCAAAATTCCGGAACAAATATCACAATAAATATGAAGTTCCGGTATTTTGGAGGTACCTTTATCCATATTATCCTCTACGTTTGACGTCAACGACCTTAAATCAATCTACCTACTCCGACCTCTGATAATAATAGATAGGTACTCTTCTAAAACTAGTAATTCTAATAAGAAATATTGTTTTTTTCTTTGTTCTAATATAAGAATAATTCATTAAAATCTAAAAATAGCACGACTAATCAAAACAACACGAGAGAAAACAGTGTTTCCAGATTAAACGTTAAGGATATATTGATAAAATTAAGATAATATCTTTATTTTATATTAATCTCCACTAATTTTAATACCCTTAGCTATAATAAGCACTTACATGACATCATAAATAATTTTCGGTAATTTCATTTAATTTTTAGGGTTCCAAACC
The DNA here is from genome assembly GCA_947037095.2 of Nycteola revayana. NCBI lineage: Eukaryota > Metazoa > Arthropoda > Insecta > Lepidoptera > Nolidae > Nycteola > Nycteola revayana. Next base: position 4,964,104 of record OX344838.1, read on the forward strand.
AAAGCGTTAAATCGGGACTATAACTAGGACCGCGCTATCCGTCTCTCTGTCTGCTTGTTCGTCTGTCACCAGGCTGAATCTCGTCAACCATGATTGCTATATAGGTCATCATCATCATCATCATCATCATCACCAGCCTGTTGTAGTCCACTGCTGAACATAGGCCTCCCCCATCGATTTCCAGCAGGAACGATCGCTAGCGGCCTGCATCCACCGACTTCCTGCGACCTTTATGAGGTCGTCGGTCCATCGTGCAGGCGGTCGTCCTACGCTGCGCTTGCCAGTACGTGGTCTCATAGGTATATAGATTAAATTTTTACAGATGATCTATTTCTGTTGCCGCAATAACAAATAATTATAAAAACAGAATAAAATAAATAAGAAAAGCCCTTTAATATTTATTTTATTCTTCCCATACAACAAACGTGATTTTTTTTACTCCATATTAATTACGGCAACAGAAGATGCTTGAAATATTCATAAAATATTAAATATTATAATAATAATTTTTGCATGATTTTATATTGTCCTTCCTGCATATTGTGTACAATTTTTGCGATCGCTGCAAAAAGTGCATCCCAGCATTTATTTAATATCTGATTAAACACTACATATTTTGTGTTTCTAATATGGATATACCTACCTACCTACCTACCTACTCCCATTTAATTCAATTGCAAACGTACATACCCCCGCCGCGCGCCGGTAAGTTTGCAAATGTATGTTAAAATTGAAACTATATAAATTACGATTTTTTTTATTTTCATAAACATGGTGAATTCTACCTACCGAATGATAGTTGATAAAAATATAAAGGAAACCTTGATCGATATTACAAAAAAATACAATATATAACTATTTTTTAAATCCAAAAATTACAAAAGTAATCAAAACCTAATTTGGAGTCAACTTACCATGTCATCTTCTACCCTACTTCTGTATATGTTTTTTTTTTTGTCATGTTGTAGGTATGTTGTTAGTTTGCCAAGCACTCTCTATGTCTGACGTCATCTCACAAGTCACCTCCTTCTAGAACAAATGTTACATAGGATGGACCAAGTACTAATATTTCGTACTGCAAAGTTTTACTGGTGTGTTATAATAAGATTAAGCAGCTAATGCATCCGAACACCTGTCTCCAGTGCTTGGATCCGACTCCTAAATCGAGTGCCAAAGTTCGCTCTATTTTGCCCCAGCTGCGATAAATCGGGCCTAAAGCGGCTAGACCGATCAAAGCTCATGTACTGACAAAGTTTGTATCGTGATAGCACATTCGATCTCGATCGGATTGATGCGACCGTCGCGTTGATATTTAGCTGGTTGTATAGATTTAAGCAATATTCTCGATTATATTTTCTGTTGTTTATATAATTCGTCAGTGTTAACCTGGTGATATTCTAAGAATATGGCTTAGAATAGACCACCACATATCTTCCTATGGTTGTCGTTAGAGGAGACTAAAGGACATATATCTATACACTTTAACTATTGACTATTTGACTTACTGGTCAGAATGGCTTTAAACAAAGTATTAAAACTAATAAGTTGAAACTGCGACACGAAAGAAGAAGATTTTTTTCCATTTGGTTTTTATTCATGCATTTTTCCTAGCTATTGTATAATTAAATTTTAAATTACTTTAGTACCACCTAATTTTAACACGATTAATATAACCTAGGAAGGTCCTGTATCCTGGAATACCGGTCAATAGCCTAGTTCAGGAGACAGAGCTTCCATATAACATGCACCCATTACTTGCTTGAAATAAAGAGTTATTATTATAATATCTGAATAGTAGCTTCTATCAGCTTAAAGATACTCTCATCTGAACGCGATTACCAATCCGCCTGTCAAGCGTAGTGATTACGAGAATATCCGACTAACAAACCTGGTATAAATTGCCAAGGTCCGATAAATCAGTGACATGTTCAGCAGTGGATGTAAATGGGCTGATAAAAATAAATATTCTCTGAATCATTAATAAGCTCACTTAGTGGCTCACTTATAATAAATATGTAATAGAATCAATGAATGCCTACCAAAATTATTTGATACTTCCTACATGCCAGTTACGAATTTATTTCAATGTACAATACGGTTATTTACTACGCAAACACTTGCAACAATTCATCTTGCTTGTTTAACTAAAAGGGTCACTACTTCAATAATGTACTGGAACCCACTAAGGTTCATCTTTAGTAATATTTTTAAGAATATTTTAAAGATTAGATTATTTAGGATCCAGAACTACTGGTCCGATTTCAAAAATATTTTACAATTAGAAAGCTATGTTGACTGCACCGGTAGCTCAGTGGTTACGATAGTTGCCTCTGAGACCTGGTGTTCTGGGTTCGATTCCCACCCTGGACAATTATTTGTGTGAACCACAAATAGTTGTTCTGAGTCTGGGTGTTCTTTGTGTCCATGAAATGAATGTTTGTAAAGTCCCCCGCGACACAGGGATTTATTTCCCAAGTGCGGTAGTTGTCTTTTAAAAAAAAAACATATTATACAGGGTGTCCAAGAACCTGGCGTCCAACTGGATTCCCACGATGCCCCAAGTTCTAACAGTACTCAGAAAAATATTTTAAAAAATCCACCCCATGTACTTACAGAATTATACTGATTTAAAAAAAAAAGGGGAAATGAGCACTCTGTGACATACTTTTGAATGCTGTGACTGCTAATGCTGATAATTTCGATATTTCTTGGAGGTTTTGTAATCTAGGGTATTGCTGTGTCTAAATAGAATGTAAAAATAAAGTACTTATTGTACCATTTTAAAATAAAATATTATTTTAACTAAAGGTGATATGGAAAACTATTGAATTTCGCAACTTTGACCGACTGTAGTGTAAAAAAAATGTACCAAAATAGTATGGCAAGTGACGTCAAATTTTGACGCGTTTATTCCTCTTTTTAAAAAGGTATAATACTTACACATTAATTTGAAAAAAAAAATTTTGATAATATTTTTACTCAACAACCCAATTTTTACGAAGTGCCTACCTACTAACGGTAACTGTCGGACCCTTTCTTATCTTAGAAACTGTTATGTTACTACTATTATTTACTTCGGTTCCAAGAGTGAGCAAGAAGGAAATACACACAGGTAGATGGGTTCCCAGTAGAATAAAAGCAAAGAATGTTAGTTTAAAGATATTTTATTACAATAAATGTTCAAAATGTTGACCACCCGCGGCAATACAAGCTCTCACTCTCCTTAAAAAGGACCGCTTTATGTTTCGCGAGTAACTTTTTTGACGTATCACCTGCACTGCTTGTGTTATCTTCTCACGAAGGTCAGCGATGTCATTAATGGGCTTCGCATAAACGAGCTCCTTCATAGTTCCCCAGAAAAAAAAATCCAGCGGATTTAAGTCAGGTGAGCGGGCTGGCCACGGGATTGTTCCTGATCGCCCAATCCACCTGTTCGGGTATTGCTCGTCCAAAAACTCTCTAACGGATACGCGAAAATGTGCTGGACAGCCGTCGTGTTGGAACCACATATCTGGTGGGGTCTCTTCTAGTAAGTTTGGCAAATCATTTTGAAGAAAATTTAAATATGATTCGCCAGTCAAATTCTCGGGCATCTCAAATGGATCAATAATATTCCCACAGAGAATACCGGTCCACATGTTCACTTTGAACCGGTACTGGGATCTATCTTCTCGCATCAAGTGCGGATTTTCCACATGCCACTCGTGCAAGTTGTGTAGGTTCATGTAGCCATTCTTCTTAAATGTTGATTCATCTGACCACAAAATTTTGTCGATAAAGTTTTCGTCTTCTCGATGTTTTTGCAGGATTGTTTCACAAAACGCGACTCGGCTCGGATAGTCTCGAGGTAAAAGACTTTGCACTCGCTGTACGTGGTACGGATGATATTCTTCTTTTTGGAGAATACTGTGTGCTGTGCTCTTCGGTATCCCCGTATCAGCTTCTATTCCTCGCACAGAGATGCTTGGATTTGCCGACACCGCCTCTAAAACTTCATCGCGTATGAAGTCATTTACGGGTCGTCCTTCACCAGCTACTTGATTGGGGAACCGCCCGTCACATAGTGATCTGTGCACATTAATGAAAACTCGATGGTCGGGATATCGCGTAGCCCTCGGATACCTTTCTCTGTAAAGTCTCGCTGCAGCTCGTCCATTACCTCTACATTCTCCATAAATGTAGTGCATATTTGCGTATTCTTGCGGAGTGTAGGTCGCCATGGTAGCACACACAAAACACAAACTGTCCAAACACAGGCAAAGGTCGTCGTAAAGAGTTCGTTTCAAAGTCCAGAGCACAAAGAGTAATCGAGTCCAATAAACAAAGCTTTAAATCGTAGTACGTGATCAATGGTAACAATAAGAGAGAGGTGCGTAGTAACGGCAGGAGGCAGTGACGCGTACTGACCGTACTGTTATCCTAAATAGCACGATCCCAGATAGCGTCACTATCTATCTCACTCGCACCTCTAACCTTTTTCTCCCTCACTCTTACTTGAATAATGGGGTACCATAAAGAAGAACCAGCAAATCGCAAAGATAGTTTCTGTCTTGCTCCCTCCTGTTGTAATAACGAATCACTATGGTGAGATGCATGCACATACCGTCCCTTACGGTCTAACCTGTTTTTTGAGAGGCCTGTTGTTATTTTTATGAGCATACAATAGTAATTCTTTAGAGGTTAGATTCAATTCGTCGTAAATTTTTCTTTCTAAGAATTCTGTAAGACATCGTAAAAATTGGGTTGTTGAGTAAAAATATTATCAAAATTTTTTTTTTCAAATTAATGTGTAAGTATTATACCTTTTTAAAAAGAGGAATAAACGCGTCAAAATTTGACGTCACTTGCCATACTATTTTGGTACATTTTTTTTACACTACAGTCGGTCAAAGTTGCGAAATTCAATAGTTTTCCATATCACCTTTAGTTAAAATAATATTTTATTTTAAAATGGTACAATAAGTACTTTATTTTTACATTCTATTTAGACACAGCAATACCCTAGATTACAAAACCTCCAAGAAATATCGAAATTATCAGCATTAGCAGTCACAGCATTCAAAAGTATGTCACAGGGTGCTCATTTCCCCTTTTTTTTTTTAAATCAGTATAATTCTGTAAGTACATGGGGTGGATTTTTTAAAATATTTTTCTGAGTACTGTTAGAACTTGGGGCATCGTGGGAATCCAGTTGGACGCCAGGTTCTTGGACACCCTGTATATGTTATCGAGGAGTAGCATAGGTTATATTTAAAGTATAGGTCAAAAGTGGTCCTTTGATGTCTCTGCTATTTTTAGTTACGCAAAAACGAAAGGCCTCTATGCTAAAACTTAGTTAGCCGTGTTACTTTGCATATTAAAACTCTGAAACTCTAATAACGTTCGGCCAAAAACGTACTTGGTTATTTTGTCATTTTTCTGCAACAGAACAATATCAATTTGTTCAAGCACCATTGTTTACACATCTAAGATCAAAATCAGGTGAAACTATAACAATGAAGTGTAAAAGTAAAGTAGGTACCTCTTATTTATGAAAATAGTACTAAGCAGGTACTTACTTCGAAAGTATTTTTCGGATAACCTCATGTATGAGACCGATGCTTAATCCCGATTCGGGTCTCAGTCACATATAAGATGGGACAAAAATAGATATGACGGTATTCATTAGATGTGATATTATTTTCAGAACATCTAACCTTTATTCTGCCTGAATTACCTTCATGAAACTAAGCTACTATTCGCTTAGTAGTATTTATATAAGGATTTAACTAAAACATACATTTTGAATAGTCACACATTTCACCGTCGTTAATAATGTTCACACAACAAAGTTTGATATACTAATTTTCACGAGAGCGTTTAACTAAAAGCTCCACAATAAATCTATTTAGAAAGACTAACGCGGTCATTAGTATGGGTAACATTTTAGCTGCGGGCACACAGCTGTAGGTACATCATTAAGCTTAAGACTAAATGGGACAGTGTTATAGGAACGGTTGCGCAATCCATCACGCGTGAGCGAACTCGACAGACCACTTAGCCACTGCCCGCCACATCGGACATGCCCTCCGCACAACATCCGCTGTACTACGGAATGTACTACGCCAGTAACAAGCACGAAACGGATAAATGGAAAGGCTTCAATCTTTTACGGTATGCAGAAAACTCTTTTCGGGTTTTAACCCCGCTTAGTTTGAGACAAGTTGTTATTTAAAAAGGAGGAAAATATTTCTGAACAATATTTTATTTGAAGTTCGTATAAAATATTCTAGGTTTTTCGTTGTTTTATAATTAACATGTCTGAGTAAATAAAATATTTTTTACGTAACTCACTTGTAATGATCACGTTACTAAAAAAATTAATTCCGTTGTCCCAACCGGCCAATTTCATTGTTGATATTTGTTTTGGCAATGCTTCTCATGCGTTGTATTATTTTTTCAAAGTTTTGTCTTATATTTCGCAATCGTTCTGCCACGGTAAAAAAACCATTATGTTATATATCAACCTAAATTTGCATTTCGTTCATTATTCCGGATAGTTCAACATTTTAAGTTAATTCTGTTGTAACTGGCTGCATTGTATATATATCAATATATACATATATCTCTTTAGAAGTTTAAATATCGTGCTTTCATTTATTTATACTGTTTCAGAATATGCAATTTTAAAGTTATATATAGCCTCATCAATCCTCATGGTTTATAGTTTGGATCGCTGTTCGAGTTTTCACACAAAAAATGCAAACACTACGAGCGTAAATGTAAAAATGAACTGCTGGTCGGAAGATTCAGTGTATGCATTTTGTGCAGTCGATGAGACGACTCATTTCGCTGTTCTCATAAATACAGTCAACAAGGACGCGAGGCAGCATTACCGCATACCACATCACTGAATCATCCAAAAATTTAAGGGAATGTATAAAAAAAATATGAAACCCAATATTACGTGGAAACAACAGAGGATATTTTGATCATAACCCTGATAGGAAGGCAAAATAACGTATGTGAAAATATTCATATAGGTTGAATAGAATTTTATCATACCCACAGTACAGAATACGGGATTCCTAGTGGGTTTAAAATAAGAGATAAGGTCTAGGGTCGCGACAATACTTATGTATATGTGGTAATATCTTTATTCTGTCCTACTCTAAGCCAAGGGATGGTTTACTCTTGTGGGGGAAAATGTTCAATATTAACAGATTAACTCGGTCGGGGATCCGGCTTCATAAAAATAAATTCCAATATTCCCCTCGTTGCTCTCATAACTCGTAAGAAACGGCTCTCGCTGGAAAGTTTAAGGCGGACGATTGGAGAATAAAAATTGCATTTTTACTATGTTAAATTAAGTTTTTATTGTGAAATTTACGGGGTGTTGTAAAAAGAGTGTTACGTTATAACAATTAGATATTTTTTGCGTCTTGCGATCGCGATGGGGCGAAGGTTATTGTTAATAATTTACTTAGCTTTAATAGATGCATTGATATTATAAAAATGTTATTTTGTGTTAGTATATTATATTACATTCGAAAAAACGATTTAAGTAATCACTAAATTATTTAAACAACTCTTTTGTTTGAATGATTATTTTTCCAACTATTTTTAATCCAACTAATTCACAGTTACCTTTTTATAATACCTTTCTATTTGTGCCTTTTGGTGTCGAAACATTGGGGCCGTGGGGACCGGGAGCCAAATTAATTTATAAATACCTTGCAGTGGCCCTCTTTTAGTGCGGCACTTTCTCCGAGTGCTGGTTTATACTGAACACAGCAGGTAAGCATTACCATTCAACGGGGTAATGCGATGCCAGCATTCTGGGAACCTTGCAAAGTAGAATAGATTAAGAATGACAACCTCCGTAGCGTAGCGGTATTTGGCTCGCCTTGAATCTCGGAGGTCGTGGGTTCGATCCCCACACTGGACAGAAAATCTTTGTGTAAATTCTAAGATTTCTTTCCGGGTCTGGTTGGTTGAGGGATTACCCTCCGTGCCTCGGAAAGCACGTTAAGTCGTTGGTTCCGATTTTTATAACATCATCTATAATAATCGTATATCAAGGAACGGGCAGCAGCGTTTTCTTATGTGGTACAAAATAATACTGCGGTCACCAACCCGCCTGCCAAGCGTGGTGACTATGGCAAATACCCTCCCTCTCGGGAGGAGGCCCATGTGCAACAGTGGACGTTATACTGATGATGATGATTTTATAAGTTATTAAGAATAGTTTTATTTTAAATTAGCTCCTTTTTATGAAAAATTATCACAACAATTAAAAGTATAAGATTTGTATTAAAATAAATTGCATTGAACAAGCAATTATTGTTAATAATAACTGTTATTATTATTCATTTACTTGTCACACCTTTTGAACTTGGGTCGTTAGGTTTTACTCGTAGAATAAAGATATGTAATAATAAGTTTACTGAATTATGTCACACGTGCAACGATATGAGCTACCTAACTATAACCCGCTATTGAAGTGAAAAAGATCGGATTCAAGAAGTTGAGCAAACATTAGCGCCTACATTTTTTTGAAGCATAAAGTGTTGGCAGTAGGTAAATTTGTGTGTACCGTACGAGTAGGTATAATAATTATGTCGAACGTAGGTATGCACGTACCTAGACCACAGAAGCATAGAATAGAGTAAGAGGATTCAACTTTTTGTTACAATATCTGACAACAACTTGATTAGTCGGAGTTCCGATCACAATTAAAGTGGTTGCCAATCCGGCGACGTCGCGATTGCCATATTCTATCCCTTCTCTTTTCGGTTCTACATAACCCAAATGCTCCTTTCTATCTCCGTGAACGCTTTGAGTATTTAATTCCTCGGGACAAAATTGGTCGTACAGCTACTTCTCTTCTTCTTCGAATGCCTTTACACACCTCCTGCCGTTTTGATGGCTCTTTCACCATTCGTGCTGTACGCCTTTGGAACTCTCTTCCACATGCTATTCGTGCAAGTTCATCTATTAACGTATTTAAAAAAAGAATAAAAGAACATTATCTATCACATTAGTAGTTTTTATAATATGTATTAGTTTATTGTTTATAATGTTATATTTTGGATGTATGTATGTATATATTATTATGTATTAGTATGCGTATATGTATTAGTCGGATATATATAATAATCTATTCTACTTATTATTATTGTTTTATCTAAAGTCTGTCGTGTACACTGTTCTTGCCCATTTTACCTTAATTTTACACTCTGAAAATGTTTTGCTGGAAGAAAACTCATTAATGAGTTAAGCTCGCCATTGTACATCATCTTTAAATGTTGTTTTTACTCCAATTTCATGTGTACAATAAAGAATAAATAAAAAAATAAATAAAATAAATTATTTTATTTCATTTAATCTTAATTGAAATGCAGTTATGTCTACTTGAACAAGAATATTTAGCAGTCATCATTCGATATCACAATAAAACTGCATATCCTACATTGTTAGATAAATTGGAGAGAAACAAAAGAGGATGTCAATATCTAGAGGTACCAGTACAAACTCAAAACTTAAAGAGTCTATGTTTTATTTTATAAAATACTTAACTACTCATAAAAATCATAACCTGCTCCGTTATTCCAGACCGAATACTTTGCTGCACCAATTAAATTTCTGAACGGTACAATGAAACCGCATGTGATTTGCCGGATAGGCAAAACCATGAGTATAAATCTAAGGATAGTTCGATAATTAACCTTCCATTCTATTTATTTTTTCACTTATTCAAAATGTTTGACTTGATTTTCGTACCTTTTTTAGTACCTAATTGGTAAGCAATACTACACAACAACGTTTAGTCATAAGAACCATTATACCATAACAAACATACGAAAAAAATACAATCTTTGCCTGTTATAAAGAAGTGTAGAATCCAAAATTTAAACACAATATCGCCGCATAAATTAATTAGTTCTAAAACGAAACAACTTATCCTTTAACAAATTGCATTCTTTTACTAAGAATTTATTGGTTCTAACGCTTAAAAGTGAACGAGAATTTCGTCTATTCCAAAAAGATTGTCGCAACTTGCAGGTCCTTTGACTCCGCGGTAAAATATCGGACAGCTATGGAGACGAGAGAACCGGAAAACTATCAGAGTCTAGCCGCTTTTGGCGAACGAAAATGTTCGGTGCGTTTTATTTTGACACTTTGCTTATCATGTGATGCCGCATACCGTTTATTTTTGCAAAATAATTTGCACATTTGTACTGAAAATGTCCATCAAAGATTCATCTGGCATTATTAATCAGCTATTTATGTTTTAGGATATGATAACATGATTGCGCCTTTATACCCCGTAAGCTACTCTATATATATTATAAAAAAATAAATCCCTATTTCCCTTGGTCACAGCATTACGCGTGAACGCCTTTTCAGATTTCACCATAAATAATTATATTTTTGTTGGAACCTCAGCGTTTGATATAACTTACAGAATGCGTGCTGCAAATATCGTCAAAGAGTATGTAAAAAATAATTTCTTAGTGCACATCACGGTTAGTTCAGAGATATCACGCATAATATTAAAAGTTTAATTTATTGCAGAGTTTTAGTTAAAACAGGACAACGTATGTCGGGTCAGCTAGTTTGTAATTGATTCACATCAATTTTGCGCAATGTTTCAATATTTAGAAAACAATATGCTTTAACTTATCCGTATAACGTTCTAAACGTTCTAATAATTAAGGTAGGTGTACCTAAAGCTAACTTCCTTTAGGAATATATAATGCCTATATAGAAAAATACCTAATCTAGGAAAAAAACTAGCAAATTATAGGTTTAATACCTATAATAAAGATTGAAATGTCAGTATCACAATTTTTTGATAGCCTTTCCAATAAGCTACAAACAAATATTTTAAAATAAAATGCAAACTTGAATACAGTTCCAAATCTGTCAAGCCCCATTTAATTATAACTTTTAACTTCCAACTCCAACCCCGTAATAACTTTGAAAAAGACATTTCATTGACCTAACGAAATAATTAATTACTTTAGTAACATTAATTTATAGTTTGGAATAATTTTTCTAAAATTGTTGCTCAATAGAAATATTCTCATTTATAAATATTTAAGAACCGTAATCAGCGGTAATTTGGCAATCAAATGTAGTTGAGTAAAAATAACATGTCTGTTCTTGATTAATATTATAAAGGGAAAGATTTGTATTTTTGTTTATTACGAACGAACTCAAAAACGACTGGACGGTTTCGATAATTTTCGCACTATTGGAATGCTGCATCATCCTTGAGTACCTAATATAGACTATATTTAATTATTTAGCTCTCACTTGAACGGAACAAAAACATGTCACCACATAATGCTTATAAATACTTTTATAGTTAATAACCTCTTCTTATATTCTATGTAATTGATACAATATACTTATTCTTAACATTATATTATTATCTTTTCAAACACAATTTATTTATATAACGATATTCATATTATGTAGCTGTGTGGTTAGGCAAAAAGCACACAAAGCTGGCGGGTATTTGGCACAATATTTACTTTTGAGGGTAGGAAAACGGTATTGTTTTTTGTTAGAGACAGAACATTAACAATTTAAAATGTATACCTATTATTATTTTTGAGCCCAGCTCAGCTATTTTGTTCGTTGAAATATTTAGAACAAAATTAATAATATTAGTAGAAATCTGAACTTAATTTTCAAGTTTAATTAAGGATATGAATCAGATACCTTTCTATGCTATGTTTTATAATAATTTGGGTGACCATGCGGTGCGAATAATTTGCCTATCTTTCTCTCAGGACCAGTGTCCAGAGTGGACGTATATTATTACATTTTAATTTATTTTGAATAGGTACTTTTTTATTTTGTTTCAATTCAAAATATATACTTTAATTAACCAGGCAGATGACCCACCTTAAGTGTCAAAGGTCTAAATACAAATATTACTAGTTCTAAATTTTCTTTTTTTATGTATGTAATGTATCTATGGCTAATGCTATGTATATCTTGTGTGTTTTGTTCATCATAGTGTACAAACAGACTTTATTTTTCTATCTAAAAGCTCATCATGTGAATGTTAATGATGAGTATACTGTTTCTAGACTTATTTAACCTTCAAATTACTTTATCACCTAACGTAAGTGTTCGCAGATATTATTGGTCCTCCCTAATTTATATATAAAACAGAAGTGGTTGTATTCGGGTCTCTGCTTTATATTAATGCAGATAACCCGCAAAGAATGGGGTGGGGTTGGGTATGGGGCTCCCTAACCCCCTACTGTTCAGGCCTAATGGGCCTGTCGCGAGTCAACAAGCCGACCGACGTGCTCAGCGTCCCCAATTAACACGTACCAGTACCACATACTGGAGAAAATAAACATGACAAACGATTGACTTTTCCATATTCCGTATTAATTCGGTCTGATTGTCGATATTAAATCGGTAAATACGCTAAGGTTCCGGACGTAGGCTGTGAATGTAGTCGTTTGCTAAAACGATACTCTAACATTTATTCGTGAACTTAAGTTTAGGGTAATACGTTATTTTTTGGGTAAGGTTCGGTATAAGAATTCAAATTGATAAATCCAATCCGAATTTTAAAATTGAGATAAATAAATTAAGGCCACCGGCAGGATACGAACCTTCTTGTTAGCCTCTAACACCGTAGTGTTAAAAAAATATACAAGTACCTACACGAAGTACATCCAGAAAAGAATAACTATCCGTTGTTCATGCCACCAATGCCACTTGTGAAGTCAAAAGGCATCTGCTAGAAGTCGTTACACATTTTCAGACGCAAGAGACGCCTGTAACCTAATAATATTATTAAGGAAATTTTGTTCATTTGTTAAAAAAATACATAACAGAACATTCTATTTGCTTGTGGATCCTGACAGTATAAAATAATTAGTACTCTTTACTCGTAGAAAACGGTTAAGCAAATCTTGTTGATCAAAACTAAGATTAAAATCGTAGATATTTATTGTAAGTCAGACCGCAAACCTACTTAAAAAACCTCGCTAAAAGCTGAGTATTATTTTTAAAATAAAAATAAACAAAATACATACATTTTATGAAGCTACCACATTCTAATGCAAAACATAATATATGCCTCCGTTGAAATTACTCGTGTTAGAACCTACATATAAAGCGTGTAAACCTTAATGAGTTCCCCAAATAAACTTAGGCACATAATGAATAAAAAAGCGGAAACCTCTTTCGTATAACTATGAAAAATGTTCATAGCTGCTGCAGAACTTGTAAACAAACAATATTGGCGTATAAAATCTGGCAACACGTCACAATTTGCATACTTTTTGTTCATCTCACATCATCTCTTCATTTTATTATGGTTGGGAAACATTGATGGTAAGGTTTAGTATAAGTAGCTACAATATTATTCAGCAATATACCTCAATCTTGTAGGTATTCAGCTAAGCAAAGCTGGCATTTTCAATCATAGTTTTGATTTTATAGCAAACTTTTATAAAGGGTATCGCTTAGGGCTTCTTTACAAACACCTAGTTCACTAGCAGAAATTAGCACGCACTTATACGTTGTTAAAATTTACTAAGATAATTACAAAGCTAATTAGTATAACTAGTTTGATTACGAGGTCTTGAAGCTTCGCCTAACTAATAAACTTTCAAGATCAATGAATTTTCACACACCAATTCGTAGAATAAACTTATTTAGCACTAAGCCACATAAAGACGTCTTTAATTTACGCAAAAGTTACGCAGATCACATTCACAAGTGAAAATCACATTGATAAAAGAAATTCAAAATATTTTTTGTTATTTTTAGTAGCTCAAAATATTTACCAATTTCTATAAGAATTGGATGCTTCATCAATTGATGAAATCAATATTTATTATTTTCACTTTAATTGGGTTTTCACGAAACCCATTTCCCATTGTTCTTTATTTTTGGTAACAAATTTAATTTTAAATACGGTTGTATTTTTGATGAACCCGAAATCAGATTGTGATTGGGGCGGATATTTTAATACTATTTGACGAGGTGGATTTTTGAATCTAACAATCCAATTGTAAAAAAATGGCAAAAAATCAGGTTACTTATATGAGAACAGAATAAAGTAAGTATTTGTAAAATACATCATTGTTGAACATTTCAACTGTTTAGCTATCGACGTTCTTGAGATAGAGCCTGGTGACAGACAGCGAAGTCTTAGAAATAGGGTCCCATTTTTACGCTTTGGGTCCGGAACCCTAAAATGTAATCAAATTGTAAAAGCAATAATTATAATAGGTATGCGAAATTTCCAAAAATCTACAATTTAGATCTGATTTAATGATTATCTCGATTTCAAAATATACAGTCATTTAATAATAGCAAAATTATTTATTTGTGGTACCTAGTAAAATAGATCTATGAGTTTATTCTTTTAATAACATTAAAAAGTACAGATTGAAATTAATTCGAACCTGCCATGTGTTAGGAGTACTGACGCTGTTTTTGTAAAAAATAATTTCACAAAGGTGAACGGCAGATTTCGTACCGCATATTTTTTTTGATGTTCTGTTATAGAATTTGTACCACATATTAAGGCAACTTAGCCACTTAATTTCATGTAAGTGTACTATTTTTAGAACTTTGGAATAAATAATAATATAAAATTTTTAAAAAAAATTAAACGTAATACAATCGTAAACTAAACGCAGTTATTTCAAAATAACACAAATATCGTAATCATATTAATTATTTAGAAAATGAAATGACATTAATTATAATTAAACACTTTTACACTATATCTAAAATGTATAATTGTTGCATATATTCATAATAATTAACGATTTAATGATAGGAATGATTTTCGTTGTCAATACTTTTTTCGTTTATATGGCAATTATTTATTGACAGGTAAAGAAAATCTGTCAAAACAATGTTTATGTGCCTTTAAATAACAATCTACATTGGTAAACTAGTACATAACCTCAAAAAACAAAATTGGTTATAACTTTTATATCCCAACTTCTAAAAATCTAAGAATTTAAAAAGGGCTTGTCTATCATAATAAGTACTAATTAAAACAAAAAGTATCCCAAAACATGAAATTTTATTAGCGGTACGAAATTCCCATACAAGCCTGCCGTTCACCTTTAATCTTGCCATTTGACAGTATTATTGTTAGCAAATCATTCTACCATATCTGTTCAACCAAAAGCCTGTATCACGCTGAATAAAATCACGCCTTTCTTAAAAGGAGTATCATGTTGTACACAGATCAATAGAAGGATTCAACGGGACTAGGGGCTAAACACACTTTTCGAGGCAATTTGTACCTATTAAGTAATTCTTAATCCCGTACTTATGACGAACGAAACGCATACCACTGGGTATTATTGAGAATAGATTTTTTTTTTGTTGTCCGGGTCCCCTACACTACTAAAGCCCCTCGGACACTCCTTCGATCCGTTGGCGGGGGTCGGGTACGCATGAGCAATCCGGCCCCCCCGACGGCACCCGCGGCCAATATGGTACCGCGGGATCTCCTGGGCCACACTTACAGTGGCCCATCTGCCCAATTATAGGCACGCCCGGAGTCTAGAGGTGTCCCTACTCCTCATGGGTCAGCCTTGAAGGGAGCTGGGCCCATGTGCCCCACTCCCCGAGGCTAGGGCGGTAGGCGGGGGGTTTCAGCCCGTCGCCGACGGCCAACACTCCGTCTGCGGAGCGGGTGGACGGAGGGATATTCTTCCCTCTCCCGCTTCACGGCCTCCTTCTGTGACATTACTTGTCTACAAAAGGAAGCAACCGCCAACCACGACCTCTCGCTTTGGACCATCTTCAAAATGCTGGTCGGCAGCGCGAGGTCGTCTCCCACCACTCTAACGAGCTCCTCCCGCTCGTTGGCCCACGAAGTACTGGCCTGCATGAGTGTTGAAAAAAGATTATTTTTTTGCCTTTCTGCCGACTTATTCAGCAATTTCTGTTACAGCAGCAAAACCGAAAACAAAAACTTTTCATAAGTATGAAGGTGGTCCTAATATTGTTTACCCCGCAATTCGTGTTCCTGATAAGATATTGCAGTAACTGTCAGATAGCCCATTTACAAAGTGCTTGTGTAGATACGTATGCAGACAGGTAAATAAATAGCCTTCGTCGAGGATCGATGGTAAATCGTTGGATGCGAGTGTCGTAGCGAATGAAAATAGACCAATAGCCCGCATGAACAGAGTTGCCCCGTCGGTTAATATAAAACCTGTCAACAATTGTTAGTTTTTCCGGAGCAAAATGCATTCCTTGCCACCGCAGTGGCAAGGTATGTGTATGGGTTACCTACACTGTTCGTGGCGATGATATGTTAATCATACCATGAGGTAGATGGTTTACCCACTAAAATCTCCGGTGTGCTCCTTAAAATATGTACCACTTATGGAATATAATTATTAGGAACCGAAAACCGAACATCCAGTGTCCATGACTGCACCGGTGCGGTGGCTCAATGGTTACGGAAGTTGCTTCTGAGACCTGGTGTTCTGGGTTCGATTCCCGGGACAATTATTTGTGTGAACCACAAATAGTTGTTCTGAGTCTGGGTGTTCTTTGTGTCTGTGAAATGAATGTTTGTAAAGTCCCCCGCGACACAGGGATTTATTTACCTAGTGCAGGAGTTGTCTTTTGCCAAAAAAAAATAGTGCATTAGCGATTGTGACCTGCCCAATGAATGAATGATGAATGATTTTTATTTATTTATTTGTGTACAAACACATCAAAACAAATACAAAAATAAAACTGATATATAAGGAAAGAAATTGTACAAAAGTTGTAATTTTCTGCTAAAAATAAACAAAGATATATTTTAAACCCCTAATTTTAGCGCAGTTAATGAACAATAACACTGTAGCACTATTCATTCTTGGAAGTTCAATTATAATAAATAAATACATGTAGAAGCAGAAGTTTTAATATTAAAATGTTATAAATACATTTACTGCAACTTGCAGTATGGTTTTACTGCCAAACCAACCAAAGTAGTTAAATATTAGCTTTAAATGCATAAATAGAAGAAAATTAATTTGAGTTGGATGAAAGGATACTGTTTTATTCAAAGTTTTTGTAAAGTTACTTTACAAACCTGTTTGTGGACTTAATTAAAGTTAGATTGAGATGTTTAATTTTTAAATTGTACTTAGTCACATTTTCTAATTAATATTCAAAAGCTTCGTGTGTCGTATCTACGTAACTACGTGCTTTAGCTTATTTTTTACAAAATAAACACTATACTTAGTCATATATAAAAAAAACTCGTGTAAAGATGTTGTTCCCAACCCCTAAATAGTTCAACAATTCCTTATTTAAGTGCTTTAAGAGCTACTTTTTTAATAGTCAGATATAAGTAATCAAAGGAATACTTTTTCATTTCGACCATTTCCATTTCCATTTTAAATGTGTCAATATAATAATTTTCGGTAGATTGCCAAAAAAACAAAATCTGTGAATTCATAATTCAAGCCTAAAACAATACCTAAAGTTTAAGCTGCGTATAAAAAGATAACTAAACTATTATTATATAGCCACAAAAAATTGATAGTTAAAATTTATTTTTATAAAGAAAAATTATTGAATAATTTTATTTAATGTGATAATAATTATAATATAAACATACATTACAAATATATTATCTACATGTACCTACCAACTTATACAAGGCAGCGATCTCAGAAAACTGGTAACATTGCCTCGATAAATCACAATGTTTATTTGCTGTGCTAAGTAAATATCATAAGTAGTATCGAGAAAGAGAAAAACAGTATTGAAAAAAACCCAATTCGTGATTTTTAAATGGCAACACTGCATCCATCAGGCGCCTATAAACTGGACAACGGTATATCTTTGTAGCCACGTTTATATGCGTTGTTTTACTCAAAGCTTAAAGTCATTCATGCATTTCGTCGAGATTGATAGTGATATCGCTCAATACGATAAAAAAAATATATATATACCCTACCACTTGCACAACTTTTTTTTGGGGTCACATTTCGTATAAAGTCTATTTTTTTTATTACCTACTATAGCTTGTTTTCAATATTGCGAAACATTTTCACTACATAGTATAGGGGCTATCCGGGGAATCAAGGTATTAACTATTCGATCGGGATATCGACGATAACGATATCAGCCTCCGTGAATTTATACCATAATTAAACTAACAAGGAGATGCACAGAAAAGCTTGAAGTTGTATTATAACTAGAATAAAGCCTTTATAAAAATATAAATAGCATAAACTCTATTAAAACAGTAAATTACCTAACTAAGTGTTACACACTTTATTAAAAGTTGGTATAAGTTAGTTATACTTTTTTCATTTCAGTTGTATGTATGTATGCTTGTACTTGGTATACTTTTGTATGTTGTCATGGTGTTAATAATCAACATTCTGATTTAACAGTTTAACATGTTAACGCTGTCTAGCTAGGCCCTAAATTGTTCATCAAGGGCAGGCATCATAGCCCAGTCAACAGCTCACGTGAGGCATGCCCTTGACGCATCCACAGTGACAATCCACAGTGGCATTGCGCGCTGTGAAACATATCTTCCCACGATGAAACGATGACGGATAGATTTCTGTGAGTTCAACAACAAGACAGACTTGCAATAAAAATAAATATTTCCTCTTCAGTATATGTACTGTAGTGGGTTCTGTGGTGTAATAGACTCTGAACAATGCATGTATCGTGTTTTTTTACTTACTTAGTTATAAAAGCGGATATTTGCAGTTAACCACTATGCTTTTGTTACTTCAAAAGGCTGAAGGCGAAATAAACGATATTTATCACTTAGGTATATATTTACATACACTTGTACTTGTCAAGAAAAGTCACAATGGATATATATTTCCTACTAATATTATAAAAGTGAATGTAAGTTTGTTTGTTACGCTTTCACGCGAAAACTACTTAACCGATCATCATGGATTTTTGTACAAATATTCTTGGACGTACAAGAAGTAACATAGAATACTTTTTATTAAAGAAAAATCAATGCAAGTGAATCCGCGGGTATAAGCTAGTTAATTATAAATAGGTCACATTTACTTTTAAATAATTTAATTTATTTCATGTATGCTAGAAGTCTGTCACCAACGCGCAAAGACTGCCATATATTTGCCCATAGTCATCTACTTCCGCACATGGTTAAGCAGAGACTACAACTGTAAAGTTGTAAACATATTTCGATATGTTGTCTTATATTGGTACTCACATTATTCTGATTTACTGTCTCATTTAGGTACCAATATTGTAGGTTAACCTACTTGTTAAAAACAATAGGCTATAAAAGCCTACGCCACGGGATGAACGCGGTTGGCGGTCAAACAAGGCCAAATTTGTTTCGGAAGCGGTGGCACGTGAAAGTACACAGCTCCAGTAGGGCGGTACCTTTATATGAAGCTTTTCGGCTCATTGCCAAATATACTTTGTTGTTGGTTAGTGACTGAATTATACTATTATATGTATATAATTTATTTTATTTACTACATACATATTATTATCAGTCATTTGTTATTAACCACAGTACGCCGCGGTCAGGAACGCGTCATCCAGTCAATCTGAGCATTTGCGTCGTTGCTTCATATAGGAAATGCTACCTACGATACACCTGCAAAACGTTAATCACGAATTAAACGATATTTATCCAGCACTTAAGTATTTACATACACTTGCACTTGTCAGTTATACACAATTAAATATGATTAATATAATTAAATACAAAAATATCGCTACTAAAATCTATTGCGGATTAGCTAATGACTTGTCTGTCAGTCCAGCGTCACTTCATATGTATAGTAACAACATTAATTACCTCAATAATCAAAATCTTAGTATAATTTAGTTCTATAGAAAGAGGCACGTCTTTAAACAATATTTTTACGTATAAGCGACACACGCCTGAGGGCACCCTTAATGGGCTAGGACCACGGCTCAGGGCATCGCTAATGCTTTGATAAATATTACTGTAACAATAATAATATAAAAAAGAGGGAGTGATAACTGGCACGGACTACAGGCATTGGATCATCGGATTGGGACGGGGGGCCAACGCGGTCCTCGGTCTGTCCGGCGAGGACCCTAGCCTAGCTAACCTGCAGGTTTCTCTAGCTACCTAAGTGGACGGCCCAGAGAAGAAACTCCGGTTTTCTTGTTTCCGTATTCTTTTACTTGATTAATCTTTTATTTTCTATATTAATTACTTATTAAAAAAAAATTAAAAGCCTGTGGGCTTATGCGTTCTCAAAACCGTTAGTCAATAAATCATTTTTGGCTTCCGTATCCGAAGGGTAAAAACGGGACCCTATTACTAAGACTTCGCTGTCTGTCACCAGGCTAAATCTCAAGAACCTTGATAGCTAGACAGTTGACATTTTCACAGATGATGTATTTCTATTGAAAGAAATAAAGAAAGTTGACTCGCACTTGGCCAGTTTTTTTTAGAATTTGAATTCAAAGTAGGTATTGTATGTTTAAATGGCTGCTCGAAGGTTAAGCCGGCAGCTTGACGGTGACCCATGCAAGCTCTAGCTGACTTGCACTTACATTAGGTAAGTAGAAAAAAAGCCCTGAGATGTGTTTTTATTTCTAATAATGAAGAATGAATAAATAAAATGACAGAATCCTACAATTTTATTCCGTTTTTAAAAAGATAGAGTGAAGGGTGTGTGTATATGGCTGTTCAAATTAACTAACAATGTGCAAATGTATTTAGAAAAGTCGGAGGTTCAATCAGTACGATCCACAATCCCACATCTGTTCGAAATGACTAAAACAGAACCAAAGAGAAATAAACGGGAGCTAGCTTACGAAATTGCGAGCAAAACAAAACACTTCTACTAGATTTTTGTGTAAAAAGTCGTACCGATTTAAATATGTTAATATGAATTTCGTGAAAACTCAGGATGATATCGAATTATTCGCTAACGTTTCAATTGAAAAAAAAAACGTTAGAACTATATTTTTAACACAGCGTCGATACCATCCATTAACATCCGTTCAACGCAAGTTTAGAGCCTTTATTAAAAAACCTTGTTAATATGTGGAGCGTACCTACACTTTACAACCTTTTTAAGAACCAATAGTCAGAATATTTCAAATATTATTACTACTGAGAACCTAACGATGTAACTAGTAGAATAACAATGTAAGAAGTGAAATACAACAAAATAGGCATAAAAACTAAAAAAAAAAACTATTTAGTGCGTCAGTTAGATTACCAAAAAATATTGGACATGTTTCTTTTTTCGTTCCTCAAACAGAAAATAACGAAAAGAGTGCGCATTTAAATTTTGTGTGACGTCACTCATAAGTACAATTTACCTAGTAGTAACGTCACAAGCCCCCCTCTCCTGAACTTAATAGTTTGTTGTTGCTCTGTATCTTTGTAAATTGCCATTGATTTGATAAACAAAAAAATACGTGTCCAATACTTTTAGTAATGTAACTGACGGATTAAACATTTTTTTTTTTTAGTCTTTAAGCCTTTTCTGTTGTGTATGTTTTACGTCCCTTAAGAATTTAGTTGTCAACAAAACCCAATACAATTTTAATTAAACAGAAAAAAGGAAAGTAAGAAAAAACAACGTACTTAAATGTTATTCAGCGATAGCGAAGCCAATACAAAACTAGTATATAAATAAGTAACGGTCAGTAAAAAAAACGATGACTGACTACTTCATAATAAATAACAATATAAGAAAATAAATGTACAAATCATTGTTCTGTTGAATATATTGGCATGGATCTGATCTCCACTAGCGAAGCTGCTACCAAGCGGGAAATACATTATACCAATCCATTTAACACTTGGATTTAGTACGCGACGAGTCAATAAAACAGCACTCACTTTACGCCGCCACCTCCCTAAATGTTATATGTTCTACCTGCAAAATTACTTAGATAGTGAGAGAGGAATATATTAAATCTTTGTCTGTCTTATAATAAACATAATTTTCAAGGTTACTTCTCAAAGTCTTATATTAAAAATTTAACATTAAAGTGTTTTAATGTGAAAAAATTATGTTTTCATTATTACGGCATTCCTTGGCATATATAATAGAATAAATGGAATACATTTCTATGACAAAGAATCATTTATCTGAGATAAATTTATTTATCTAACTTAGTACAGTAAACTATGTTTTGTCAATTATGGCATACAAATATAGGGATAAGTTTTACATTATAATGTTATCTAAACTAATATATAGCGCTAAAGAGTTTTTTTGTTTCATTAATAATTATTAGAACATATACAATAATTCAGGAACTCGTCAATTTTATATTTATCATTTAAGAGTTTTTTTAATTTTCAACAAAGGCTTTTTTCATATTGCCTTTGTTCAAATATATTATGATATGTTATTTTTTACTTATCAGTTTTATAAACAAGTAAAAATAATATTCTATGTGTTCTACTTAAACAGACTACAACTTTAATCTGTAGTTCCGTCATATCATAATTCGTTTTAGGAAGAATAAATCTAGCAAATATAAAATGGCATTTTTGTAATTGTTTTATTATCATAATTTATCAGACAAAGAATATAAAAACCTTATTGTACCATAATTTGGCAAACAGCCCAATCAATATAAATAAAATTTTATGTATATTAGCTAATTTGAAGTTTACGATATATCTTAAAGGTTATTAGGAATCTTAAGATTTGTAGGCACAAAAAATTACCTTTTAATTCGTTCTAATAAGCCTTTAGTGGCTTGTAAAAATATATTTATTTTCTAATAACTAATTTCCAATGACATAACCGCCTCATACAATAATAAACATGGTAGTCAAGGAAACAGTCCGTACAAATTAAAATAAATTCAAGTTAATCCGTGCGCGAAATCAGATATTGTTTATTTGTCTCTCACAGATGCCATCTGTCATATTTTCACAATATGTGCTTAGCAAAGGAAAAGTATTCTCTGCTTTTAACAATAAACTTGGGTCAAGGGCGTGTGGTACATGCATTATTGAACAGTTTTGCAGCTGTTACTGTGGCTGTTTGGTACAGAAAGCTGTTTAACAGTGATGTCTAGTGAACTCATCTCCACTGGCGCTTTTCATAAGTAATAAGAGTTTAATGTTTTTGTTCTTCCGATTTTTCTTAATAGAGCGCACAATTATTTTAGTTCATATATACCTATCTATTGCTTATATTTTAAGAAAAGCATGTCTATTATAATATTGCAAAGTCGTGCCTGTCTTCCGTAGCGTAGGGGTATAAGAAAATATATTTAACTAGCTTGTGCCCGTGCATTCGTCCGCGTGGAATTCTATTGGTCTTAATAGTCTTATGGTGATGATAATTTAGGTTAGCCTATAGCCTTCCTCGATAAATGATCTATCTAACTTTGAAGGATTTTTTAAATCGGACTGTTAGTTCCAGATATTGGCGCGTTCAAGCAAACAAACAAACTTTCAGCTTTACAATTATAGCAATTATAGCGGTGTAAGACGGGCAAACTTACATTATTAGATAATTTGTATTTTTTTTATTGCCACATGCTATGCTGTGTATAACCTATAAAATGTGATTGCTCAAATATTGCTATCGATGTGCTCGTCATGCTCCCATTGTTTGTCATTGCTTGCGGTGGCGATGTGAGTCGGGTCGCCTCCTTCCCTATAAATAAAATAGTAATACATAGTACAAACCTAATTGCATTATTATTGAATAAATTTATTATTTCATTTCATTATAGCAATACAAAAACTGAATTTATTTAGAAAATTTCTAAATAAATTCAGTTTTTGAATTGCTATAATTGTAAAGCTGAAAAGTTTGCTCATTTAATGCTGCCAATGAAGTTGATAGGCGATCATAATTGTTCTATTAATACAGAAATATAGTTTATACAATTGAAAATTCGGAAGCACATTTGAAATGTGCCAGTATATGTAAATACCAGTTCTGGACGTTTCATTAATTTCATTGCATGTCACACAATATAGAATGAACATATACACGTAAAGTAGTTTAAGTAAATCGATTCCATATTATTATGCCTTAGTGTTAGTTTAACCCCCAAATTTCATGAAAAACGTCAAATGATTGTCACAGTATTTCAATTATAAGTGAACGAATTGTATCAATTCATTTTATGTTTGAAATATATTTACGGGTTCCTTTATATCCATACAATGTTTTAATTTTTAACAGTAAAATTTTTTCGAGTCTGGTATTGACCGTAAATTTAGTGTTTGAGAAGACCCCTGCGATAGAGGTATTAATTTACCTAGCGCGGGAGATGTCTTGTGATAAAATGTTTATCGATTAAACATAATGTATCAACTAAATAATTATTGTATTGTATACTTTAATATATAAATAATCTATAGTCCGGAAGGCGACGGGGTTAATCTGGATTTTCTCGAGCGCGTCAGATTAAGGTAAGGTAAGTTAATTACATGCAAGCAAGTGTACATTTCAATAATCTTAATTGTTTGAAAACATTTTGCACCATCGTAGGAGCATATAAAACAACTAACAATTCGTAACATTTATCTTTATCAATACTAATATTCTAAAGAGGAAAAGTTTGTATTTTTGTATTTTCGTATTTTTGTACGTTTGTTTCGAATAAACTCAAAAACTACTAAACGGATTTTGATAATTCTTATCCCTAAGCCGCTAGTTAGTGAATATATTAGTGTTAGAAAATGTTTTAAACATAGTTAACGGCAATGTGAAAGTAACATCGGTTATTTAACTTTCTCTTTGACTGATTCTTATTATGCCAAAATTTCTTTCGAATAAGATATCATCCGTCTATCCAAAATAAATGAAATTATGAATAAAACTGTTTAAAAATCCTCCGTCAAAATTAAGTAATTGTTATTACACCTAGGGGAAGTATTAAACACATTTTTGCTTCTCTATTAAGTGGCCGTAGTTAATTTAATTAAAGTATTACGGTATTATTACTTTCTCCGCCTAATAAAGGCATCGCCTCACTTTGGGGTCGGCCGTCCGACTAAATCTTAATGGTTTAGTCGGATTTTCGAAGGATTTTTGAGATAGCCTCTGTTAACCCCTAAATATATTCATTTAATTAACGGTTAACTCATTTAAATTACTTGATAATTACTAGAATGTAAACAAACGACGTTGATTAGATTTGTAGGTGCGTGTTTATTGAAGAAAATTATGAATTTTAATTTCAATTAACTCTTTATTACGAGGAAATTAAATATACTGTTTGCTAGTATGTCGGGCGTCTATGACTTTATGTAGGGCGTGCATATTTATAAAATAGGTGCCTTTAATTTTGTACACCCAGGCCGCAATTTCAAGCGTAACTAGCTACTTGGGTCGCATTTTTACCGTTACGGTTTTCACTCTATGTCAGTAAAAAAAAAAATTATAAAGTAACTATGCCTTGGACATCTATTTCATATATATATCACGCCCTATTATTTTCAAGATGGTAAAAAAAGTCCTCCAGTATATGGGACTTGGGGTTAATACAAGTCCAATTTCGAGAATATATTGTTTGTCTATGTAATAGGGACTGAAATTTAAATTAGAATGTAGGCGTAAAGCAACAAACATTGAACAAATCAAATACAAAAGCGTTTATCTACATAAACTAGATATTTGGAATTATTATTAATATAATAATATTCATTGCTACTATAGTCTATATTCGATGTAACCATTACTGAGGGACAACCAAGAAGAGACAACCTCCGTAGCGTAGCAGTATTTGGCTCGCTTTAAATCTCGGAGGTAGTGGGTTCGATCCCAACGCCGCAACGGAAATCTTTGTATAAATTCTTAGATTTCTTGAGCCGTTAGTCCCGATTGTTATAACATCATCTATAATAATCATATATCAAGGAACGGGCAGCAGCGTTTCCCTGTGTGGTACAACATAATACTGCTGTCACCAACTCGCCTGCCAAGCGTGGTGTCTATGGCAAATACCCTCCTGAGGGAGGTCCCTTGTTCAGCAGTGGACGTTATACGAGCTGATGATGATGATACTGAGGAACGTAAATATATTTAATTTAGTTATAAACAATAGTTATTTTTTAAAATAATAGTAGATACTACTGCATCTGTAACAGTCGTTTGCAGTTTGCTATGGGTGTAGTTTTAAAACCATGGCGGAGCCCTTTCATATTTTGTAACGGCCGTAGCCCAATGTAGGCCGTAGCATTTTAGCTTAGCGCAAGGCCTAAAAAGAATAATAAGTGTGCAAAGTAATCTTAAAAAAAATGTATGCGTTATCCAGAAGTAATATAGGCTACATTTTACGAAGAGGTTAATCACAGGAAGTATTTACACACTCGCTCCTGAAGGACATAAAATGTCGACATTTTAAACTTATTTATGTAGCTGTTCATTTATTATGAACGAAAATCACTATGTTTGCTGTTAATAATCTTGTATTTGTAGCTCTGACCATAACATAAATAACTTTAAACTATCGACATTTTATTTCCTTCAGGAGCAAGTGTCGTTACAGAACGCTTAGTTTATAGTCGGGTGAAGTTGCTTGAATAATACAGCTTTAGGTAACTTAGACGAAATGCTTAACATTGTATTACTACTTTAGAATCTTATTTTGTACAAACCTAGTTGTATAGACAAATTTAAAAGGGATAAAATATAATGACCACCAAAAATATATACTTGACACCAGAAAAATAAAGTCTAAAATTATAATAGTACTAGCTATTTTAGTCACGACTGCACTTCAAATTGTATTCGAACACCAAATGTAGTTAATGATCACCAAATCTTAGCGAGCAAATTATTGC
Source organism: Nycteola revayana (assembly GCA_947037095.2). Lineage (NCBI taxonomy): Eukaryota > Metazoa > Arthropoda > Insecta > Lepidoptera > Nolidae > Nycteola > Nycteola revayana. Next base: position 4,990,877 of record OX344838.1, read on the forward strand.
GCTATTTCTACCTTAATAAAATCAATGAAAAATGACAATCGGTTAGGTTAGGTTAGAGCTGCGGCCATACAACGCACGAGCCGAGCGAGCGAAGCGAGCGGTGCCGCGGCAGCGGCCGGCGAGTGCCAGAACCGAATAGTAAATTAGTAAAACATTTAGGTACTTTTGGTGATCATTTACTACTTTTGGTGATCATTTACTACTTTTGGGTTAACAATGATTTATTTGGAGTCATTTTGCTTAAATACGATAGCGAAATGTTAAAACTTTGGTTACAATTTTACATTAAAATGCGGGTTTAATTTTGGTGATCATTTTTACTATATCTGATGGTAAGTTAAACATAAGCCAATTTAAAATATCTAATGTCATGAGTCAGATTCCCATGCCTGTGAAAAATCATTAAAATTAAGTCTTTCCGGGTCTGTTGAAGGACTAAGTTCCTAATTTCGAGGCACCCTGTGCCTCGAAACAAGTCAAGCTGATGCTCCCGCTAGTTATATCACCATCTGTGACAATCGTATAGGTAATTGAAACGTTTACAACATGTATAACGGTCACCATTCCGCCTGTTTAACGTGTTGACAATGGCAAAATTCCCTTTGGCGAAGGCTTGGGAAGTCTTATGTTTAACAATGCATGTTTTACGGCGGGAAGTTCAACATAAATCCCATTTTACTCCTTAATAAGTATCAATAACTTTCTATTTGTGAAAGAATTTTTGAAACCGATCGAGTAGTTCCGGAGCCTATTCAATGCAAACAAACAAGGAATCAAATCTTTACCCTTTATATAGTATAGATAAACACTTTAATCTAATTTAAAGACATGAAATATTCCAATACATTTACAAACAAATCAAAGTTTAATCGTTTACACAATATGAGTGTTCATTTACCTACAAGTGGGTTTGCTTTCAGTAACCTTAACAGTAATAGCAGTAAGGAAGAATTTACGAGCTCACTGGTATAGAACGTGACATTACAAATAGCCGATTTCTTCAGTTTTACATGTCACTCATGAATATATATTGTTAAATATTAAAGTGTGTTCTTCTTTTTTTTCAGATATCATGCCCACATTGGGCGTTCTAGTTCCTCAAGCGCCACATGCAGAAGACGGCGGGGGTAGCAATCATCAGAATAACTATCTGCATTCCAAAAAAAAAGAGAAAAAGAAGAGAAAAGAGTCAATGCAACAAGTATATCAAAAAGAAGGAATAAATGAAACACCATCTTCACCAACACAATTTAATCTGATAAAAGAAAAAACAAAAAATGATGAAACAATAAATAACAATTTAATTACAAGGAATTCTAATACCGATAAAGAAGAAACCCAAACTGATACTATAGATAAGAAGGTAATAAAGGATGGTAACTCTGACTTACTTAAACTAAATATAAAAGAAAATATTGAAATAAAAAAGAAAATTATTGTATTAGCTGATCAACGAGGTGCATGGATACAATCTACCTTGCAGCACTTAGTAGGACATAAATATCTGGTGACTTGTATCTGGAAGCCGGGGGCAAATATTAAAGATGTTTTAAGTTCAGAAAGAAGAGAAATCGAAAAATTGACTAAAGAAGATTATGTTGTTGTACTAGGGGGTTGTAATGAAAACAACCCAATTGAATTTAAAATTCAACTACAAAACTTTTTGTTTCGGTCACAAAATACCAATTTATTAATATTATGTGAAATCCCTTATAACAAATATTTGAATGAGAATAAATTAAATTATGAATTAAAATTTATGTGTAAACAAAATAATGTTAATTATGTAGATATGAATTTTTATAACATACATTCCCATGGGAGATGGATTGCTTTAAATATATGTCGACGGCCATTGAAAGATATTTTACTAAATGAGTATAGATTAAATATGTTAAAATACAACAATAGAAATACAATTGTTAACAAAATTCACGTAAATGATATGTGTACCCAAACTGAATTCGACATTGATATTAATTATATAAATAATGAAAATACAAATACTGAAAACATATTTAAAGATAGTATAGGTGAAAATGTTAACAATTTTCGTCCCTAAAGGCATAAAAATAATTCACCAAAACATTAACGGACTAGTCGGAAAAGCAGATTTAATGACATTGCATCTTCATGAATTATCAGAAAATAATAAAGTAATTGATGTTGTATGTATAACAGAACATAACATGGTTAAGGGTGATGAATGTGTATTAAAAATTCCAAATTATAAATTGGTATCTTCGTTCTTTAGAAATAATAGACATGGTGGGTCATGTATATTAGTCCGCGAAAACCATAAATTCCAAGAATTACATGAAATCAAGGCTTATAGTGTACCTAATGTAATAGAATGTAGTGAAGTTAAACTGCTTAGCCAAGAAATTACAATTATTGTTATATATAGACCTCCGAAAATGACTAAAGATATAATTGATTTATTTTTTAATAAATTTAATAAAATATTAGAGATATATTGTTTAAAAAAGAAAAAGGTAATTATTTGCGGTGACTTCAACATTAATATTTTAATCAAGAATAGCATCAGCAAACAGTTGGAAGAAATGTTGCTGTCCTATAATTTAAAATTAGGTATCTCTACACCTACTAGGATAATTAGTAATACGTGCATTGACAATTTCTTTTATAGTATGAGGGGATGTACTTCTGAAGTAGTAGAATTAGCAATCTCTGATCATACAGCACAGATTTTACATTGTCCAGCTAAAAAGGAACAATCGTATACGTATTGGTATGTAATGAAACGTGACTATAGCAAACAAAACATGACTAAATTTAAAGAATGTATAGATAGTATAAGTTTTAATGATGTATATGACACTAATGATCCAAACATGGCGTACAACAATTTTATAGAAACATTTAAACTATTTTACGATCTTTGTTTTCCTATAATCAAAACTAAAATAATGGCAAATAGGAAACAAAGATGGATCACTAGAGGGATTAAGACGTGTTCAAAACGTAAAAGACAGCTTCTACTTCAATATCAAAATTATCCAAATAAAACCAACAAAAATAAATTCAGACTATATAATGGGAGACTAAAGAAAATAAATAAACTAACTAAAAAGGTACAAAATGATTACACAATAAAAACAGCTACAAATAAAGTTAAGGCATCATGGAAAATAATTAATGACAATCAGAATATTAACAATAAAGATGACATTGAATATATAAAAGTAAATAATAATATAATTAGGGATCCGAAAGAGATGGCACAACATTTTAATAATTATTTTATTGATAAAGTAAAACAAAATTGTAGTAAACATACAACAAACAAAAATAAAATAATATGGAATAAATCTAATTCTATGTTTATGAAACCAGCTACTCCACAAGATTTATATACAATAATAAATAACCTCAAAAATTCTAAAAGCACCGGTTATGATGACATTTGTACCAATGTAATTAAATTTAATTCTTTGTCTTTGGCACCCATTCTTAGCCATATTATGAATTGCTCTATAGATAAAGGTGAATATCCGGATAAATTAAAGTACACTGTAGTTTTACCCGTATTTAAAAAAGATGATAAAGAAAATATGAAAAACTATAGACCAGTTGCTCTATCTACAATTTTTTCAAAAATTTTAGAAAAATATATTCACCAACGCATACATGATTATTTGGAAATAAATAAAATATTATGTGACGAACAAGTGGGATTTAGGAAAAATAAAAATATAAACATGGCAATACATAATTTTTTAGACAAGGTTATGAGTAATGTGGATAAAAAAGTGAAAGTAAGTGCTCTTTTCATGGATCTCACAAAAGCTTTTGACTTTGTTGATCATGATAAGTTACTATGTAAGTTGGATACATATGGAATAAGAGGGAACGGTCTCAATTTAATAAAATCTTATTTATGCAATAGATACCAAATGACACAAACAAGTAAAATATATCAGAAGTCTCGAATAAAACATAAATACGTTTCCGACACTCGTGAGGTAGTGTACGGAGTACCTCAGGGAAGTGTACTGGGTCCTCTATTATTTATTTTATATATAAATGACTTTCCAAAGGTAATTGACCATCCTATTATATTATTTGCAGACAGATAGTACAGCAGTTTTTTCTGATAAATATAAGACCATGGAAAAAGATATTAATGATAATTTAATAAAAATAATTGAATGGTTAAAAATAAACAATTTAATAATTAATTTTGACAAAACTATTCTAATGACATTTAAAAATAACTATAGAACTAATATAAATGACATTCAAGTAAAATATGGAAATAATGAAATACAGAACGTAAAGGAAACAAAGTTCTTAGGAATAATTATTGACGAAAATTTAAATTGGAGAACACAAGTTGACATTATATGTAAGAAATTAAGTAGATCTTCTTATGCATTATACATGTTAAATAAAGTAGTAAACCATACTACTGTACTGATGTCATACCATGCATATGTTACCTCCGTTATCAGATATGGCATCATATTTTGGGGGAATTAAACGGACGTAAATAGGGTATTTAGAGCGCAGAAAAAATGTTTAAGAGCAGTATTTAATTTAGAACCGACAGATTCTTGTAAGCCCCTTTTCATAAAATATGAGATATTGACACTGCCTTGCTTATATATTTATGAATTAATTGTATTCGTCAGGTTTAATAAAGACATGTTTGAGAAATTAAATAGTAGACGACATCAAAATAAAGTATGCATGCCTCCACATAAAACTGCACTGTATGACAAAAGTGTATTCTGTATGGCCCCAAGGGTTTATAACAAACTACCTACAAAACTACAGAATACAGAAAAACATAGCGTTTTCAAAGCTGTATTAAAAGGTATTTTAGTTAAAAAAGCGTATTATACCTTAGATGAATATTTTAATGACCACTTTTAAGTTTATATAATTGTTAAATAATAAATCTGTATTATAGCTGTAAAAATTTGCACGCCGAAAGGCTAATATGAAATGGACTGTATTTTTTGTAAGAACTCTGTGAACACATATTTATGCGAATAAATGATTTGATTTGATTTGATTTGATTTGAAAAATATAAGTGCAACGCGTTCAGTAACCCGCGCGAGTCAGCTAGATATATAGATTCATAATTGGTGGAATTGAAAACCAGCTAAATCTACACTATTAAACTATGTTTTACTAAACTACTAACTAGCTTTTGGCGACCCCTTGTATTACAAACTGAATAAAATCGGACGCGTTAATAACGCGTTCTAACTTTGTAAATCATTGATTTCTACCCGGATGCCCGGATGCGGACGGTGGCAGGGGAAGCGGGTGATACGGGGTTTGCGAGCTCGGCGCTTGCGTCTTTCACATGCTCGAGCAACGCGCACGCGCAATGTGGAGTCGACCTTGTAGTGTATATGTAGTGAACTACCACTGCACAGACTAACACTGACTCGTCACCACCTCACCACGTCAGTGAACTAACACTACACAGACCAACACTGTTTCGTGCGCACCACGTCAGCTACAAGTGAGCCACTGAGAGTGTACGTGTCAGTTGTCTGTCCGTTAAGTGCGTGTGCGAGCCATATCGTCCCTCAAATGACCCAAGAACGATCGGTTCTACTGATCTATATCCATAAAGTTTGACCAAAGCAGAGAGAGAAATGGAGACCCATCCGCACAGGACAAAAAGTGTACTAGTACACTAGAGTTTTAGTGCGCGAACACACGTGCACTCTCTTTTCCTTTACATAAAACTTCTTATGGGACGGTAGTACCGAAACGAATTGGTGGCAAACCATATGCAAAACTGACAGCTTAACGTGCTTTCTGAGGCACGGTTAAACCAAACAAACTCAGTAGTTATGGCTGAACATATTACCTCAACACCAAGAGATATATTATGTGATAGTATATTAAAAAGCATACAATGGTTAATCCATTTCATATTAACCGAGAAAATAATAAATATATCACAAAATTATATCCTAGGCACTCTTATCTAGGTAGGTATCTGAATTTGTGCCTATTAATAATGCTGTCCCATTACAAATTACGGTAAATTGCTAGAGTTTAGTCTGCATCACACTAAATTAATTACTAGCCATAAATAATGGTAATCATCTTGTTAGATCGTAGATAGCTGAAGCTTACGTCCAGCTCTCCGTACATAGCATATGCTAAGTATATATGTATATATACGTAGCGTACGGTATGTACTTTGTAACCTATATATGTTTGTGATCCTACTGTTATCACGGTATGTAAAGTACTAATTAGATTCTAAATTAGATATAGAATGATTTAAGTAGATAAAAAATTTATATGCTAAGTTTGTTATCATTAATCTCAAGAACGAAACATAGGTGTACTTTATCAGCCCGTACGTTAACGTCCCCTTCTGAACATGGGCCTCTTCTTAATAGACCATAACTAATCAGGGTCGTGGAGGGATATTGCCATAATTGTACGTTAGTATTGCTTTGGTTGATGTTTGAGAGAACTGTAGGTAGTAATTACGTAAATAATGCGACATCGATTATTTAGAAGATTCATCAGAAAACGTCAAAATTCCGCGTTGCCACAGCAATTGCTTTCGAATATAGCTACAATTTCTATGGTTTGTTGCTGTTAAATATGAAAAAATATCTAGTTACAAAAAACTTGTAATATCTACATATTTTATCAACGAATAACCGTTTTCAGTTGCTTAGACGTATCTCTTGTTATACCTATTATCTCTCATTTTCATAATGTCTTAGTCGTTTGAAGTCGTGTTTTAGTCGTTGCAAATGATTGGCAGGGCGATACCATCAATATTATAACCCAATAAAAACATTACAGTATGCATTTTACAAAAAATATTCCTTAAGAGACGGCAATGATAAATGTTCATGACAAAATGAGTTCTAGTTTCTTGCAATGCAAGAAAATCTAGGCTGTACAAACGGGCGCCCCTAACACCGGTTTGAAGTCATTTGAATCTGTATTTTTTTATGTAATCGAAAATGGAAAAGTAACAACAAAGTATTAATTTTCCAAATTATATACTTTGTTTTTGTCTGGTGGTCTGGTGTTTACTAGTCTGGTGTACAATCAAGAGTTTTTATGTTATGTTTTAGCTCTATTGTACCTCCAAAAACAAATCATTGCCGAAAATATTACCTATGTAGGTATATTCCAAAATAAATTCAATTTCTCATAATATTATCGCTTATCTTTTTGATATTCTGACTGTACGTCACGTAATTATTTACGTACGTAAAGTAATTATTTATACTTACATACAAAGCAATAATCTCAGGATCGATCAATAATTCTTTCACCATTAGAAAGTTACGTTATCCAGGAATAATAAAAGTTATATTTAATTATGAAGTTTCTACGAAAACCGGAATTAGGAACTCTTAGTTTATAGATAAGATACAAAAAATATTAATATGAATTACGGTAGAGTGCCATTGAATGGAAACTAGTAGGACAATATGATAAAACTTAGGTATCATATGAACTGCCGCCTACTTATACCGCAAGGAGACGCTGACCTACGTATGTAATGAACGGAATCATTATAATCAAGGCTCGTAAGTAATAACTATTTGAGAGAAACGAGCTAATCATGAACAATGTTGGCACAATTTTGTAATGGTTTATTTTTGTACCTATTACGTTTCTGTTATGGTATTTGCTGCTGCTCGTTACCTCTTACGCAGAAGAGGTAACGAGCAGCAGCAAATGAGGATTTTATAAGCTGTCTTACAATTAAAGTCTCGTCTTAATTGTCGTTTTCGATAAGACGTGGATGACACGGACAAATAAACAGAAAAACAAATAAATCTTGTTATAAGTAGTCTTATTTTTACAAACATACCTACACTAAAATTTTAAATAAAAAAAAAAAAACTCTTGACTAATTTATCATTTTATAAATAACTTTATTAAACTAATCATTTGACAAACATCTCGCTTAGCAAACATGGTACTTAAATAATAATATTTGGAAAAAATACAGATTCCACAAATGTTTTGTAATTATTTTGAACGTAAAATATCATTCCAAAAATATTAGCTTTACCAAGCCATATTAAGCCATTTTAATTTAAAAAATAAAGTTCTAACTTTTAAAAAAATGAACGTGGTAACTGGTAACCCTATGCATAGCAGCATTTAAATCCTTTCCATGCCTTAAGTGACGCAAACGAGCAAAGTTTGAGATCGCAAACGGGCTTAGACTTCATCCCATAAGTTTGATCGACACTTCGAAGGCAAAAGGCAATTTACTAAACTTTAAAGCATAAATAAATATTTTCCTAGTCGCCGTGTATCCGGTGTATTACTTTATCAGTCCGTTAACGTGCACTGCTAAATATAATTTTTCTAAAAATTAAAAAAAAATTAATAATGGTAATATTTTTTTTAAATGTTTAATTTATATACACCTTGCATATTATATGCAAGGTGGATTGTAGATTTTATGTAAGGATAACGTTTAGCAATAAAATATTATTTTGAATACCAATACACACACACATCTGTACACAGGTACACCACATTCTTGTAAAACTTTGTGATTTATATTTAAATAAATAAAAAAGTTTTTATTTACGTAAAACTATTACAGGCATTTGCAAATAGTAAAAAAAATTTTGGCTTATTAATATAATATATTAAATTAATTAATTTAGTTTAGATATTATAATTATAAATAATCATTAGTTTGTATTTTATATTTATTTATAGCTATAGCGTAAAAGCTATCAGGTATGAAAATACAATTTTACTTTTTAATTTTTCGGACGGACAAAAACACTTTTATTTTACGGTAATTTGGCTCCAAAAACCTATCCATAAAGTATTTCTACCAAACAAATAATCAAAGTGCAATTTAGTATTGATAAACACTAGTAAGCATTTGTGATCGAGTATCTGGTAATATGATTGCCATTAAGCTTAACGTGCTTCCCGAGGCATACAATGTTGTATCTTAGTTAATTAGACCAACATTTTTGTTTTGCCTGGAAATCGAACCCATGTTAATATGAAACTTAAAGCGAAGCTGTGCTAAGGAGATCATGTTTACTTTTTTTTTTAAATATGTCTTAACAGCTTCATTTAATCTCCTTATGGATAATCAATTATAATTGTTCTATATATTCTATGTATTTATTTTTATTATGTTGAAATACTTTGAATTTGTAGGTTTGTACTACGTAATTCTAGTCTATGAAAAAAAAGCAAGCAATTGATATAATTTTTTTAGATGCATAGACTTTATAATACTATTTTTTACTTTAAGAAAAAACATTTACAAGTCGATAGAGTAATATCATATTGTGTTAATTCGTAAAAGCTCCTTCAATAACGTGAGTAACCAGTAGTAGGAATCACAAAACCGTTTAAACGGATGGAAGTTTCCCCTAGTTGCCACAAAATCAGAATGATAAACTACACCAGTTATAGGCTCCAAGTTGTTTAGGATAGTATTGTGCTCACCCAGCCGCTAAAGCCTACATAATATGATCGTTTAGTCAGTCTAAACTAAAATATTCGCATGTACGGAGATGGTACTAAATTCGAAAACTAACGGCTACTTTTATATTGCCTTATTTGAAAAGCCAATCTTTTAAATAAGGCATAAAAATGTGTACCTTATCCATTCAAACTGGAAATAGAAATAGGAGGGTGAAACTGAGAAAATTAGTAAAGTGTAGGTATTTGATTGAAAGACAAATATATACCTGGTATGAACTACCTTTTAATATGCCCAATTTAACAGTGGCCATCCTTTAAGCCTCCAAATATCATGCATAAACAATCTAAATCAACGTGGATTTAAATGCTCAGATAAGGCCAAATTATTAAACTAAAGTAATAAATTACAAGAAAAATACTTACATTATTTCAACTGTATAAATTTTATTAGATGTCATCCCAGCAAACAAAAAATCTCATTTTATACGGCCATAATTTGAAAAACTTTGCCACAGTAAAATATTAAAGAAAGAATTCTGAAGAATTAAATGTTCAGCTAATTTTCTAAGCCGTAAAAACAAGATGAAATGTGACAACCCTGTAAAAACTTTTTTAAGTTTTTGATTAGCAACCTTCTTTCTAGAGCAGTACGATTATTTAATATTTTATACTTTTTATTTCATCTGAGCCTAAGGCGACGAGACCTACTGCATTATAAAGATTTAATGTTTTTGGTCCCGTTTACTCATGAGTAAAACTGCTAAAAGTAATTTATTTATAAATTCAATTTATGTAAACTCTCTGACTAAGATAAAATTAACAATGATAATACGTAAATTGCACTATGGATAAGTAGGTCCTAGGTTCATAGGAACAAGGGAACAATAAAAATGTGATGTCAATGATTTAAAGGAAAATATTTTTTTTATGCTGTAGAGATGCGTTCTTTACGAATTATATGTGGTGTAACTCTAAATGATAGATTGAGGAATGATATAATTAGACAACGTTGCGGTTTAAAAGAAGATGATGATGATGATGCTTAGGTGGTTTGGTCATGTGGAAAGGATGAATGAAAGGCGAGTAACAAAAGGTATTTACAAGGCAGATGTGAGTGGAAACGCCGGGAGGGGACGCCCTAGAAGGACATACACTGATCTCATAGGTGATGTTCTCCAGAAAGGTCAGGTGCGTAGGCTTGCGTGTATGACCAGATGTATGAACGTGGACGAGGCAAAGGGAGTGTGTAAGGATCGTAGCAGGTGGCTTTCTGTAGCTTCTGCCTACCCCCATGGGAGAAAGGCGTGATTATATGTATGTATGCATGTATTTTGTTCAGAAAACAGGCGGTATACATAAAATCAGTAAGTTAAAGTTTCCTCATAATTGGTATAATATGTTCATTCTCATCAAAGTAAGCTATCTGGTAGGTACTGATGTAATAATTCGGAAACTGTTTTTCTGCCTACCTTCTGTCATCTTAATATGCATTCTATCAAAGGTTTTCTGTAAAATAGCAGTGCAGTTAAAAATGTAAAGGCTTAAAAAACTCAGTATCTACTCAAACTTTAAACTAGGCCTACCTATATATGCTAACCCATCCATACATATAACATTCATTTTAGTCGCATCGTGTCATGTCATGTCGTGTCATACTAAACACGACATGCGACACGACGCTAAGACAAAGCGCTACCGTCATCCGCTTCCTTCACTCTAGGTAACGATAATCCTAGACTGCTCCGATTTTGTAATGAAATTTACGCCAAGCGAGAGCAATTTTACTTGATTAATGTCAGTCAATTTCAAACACCGACAGGAATTAAGCTAAGATTATATTTCACTTTTTGCTAACAAATTATTAATTAACCTGAAGCAACAAGTAGGCACTTTTTAAATGTTATGAAATAGGTTCAATTTATATGACCAACATCTCTCATCAGTATTTGTCAACTGAAGAATTGAAATATCGAAGGATTTTAGTGTAAAACAAAAATAACGAAATTAGTCAAAAATCCCTCTATCGACTTTTACGATGTAAGTAATAGCAGTTACTTAGATCACTACATAGTATAAAATAAAGTCTGTCCCTATGTAAGCTTAGATCTTTCAAACTACGCAACGTATTTAGATGCTGTTGTTTTTAAATATGAGAGTGATTCAAAAGAAGGTTAGGTAGGATTACGAGGAGCGCACGCAGGAATTTTATATAAACCTTAAAGCAGAACTGATATAAATCAATGTAATGGATTTTATTGGTTAACTATCTTATTTAAAAAAAGATACTCGACAGAAAATTTTCTTGTTTCAATTTTAATATTAATTATATTATAAGGCAAACTTATCAGACGTCGAAAGGGGATGTTATATAGGTGTATTAAATATATATATATATATTATTCGGTTCAGCCAGAATAGGTATCTACCCTCGATGTTTTACCATAATCACAGCGGGATGTTAGAATAGTAATCGCAGTGAAGTGCTTTCTAATACCTATAGGTGTAAACGCTCGTGTCCATTCCATAGTATACGATGATGTCAGTTGATATAACGACTAGACCAAGGACTTCGCATGCATTACAAGATTATTATATGGTCCCTTGGTTTCAAAAATATTGGCTTTATTTTGTGAGAATAATGTTTAGGTTACATTTTAAATTTTAGTTAATTATCTATATATATAAAAGAAAGTCGTGTTTGTTACAACACTTATAACTCGAGAACGGCTGGACCGATTGCCATGGTTTTTGATTTGTTGGATTTGTTTCCGTCCCGAATAGCAGAATACATTTTAAAAACAAAAGAAAGTCGTGTTAGTTACACTATTTATAACTCAAGAACGGCTGAATCGATTTGGCTGAAAATTGGTAGGGAGGTAGCTAAGAACTGGGAGAAGGACATAGGATACTTTTGGGTAGGGGTAGGGTAGGGTAGGGTAGGGTAGGGTAGGGTAGGGTAGGGTAGGGTAGGGATAGGGTAGGGTAGGGGTAGGGTAGGGGTAGGCTAGGGGTAGGGTAGGGGTAGGGTAGGGTAGGGGTTGGGTAGGGGTATGGTAGGGGTAGGGTAGGGGTAGGGTAGGGTAGGGGTAGGATAGGGTAGGTGTAGGGTAGGGGTAGGGTAGGGGTAGGGTAGGGGTAGGGTAGGGTTAGGGTAGGGGTAGGGTAGGGCAGGGGTAGGGTATAAAAGTCCACCCGTGCGAAGCCGGGGCGGGCCGCTAGTTTATATATATAAAGGGTATACCGTGTTTATTTTACTTCAATCTAGGGGCACGGCAGAGCCCGCCCAAGTCGAGTAAGAAAAAAAAAAAAAAAAAAAACTTGCACGGCCGTACCTATTTTTTCTCGAAGCAACTCACGCGATTTTCGACCCTCTATAACTTCGTTGTGGATAAAGATAGGAGCCTGAAATATATTTAACACGAAATGTAAATATCTATTACAATAAAATTAAGCAGTACCTACTATGCCCGTTCAAGATACTGTTATATATAAAATAATAATTACACTCCTAAAAGTTGGATTTTTATAAGAGTGATAATAACAAATTAGCAGATAGAATTGGTTTGTTCCATATACAAGAGAGAGCCAATTGTAATTTATCATAAAAATGTTTCTGCATGTTATGTGCGTGTGTCCAGACACCATTATAGAAAAAGAACAGTGCTATCTGTTATTGTAATTATTTTAAGAGTGCCTTCACATCCTCCTCTCGGTTGACCATGAGTCTGGAGCCTTGCTCAGCTACGCTGTAAGGCCAATTATTTAATTTTCCATAGCAAAGCGACAGCAAATATTTTACCATAATTAAGTACATTAATCGCAAAATTTTCATTATTGCAATTAATCCGCAAAATGATTGCTGACACATTTTTTATGTAATAGGCCGCAGGAATACATCAACGAAACTTTAAACAAAGTATTTTTTTAAATAAAATAATCAAAGATAAACCTTTTTTTGTACAGTTTTTATTCCATAAAATTAAAAACTTGTTAATGTTTCTTCGACAGTGTAGTCAAACTTTTCAAAAGAGAAATGTTCCTATTGTTGCAATGGAGAAACTTAACCACTCTGTGAGTTTACTCAAATGGAATAATCACCAAAATTTTGTAAACGTTGGCTAACCAATTAGAAGAGTTTCTCTGGAAGCTGTTATATCAAGTGAAAGACATTATTATGTAAAAGCTGCCGAACTCAAAATATTTAAATAAAAATATTTGGTAAATTGACTTTTTTTTTCACACACGTTTCCGCACAATTTTTAAGAAGTTTTAAGAAATTTAATGTTAAGCTGTTATATAAAACAGAAATGGAGGTACTGAGCATTTATATCCGTGTCGTATCAATCTCAGCGTTTTATAGCTAAATTCTTTAAGATAACTTAGGTCGTATATACAGAAAAATCTCATAAGCCGTCCGCATAACTCACATTCATATATTTTTTCAGGGTTTAGCATTTTTTCTTTATCACGAAACCAGTCCAAATGTAACGAAGGAAAATCTACACTGAGCTTACAAAAAGCTTACGTTTATTTAAAGCAGAATCGTGAATAGCAGATTATTATATACAACCATCTTTCGGTCTTGAGGTGATATGTTCTACCGTAACTAGTCAGAAGAATTAAATAATTAACATTTCACGGGAATCGAACGGGGCGATTGGCGACGTCACCTACCACGTTGCACAGGTAGTAACAGGCCATGGCTGCTTCGGCCACTACCTGTGCAACGTGGCGCAGAGAGAGCCGGACACTCGCTGTCAACATTGTGACTGTGCCGACGATACGGCGCAGCACACGGTGGTGGAGTGTCCGGCGTGGGCCAACGAGCGGGAGGAGTTGGCGTGGTGGGAGACGACTTCTCGCTGCCGACCATAAATTCAAAGATGGTCCACAGCAAGAGGTCATGGGAGGCGGTTGCCTCCTTCTGTAAACAAGTTATATCACAGAAGGAGGCCGCGGAGCGGGAGAGAGAAGAAGATCCCTCCGCCCACCCGCTCCGCAGATGGCGTGTTGGCCGTCGGTGGCGGGGCCGAAACCCGCCGCCTACCGCACTAGGCTCGACTTTGGGGAGTGGGGCACATGGGCCCCGCTCCCTTCGAGGCTGACCCATGAGGAATAGGGACGCCTCTACACTCCAAGCGTCCCTATAATTGGGCCAATGGGCCACTATAAGTGTGACCCTGGAGATCCCGCGGTGCCATACTGGGGGCCGGATTGCTTATGTGTACCCGGCCCCCGCCAACGGCGGATCGAAGGAGTGTCCGGGGGGTATTAGTAGTAGTAGGGTCCTCTCCTCGTGGTATGAGTTTAGCATACCACGCTATGGAGAGGGCGAGCCCCACATATCCCACCGCCAGCGCGCGAATACGCGGCGATGGGAATGCGTAAATGCATTGCCGGACAACAAAAAAAAAAAAAGTACACCAGGCATACAAATTCTATATTCGAAACTCATCATCAATATAATTACTTAATACTTTCTAAACTTTCGTATATAGAGCGTCCAATAGTAATTATTATAGCATCCAATGCAACGTTGATTAACTCCGGTTTAGATTACCATAAACTATTTGATTGATTAATAAATTATTGATACGTAATTTTTTTATTACAATGATGTAAATTTAAAATGGCTAGTTTTATGTAGATAATCATAATAGAGTACTGATAAGTACTAACGTAACAGTAGCAGTAATATAATGGCATTAGTTAATATTCAAGACCTAAATGTATTGGATATGGAAGAGAATACTGCTTTTGACAAACAAAATATAATTGCTAATAAAATTGAAACAGAATCTACCTTTTATTTCTACCTACCCTTCTGCTAAGTGGTTTATAAAGGGACCTTCACATTAGCAGAAAAGCACAATGATAACGCCCCATTTCACAATTTCTCGGGTAATAGCGGACCGCTAACTTCTGTTCGAACATAAATCAGGATAATGGCTAACACTTATATCCTTAATTCAATATATTGTTCTGAACTTCTGTGGTCAAACTACAGGATTGACGCTTAACACCGGATGTGGATGGGTTAGATTACAAATTCAGTTTTTAGTTTGTAATGATGCAATTGATTATAAACATATAAAGGTATTTTAAGATGCTCTACCACCAGATACGTTTCCTCGGGGAGTAGGGAGCATAGGCGCTGCTTCCCAATGAGGCCCCACTTAGGCGGGAAGAGGGCGCCATGGTGCTTCGAGCATCCCTGCAGGAGATAAGACTGCGCCTCTCATGGGCTTAGTAGAGGAAGGAGACTATAATTTTTGAGAGTCCGAGAGCGCCTGCGGTCTTGATGTTGCGGGCCCCGTCCCACAAAAGCCGGAATGGTCCCAGAAACCCATTACCATCGGTAGCCGGAGCTGCACCCAGATGGTTATAGTGGGTTCACTGACACTGCTAAGCACTGCTAAGCACCTTTATTGGCACCCAGCACTGAATGCTGAGCATTCAGTGCTGGGTGCCAATAAAGGTTTTGCCAACACCCCCATGTATAAGGCAGTAGAAATTCCCAAAAAGATTTCCCCCCGAAAAAAAATCACGTTTATTTTCATGAAAAGCGTTTTGTGTCGGACGTTATACTGAAACGGTCCCCGGTGTCTTCAACGCTGGTTTTTGAAGGAACATATCAGGAGACTGAGATTTTATTTATTTGTTCAGACAATTAAATAAAATTGGACAGAATGGGCAGCAGTATTGACGCTCAAGGTTACCTACCATCTTACTGCGATCACATAACCGCCTGCGTGCTGATTATGGCAATATCCCATACCAACGACGTTGGCTAGCCGAGGTCTGCAAAGACAAGGCATATGTTCAGCTGTGGGCTCTTAAAGTAAAGTAAGTAAAAGTGTAAATGTATAAATAGAAATGATAAAATCTCGTGACACATTGTTTGTAGTCACGCTCTTTTGACAGTGCGACAGATTTTAATGTATACATATTTGTTATGTAAGAGAAAGATAGTAAAGTACATTTCATACCGTTAGGTGACTAGAGTGTTATAACACTATTATACGCGATTGAAACCGGGCGGTACAGCTAGTTGACTTTGAGTTTAGACCCCAAAGCAGTTCTTATAGACTTATTACTAAGAGTATGCGCGCACTACGAAAATAAACTGTTGCGAAGAAAATTCCTAAATCTGTGAACAATAGAAATGTAGTTCAATCCGCGGACTGCGAAAATAAATAGATTGCGATTGTTATGTACACTCATGATTAAAAAAATAGCTAAGAAATAATTAAATTGGTATAATATTTCAAATCTTAATTTTGTTATTTTAACTTGCCCTCTTTTCAATTAGCGTGTCCGAAAGTTGTCGATGTTTGAACTTAAATTATTAAGTAACAGCTTGTAGTACCATGGAAGCAATAAGCCATTAACAACAGAGGAATTCGTTTTTATCAAATTATATTCACATCACTGGCTTATGATAAGAAAAAATGCCTCTAGGTATTTTTCCTGTAGCGGGACACATCGGGCTCATAATAATAATAATAATAATTCACTTTGAGTATTTCTTTAAATGGCAAATGTTTTGGATATAGTATATAAGGTGCTTCCTAAATATATGCCATTCATTTAATAGAATTAATGTCTGTCTGTATTTTTTTCCATTAAAACCATTAAATATATAATAATAGGAATTGTATTTCATTGAACTGAGAATAAAGCAATATAATTAAGAGTGAAACAATTTTAAATAAAAAAAAAGAAATGTAAAGGTAGATAGAAACTTATTCCCTATTGTAATATATTAAGGAAACACTTAGTTAACAGTAATCAAAACCAAAATATGTTTTTTTTTATATTGCTCTATTTTGGTTCGGCATGTTACCAATTGATACATATGATGGGCAGGACGCAAATCTGAAATATAAGTAAATTTTCGTTAGAAACGCTACAAAAATATATTTAAGCAGATGTCGCATTTGCTTGGGGTTCCGTGCCCAAAGGATAAAAACGGGGTCCTATTACTCCACTGTCTATCTGACACCCGGCTCTATTTCAGGAACCATTATAGATAGACAATTGAAATTCACTGATTGTGTTTTTTTTCACTATAAAAAAAAACTAGAAACAGAATAAATAAATAAGTACTATTGTTGTATAACAAACGTGATTTATTGTACAATAATTATTGTATAAACTATGGCGCGGAACCCTTCTTACGCAAGTTCGACTCACAGTGAGCTGGCTTTTATGACCTACATCATAGCATCTCTTAACATCAGATTCCAATTATTATGAGTAAGATTGAAAACTGAACCCTGTTCCTAGAAAATTGAATACCTATGATATAATTTCCATTGATGATTTAATTGCACATTACGTGTTATGTTTACTTTATAAACTAGTTAACTACCCCCGATTCCTACCCACGCCTCAGTATAAACCTACATACGTAATAATATATTGGCAAATTACAACATAAAACAAACGTAAAATAGATCTATAAGTAGGTATTTTACTTAAAGCGAAACCTACGGTATAAATAAAATCGGTAACATTTCAAAAGTTTATTTGAATATAAATATAGCTTCAGATACGGCATCTTACACACTTTCCGATACCCTCATAGAACCAAAGTCCGAGAGGCCCGCGAATTGAAACGTAGAACGACAGTTGCACAAAATTCCCATAAAAAATTAAAGTCATTATTCTTCAATACCCTCGCCAGCGACCGCCCTGAGCCGAGGTCCAAGTCCCACAGGGGGCACCCTCTTGCGCAGATTGCTAAGTTTGTAGTTTACATCATTCATTATCATTGAATAGGTTCCGAAACTACAAAACCGATTTGAATAATTCTTTCATCATTACAATCCTACATTATCCCTGATGAACACGAGCCATAGGTTATTTAAAAAAAGTAAGGGGCCATATGAACAATTCTATAATGTTCTTTTTACTCGATCCTATTCCTACCTTAACTGGATCCATCTTTTCTCAGAGTAAAGAGTAAAACCTCAATAACTCTGCATTTTGAGAGTCCAAATACAACTTTTAAAGAATCGAAATGCCTCGAGGCGATGTCTTTGTTACGAGATGTTGTTCTACGTATTGCGTTTCACTATATTGCATTTTGGATGCTTTCGTTTCGGAATATTGGACTAAGTTAGTTACAAGTCAAAATTTATCAGACACTAAATGAAGACCACGGGACATACAATAAATGTCACTATTACATATTATGAAGATAAGAAGAGAATACCATTTGATGCCAGCTTTTGGTTTATAATTTTTATACAAAAATAAATTTATTTGTTTTATTCAATTTATATTCATATATACATAGCAACTTTAAAACTATAAACTAACTAATTATTTATATCTGGCTTATAATAATTATTTGACACGCATTGCTTTTCCCGTGGAGTCTTCAAATGTTAATGGGATACTTGAAAAACTTGTGAAAAAATTTCTTGAAATTCTTCTTTCTTAAAAAATATGGAAAAGTAATTTTGAAATCTATATAATAGTACCTACTACCCAATTATTATACTACTTACGTAATTATCATATAACGTCCACTGCATAACAAGGGCATATTCCCGAGGGAGGGTTTTTTTGCCATAGTCACCACGCTTAACAGGTGGGTTGATGACCGCAGTATTATGCAAAATCAAACAAAGGACAACGCCGCTGCCAGTTCTCTGGTAAATAATGCTGGTGATGAGATTATGTTATTTACAACAATCGGGTCCTTCAACCAGCCAGAAACAGAAATAAATCTGAGATTTTACACGACATGAGATCGAACCCTTGACCTCTTCATACCGCTACGCCATCATCATCAGCCCGTGTAACGTCCACTACTGAACATGGGCCTCCTCTCGGGGAGGGTATTTTCCATAGTCACCACGCTTGGCAGGCGGATTGGTGACCGCAGTATTATGTTGTACCACTCAAGGAAACGCTGCTGCCCGTTCCTTGAGATACGATTATTATAAATGATGTTGCAACAATCGGGACCAACGGCTTAACGTGCTTTTCGAGGCACGGAGGGAGTCCCTCCACCAACCAGACCCGGAAATAAATCTTAAAATTTACACAAAGATTTCCTGTCCGGCGTGGGCATCGAACCCACGACCTCCGAGATTTAAAGCGAGCCAAATACCGCTACGCCGTGGAAGTTGTCTAATACCTACAATCAAATACTATAAACAGCATATCTGTAATTTTTTGAGAGTGTCTTCGTATTTTAATAACATTTAAACCAAGAAGAAAACATATTGTAGATACATACCTATCTTCTTACCTCATTATGAAATCAATAATCTTTGTACTCTTTTAATAGACCGTGTGATTAAATATTTCAGTTTCAGCCATGACACTTCAAATAAATAAATAATAGTCAATACGTACCTACACGACAATATGGTTGTCAATAACAAAAAAAATGTACCCACGCATAAGTTACGTAAGAAATGATTCCTTAGTTATTATCACTAAGTAGTTCTTCCGGTGCACAGATTGGATTTTTAAATAATGTAAGTGAATACAATGGATTTGTATATTTCCCTTTCATAAAAGGGGCTTTCCTTTTTTGTGGAAATCTAATGTTAATAGAATTTACATTATTTACCGTGACTTTTTATTGGTTATTAGTAATGTGCAAGAGGATTTGACATCAGTATTACTACGACACGTATCATTAAAATTAAAAAAATATATGTTTTTTTTTTAAAACGTTGCCGGCAATGCCATCTTGTGATTTGCAATAAAATATAAGTAAGTTGTGCGAGTGGGTGCCCCTAACACAGTTTTGAAGTTGTTTTAATCTGTAATTTTTAATGCTATTGAAACAGTATATACTTAGATTGATTGTACTATTAAAAATAAATCAATCAACTAGTTTGAGCAACGACAATCTGAAAATTATCAGACATGACAATGTATCTATTTCACACTTTATAACTATAAGCTCTATAAGTTTTATAATGACATTTCGAGGGTAGCAAAAAGGAATGCAAGAATAAATTTGAAAGATACTATGGTTTATCTCCTATGATATTTTTTCTTGATCTTTTAAAGTGCTGTAATCACATTTTATTGAAAAAAATATTTTTAATTTAAATACGTACTATTTAAATTAAAATACGTCCTGAATAGGTATTGCGTAACTATTACAAGTAATAACCGAATAACTTTCAAGTCAGATGATTATAGAAGTTTCGGTGATTAAATTTACAGTCACAAACTTTTAATTAAATCCTTAGTCTAGATCTCTTTTGTAAATCACGTAGAACGATAGTCTTATAAGTGTGTAAGTTACTAAAATTACGCCGCTACTTACAACTCACACAAGCAAATAACTTCAAAACTTATCTTCCACCTTTTAAACCAGAATAAACAAAGTCATTTAGCTACTACGGCGATAACGTTTGAAATTTAACAGAAGCTACGTACATTGTGTTAACTCAAAGTAGATACCTATATTATTTATGTAAGCCAAAACCCGCAGCTTTATGAGTTGAACCTGAAGGCTCGAAGACCATTAACGTAACCTTACACAACCCCGGCTTTTGCTTATGCGGTTCAAATCACTGCTCTACTTAAGTAATATCAAAGGAGCGGATTGCGACGTCGGCACCGCCGGATCAAATATTTGGTGAACAACAAAGAACTCGGTTCGTGTATCGCTTGAGCCATTAATCACTCTATTATTGCACACAGTGGCACAGGGACCAATATTGCCCTTCGGCCGTCGATGTACTCATATAAAAACACATAAACACATTGCCGTAATGACCTATTTAAGAAGAGTTAAATGAAAATCGATAACCGCAAACTGTTTAAATGGTAGAGTTTGTTTTTATCAACAACAGTACGAGTACAAAGGTAGTTTCACGTAACTAAAGAATAGCCGTATATATCTGTATTGTATATAACGTGAAGTATAAAGGAACATATCATTATGGTACCTATACTTGTCTACATTTTTTAGAAGAGTAAATTATACCAGAAGTATATTTTTAAAAAACAATTTATGTCTTCTTTTCTATCTCATAGGTTTACGAAAAATGATTTCATAGTATGGGTATTTTTACCATTTTGATACGCCGGATAAGAATTCTTTGTGTAAAAGATTTGTTTCCGGGTCTGGTTGGTTGAGGGACTACCTTTCGTGCCTCAGAAAGCACGTTAAGCCGTTGGTCGCGATTGTTATAACATCATCTATAACAATTGTACACCAGGGAATGGGCAGCAGCTTTTCCTTGTATGTTACAGCATAATACTGCGGTCACCAACCCGACTGCCAAGCGTGGTGACTATGGCATAATCATCGTCCCTCGGGAGGAGGCCCTTGTTCAGCAGTGGACGTTATACGGGCTGATGATGTTGATGGTCTTCGTTTATCGCCAACATCCGTAGTGTGACTGTATAAGTTTCACTTTAAGTCTCAGGGGTGAGGGTTCGATCCCCAGTCCCGAAAATAAATCTTTGACTAAATTCTAATATTACTTTTCGGGTCTGGGCAAGGGATAAACCTATACTCCGTGCCTCGGAAAGGAATTGGTCACGATTGCTATAACATCATCTATAACATGCGTATACCAGGGGACGGACAGCAGTGTTTCCTACAACATAATACAAAAGTCACTATCCTGCCAAGCATGGTCTCTATGGCGAAACCCTCTTTCTGGAAGATGCCCATGCTCATCAATGGACGTTATATGGGCTGATTATAAAAATGAGCCTCGTTAGGTAATGCAGCACGTTCTCAGAGACCTAATATTTACTTTGCAAAGCATACAACAAAGCCTTCCAACGTTCCCAGAATGCTGGCAACATTACCCATTGCTGCCAACTTGGCAACGTACCCAAAATGCTAGCCAAGTAGCATAGATTTAGAATAGTTAGTTTTAGTTTACATTAGCTACTTTTAGTCGTATATATTGTATTGCGTACTTTAAATTTGCACCATAGTCTTTCACCATTGCTAAACGAATTTAAGACTAACTTCAATAGAATTGTTAACATCCTGTCACCATCCCATAGGATCAATTCTCACTAACCTTTCTTACTTTGTGTATATGTGTGATAACAATTAATTAAATTTTAAGCTTTTTAGGTAATAGTAGTACTTATAATCAAAACAAAAAATGATGTATGGCGAAAGCCACTACTCAACTACTGCGAAACAATTTGACGCCTGGAAATAAATGCATAGCTATCAATTGCTTTGATGGTACACGTACCATCATATGGGTGCTATAAATTTGATTGAAGGGGCAAGCTCACAAATTAATCCAAAACGTTTTAGCTATAGTGCTAGACATCAAATCTATCAATAAAGATCTGATAAAATGCATTGTAGTTTAGTTCGTCAAATTTATCGAGACACAGATATTTGTATATTTTATCATTATGTAGATGCCTAACCTAAACAATGATAAAGTTAAGTTTGACTTAACTATTCATTGCAATGATACTTTTAGCAGGAATGTTGATATAGTTTTGGTATGATACTTTGGTTAGCTTGTATTTTACAATTATTTACAAGTTGTACTTAAAAACAACTATATAATATCTCCAACGTCTGACGAATTATAATATATCAGTCATTGGTAGGAATACTATACCTACAAAATTAACTGACATAATATATTCTGACATAATATATTATTACTTCCAATTGTGTCACACCCCATACATTACCTACCTTAAATTTAAATGGAATACACAGATCACGTATTTAACCACCTTTTATGATAAATAACCTACTTACGTTTTTATATTTGACATACCAAGAAGTCAAGGACTTTTCGTTTTAAGTTTATAAAACAAGACAGGTAGAAGTAGCATCGAGTAAATGAGACCTTTTGTAACGGCATCCACGGGTTACGATCAAAATAACACAGAAATGAATCCCTTAATTTACTTCAGTAGTTTTGTACAACAATATATAGGAATTGCATGTAAGCCTAACGTAACAACAACGGCAACGACAAGGTAAATATTTCACGGTATAGTAGCCTGATTGGATGGGATATTTGCACTAAGGATCATAAAGGGCTCCAAGCCACATGTGGAAAATGTATAGGGGTTAAAATATTTTCGCAAGGCATTAGACAAACAATCGCGATGGGATCTTACACTTTTGTGATGGTTCAGATTACCAGGGTCGATGAAATATGCGTATGTTTGAAAACTTTATATTCATTTCCATTGATATTGCTCGTTTCTATCTCGTTATTATCACGGGAGTTCGGAGTAAAGCCTCTTATGACTCGACACGTTTTTGATGGAGGATCCGAAAGATAAAGTTTAGCTTTTTATATTTACCGATATAAACTATTGATATGTTCGAAGAACACTTCCTATTGAGTGAAGCTTATGACTTAATAACAAATTTATAGAACGGTTTGTATACTCCCATTAATGTAAAAAAAATACGATATATATTTAAACATACTCTACGCATAGGTTTTCTATTTGCGCGGTCCCAACTAAACAAATATATACATGTATTGTAATTATAGACCAGGGTAGATAATTTTTGAAACCAAAAAAAAATATAGTAGTATGAAACCCATTTGAAAAGGAAGAAAATATAACAAAAATTAAAGGAAAAATAAATTACGGGCGATCTGAAGTTGAGGGAAGTGGTAAAGGGTGGGATTTTAAGGGTAAAAAAAGGTTACTCTCGATTTCCGACAAAACCACAAGTCCTATGGAAAAAAGTTAAATAGCAAAGTTGTAGGTAATAAAAAGATCTACAACTTTTATATTTACACTTTTTACCTTAACCTCCAAATTCATGTGAAAAACTCAAAAATGCGAGTTTTTGGTTTTTTATTTTTATCTTTTATAAATTATGATTTTTTTTCACGAAATTTGCTGAAAACTTACCTGAGTATGTCCTTAACATACAATATTTTTTTTTAATCAAAAATATTTTTTTTCTCCTTATTTTGACTCAATAATCGAAAAATCACCCTAATTTTCAATCGAAAATTCTCACGTCAAAATATCCGTTTATTTCGTTCGTTATAATCTCTACTTTGTAATGGTATAATAAAATGTACATTACTCTTGTAATTTTTTTCATAAAATGCAAAAAACAAAACATACTCAAATTCGTTTAAACCTATTATTAAAATGTATACTATGATTACTCGAAAAACGTAAAATTCCATGTTACATTTATAAACAAACGTTTCAAGTCGAAATAACTACTATAATCAACAACCAAATAAGTTACTAAAGTTAATACTTAATAAGACACCTACAAAATGTTGATTTAGTTGTAGAATCTACTATAAATTATATTCGTAGATGACTCTTTATTGCTATTTTAAGATTATACTTGTATATCTGAGTGACCTATGGAAAATGTAAGCCCAGCAAAAGGTATTTCATAAAGAAGTGGAGAAGAGGCTAGCAGGGTCACAGATTAAAATGTGGCTGCTGAAAACATGGTTTAAAATGAATAAATTTATGTTAAAATTGTCATGATTCTCAAAAATGCGCCAATGTGGAAAAATCCTACTATACTATCCTAAGTTAATGATTCAGCTGAAATTACGGATGAAGAACCAATGGAAATAACGTTGGAGACGAATACAGTGATGGTCTTGAAGATTTCAAAGATCTTCAGATTCAAGATATAATCAGAAAGGCCTGTCGTATCTAACGATGAATATATAATGTATAAATATATAATAATACCTAACATTTAGAACGACTATGTTTTTTTTAATCTTTATGTTTAATGGATTAATAATTATTTTGTTCATCAATATAAGTGATATTCATAATGTAATATATAATGTGTGTTAACATAAAATTGCCATACCCGGTTTTAGAGTAAGTAGAACCAATAAACCATTTATGGGAAATGGTATTAGGTTTTATAACAAACTCCCTAGTCGTGTTACTGATTTGCCTACTCAGGTAAATTTCAGCAAATTTCGTGAAAAAAAATCAAAATTTGTAAAAGATAAAAATGAAAAACCAAAAACTCGGTCTTTTGAGTTTTTCACATGATTTTGGAGGTTAAGGTTAAAAAGTGTAAGTATAAAAGTTGTAGATCTTTTTATTACCTACAACTTTACTCTTTAACTTTTTTCCATAGGACTTGTAGTTTAGTCGGAAATCGAGAGTAACCTTTTTTTACCTTTAAAAACCCACCCTTTACCACTTCCCCACCTCAGATCGCCCGTAATTTATTTTTCCTTTAATTTTTGTTATATTTTCTTCCTTTTCCAATGGGGTTCATACAACTATCATTTTTTTTTTTCATTTTTAACCATTTTCAAAGGCTTCGGCACTGGTCTATTATGTTCAAACGCAACATTTTAGTAAGTTTTTTGCTGTAAGCATTTCAATTACACAAAGGCTTTAAAGAATATATACTTTTCAATGTTTGGATTTAAAAAAGTAAATAGCCGAAAACCAGTTTTACAAACATTAATCAAAAATATGTTTAAAGCCGACTTAATAAAATACGATTTTCACTTACATACCTGTTTCTATCAAAATAAAACAAATGAAATATAAAAACACTAACATATTTAGAATATATATATATGTATAATAGTAAAGCCAATTACGTGAATTTACGTGGTCCATTAACGTTACGCCATTGTATAACAATACGATGACTCTAAATGGGTTTGGTCCAACCCAGGCAACTCTCGGTTAATATTCCAATTCAATGAACCTGGTACTTCCAGACAGGCCCATGTCCAACAGTGGACGTCATACGGACCGACGATATAAATAGGACCTATATAATTCAGCGGTCGCCACCTGCCTGCCAACCATGGAAACTATGGCAAAAACTTCCTTCAATTGAAGCCCATGTCCAGAATCCGACATTATACGAGCTAATGATTCATTATCATTAGCTGGTATAATATCAGATGCTTGCTATTAATAATATTATATAATTATAATGATTACTATAAAGTATAATTATTAATATCGAACCATAAGCGTACACTCGGCAAGTATACTTCGCTTTTCTAAATCTTGTAACTCGTGCGAATCAACATGACACCTGACTCGAAAATCAATCGTCCTTACGCTGCCGCGCGCGTAACCCCATTCTCGTTCCATATTGAACTTTGACGATATTTCAATAACCTATAATGATAACATAATTATTATTTTTCCAGACACTAACAAAGATTCGAGCCAGTTGTCATGTTAATTCACGCGAGTAGTAAAAGGTAAATAGTTTTTTTTTTTGTGGACGGTCCACGCGTCTTTTGCTACTTCATCGGGCATAAAGGCGAGCAGACCTTCAGCTTTACAAATAGTTAAAAACTACTAGCTTAGCAACCTGCTCAGGGCGGTTGCTGGCATCAAGGGATTATGACTTTTAGGTTTTTTGGGAACTTATGTGCAAGTTTCGTTCTACTTTACAGCTCGCGGGCCTCTCGGACTTCGGATCTAGATCATCTAGAGGTACAAGGGTATCGGAAGTATAGGTAAATAGATCCATATTTTTATGTCTATTCAGAAAAAGTGACATAGTTGCTTTGAGTTCGCTCAATTAAAAGTCTTTATGATTCCAAAAGAGACTGTGTATCTAGAGAAATGTTACGTTTAATTCCTGATAGCCGAAAACTATAAAATCCTAGTGAGGTACAAAAGTTACTAAATAAAACAAGTTAAGCCTCAAAGTAATTTGTCCCAAGCCATCAAGGGCAAAAAGGTACACCGTTATTCGATCAAACATCACGAACCAATGTTTCATATTCGTGGAATAGTCAATTCAGTTGGAGTTAGCATGAAAGTAATTTATATATCTACGTGTGTATATTGGTTTCATTTGATATCAGGGTCATTTGCAAAGTGTCAAACGCTAACACATATGGAGAGCCTGTCTTTTACCGGGACCCTCGAAAAGGTCTTATCGCTCCATAAAACTTCTTTTATATAACGCCAAGTTTCTGTACCAAACGGTAATTTGTTTGATGGTTACCCTTGAAAATAATTTTCGGAACGCGCCTTCAGTTTTCACGATCGATTCGGCGATAAAATAAACTCTATATAAAATAAATTATATTGCGATCCCTTTTACTTTTTATTAAAAGCTCTCCCGAATTTCTATAGCATGATTCAAGAATGAATTTTCCAAATAACTTGTCTGTTTGAACTTTGTTTGAAAAAATTTCGTTTTTCATGATGATGATGGAAGCAATTTTGAAAAGTTTGAAGATGTAACTTAAATTCTTCCTTTCTTAAACTATTCTAATTTTATTAGAAAAAAAATAGCTATGATTAATGATTATAATTATCTGCAGAGATTCTTAAGTTATAGCAACCATTATAACAATTAGAATTAATAATAAAAATCGCAATAAAAACCTTCCCACTCACGCTTATAATGAATCTAACATAGGTATTTTGGGCTTCAAAAACATTTGTTCCAATAATAATTGTGCAAAACATAGCCTTAGGATATACTTTTCCGTACTTACAGTTACAGTCAACAAATCTTCGAGTAAAATGAAAAAGCTGTTTGAGATAAATAATATAATTATTTAAGACAATAGTGTGCGAGGGAACGATATCGGCAGCGACTACTAACTATCATTCAGAGAAACTAGCTAGGTAGTGTTGTAGTTGTATGGCGTCATCTGGTTCATTATTAAAAATATTAGCAACATTCGATTTTAAACATATCTAGAAATACGGGAAAATTTCATTCGCTAGGTGGATGTTCAGTATTTATGTTAAAAGTTACATGCATTACGTTGAAATGTAGCGTATAAAGCAGGAAATGAGTAAATACACTGTACAACTACCTTCATACCTAATATTCATCAATCTCAAAAACGAATACCTACATTTTGGTAGCCAGCAGCCAAATGAACCTAAGATTGGGGAATATCTGGACGGGAGGGATTAATTGGATTGCCTTTGTGGTAGCTGTGGCATTGTGGCGGTAGACTGTTGATTGGTAGACGAATAATTACATATTGATGATGTATTCTTCGCAAAAAAAATCCCTGACTAAGAAGAGATTTCAGATTTCATTTACTGGATAAAGTGTCATTATACTTAATTTTAAATCTTAAAATAAAAAGTAACTAATCCACACTTTTTTTTATTTTTTATTATTAAATAGAGGCTTACGTTTGACCATAATCTCGGCCAAGGCGAAGATAAGGCCTAAGATGATACACGCTTGCCTAGAAAGTGTCTGTTCACTTCAGCCTTAAAAACGCTAAAGCTAACATGTAACATGTAAGGTTGTCAAAAGTATTGTTTCAAAATCATTATTTTGAAATGATTGTTGTGAAGCGTTTTAATTTTAGAAATTTGACGAGAAATCTTAACCTCTATCATTTATAAAACAAATAGTTGACCGTGAGAAAAAGTAGCATTATTTTACATACAAAAGACTAATTGCATCAATTCTCCTGAACACAATAGAGTAATACTGTTATCAGACAATTCAGACGTCCGTATTCGTCTATTGAACACAAAATACCACGATATAAAAAAGCTCTTAAACCAAATACACAAACATTATGCAACAATAGACAAATTTCATTATAGTTCAGCTTACCCGAAACGATACCAGAATACCCAATTCTTGTACTCAGTAGGACCGATCGCTCTCCAATATTGAGGGTTGTCACCCTAACAACCATAATAGGAACGATCCTTACAACACTTTGATGCTGCCTTATACTTTATACGTAGAAAGTAAACGACAGTAAGTATAAAAACCTCATAGCATTTTACAGAAGTATGTTGGTAAGGAGGCGCAATGCGTCGCGGCTAGGACTGATTTCGTGGTCCGCTGCCCGCCACACACCAGTGACTAGAAACAATACGAACCGGAGCACTGCCCTTGCGTCTCGCCGCACCGACACACAAACTTAGCATTGTTTTTGGTTAATCACGCATAAATTGTTCAGATGATCCGCCTTATCGACAACACCGGGTAATTGAGAGCCATTAATCGGAGCGAAACCTTGTGATAACTATGTTTTCCAGGAGTAAGCAATTAGGTACTGTGACAACGCTAGCTGAGTGAACATGAGAGCGGATTTGGAGATCTAAAGATAAATGAGGCGATGGGGGACTGGGTGGGGAAGGAGGCGTAACTGTCTCAATAGCTCATCAAAATTCGAATACTTTGACACGTGTTGTTATCTTGTTTGTAAAAGGGATTTAAAGGCGCTACACCCCTTACTTTGTTACTTTTGTATTTTACGGCAATCCAATCTAAATAGGATCTAAGTCTCATAACAAAATTAAATCCTTTTTAAGGGAGGTTTGAGAAATAAGATTTCCTTTAATTTTGATTCTAAATTAATTAAAATGCTATAAATAACATAGTTTCTAATAAAACTTGTTTTTTTTGTTTGTAATAATACTAAGGGACTTGAGTACAATTTTGGAACAATTAATGAAAGTGGATCCAATACACCGCTTATATTTTGACAAAAAGGTAAAGGTATATTAATAATTTAATGAAAACATACTATTCTAAAAACACAAATTTGTGTTCTACGGCTAATTGTGAATATTTATTTAACTTTATCCTTCGAAAATATTACTAGCCATTTTTTTGTAAGTTTTTCAATATCGATTTGATTAGATTTGTGAAAACCATTGTAGGATAAGAAATGTTTGAGTGGGCACGCTATTATGACCTTTCCTGTTACTAATTGGTTCGTTTACGGATCTCAGTCTACACTGATAGGGAATGCCTTTATCTGGGTAATCAAGCTAATCATCGAGACACGAAGAAGTGTCAGATTAGACTAGCCAATTAAAACAGCCGTCAGTTTAAAAGCATCATGGCTGTCAAACTCGGCACGCAATTTACGAAAGAAACAAAATACCGATAAACATGAGGGAAACAAAAACAGTTGACTACACCGGTGGCTCAGTGGCGGCTTTTAAGACCTGGTGTTTTGAGTTCGATTTTCAGCTGCGACAATTATTTATTTTTTCGCTTTGTGTCCGAATTTGTTAAGTCCCTCACAACAAACATTCATTTATTTCGTCTGTAAATAAAATTAAAAAACCAGAAAAAAATGCAACACCCAACTTCATAGGCAACAAAAAAGATTGTACATTAATAATTATATATATGCAGATCTACTTATTGCTAATATTACCTGTAATCGTAATCGATTCTTCATAAATTTAATCTGCCTATAACATTGGAGCTGAAAGTGAAGTTAGGACACTTCGTTTGGGTTCTTTCAATAAATAATGAAAAGTACAAATTACTTTTTAACATTAAAAACGTAGACTTTCACTTAGACAGGCATTTTTATGTAATATATTTTTTCCACTGCTATTAATCTGGCCCATCAGCAAAACTTGCATAGGGTTTCTATGAATACTAGTATAATACCAAAAGATTTGTTACCAAGCAGAAAAATGTGTTTTAGAATCTCACTTTTATTATAATTTGATTTCGTTCTTCATTCTATTTTATATTGTTATACTTAAATTTAAGATTAAAGGCTTAAAGATTATCTGATTTTAAATGATCGCTTTGGTATGCTAAAAAAAATAGAATGGCTATGCTTATACAAGACATACATTGAAAAGATATCAGCGAAAACGTATCAGAAATCCTAACTGGAGGCTTATCACGTGACGATATTACTATGAATTTGATAAAATTGTCTTTGCTACTTACTTATTGTTTACGATGAATACAAAAAATAATTTAAAAAATTTGTCAATTTATTAAGTAAATGTAGCTTAAGTAAACAGTAACACATCTCTACAGAAATGAAGACATTTTTATCGAAGTCATAGGCTCCTCGCAAACGGGTCACCGACCACGGCCACTGGTGGCCAGCGACAGCCACTTAACATACTTTTTCATATATTTTGTATAGACGCGCCGCACACGTGTAGCCGGTGGCGGCCACTCGCTACAATATGTAAAAAGTTACGTGATTGATTCGCCTGCAGTTATTCACATAATAATACCCGTACATGTGTACGTAGTTATACAAAAGGATGTTTACGGTTATACATATACGGTACGGTTATGTATACAATACAAAATGTATTCCATTTAAAACACATTTAATAAACCTACTTAAACATATAATATATTACGTGATTGATTAGCCACCAATTATTCACATAATAATATCAGTACATGTTTACGTAGTTATACAAAAGGATGTTTACGGTTTTATATATACAAAATGCATTCCATTTTAAACACATTTAATACCTATACATTCCCATTCGAAAATTCTATATAAAATATATTTAATTTTTCATTCATTCAGTAGGTAAGTACCGGATTATGAATACGCACAGGATTGTCATAATTTTATATAAAATACGATGTAAAAATAAATGGAAGAGATAGGGTGTTATAAAATTTAAATGCACCTACTCAAATATTCATTTTACAATGCACTGTTATAGTCTTGTGGTTAGTAGTAGATACATACATACCACGGAAGGTACGGTGTCGCCCGCGTCGCTCTAATAAGCATAATAGGCACTAAGAGATTCTATTAGCTAAGTTAATTTAAGTTAGTACAGAGTAATTCGTGCACTACACTAAAGAACTCAGACATCTTTGTAGCACAGCGTATGTATTGGGTAATAGTGCAAGCACTAAGAAAAAATCTGAAGGAAAGTATTCAACTTTCCTTCAACTTCATACGTAATGATTCAATGTCATGATTTGAGCATTATCGTGAAAGAGATTTGTGTCATCAATTGATAAAATGTTTCCATAGAAAAAATATTTTTTAATACCTACTTAATAAAATATAACCGCAATGTAAGGCCAGTTCAGCGAGTATTGGCAAAATAATTACTTATAAATTAACGTATATTTTAATAAATATTATTAATATGGAAAAATAATAATTATATTGTTTTCACTGCAATTCCTCACTTGCATAGTTCTTCATTATATGTAATACTGTTTTCTTTTAAAGGTTTTATTGCAGTAGAAAGCAAATTATAAAGAATATTGTAGGGATATTTATTTAAATTGATACGAAGTTAAGGTGAAACGTTCGCTCTTTAGATATTTAAGGGACAATATGACCAACAATTCATTTTTTATCTATTAAATGAATCATCATTATCATCATCAACAGCACGTTTAAGTCCACTGCTGAACATGGGCCTCCTCTTAACAGACCTCGGCAAGCCAGGATCGTTGAGGGATATTGCCATAATCACCACCCTTGGCAGACCCATTGGTAAACCTTGAGCTAATAGTTGCTGCTGCCCATCCATCAGCCCTATGTCCCTTAGTCACCTTTTCGACAGTCATAGGAGGGACATGGGGTGGTCTATTCTAAGCCGGAAACCACACGGCAGAGCCGAAAATTGAATGAATACATTATTCATTTTGTTAATAAAAAAGTTATATTTTTAGCCATTATTAAGTTAAACTCATGTAAAAGGCTTTGTAACAAAGGTATAAAATGCTTACCGTTAGGATTGTTTTGTTATTCCTTGGTATACTACAATTGATTTTTAAGTATTAATGAACCTTCTTTTTCGAACGGACATTAATGTTACGACGACGGTTTTGATACTTTACCGCGCATAAAGGCGAGCAAGAGCCTTAATATGACCACAGTCTTGCGCCGCATTAGTTCTTTGAATTTCTACTTAAAAATGTGTAAAACTTCACACGCTTTAAATCTTTTACAGGAATAAACAACTTACAAAACGGTACCTGCGACATCCTGTAAAAGTGTGTGCGTTCAAACGAATGGTATAAACTCGGAAACCATTTAACCGATTTTGGAACTGTATCCGGTGAAGCGTGAGGCATTTATCACTGGAGGTAGTATATCTTTGCATGAAGATACGTAGTGAGCCAAATAAAACCCAGCTTTGTAAAGCGTTCGCATATTTTTTTAAGATAAACATTGGTGGCAAGTAGGTAAAGAAAATAAATTATGTACGAAAAGAGAAAATATAAAGATTTATGAGATAAAATATATCAGGTAGATAAAAATGATTCTATTCCTACAATACATCGCAATATAAGTTTTATTTCCTAAGGTAGGAAAAAAAAACATATGGGCCGGCTGATGTAAAAGCCTGCGATTACCGTACCCTATGAACGTTTTCAATCACTAAGCATTGCCTAATATAAAACACCCCATTTCAGCTCTGGCAAAGTAGGGATCCCTTTTTTTGACCTAATTTTTATTGTCATAATGAGTTAGGCATATTTTTCTTTGGCATAATAATAATGTGTTTTTGGCATACTGTTTTATTTAGCATAAATATATGTAGTTTTTCCCATTTTTTTTATTCATAACTTTGCATAAAGGTAGGGCATATTAGTTATTTGGCATAATGATGAAACGGCCGGCGAGTCTGTCACGAACCGCGGAACCGAATCGTGGGCAAATGACAATCGGTTAGGTTAGGTTAGAACTGTGGCCATACAACGCCAGAACCGAATTGCCGAACCGCCGCGCGCCGTAGCCACGGAGCCCTGGAGCCGTGAGAGATACGCTGCATGCTTGCTTGCATGCTTATTACGGGGAAATAAAAACCACATAATACTTTAGTAGAAATTGTTGGTGTATAGTTGTTATGCTTATACGTCATTATGCGTAAGTAAATTTATGCTTTGGGACAGTATACTTAATAATTATTATGCTTATAGTAGTTATGACTATTTTCTTTGATTTTATTCACATTTTTTTACGAATAGAAAGACAGACAATAATTTCCGTGTGGTTTCCGTCTTCAAATTGAAGTCTTGCCATGGGTTTCGTAAAAGATGACTTAGGGACATACACCTCATTTTATTTAATTAATTTTAGGTTTATCATCAAGTATGAGCCACCGTAAAACTGTAACTAGTTCGTTGAAACCTATTTAGCAATATTAATATGTTTCTACGACATGAGCCAAAAGAACAGAAACCGTGTCAGGGACAGATAAATTTTAGCCTATTTATTTTCTGTTTTAGTAGATATATTATTTTATATATTACAAAATAAATACAATATTTGTACTAAAAAAGAAAATACTAAATTTTACTGCCTTCTAGATCTATCGGTAATAACTATAACTATCTCGGGATCAAATCTAATGTCACGTCAAAATTGTGTTATCAGAAAACTGTTTTTTTGTCCAGAAAATTTAAACATTACCTTTCATATATATATATATATATATATATAGGATCTCTGAGAGAAAACTTGCTTGTAGTAGTCTCAGTCTGTTATTCAGATGTTTGAATCATTTGTACTATGTTCTGACTCTTTTTAAAATTTTAAAGAATTGATTGTATTACTTTATTTTTAATTCAACAACAGAGAAGAAGATAAACAATTTAATCATACCTTTTGCTAATAACTCACGCATATCTCAGTCACATAATGATATAGCTTTCACCATATTAATTTAAGACACATGATGTTAGTTGCAGTAAAATGGCTGCTAAAACTACAAATAAAATACTGATTTAAATTATTTGACAAAAACATTATTAGAAAATACTATTCATAAATTGAAATACATAAATTTATAGTAACATTCAAATTATTATTGATTAAAGATCGATTATTTACATTTCAAGTATAAACACCCTTAACAATAATGATAAATCATTTTAAATGTTAGATTTAGCAAAATCTACTTCACTTTGTCTGTAATCTGCAAACAGTTTACCTATAATAAATTACATGCCAAAATTTCACCAACAAAACAAAAGAAAGTAAGCAACTCCTACATCAAAAGCCATATTCATAATGGCTTTATAATAAATCACTAAACAACAGTCGTTGCCTTAATGTATTCAAATTCATAAAGGTGGTGTGTATTATCCTTAGATTACCTTGAGAGTCAAGCTGCTAGAAACTTTGATTACTCGGCAAAATTAAGCGATCAACGATATTAAATTGTCATTAGAAAAGCATCCAGTCGATGAGTCATTAAGTTCTGTAAAGAGTGATTTATGTTAACTAGAGTGTGGTGCTGCGGTGTGTCCCGACTGACGCGAGTCACGGAGTGTGGGTATCGGAGTGCTTTACCTGTGTGGAAAAACACAAAATCAATCAGAAGTAAAACTACGAATATCATTTAAGTTACCTGCTATAGGTACCTATAAATACTCAATGTAAAGATTTTGCTACAATAGACTAGATTAAGGACTTACTGGCATGCAAAATAACTTGCTCTTTTAGGGTCGATATCACAGCAATAGGGAATAATGATACAGACCCCAATTTCAAAAGTATGCAAGCCCATCAATTTCGTAACTTACTACCAATATGCATTCCTTTGCTCAGCGCTGATTAACCTCTGCTCAAGTTTCAGGACATTAAATGAAACTCGGCTAGATTGCTAATGATCCAAAAGTCGACTTTTCGTTTACTTCACATTTTTACTTGATAAGTTTCTGCCATCACAACCAGCGGCTTAACTAAGTTCTTATTCAGAATTTCAGTAAGTGATTAACGGTTACTGTAATTTAACATGTTTAGTTTTTAATAATAATATTACAAATTTAACAAGTGTCACTGTTGTATACATGTGAATACTATCAATTAATTCTGATTGGTGAAAACATAGTACAGAAATATGTAGTCTGGCTTATAATTCATTTTAAAGAGATGTTCTACGAGTATGAATGACTTAAAAGTTTGCTGGTGGTTTTCGGTATAAAGAATTGTAGAGCGGTTTTCCGCCAAGGTGTTTTGATAAGAAGCATAAAAACCGAAAAAGAGCAAGTAAAACACGTCTAAAGATTTAATGAAAGACTATGCATTTGCACAAAAATGCACAACAATTTCAACAGGTATTTAAAACAAATATGTGTATTAGATAAACTGTCATTCAAAACAGGGATTTGTGTTCGTGGTCTATTGCAATTCACCGCCTCAATCACATTGTATGTCCCACAAACGTCGAAACCGTTGTGACATACTGTGTGATGACTTATTAATGCTGTGACCGTGTTGGTTCGGGGTGATGTATGCCCTCTACATTATACGATTAATAGCTCGCGTCGCACGGAACTGACTCGGAGCAACCTGTTATAAGAGAGCTTTCAGCCGTGAAGTTCAACTACACGGCCCCGTTACCGAAATTGACGCTTTTACTTTACGTGTGTCGCTAATGTAGGTATACGGGCCAGACTCAATTTATTTAAATAACCTTGCACTAAAGCAGACGCTTGAGCGTGCCGCTGACGTAATAAAATTTCACTTCTAAGCTTTAATTTTTGAGTGTTAAAATATTGTAACTCCGTAGCTAACATTTTATAGGCAGTATTAATTTAATGTTTCAAAAGTTATTATCAAATACATTTGAATCACATAAAACTGCTAATAGTGATAAATTAATGCCTAAATACATCATCAATTTATTTCATCGATATTAATTAAGTATTAACGATAATAGGCTAGTTTTCTCTGGCATTTGATGAAATAATATCAGCATAATAAACACAATATTAGCCCAAATAACTATTTAATGAACAAATGTTAGACGGGTTAAAGTGCGATGACTCCATTTGAAAGATTTTTCTTTGAAGTATGTTTATATAGGTTTCAAAGAAACTTTACGCTTGCTATGAAGCATAGCTTGTTGAAAAATGCGTTAATCGTCAATTAGCTCTTAATACAATTTTAGCTCAGTTTTCCATGATATACCTACTTCTCTGAGCAGTATAATATTCTTTAGAGTAATAAATTATAAAAATATAGAACTAAGAGTGAAATTTGTTTAAGAAATCTAAGCAATTTATAACGATTGACTTAAAAAGTAATTTCAGTAAGAATTCGTGGGAATTGCTAGCACTAGTAACACTTGCTCTGTAACTTTTATTAGAAGTAAATACAATAAAAACCCGTCGGCTTATCATACAAACAGCATCTGTGTGATGAGTTAACAAATTGCTGTGGTCTAAAGTACATCTACCTGCGAACAACTACTGATAGTACTCGTACCTACCTACAAGTTGACACTGCTGGCTGATATAACCAATATGCATTCTGTCAACTGGTGTTTTGGGATCGATTCCCTCCCAGCAAACTATTTGTCTGAACGACGGATGACTGAGTCTAGGTGTCCTGTGTTAATATTTACGTGCATCGCGGCTCAATTACCTTAAAGAAAAAGTATTTAAGGTTCATTTCTGGACACAAGGATATATTTAGTAGTACAGTAAATGTTTTCAGCGGGAATCGAACCTAAAACACAAATTCTCAGAAAAAATATTGGTTATATAAGCTACTAGTGTCATCTTGTAGGTACGAGTATATCAGTAGTTGTTCGCTTTGAATGAAACCGCTGCTCCAACGCTAGAGCATCGAACTTCCGTTCCGGTAAAATCAAATTTGAGATATTATCTTCACTGAGACAAATTTTGTTCACATATTTTTTATCGGGTGCACGGTGAATTATTTCGGTGAAGGCAGAGCCGTGTTGTGTGATTCCGTCGCATCGTTGCTTCGTCGCCGTGTCGCTCATTACTGCCGACACGGTTGCCGGACGCGCTCAACCATGGTACCATTACAATCAAATTCTACTTGACGACTCGTGATCACGACAGAAACCCTACTGCGTATAATTCGATAATACTTGCTTCTTAGTCATACTTTCAGCGGAGAGGCATGTTAAGGTAAAGCGATTACTAAAGTACCTATATTAAGTGTTAATTTGTATTGTAGATATATCTATTTATTTGTATGGAGAGTAGATAACCGATCCTTTAAGTTCAATAGAGGTACAGCATAGTGTTAGAACGTACACTCAATAAGCAGTTCGACCAGGACCTCCAACTTACAGATAACTACAGCCAAATAATATGATTGACTAATTTTGTGTTCCTGTAGGTATTGCTTGGTAAGTTATTTGAACAGTAAGCCAAGATCGAATCCCCACCTATGGATACAAGAGAACCAATCATTTGAGAGTGAGTTTAAGAAGCATCATTGGTCAGTCGATTACGTACAGCCTGGTGCAATGTTTTACATATTTATGTCTCAAAGTATGAAATCTACACAAGCATATCATATTTATAAATAGAATACCAAAGACGGATATTTCGGTCCATAATTAACGACGACAACACACGTAAAAAATGCCTAAAATCATATTTCAATCCCTAATAATAACCACTAAAACATTTACCAGTGCCATTAATATTACAGGTCCAAAATTCGAGTATTTTGAATAATTTTATTAAACTAAAGCACCCAACTTTAATTTCGCTACAAATTGAATCTTGGTTTTCAGCAACAAAATATTAAATCTTTAGCAATCCGAAGTTATTTCTAGTGGCACTGCCATGAACAAGGCTGCACTTGTGAAATTTATTGTAATATTGTAGCTAACCTATAATGCCATAGGTACCTCACTTTATTTTTTTTCGGACTGACATATTTAGTTTTTCACGCAGCTTTTACTACCTTACCGGGTATAAAACTGACTCCCCGAATTTCTTAAAAGTAATTCCAAAATATATAATTTTTATATAAGCAATTTTTTTACAAATATCGGTTTACTATTCTCAGCAGAAGCTTGGCCCATTTATTTAAGTATACATAAGGAATGAATAAAATGAAACTTTGATACATTGTCTTTCTTATTGTTTATGTTACGATACCTATCAGCAAACATTGCTGTTATATAATGCAAACATTGTACGAAAAGTAACTCGCTTTTTCTTCATTTATAATTCAAATTCGAATTCTGTATAAATACTCTATATAAATTAAGCTTTCTTTCCATGTTTCCTGGTAAGTATCCTGAATTTTTATTTGGATTAAATTTGAAAATACAGCGCCATTGCGTGTATTTCCAAATCAGTTTTTACTCATAGAAATATTAACAATAACCGATTTGACAGTTGTTGTCAAGAGATCATAATTGTAAAAAATTGGAGGAGTTACATGCAAATATATTGAAACATAAATCGATATACTAATACCTATATATTTATTTTGCTACTCTGGGCGGAGACTAATCTATAAATCAGATTTAATTAATTAACTGATGCGACTTATTAAAGATATAAATTTTCTTCAATGAGAGTTATTAAACTGATTAAAGCGTAAAAACCCCAACAGATACATAACTTGTAAATCAGTAGGTATCACTAGCTTAAAACCATACTCAGAATACATCGCTTTTGGTCCCCGTGTTGTTGCTAGGCAACTGAGCTCAACCCCGACGTATAGAATGTTTGTATACGAATTTAGAAATCAGAGGGTTGTTTAATTTCTAAACTTGAAGAGGCTTGAGCTTGGCTAAGCTTGGATGAAGATGGTTTTTATGGGCGATAATTATAGTTACAGAATAACATAAGTAGCATGACACATCAATATGCTTCAATAAGCGCAAGTGTAAATATTCAGTCTTGGCTTTTGATTTTCTAAACATTATAATTTAATAGTATGAAAGTCAGGAGATTCCACCATTGGACCTACTTAGATAGAAATACTTCTATTGTCTATAAAAAAAAAAAAAAACTTTTTTGCTTTTATTAAGTGCATTACACGCCGGTATCAATCACTGCAACATTTGGACGTGACATAGCTAGTCAGTTCCAAATCTGACAATTCGCCAAGTCAATTTCATACTGTTAAGCCATACCATGAACATCTGGAGTCTGATTCAGAATTGAATTCGAGAACCCACTCACTGTAGCCAAACTCATGTTCCTCAATTACTGATTTTTGAATTAGAATATTAGTTATTTAAATTCTTGAATGGATATAGTCTAGAAATCTTCTCCATTATTTACCTGATACCTGTAATTTGTTTACTATCTGTGGTATAGATGGTTTCGTTTGGTGATACTAGATGGCGGTCTCTAGAAATGTTAGAAGTCGCTATAAAGATTCTCCGTCAATGAATGACGTTGCTGTATATTTTTGTAGTGTGACCGCTTAAGTGCAACGATGCGTTGCGGGGGCCGCACCGCAAAGACCGCAAAGATTCACCGTATCGGTGGGCACACGAGCGGTGCGGCGCCGCAACGTTGTTATGGCGCAGCTGCGCCTCAGCAGAGTTGGACAGTCTGTTAATAAAAATGGATCGTAAACGCATTCACCCCTCCCCGCCTCGTCTCGGTGGTTGCAAGTCCGGTGCGGCGCCGGACCGCATCGTGTGACATGCCACAAATATTTCTATGTAAGACGACGCAGCGACAACGCTCTGGCGCCGCACCGCTGCCGCAACGCTTCGTGTGCCCCCTCACTAAGGAAATCGCTCCTTTTTAATACATTCCTATATATCCTTCCAGTTTAAACAATCAGTACCTAGTAGATATACTATCTCGGCTTCCAAACTTCTCAACTCGGGGGACATCGCCCCTATACCTACAGACGAAAGCTTTTAAATATTGATCATGCAAATACTTTAGGTAAATATGTATCAATTGTAACACATTACACATAAGCTCATGCTTATTACAAATAGAAAAGTACGATGGAGTAACTTAAAGAGCACTGACGTAGCTGCCATAGTGCTGGGCGTCTGAGGTCAGGGGGTGATAAACTTTTTTTTTTTTTTTTGTTTTCCGGGATAAAAATGCTCGACTGCACTTCCTCGCTGGCGCAGGGATCACTATTGCGTGATCCCTGCGCCAGCGAGGGGCATGTGGGGCTCATCCTCTGTAGAACGCGGTGCGCTGTCACACCGCAGAGAGGATGTACCCACTAAAAAAATCCACCGGGTGTTCCTCCTTCTGTCGTTTGTAGTGAGGGACCCAAGTACCGGTATAGGCCTTTGGTTATCCCTCCGACAGAGTTCTACTATAAACTCTCGCCCCGGTGAAAGGACTAGAGTTTTCTCCCCCATGGTTCAATCGCGAGTGTTAAGCACCCGCGATGGATACCTTCCTACTCCTACAGGGATTGCCAGAACACAAAGGCATCCCCGACCTACTTCATGAATGTGACCCTAGGGAGCAGATTCATGTTATCTGTTCCCCAGGGTCACCCCTTATGGCGGGAGACGGCGGATTTCGGCCCTCCGCCTCCGGCCAACGCGACGCCTACGAAGCGGATGAGAGCTGGAATCATCTTCTCTCACCCGCTCCGCGGCCTCCTTCTGTTAAACTACCGTCTCACAGTAAGAGGCCATCGACTCCCACGATCCCTCGCTCTCGAGCATCCTCTCAGTGATGGTCGAAAGCGAGAGATCATTACCTAACTGTGCGATGAGCGCACTGCGCTCGGTCGCCCAAGCCGGACACTCGACCAGTGTGTGTTGCGCCGTATCATCGACGCAATCACAGTGGTGACAACGAGTGTCCGGCTCTCTCCTTGCCACCTTGCACAAGTAATGACCGAAGCATCCGTGCCCCGTCATGACCTGCGCAATGCGGAAGGTTACCTCACCCCTTTTACGTCCGGCCCACTCAAGCAAGTGAGGCCGGATCGTATCTACCGTGCGTAATCCGCTCAATGGCGGGTCGGTTATCAGCCGGTCTTTCCATTCCCGGAGAACACGACGCCGCGATTCAATACGCCACGTCGCCATGCCCTCCGGCCCACCTCCGCCGGTATGCCGCGGCCAGTTCTTTCGCCTCGAGTTCCCACGGAGGGGAACAAGAGAGAAGACAGGCCGCATCGAAGGATACCGTGCGGTAGGTTCGAGCCGCCCTGGCGGCTATGATCCGCTGTGGCCGGCGCAGCAGAGGGGGTGCTAACCTAACCTAACCAAAACCATAATGCCAATGTTCTTATTGCCTTTTTAAAATATGGTTATATAATAGGTTAAGGAAAAAGTTTCTTCTCATTTTGTAAGAAAATTGAAAACATTTTTTAATATAGTGTATTTACATGCAACTAAAGTATGTAGGTACCATTTTATTCCATAACTTTTTGCTATCTTGTAGGTAGGGACATGATCCCATTGTTATAGAAATTTTGAGACTTCTGAATCAAATACCGCGACAAGTGGTTTTGGCTGTCCTCTCGTGATGTTAACCTGACACTGCCTAAACAATTCTGAAGAGACCGAAACAGGTGGAAATCTGAAGGTGCAAGGTCAGGACTATACGGCGGATGCATTAACACCTCCCAGCCAAACTCTCTTAATTTTTGCATAGTGGCTAAAGATGTGGGAGGTCTAGCGTTATCATGATGAAAAACCACACCCCTTCTATGGATTAATTCCGGCTGCTTTCTCTCAACTTCTTGCTTTAATCTCATCGGTTGTTCGCAGTAGAGTCCAGAATCGATGGTCCTGCCTGGTGGTAACAGCTCATAATAAATAATGCCCTTCCAATCTCACCACACACACAGCATAACCTTGTTGCGAGATAGCCCGGGTTTCGCCACAGTCTGTGAAGCCTGACCGGCCTTTGACCACGACCTTTTTCGCACGTTCTTGTCGTACTTGATCCACTTTTCATCACCATCCATTTTATCCGTAATAGGGCGACCAGAGTGACGTGCATCTTTGACATCAAAATTTCCGGATTGAAAACGCTTAAACCAAATTTGTGCTACTCTCACAGACACTGCACTAGGTCCTTAAACATCGCAATTTTTTTCGCGGCTTGCGTTGCATTTTTACTTTTTTAGTAGTAAAATTTTTAAATGTTTCGAATTTCTTCATTAGGTTCACTCATCTTGACATTACGAAAAACAAATGAATATCACACATTTTCCTAATTTGAATTTGGAATTATGTTCTTTAAAATTGAAACTTTCAATGATACCAAAACCAGCCAGATACAAATAGTATAGCCAAATAGATTTTATTACAAGTTCATACATACTATAATGCGAAAAGACCTTTTCCCCAACCTAATATTTATAAAACCTAAACTCTTTAGGCGCACCAGTTTTTGCCCCAGGATCCTTGATCAATTAGCTACGCCACTGTTAGAGAGCTGTGGTATTGTGAACGAAAATGCATATAAATTACCTTCCCTGTATTCTAGCTTTTACGACAAAAGAATAACATTTTACTATATTATTATATTGTATAGAAATATAACCATATATGTGTATAACATTGTCGTAAGAGAATTTTGTTTAGAAACACAGGTATATTTGTGATAATATATAGTGTACATAAGTAACAATATTTCTATAAAATTATGAGATAGAGCTAAAGACTTTAAAGAATGGAGGTAGTGCAAATAGTTGCTTATGGAGAAAAAGGATAAGATAAACTTACTAAACAAAATACAGCAAACTAAATCTATGAAGTGAATTTTCTACATATTTATATTATAGTGGTTGTTGCCCGTGACTCCGTTTGCGTAAATTTCAATATCAATGTACAAACTTTGCCACCCTTTTTCATCTTCTTTGGGGTGGAATTTTAAAAATCGTTTCTTATCGGATCATTACTTCCTAAAGCGACTATAACCTTAAAGTTTCAAGTCTCTACGAACAGCGGTTAAGGCTGTGCGTTGATCCACGAGTCAGTAATTGACAAACCTTTTTATTATTACTATGGGACAACATGCGATGGGATAAATTATTCTAAAGCAATGCAAGCATAAACTTGGTTGAAATTTATTATAA
Organism: Nycteola revayana; assembly: GCA_947037095.2. Lineage (NCBI taxonomy): Eukaryota > Metazoa > Arthropoda > Insecta > Lepidoptera > Nolidae > Nycteola > Nycteola revayana. The sequence goes on from OX344838.1 coordinate 5,034,782, forward strand.
TAATGTGCTACTACTTTATCAAGGAAGTCTAGGCAGTGTCAAGTATGTCTCTCTATTGCAATTGAGTGTGGCGAGATGCACCGAGTATTGTTCCCGGCCCCCACCTCGCCGCGCTTTCCTAAGGCGTGGTTCGGTCAAATAATAGACGTGGACTACCTACGTCTAACTTTCTTGCATAATATACATATGAAACATATATTATACGGCCATGTAGGTCACTTATAGCACTTTGTATAATTCCAATGTGTAATACGTAGAATTATTAAATTTTAATTACATTTAATATTTAAAAAATATATTTTATTAGGATTCGAGAATGTTGTAAATAGGTACAGCGTTTAATCTGTAACCAAAAGTTAGTAAGTTAGCAAACAACATCCTTAACATCTTGTTAAAAGGATTGAGGAGAGTTAACTCTAATTGTGTAGGTATAAGTAACTAAGAGGGTAAATTTCTTTAGCGAACTAACCATTTCTCTGCTATTGAAACTTTAACATCAAACAAATGTGAACCATGCTAAGGTATTGAAATGCCCAGTTATTTGCATAGGTTTCTATCCAAACTTTGATTTGATTTCAGATTTGATTACTTTAGATGATTAAAGTGGTATGCCTTTTAATATATGATTTTACTAGCAGCGTATTTGCGTAGAAATACTACTTTGGTTGATTATGTCTAACAATATAGGTACATATATTTTTTAGTTTAAGCCATTATTGTTCCTTTAGGCGATTCACACACTATCCCGCACTACGCTGCGGGTCACACTAGGTGCACTAGCATACACTGCGTAAAGATGCGTTTTCTACGTATCGCTCGAAGCGTGTTTTAAATTTAATCAAATACATATACCTACTTTCACGAAACCTAACATCACGCAATTCCGCACTACGCTGCGAGATGCGGGACAGTGTGAGAACTGCCTTACTCAAACGAAAGTCTAATTTTTAAACAAGTATATTAATATTAATAACAGTATATTTCAAATAATTATTATTAGCCTGTACCTATAACGTCTATTGCAGAATTTAAAGAGGGTGTTTTTATAATCACCACGGTAGACAGGCGCACTATAGACCGCAATAATCATGTTCACAACGATCGGGACTCTGACGACTTATCGTGCTATCCAAGGCACGGAGGAAATTTCCTCAAACAACCTTAACCGGAAAAGTAAAATTTAACATAAAGAACATTTAACTTTACACGATTTTTTTCCTGTGAAGTAGACATGTTTGAAATCTTATATAGACCTTGTAGTATTTCACTATTGCTACTTAGGTATATGGCAATTAGTTATTGATTTTCGTGTAAAATAAAAACCGGCCAAGTGCGAGTCGGACTCGCGCACGAAGGCTTCCGAACCAGTTTCAAGTGCTATTTTTGATATAAAAAATAAAAGCGTATTTTTATGATTTTTTTTTTAATTTTTAATATTGTATTGACTAAATGAAGGGTAAATTGTGGTTTACGGTTTATGACGTATTAAAAAAACTGCTTACTAGATCTCGTTCAAACCAATTTTCGTTGGAAGTTTGCATGGGAATGTACATCATATATTTTTTTTAGTTTTATCATTCTCTTATTTTAGAAGTTACAGGGGGGGGACACATTCTACCACTTTGGAAGTGTCTCTCGCGCAAACTATTCAGTTTAGAATTTTTTTTATTAGAAACCTCAATATCATTTTTGAAGACCTATCCATAGATATTCCACACGTATGGGTTTGATGAAAATAAAAAAATGAGTTTCAGTTCTAAGTATAGGGAACCCCCCAAATTTATTGTTTTTTTTTTCTATTTTTGTGTAAAAATCTTAATGTGGTTCACAAAATACATCAACTTACCATGTTTCAACAGTATAGTTCCGGAAAAAAGTGTCCGTCTGTATGTTAATACGGACGGACAGATAGACAGACCCTAAAAATAGAGAATGTGTCATTTTACACTTAAATATTGTCGTAATAAGTCTTTTTTGTTTTTCAGTTTTTAGTTCGTCTCCTTTGATAATCGTTTAGTGGGGAACCGGCAGCAAGTGGAAAAAAAAATACAAAATCAGAGTGTAATTTTATTTTTCTTGAGTGTTGTGGGAATCGAATATCAATTCTTAATTTACGAATTGCTATAACGTAAACCGACGTCTATATCAATTTTCGAACATCGCGATCGCAAATTGATTTATTATAATTTAAAATCAATCCACATTTTACTCCTACTCACACTTTGTCCACAATCTCATAAAGTCCCTAAATATGATAATTAAAAACCTTCGAAAATACATAATACCATCATAATCTGTATGTTAATACAGACGGACAGATAGACAGACAGACATAACGAACTATAAGGGTTCCTGCTTTGCCATTTGGCTACGGAACCCTAAAAATAGAGAATGTGTCATTTTACACTTAAATGTTGTCGTAATAAGTCTTTTTTGTTTTTCAGTTTTTAGTTCGTCTCCTTTGATAATCGTTTAGAGGGGAACCGGCAGCAAGTGGAAAAGAAAAAATACAAAATCAGAGTGTAATTTTATTTTTCTTGAGTGTAGTGGGAATCTAATATCAATTCTTAATTTACGTATTGCAATAACGTAAACCGACGTCTATATCAATTTTCGAACATCCCGATCGCAAATTGATTTATTATAATTTAAAATCAATCCACCTGTTTACTCCTACTCACACTTTGTCCACAATCTCATAAAGTCCCTAAATATGATAATTAAGAACCTTCGAAAATACATAATACCATCATAATAATCCCGAAATAACTCTAATATTACAATATCATACTGTCGTTGTATTATAATACGTAGATAATTGATGTCTCGTAATAATAATTGTAAATGCCATAACAGACTGATAGGCTTACAAATCGGATCGCTTAATTTGCTCAATGGTGATCGAATAATATTAATTTCATAGATATAATTGTATCGTCTGATCTACTCAGTAACGAACGCTATATGAATTTCATATCAAGATAATTTATCATCTGTTTTATTGATATTATTTGACATTGTTTTTTGTATTAATTACTTTTCTTGTAGAAAGGATGATTTATAGTTTATATCATTTTGTTTATGTTGTTTGGAACTCACAGAGGTTCTCCTTTATTATCGTTAATTTAGCATAGACATTAAAATAACCATAGATACCGTTTTTCCATTAGGTACGCATCTCCTACATCCCAGCAACGGGGATAAGAATGTGGGACTCCTATATTTAGTGCGAGAGTATGCTACCACATGGAGAAGGGTTTACTTACTTCATTTTCTCGGATGCTCTTCTATACGGAACTATAACCATAAATAACTTAATATTTACATGGAAAGGAAGGAAAAAGATAAAATGCAAATACTGTGTCAGCTGTAATTTAAGCAACGTAAAGTTTCTTTTTTACGAATATGAATCAAAATTAAAAAATAATCAATATACCAGATTAAGTGGAATATGGTATTGAATGTATAAAAATACTTAGTTTTAGCAAATTAGATAGTTGAACCATAGACAAACTACAAAGGTAAAATCAAACAAAAAACTATCATAATATTATAACTTCACACTATAAAAACCCTTCGCCTACCACGTCCATAATAAAGTAAAGATTCAATAATAGTAACATGACCTTTACGTTCCATAAATTAAAAGGTCAAATGGACAAAAAAAAACATTTTTATATAGGTACGTAAACCTAATACAGGCGCTTGCAAATAGTCAAAACAATAATTGAATATTAGTTATTATTAATCTATAATGATCACATTTTATAAATTTCCAAATTAAGCGAGTAGGTATATTTAGGTTAACCGAGGCCCTTTGTTTTCATGGGCCTCGGCGAGCGCCACCTGTAGGCGCCCACCTCATAGTGGGTGGCGAATCCATTGCTGTCGGGGACAGTATGCGATATCTAGGCATAGTCCTCGACAGCAGATGGAGCTTCGGGGCCCACTTCCAGCGGCTGGCCCCAAAGCTGGTGGCGGCGGCGGGTGCTCTTGGCCGGCTTTTGCCGAATCTCGGCAGACCCGGGAGCACCTGCCGCAAACTGTACGCCGGTGTGATCCGCTCCATGGCGCTCTACGGCGCCCCCATTTGGGTCGACGCCCTGAAGAGGCGAAACATAGCCCTGCTGCGACGTCCGCAGCGGGTGATGGCCATCAGGGCGTCCCGCGCCTACCGCACGGTCGCGTTTGACGCGGCCTGCCTCCTTGCGGGGTCCCCTCCGTGGGACCTGGAGGCGGAGGTTTTGGCCGCCGCGTACCGGCGGAGGTGTGAGGGGGCGCGTTCTGGCCGCGACCCCTTCCCGGAGGGTGTTGCACGGTGGCGGACTGAGATCCGTCGCCAAACCCTCCGGAAATGGCAGGAGCGGCTAGAGGCCGCGCCGCGGAGCGGATTGCGTACGGTGGAGGCGATTCGGCCCCATCTAAAAAAGTGGGCCGGTCGCCGTCACGGCGACGTCACCTACCACGTTGCACAGGTAGTAACAGGCCATGGCTGCTTCGGCCACTACCTGTGCAACGTGGCGCAGAGAGAGCCGGACACTCGCTGTCACTACTGTGACTGTGCCGACGATACGGCGCAGCACACGGTGGTGGAGTGTCCGGCGTGGGCCAACGAGCGGGAGGAGCTCGTTGGCGTGGTGGGAGACGACCTCTCGCTGCCGACCATCATTTCGAAGATGGTTCAAAGCGAGAGGTCGTGGGAGGCGGTTGCCTCCTTCTGTAGACAAGTTATGTCACAGAAGGAGGCCGCGGAGCGGGAGAGGGAAGTAGATCCCTCTGCCCACCCGCTTCGCAGACGGCATGTTGGCCGTCGGCGGCGGGCCGAAACCCGCCGCCTACCGCCCTAGGCTCGGCCTTGGGGAGTGGGGAACATGGGCCCCGCTCCCTTCGAGGCTGACCCATGAGGAGTAGGGACGCCTCTACACTCCGGGCGTCCCTATAATTGGGCAAATGGGCCACTGTAAGTGTGGCCCTGGAGATCCCGCGGTACCATATTGGCCGCGGGTGCCGTCGGGGGGCCGGATTGCTCATGCGTACCCGACCCCCGCCAACGGCGGATCGAAGGAGTGTCCGGGAGGTTTTAGTGGTGTAGGGTCCTCTCCTCGTGGTATGACTTTAGCATACCACGCTATGGAGAGGGCGAGTCCCACATATCCCACCGCCAGCGCGCAAATACGCTGCAACGGTGGTGGGAATGCGTCAATGCATTTCCACCCGGACAACAAAAAAAAAAAAAAAAAAAAGGGTATATTTAGGTTATTGTTTTTAATTATATTTTAGTATTAACGTCTTAGTTTATTATTTAACTATATTGTGTCCAAAAGCTTGTTTTGTCTATATTAGGTTAGAACAATTGTCATTATTTAGGTGAACCATGAGTATATATAATACGCCCCAACTGAGAAGACCCGGCGAAACAAACTCAGTGGGTTATTCTACTGCCGGTTTTAACACGACCCACATGAGACGGTCCAGCGAAACATGCTCAAATGGGCAGAACGTAGATGTTGGTCCAATTACTTTAGTTATTTACACATTATTTGCCTTTGTGGTATTTGTTCATTGTGTTCTTATACTAATGGAAAAATAAACTAATTTGAGACAGAACTGGCGGTCTATGAATATAATATATGTAAGTAGGTCAATTACAGATAGTTCACAGAACATCAGTTTACTATGCTTACTACTATTTTATTTGGATACTTACAGGGTCTCTAGAAAGTGTTACGCAAGAAGGTTTATGAAAAAAGTATATACTTATTTTTAAACACCATTTTAAATGGTTACTTATAATATATAATTATCTAGGTAACATTATTAAAACTAGAACATGTTTCCAACTCGATTGTCCTGCGCTTTCATAACTTCAATAAAGTAGGTACCTACCCTCGTTAAAAGTGCACATTTTATTATTTTCCAGGGTAGTCTTAAATTAGAACTTCGATTTTAAATACAGAGCAGTTAAATATAATACAAAAAAAAAAATTTACGATAAGCTCGAAAGCACACGGCGTACCTACTTGTAACGCGCTGACGTGTGTAGAACGCAATCAGTACGCCCGCAAACGCAAGACCATCGGTCTGTTGAAAATTGAACGTTCAAACACAATTAGTAAAACGCGTTCAGAACGCACTTATCAATAACGCTCGGCGTCAGCGCGTCATATATTTTCTATTTTACATGTATAAGAGCTTTTTATTTAACTTTTGATTGTTAATTGCTTTTTAAGTGATGAAATATAATAAAACTGGTAGAGGTCCAATTCTACAAATAGAAAATATTTTGATTTTATAATTGGAGGGACTGACGCTACAAATTCGTGTAATCGTATATCTTATGATACTTCAACGTAAAGTGCGCTGAAACTACTTAGTTCATGTGCAATTTACCTTTCATTCAATCAACTCAAAAATAAAAGTAACATTAAATTACATAAACATTTCACGCTTTTTTTAATTCTTGATATCAAAAATAGGTAGGCAATTGAAACTGGTACGGAACCCTTCGTGCGCAAGTCCGACTCGCACTTGACCGGCTTTTTTATATATAGTTAATTACTAATCATTCTATTTTAGTACCTGACTTGCGCAACTTCACCTGACATATTACGACGTAGGCAAGATTCTCAATAAAAAAACTCAACTAATGAAATGGGGATCCAAAGCTATTAGGTATAACACATAAAAAGCTATTAAATTTACCTAAGTAGTAGAAATAAATTTAAACAATTGAAGTGCCTAGGTTTAGTACATCATTAGAAATTATATTCCAAATAGGCGGTATTTCAGTACTAAAATTTATACAAAAGACACGAAATTACGAGCCAGTAATCTGTTTTGTAAAACAATTAAAACTCGATACAATAGGTATTAAAACGAACAATGAGGCGAATTTCAAGACATACGATCACAAGGGAACATGAAAATTAAGAACATTATTTGAAAACTTACTAAATTTACTTGTGATATTTCTCATCGTTCATGATATACCTAATATCAAAAACTGAAACGTTTTCATAAAGGTTCAAGAACGTTTGTGCAAAAATTAATCTTCTTAAGTGCCAATAAACTCGTTACCTATGTAATCAAAGTTATACGCGGGGAAAGGCATCTACCTACTGTTATAAATGTTGTAACCTGGTCACGAAATAGAGACAAAAATAACTGTTGATTCCTGCGAACATTTTTCTCTATTAAACGGTAGTTGAAACGCGCACGCCCTGCCGTCTAGCAATCTATTTACCTAACTACCCTCCTTATGATATTCTCGCTGTAGGTAGTATTCGTTGCCGTATTCCTTATATCTTAAAACGTGAAAAGACGTAGCGATAAACGTGGGGAGGGCACCCCAGGGACTCAATTGCTTGTATATTGTTCGCGAAAAACCTGTCTGGCAGCTTGTTACCAGCAAGTCACATATGAAGTGCTTTTTGTACGACAGCATTGACGTAATGGATCCGCAGAAGCATAAATAGGTTGCAGGTTTTGTTGTATTATCATTTCAGACCTATTTCAAAAAGGAAATAGATAAGTGTTTTGTATCACAATGTATGTAGCTAGTAGCTGTTCCCTCATAGTTTATTACGAAATAGGAAATGGTTTTAAGGTGCATCTAGTATTAACGTCTTAAATAATTTTTGTATTTGTTCAAGTTCAGCTTTACGTGCTCTCCGAAGTACGGTAAAACAATACCAACTTCCAGACTTCTGGCTGGTTATTATAATGTATCGAGTGTACAATTCTATTTCTTAAATTTTAGAATAATTTACAAAAAAGTTTACACCATATTCAATTAAAAAATCTGAATTAATAAATGTTGACCACCGGCCGCATTCGAACCTGCATCTCCTAATACCTAGACCATTCGGCCACGGCGGTTCACAACCGGTCGTTGTAATTTATCAATATTTTCATAATCCGGCAAAATATTAACCTTTTTAACAAAAGAAGTGACATACACACAATAAACACTAGATATAAGCATAAATTTTGCGCCGAATACCATCGCCTACAAAAAGTACACTCATCTTTTGTGGGAGTCAACTGTTAAGAGGATTCTAATAAGAAGAGCTTATTATTCAGTAAACGACTATTTAAACGACAATAACGCTTGGTTGATCCGTGAAACACAGACAACATTGTAAACTCAGTTATTGAAACAGTTTAAACATTGTTCAACTAAAGGTTTAATATTAATAGACTTGTAGATATCCCCACTTTAGTTCGTCATACTCCCATTTTTTGCCATTGCTTGCGGTGGCGGTGTGGGGCGGGTCGCCACCTTCCCTCTAATATGGCGAGGGAGGCGATGGCTGCGTCACACGTCATACTCGTGAACGGGTGCTGCTTGTGGTGACTGGTCGGCTGTTGTCGGGGATATGTTATGTTAATTGTTATATTATATTTTGTTAATTCATTCTTGCTATTGTTTATAATTATTATTATAGGTATATCCTTTGGTTGAACTTGTGTAAATTGTCATATTGTAAATGTGTGTGAATGCATCCGCCATTAGGTTTCTTTGTAGGAGATTGTTTGTGCCTGAGTAAACTTTAATATCTACATTATAGTATTTACTGTATTAATATTATTTTTTTATTGTCTTATTGAACACCTGGTCGGTATAAATTGACCAGGTAATAAATGGTACTGTGCGTGCATTCGCTTACATCATATATACAATGTACAATATTACATGATTGTGATAAAAGACTTGACATAAAAAAAGAAACAGAGCAAAAGAGACAAAAAAAATAATCTCGGAGTTTCTTTCTTCCTTTCTTCTCCGGGTCGTCCACTTTGGTAGCTAGTGAAAGGTTGCAGGTTAGCTAGGGTAGGATCCTCGATGGCATGGACGAGGACCGCGTTGCTGCTTATTCCCCGAACTGTAATCTCGTGCCAGCGATCATCACCACTGTTCGTAAATCTACTCTTTACTCCAGTGGCACCCTGAGCGTTGGTCCTAACCCCTTAAGGGTGCCCTCAGGTGGATTTCGCTTAAACTTTGGCCGGATTCTTGGAATTTAATTTTAATTTTAGACCTGTTAGGTACCTTTAAGGCATCTTACTATACCTAATGTGTACATTTGTCATTTATCGCTCGACAGACGGACAGACTGATTAAAAATTCTGTAAGATCAAATAATTATAAAAATGTTTTTAGCTACTTAAGTGATATTTTTGTTAGATTTAGTCTTATACAGTGTAATTTTGACAAGTACAAGTGTATGTAAATACCTAAGTGCTGAATAAATTTCATCATTTCATTATTTTATTATTACGCAAGTCTTAAACATTATCGATAAATGGCATCTATATTTTCTCCATGTAGATAAATATAGGTAACTTAAATGTATTGACTATGAGCTGTTCGTACCCATGTGTTCCTGGTGTTACTATTTATGGTGATTTTCCACAAAAGGAAGCATTTCTCTACCGTATCCTCATAATTACAAATTTTATTAAATATATATAGGTATATATATATATATATATATATATTTGAAATCCACTTATTTGATTAGGTCGTACCTACTTAAGTTATGGCGTGACCAAAGGAAAAAGGTATTCTATTATATACAATAAAAAATACATTATTAATATAATTAAAACCGATAATATCATCCAACCAAATCAAAAAGCTTTCACCCATTTGAAATGTATAGTAAAATACATGTTAATTAAGGTTTATATTACATGTCTAACAATAGATAAATTTGATAATCAATGTCAAAACTATTGTTACGTAATCATAAAATAGAGATCTACACGTCAAAGTGTAAGTAAACGTCTGATTTAAACTTAGCAACGAGTACTTAGTACGAGGGTACATATCAACCCCCCCTCCCCCAACACCCACAAACCACAATAAACGAATGCGGGAGATAGCTACAATCGCTTCACTCAGATGAAAGCGAAATTAATAATGACATGTTGTTGATAATATTCTACGTATTTACCTCCGATCATCTATAATAATATATATTTCAGAACAGCTGTGTATTTTAAGCTCAACTTGATACTCAATGATAATGCTTCGTGACAATAAATGGACTTATATTTTCCTACATATTATAAACAATATTATATTTTTATGACTACTATCGTACATAAGTAAACATATTACGGTAGGCGTTAGAAAATAGGTACGTTAAGAATGTATGAGCGCTCTCTTCTTATAGGTATGAGTTCGGTGTAGTGGCCTCCTAGCCACACTTGTCGAGTCCTTGTACCCCGAGGCCCTGTGTCATTGATACGGCTGATCAATTGGTGCTTTTTGGACGGTCATATTATTTAGTTAGCCACGAGGCTTTTCCTTCTTCAACGGCCATAAAGTTGCTACGCCACTGGTAGGACTTTTTAGTGTAGGGAATATTTATTGTTATGGCTATAGTGTCAAACTGGCCTCTTGACTTACGTTAGTTTAAAATAAGATTTCTGATTCTCTCGTAGACCCGTATCCCTATAGGTCCTCGAGCTTTAAAAGTAGAGGGACTTCCCTAAAAAACTTACACCTCATCAATGCGCAAATCCTTCCGGTCTGAGCCGAGGTCCATGCCATGTGTTCTGTCTTAATTAATCTGATTACTTATATTGTAGCTTTTAAACCATTTAATAAGGCTAAAGGCCTGCTCGCTTTAATGCCTGATTCCATAAAGTCCTGAAGTCATAAAGGCCGCGAGGCAAAAAAGGGCAATCCTTTGCTAATTTGAGCATCTTGAAGCAAGTGTGTACTATAAAGTAATCATATATTTTTACCGGCACAAAGATCATAGTCAACCATATTCCATACTATAGTTTGCATTATCATGGATACTATTAACCAGCACAGCTAAGTTGTCACTTAAGTGATATTTCTTTTTCTGATTTGGGGGAGAGCACAGACTTAAACTTTAGAACAAATATTTTTTCGCAATACAATTTTAGAGAAAACGGATCAAAAAGTGGAAATAGCCTCTTTTCCTGGTGAGAAATAGGAAGTGTTGATTTAGGAACGTGAGCTGACCCCTTCTTTAGATTAGCAGTTAAGAAGGAAAAGCAAAACTAGATAAATCAACCTTAGTATCAAGAGTACGCGTCAAATAACCGTTATATTTGAGTCATAATTTGTTTTAATAATTTATTTGCCTCCTGAGATTATATAAATACATATATTAGGTAAATACTACAAAAATTAAAAGTTTAAAATACGGGCTCAAGTTTTTAGCAGAAAGTTTAGTTTGAAGACCAGACAGACAAAATTACACTTATGAAAAGTGTAATATTGTACCATCTATTTGTATTTAATAATTATGCATATTTTATTTATTCAAATTAAGATACCACTTTGCTTCAAGTTCAGTGTCCTCACAAGAAATTGTTAAGTACACAATGGATTAAGGAGAGGTCTCAACAATAATTCAAGTAAATCCCGGGGGAGCGTTTTAATGTATGATGAATACATTAATTATCTTAGTTATCGAAGCGAAGCGAGAGTAGGTTACTTTAAAATTGATGCTCCGATTAATGTTAGCAGTAATGACGCCATTTGAGAGATTAACTTTTTAAATTGGCTTTGTTACAGAGGCTGAGATTGTATTATGTTTAAAAACTGAATGGCATTGCATTCAGTTCGAAACAGAATTAAGATTAATAAACATTACGTAACATTTATAAGGTCCTTTCAAAATATATGCCATGCCTTTAACAGGAGACTAGGTATATTAATAAGAATTGATTGCACCGGTGGTGGCTCAATGGTTACGGTAATTGCTTCGGAAACCTAGTGTTTTGGGTTCGATTTATTAGCAGGAACAATTATTTATGAGAACAACATAGAGTTGTTCTGAGTCGGGTTGTGCAATGTGTCTATAAATTGAGTGTATGTTGAGTCCCCCGCGACATAAGAATTAATTTGCCTAGTGCGGGATTAGTCTTAAAAAAATGATAAAATTGTAAGTAGGTATTATTTAATTTTATCCATAGAAAAAATTTTAGATTTAAAATACATGTTTTATTTTGAATAATATTGTCAACAATGCTATTAGTGCTAGTCGTATATCCCGGTGTATCGCGAGATAAAAAGGGCGTCAACTCGAGATTCTAATATGTATTTTTCTGATATTTTTTGTTGTATATTTAGTTAAATATAATTTTTTTTTACACATACATTATATAAATCAAACTTCCAGTTCTTTTTTGCGTGAGCACTTCATAGTTAAATAAAGCCTATGTGATAAAATAAAGTCGTGGTTAACGTAGCTTTTTAAAGATAAAATATTTATTTTAAATCGGCTCTGTAGCTCTTTTTAATAAGATCAGAACACTACTAAAAAATATTATTTTAAACTTTAACCAAAACGTTCGAATGTTGGTAAGCAGGTATTTTTTTCTTTTTTTTTCTATTACTAGCAAAGTTTTGCAGTCTGCTAGTATTCTTGTTAACCCCTCGTGCTAAGCTAAAATGTTTGTGTTACGGGTGGTTTCACGTCGGTAGTGCAATGGGTGAGGTTCGAACCGGCGACCTCAAGATTACCAGTCCGACGCCCTAGCCATTGGGCTACGAGCGTTTCTTTTTCTTTACGGTTTAGTCAAGCATTAAATATTACATGCCTTCTGTAGAGAACCATTTTAAATGACAAGTCAATTGAAACATAGAATAAATAGAGCACGTTTTTGGTACATCAGGGCCATCCCTAAGGTGAGTTTTTAGAATGATATGTACGTACGAACATACATTAATATTTTCCTTCCGTAAACTGTACGAACTCAGTCACGTAGAACAGCGATGATAAATCGTATCACTAATATGAGAGAATATACGATCTTTTTAACTGGACCGACCACTAATCGATATTACAAACATGATATTTTTCAGTAGGTAGGTGATGCATTTTAAATACGAGTATATTTAATGATATGATAGTTTTAACACATTTTACACTGCGAACATTTATTTTACGATTCTGCTTAACTTTCATTATAATATTGTGTTTCAGAATAATCTAAACAGCTTGCATAAGCTACGGCCCGCTTACCATCAGGCGGGCCGTATACTTATTTATAGACATAAAACTTGTTTGTCCACCCAACGGTAACCTATTAATGCTATCAAGATTCATAGTTGTTACCCTATTTTCTTCTACTATCAGTTTTAATGAATATGTGTATGTGTATATAGACATAATATCTGATTAATCAATATTACTATTTGAGTGGGACACCTATTACCGATCTATTTATTGATAGTCGTATAATCAATCTTGTTTTTTCGATAACATTAAAAATTAACAATGACTTAGGACCTATGTTAGTGGCGCCCATTCAACATCATCAGCCTGTTGTTGTCCACTGCTGAACATAGGCCTCATCGATTTCCAGCGGGAATGATTGCTACCGGCCTGCATCCACTGACTCCCTGCGACCTTTATGAGGTCGTCGGTCCATCGTGCAGGCGGTAGCCCCACGCTGCGCTTGCCAGTTCATGGTTTCCACTCTAGAACCTTTCTGCTCCATCGGCCGTCAGTTCTTCGAGCTATGTGGTCCATTGCCACTTTAGCTTGCTAATCCGTTAAGTTATGTCAGCGACCTTCGTTTTCCTGCGGATTTCTTCATTTCTGATTCGATCACGAGGGGAACGCCGAGCATAGCTCTTACAATCTTAACTATCTTGTATTGCAAGACACTAGAGCTTATTTTCTCAGGTTCAATAAATATTACCGTCTGCTTGAGGGATTTTTTTACTTAACAAACATACGAAATGTTACGTTTCAATTGTAAAACTTATCACATCCTACCAATTTTTAGCAACTAAAAAAGTCACGGTATGTATTCAAACTAAAAATGCTATTCTCTGTCATAGCAATAGGTATAAAGACTAAAACATTATAATCAGTCCGTCAGTTAAATTACAAAAAAATATTGGGCACGTATTTTTTTATTTATGAAATCAATAAAAATTGACAAAGAACCTGAGCAACAACAAACTATAAAGTTCAGGAGAGGGGGGTTGTGACGTCACTACTACGTAAAACTGTACTTAGAAGTGACGTCACACAAAATTTCAACGCGCTGTATCTTCGTCATTTTTTGCTTAAGAAACAAAAAAAATAGTTGTAAAATATTTTTGGTAATTTAACTGACGGACTAAATATTTTATTCTTCATGCTTATTGTCATATCATTATATGAGGACCACTATCGGACGTAGGCCTTCCTTAAGGAGAATTTCACTATTATCAACACAATTGGGATCAACGCTTAACGTAAAAGCTTTTTGCGTTTACATAACTAAGCAAACCTCCACTTGCCTAATAACATGCCTACTTATTGATAACCTTTGTCATTTTACTTCTATTGACCATTTTTATATTCAGTCTTTTATACAGATTCTCGAACAAAATGGTCCATCCTCATACTTTGCGTTAAGGGGTGTCCTATATCTTAACACAATAAGGAAAACATTTTTTGATGTTTTTTTTTTTCAATGATAGAATACAAACAGTATGTACAGGGTTATTTTTAAATCACCAACAACCTTTCAGGGAGTGAAAGTACTGATAAATAAACAACTTTTACTATGGGATCAACACTGAAATCGCGAAAAATTCAGCTGTTCAATACATTTGTCGGTCGAGGTAAGTGAACATAAATGTATGTAACAGCAATTTTTTTTTAACCCTGAATAATATCAATATTCCTCTAAAACGACTTTGTCTTAAGTGATTAGCCAATTTGTAAGACATACTAAGAGCACAAGTGTGTGAGTAAACACAGGTGTACTCTCTATTCTCTATCAAATTCAAATCTTATTCAAAAGCCGATGGGATGGTTATACCCACACGACAGGATAGACAAACTTAACTTAAGATTGCGTACCCACCGAGGTACGGGTGTAACACCATCAACTTCGTGACTTCGGGCTGGTACTTAGATTCTTATCGAAAGAAAATTTCTAGTAACACAATATTTTTACAAACCTGGAAATTTAACCTCGGACCTCAGTAGTTACGGTCGAACATATTACCGCTAGACCAATGAGGCAGTCTATATAGGTATAGTTATACATACATGCCGTGTGGTTTCCGGCTCAGAATAGACTACCCCATGTCCTCCCATGGGTGTCGTAAAAGGCGACTAAGGGACATGGCTGATGGATGGGCAGCAGCATCTATTAGCTCAAAGTTTACATCTTACTGCGATCACCAATCCGTCTGCCAAACGTGGTGATTATGGCAATATCCCTCTACGATCCTGGCTTGCCAAGGTCTGTTAAGAGGAGGCCCATGTACAGCAGTGGACGTAAACGGGCTGTTGATGATGATACAAACTGTATTTTTAACATTATGCACAGCGAAGGGATTAAAGCGAAAAATGGACTTACAGAAAGTAAAGCATTTAATTAACCCGCTAGTTCGCAAGATGCGGGTTCAGTAAATGTTTTTGTAAATTGCGCTTTTGAAGCTTTATTGGAATTCGATCCAGCCACTGTGAAAAAAAAAGACTTTGTATTTACATATTCATGTTTTGGATTCCAATGATGGTAAGAGACGGTGACGATATTAAAATATGGCAGATACTATAAGATAATTCTCTAATATATATGTTACCGGATATGTATGAAATCTAGGAATTGTACACAATTCCTAGGAAATATATACTCTTCCGAGCCTACTTAGGAAATGTGTAAAATAATGTTTCAAAGATTCCTTAATACACACATTTCCTGTGAAATGTATGTATTTCCTAGGAATTGTATATAATTCCAATATCGTATCAGGAAATGTATAAAAAGAATGCTTTCTGTAATAAAACATGTTGCTTCAACGAGAATAATATTTTTTATTAATACAAATAGATAACAATCATACCGTAAAATATGATTAATGTTATCTTACCAATTAAAGCTTCAAAAATCAACTAGGTATCTATTAACTTTTAAGGTGCATTTATCGGAAAATCACTGTTATCAGAAATTAATAAGAATCATATGTTGATCAACCTAGTTAGTTGATAAACGAGGTTTCGGGTGGTTATAAAAAAAATAACCTAAACCTACCCATTGATATTTCCGATTGCTATTTAGGAAATGTATAGATTTCCTAGGAAATATGTCTAATATAATTTATTTCACACATTTCCGGGCGATTTTAGGAATTACATACATTTCCTAGGAATTGTATACAATGACGGATTACATACATTTCCGTTAACATATATATAATCAATTATTGTTAAGTACAACGTCATTTCATTTCAGAGTTGTGGGTTCGATTCCCACGCCGTAAATAATTTAAAAAAATGGGAAATTTCTTTCCAGGTCTAGTTGGACGACGCGCCTCAAAAAACACGTGAAGTCATTATTCTCGATTATCATAAGATCATCTATCACAATCATATACGAGGGATTAGGAAGTATCTTTTCGCTCTGTGTTGGAATATAATCACCACCGCGAATCAAACCAAGCGTGGTGATAGTCATCACGCATCGTTCGATTAACAGACCCCCCGTGAAGGAGGCTCATATTGGGCCTTATACTGACTGATGGTGATAAAGATTTTGCATTTAAAAAAATCGTGAATTAAATTTCTCCGATCAGTCTCGCATGTGCAATGATCAATTGAATTATTCGGTAATAATAATAAAGACATTACGACTTAAGTAAACATTTTATTTCGATTTTGAAGACACTTAACATGTAATAGAAAAGGTAAAAATGTAGTTCAACTGCTGAATCTAAAACTAGTGGTTTTGGAACATTTCCTTAAAATTATTTCGAAATTTTCCAAACTAACACGTTTACGCACTTTGTTTTAAGGACCATACATTTTGTTCAAGAATCAATATAAAGGATTTTTGCGCACAAAAGTTATATAGAAGTAAAATGGAAAAGACTTAACTTGTAAATCATACATAAAGTGTATAGGACATTTTTTTTTTCAACATCCCATTTACATCCACGTCTTTACTCGAATCAATATAAAATTTGAAGTTACGGCTTAATTAAGATATAGATTTCATATTATGATGTTTTTTGTCATATTTTACAAATAATTCCATTTTCCATTAAATGCTAATACAACAGTAATTCTCATCTACTTAATAACCCAATCTGCCCGGCACCTTCTCAAATCGTGCCTAGCGCTGAATCAGAATCTGCCTTAAATAGCAATATTTAACGACGAGTTTTGCTTACCCCGCAACTTCTGTCTTGTAGAGCCGATGCATTAAAGCATATTGTTTTATTTGAAACTTATTGCTTTACAATATGATAGGATTCATAAAGCCTGACAAATGGAATTTCCTTCGAAAGAACTTTATTTCTCAGCTCGAGCGACTGTTAACAGTTATAGACCTATATCAAAGTTATTATCGTAATCTGAGATTTTCATCGTCACTTTTTTTTGACAGCAATATTTTATTATGTCATTGTATATCGCTCAACGTAAATTTGAAATAAATACCTATCTATAGCTGTAAGGCTAGTTGTTAAATCATTCGATGAACACCGCAAGCGCCCTGTTCACGCAAGCTTCTAATCAGAATTAAGAATCTTCCGACATCACGCAATCGTTGCCTTTAAAGGGCTTGCAGTCAGCCATTGCCACGCTAACCAACGACCTAATACCTCACTCCGCTTAAGGTTTCAGATCGATAAAAATTTACTTATGCATACCCGTTCTCCAACGTCACTTGCAATGATGGATTGAGCATATGTAGTTTGGTAGGACTGCGAAATAACGAATGTTGGAACGTTGAAACCACAAAATGTTCTTAAATAAATTAAAAGGAAAAATTTGATGATGACCGCAACTGTTTCCAGATCACTTAATACATATGAATCGTTTAGTTTTGATATAGATGCGTTTTGACATAAATATATGGTTTTAGCCTTAATATGGATAGGTTAAAAATAGAAACATTATTTTGAGTGAGCTTTTATGATATAATGAGTGACTCATTTTATCATAATTTACACAAAACTTTGACTAATTATACGTGTATCTTCCTCCCTATCTATTGCCGAAAACCGTGTGAAAATCACTTGTGTAATTTTTTAAATTCATGCTAACCGACAGATACTGCGGGGGACTTTGTTTAATAATATGTAATGAGTTGAAATAAATTTAATTGGGATTAATTGAGTTATTTTTCTATTTTTATTTCAGTTTACTTTGATATGCGTGGCTGCCATCATAGTTTTCCTCATGTTTGTTTTGTAAGAACAACAAAGCAAATCTTAAGCAATTTATTACGTTTTCTTACCAAGAAACTATTTATTATTTGCTATACTACTAACTATAGATTGTTATGGAACCTAAAAAAATCTGTAAAATACCATTTGAAACTTTATTTCTCGGGTGTAAAGGGATAACAAAATTACATCTCAGTACTACAAACGATCTAATTAATCTACTAATATATAAAGATGCAAAATTTGTTTGTTTGCTTGATCGCGCTAATCTCAGGAACTACTGGACCGATTTGAAAACTCATTAGTATTAAATAACCTATTCGAGAAAGTTCCCACGGGAAGGGAAACTGCGCGGGTGAAACCGCGCGCAGAATCTAATCTTTAACTATTTATGGTTATCCAAATGTATTTAACTCAAAAATATTTTGATAGTAAGCACTTTATCTACACCTACTTTAATTTTCTGTCCATTATACCTCCATTCCAACAGAAATACAATTTTAAAATCACTTTACAGTCATAAAACTGCCTTACACAAATGAGTTAAGATCAAAAATGTCAAGGGACAATGAAATGTAGACGTGGGTAATAAAATTATTCTATCTTACTTTTTCATTTCTTCAGTCGTTTTATGATCAGTCCGCTCTTTACATTTTATCAGTTAAATTGTGCCATAAACAGATGTTCTACAATTCCCTCGGTTGTAATTTTATTTATAAAAATGTTTAATGTATACATTTTCAAAGCAATAGCAAAGTTTTCACGTAATAGAATTTACTGAACCATTGATAAACTGAAAATGGCTTCCGTAAATCGTCTGTTCGACGATATAAAGATAAACTCCAAAGGTATCACAATAAGCCTTCACAATTGCAGGTCGAATCCACAATAAGACAATGTTTACTGAGCACACTGTCCTGATATTGTTCTGGAATTGCCGAAGCTATTCACATACAGAGCTTTACAAGAGCGAAATGTCTTCGTCGATTTGATACAAAAGTTATAAGTGTAGGAGTCTTTCGTAGGCCGATATCTGGAGCGTCTCGACCCACCACTCGCGAGCAATCTGTTTACGTAACAGGCCCGTTATGTTCGGCGAGGGTTCCCGTAGTAGACGTTAAACATATTGCCTCATAAATCGTGAGAATCCCGGCAAGCGCTACACCCGTACCGGTGTCGATTTGACTACGTTTCCTTTACGATTCTACCATATTGAGCGATCGAGCTCAACATTTAAATATCACTACATAAATTGGCGCAACATATAAGCTCGTATATTAGTTCAGTCGTGACAAATATGTTATATTAATAGTCGTTGAAAGTAGAACGTAAATATTAAAAATAAGCGCCAGACAAGTCTATTGATTTAATAAACTAGTATTTTGTAGAATAAACACAACACTCTACCACGATATTTTTCAGACACTTTGGTATATTGAGATTGTTTAGATTATTATAGACTTTAGAGAGGAAAGATTATTGTGTTGCTAAAATAATATTCCATTTACGGCACAGTTGTAGTTAATCTCTGGATCTACGAAAAAAAATTTGAAAACGTTGAAAATACTAATAGAAAAATTAATTGCGAGTATCATAAGCTTTATTTTATGCGATGGAAGAGGAAGGAGGGTGGAGATGAGTATCAGCCAGAGTGTCGTATATTATGTGTTGCCGATTCTTTTTGTTAAACTCTGGCGAGTCACTTAAATGTCGCCTGGAAGCACTCGTTCCAAGCCAAATGTGATAAACGTTAAGACATACAATTTTAATGTATTGTTACCACTTCTTATACATTTTTATTACATATTATTATAACGAAATGAATGCAAAAGAATGTATTAAAGAAAGTAATCTAGTATATGTCGGCGTACACACATTGTAGGCTTTAGTAATTTCCTGTCGCAATATGCACCAGTTCGTCGTTTATTAGAAATTTCTAATAGATACTATGACCATAATGAGTTATAAATGTCCGCTGCAATCGAGTTTTTTTCTTAATATCAATTCATCAATATATCTATTCTAATATTATAAAAAGGAAAGATTTGATTCCTTGTTTTTTTGATTGTATTGAATAGGCTACGAAACGCGTGGACCGCGTTGAAAAAAATTTGATGACAAAGGCTATATTTAATGATGAAGTTTCTACGGGAACGGGAGTTACGCGAGTGAAACCGCGCGCGGAAAGCTTCGCCTTTCTGGATAAATGTACTATAACTAACTAACATTGTTTTTTATTTTAATCGGAACATTTGTTCCTGAGATTAGGGCATTCAAGCAAACAAACAAATTCTTCAGCTTAATATATATAGTATAGATAAACAATGCTTATTACAAAGCATAAGTATAGTATAATATTGTATTTCTACGATGGTGAACCTCATTTGTATGGAGAGTCATATACCAGCCGAGGGACACATCTTATATAAACGTAATGGCTACATAATGTGACTTTTCAGAATTCCGTGGCCAACAAATGTCGGTTTTAGTTTTATCGAGTACGTCTGTTTGTTGCCGCGGCCCAGTTTCGCGATATTAAATTTTATAAAGGTTTCACCCGCGTAACTCCCGCTCCCGTGGGAATTTCATAATTAAATATAGCCTATGTCACTCAGGGTGAATGTAGCTTTCCAATGGTGAAAGAATTTTTGAAATCGACACAGTAGTTTTTGAGTTTATTCATTACAAACATACACACACAAAAATACAAAATACAAATCTTTACTCTTTATAATATTAGTATAGATAAGAATGCTGGTAATTTAATCTTGGATTCTTCTCGACGTCTTGCCGCGGTGAAGCCTCCATCGCATGCCACGCTGGCTCAGAAGATGAAAAAACGAAATTAAGGCTGGAATAAACGAACTACTGCATGTGTGATCAAAAAGAAGAAACAAAATGTGGCTTTTAAATAATACTAGCATCCCGCGCGCGGTTTCACCCGCGTAATTCCTGTTCCCGTAAGAAAGATTTTTTCAAGTGGGATCCGTAGTTCCTGAGATTAGCGCGTTCAAGCAAACAAACAACTCTTCAGCTATATACATATATTAGTATCGATTAAATAAATATGCGATCGTATCATTTAAAATTTTCTTACAGCAAACCTAGGTAGGAAAAAAAATCTTCTTGAAAATTCGATTGCAAAATTTGTCCGGAACATACTAAACGTTGCAAGTAATCTAAACTTCGGTCGCTACATCGGGTCCATTGCAAACACTGCAGCCAAAAACTTGGCATTCTCTCCAAGGTCCTCACCTCACCTTACCGGTACTTCACATCGGAGCAGCTCTGAAGTCTTTACAGAGCTCAAGTAGGTATGCTTCTCAATGGAATACTGTTCTCATCTTTGGGACAGACCCACTGCTAGATATTAGTTGGATGCTCTGGACTCATTGGAGCGCCAAGCGAAGAGAGTCATAGGCAATAACTCACTTGTGGAGGCAAGTTTTCAGAGCCTTGAACACCGTAGAAGAGTAGCCTGCCTATCGGTTTTTTATCGGTTACATTTCGGGGAGTGTGCGGAGGTGCTGCATAACCTGATACCCCCTTCACCTTTCCATCACCGGATGACTAGGCGCGGCAAGTGGTTTTACCCTTTTGTTGTAGACATTCCGCACGAAGCGACTACTCTGCCGGGGTCAGTTTTTCCGGAACGCTATAATCTGGACATCTCTAAGACTATAGTGAACAGACACTTTCTAGGCATGCGTGTATCATCTTAGGCCTTATCTTAGCCTTCCATAAAGCGAGATTATGGTCAAATGTAATCCTAAGTTTAATATAAAAAAAAAGTTAAATAAAGTAGGTACTATTCTGATAAGCTATTAAGAATGCAAATATTTAGGTAGACCACAGCAGTCAAATTCTAAGGACATCTGGACATCTGCAGTTTACATTCTATAGTGCGCTCTTTTACTTTTGGTAGGTATTCATATAAATCCGGCAGGACGGGTAATAGCGATTGGACTGATGAGATCTCGGAGTGCGTTGGAGAGTACGGTAATTTGTTGGTCCTACACCTGTGTAGGACCAACAAATTACCGTACTCTCCGACGCACATCTGCAACTACTACCAAGTAGAAAATTTTTAGTAACAAAAATTTTTGTCCCACCCAAGATCAAACAGGGAACCTCGATAAGGTTTAACGTAGAAAAAAAATATAAATAAAAATAAATAATAACTGTCACATAAAGTTATTGACTTACTTAGATTTACCATACAAAGTTCTAGTTGAAAACTCATTGCATTTTATCATTTACTTTTTTTAACTAAGTTAGACCGTAACGTAGTCCCAAATTCTAGTCCTGGATCGAAATATTCAGTTACTAGAAATTTCCTCTCGAAAACATCGTGGTAGTAATTAGTTTAATAGATACATAAATAAGTACTTAACAAATCTCCCGTAATACATTATTTAAGAAAACCAATTCGCAGGTGTAAGCATGTTTATGTTGAAAAGCCGTACCCACAAAAGTAGGTTAAACTTAGTTTTGGTGGTAAGTTGGTGCAAGATTAGACATCGCAACACGCAGCTTACATGCTTCCTATAGCACGATACAACTGTTGCAAAATTGCTTTTGTTCTTCGATAAATTAGAAATCCTTCCCGTACATTTAGGGTCGTAAAAGTTTTTAAGGCTACACGACAAATAGTCATTACTAAACACTTACTGGATGTGAGTCCGATACGATGTTTATACGAGTTGTGGGTTATTTGCGGTACTTTGAAGATTGTGACAATTCCAATATTAAACTAAACAAAGAAGAACTCGATTTCAATAACCGTAATCAACCGAATATAGACGAGTTCTACGAAGGAATCGATATATTTAGTAATTTTTTTTTGAAGCGGCCGTAGCCTTTGGGCTAGGTCTTCGGACTTGTGATCTTGAGGTCACTGGTTCGAACCCTACCCATTGCACTACCGACGTGAACCCACTCGTAACACAAGCATTTTAGCTTAGCACGAGGGGTTACCAAGAATACTAGTAGAAAGCAAAACTGTACTAGTAATCTTAAAAAAAAATGTTTATATTAGGTCTTTACCTATGAAATTGCCGTTCTGCAGTACTGGCCATTTCAAATCTAATTTTGGCTAAGAATTCTAATTTCAAATGAATTTTATTTTAAGAGATGGATTTTTTTTTCCAAAAGTAGTCATTTGTTTAGTGATTAATGCGTAATAACCTCGAAAAAAAACAGATGTATCACCTCCTCAGTGTATAAGCTACTGAGAAATGTACCTATAACATTAAGTACCTAGCTACAATAACTAGACCAACAAATCTAGTTGCGGTTAAATTATTATAATACACCATTTATTAATGTAGCGTATTTATTTTTTTGCGTTAGCTAGGTATACATTTTTCAAATAGCTTTGATAAATTATACATCCAACTGAAAAAAACGTTTCACGCCTAGCATTTCACGAGCTATCTAATTTGAGCTAAAGCAAATGTTTAACTAGATTCTTTATACACTAAAATATTCAACGTTTTTATTGCGCGTACGTTTTCGCCACAATTGGATTCATTTATTTTACTTAGTAAATTCTGCTACTAACTGCATGTTTTGCTGACAGCTAAAATATTATTTTATAATATTATTTTTGACTGCACCGAACTGAGACCTGGTGTTCGAGGTTCCATTCCCACCCGGGACAATTATTTGTGTGAATCACGAATCATTGGTCTGAGCCTAGACGTGCTTCGTGTCCGAGAATTATGCGTTTGTAAAGTTCTCCGCGACACTGGGTTTTAATTCCCTAGTGCGGGAGTTGTCTTTTAAGAGAAAGAGATCATAGTTGTCCCACACGGTTTCAACTGCGTAGGATCCGTTCTCGTCAGGACCTCGTCTAAAAGAATGCCGTGTGACAATCACAACTAATGTCGCGTTTTATTGATAGATATAATTTCGAAAACGATTCAGTAGATCCAGAGATTATCATCTACCAACTTACAAACTTTACCTCCATGTAATATTGATATAGATAGTATTAATAAACTAGCTTCCCGAGCGGTTTCACCCGTGTAGCTCCCGGTCTCGAGGGAACTTTATAACAGAAATAGCCTATAGCCTATTTCCATAAAATGGCTATCTAACACTGAAAGATTTTTTCAAAACGCTCCTGAGACTGGTTCAAGCTTACAAACAAACAATCTGTTCAGCTTTATATCCTAGTATAGATTAGTATCAAGTTATAATTAATAGAGTCAGGAGTAACTTAGTAACTTGCGGAAATCCATATTAATCTAAATTAAAAGACAAAATATCTAGCTTTAAGAAATACAATCACTAACAGATGATCCCGGTCTTCGGCTGGTAATTGTATTCTTTTTTTTATGTTCTTATTATCCTATCCCGGAGGGCGAAGTGGAAATTGTTTTTATTTAGAGAGATTTTTGAGCAATTAACACTAGATATTTTGTCTCTTTCACTTATTATCAAGTTCTTAATACAATGCCAATACTCTGTTTAATTGATGTAGATTTTAATATTGTTTCTTATCTATATATATTTTTTTCTAAGAGGGGAAATACATTAGTACCACTGCGATGGTGGCGGGATATGCATTACTCCACTCACCATTATAATTATGCTGATCATACCACAAGGAGTGGGAATCTTCCCACTAGAAAGCCCGGGTTGAGGCAGCAATTGGTTGAAGTTCCCGAGATTCTGACTAATCTTTATTGTTCCACAGCTAGTTTACGTTCACAGCTGAACACTGGCCTTCTTACAAACCTTAGCAAGCCAGGGTCGTTGAGAGATATTGCCATAATCATCACGCCCCCTGCGCCCGGCAAAAGGGTCGGTTATCGCAATAAGATGTTAAGTAGCCTGGAATTGATAGACACTGCAGCCAATCCATCAGATGTATGTCCTTTACTTACCTTTTACGACGCCCATTGGAAGATATCGGGTGGTCTATTTTGTACCGGCCATAGCCCAATGGCTAGGGGCGTCGAACTTCTGATCTTGTTGCCGCCGCCGGTTCGATCCCCACCTATTGTACTACCGACGTGAATCCACTCGTAACACAAGCATTTAGCTTTGCACGAGGGATTAATAAGATTTCCAACTAGTTGACCGCAAAACTCTGCTAATAATCTTTAAAAGAAAATACACACGACACATCATATTGGACACAACAAAATAATCACACAACTAGTACAACAACATTTTTTTTACGATTCTATCTTATCTTAACCTTAAAAAAAATGTGGTACTACATATAAATCATTTTTTTTATCACTACCAGCTACCAAGCTTTCAGTAGTTGTCATAAACTTGCTGGACAATACTTTGATATCTTTAGTAGGTTTGTTGTAGAACTTTATACATTGCCCCGTAAAAAGTTACTTAAGTAGCACATGATGTCATGTAATGGAAGTTTATGTTTACAACTGCTTTTTATGGTATGGGTATGCAATGTTTCTATATTTTATGGACATGAAGATAAATTTGTAATATTGAAAAAAAACTCTTCTTTGTCTTTGAACTAAGTTTAAATATATTTATTGAAATTGTGATTTCTCTTAGCTTTCTGATTCTGATTTCTCTTTTAATGATAAAATACATATTTTTATCACTTAGATTATATTATATGATTACAAGAAAAAAGAAAACTACAACGTGATAGTTTAAGAATTCTCGAGAAAGCTTTCTTCGACGTAAAACTAAATCAATATCAAAGATTCGCTTAAATGTCTCACTTTTTAGGTTAGACGCAGAGCCTATTTTACTTGTTATTTTTTTAACCATATAACAATATACACAGTAAATGTATATAATAAATAATAATGTATGTAAAACGAAGTATATAAGTTGGTATAAATGGCCTTAATCTTCATTTATTTAAAATAGGTATTATTTATAAATGTATTTTTCCTTCACTAGGGGAAAATAAATTACAGTATCGCAGGGGACTCCACAAACACATTTGACGGACATATAGTACACGCATACTCAAAACAACTATCCATGATTCACACAAATAATTGTACCGGTAATTAAACCCAGACCATCAGGTCTCAGGACCAACTACTCTAACCATTGAGTTACGAGTGTAGTCCAAATGTTATTTTGACCACTCTGCTCATCATCCAGCTCACCATAAAGCCATCATTTTTCCTCTTAATCGCAGTATTTAACCACAAAATTCAATATTACCGTTTGTTCACACAAATGATGAGACCGCATAGTGTTCTCATGCATATAGATTACAAAGCCGTAACTTGCTTGTATGTAACTTTTAAAGTAGGTGCAAACAATGTTAAATGAAGTTGATATTACCACATATTAAAAGTGATATAAATCTGAGACGCTGAAGATTTTGTTCGTTTGATTTTTTGTTTACTTGACGCGTTAATCTTATGAACTACTGGTCCAATTAGAAAAATTCTTTCAGTGTTAGAGAGCCCATTTATAGCGGAAGGCTTATAGCTTAGCTTAAAGCTTATTATGGAAAAATATAGCTATAGGCTATAGGCTTATTTTATTATGAATTTCCCACGGGGATTGAAAATACGCGAGTGAATTCGCTCGCGGGAATCTAGTGTTATATAAAAATACCCTTAAATTTTATTTATTTGTTCTAATAGACAAATAAATACAAACTTAAAAGTCTATTTGTTATGTCAAAAATAACAGGATTTTAAAACATGAATATGATGTAGGTATTTTAATTTAATAAGCTTTAACAGCAAACAATTTTTGTCTGACAGTCTGTCTGTATATGTGTTTGTTTGTTCCGGCTAATCTCAGTAGTTAGCGGTTTTGACGGGACTTTTAATGGTGAATAACTAATTTTATAAGGTGTAAATTATGATGTCTACATGATGTCTACGTGTCATGATGTCTGTCTGGTAGTTTGTCCATGTATTCCGACTAATCCCCAAAAATGTAGTATCATTTTATAGAAAGATAGCTAATCAAATTCTTATTTTAAGTGGACAATGTCACAAGCAGCTGTTAGATGTATGTAATATAAAATTCCTTTTTCATAAAATTATTTATTGGCGTTTT
Source organism: Nycteola revayana (assembly GCA_947037095.2). Classification (NCBI taxonomy): domain Eukaryota; kingdom Metazoa; phylum Arthropoda; class Insecta; order Lepidoptera; family Nolidae; genus Nycteola; species Nycteola revayana. The sequence continues at coordinate 5,061,981 of OX344838.1, forward strand.
TATTTTTAACTTGCCTCCTAAAGTAAAGTTATCACACCTGACTCAACTAAATTAAAACAAATGTCAACTGTAGCGGCCGTAGCCTAATGACTAGGGTATCGGGCTTGTGATCTTGTGGTCGCCGGTTCGATCCCCACCCATTGCACTACCGTTGTCAACCCACACGTAACACAAGACTTTTAGCGAGGGGCAAGAATACTAGTAGACTGCAAAAATGCCGCTAGTAAGCTTTTTTAAAAAAAAACGAATGTCATACAATATTACATTGAAATCGTGAAGCAGGATTTAAATATAAAATGTTATTCTAGAAAAATGAATGAAATGCTGAGCCGTTTTACTTCTACGCAATACAATACCTGTCAAGAGCGAGACAAGCCCGCCAATTAGTATTCTGAATTAACAAGTAGTATATCCAGGACAGCCTGCATGTTCTTTACATTACATTTCTATCAAATGATCCATGTCGTAGTAAATTTTATTTTGTCTATAGGTACTTATATACTAATACTAATAATATTATAAAGAGGAAAGATTTGGTCGTTTGTATGTGTGTTTGTATTGAATAGGCTCCGAAACTGCTGGACCGATTGGAAAAATGACATAGGCTATATTAAATTATGAAGTTCCCACGGGAACGGGAGTTACGCCGGTGAATCCGCGAGCGGGAAGCTATAAATGAATACAAACATTCAGATCTATAGACAAGTTATATATAAATATATATTTATAACGATGAAGAATTAGTTTGTTTGCTTGAACGCACTAAACACAGGAACAACGGGTCCGGTTTAAAAAAATATTTCAGTATTAGATAGCCCTTTTATTTTATTTATTCTTTATTGTACCTACACATAAAAGACAATTTAGGTAAAAATATCATTTAAAGATGATGTACAATGGCGAGCTTAACTCATTAATGAGTTTTTTATTTATCGAGGCCGGATATCCTACTAATATGTATTATAAACGCGAAAGTTTGTAAGTATGGATAGATGGATGGATGTTTGTTACTCTATCACGCCAAAACTACTGAACGGTATTGGCTTGAAATTTGCACCGGGATAGATTATACGCTGGATTAACATATAGGCTACAAAACATCACGCTCCGACCCACTGGAACTGAGTTAGGCGGGTAAAACCACTGGGCACAGCTAGTAGGCTATATTTTATTATGAAGTTGCCATAGGAACGGGTGTTATGCGGGTGAAACCGCGCCCAAGAAGCTAATGATTTATATGAAAAATAATATTTTGCACCCGAGCTCTCTTAGGAAAGAGAGATTTGGAATAGTTACGCCAAGTCTGTATTAACACAAAGTTCATGACAACTTAATATAACGGTGAGATTTAGCTAGTGTTAAAGTTACATTGTAACATATTAATACAGCTGTACTGATGGCACCCTACGCCCTGTGAGTTCGATTATATTATCGACTATAGTACAAACAAGTAAATAACATGGTTCACTTGTTTTTCACAACGATCCACTCACTGATAATTCAACATAAAACAGTTTTGGCATTTTTGCTCCAATTTTTTGTGGTATATACTAAATAATATGAGCTATCATCATCATCATCAACAGCCCGTTTACGTCCACTGCTGAACATGGGCCTCCTCTTAACAGACCTTGGCAAGCCAGGATCGTAGAGGGATATTGCCATAATTACCACGCTTGGCAGACGGATTGGTGATCGCAGTAAGATGTAAGCCTTGAGCTAATAGATGCTGCTGCCCATCCACCAGCCATATGTCCCTCAGTCGCCTTTTACGACACCCATGGGAGGACATGGGGTGGTCTATTCTAAGCCGGAAACCACACGGTAATATAAGCTATACTATAAATAAAATGAATTGGTAAACGTTCATACATAACTTGATAAAAACTTCACAAATTTGGTAAATTCGTTTTAATTGTATTCGTTATTATGAGGACACGAAAAATCGTTTGTATGAAAAATATTTTGGATAATCCACGGCAAATGACAATACAACCTGCGGGCACGGGTGACGCCGGGCATGAATAGCTAGTATAATAAGTATAAATAAGTATATAATAATATTATTTTAGCTAACGCAAATCCTAAATAAAAAAAATAGTAGAATATTAAAAATGTGTAAAACTACTAAACTCCAATTATACACTGTAGAAACATTTTACAAAGTTTTTTACTACATTGATGACCGCAATAATAAATGAACACCATTGACACCTAGAATTCGGTTACGTATTTCCATTATCTTCATAGAAAATGGGTACTTTATTTGGAATTGGTTCACGCCTTCCTCGTTGGCGCGACCGATTACGAAAGCAGTCTGTATGTAAAATAAGTGTGGGCTTAAGAATGGTTTTTCGGGTCAAGAATATAGGCTGTCGGTTTTTGCGCCGAATTTTCCCGACCTAAGGCCAGATTTAAATCCACTAACATTTTATTTCACTTACCAATACCATGATACCCAATACCTGCGTATGTTTCGCTTCTTCACAGTGTTTTATCGAACAACTTTTATTCTAACATACCGCTGCGGCGCCCCATCGTAGCTCAACGGAAACATAAAATAAAGGAAGTTTGCCCAAGATAAACGATAATTCTTTGGAAACCAGTATTTCAATAAACAATTTGTCTTTGTTCCATGTAAAGAATAAAAAGTAATTTAGAATGGAGTTTCTTATCGTATTATTTTTATACTAGGCTGCTTATAAATAAAAGTTAAGTAATTTGTAAATGCTTTAGGTCCTAAGAGATTTCAAAAGGAAATAAATGGAATTACTATTCAGTTTTTTTAACATTAATTAATTAAAAGCAAGTTCCGTTTGTGTTATAGATATTTGATGTATTAAAACTTACGAACTAATTAAAACCAGACAAGTGCGAGTCTAAATAGCGCAATCGGGAGGATTCCGTAAAAAAAATTCCTTCACTAATGCTGTGACCTAGACCTAAGAGTTTTCTGTTAAATTTCATGATTGTTTTTCAATGGAAAGTCCCCTTTAAGTATACATTATATAGGTTTTAGTTTCGACAACTGTTTATAAAACTTGAACGATTTTATCGTCATATTGCAAAAAGTGTTTTATTTTATTTTATGTGCAGAATTAACGAAGCTATTTATGTTCATTTTATTGTGATCTAGTTTCATTTTATTTAGTTCTATCACAAAACCATGGCTCTAAATATAAACGAAACATCGAGTTAAAGCTGGTTTATAGCACATGTCAAACTAAAAAAAAAAAGGATTTTCAATTCTTTTCATTCTAGACATTATTTTTCAATGTACAATTAAGAAGTTAGTACCTCGGGTTTACAGTAAGTACCTAATACTCGTCGATGTTATTTTTTGTATCTACGCTTAAACGGGGCGGTGCTCACTTTTACACCTAATGAAAGATAATTTGGCCCGAAGAGACAGTAATATATAGGCAGCTAAAACTATATTATACGCAGTTAAGACTGAGTATTAGCTTGTGCAATCGGAAGTGATTCGGTTTTAAGTTTTCCTAAAGACCAATGTGCAATCTTAACTCGAAAGAAAGCTCACAACCACCTATATTCTAGCAAAATTTAAAGACGTTTATATATAATTGCATGGCGTTAATACAAAGGGAATAATGAATCGTTGTTGATTGCATATTTTACTGTAAAACTTTAATTAAAATCTTTTCATTATAATATAATTCTGCCTTTTAGTATAAAATAAACACCAGTTACGAACAGAGCTAGAGTTAGAATTAAAATTACAATCATTCATTTCGATAGCATACTTCGAAGTAGTACAAAGATGATTCCAGAATACTATCTCGCGTTGTAAATCGATATCTTATGAAAATATCAATGAGCACAGCTGACTCATGACGCGGTTCTCAGGCAAAGGCATAGCAAAGGTAAGTAAACTCCGATAAGGGCGGAAGTGAGGGCATCGGCCCGCTATTTGATAAAACAACACCTGCTTTGTACGCCTATAGATAAAGTGACTGCAAACGGAAGAGGACGAATGCGTTCATTGAAAGTTGTGTATTTTGCAAGTTTGATGTTTGTTTTCTACGATAAACACTGAATCTCATTTATGACACGTCTAACTTTACGGAAATTATTAACTGTGATTTTAATTCGTCTAATAAAGAAAAGAAAAATGTTTATAAATTCATTTAAATTCGTTTTGTACGAGTATAAGCACAATTTATTTATTTATTGTGTAAGTGTTATTATAAAAAAAATAACTTAAGCAATATCTAGGTGTTAGTCTGGCGAGGAAGTTTTATTTTTACTTATTTAAACTTTAAGCACGTTATAACTAAGCGTTCAGAGGCGGACTTAACGCCAAAGGAGACATCTAGTTAACACAATCTAGTAACAATGATAAGCCTGTTAAATATCATATTAACAAGATAAATACAGATTTGGTAATTTGATTAACGCCTGCCTGCATGTCTCTCAATTAGTACGCATATAAGTTGCACCATAAATCGGGAGCAAGCTTCGACCATTAATATATTTAATTAAGAACTGAAATTATACAACATTTCAGTTCTTAATTAATTATATTTATAGTTATTTATAATTAAATATATACAGGTATTTTGATATTAAGTAATCTGCTTCAAATTCTGAGATTATTGACGTTAAATTGGAGGAAGCAGGTAATATTTAAATACTGATACCAGCTTAACGTGTGTACAGTTATATATTTTAATTGTTTATGTATAGTATTTTATTTTATATTGTATAGTATTATGTATGTAATATGGGTCTTTGTTACCTGAAATAAATGAATAAATTAAAAAAATAACACACTAAAATGAGGATTTATTTATTGAACCTCTTATCATGCTTGTTTTATTTAAAAAAGGATATTTAACTCACTTTTCTTGTAGACAAAAAGTATTTTTTACACACTTTTTTTAATATTAAACGACAATTCACACACAATTTATCCTTTTTTATATATCTGTTCTTTTTTGTATATATGTGGATGTACATATATTTATATCTGTGAACTATATTTATGTATAAACTACACACGAAACGTCACACGTCTTCTTTCATTTACTGTTTCCTATCGCGGGTCTGCTGGAAGAAATTTCTTGTGAAATAAACTGTACCTTTGTGCTATTGTGTCCTTATTTTTTTTTATTCCGTGTGTCCGTAAATTATTAATTAAATAAAAAATAAAAAAACACGGGCATGCATAAGCATAGCCAGTATAAGACCGACTATCCGTGCTTCACACATAAGTATAACGGTCCCAGGTTACCTTTTAATACGGCCACGGCTCGCCTTTATGCCCGGTAGCAAAAGTATCGTGGCTTAGTGAACAAATGTCCATCCTAAAACAAAATCGAACTCACAACACCAGATCTCAGAAGCAACTACTCTTACAATTGAGCCGAAATGTAGTCAATTATAAGTGAAATTACAAAATAAATTGAAGACTGAACTCCCAATACGTAGAACAGATTTAGAGCCACAAAAGTATACTTTGAATTAAATTAAAATAACTAGTCTTAAACGAGTACCATAACATTTTTTGCTTTCATATCTGACCCTACATTTTTTTTTAAGATTACTATCAGAGTTTTGCAATCTACTAGTATTCTTGTTAAACCCTCGTGCTAAGCTAAAATGCTTGGGTAAATGGGTGGGGTTCGAACCGGCTACCTCAAGATTACAAGTCCGGCACCCTAGTCATTGGACACGGCCGCTTATATAATTCTTAGCAGATTTAGTCGTAGCAAAAGCATTTTGCGTCACATAAAATAAGTTATAGACACCGCACATTTTATTTTAGCAATTCGCGTCGAGGCCGAGTGTATCATTGCTGTTTTACTACATCGTTATCATCAGCTCATAACAGTTTCTACTAGACAAGACACTAAGGAAATGCCAGTCAGTAATCACCGCAATTTGCTGGCTAAATGGTTATGGCTTTGACGCTATTGTCCATTTCATCCATTTGTTGGTCCTACTTTAATATACGCTTCGTTTTTAGTATTCCGTAACCGAATGGTAAAAACGGAACCTTATTACTAAGATTCCAATGTATGTTAGTCTGTAGGTCAGTCACTAGGCTGTATCTCATGAAGCATTAGCTAAAATATGTAAAAATTGCTACAGATATATATCTCATCATCATCATCATCACCAGCCTGTTGTAGTCCACTGCTGAACATAGGCCTCCCCCATCGATTTCCAGCGGGAACGATCGCTAGCGGCCTGCATCCACCGACTTCCTGCGACCTTTATGAGGTCGTCGGTCCATCGTGCAGGCGGTCGTCCTACGCTGCGCTTGCCAGTACGTGGTCTCCACTCGAGAACCTTTTTGCTCCATCGGCCGTCAGTTCTTCGAGCTATGTGTCCTGCCCATTGCCACTTCAGCTTGCTTATCCGTTGAGCTATGTCAGTGACCTTCGTTCTCCTGCGGATCTCTTCATTTCTGATTCGATCACGCAGGGAAACGCCGAGCATAGCTCTTTCCATAGCTCGCTGAGCGACTTTGAGCTTTCTTATGAGGCACACAGTAAGAGACGACGTCTCAGATCCATATGTCATCAATGGTAACACACATTGATTAAAGACTTTGGTCTTCAGGCACTGAGGTATTTTGGACGAGATCTCTCGAAGCTTCCCAAACGCTGCCCAGCCGAGTCGGATTCGACGATTGACCTCTTTCTCTAAGTTGGTCCTACCTAGTTGGATCGTTTGACCTAGATATATGTATTCGGTCACAACTTCGAGAATGGAGTTCCCAACGGCTATAGAGTTGGGCACTACATGGGCGTTATGCATGACTTTCGTCTTGCCCATGTTCATTCTAAGCCCAACTTGTTGAGAAACTCCATCGAGGTCATTGAGCATCTGTCCAAGGTCCTCCAGCGATTCTGCCATGATCACTATGTCGTCGGCAAATCGAAGGTGAGTGATGTACTCGCCATTTATGTTGATGCCGTGTCCTTGCCATTCCAGGAGCTTGAAGGCGTCCTTCAGAGCAGCCGTAAAAAGTTTGGGAGATATAACATCTCCCTGTCTTACGCCTCTCCGTAGCGGGATTGCCTTCGTACATTGGCCCTGTACTCGGACCGACATGGTGGCGTTTTTGTACAAGCACTTCAGCACTTCAATGTACCGATAGTCGATACGACACCGCTGAAGAGACCTTAGAACCGCCCAAGTTTCGACCGAATCAAAGGCTTTTTCATAGTCCACAAACGCCAAGCATAGGGGCTGATTATACTCCTCGGTCTTCTGTATAATCTGCCGCAGCGTATGTATGTGGTCTATGGTACTAAAGCCTTTTCGGAAGCCGGCTTGTTCGGGAGGCTGGAAGTCATCGAGCCTGTGTTCGAGACGATTTGTGACGACCCTCGAGAACAGCTTATAAACATGGCTCAGCAATGTGATGGGTCTATAATTCTTCAACATGGTTTTGTCACCTTTTTTGAAGAACAGAACCACCACACCTCTGCTCCATGATTCTGGCGTTTGTCCCTCGAGTAAGACGGAGTTAAAGAGCTTCTGAAGGACTTTAAGTATCGGTGTTCCACCCGCATTCAGAAGCTCAGATGTGATTCCGTCATCACCTGGCGCCTTGTTGTTTTTAAGCTGTTTAAGGGCCATCCTAATCTCGTATAGGCTGATGTCCGGGAGATCTTCGGTATTGTGTCGGGTGAGCCTTGCTCTGGGGTCTTTGGCTTGGCTGTTAGCGGGCTTGACTGTTGAGGCATACAGCTGATTATAGAACCTCTCTATCTCCCGTAAAACCTCTGGCTTACTCGACGTCACTTCCCCATCTTCCTTCTTCAGCTTTGTCAACTGGCTTTGCCCAATAGAGGTGTCTCTTGCGAACACTTTGGAGTCTTGGTTTCGCTCTATCGTCTCCTTAATACATTTTGTATTATAGGAGCGAATGTCGTGTCGCAATGACGTTAAGATATGTCTATTGAGCTGCCTAAATGACTCCGCATCGTCTGGAGTCTGGAGCATCATCGTACGTCGTTTAGCCATGAGGTCCCGGGTATTAGTGGATAGTTTCTGAGGTCTATTGCTAGGGTGGGGTTTAAAATATTTAAGCCCCACCGTATGCACAGTGTCTACCAGCCCGCTGCTGAGATCGTCCACAGATTCGCAGCTATCTAGACATTCGAAGCGATTACTTAGTTCGATCTGAAAGCTCTCGGGGTTTTGGATGTGTGCTTTTGAAGGTCGGAGCGTAGACTTCATCAGACGGGATCGTTCTAATTTGACATTAATATTTAACGTGCCTCTAACTATTCGGTGATCACTTCCGGTTTTAACCCTGTGAATCACAGAGACATCATTAAATATTTGTCTTTTGGTTGTCATGATGAAGTCAATCTCATTTTTTGTGGAACCATCAGGGCCCATCCAGGTCCATTTCCTGTGAGGTGGCTTCTGGAAGAAAGAGTTCATCATATAGAGTCCCTCTTTCTCCAGGAAATCAGCCAACCTCTGACCCCTTCGGTTCCGTTGCCCATATCCATGCAACCCCACTCTCATCTCATCATCGCCTCGTTTACCCAGTTTAGCGTTGAAATCCCCCATAACAACGGTGTCGTCAAGACCCACGTCTTGGAGCTATGTATGGCTTTACTAATATCCTCATACATAGCTTCCACTTCTTCGTCCGAGTGTGTTGAGGTCGGTGCGTAAACCTGTATAACCTTCATCTAAAAACCGGCCAAGTGCAAGTCAGACTCACGCACGAAGGGTTCCGATTGATAGTTTTATCATTCTCTTATTTTAGAAGTTACAGGGGGGGGGGACACATATTTTACCACTTTGGAAGTGTCTCTCGCGCAAACTATTCAGTATAGAAAAAAATGACATTAGAAACCTCAATATAATTATTGAAGACCTATGCATAGATACCCCAAACGAATGGGTTTGATGAAAAAAAAAATTGTATTTCAGTTCTAAGTATGGGAAACCACCATTTTTTTTTTTTGTGAGAAAATCTTTATGCAATTCACAAAAAAACACATCTACTTACCAAGTGGCGTTTTTTGCCATTTGGCTACGGAACCCTAATAATAAAATAATAATAAATTTTACATACATACATACATATAATCACGCCTTTCTCCCATGGGGGTAGGCAGAAACTACAGAACGCCACCTGCTACCATCCTTACACACTCCCTTTGCCTCGTCCACGTTCATACATCTGGTCATACACGCACGCCGGTTGCGAGTACTACGCACCTGACCTTTCTGGAGAACATCACCTATGAGGTCAGTGTACGTCCTTCTAGGGCGTCCTCTCCCGGCGTTTTCACTCACATCTGCCTTGTAAATACCTTTTGTTACTCCCCTTTCATTCATCCTTTCCACATGACCAAACCACCTAAGCATACTCTTTTCAATGTTTGTCACTACATCTTCTTTTAAACCGCAACGTTGTCTAATAATATCATTCCTCAATCTATCATTTAGAGTTACACAACATGTACTTCGTAAAGAATGCATCTCTACAGCATTTATCCTACTTTCATGTCTCTTTTGCCACACCCAGCATTCACTGCCATACATAAGCGTAGGCACCAGAACACCATTGTGAACAGCCAATCGAGCCTTTGTAGACATCGACTTGCTGTCACAACCGCGTGTATAGCACCATTTACTTTATTTCCCGCATTTGCTCTTCTTTCCACATCGGCATCAATCTTTCCATCTCTTGTGAACATACTTCCTAAATACACAAACTCATTTACTTGCTCCACACTTTTATCAATAATTTTCACATCACACACAGATACAGCCTCTTCTCGTTCAAACACCATTACTTTCGTCTTGCATACATTTATATTCATCCCTTTCTTTCAAATTTTAATTTATAGATAAGGACCTTATACAACACACGTGATTTTTCTACCGTTTCTTGCTCGGTAGTAATAACAGCAACAGATAGACGCTTGAAATTGAAACAATCACAGAATATTAAGTTGGGGATTTATTTTTAGAAAATTCAAAACATTTTTTAATATGCTTTATTTACATTTAACTAAAGTATGTAGATACCATTTTGTTCGATAACTTTTTGCCATCTTTTAGGTAGGGACATGATCCCAATTCTATAGAAATTTTGAGACTTCTGATCAAAATACCGCGAAATCTGGTTTTTTCAGTCCTCTAGTGATGTTAACCTGACACTGCCTAAAGAATTCTGAAGAGACCGAAACAGGTGGAAATCTGAAGGTGCAAGGTCAGAACTATACGGTGGATGCATTAACACTTCCCAGCCAAACTCTACTTATGTTTGCTGAGTGTCTAAAGATGTGTGAGATCTAGCGTTATCATGATAAAAAACCACACCCTTCTGTTGATTAATTCCGGCCGCTTTCTCTCAACTTCTTGCTTTAATCTCATCAGTTGTTCGCAGTAGAGTTCAGAATCGATGGCCCTGCCTGAAGGTAACAGCTAATAATGAATAACGCCCTTCCAATCCCACCACACACACAGCATCACCTTGTTTCGAGTTAACCAGGGTTTCGCCACAGTCTGTGAAACCTGACCGGCCTTTGACCACGACCTTTTTCGCACGTTCTTGTCGTACGTGATCCAATTTTCATCACCAGTTATCAGCTTCTTCAAAAATGCCTCGGTTTCATTATGTCGTAATAAAGAATCACAAATGAGTATACGGTTCATTAGGTTTCTTTCAGTGAGCTCGTGAGGTACTTGGGTACCTCACGATATCGCGCTTTTTTGTGTACCCAGTTTTTTTCAAATCCGTAATAGGGCGACCAGAGCGACGTGCATCTTTGACATCAAAATTTTCGGATTGAAAACACTTAAACCAAATTTGTGCTACTCTCACAGACACTGCACTAGGTCCATAAACATCGCAAATTTTTTTCGCGGCTTTCTTTGCATTTTTACCTTTTTTAGTAAAATTTATAAAATGTATCGAATTTCTTCATTAGATTCACTCATCTTGACAGCACGAAAAACAAATGAAAATCACACATTTTCCTAATTTGAATTTGGAATTATGTTCTTTAAAATTAAAACTTTCAATGATACCAAAACCAGCCAGATACAAATAGTATAGCCAAAGAGATTTTATTACAAGTTCATACATCCTATAATGCGAAAAGACTTTTTACCCAACCTAATATATTCACTTTAAAAATAAATAAGAAAATTAAAATAACAACAGACACAGGGATAGGGAAAGAAAAATAATATAGTGTCTAGTGTTGTATATAGATAACAGTTAGGAACCCTTCGTGCGCGAACCCGACTCGCACTTGGCCAATTTTTTAGAGATACGTTGTCAACAAAGAAAAGGTTCATAATTCTTTAAGTATATGTATGTATGTTTTTATTTTTAGTTGTCATTGATTCTTATGAATCTAGAGATCCTGCCGAGCCAGTCTGCCTACTGGCTCTGGGAGAATCTGAATCTGGTCTCTGGCGACACACTGTGCCATCCCATAGTATAGGCACGTTGCTAGATGGTCTTTCCGCATTGCCACCTGCCTGCGTCTGGGCGTCCCTTGTGATGCTCCACACCGTTGTCATTGCGGGGCAGGCGTCGACCGACTTGGACAACATGGTCTGTCCTGCGGCAGAAATGCCGGTAGGCTGTCACGTCATCACGTCGTCCTCAACGACATTATTCTTTGGGCTCCTGTAGCCGCCGGCGCGCCAGCTAGGCTAGAGCCGAATGGTCTGGCTCGTGACCAAGAGACGCGACCCGGTGATTTTAGATTCATGCAGTACTTAGTTTTCTTACATCTTTTTACTGTATGGTAGTTACAATCTCTAACTTGGTTAAGGCATTGATGTAACGTGTTCTTAACATTGCGGAAATATGACAAAATGTAGAAATTGTTAGAAGTTTGACAGCAATAGGCTTTTTTTTTAAGAAAGACATCTCCCCCACTAAGGCAATAAATCCCTGTGTCGCGGGGGACTTTACAAACATACATTTCACGGACACAAAGTACACCCAGACTCAGAACAACAATTCGTGGTTCAAACAAATAATTGTCCCGGGTGGGAATCGAACCCAGAACACCAGGTCTCAGAAGCAACTACCGTAACCACTGAGCCACCGGTGCAGTCAACGGTTAACGGTCAAAGGTTAAAGTTATGTTTATACCCATATGAAGCTATCAATAACCTTTCTTTCTATTACGTAAAACCTACACATTAAACGTTCAACTAAAAGTGAGAAATACCTTCACCAGCTGTAGGTATCTGTATAAAAAAACACAAAACAAGTCATGCAACTTAAAAACGTTCGCTTACATTGGTCTCTCATTCTACTGGTATATTTCCTGCAGAGGAAATGGCTTGCAGTGCAAAAAGGCGTTGAATACGGCACGGCGAGTTGAAGAGCTCTCCGAACAAGCTTATACAACCACATAACGATTGATTTACGTACTCTGAACATGCACTAACTTATATGTCACGTGTGTTAGACACAAGTTAGTCTATTTATGCCCTAATTTACATGACTACTTGAAGTTGAAGGAGGCAGTTATAGTTGTATATCACTTAGTTTGTAACTTAGTGTAGACATGAACTATAGAGTGCGCTGTATCTTATACTGATATATAAAGCTGAAGAGATTGTTTGTGTGCTTGAACGCGCTAATGTATGGAACTAGGTCCTGGTCCAATTTGAAAAATTCTTTCAGATAGCCCTTATATCGAGAAAGGCTATCGGATATATTTTATTATGAAGTTCCCACGGGAACTGGAGCTATGCGGGGAAATCACTCGCGGGAAGTTAGTAGAGAATAAAGTGTAGGCTTGTGCTTGATCAACACCGTGTTGTCTTGACCAAATAATTATCGTTATTATATATTTTGTAGAAGTTATCAGTATTCTACTTGCAGAGAACCAAAGTACAAAGAAACTGAAGTATATATTTTCACTATAAAAGTGCTACGCCATACATTACACCTGCTTACAATCGACACAACGGACTGCAGCTATATGCACGCTTTATATTTTTATGTGTAAACATATAACTATTAGTGAAATAAAAGAGTAATGATTTTTGTTTTGAAGGCAAATATACAAATAATAAGGGGAATAACGTGCTATCTACATGTCACATGCAACTACAGTAATCACTGAGCCAAGGGTGCATTTTGTTATTCCGATGTTTACTTTTTTTAAATCAACATTTATAAAATTAATAAAAGAAACCAAAGATACGGTGTGATTTTAATAAACAAATTTAGATGTGCACATATTGAAAAGGCTCAAAAATATAACCAATTTTAGTGTCGAGCTTAAAAGATTAAGCACCATTTTTTTTTTTTTTTTTTTTACGTAAATTTATTCGTTTCATCATAAAAATATCCAAATTAAGTATACACCTAAACCTTAAGCTGTGTTTTATGCTATTCTACTATTGCATTAACTTAACACAACATTTTATATGAGTGATTAAAAAAAGCAAACTTTTGTGCAGCTGTGCGAAGGTGACTGTTTAACCAACAATATAGAATGTCGTGTTGTAGTAATAAGATCAGTTTTTGTACCATTAGAAAGCTAATACGACGTAAAATAGCATGAAATTTTTAAAACATAAGGTTTAGGGGACGTTTTAGATATTTAACTAATTTAATAAAAAAAAATATTGGGTAGAAAATAATTATTAACTAATTTGTGGTGTTTATTTTAAGTTAAAGCTTTTGGGGTATTTTTTAGTTAAAAAGACCAGTCTGTCATTATAGTTTATAATTAGTTATGACCAGAGGTCGGAGTAGGTAGATTGATTTAAGGTCGTTGACGTCAAACGTAGAGGATAATATTAATATGACTCCAAAATACCGGAACTTCATATTTATTGCGATATTTGTTCCGGGATTTTGAAATTAGCACGAATTTGTGTTTAAGGTGAAAAACGTATTAATAATATCAATCTACGCCACCAGTGTTAGTTAATAATTTATTTATGTTTATGTTTAATTAAAAATAATTGTTCATTGAATTCAATCAATCATTCATAGAATAAACGATTTTGTTAGCCTATCTGTATGTTTTTTTATTTTATTTTATTCCATAATTCCAATTCCGGTACTTCCCGCACATTATGGATAAAATGGCATGTCCATATTATAATATCTTGACGCAAGTATATAAAATCAATCTACCTACTCCGACCTCTGGTTATGACTCATAGATATACTTGTAGGTATGTCATTTAGATCGAAAGTTGCAAACGACTGTCAATATAAAAAAAAGAAAATAAATTAAGTAAACAAAGGTTTTAAAAAATTACACTTTTTTATGAACGAAGTGTTCATAAGAAAGTGTAATTTTTTAAAACCTTCGTCCATCAAGAGACACAATGATGTAACTCTATAACAGGGGTGGCCAACTTAATAAGACCTAAGATCGACTTTTGACTGTGTGCGATCGACTATATGGCATACATAACGTTGAATCACGTATCGTAAGTCAATGGAATGATAAATAGCTATATTTTCAGATTATTATACGACAAACACTAACTTTGTGCTTATGTGGCACGTATTTGTAGACTAAAATATCACTTTTTATTATATGAGTTGATCGACTGTAATAGCTGCCGGGATCGACCAGTCGATCGCGATCGACCGGTTGGCCACCCCTGCTCTATAAAATATTTTTCATATGGGTGCCAAAAATAAGATTCAATATTAATTCAATTCAACATAAAACGTTTCATATTTTTATTAAGTAATATTTCAATAAATTATGTGATTACCTAAGATCCTTAATGCCTTAATAACGCGCTTTATACAGTCGCGTTGTGTAAATTGTTTAAGTGTTTTCGCAATTCCACATATAGAAATGACTCAGAATCTAGTGATTCCAAAATAACTTGATGAACTATTTCGCATGAGTCACATCCATTGTTACTTGCACAACTTGCACAATTGTGACGCCACGATATGAAATAATTAGGTATGTGAAACTTGTTATCCAAGTTTATGCTTGCTATCTCGAAAACAGCATCGCTCTTTTTGATGAAACATAAGTTATTAAACCCGTTAACGTCCACTGCTGAACATGGGCCTCCTCTTAACAGACCTTGGGAAGCCAGGATCGTAGAGGGATATTGCCATAATGACCACGCTTGGCAGACGGATTGGTGATCGCAGTAAGATGTAAATCTTAAGCTAATAGATGCTGCTGCCCATCCATCAGCCATATTTCCCTTAGTCGCCTTTTACGACACCCATGGGAAGACATGGGGTGCTCTATTCTAAGACGGAAACCACACGGCTAGTTATTAATACATTGTTCTTACTTAAATATATATTATATGAAAAAAGGGCTACAAATAAAACTAGTTCTAGCAAGTAAGTACCTGCTTTATGTATTAGTTGGAGATTTTGATAGTCTAAGTGTGTATTTTACACAACGTTATGTAAAAAAAGGTTTTTACTTTGTATTTAGGTAAAATATTTGCCCTTTAGATATTTAACAGACTATTAGACCGAATATAGCGTTACTTATCTATTAAATTAACAACAACAATTGTTTAGTCGTCATTAGGTTGGGTAAGGCCTTGTGAATATCTCCCGTCAAAATGTTACACTGTTCGCCTTATTAAGATCCCTTAGTTGCTTGAATTCACGAAGATAGATCAGTCATTTCCTTTTATATTTGCAAAATATACAATTTATTGTTATAACAATCAAAAACATGTTTATTTTTTTCTCAAATTCTCTGTTAAAATACCTGAAGTAAGAACGTTGAACAACAGTTCAAAAGCTTAAGCTCCGTTCCTAGTAGAGTAAGATCCCAGGGCCACTAGATGTCACGTATTTTCTGACGACCGGAATGTGGACGATTGAGTAGTGTTAGTATGTACTAAGAACGCATGCCTACCAGCTAGCGTACGGAGACTTAGACGGCCAATTTTCAGATATCAGGTAATGAAAGTACATAAAAACATGACTAACCTCACGTTAATTCTCCAAGCTGATTTTTCGTATATTTAATGCAATATATTTGATCGCTCTGTCTTCTTGTAAAAGGTTTTAAAATAGTTGTCTGGTGGACATATATCAAAATGGAGCATCAGAATTTACGTGAAGTTAAGTAATTATTTTGGGAGCTTTAAAGCGTTTGCAAAGCAATACGGCTGACAGAATGTGTCTAGGAGTATTGGCGACTTATTTTTAAGGATAATACCTCAAATAAACCTAAAAATCAGCTTGGAGAATTTGTCGTGAGGTAAGTAATGTTTTATGTACCTTGATTACCTGATACCTGAAAATTGGCCGTCTAAGCAAGCTAGCTGGTGGGCATGCGTTCTTAGTACACAATAACACTAATTAATAGTTCACATTTCGTTCGTCAGAAAATACGTGTCGCCTGGTGGCCCTCGGATCTTGGACTATAGTATACCTAATCTAAAGTCTACAACGAGTTTAAAATAATAAGAAAGTTAACATAATATTATGTTAAGAAAACAGAACGAAGAATAGAATGAATTAGTTCGCATCTTCAAAAGAAAAAATGCCTACATATTAAAAGACAATTCTGATAAAAACATGTAAAAACAAAACATAAATACCACACCTGTGATACGATTAATTCGTTCGTATTCCTTTCTCATAGAAACTGTGGAATGTTATTGTCTATAGAAAGATATTTACGGAGGCGGCAGAGCTTTAGAAACATCATATTGTGTGTATGCTCATATGTATAAAGGTATTAGAACATAACCAGTCAAACAGGAAACCCATCCTAGCGTGATTCACCAAGTTTGAAGGATGAATAAATCAATAGTGCTTTTGTTGGTGCCATTGCATTGTTTAGATTTTACTTTTTTTTAAAAAGATTACTAGCAGTGTTTTGCAGTCTACTAGTATTCTTATTAGCCTCTCGGGCTAAGCTAAAATGCTTGTGTTACGAGTGGTTTCACGTCAGTAGTGCAATGGGTGGGGTTCGAACCGGCGACCTCAAGATCACAAGTCCGACGCTCTAGCCATTGGGCTTCGAATTTTCAAAAAGTGTAATAAAAATGATTGATATGGAAATTGACCCCAATGCGTGATGTGATTTAAGCACAACATAAAACAACTGAATTAAAGCACAATATTTATGACGTTTATTAAAGAATAACTTCCCGCGCGCGGTTACATCCGCATAGCTCTCGTTTCCGTGGGAACTTCATAATTAAACTAGCTTTCCACGCGCGATTTCACCCGCGTAACTCCTGTTATAATTAAATGGCCCCCTCTTTCTTATCTATATTTTTTTTTTATTTGACGTTTGGTATGCGTGGCGTCAAAACTGGGGCTAGCTAGAATACCAGCGCTGCGCAATGATCTTTTAGATTTTTGTAGTAGCTTAATGCTGAAGCCAGTTCCCATTTACGGTGCATATAACTGTAATAGTGTTAATCAATTTTTATGTTTTATTTCCTTGTATGTGCCGTATTTTCTTTCTTTCTTTCTTCCCCTTAGATGTTAAATTTTATAGAATCCTTTCTTAGTAGACCTAAATAGGAACGTATCATAAGGCATCTACAGTCGAAATATTACGTGGCTTCAGTAGTCTTTTTACTACTTTACTACTGGAACCTCATCTTCTTTGACCCCATGAAAAAGCAGCACCTTTCTACGTGATGCCATCTCATGCCTGTCCATCCCCAGTACCAAGAGCTCAATCTGAGTCCTTAAAGTGGCCAGTGAGCTATAAACAAAGCTCCGGAACTCCACAAACTCCTTGGAGAGGCTGGCAACAGATTTGTGTGGCGCCTCTGTTGCAGTTGCAGTCCTCAGGTCCTCTTCATGTTGGGCCATCCTGCTTGTAAGAGATTCAGCCAGGCGCTCAACTTGTTCAGACAGCTTTGAGTAGATGTCCATATTAAGTGATAGTTGTTAATATTTAAGATTGTAAATAAATAAGGCTTTATTGTTGATTTGAGTGTTATTTAATTAAAAATATTAATTTATCATAATAGATTCACTATAACTATTATATTAATCAAATTAAATGTAAGAGCAACTTTTCTAGATGTTAACACTTTGGCTACCCACAAAAAAAAAAAAAAAAAAAAAAAAAAAATACAAGCTATATTATTGTGAAATTTCATTAAAATCCATTCAGTAGTTTTTGCGTGGAAGAGATACTACCACCATCCATCCACACACGCGTACCGTATAGGTACTTGCACACATTCACGCTTATAATACCTAGTCAGGTCATAAGTATTGTCACACAGTAAAAACTTTTTTCGGATGAAAAAAATTTTACCGTAGAAGAGAGCTACAACAAACAAAATGATAAGGTGTACGCACACAGTAGTGAAGAAGCGAGCAATCGTATTCCGCGTGTCCAACGAGGTCATTTTCCATCCTCGCTCATGGCATGGTTGTGAGTTTCTTATTGGGGCTTAACAGAGGTACATTTTTGTGAGAAAGGTGTAAAAACGAATGCAGTTGTGTATCAAAATACAGTCCTGACGAACCTTGTGGAACCTTTTTCTCATACCATGTTCAATAACAGGCACTGGGTATTCCAACAAGATTCGGCGCCATCTCATAGAGCGAAGAGCACACAAGACTGGCTGGCGGCGCGTGAAGTCGACTTCATCCGGCACGAAGACTGGCCCTCCTCCAGTCCAGATTTGAATCCGTTAGATTACAAGATATGGCAACACTTGGAGGAAAAGGCGTGCTCAAAGCCTCATCCCAATTTGGAGTCACTCAAGACATCCTTGTTTAAGGCAGCCGCCGATATTGACATGGACCTTGTTCGTGCTGTGATGGACGACTGGCCGCGCAGATTGAAGGCCTGTATTCAAAATCACGGAGGTCATTTTGAATAAACTTTAGTGTCATAAGAATCTATGTTTTGTTAAGTTCATTTTGGTATATAAATGGTTACATAATGAATAAACTTGTTTCAATTATTTTATATTAAACATGTGACAGAATTTATGACCTGACTAGGTATAAGTAAGGATAACAAAAAAGGCAACGATGATTTTAGTACTAGCGTAAGTGTATGTATGCACGTCTGAAAAAACACAAATGAAATAAAAGTCATAATTCCTGAATACCCCCGTGAGCGACAGCCCCGAGTCGAGGTCCTTTTCCGTTCGTTAGTTGTTTTTTAATCCATTTAATAAGGCTAGAGCACTGTTCGACATAATGCCCGGTGAAGTAGCAAAAGTCTCCAAGCTAACTACGTAAGACCGTCCGACAAAAACTGAACTAGGAAGCCTACAAATTCATCCAAATATTTCCAGATTTATTAAAAAGAAATCTCTGCTGCCCCATAATCTCTAAGTTAAATCAGAATAGGCATGGAGACTAAAAAAATATATTTAGTCCGTTAGTTAGTTCGATTATTAAACAATTTTGGACTCGTATTTTTTTATTTATCAAATCAATAAAGTTAGTTGTTGTTCACAGAGCAACAACTAACTATAGAGTTCAGGTTTGTTACGTCAGTACTTGGTAAAATTGTACCCAAAAGTGACGTCACATGAAATTTAAACGCGCTGTATCTTCGTCATTTTTTGTAAGAGGAAGAAATAAAAATGGTGTCCAATATTTTATGGTAATCTAACTGCCGTACTAAATAGAATTGTTTAGTCTACATGCCTATTGCAAAAAAAAATAGGTAGCTCAATTGATCACAGCCATATAATTAGTGACTGGTCATTAATTCAATATTTTGTTCAAATAAAACTAATGGGGAATATTAATGGAGGTGGCAATAACGAACAATTGCCACACGCTGAAATAACAGATATCATTGTTATCAGCTCCCCGCGCGCGGTTTCACCCGCGTAGCTACCGTTCCCGTAGGAACTTCATAATTATATATATAGCCTATGTCCTCCGCGGATAGCTTACCATCCCAATTGTGAAAGAATTTTTCAAATCAGTCAAGTAGTTTTGGGGCCTATTCAATACAAACAAAACATTCAAATCTTTCCTCTTTATAATATAGATATAGATTTAAACACGCACACTTAAATTATTTTGTAAGCATCTTAACCTGAATGCCATGCTAAGCTATACGAAACTAGAAAAAAGTCGATGTAATTAATATCTGTAACATTGAGTACAAATATTTACAATTTTGCACAGCCAATTAAATTATTTCTATTGAACCAGGTCCAAACTGAAGCAGAAATGGAAAAACTAGAACAAAAGAGCGGACCAATAAAACTTCGTAGTAATAAACGCCAACAAACCAATCAACCAGCACAGGGTTCCTCGAGTAAACGACAAATTAAAATGATTTCTACCTACTACAAAGTAATTCCGCAGCATAGTGGTACACACGGACAAAAAATCTTTGTTTAAAGTCTAAGATTTCTTTCCGGGTCAAGTTGGTTGAGGAACTACCCTCTGGAAGTGCGTTAAGCCGTTGGTCCCGATTGTTTTAACATTATTTATAGCAATTGAATACCAAGGAACGGGCAGCAGCATTTCCCAATGTGTTATTACCATAATATTGCAGTCACCAATCCGCCTACCAAGCGTGGTGACTATGGCCTTCCCTCGGGAGTGGACCCTTGTTGAGCACGCTGATGATGATGATGATGAGAAACTAATTCCTAATTAAACTAAGAAAGCGAAGCTTAAAATAATAATAAATAACTAAATATTATGCTACCAGATAGACCGGGTTAAAAATTGAATCAATATGTTTTAAAATATTCTTTAAATTTATGTAATTTATACCCCGGGGACGAAATGAACAAAATGATTGGTATCCAATAAATTGGTGGTGCGCGTACAGGAAAATTACTCATGATAATTTATTGTTTTGTGGGTTGGTCCACTCAATAAAGATTTAACATTGTGATGCCCTACCGAATTTAAGCTATGGAGGCTATAGAGTATAGAATTTGTTTTTTACGTGGATATTCCTGTAAAAGACAAAGCTGCTGAAATTAGTTATATGAGCTATTAAATGACTAGAAACTATGACTTGTCTAATAGGAATTAAACATCTATCATCATCATCATCATCAGCCTGTTGTAGTCTACTGCTGAACATAGGCCTCCCCATCGATTTCCAGCGGGAACGATCGCTAGCGGCCTGCATCCACCGACTCCCCGCGACCTTTATGAGGTCGTCGGTCCATCGTGCAGGCGGTCGTCCTACTCTGCGCTTGCCAGTTCGTGGTCTCCACTCGAGAACCTTTTTGCTCCATCGGCCGTCAGTTCTTCAAGCTATGTGTCCTGCCCATAGCCACTTCAGCATTATCTTACATCTATACTATAATATATAAAGCTGAAGAGTTTGTTTGTTTGCTAGAAAGCGCTAATCTAAGGAACTACTGGTTAAAAAAAATATCTATCAGTGTTAGATAGCCCATTTATCGAGTTAGGCTATAGGCTATATTTTGATGAAGTTCCTTGGGTTACTGAAGGTATTTGGGTGTACTGGCAGGCGGGAACCGAGTTACTTTTTATTCTTTAGACCAAAATATTGTTTTACTCTTGTTAGAATCAAGAATACATCAAAAAATTATTTCATATTTATAATAAACTGACACAGGTCAAGCCTAACCTTGTGTAACCTTATTCATGAATCATTCTGTCCACTCATGAAAACCTTTTATGAGTGTATCGCGTTCAGATAAGCAAAGAGACAGACGCGGCGGAAAGACTTTCCTTTTAATATTTTATGATAGTTATGAGTAAAAGAAGTTTATGCCTGAATAACAAATCAGATTTAAATAAAATTTGACATATTAATAGTATCTTATTACCTAGAATAAAGCGTCTGATACTGTTATACCAAAATAATGTGATATCGTAAGATTGTGATAAAACCTGTGCAAAAAAACTTAACCTATGAAATTGAACTTTCCGGCACTTTCGCAAACTTTTAAACGTTAAGGTACAATGATTGTTGCACAAAACTCCAATTAAATCTTTAAAATCATCACTCAGTAATCTCTCCTACCAGCGTCAGCCCTGTCTTGAGGTCCTAGCCTCACTAAGGCGCCATCTTACCCAGGTTATTTGTAGTTTTTAAACCATTTAAGAAGGCCGTCTTCATGTCTGATAAAGAAGCAAAATTAAACACGTTGGCAAAAAAATCTAACGGGATAATCTATTTTTTAATATGTCATGTAGTTATAACTTTAATTTTCAGAAGTTCAATTAAGATTATACAATATCTGAAATAATGGAACCGCACGTAAAGTTATTATCTCGGATATAGAAAGTCTACACAAAGCGACATTTCAAATTGAAAAAAGATATAAAGGGGACTTGGTACAAAATTGCAGAACCCTTGCTATTCAGGAAAAATAGTTACAAAATATATCGTTGGTAGTTGGAAACTGTGTCAAACTTTCCAGTCTAGTGTTTACTGGAGAGTGGTATCAGAAACGAAAAGTTTTGCAGTTCAGTCCGATTCACGATAGATGCCTGTTCGACGGAGACTCGAACAGATTACGGGGCCATTTACATATGAAACGTTTCACTGAACGCCTGCATTCGGCTTGTACTTTTATCCGGCTGTACCCATATCCGACTTATTCTGCTAAATTCGTCTTTATGTAAAACGAATGTGAATACTTAAAAGGCCATTCGAAAGATATGTAGGATCATTTCCTTTTGCCATTTTTTGCAGCCGAACTCGATTTATGTGTGTTTATCTGTTCGGAATACTTGTTTTACTAAGGATCCGGTTCTAAGTGTAATCGTTTCAAACCGTTTCAATTTAGTGGTATATTATATGTATCGTCTATCTATCTATTAAGACCTTTGCTCAGTATATTATTCACTAGCTTCTCAAGCGCGGTTTCACCCGCTTATCTCCCGTTTCCTTATAACTTCTCATTTAATATAGACTATGTTACTACTGGATGACGGAGCATTCTAATGGTGAAGGAATGATTCAATCCGTCCAGTAGTTTTTGAGTTTATATATAACACATGTACTTTCATGCAAAAATACAATTCTCACCTCTTTATAAGTATCGACAGGCGTCAAAAGACATTTTTATATGAACAGTTTACTAATATCTCCAGTTTCGTTTTTTTTTTTATTGTTTTGCAATGGATAGAAAAATAGGTAGTTCATTATGACTAGTTTATTAACATAAATATATTAGTAGTAATTGGTTAAATTGAGGAACTTATTTCTTTATCATTATTTATTTATTTAATAATAAGATCAAACACATTTATTCCGTAAAAATGATTAATTTTATTTGGAACTGTCGTATTTTCTCCCCTACCGTGCGGTGCGTAATATAATTCTCTACCAGAGCACGTGTTTCCTCTCTTTTTCGACATGTATCCTTTCAAGCTAGGCGTGCAGAAGCATCTTGTGGACGGGCAGGATGAAGCCGACTAGTACCGCTGCACCGACACTTGCTGTCCTTGTATATGGACCTCTCTGCCTCTGGCTGAAGGGCTGGGCGGGGCAGTGCTCCGGGGCCCCCAATCCTGGAAAGGCCCCAAATCCTCATTCATCATATCGATAAAACCTAAACAGTTAAGGGGCAGCAGTTTTGTTTACCCAGGGCCCTTGAGCACCTAGCTACGCCACTGCTCTCTGCCACTTAACATCAGATGGACAGGGGTTATATCACCGCTCTTCAATAAAAATAAAAAAATGTTACACATATATTCTACAATAAATATATTTGAGGAATACCTACAGACAGCTTTATTATCGTTCCAAATGTCACGACGCGCTCTAGTGATTTTACCGTTCGACTGTCTTCACGTATATGAACTTATATTAGGTCTTTACATATGAAATTGCCGCTCTGCAGTACTGGCCATTTCAAATCAAAATAATTTTTGTTTGGCTAAGAATTCTAATTTCAAATTAATTTTATTTTAAAACATGTTTTTTTTTCCAAAAGTAGTCATTTGTTTATTGATTAGTGTTACATTTTCATCGCATTTCAATCTTTTTCGTCATCATGGATACGTTAAAAATTCGAATAATTATGGAATACTAGCTGACCCGGCAGACTTCGTACTGCCTCAATCGATACATAAAAGACCTAAACATTTGTATAAAATAAACTGGGCCGTAGAGACTTCGTTTATGCGGTACTCCTACCCCTACCCTACACTACCCCTACCCTACACTACCCCTACCCTATACTACCCCTACCCTACACTACCCCTACCCTACACTACCCCTACCCTAAAAAATCTTGGCAAAAAATTCAAGTTTTTAATTAACAAAATAAAGCTCAAATTGACTCTACATTTTAGTTCGAAAACGTTTGTATGGGAAAAAGAAAAAGGCTGTTTTAAGGGGTTTTCAGGCAATTATTCGAAATTTTCTCACCGTAAAAACCATCCTTGAACTTCCACGAACATAAAAAAAAAAGAATTGGCCAAATTGGTCCAGGCTTTGTAGAGTTATGCGCTTACCAACACATTTTGCGATTCATTTTTATATTATAGATGAGTACCGTCGTGGCAGCAACGCGGCTCAAGCGGCACGCAACATCAACGACGTTTACGGAGCTAACACTACAAACCAACGCACCACCTGTTATTGGTTTGCTCGCTTCCGTTCTGGAAATTTCGACCTGAAAAATGAACCTCGCGGTCGTCGGAAGACTTTGGTCGACAGTGACGAATTAAAGGCGATTGTAGAAGCTGATGATACGCAATCTACGGCTGAATTAGCAGCAGCTTTCGAAGTTAGCGTCAAAACAATATTGGTCCATTTGCGTCAAATTAGCAAGGTAAAAAAGCTTGACAAATGGCTGCCCCACGAACTCAATGATCGCCAGCGCGAAGTACGCGTCGAGACGTGCCTTGCACTGCTCAACAGACACACAAATGAAGGAATTTTTAACCGCATTGTTACCTGCGATGTAAAATGGATTCTGTTTGATGACCGCAAGTGCTCAGTAAGTTGGTTGGAACCTGGTTCAGCACCTTAATAATGCCCTAAACGAAAATTTACCCCTAGAAAGGTGATGGTCACTGTTTGGTGGTCTAGCGCCGGTGTGATTCATCACAGCTTCTTACCAAACAGGATGAGCATTACTGCAGATGTGTACGGAGTATGGTGTATGGAGAAGCTGGCACATCTCCAACCAGCATTGGTCAATCGCTCGTCTCCGCCGCTCCTACACGACAACACGCGACCTCATACTGCACAGCAGACGGTCTCCAAGTTGCAAGAACTGGGGTTGAAAGCTCTCCGTCATCCGCCTTACTCACCAGACCTTGCGCCTACAGAGTACTACTTTTTCCAGAATTTGGATAACTTCTTGGCGGGAAAAAAAATCAATACCCGAGAGGCAGTACAAAATGCCTTTGAAGAATTTGTTGCCTCCCGTGCAGCTGATTTCTTTAAACTAAGAAGGGCATCAATAAAGTGCCACTGCGTTTGCAAAGATGCATTGATTGCATTGGTGATTACTTCGATTAATACAAATAAAAAATACATGAAAAAAAATTGTTTAAATTTTCAATTTCATAGGTAAAGACCTATTATATTATTATATTAATAGGTACTAGCGTTAGATATTATGAGCACAAGTTTAATTTTTTATTGATAACAATTATTTGAATTTACTAAAGTATTGATTATTTATAAATATCAATATTGGCATCCGTGCGCGGACTCACCCGCATAACTCCTGTTTCCGCAGGAACTTTATAATTAAATATAGCCTTATAAACTTTTAAACTTTCGCGTATCATAATTATAACTTATTACTAGCCAGTCTGCCCGCGACGTTTCGCGACGCGAAACGTCGGGAATTATAAAAAGGTAATTTTTATCTCGTTAATATCATAATATAATCTCGTGTTATAAGTTATAAATATAGCCTTCCTCAATAAATGGGCTATCTGACATGAATTTTTTTTTTCAAATCGTTCCCGTAGTTCCTTTGATTAGTGCGTTAAGCAAACAAGCAAAGTCTCTTGCTTTATATATGTATTAGTATAGAAGTATAGATACATTCGAAGAAAACTAATAAAAAAATATACACCAGATACTAATGATTGATAAAAACTATACAAAACTCTCCAAATCGCACTTTAATCTTGTCCATTTTAGTAACAAATTCCATTTATCCTTGTATTACTTTGAACGGAGATGTTTTCCTCCGCCAACTTTTGTAACCAACCTCCCATTTGAGCATGTTACATGAAAAGTTGATGCTATATATTATTTCTACCCTAATAAATAAGGACTGGTTACTGATTTGTGGCTCAGGGGATCCGGATTTAATCTTAGAATGATTTTCGAAACACTGTTGGGTGTTATTGATGCCGTACGTACCTTCCATTTAGTTGACGTAACCTCAAATTGCCCGTAGAAACTAAAGCAGGATCACTTTGATCTCGTTGATGATTTTAGTACGAAGAAAAGGTCTGTGCGTATGTGTCTAATGAAAGTTTAACTTTTTTGTTTTACTCTAATGAGTATTAGTATTTTATTAAATAACATAGTTGATTCGTCATCATTATAACTTAAATTATATTAATTGTCCGTCTTTCACTTTTACACACATAAATGTACACTGTCGCTACATGTAAAGAGAGGTTATTTGCACTCACCTTTTATTCTATACTAATATATAATGCTGAAAAGTTTGTTTGTTTGCTTGTAGGTGATAATCGCAGAAACTACTGGTCCATTTTGAAATAGGTATATATATTAGTGATTGCTCATTTATTGAGGAAGGCTATAGGTTATGTTTTATTATGAAGTTCCACGGGAACGGAATTTAGTACTTTATTTATATAAAGACTGAAAGACTTGAAACCGCGCGAAATTCGCTTCTGTTCCCGTAAGAAATTCATAATTAAACATAACCTATATATAGCCTTCCTCGGTAAATGGGCTATCTAATACTGAAATATTTTTTCAAATCGGACCAGTAGTTCTGGAGATTAGCGTGTTCAAACAAACAAACTAACTCTTCGGCTGTATATACCTATTAATTTTATATAAAGATTATTGTCACAATGTATTAGCGTTGTATCTATATACAACATTTCATCATCATCATCATCAGCCCGTATAACGTCCACTGCTGAACATGGGCCTCCTCCCGAGGGTATTTGCCATAGTCACCACGCTTGGCAGGCGGATTGGTGACCGCAGTATTATGTTGTAATACACAGGTGAACGCTGCTGCCCGTTCCCTGGTATACGTTTGTTATAGATGATGTTATAACAATCGGAACCAACGCCTTAACGTGCTTTTCGAGGCACGGAGTATAGTCCCTCAACCAACCAGACCCGGAAAGAAATCTTAGGATTTACACAAAGATTTCCTGTCCGGCATTGGGATCGAACCCACGACCTCCGAGATTTAAAGCGAGCCAAATAC
This sequence comes from Nycteola revayana, assembly GCA_947037095.2. Taxonomy (NCBI): domain Eukaryota; kingdom Metazoa; phylum Arthropoda; class Insecta; order Lepidoptera; family Nolidae; genus Nycteola; species Nycteola revayana. Next base: position 5,089,278 of record OX344838.1, read on the forward strand.
CGCTACGCTACGGACGATGTCTACACATTGTATACAACATTTAGGCTAGTTTAAATTACGCTTTCCTATGGGCATTATACTACTATTGGATGCTGTTGCGATTTTTTTTATATTATTAATAGTTTCATATTTATTTATATAAAATTGCTATGTTATTATTATTACTATCCCTGTGTTTAACAGTCACAGCTGAACTTAGGCAAATCTTGACTAAAACGAATTAAACGGTGTTATCATAACTATTCACCATAGTTAATAGACGAGGTCGCAACTAGAGTTGCCCAACTATCGATAGTTTCGCTATCGATAGGTGACCTCGAAAAATATCGCTGCTATCGATAGTATCGATACTATTGATATCACAAATTAACTAATACTATTGATTGGAAGCAATAGTATCGATAGTATCGATACTCATTACAATACTATCGATAGTATCTATAGTATCGATATTTTTAAAGTAATACTATCGATATTATCGATAGTATCGTTGCATTAAATGATCAAAACTATCAATACTATCGATAGTTTGTTAAGCTATCGATACTATCGATAGTATTGCTCCTAAACACACATTGGTCATCGATAGTATCGATACTATCACTAATATCGATGCTATCGATAGACTTTCGATACTATTGATATGACGTCAACTATCGATAGACTATCGATAGTATATCGATAGTCGACTATCGATAGTATATCGATAGTCGACTATCGATATATAGGCAACACTAGTCGCAACTGCAGTATGTTATACCTACAAAGGTAAACGCCGCCACGCGTTAACGCCTATAAATTTTTCATAATTATATCGATACTATGAAAATCGGGTCTAACAGCTTAACGAGGAAAAATAAATATTTTATTAACACATTTTATTACGGCGCGGGGATCAACCCACAGCTTTTATTAAATCGAGACACAAATGCTACAGTTTTTTTTAACCTGTAAGTGAAAATAGCTGTTACATTAAATGTAACGTTAAGTTTTATTATACAGGGTTGATACGACAGAGGGGCATTAAATTACGCTACGTTTACTATACGTGTGTTTTATTAATCCGATACGGTATAAAAATAAAAAGCAACCAAATTGAGATTTTTTTTCTTTCAAACAAACTAAATAGCTTACAAATCAGAGTAAAACGTAACCACCCTTTGTAAATAAATTTCACTGACCTAGCAAAGCGGCAACGACGCGCGCGCGCCGGTGCGGGATGTTTTGCAATGATTTGCGTCAGAGCGGCAACAACGCATCGTAGGTTATACTCAGATTTATCGTTTTAAGGTGCATGACCTATGCGTAGACATAATCAGCTGTTAGGAAAGATACATCGTGTTCAAACGGCGCAAAAACTTAAAAAATCATTTGCGACTAAACTACTGCTCCTATTTAATTGATTGTACAGAGCTTGGACATGGTACCTAGTATAGGCAGTTTAAAGGAAAGCCCCTCTGTCGTATCAACCCTGTATATTTATGAGCAAATAAGATCAAAAGAAAAGCATAATATGTATAAGAAAAACTAATGAGCAAAAAGGGTGGGAAAAGGCTCACAAAGAACTATCGCGTAAGCACTTTATCGAAAGATAAAATTATAAATATGTCTGTCTTTGATAGAATCTATACTAATATATAAAGATGAACAGTTTGTTCGTTTGTTTGCTTAGACGCGATAATCTCAGAAACTACTGGAGCATTTAATAGTAGATTGTTTATCTAGGGAGCAAACAACTAATTTAAAGGCGAGAGTGTTTTTTTTAATCCAGAGCGGAGCGAAGGATTCTAGAGTAGAATCCCGAGCGGAACGAGGGATTCTTAACTAGAATCCTGAGCGCAGCGAGGGATTAAAAGTATGTCACTCGAGCTTACAATAGTGTTGCTCCCGAGGAGGACACTCTACTTTTTATCACCCTCTATGAGAAAATAAGTAAGTGCAACTTATGAACAAGAATTGAATATTTACGTACAATGAAGAACCATAAGACATAATAATACTTTCACTTGAGGAAGACGCACTCATTTTTTATAATTCTAAAATCTGAATATGAATCAACTACGAACTTTATTTTTCATCAACTTTTTTTAAATTTGGCGCGCTCGCCGTTTTTCAGCCAGTCACATATTCAATACATTGTTCCCGCATGGGTTGTGATTAACCTCTTTACTGATTGAAAAATTATTAACAATATCCACATTCCAAATTTAAATCAATTTTGGTCCCTAAGGGATTAATGAGCTATTTTGGTCCCTGTTTACGAGGAATAAACTAGCTCTTTTTGAATAGATGTGATAAAAAATAATTTCAGTGTTAGATAGCCCATTTATCGAGGAAGACTACAAGCTATATTTTATTATGAAGTTTCCACGAAAACGGAAGCTACGCGGATAAAACCACACTACTAAACTGGTCACCCTACTAACTAATCGCTCATCTTCGTGGCATCTGTCTAACTTAACAAATGATGAGAGGGACAACGAAACATAATTAGGTTTTCTTTCGGCTAGCGTATTAAAAACATTTTTGAAGGAAGTAATTATCCCTAATGAGTAATATTTTATAATCTATAGCTGTTTCTATATATAAGTTCGTATTCTAACATCTCATTTAAATATTGAAAGGCTTAACATTAATTTCGTACATTTGATATACTTAAACCTTCAGTTTTTTTATTGTTTTTAGTAGGTACTCAGCCAAATTTAGCTTTACTCAGCTGTTTTACGTAAATGTATATTCATTTTCATTTTCAATATCATTAAACAAAATTTCAACTCACTAGAGCCATTTTCAATGTACAAGTACATTCATAACATCGCCGTCTCCTAGATGATTTTCTTTTGTAAATTTTGAAATAAACAAACCTCCATTTAAAATTGTGACGTTAAGTTTTTATAGTAATGCGACTAAAAATTTATCAAAGCTTTAAACATTTATAATTGCCAACATTTACGTTGGTACGAAGTAGAAACTGCTGACGTAAATATAGTATGAAATCACGATTTTCCTAATAACTACGATCAAGTACGGTGTACCCATTATACCGTATATATACACTTGTCAATACATGTTATCTTCACCTTCCACACACGATACCGACGGTCGATAATACTTTCTAACAATACGATAGTCCCGGAAGGAAAATGGACACCGTTTACGTAATGTTTTGCTGGTAGTAAACACAATCAGTCGGTGTTCAATTCCCAGCCTTCTAGTTTGAAGCGGGTCATGCGATGCTATAGTTATCCAGATATAAAAATGGAATTACTTCCTAATACCTTATAGAATAGGGAAACTGATTTTGGTAGCTTTAAATTCGTTTTTAACTATTTGCGTTTAAATATCTAGCGCATAAAAACAAAAGGTCGGATGTGCCAATATTCCTACTCCGAAATCATTGGCACTTACGACCAAATGCTTCTGAACTACAACAATCTTTATACGGTCTAGATATGTTTCACTTTACTAGTTACACCGAGTTGTATTACTAGTTAAAGTAGTAAAGTAGTTTCCTTAGCGCTTAATAATGTCGTGAGTCAACTGCAGTATGTATGTTGTACACAGGCTAACGATTTTCATAATTTTATTTTATTATTATGAAAATCGCGATTAATAGTTGAACGTAGGTACTTTCCGAAGCAGAAGCCCGATATTTTATTAAGATATTTTATCCGGCGTGGGCATTTATTTTACAACATCTAATCATTAAAACGAGATTAATCCCTTATATTAACTACCCACCAAAGTTATAGTACCTACCTAGTAGATCAAAACGGGCCATGCCATACTACAGTTATTCAGATATAGAAATAAAACGAAATCCGAAAACATAGGGAAACTGATTTTGCTTTAATTAACTGTTTACGTTTTGTCAAAGCCGGATCCATCCAGGGCAACTGCCCCGGGGCCTCCACAATAGAGGGGCCCCCAAAATAGAGATTTGAAATCTTTCAAATTCGGACGAGTAAACTCTACAACTTTCCTTTTATATCTATATTTTTTCGGTGTTGTACCTTTACATACAGTACTTTGTAGAATTATGATTTATGTAATAGTTCTAAAATATTGCTATAACGGTTATGTATCTAGGTATATGAATATACGTTATAGCAATATTTAAAACTTGTTCACTTAAATTAGACCATCACTAAAATATCATAATTCAAGTCGTACATACTTCATATTTCTACACATTTAGAGTAAAACTAATTTGTGGCCTGGGGGCCTCTTCTCCTTCGTTGTCCCGGGCCTCCGGACTTCTAAATCTGGCCCTGAGTTTTGAGTTCAAGTATGTTTTATGACTTTACTATAGTACGCCCCAGGGTTTCTTAGACATTTGATTCTGTAGGGAGATGCACATTTACATACTAGGTAATAAATAAAGCTGAAGAGTTTGTTAGTTTGTCTGCTTGAACGCGCTAATCATAGGAACCACTGGTCCGATTTGTAAAATTCTTACATTGTTAGATAACTCATTTATCAAGTAAGGCAGAAATGGAAACTACGCGGGTGTAACCGCGCGCGGGAATCTATTTATTCTAAAAAAGTCTATCATCATCATCATCATCAGCCCGTATAACGTCCACTACGGAACACGACCCTCCTCCGACGGAAGGTTTTGCCATAGTGACTACGCTTGGCAGGCGGGTTAGTAACCGTAGTATTATGTTGTAACATACAAGGAAACGCTGCTACCCGTTCCCTGATAGACAATTGTTATAGATGATGTTATAATAATTGACCGGATCAACCAGACCCGGAAAGAAATCTTAGAATAAAAAAATTAAAGCCTATATGCCATTGTAAACTATAATAATTATATCTCTGTATCAAACATCATAACGATCAGTTCAGCATTCTTGTGTTAGTAAGTTAGGAAGCATCTACTTAACTTAAACTTTCATATTTAAGTACATTTACAATATTAGTGGAGTTAAAATGTATATCTTTGTTATGTTTACCGACCAAATTCCAATAATAATTTCGATATCACATCAGCAAACCAGCGATGGTTACTAAATTATTAAACGTTCAAAAGCAGCTATGTTTTCTAGAGGCTAAACGCTGAAATTCTTGTGGCAACAAAATCTTTATGTATTAAATATAAAAAGTAAGAAACGAAATGTACTTAACTAATAATAGCGTAGCGGTACAAGTCTCGCTTTAAGTCTTGGAGGTCGTGGGTTAGATTTCCACGGAGAAGTAACCTTTAAGTAAAATCTAAAATTTATTTCTTGGTCAGGTTGGTTGTGGGACTACCCCCCGTGTCTCGGTAAGCACGATAAGCCATTGGTCCCGAGTTTGCCCCCGTAGACCTGAAGTCCGAGAGGCCCGCGAACTGTAAAGTAGAGCTACAGTTGCACAAAACCCCGTAAAATACTAAAAGTCATAATCCCTCAATCTCATCGCCAGCGACCGCCCTGTGCCGAGGTCCAAGCCCCACCGGGGGCGCCCTCTTGCGCAGGCTGCTTAGTTTGTAGTTTTTAAGCCATTTATTAAGGCTGGAGCTCTGCTCGTCTTTATGCCCGGCGAAGAAGCAATAGCCTCGTGGCTAACTACGTAAGTCTTTCCGAAAAAAAAGGTCCCGAGTGTTAAAACATCATCTCAAGGCACGGAACGGGCAGCAGAATTTGTCTAGGTATTACGACATAAAACTGCGGTCACTAACCCGCCTTCCAAGCGTGGTGACTATGGCAATACCCACCTTCGAGAGCAGTGCACTTTCTTCAGCGGTGGACGTTAAATGGGCTTATGATGAACATGATGATTATACGTATACGTGGTTAAACATATTCGATGCATTGTATGTACTTAACTAACAAAACGACAATATGAATTCCGAAAGTCGTGACATCATTCAGACACATCCTAACGTTTCATATCAAAATTTTGCATCTGGTAACTCTGCGGCGGTAGCTATAAAGGAGCATGTTACTACGAGGGGAGCGAAGTTAGGGTGCCGAAAAACGTGCGTTGTACACCCCCTCCCCGCACCCACCCTTAGGTACAAATCACGCGGCCTCTATTAACTTTGAGACTTCACCTAGTTGTATATTTTCCGTTCTACGCCTTACAACACACAACACGCATAGCTAGAACCATTTGGAAATAGTGGTACTGAAAATATTTGACCTTACTTAACTACACAACTTTGGGCAAACATTGTATGGACTGAGCTGTTTTAACATACTCAGAGACTACTACAATTTAAGGCCTAAAACTTTTTTTATTGTTATTCCTAGTAAACGATCACAATCCACCTGATGTGAAGTGGTTTAGCAATCTTAATCCAAGAGAGCTAGTTCTAGCGCAGTAGATATTAATAGCAATAGTCACACTTATTCTGCTAGATAAGGCTAGAGCTCTGCTCGCCTTTATGTTCGGTGAAGTAGCAGAAGCTTCATGGCTACCAACGTAAGTCAAACCGAAAAAAAAGTCACACTTATTCTGCTAGACATTATGCGCGGATAAGACTTAGAACGCGCAAATCTCAGGAACTGCTGCTCTGATTTATAAAATCTTTCAGCGTTAGATAGAGCATTTATCGATGCTATAGGCTATACGTTACGTTATGAAGTTCCCGCTGGAACGGGGACTAGGCGGGAGTAACCACGCGCGTAAAGCTAGTTTTTTTAATTAAAACTTTTTTTTCTATGTAGTTAGTTATTATATATGTAGTTAACCATGAGGTTTTGCTAATTTGTATATCCAAATTGTATATTTTTGAGTAAAAAAAATTGAATTCTTTTTTTACTTCACTTGGTATAAAGACGAGCAGGCTTTATCTTATACAATAAAATCTGATAAACTTTTTCTTAAGTTAAAACTATAATAAGTTAAACTATTTATTTTTCTACAAACAAACTATCTAGGCGAGTAGTGAAACTATTCACGATTTATCATAACATTGATAGCACGCCCATAGATGTAAATTGTAATATCATTAACGTCTCCGATGGTAATAACACAAAGCTATAACGAAACCAACGTAACAAAAAAAGACTTTAAAAACTTAAAATTACATACAAAGCTCTGTAGATAGAGTGGCCGAGATAGGAACGTCCAAATGTCTAACTCCCTGTTACGTGATCGAAACGACATTGACAATTTACATTGTCAATATATTTTGCGATTTTCATTCGTATTCTTTTTATTATCGTGACGTTTTACTTTAATAAAATTTTTTTTGGAGAGAAAACTAGATAAAAATCTCCGTGCCATAAAATCTTTGATTTCCAATGATTTGTTTCCGGATCTATAAGGTTGAATTACTACCTTCCGTGTCATGAAAAGCAAATTAAGTCGTCGATTGTTATAACAATGATAGTTTTTGACAATTATATATCGAACAGGCAGTAGGGCGTTACTATGTATTACAACATAATACTTAGTGCGTATTATGTAGGTACCTATTAATACCTGTATGATGACTATGGCCTTTTTAGAGAGTCATATGCCCGCAAAAATGTGGCTTGTAATAATGGCGCTACTGAACATTATGCGGTAATACTGAAAAACTAAATAAGTAGCTGAGGACCGCCCTCCGTGCCTCTTAAAGCACTAAAAATACACACACCGTCGTTCGTCGTTAGTGCCGATTGTTATAACATCAAATTATATAACAAGCGGGCAGTAGCATTTCGTTTACCAACGGTTATCAACCAACCTGCCAAATGTAGTTGTTAGGACAGGGTAGGTAGTCCCTCAATCAACCAGACTCGAAAAGAAAATCTTACAACTAACGGGACTCGAACACATGTCCTCCGAGGCTCAAAGCCAGACTTATACTGCCACGCTGCAGAGGTCGTAGGTACATAAAAAATATTATTAAATTTCAATTACTATAGTAGTTTCGTCACAAATACATACTGAACTAACATTTATATATTTAATGTTGCTAAGAATATCTCGCTCGAATCGGAATGAACTGTAAACCGGAATGAGATTGCTATCGATCATGTGGCCACTTCCTAACATTGGACGCTCATGTAGAGGCACTTTATGAATCGAATCGTTGAAACCACTCTTTTAATCGAATGAATGGTCACGTGGGTGAATCGAGTTGAGATAGGAATTCCTTTGAAATCACTATACATTTAGGTATATACCTATTACTTAGCTAGGTAGAATTTTCTTATATACCTAAGTAATATAACAGCACAAAAACTTACTAGCTGTTCGTCCCGGCTTTACCCGTTTGTCGTGCTGACATTTGCTGTGGATTTTCCAAAATTTTCTTTCATATCCTTGTATAATTACATTCATTTTGGCAATATCTTATGAAGCGATTGCATAATATATATATAATTACACAAGTTAACCACGCGCGATTTCACCGGCCGCGGCGGCGTAGCTCTCATTTCCGTCAGTACTTCGAATATTAAAATATAGCCTGGCATAGGTTATATTTTATTAATTTTAGATTAACGTGCTGTCTAACACCGAGAGAGTTTTCAAATGGGACCAATATTTCCTAAAATTATCTCGTTCAAGCCAACAAACTTAGTGAAAGAATTTTATCTCTCCTCTTTATTATAATGTACATGTAAGTATGTATATATATTTAGTATGTAGTTTATACTGATTTTATATATATCTTTATATATATAATTCTTCTGTGAGTGTATATGTCACTGAACTTCTCTCAAACGACTGGACCGATTTTGATGAAATTATTTGTGTGTGTTGAAGGGGATCTGGGAATGGTTTAGATTCACAATTTTGTCCGCTGGACAATGTTTTTTTAATTAATTTTTAATTTATTAGTAGTTGCCTGAAAACCCCTTAAAACATCCTTTTTCTTTTTCCCATACAAACGTTTTCTAACTAAAATGTAGAGTCAATTTGAGCTTTATTTTTTTGCTAAGATTTTTTAGGGTAGGGTAGGGGTAGGGTAGGTGTAGGGTAGGGGTAGGGTAGAGGTAGGGTAGGGGTAGTGTAGGGTAGGTAAGGTAGGTAAATAAGTAGTGCCTTTGTAAATAGTTTTAGTATTATTTCATAATTTAACATTTAAAAATACATTTATATGCTTAAGTATACCAAGCTCCAGCAACCATTAAATTTATTCGTGAAGGCATTACTCCATATTTCTGGCGTAGTAATTGAGGAAAAATCATGAAACCGTGAAAACAATTAACTCTTCCAAGCTTGTCTTCATTCTAATTAAATATATTGTAAAAAGTAAAAGGTATAGTTTCTCATTGCTTTTACATATAACCTAATTAGCTGAAAGAAATATCTATATATATAAAAGAAAGTCGTGTTTGTTACAACACTTATAACTCGAGAATGGCTGGACTGATTGCCATGGTTTTTGATTTGTTGGATTTGTTTCCGTCCCGAATAGCAGAATACATTTTAAAAACAAAAGAATGTCGTTTTAGTTACACTATTTATAACTCAAGAACGGCTGAACCGATTTGGCTGAAAATTGGTAGGGAGGTAGCTAAGAACTGGGAGAAGGACATAGGATACTTTTGGGTAGGGGTAGGGTAGGGTAGGGTAGGGTAGGGTAGGGTAGGGTAGGGTAGGGTAGGGTAGGGGTAGGGTAGGGTAGGGGTAGGGTAGGGTAGGGGTAGGGTAGGGGTAGGGTAGGGTAGGTGTAGGGTAGGGGTAGGGGTAGGGTAGGGGTAGGGGTAGGGGTAGGTGTAGGGTAGGGGTAGGGGTAGGGGTAGGGTAGGGGTAGGGTAGGAGTAGGGTAGGGTTAGGGTAGGGGTAGGGTAGGGCAGGGGTAGGGTATAAAAGTCCACCCGTGCGAAGCCGGGGCGGGCCGCTAGTTATATGATATATGATTGCCTAGGTCCTGCTATTACAAATGATTAGTGGTTCAAAAGATTCTGGGTATGGGTATCTATAATTATATTATATATTTCAACATCATTTTGTATTTCGAGTGGTATATTACATATTATTTCTTCGTTTATACTTAGTTATGTGTAATCTTTAAAATTTCGTAGGCGCAAATATGTATTTGTAATGTGTAGAAACTGTTTTGGTTTATGTATTGTTTACTTTGTATGTATTTTATAGATTGTATTGTATGTGTTTGGTTACACATACAATACAATCAAAAACAAGGTAAAAAAAGCACATTGATTTTTAGTAGACTGCACCGGTGGCTCAGTGGTTACGGTAGTTGCTTCTGGGACCTGGTGTTCTGGGTTCGATTCCCACCCGGGACAATTATTTGTGTGAACCACAAATAATTGTTCTGAGTCTGGGTGTACTTTGTGTCTGTGAAATGTGTGAAATGTGTGTGAAATATGTTTGTAAAGTCCCCCGCGACACAGGGATTTATTTCCCTAGTGCGGGAGTTGTCTTTTAAGAGGAGAGGAGGAGGAGGAGGAGTAACTTTACAAATCGCATTAAACAATTCAAGTCCCTTGTCTTAGATTTTAATCGATATGAACATCCCTAAACTTAATCTTATAGTAAAAAATTGTTGGAAATATCGACATATACATATTTTGGGATACTACATAGTTCAACGTTAAGAATATTCCAAAATACTTTTGTTTTCTTCGGACGGACATCTAGTCAGCTACGTAGCTTTTGTTACTTTAATAAAAAAGGCGAGTAGTACTCCATTACTGCACTGCCTTATTACAAATTTTCCAAAAATTATATAGGAATGGACTTTTAATTGAAACATTTTTTCTTTCAAAAGTATATATAGGTACATGCACATAGAATAGATTTATCCAGTAACGGAGAAAGCCTTTTCTTGTAAACATTGAGAATATTATAAGTAAATAAGAAATGGTGTCTTAAAATCTTAATCTATACTTACCAATATATAAAGCTAAAGAATGTATTTGTTTGTTTGCTTAATCGCGCTAATTTCAGATTGAAAGATTCTTTCATTGTTGGATATCCCATTTATCAAGGTCGATAGTTTATCATAAATGTATTCTTATTTTGCTCAAATTTTAAAAGCCAATTAATTGTAATCGTTGATTGTGTCAACAAAAGAATTGCTAAATGCATTTCTATGGGAAATAGGACTTACTTTTTTGTGTTTATCTTAGAATATCGATTTCTGTAAGTTTATACTCCCAAAGTTTCCATATCTCTTGGAGTAGGGTACGGAAAGGTTCGTATGTCATTTATATCAATTAAGACCATCTACTTGTTTTTTTAAGTATTGGAAAATAAACAAGTACCTACCTAAAAATGAACAAGGCAATCCGACTTTTTATCTCAGATTTTTTTTTACCTTTTTTTTGTACTTTATTATATATATAGACACATTATTTCACTTTTAAAAAGTTTTATAGGTATTTCATGGTGACTCTCCACTGTAACGGGTGTAATGCGGGTAAGACTATCTGTTTATGCAAAACCTATAGGTATATAATACATTATATTATAGACTACTGCCTCCCGCTTCACCAACCCGCATGCCAAGCGTGGTGATTATGGCGAAATCGTTCCTCGGAACAGGCCCATGTTCAGCAGAGGACGTAATAAGGCCTGATGACGATGACCTCCCGCTTCAGCACCGAGCAATGTGCCCGCTCTGGTTCGGTGCCAAGTCTCCGTCGCCGATCCGCAGGATCCTAAATTTATGATCACGGTCTAAACCTTTTGTCATTTTTCATGAGTCAAATAATATAAAATCTATACATATTGTTTAATACATACACTAAACCGTTATTTGATATCTACTTGTTTATTCATTATATTTGTTTTTTTAATTCAATACTGTAATACTTACTTATCATAAGCTTTTGATTTAATCATTCCGTTCAGCAGTGAATATCTCTTAATTACTGTCATTGTGTACTGACCAATCTGTATGCTGCATGAGTTTCAGAATCATGATATTAAGTATAAAATGTAATTATAATTTCAGCGAAAGTTTAATCCATCTATATATAATAGGTATAACAACACTTACACAATAAAAGTGTTTCATGCAAGTTGTGCTCAATTAACTTTATTTCTTCTTTCATCTTCAACATATTATAAAAAAATAATTGGCAAAGCTTACACTGCGAAACAGATTCAAACTATTAGTAATTATAAGAGTATATTATAAACTTGTTTTTTTTTTTACTAAATATAGGCTAACGTTTGACCATAATCTCGCTTGATGGAAGGCGAAGATAAGGCCTAAGATGATACACGCTTGCCTAGAAACTTGTATAATTAAGTAATTTTTTTTTTATTTTTATACGCGCCTCGGTGTCGCGCGGATATTTGATGGGCAGCACGCCCTGACGCTCGTACGGCTGCTCGCTGCGCCCGCGCCGACAAGGTGCTCCGAAAAGCACTTGGTTGATGCCTGTTGTTATGTACTGTGGCTTTATGGATAAATATATTTTTCATTATTATCTTCAATCTTCATAATTGTTCATATATTTTGTTCCTGACAGAGTTGTTTATAAAATACAAATAGAATTCTTTACATTGTTAATATCAAACTATAAGTCAGGTATACTTATCATCGTCAGCCTATATAACGCCCACTGCTTAACATGGGCCTCCTCCTGAGGAAGGAGTTTTGCCAGAGTAACCACGCTTAGCAGGTGGGTGGATGACCGCAGCATTATATAATAAAACTCACAGGTAATCGTCGCTAGCCGTTCTCTGGTATACAGTTTTGCGGCTTAACGTCATTCCGCGGCACGGAGAGAAGTCTCTCTACCAACAAGACCCGGAAAAAAATCTTAGACTTCGCACAAAGATTTCATGTCTGGCGTGAGAATTGAACCCATGACCTCTTAGACTTAAAGCGTGACTTATACTGCTTCGCAACGGAGGTAGATATACAACTAATAAACCGCAGTTGTCGCAAGGATATTGGATGGCCAAAGTCTTTACAAATTGAACTTATTCTATTTTGCTATTGATTCATTGTTCTGTTATTTATTTCATAAATAAACTTGTAGATAAAAATCAAATTTCAATTAACTCAACACAATTCCAGGCAAACTGTTTAATTATAGTAATAGCATAGTCATTCCAAATATCGTATTAAAGATAATTCCAACAACTGGCATAGCAAATATTTAAAGGACGACGGTGAATTAACTTTGTAAAGGGTCAATAATATCATTATTAATGTATACTAATACCTATTAATTAAATCCTCAATTAACTCTGGTTGACCGTTTGTTACATTTTCATGCTTAAACCACCGTAAACCACGGAATCAATTAAAATGAAATTTGATATGAAGGAAGTTTGCAAATTTTCTTGGGTCTTCAATTGTTTATTTTTATCGCGGCTTAAACGAGTCGCCACTTCTTATTTGTTCTATTTATTTTATTACAAGGCAAAGATTTGTCAAAAAAACAGTCAACTTGATCGGTCAAACCGGTCTCATGTTATGGACGTACATACATTTAGGCAATAATTTTGATTTATACAGGGTTATTTGTAAAACACCGGTAACCTCTCAGGACTACGTTACTAACATCATAATCAACAACTTTTGTTCTATGACTTTTAAAAATTCATCATATTTAAATTCATCAGATTTACACACAAAAATAAAAATATTTAAATTCATCGCTCTAAATGTTACGAAGTCTATGCGAAGCAAAAGAAAGCGATAGTACCGACGATAGCGAGGGGAGCGGGGAATACAGAGTTGAAATGTGTTAGATAGGACAACGAAATATTGAAGGTTTCTTTTTGGTAAATGTATTATGTTTTGTAAAAAGTCGTAGAACAAAAGTTGTTGTTTATGATGTTAGTAATATAGTCCTGAGAGGTTACCCGTGTTTTACAAATAAACCTGTATACAGACCTGAATTATTCAAAGTATTTAACGGAGACTATGCTAATATAAGCCCAGATAAAAGTCTTTAATTTTAAAATCAAATACGATCATGTCTTTATTTTTAATTGTCCGATAAATTTTCTTGATCGTAACCATTTTTGGGACATCTATATCCCTCTATCTATTTATATATACATACCTATAATACAACTGGTGAAGGTCAAATTTTAAACATTCATCAGCCAGTCATCGACACTGAAGCAAAAATGCAATTTAATAATTTTTTACCTGTCGATTGATGACAGCTAGCTTTTTATAAATACTAAGCCAGCAAAACATATATATGAAAAAAATTACATAACTTTCATAAATATACAACGCTACAATTACGGCATTATAATAAAATCTATCACATATCTTATTCTATTACCTTTATTATAATATCTATATAAACCTACAAGAGGCTTTCCCAGATTTCCTCATTATGTGGATGTGGATTGTCACTCTAATGACCAGTCGATGATCCATGTCCATCAATTGTGATTACGGGTTCCATAGCCCTGAAATACGTTTCGAGGTTAATATATAGATCACGATTAGTTACCTAGCTATACCTATACGTATTGTAACAAATGTATTACGAAATTTTATATCGATTTTGGTGACGGTTAAAATTAAATGTAAGTTGAGTTCTGACTTAGTTAAAATCTATGATATCTAGGCGAGTCTGTTTATTAGACCTGATCTAATTTATAATATATTTTGGGAAACGAAACTGAATGGAAATAAGTATTACATTTATATATAAAATACACTACTTAACAAAATACGTTACTTTAGACTTAAATTTTTCGTGAGTGGTACACATATTTATAATAACTATCCGGTTGTATTCACGATTTTTTGCCGTCAAGTTAGTTGCCCGGCGCCGCGCCGTCGAGTCTACTACTCCTTGAGAATGGACCTCGGAATGTTCTCGAAACTAGTCGGACATATCCGATGATGAAAATTCGTTAGTACAACCGGATAATTATTATAAAAATACGTTAAGTTATTATATTTTGTTACGGGTAAATCCCGAATTATGACTACTACACTTATGGCTATTTTCGGCTAAGCTCTAGCCGCAGTTTGGGATTTCACTGTACTGTAAACATAAAAGACTAACTTCTGACTCAACGTAACAACAATTCTATTTATGTATAAGGAGCTATATACTGTTTTTGAATAAATATAAAAATAAATCCAACCTTCTTCACTCCAACAGTCCATTTACGTCCATAGCTGAATATAGGTCTCCTCTTTAGAGATCTTGGCTAGCCAGAGATCATTAGTTATTTAGGGGTCCTTTAAGGGATATTGCCATAATCACCTCACCTGGTAGGTGGATTAGTGATGGCAGTAATATGGCAGCAAATCTTGAGCTGATAGATGCTCCCTTAATCGTCTCTTACGAAACCCATGGGAAAGCTAGGGATGGTCTATTCTAAGCCGGAAATCACACGCAGCGGCAAATCCAAATCCAAAGGGAGCAAACGCAAATTGTATTTCCTACACATTGATCATCCAGACTCATAAACATTCATTTAATTTAATGCTTTATTACGTCCCCGCTAATTGTCTGACACTCTTTACAATTTGATGTAATATTTCATTTTTCTTTCTATCTTACATTTTCCGGGACGGTTTTAGGGCAAAGTTTTAAACATAATCGGTCAAAACTGTATAAATTCAGAACTTTCTCGGGACTCAATCTTTGCCTGTTTTTTGCTGGATTGTTTTAAAATATGTACTTCTAGCTATACTAATATAAAAAGCTGAAGGGTTTGCTTGTTTTTTGTCTTAAACGCGCTCTCTGGAACTAGTGGTCCTATTTGAAAAAATAATTCAGTGTTAGATAGTCCATTTATCGAAGAAGTCTATAGCATATATTTAATTATGAAGTACCGCGCGTGGGAAGCTAGTGAAGAAATGAATTGTTGTAATAGTGGCTGCAGAAAATAATCATAATTTTACTACAAGAGTAAAAATATAATATTATTTTGTGTAAGTACAAACTAAAATAGCCATTTGGCAATTTGCTAAGCGTCATCACATCAAATATTTAGTTTGAAATATATTTTATAAAGCAGTAAACAAATACAATTTTATCCAATTGAATTTATTCTAAGTGAAACATCAGAATTTGTTATATAAAATTGATTGATATTCAAATGAAGGTCATGAATTGCAAAAGTCAATTAAACGAGATTCAATTTGCAGTCAAAATTGCCAAATGGATGCGCAATTATTATTTCAGCAAAAGAAATTTCCATTGATTCATACTCTTGCATCTGAAGATATCTTTCTGTGAAAGCTATATGCATATGAAATTACTTTTTAACTAAACGACGAGAATTTTGTAAGTGGAAAAGAAGCATTAAATTCTTAAAAGAGTTAACAAAACATAGCAGTGAAATCCTAGCATTACCCGTCGAAGAATTCTGGAAATTCTTGTAAGTAAATTCATTGAAATCTTGTACTGGTAATGTTTTATTACCAGTTCAGGATTTCTATGAATTTCTCAAGACATGTTTTATGCAGCGATTTATATGTAATACAATTCGTATTGTGACAGGTATTAAAATAAAACCGAGAGCGTTAAAATAAATGAAACGCCAACGTACAACGGGCGACGTGACATTTCAATTTTATAGAACGTAGTCAAATCAATAGCACTAACAGAGTCACAACGTGTCGAAAACAAAATAGATTTAATTTCCGAAATGATTTGTCAGAATCCACATGTTTTTCAATGTATGGAGCGGAGGATAGGCTCATATTTTAGCCGTCCGCTACTCCATTAGTGACGCGGGAACCCCAACCAATATGGCGGGGCGAATCTGCAGTGACAGGGGCATTCACCCCGCGTGCAACCAACCCCTCGTTTTTGTTATAAAATCAATAAATTTGGAGTAGGGTTTCCTAGTTGCAACAAGATATAATAGGCTTGTGCGTAGAAACCTCCATACGTTTACTTTAATATAACTATGACTTACTGATTGATATAAATATGTTGATTTTCCCTACTTATCAATTAAATAATAAACAAGCTACATTCCTATTATTTATTTTTTTATAAAAAAATTACAGTTCATTCAAACACTAGCAACTGGAACACCTTTTCAAAACTATTATTACCGTGGTTTTTATGTCGACCTTAATTTTAAATTACTTTTAGTATTTTTTCTTTAATAAATAATATAAAACAAGAATATTACCTATATATGCAGCATATATTTGAAGAGGTAGTAGCATTTAAAGATTGAAAAGCGGCACGGAGTACGTATTCCGCGGTTATACTCAGGTCTATTTTCTTAAGAAAAATGCGATTAACTTCTTTCCAGAACCATACGATTTTCTCACGAAAGCCTCGGGTAAGCAATGGTAATATTTTTATTGGAAACTGAGCATTTAGATAAACATATTTTATATAGTAAATATTGTTTAACTAAAAACTAAAATTTCAACTACTACGAACTCAGTAACCGTTAACCAAGTGACTTAGCATAAAACAATTCAATATTTACGGTGATGGAGACTCGTTGATAATGTTAATTCATCCGCCTTGTATTCAAAGCGACTAGGCTAACCAGAGTTTACTCATTTACACATATTCATTTACTTTTTCCTTTCTGGTTTACAGTGACATGGTTCACTATATTTTTCTACATTCTCGTAACCAATGCGATGTCAGAACAATGAGCAGTATAACGCCATATAAAGATATAAGTATAAACTCTTTAATGTATAGATTGATTTCGGCCACTGTGGCCAATCTCTAATCATCTTAGAGATTGACCATCTACGCAGGACACAAGTGTGAACTCTTCTAACACGAACGGTGAGAGATCAGGCCCAGAAACTCGGGATTTGATACTTAGATTTTTGTCAAGATAAATTTTCTAGAACTACTAATTCATGCATGAACTGAAAATCGAACCCGGCGGCGCCTCGTTACATTCGAACTAAGCATAACATCCCAAGGAGGCACTCAATCGTACATTAGTATAAAAAAATCAGAAAAGGAATTAAAACCTAAATGTAGGATATATATACAAAAAATGGCCTTATGACAAAATAGCTATCGAGGAAGGTACATCAACAAACTAAATATGAGCGATCACTCGGCATTTCCAATCTCATTATAGAATACGCTTTAATCAATCTAACTAATACGATATTTGATAACTTATTTTCATCATCACCGAGACTGAGATCGTTAAATACTACAGCCAGGCTGAATTTAATAACACTTACTGAAATCGATTGTTCATTTAAAGAAGAAAGTCATTAGATGACCACATTACAAATAGTATTTCACTGTAATTTTAACAGCCTTAAGTTTATCAATATAAATTTCTTCAGCGTCGCCGCGTCGTTATCTGTCTATATCTATACATTTCATAAAACTGGTGGAGATACTATTCTTATATCGATACTGAGGCGAAAAAATTAGTTAATTTCATTAATTTTTGTCTGTCTATCTGCCTGCCTGAACGCGTATCATGCCGTTACTGAATGTAACTTACTGAACCTAACTTAGTGTGATTATAGTAGGTACATTTTATGGAATCGGATCCCAAAATTCCAGATTTTTGCAGTTCCCTTGGAACAAAAGATGGTCGTTGGTTTTGTAGTTCTTAAATATATTTGTTGTTAATCTTTTGAAATTTAACATGCTATTAACCGCTAAAACAATATTTTTTTTATTACCTCATAAAGTGGTAAAATGGGAGACTTAAGTTTTGTATCGAGAAATTGAAATAGACGCGAACACGTTCATGTCGCGGGCTACAGTTAATATTTAAATGTTATTGGAAAAAGCTTCATGGCAATCGCCGTGAATGAAAACCTTAAACTTGCGATTTTAAATTAAGGTTAAGAAGAAAGTGTAAGTCTACATTTCTTTGAGATGACATCAATATCATACTTCTCATAATAATTGATAGGTCTAAAAATACTGTTACCACTAATAAGGTAATTTATAGTTTTGCATTAAATAAAGCTATTTTAGTCAATCGATGAGAGGTCAGTAATAGAATTCTTGAATATAAGAAAGAAAGAAAGAAAGAAAGAAAGAAAAACATTTAATGAACACACAAAACGAATATGAAATAGTAATTACAGTCATTAAAATAAAAAATAAAAAGAAGTTCATAGGTGACGCTCGGACGCCGTACAAATAAAACACAAAAAACATGGAATAAGGGAGAAAAAAAAATAATAAAAAAAAAAATACAATAATACATACACTATAAACAAAAACAACAGTAGGCAGCGAGGTGCGGGACGGGGCGCGAACGAGACTTATTATAACAAACGCTGATGACTACAATATCGCATCAGAACGCAGACCGCTCGCGCGCCGTAGGTTCGCCAGACGTGCTATTTACCTACCTTCAGCGACGAGAAAAAGAATGCGCGATCTACCCGTCAAGTCCTAACAACAGATTACCTAGTTAGAAAACCTAACCTAAGAATATGCAACGCCGATATAGTTTTGAGTGGCGTAGCCGTTCTATTTCATAAAGTGAATGCCTTTTACATTTATATTATGTCAAAAATAACGTGATAAACTTATTTGGCATCTGCACATATGAACTTACTAAATGCTTACTAGTAGTTAGTGTAAATTCGCGTCTATATGTGAATAGTTAGAGGAAGTTCAAATTATAGACCGCTTGCTATAACTACTTGGTATTTACTCAAAGAGCATATATAGCAAATGAGTATAAAGTTTCAGACCCACGTTTCAGCAGTAGAGCTATTACTAAAATAACTATTAATGGCGCGCAAAAAATCCAAATCCTAGAGAAATTGTAGCTAACATCGTAGACTTTTTGAAGCTAGCCTCTTTTAAGATTTCAGGTCGGTAGTTATCTTTAATTACTTTGACCTCAAAATACATTTTTGCGTCGTGCATCGAAGCGGGCAAATTTAACAGATGTTTAATGGCAGATGAGTCCAAAAGAGCTTGTGAAAAATAATATTTAAAAAAATATATTATAATTAAATTATTTTCATAGGTATTCTGTAGAATAAAAATACTTCCCCAGTCAAGCAGCTCATTAAAGTAGCTAACGCTCTTAGCAAATTTCACGTAAATATACCAAAATATAATCGTGCAGAGATTTACACGTTTTAATCTAAATATCACTTGCAACGCATCTGGATCTGGACTGATTTTACCAATCTCGGAGTATAACTAACTCAAGAAAGTGTGGCCCATAAGGTTGATATATTTTGCTAATAAGAAACGCACGCAGAAGAGCGAAAAATTAAAAATTCCAAGCGATAATAGCGTTGCCTCAAACAATTACCTTAATATCACTAATCAGTCTTGTCTGCTTGCTTTAAATTATCTCATCTAAAGTGCACAATCTGTAATTAAGAAATGCACTTAACTAGAAAAAGGGACAGTCGGCAACAAAACTATATACAACACCGTACCAGCGACAACATCGCGTGACATTGGCTGCTCTGATAACTCGCCATGCATCTTGATTATTTAACGAGCATGAATTTAACACCAGAAGATAATTGTGAGCTTTATTTTCGTTCGCCATTGCCTGATACACACCGATACAGACTGAAAATTTTATGATTGTTTCCCGGAACGATTTTGTCGTGGTTGACAGTTGTGAAATCGATAAATTATTTTCATTTGAATCCTTTTAGATTGTAAAAATATATAGGCAGATTTACAATTGCAAAAATGCTTTTGTAAACTGTGAGAAATGAACTTTGTTCTAAACATCAGTGAATTCAATTTTAACGTTCGTTCGTTCGTTAAAATTATCAAGCCTTTAAAGCAACATTTTGAGAAAATTCTTGTAGGTATCACTCTAACATCGAACATACTCTCAATGTTACTATAAGTAAATCGTTCTACCCCGAGAAGAAGGCCATTAAAATTTCAGCCTGTATAAGCGCTGGAAGGTAGAATAATGTAGGCAAGCACTGAATACTTGGTATTATTGAGTTGTCGCTTTCACTTTACATACCTACCCACTACACATATACTTTGACAACTGTACTTACTTACTCATCGGACTGAATCGACGTACTCATATTACCTTTCTCTTATTGCGAAATTTATTTCAAACGAGACTTTTGTTAATTAAATTTGAAATATCATATGATTAAGTCATTAATGCTCGAAAATTAAAATAGAAATTACTTATTTCATTTTAATTATATATATACTACGTGCGGCCCGCGATGGATTACTCTGCTACAAGTTTTCATAGAGTTGACTCTTTGAAATATTATTTTGTATATTCAATGCACTAAGTAAGAACATGATATTAAAACCAAATAGTTACAAACCAAAGTATTTCTTGTGTTTAACAAATTCTACTTCATTTTTGTAAATAAAAGAATATTAACAAAAGTTACAAGTGCTCGACATTCATATTGCATAAATACTTAATATTGGTTGAATATAATTTTAAAATTTCAATTCTCAATCCCACAAACCACTGTCACTGACAGACAAGTTGAACTGAATAACAAAGTAGAAAGAAATGATCCGTAACAAAACAAAAAGCTCCGAGCCAACGCTTCTGAATTTATAAAAGAAAACTCAGACGGAGACATTGGTTTTTATTTTATAGTTTTTATAGCAGTAAAGCCTAGTTTATAAGTGTGACCGTTGCGTGACTGAACAGTAAAGCAAAAAATCTCCGTGACAATGATTGCCCAGGCATGTAGCTAGGGAACAGTCGCGATGTTTGTGTCGAAAAGGTTCTACTATTTATTTACATATTTCAGTCCACCCATTTTTTAGCTTGTAGGGACGGCTTCGTACTGGACAAGGTATTAAGTGAACATTTATCTCAAATTCAGTAACAAGAAGTATTTATTTTATCAGTACGTTTACGTCAACTGTAGTACAATTTCCTCCTTTGATCTTGGCAAGGCAGGGTCGTTGAGAAACATGGATATAATCACTACATTTGACAGACGTATCGCAGTAAGATAGTGATCCATTGGAATGGACCAATTAGAAGACGTGGGCTATTTTTTAAATCGCATTTCTCGAAAATTTGTACGAAATTGAGTTTTTCTTCTTGTTCTATCATATTGTAGTAGCTATAGTTTGAAATCTAGACTAATATATAAAGCATTGTTTGTTTATTTCCTTCTGATCCGATTTAATTTTTTTTTTACTTTTTTAGATTGATTATATTTATTAAAGATGGCTCAAGATTGTATTTAATAATGAAGTTCCTAGGAGAACGGGAATTACGCGGGTTAAACTAGTCAGTAATATAAGCAACCTTAAAATCAACGTGAGAATGCTTAACTCTAACATAAATTACCACTTTTGAAAACGGATCCGGACGATTTCACACGTTATGGATATTTTCGCAAACTCGCAATTTCTATAGTCAACCAATACATATAGATACAGGAGATAAAAAGCAGTATAGGTACTTTTACGGCGGCGTGATTTATGCGACTATGTGTCGCATTTAGGCTATAATAAAATGTTCGACAGAAATAGCCCGTATGAAGTCAACAACTGAACATGTATCTCAAATCTACACAGGTAAACGCTACTATCCGTTACCTGGTAGGTATACGATTGTCATAGATGATATTATTATAATCGGGGGCAACGGAATAACGTGCCTTCCTAGGCACGTAGGATAGGTCCTCCACCAACCACACCCGGAACAATCTTTGGTTTTACACAAAGATGTTTTGTCATCAGCAGATATGGATCCCGCTACATTTTACCTAGATTTAAAGCAAGCCTTAAGCCACTACACCACGGAGGCTATAAATTTTTATTAGGGTTCTATTTTAAAATCTATTTCAGTTGCTTATAACTACGAAATAAGTTCTAGTTTCGGATCTGTCATTCTCTTTACTTTTGACGTTCCATTAAGCAAGGGTTGCTCCTCGGTGCTTTACTTACCGCACTCTTTTGTTCTATGTTCTATCTGTGTCAATAACGTGATTGTACCTGGCAGCTTTCACTTCTAGGCATACAGGCAGCACTGAATCATCACACTATTGGATGTTTTGCAATATTCTGTGTTACTAGTCAGTTAATCTATAAATTCTACTAATTTACACAATCTATATTAAGTAATTATAAAGAGATTTTTTTGCATTGAATAGGCTCCGGAACTACTTGGACGATTTCAAACATTATTTCACCATTAGAAAGCTACATTATCCGGGAAGTCCGGGAACGGGTGCAATGTGGGATGAAACCGCTCGGGAAACTAGTCTTTAATAATAGAAGTAGACTAGACGCGGAAGACAAAAGACCAAGTGGTATACCTGAGATGGACTTAGATAGGCTTATAGATTGAATTAGATTTAAATTAGTCATCATCATCATCAGCCCGTATAACGTCCACTGCTGAACATGGACCTCGTCTCGAGAGAGGGTATATGCCATAGTCAACACGGTTGGCAGGCGGGTTGGTGACCGCAGTATTATGTTGTAACACACAAGACAACGCTGCTGCCCGTTCCCTGATATAGGTACGATTATTATAAATGCTGTTATAATAATCGGGACCAACGGCTTAACGTGCTATCCGAGGCACGGAGGGTAGTCCCTCAACCAACCAGACCCGGAAAGAAATCTTAGGATGTTACCACACCAATCGATCGATCGTCGATCGATGCCATCGATCGACATCGGTCGACGTAGATCGATTGGTGTGGTAGCTTTAATTGATCGACGGATACCGGTCGACTAACCAATCGATCGATTGCCGGTCGACGTTGATCGATTAACCCCATTTTGCATTTTGCACGTCACGAGACAAAAACCAGTATTAACGACCGCGAGCTTCACACAACTGAACACATAAACATAAGCAGGCCACGTAGTCAGCGCGCGGAGCGCGGGCGGGCAGCGGGTGACAATGGGGATGGGGACCTCAAGCTGCTCGACCATTCTACCATCGATCGACATCGATCGATTGGTCTGGTAGAAACTGTCGATCGACGTCGACTAATCCATTCTTGCATCGATCGATGGCATCGATCGATTGGTGTGGTAACACCCTTAGAATTTACACAAAGATTTCCTGTCCGGCGTGGAGATCGAACCCACGATCTTCGAGATTTAAAGCTAGCCAAATACCGCTACGCTACGGAGGTTGTCATTTAGGTTGTACATTTAAATTAGTATCTCAGTAAATAGCGTTGACTTCATCAATACTAGGTATATTAATGAAATTATACCAATGGTTCTCTTGAAATTTTCTAAACTGCGATTCAGAAATATGAAAAATACTTTTCTTGCAAAATACTTTTTTCTTAAAGCAGCTGTGGTCTGTCTTGGCTACGACTGCAGGTTTAAGCATGTTGTGGCAAGGTTTCGCAAGTTCCGACACTTTGACACATTCGTTTTATTACGAACACTATAAGTACTATTAAACTAGTCAATAGTTAGTTAAGTACTATTAAACTAGTCAATAGTTAGTTAGCAGTTTTAAGTGTTTGAATTCATTGTAATTAAAATACAGAGATACTCTCTCCCTGTATTTTTTTTTATTTAACTCTTCCCTCAAAGTTAACGTAAGTATATCTGAATAATCAAGATTGGTATGATTTTTTAAGGTCTACGAAATATCTGAATCTGTCGGCTAAAATGGAGTAATAGTTAATTGACTGTAGATGTAGATATTTGAGGTTGATTTAGGGCCAAAATAATATAGGTAAAATTATGTTGAATAAACTTATAACACCCATCTCTTTGCGTAGGGGGTTGACAAAAGAAAGAAAGAACTGGGTTTTTTTTAAGTTGAATCATATATTTAGTATATAAATTAATTTCCCGTGCGCGGTTTTATCCGTGGCTATATAACACTGAATGATTTTTTCTAATCGAAACATTAGTTTCTGAGATTAGCACGTTCAACCAAACAAACTCATAAGCTTTATATATTAATAGTTATATGGATTTTCTAAAATGTGGTAGTTAATTGCATTCTAATAGTGTAACTGACTTACCATTTAAATGCAATTAAATGTCAAAAATAAACTAACATGATCTTCTATCAGTAAACAAATGTTTCATAAATAAAACATATGTTTGTCCCATGGTTATAATTACTAAGAAAACGACCCCATATTACAATAATGCAATGATATAAAAACATTCATTATATTATAGGTAATTAGGTAAGCTATATGGACTTCTCACGGATGCAGGAAATAATAGCTGCGCCGGTAGCTCAGTGGTTACGATAGTTGCCTCTGAGACCTGGTGTTCTGGGTTCGATTCCCACCCGGGACAATTATTTGTGTGAACCACAAATAATTGTGCTGAGTCTGGGTGTTCTTTGTGTCCGTGAAATGAATGTTTGTAAAGCCCACAGGGATTTATTTCCCTAGTGCGGGAGTTGTCTTTTTAAAAAAAATAAATAAAAAAAATAACCTGCAGATTTATAATATTTACATTATCTGTATGAGTCAATGGAAAATGGCAATTATTATTATCTCGATCAAGTAACTGCCTATGTTTATTGCATGCATATAACATTATATTATATCATCAGCGAGCACGTCAAAGCCACGTTTTTCGGCGAATTATTAAACCACTGAATTGGTTATTATTATGATAATTATAATTATGCATACAAATGACAGTTCTAGATCAGAAAGTAAACAACAAAGTATAGTTTTTTTTTTATATGTAATTTTTTTTACGGACGTATTTTTCTTTATTTTAGCTCCCCACCAGTAAATATTTATTGCATATTCATCATCATTAGCCCGTATAACTTCCACTACTGAACATGGGCCTCCTCCCGAGGGAGGGTATTTACTATAGTCACCACGCAAGGCAGGCGGGCTGGTGACCGCAGTATGTACCGGACAAGGAAACGCTGCTGCCCGTTCCTTGATGCACTATTATTATAGATGATGTTATAACAATCGGGACCAACGGCTTATCGTGCTTTACGAAACACGGAGGGTAGTCCCGCAACCAAACAGACCCGGAGATAAATCTAGGAGAATTTACGCAAAGATTTACTGTCCGGTGTGGGAATCGAACCCACGACCTCCGTGATTTAAAGCGAGCCAAATACCGCTGCGCTACGCATGTTGTCACATAAACATAGCATATTATTATGTAGCTAATAGATGATAGAAATATACATATTTTACTTGGGCCTGTTCGCAAACATGCTATCATATACATATTAAGTGTAGGTAAATGTTATAGAAATAATTGTAATTTTCAGGACAGATTCCGGACGACCATTCATATTAGCTACCTAAGGGCCTATGCACACCACGTTTTTTTTACGCGCCGTCGACGCGCGTTTTAGAAATGCGCGTCGACGGCGCGCTTTTATCCTACAGAGCAGTTTGTTGTCGTTTGTATCGATACACACGCGCGTTAGCAATTTGGTGGCTTTTGCATCGCGTCTGTATTGATACACACGCGCGTTTGTATCGATTCATAAGCGTGCAGGTGTGCAAAGGTCTGCTGGCTGCGTCTGACTCGCGTGCGTATCGCGTCTGTATCGCTACAGACGCGCTGCAACGGCGCGTTTGTAGCGATACGCGCCATCGACGTTCGTTTACAAAACGCGCGTCAACGGCGCGTTTAAAAAACGTGATGTGCATAGGCCCTAATTAACGTTTTGTTAGTTGTAGTCTTAAACATTGTTATTATGACAAGTACTTTCCAGAAGTACTTTCAAAATGACAAAGTGTTGAATTTTTTTATTTGTTTATTACACGTAGAAAAGCAGTATGCAGTCAAAATGAAAACTAAAGGCTCCTACACACATGCTGGCGGCAATGCCACCGGCTATATGCCGAGCGGCATGTATTTGTATATGTATCCATGCCGGCGGCTCCTTTGAATGCCGCCGGGTGCACGGCGGCTTGCCTGGCGGCCCTGCCGCCGGCACTGTGTGTACATATTTTAGCTTTTAAGCCAGAATTCACTTTACGGTATAGTCAAAATTATCGCAATCATGGTGTTATTTAATGAAGAGAGATACGATTGAGTTAAATCAAGCTTTTGCGTTGAATGCTGCGTTCAAGCAAATACACGTTCAAATAATTTGTGGTCAACGTTATTGAACAGAAATAAGTATAGGGACTCTAAATAATTAATAAAACTATTTGTCTTCGAACTCATTTTGGTCACAAATTTTAGGTGCATTTTTGGGCACCCTTTCCGCAAACGGCGAACTGATGTTATTTTTTTTTTCTTGTTTTGTTATCAGCCTATAGATGTCCATGCTAAACATATACCTCTTTCATTAATTTTCAGCGGGAACGATTGTTGATCCACTGACTCGGCTACGTCTATAAGGTAATCAATCTATGTGCAGATGGTCGTCCCACGCAGCGCTTACCAGTTCGTGGTCTCCACTCAAGGACTTTTCAGGCCCATCGGCCGTCAGATCTTCAAGCTATCCGACACGCTATCCGTTCTCCTGCAGATCTCTTCATTTCTGATTTTATCAGACAGAAAAAAGACGAGAATGACACCTCATAAGAAGCTATGGCTTTCCATAGCTTGCTGAGCTACTTCAATTTATAATTTCTGAGCCTCGGTACTGAATGAAGCATTTATCCCATTTTCGATAAGTGCTTTTAACGACGAGTTCATTATTCAAATACTGATTCATATTTAAGTATCCGTATCAACGGTAATAAAATTAAGAATCTCGAGACTCAGTCTACCTATCTGTTCTAAGCCCACAAGCCACCCTGAAAGCTACAGGGTGTCTTGTGAGTTTGATTTCATAGTAGCATAAACATTGTTTATATACTTTATACAAATATATAAAATTTTAGTGTGTTTGTAATGGAAACCTAGAAGGATTTTAGTGAATTTATAAGTAATAAAAATTGTAATGTAAGGGAAATAAATAATTTCTCTATCTGTTTGTTTTTTTTTTGGACGGAAATTTATGTTGTCAGCCATGCGAACCTTTTTGGCTCCAGCCTTTTTATATAGTCTATAATTTACAAACTTTGCAACCTGCGCAAGAGGGCGCCCCCTGTGGCATTGGAACTCTGCTGTCGGAAGGATTAAGGGATACCTTTAGTTTTTTATGGGAGATTTGTGAAACTGTTGCTTTATATTACAGTTCGCGGGGCTCTCGGACTTCGTACTGTCTATATATCTGTTTGTCCCCGCTAACGTCAGTAACGGCTGATTGTGTGTTTTGTGTTTTTTAAAAAGACAACTCCTGCACTAGGGAAATTAATCCCTGTGTCGCGGGGGACTTTACAAACATTCATTTCACGGACACATAGAACATCCAGACTCAGAACAACTATTTGTGCTTCACACAAATAATTGTCCCGGGTGGGAATCGAACCCAGAACACCAGGTCTCAGAGGCAACTATCGTAACCACTGAGCCACTGGTGCAGTCAACAACAACAACAATAAGCGTGTTAAGTATAATATAGGCTACTTTTTATTTTGTCTATCGGTTTGTTTTTCTGTGTATTTCGCCTAATCTCGAAACTGGTAGTAGTTTGTTTTTCATTCGGACGGACATATGTAGTTAGCCACGAGACTTTTGCTACTTCACCGGGCATAAAGGCAAGCAGAACTCCAGTCTAGGGCACGGGCAGCAGCTAGTTTAAAATACACGTTCTTAGTAAAGCG
The DNA here is from genome assembly GCA_947037095.2 of Nycteola revayana. NCBI lineage: Eukaryota > Metazoa > Arthropoda > Insecta > Lepidoptera > Nolidae > Nycteola > Nycteola revayana. Next base: position 5,117,674 of record OX344838.1, read on the forward strand.
TCGATAAATGTGTAAACTTATATTTCGCCTAAAGCTAACAACGCACATGTTTACTTAAAGAATAAAAATATAAAACTCCATGTTACACATGTTTTAACAAAAAATAGCGTATCTATCGAACCGTGTTACTCATTCGAAATAACGCTAAGTTACTTATTAATGTTTCCAACTCTATATTTTCATACAGCAGGCTGAAATAATAATCTGCTATTCACAAAACACACTTCATATGAAAACACCCTAACAAACTTTTATACCAAGCAATGCCTCTAGGTATTTTCCGTTTAATGTAATTTAGAAATAATCAGAATACTTCAGATAAGCCGACAAAATGGACTAAGTGTGAACATCATTACGTCTACCTTAACGGATATAGTTAGTAATAATAAACGACCTAAATAATGAGCAAACAGGGAGTATTTAAAACGTAAAGGATCGATTATACATGCTAACGGCCTTCAGCACGCTAGCTGAAGAATCTGAAAACGTTAAATATTGACTTACCGTAATTTACCTCAGCAGTCATCTGTAATCAGTTTTTGAACCCACCAATCATAGATCACGAAAGCTCCAACATTTTTAATTCGATGAATAAATTGTAGTAGTTATAGATTATCGAAACTATTACATGTTTATAGTCTATTGTGAGTTATTACGTAGAACCGAATTGTAGTTATGCTTTATTGTGTCTCGCCTTAACATAAAAGAATAAATTAAAAAATATATTTATATATAGTTAAAAAATTTTAACAGTTCATATTTTATTGACTTTAACTTACGCTCCGTACCCGGAAGTTCCTACAAAAAAGGGATTATTCCCGGTGTCCACCCCCTGCTTGTCCACCGCGGGTGGACAGAGACACAAATATTTAAAAAAATTCTCGCTGTGCACCCCTGGGGGACAGCGAGAATTAATTTTAAATTATTTTCGCTGGCCACCCCGGGTGGACAAAGACACGAGTTTCATATGACTACTCTCGATGTCCACCACCGGTGGACAAAGCCACTGCTTAAATAAACATTCTCGGTGTCCACCCTTGCTGGAAATGGGAGTAAATAATTATCACAAAATTAATTATATAGGTAGTTTAATCAAAAATAAATCAATATTAAAGTCCCCATTTTTCGTAGTGCGAAAAATGCAATTAAGCCAAGGTATTAATAACAACAATAAACGTAAAAAAAAATATATTTTAAGTGATCAGTTTATTCACGACACGGCAAATGGGACTTGTCAATGGGGACTTTAATATTGATTTATTTTTAGAAAGGATGAGGATGTAAAGATATTTTCTGTGACTATGATTAATAATGTGATAATTATTTCTACAAATTGTAAAAGATAATATGATTAAACTACCTATATAATTAATTTTGTGATAATTATTTACTCCCATTTCCAGCAAGGGTGGACATCGAGAATGTTTATTTAAGCAGTGGCTTTGTCCACCGGTGGTGGACATCGAGAGTAGTCATATGAAACTCGTGTCTTTGTCCACCCGGGGTGGCCAGCGAAAATAATTTAAAATTAATTCTCGCTGTCCCCCAGGGGTGCACAGCGAGAATTTTTTTAAATATTTGTGTCTCTGTCCACCCGCGGTGGACAAGCAGGGGGTGGACACCGGGAATAATCCCAAAAAAGAACCTGGAAGTTGTTAATTCAAAATGTTTGGTATATTCAAAATTACAAAATGTACCTATGAAAAAATCTGACTGCACTCTTCAGTTCAGGAGCGTTGTAGGTAATCGCTAGATGGGCCCCGTATAAAAAGTTGTTTGGGGGCCCTCTACCTGAAATTGAACATTGCACGATTGTAAATCCTTTAACACATATTGTCCCTCCCCTCTGCCTGTAGTCGGCGGCCCTTCTTATATTTGATACGGCGGACACTCCTATGCTTATGTTAAAATAAGCCGCTGTATTTCCATGATTATAATAATGTCTAACTAGCTTTTAAAATTTATATACGACAGTCAATATTTCCAACTGTAAAAAACCTTTAAATAAACTTTGTTCTAAGTATAAGCAAAAAATAAATCAGTCACATCGGTCAGGCCATTCCCACGTATATCGCTTAGCGCCACATTTTGCCTTAATCTATAATATAAAAATGAATCGCAAAATGTGTTGGTAAGCGCATAACTCTACAAAGCCTGGACCAATTTGGCCAATTCTTTTTTTTTATGTTCGTGGAAGTTCAAGGATGGTTTTTACGGCGAGAAAAATTCGAATAATTGCCTGAAAACCCCTTAAAACAGCCTTTTTCTTTTTCCCATACAAACGTTTTCTAACTAAAATGTAGAGTCAATTTGAGCTTTATTTTGTTAATTAAAAACTTGAATTTTTTGCCAAGATTTTTTAGGGTAGGGGTAGTGTAGGGTAAGGGTAGTGTAGGGTAGGGGTAGTGTAGGGTAGGGGTAGTGTAGGGTAGGGGTAGTGTAGGGTAGGGGTAGTGTAGGGGTAGGAGTACCGCATAAACGAAGTCTCTACGGCCCAGTTTATTTTATACAAATGTTTAGGTCTTTTATGTATCGATTGAGGCAGTAAGAAGTCTGCCGGGTCAGCTAGTTTTTTATATAAATAGATAGAAAATAATTTTATATAAGTTTGTACGTAAAATTTCTTAGATATTTTTTGTAAATATACAATCTCACGCATAACGTAATTGGATCTGCCCATTCGATTACAGTTTTATATTTATAATCCGTTCGCTAAGTCTCTAGGGTTGGATTGTAGAGATCTTCAGTTGTCTAAAACTTTTTTTGCTTTGTTTTCAATTTTCTTAACGTAAGTTTCAAACTATGGTAGTAACTTGGCTTCGCCTAACCACCACCGCTAAGTGTCTGTATCAAACTCACTATGTAATTATAGTAACAATAATATGTAACTGTGATGTTTTCGAGAACCCTGCAAAATAAAAAATATATTATCTTCATTTAGTTGTGTTGTAGCCGTAGATTTCAATTACTAAAGGGTTTATAAAATGATGTACTGCAAAGTTTTTGTCTATTTAGTTTATTTAAATTCGAAATTCATTTATATTCAATGTACAACTTTTATAAGTGGTACATTGAATATGAACGAAATTAAAAAAAACGTTAATTTAACTATTATGACAGATCCTAGGAGCAAATTTTTCACATTAACCTAGTCAAAATATACAGTGACATTGCTTTTGTCGCTCTGATTAGCAATAGGTATGAAATTATAAACCGCAGACCAGTAATTCCCAAAGTGATCCAGATGGACCCCCATATTTGAGTAATATGTTAGCAAGAGAGCAACGGGGGTCCAACGAATCTAGTTAATTTTTTAAAGGGGTCCACGAGAAATAAGTTTACTATCCTCAGCCGTAGACAAACCAAGCATAGCAACCATTTTTTTTTAACAATAATTTCACTACGTATGTGTCACAATACATAAGTTCGCTTTATGGTCTTCCCAAAAAAGGAACAGAACGTCCTTTTAACGGACACAAAGAAGTTAAAGTTGAACTTATTTCTAATATTGTTTATATTTGTTTGGGTAGCTTTCTATTCGACCTGGATCGGTCTCTTGAGATTGTCTACATTTACAAACACACGCCCTGGTTGATGCCGTATTATTGAAATGCATTGAGGAATTGCAAACTGAATATTCAATTCGTAAATTATATTTATAATACCGATAAACGAAGCACAGTGATTGCACTCATAGACTGCTATTCGGCAGATTGGTTTTCCAATATCATCCAAATCCATTTAAGAGATTTTGCGTAAAAGAGAACAATGTTTGTTCTCTTTATATTATATGATTATTATTATATAATATTATATGATGTACAACAAAGTCTGTCTGTCTGTATATTTTGCAGTAATATTATGTATGCAGATATATTCTACTCTGTATATCTGTCAGAACAGGCAATAATGTATCTTCTTGAAAATGAACATTTTTCGAGATATAGATTCTTTAAATATTAATTTATAGAATCTAAATTAAGTATCATCATCATCATCAACATGGGCCTCTCCCGAGGGAGGGTATTTGCCATAGTCACCACGCTTGGCAAGCGGGTTGGTGATGCAGTCACTATGGTGCTGTCCGTTCCTTGATATACAATTATTATAGGGTATTGTAGGATAGTCCCTCACCAACCGGACCCGGAAAGAAATGTTTGAATTTACACAAGGATTTCTTGACCGGCGTGGGGATGGAACCCACGACCCCCGAAATTTAAAACGACCCAAGTACCGCTACGCGACGGAGGGTGTCTGAAATTAAGTATACTAATAGGTATATAAAGAATCTTTGTACCATGTATTATAAATTAAAATGCGAGAAAAATAGGCCTAAAGTAAAAAAGGTGGCGATGTGCTATCTTCTCAAGTACCGATTTTATTAATTAAGCAACCGAATTTCTTCTTCACCTTTAATTTCTACAACAAACAATAGTTTCACCAGTTAATTATTTAGTAATCATCCGTAATAGGCACACGTATCTTGTATAATAAAATAATACATGCTTTCTACAACATAATTACTTCATCCGACCAACAATATGCTATAACTGGCTCTCATAGCGCAGTGGGAGAAAGCAAATTAAGGCGAGATGTACAATTATTACCTAGTAACGTTCTCTTTCGATATTGCTGTGGTTTTTGTGTGGAAACATGAAAGTGGCCATTTGTGTCAACTTGTGTACGAGTTTAATATGTTTTATGACTTTTATGATTTGAGTTTATATTTATATAAATATCTTGCATTATTTCCTAACTTCTCAACTTATATTATTACGTTATAATTAGAAAGGTATAATTTACCTTTCTAATTAAAGTCCTATATAGATACCTATATATGTTTTGAAAATTATGCGTTATTAATAGTTAATTTCAGTTCGAAATATGGTGTTCTATAATGCCACTATAGGTGTTTGAAAGGCGTGAGGTTATTCACGTAGCAATCTCATTTTATTTGCCTCAAATCTTGAGAGCTAAAATCCTTTTACCGATCAAAGTCATTATTTTATTGAAGTAGGTATGCAAAGCTCGCTAACAAATTTTTCATAATATAATGTAGATAATTCAAAATAAATTTTAGTATCTTTTACAGCTAGCAATTGATAAGAACCTATTTTATTAATTTATTTTTAGTTAAATGTAAAGTGACAAAAATGAGCGAATGCATATACTGCCCGTAGAACCTTGTATATTTGAATTCAAATAAACGAGTCCTTAGTTCTAAATTATTCAAGAGCATAATGAGCTGTTAAAATAAAATGCATAATGCATATTAATTAACCGTTAAAAGGTTATCTAACCACAACATCATTAAATAAAACGGATTTTATTCGAAACTAGTTAAGTGTTTATTACACACTAGTTTCCCGCCCGCGGGTTCACCCGTGTAACTCGCGTACCCGTAATACAGCCGATAGCCTTCTTTGATACATAGGCTATCTAACACTGAAATAATTTTTCAAATCGTTTCTGAGATTAGCTCGTTCAAGCAAACAAACAAACTCTTCAGCTTTATTATTAGTACCTATAGATTTGACTTGGATCACTTTTATCATATGTAGGTATTATAGTTAGATAGTATTATTTGTTCAATGGTTATGGTAATTGTTTCTGAAACCTGGGGTACTCGTTTCGATACCCTTTTTTTTGTTGTCCGGGGGAAAATGCATTTACGCATTCCCACCGCAGCTGCAGCGTATTCGCGCGCTAGCGGTGGGATATGTGGGACTCGCCCTCTCCATAGCGTGGTATGCTAAACTCATACCACGAGGAGAGACCCTTCACCACTAAAATCCCCCGGACACTCCTTCGATCCGCCGTTCCGCCTGCACCCGCGGCAAATGTGACACCGCGGGATCTCCTGGGCCACACTTACAGTGGCCCATTTGCCCAATATAGGGACGCCCGGAGTGTAGAGGCGTCCCTACTACTTATGGGTCAGCCACGAAGGGAGCGGGGCCCATGTGCCCCACTCCCCGAAACCGAGCCTAGGGCGGTAGGCGGCGGGACTCATTTCGATACCCGGAGTGTACTTTATTTCCGTGAATTTGCAACATGCCCGGAGATTTACTTCCCCAGAGTCTTAAAAAATATAAGTCACTTATATAAGCGAAAGTATACTAAATACAAACATTCTTTATATATATTTTGGTGATAAATATCTTGTAGCAGATTATACGGCTTTTACAGAGATTAATTTGCACCTTGTTTAACGCAGTCAGTCAGGCAAAGGATGCCATTTACATAATATACACGTTCTGCGATGATTTCGTTTCTCAGACTAAATTTTCAAATGAAAATTGGATAAATTATTAGGGTTGGCGCACTTTTATCTGAAATGTAAAAAGGTGACATAAAAAGTTGAAATTGTGAATCAATAGTGGTGCAATGATTATGGTTGTTGTCTGAACTGGAGTCCTGATATTCCAGATTCGATACCTACTGGATTTTTTTATGTATAAATATTGGTTCTTTATTAGAGTTTGCTGTGTTCGTGGGAGTCGTGAGTGGTAGTTTGTAAAGTTGTTTGCGATTAAAATCTCATCATCTTAATTTGTGGTACCAACTTAATTCTTATTTTGCACTCTCCATCAGCTCGTCCAACGGCCACTGCTGAACAAGGGCCTCATCCCGTGGGAAGGTTGTGCCATGCCATAGACCTCCGTGCCATAGTCACTACGCTTGGCAGGCGGGTTGGTAACCACAGTATTATGTTGTAACATACAAGTAAACGCTGTTGCCCGTTCCCTGGTATACAATTGGTGGTGGTGCTTTCCGAGGCACGGAAGTCGGAGGGTTGTCCCTGAGCCAACCAGACCCGGAAAGAAATCTTAGTATCTACACAAAGATTTCTTGCCCGGCGTGAGTATCGAACCCACGATCTCTGAGATTTAAAGCAGTATTTGGCTAATACCGCCACGTTACGGAGGTTGTCTGTATATCCATATTTTGCACTATTACTACAGATTGGTCGACGGGATCCTACCGGGGACTTCAAGAACATTTAAATCCACCGTGAAGTTAAATTTTACTGATCATTTTTTTAATAATTTACTATTCTGTGAAATATACACAGAATAGTGGGAACGATATTATCGCTTTTTTATTGTAGTTTTTATGTATAAAACAGAATTATATTGAAACAAGAAATGACTTTTGTCTAAAATTCGGTATACAGTCCAGTACAGTTCATACAGTTTAAATGAAGTCCACTAAAATGCTGAACGTCTTCTATAATTATGTCTAGGCGGTCAAATAAATCGCAGAGAATGGTATAGAAATAAATGGTTAAGTTCCTTATTTCACCGTTTAAAACGATGGTTTAAATTGGGACGACAATTTTAACAAACTATAAAGTTATCTATTATTTTTATCAATTAGTAACGTTTATTAATATAGTGTGATAGTTATGCAGAAAATATTACTTAAGTACAATCATTCCAGCGTGAGACTGCGTGTTGAGGATAGCGCCAGCAGCAGAGACAATACAGTAGCGGTGCAAACTAATGCATAGTTTTAAATTAAACCGGTCACGAACACAGCGGTGCGGGAAGCTGTGCACGAGCGATATGCTTCAGATAGTAAGATCACAAACTTTTATACTTACGCAAAGCGATGGCCGCGGCGCGGCAGAACAGCCTCCGGATCGCGGAGACTTATATAAACAAAATAAAGTTCACTTCCTCAGCTTTGTTGTAAACAAATAATAAATAAAAGTTTATTATTAGAGTGTCTTCTTTATTAGACTGTTTTGTATTTTATATAGATGAGAGTGATTACTGGAGATCATTGTTTAAGCGTTTGAGTAGTACTAAATGTAAAGGTCCCACTCAAACGTAAATAAGGTGCTAGTAAAGCGTTAATAACCTTACAAAAGTAGCATTATTTCCCATTTTAAGGGCTACTGCAGCGGTAGTTATTTATAAGCTGTACAAAGGTATTGAGTCCGCAGGGATGATACTGACATAAACGTAGGTACTGTTTGTATAAGAGTACAAAATTAAAAATAAGGAAGCTAATTACTGGTCGTCTCATAAAGATTATGCGGTAATTTATTTTAAAGGTTTTCTTCATGGTCGAGATGTCACATTCTTGGAGACTAGACGTCTCCAAGAATTTATTTCATTCCATTGAGTTCAAAGCTATTAATAGCCATGTGAGGTTGGATCATCAAACTGTCAAGAGTCATCTATCGCTACATCGGCTATTATATACTTGTTAAACCTAAACAAATTCAAAAATAAAGACATAAGTAAAACTAAAGCAAAAGGTATACACAGTTCTGTTCACGAAAAGCTTTCCTTAAGATCGTTAAGACCAAGAGTAAGTGCTAATTGTTGTTAAAGCAGCTGCCCAACTGACCGCGGGCCAGCGGGATAAGAAAATCCCGGTATTAGCCTTAAGGTGGTTAAGCTCGCCCCGACTTAGCACGAAACATAATACAAACAAAAGGGTGACCCTACTTCTTGCTACTTAGTACAGTTACACTTTGTCGCAAGAAGCTGTTATTCGTTTTACTTCTATTATTTTTATTTGCTCCCGGGCAAAGGTCGATTTAAAAGCTATCGAATTTTACGAATAGAATTCTTGAATAGTGCAAAGCGAAAAGAAAGAAGTAGAACAATAGTGTTATCTATTTAGTCTGGAATAAAATAAAAGTTAAGTTGTAGGTACTTTTGAACAATTTTCACGTCTACTATTCTGTCAATTAGTTGTGATACTTTCAGTGGCTATTGTAAAATGGCAAAGCAATTTTACAGGACGTATTTGGCGAGATATCGTTCTGAAAGTTTGGTAATGGCAAAAAATACGAACAAATATCATTATTTCATTAATTTTATTCTTTTTTGCCGACGGAACAGTGGCAGTTATTAACGACGAGGAATTTATATAGGATTTATCTATGTTATGTTACCTACGTTTTAATCTAAAGAGTTACAAATAAAAGTTATAAAATGTGATTTTTGTGGATTGTTTATTCATTTTTTTTATTATCAATTATTTCACAATAGTACCACAAACACACATGAGTATTACATATTAAAAGGTTAAGATGACAAGTTTGAAGATGATAAACGTTGCGAAAACAACGTGGTTTTTCTATGAATAGAAGCAATCCTTGCCTAATCAAAACGCAATAAGCTTATAGAATCGATGGAAAAGCAAACAACCCGACTATCCAGCATTATCTAGCTAGATGACCACAATATCGCCGAATTTGGTGCTAACCAAAATACATACCAAACTAATTTATGAGTGTACAAGAGCATTCATTGGCTCGGACGGGTGGTACCGCCACTTTACCGATTTACCTAATTGCTTTGGGAACCAATTGGCACCTAACGAAATTAACCATTAATTAAATTATCAATCACACTAACAACAGGAGCACCATGTTTGTGTTAATTCTATATGCGGTAAACAATTGTCACTTCCGCGCAAGAATTAACCCGTAAATTGTTTCTGTAAGTTACTGTAACATATCTAACTCAAATATCTAAATCAATTTAATATTTAATATCGAATCAATTTAATGTATAATAATTTAATATCAAAGTTTTTGCCAATTGTAATGGGAGGGCTGTACCGGTTTTGTACATTTATAAATGACACTAGGCTTGATGGCTTCAAGCCTCATTTAGCTCGCCTCCGATTTAACAAAAGAGGCAAGTTAAAATCTACTTTTACTGTTTATTTCTCTGATTAAGTTTGTTGCAGAGCAACAGTTTCCAGGATATGATATCACTACACGGCATTGCCATTTACGACTGCGCCAGATATAAACTCGACAATACGCTGAGATTATAGTTTCCATTTTAATACCAATATATTATGTTAGAGTAATGAAAGACATAAAAACGTAAAGCACTGTTGTCTAATTCAAGTTCGAGCCATACTGCCCCAGGGAATGGCCCACAAAGTTAATTGCTTTAGTATTCCGAGAAAGCTTTAATCGCTTTGATATACAGGGATACCAAAACTAATTTAAAATTCTGTAAATTGTTATATACCTTGGCTTTGTTTATTGAATTAATAACAAACATGATACAGATTACTAGGGAAGAATGCTAAAATAATGTAAATATTGGCATATGTTGGCTGAGTTAAGAAGTACGTGAGCATATGTAATGGGCAGGTGGTAGGACATTTGCTATGATTCAACATTCGCCACCCGAGTGCACTCGCCCTCGCACCCTCCGATTCAAATGTTGATACGAGTACATTAGGTATCGGAGGGTGTTATATTTCAAACGCGGTAGTACTGCTTAATGAGATTTTACTGTATCACTATCATTAAATCATCATTTGTTTGTAATTTATAACCGACAATACCTTACTTACCAATTAATTAAAACCCTCTCAGCAGTGATGATACATATATTATCTGATTCTCTGAACACGTCTCATCTTTAGATAATAAATCAACTAAAAGCTGATATTATTTTAGATGGACATTATTTTATTTTAATCAATCTATATTAGAAGAAAATAATTTCTAGTTTTGATTCGACTGAAAATAGAAAGAAGTGACAAACAAACATACCCTTAAGTAGGACAGCATTATGCAAACACTTCAACATAAGTAGGATTATCCTAACGCGTATAGCATCGGAGTTTTGATTGAAGTTTATCCGTAACTTAAACAAAGATGAAACCTTATTGGTACATTACATTATTTTAGTGATTCAATAAGAACTTTGATAGCTATCGTAGAATAATTTTCCAAATAATTTGGTATTTCATTGAATATGTGGCCTTTTTAAGCTTCGGGTTCCGTCAAGACTTCCCCGCTATCATGTCACACCTCTTGTCCTCCACTTAAAAGGACAGTTCTGGGTTCCCCTTACGCCAGATTTAGCAGAGCGATAAACACCCATAGATAACCATAAACTGCTACTGGACCTACACTTCGACTCCGTCAATAAACATGTATGTAATATGTATGTATATGTGTATGTGCATGTATATACGTAATTAAATTTGTATATTTTTGTTCTCTTTACTTTAAGGAATTATTGTAGATAATGTGCTTTAGTTTAATTCTTGCTTTTAATGTTTTTTATTATGTATCTTTATTTCATGTACTTATGCAAACAATTGTTGGTGAACCTAATAAAAAAATGTGCTAAGCTCGTAAGCTCGTCTTAAATTGACAACCTTGATTTTACATTTGCTTAGGCTTGCGCTTGCACTTAGGATTATTTACTTTTATTACATGAAGTGAATAACTACTTGATATCCGTATTTACGACAATTCTGCAGATGTAAGAGATAGTAAATATAGGTAAAGTTAACTAATATTTATAAAGAGGTAGATAATGTTTGGGTCAATAGCTACGTTGTCCTGGACTAACAAAGGTAAGTTTAAGACAAGGTTTCCAAGGGAATGGGATCTATTCAGGTGAAAAATAGTATGTCACGAAGGGGTAAAAATCGAAAAAAAATTGGACTGTTATTCGACCACCACTGGATCACTAGTATTCATTACTATTCATAAACTCAGTTTAATGAATTATTAAGACAGCGGAGTAGCGTCATAATAAATAAGTTATATAAAGTTATATAAAGTGAATTTATTGCTAACTATCGGACCTTGATGTTATGAAGTAGATCGACTAACAAAGTTACCTATAACGTTAAATCTTCAGGGTATTGAAAGTTTATTTAGTTACTTTCAACAACTGTTAGCACCCTAGGGATAAGTTTACAACTACGCTAAAATTTATATGTACAATATTTTCTATTTATTATAGAACCAAAGAAAAAATATTATGTTTTAAATCATTAATCTAAGGTAAAATATAAAGCTAACGAGTTTGTTTGTTTGTTTGCTTGAACGCGTTAATCTCAGGAACTACTGGTTCGATTTTACCATCCACTAGGTGTATATCTTTAGTCGAATCTTTTGATAAAACCATACACCAAAGATGCACTGTTGAATGAACTACAAAAAATACTAACTATCAGTTTATCACGTTTTCGTCAAAATCATTGAACATATTTTGATGAAATCTAGCATAGAAACTAGACCTTAAGAAAGGATATAGGATACTTTAAGGCTTTGCCTAGCAGGCAAAAGCTATACAAAGCTTCATATAAAGTGCAAAAACGATAATGGTTCATTGCAATAAAATAGTACTCTATTGAATACAAAGATATAGTCGCTTTCAATAATTAATACTGCAGAAGTTGAAAATAACGCAGAATAAAATCAATTTTATTGGCATTCACATCATACGCCCGCGGCCATTCTCTGCCGTGTTTCATATGTTCGTTTTACTTATCATTGCTGTTTCCACACCAATATTAAAGCGATGGTTGCAAAATATTAAGTTTTAAAATTATTTCCACTTACATCGATGTTCGCAAACGATCTGTTTAACTATTTATAACTATTAACTACGTAATGTAGTCAGGCATGTAAATAAGAGGTATCTTACTCACTGGTTTACATTTCATATTAACAATTGCACAAAGTTGTAGGAATAGCTAATTACTTTAGTACAATAATAGCACTGTTACAAACTATCTCAGTGTGGTAGGTAATTGCGAGTTTGGGTGACTATGATATAGTTCACCTAGCTTTTACTCGCGTCACTATAACCTATGTTACTCCGGTATAACGTTTCTTTATAATTATGCAAGAATTTTTCAAATCGGACTAGAGTAGTTCCAGAGATTAACATGTTCAAGCAAACAAATAAAGCTTTATAATATTATTACAGATTATTAAGGAAAAATTTTATTGATTTGTTTGTTTTTTTTATTGAATGATATCCGGAACCACTGGATTTCAAAAAGGCTTTTACCATTAGAAAGTTAGATTATCCAGGAGTAACATAGGCTAAATCGTATCGTGAAGTTCCCAAGGAACAGGAGCTACGATAAACGTCAATGGTAAAATTACATACTTAAAACAAAACGCTATAAAATAAAGCAAAATACTAGTCACAATATTAAACACTGACTCTCTCCAAACAGCGGTGAAACATTAAAAGGCTTCCACTTTGGCTCGGATTTTATGGATGCGCCAAACAGATAGTTTTTCAAACACTAAACGTACCTACTGTGTTTTGTTATTTTTTATAACACCTTCTTCTACGTTGGGCTTGAATTTCGAACACAATACCTACTATTGTAATCGTTACACAGTGAAAATATAATAGTTCTAGAAAATTATGCTTTTGATTCTATCACTCTATACCGATACAATTAGCTTTTAAGTAAGCATTGACACGAAGGTTATTTCAAACTGCGAGCAATATGTTTAGAATTTTAAACAAATATGTAATTATGTTAATAGATTGAGTCATCATCATCAGCCCGTATAAACGTCCACACGTGAGCTTCCTTCTAAGGGTGGGTTTTGCCATAGTCAACACGCTTGGCCAGCAGGTTTGTCTCACCCTCCCGACCCTTAGTTTGCTAAGAAACTTCCGATGCCCTCGTAGACTCGAAGTCCGAGGGGCCCGCGAACTGTAAAGTAGAGCGACAGTTACACAAAACTCCCCTAAACTAAAAGCCATAATCCCTCAATCTCCCTGTCAGCGAACGCCCTGAGCCGAGGTCCAAGTCCCACAGGGGACGCCCTCTTGCGCAGGTTGCTTAGTTTGTAGTGTTTAAACCATTATCTAGGCTGGAGCTGTGCTCGCCTTTATGCCCGGTGAAGTAGCAAAAGCCTCGGGGTTAAACACATATGTGCGTCAGAAAAAAAAACGGCGGGTTTGTGACCGCAGTGTTATGTTGTAACACACAAGGAAACGCTGCTACCCGTTCGCTGGATACGCTTGTTATAACAATCAGAGCCAACGATTTCTTTTCCAGTGTGGGAATCGAACCTATCTCCGAGACTAAAAGCGAAACTTATACTGCTACGCCACGGAGGTAGTCATTGATAAATTGAATACAAATAAGTAAATAAATCACTATTATTTCACTTTACTTGAAAACAACAAGTAAATGTACCTACATGTATAAATGTACGGTTGTAACAGGAAATGTCAGAATTATAAAATGAATGAATGAATATACGTATTCCGTGACAACTGACAACTGTCCTCATTAACGTAGGTACTCGTATTTCAATCTATTAATTATTTAAACACCGAACAATGAATTTAATTAATCTACCATTTAACTGAAATCATTTTAGTCGTTTAAAAATATTTCACTTTTAACTACGTTAAATAAGTACTTTCTTAACACTGTAACAGAAAACAGCTTAAACTCACATTGTTCTAGGAAAAACAATGTGGAGCTGAATGAGACCTTGAACTTTAACCTTTATATTTTAACATTTTTTATACCGCAGTAGGTATTTATGAGTTTTACTTACCATCGAAACAGATTATTAAAAAGGTAAAACTGTATGTCGATGACCTCTTGATGCCTAAAGTCTTTTATGCTATATATCTTCTTCCCATAAAATGCAATGAGGGAATAAAACACGAAGAAATTTAAGCTACAGCTAGCACAAGAGCATACAAGTTTGGTTTACATCATTGACGAGTTACGAATCACAATGTATGCCGTAGATACGAAAAATCATTTATATTGACAGTTCATTAATAAGTAGGTACAGTAATTCAACAGATATTTCCATATATAATCTGATTAAAATTAGAAAAACCGAAGGCATTCCAAGCCTAATTAAATTCCGAAGCTCGATAAAACGGTTTTTGCCTAAACATGTTTAGTTTATTTTTAATCGAACATTTTTTCATTAAAAACAAGACACTATCTATCTTTATCGCCATATTTCTTTTCTACTTTATTTTGAACGGAAATATTTGCTACTTCACCGGATATAAAAGCGAGTGCTCCGACCTTATTAAATAGTTTGAAAACTAAAATCTTAGCAACCTGCGCAATAGGCGCCCCCTGTGGGCTCTGGACCGTGGACGTCGATGATTGGATTGAGGAATTATAACTTTTAGATTTTTAGGAGAGTTTTGTGCAACTTTCGGTTAACTTTACAGATGGCGGCGCTCTCGGACTTTGGGTGTCCGAGGACATTGGAAGGTTTTTTCTGCAATACCTATTTTAATAAAGAAAAAAGAAAGAAAATTGTATTACTTATTTTCATATCAAAATAATGCTTTGTTAATGAAAAGAAAGATTGTAAGCCTAAAAGAAATATATATGTCAGCTACATATATATTTCTCTCCATATTATTTGTTAGTTTTGTACCTCAAAATGAAAATATTTACTTGACCTCAAGCTTAGGTTTATAGCATACCAAATAGTTGCGGAGGTCAATCGACGGACGAAGTGTAAACATTAACTCATAGCTGCTTGGATTAACCAGAAGCTGCATGGTAAGCTTTTATTTTTACTTATTTAACATTCTCTTTTGAACAATTTTCTTATACCATAGGGGAAAACTAATTGATGTACAAAAAATTTAACAAAAACAATCCAACCCAATAAATATAACTTGTTTTTACCGAAACTAATAAGAAAAATAGATCACAAAAGCAAACAAATTATAATCACATAAAAACCACTTTATAAGACGGAAACTATGGACGATAAAATAACAAACATTACACTACAAAATATGACAGTAATGAATATACAAAGAGCAAGGCTCGAAAGCAGTACACAATTGAAATATTCAGTGGAACAATCAAGATCGCTCCGTCTGAGTTTCCATTGTTACCAAGGCCGAAACATCATTATTGTCAGCGAAAGTCTCTTCTATTGCGAGAAAACGCAAAGCCATTGATGGTAGCTTCCTAAACAAGACTTACCATTCTACAAAATTTTGCTCATTTCAATACGATTGTTTCTCTTATCAAAGTTAAAAATAAAACTACCTATCTACATAACTACTTTAGTCAACTATTCACGAATCCAAATATTAATAGTGAGGGAAATTTTGGTCGCGACTTATATAAATAATTGTGGATTAGTGGGCTTTATGGGCTCGCAATCGATGCCAATCCTTTACTTTGGAATACTTAATTGTTTTAGCGAACCTTGTCTCAATCGCAGGTTATGCTGGCAACGGCTTTAATGCTTTACTAACGGTTCGGTGGGAAAGTTGCCATACGTTGACAACTAGCAGCTGTGATTTCCGCCAGTCATGAAAATATTATTAGCGCCATTCAATATTATATACGTGGTCTTACACTTATACAATTGATGGCTATTATTCTTTACTTTCTGTAGGCTTCGCCCGTCAGAAATTCAGATAATTCCCATGATTTTATCAATATTTTACATAAACCTTGTCCTCGGAATTACCAAAGCGATAAAAAAGAATAAGCCGAATGATTCAAGTCGTTCTCAGTTATGCACGTACATACATTTTGTCTTTTCATTTTTATATATGTATATAGATTCAAAAATAAGTAGGTACCTAGTTACTATTATGTATTATGTACATATATAATACGCACTTCTTATTCAAGTCATTCAGCCAGTTCTATTCTTCAGATCAAATACACAATTCACAAACATGACTCATTGAAGTTACGTATAGGTATGACTTAACATAACATCACTATATAAAATACAATGTGGACGCCTTAAATAAAACGGCTAACCTGAGTTCACCTTCTTAGAACGCCCATAAAAGGAGCAAAAAAAAAACAATTCAAAAAGAAACAGTGACAGAGGAAGTGACCAGACCCGCGCTATTCAAGCACACCTACGATAAAATCCGACAAAAGCCGCTACCTACAAAATCACCCAACCAAATATAACCCAAACGTCCAGAAATAAACCACTATCCCTACTTATTCTCTCAGCGACGGATATTACAAATTGCTGGTATTGTGACGAATTTTCGTAGAAATTGTCTGTGAATATCTTGTAAGAAACATGCTATTTAGTGATCTTTGATATTGTTATTATTCAAAATAACCAGATATTGAATATGATGACATAAATTAATAGTACTAAATATAAATAAGTAAAATTACTAGTAAATTTGTAAAAGTTCTTACTATTTTAGTAGCTGATTTACTCATAATCGTCAAATTTGTCATATTTTACCTAAGTTGACAAGCTGATGTAATATTTCACTATATAAAATATTATGAATCATCAGATTCAACTTACTGTATATAGCATTTCATAGATAATAATCAGATATTTGTGAACAGAATTTAAAATTTCCTTGTAATACGATACTTTGCCTTCACAATCATGTTTTGAAATTGGCAATTGAACCCGTTTATACTTCAGTCCTAATAAAAAACTGAATCGAACGGAAATGAAATAACGCTAACCGGTTTTGCTCCGGTCTGTTGGAAGGCAAGCTTGGAACTTTTTTACCTCTTTTAGCCGCCATGACAGCGAGTGTCCGACTCCCCATAGAAGAGATTATAAGTGGACCTTTTTTTATAAAGTATTCGATTGGGATTGTATATTCTAAAACTAGTTTCCTAATACATGTATTTATTCAAACTTGTAGTCGGTCTAATCTTATGAATGAACAAGTTGTAACAACCGGTTTGTCCAGACACAATGGTTATAAAATTGTCTGCGTGGATGTATCTAATTAGATATTGCGTTATGTTTGCTAAATTAACGGTGTTATAGTGGGTACCTACAATACCAAATTAAGGATAATGCTTTTTTAAGGGACAAGATATTGTGTATGTGATAGTAGATGAAGATAGATTTTGACTAAATATTCAGGGTCCCAGTTTCTATCTTCTCATTTAATGTAGTCTGACTTAAATGAAAAGTTACACGCTGGTACCAGTTAAATAAGAGGTAAAAAATTGCGTCATTGTTGTAAAAACTGAACTGAAATTGTTCTTGAAAATTATCGGTGAATTCTGTTAAATGATTACATGAATGGATGTTGTAAAAATTGGGCACCCAATATTAAATAGAGTCTATTTAAATTATGCTCCCTATAACAATTCATTTGAATTATAATTCTAACATTATGTAAGCAGCCATAGCCCAATGGCTAGAGGTGTCGGACTTGTGATTTTGTGGTCACCGGTTCGATCTCCGCCCATTGCACTACCGACGTAAATCCACTCGTAACACAAGCATTTTAACTTAGCACGACGGGTTTACAAGAATACAAGTACACTGCAAAATTCTGCTAGACTTTAAAAATAAAACAAACAAATAATACAAAATATTTAGTAGCTTCGATTATGGTATAGAAAAGTTTAAGCT
The DNA here is from genome assembly GCA_947037095.2 of Nycteola revayana. Taxonomy (NCBI): domain Eukaryota; kingdom Metazoa; phylum Arthropoda; class Insecta; order Lepidoptera; family Nolidae; genus Nycteola; species Nycteola revayana. The sequence continues at coordinate 5,135,822 of OX344838.1, forward strand.
TAGTTCCATTAGCATTGATATGATAATACTAGTCGAACATTACGAGTTTCGCCCACGACATCCTGTCTGGGTGACTCGGCGGCCGCGTTACACAACGTAATACGACCATTTGAACAGAATAAGTTATATTGCACCCTGTCATTACCAAGTAATGTATCTTCATAAATAGTTTTACAACCTTTAAAAGGCGGAGTTTTTACATGAACAGCGATAAGTTAGTGATAAAATGTTAGGGGGCGCTAATCAGGTGAAACCAATTCAAACAAAATGTACGTTATACAATCGCCTTGTTTATTTTTTCCCATTTTACTGCTAAAACTCTTATTCTTTTCCAACATAAAATTTACACATTCATTATCGTACATCGATTAACATTCAGCGTGAATTACAATATTAGTAATATTCTCAATAATATTACATTCAGGGGAAGTCATATTTCATTATCTTTGGATAAGTCGTGTATATTTACACATTATAGTCATTATTAATATTCATGTAACATTTTATTTGAGTTTTAACAATCAAGATATATTTATATTCAGTATTTAAATTATTTGGCGATCATAGACGATACCATTCCATATCACGTTATAATTTACACTTACATTCTTCAACTAATCAGTCGCGGACCCTTCGCATTCGGATCCATTGTAACTTTCCTTTAATTATCTAAATAAATTATATGATACAAAAAATATTACACTAACAACCTGTTTAAGTATAAATTACACATACCTTACGTATAAGACGATTTCTAGCTTAGGATACAAATTTACAATTGTGACAAGTCACCTAGATATGTAAACAATGCGTCTATCAGATTAAACGTCAGTTGCACAGCCATCCTGGAAGCCGTCATCGGCCGAGGGCCTGGTGATGGTGAGCACGCGCTTGAGCGCTGACACGGGCGGCAGCACTGGGGGCGCGCGCTGCCACACGCGGAGCGTGCGGGGCGCGCCGCCTACCGGCAAGCCATAGTCCGCCGGATATGGGCCTTCACCCGCAGTAGCAGGCACCGTCGTCGTTGTCGTTGTGCCCACCGCGTGCGATCGCGGGAACGTCCGACTCATGTATCCTAGCTCCTCCTGAGAGCCATCCACGCTACAATTTTCTATTATTGGCGTTCTATCATTGTAGTATGTCGGGATTGCCGAGCTGACTGCACGAGCCAGATTACTCGCTTGATTCATTTTCATTTGTTCCCAGAGTCCGGACGGGTATAAGGAATCCGAAGCCTCACGGGCATATTCACCGCTTCCTGGTCTTGCGGCGCTCTCAGGCCTCGTATCGTTGATAAGATCTGGGTCGATTGAACCTGAGACAGTAGGTGACACGACGACTGGCCCTCCAGCTGTTACAACGCTACCTCTGCCTTCATAATGATTCGTAGTATACGGGATGTCATTTGCCCGCGGAGGTTTTATAATCGGATTACATTTAGGGTCATTGTAATTCGATGAATCTTGCCGGTTTGCTAAAACAGCAACGTGTGGGCGGTCTGTCGACGTCGGATGAACTTCGTTGCCAGAAACCACTCTATCAATCGTATTCGGGGTTTTACTATCACACACTGGATTTGGACGAAATCGGACGAATGTAATTAAAAGGGCCAGTGAAATGACTACGATAACTAGAAACAATGCTGCTCCTAAGCTGGCTATCTGTGCGCTACCCAAAGATGCCATTCCAGCGGCAAGCTGCGTCACATGTACCGTGAAGTTTGCTTCTGCGTTTCCACCTTTATTCTCAGCCACGCAATAAAATTCTATAGAGTCGGACTCTTGGGTATTGGTTAAGACTAAAGATGACTTCTTTTTGGAATCACCATCTTCATAGATGTATATTTTCTGATGAGAATTAAATTGACTTCCATTCTGAAGCAATCTCCCATTATAGTACCAGTTTATATTAGCGCTTGGAACTGCTTCCGTTCTACAGGTAATGGTTGTATTTTCACCAATCGCTGCTTCGATATGCCGACTGACTGGTAATATCTCTGGTTTACATGCAAATTCTTCTATAGGTAACTCCGAAAACTGTCGATTAGCTAGCCGTGTTGGAGCAGAGCAACTTGGCGTGGAAAGTAATTTGTGTTTCGCTAGCCATGATTTCAGATCCCGTAATCGACAGTCACAAGTCCATGGATTATCAGATAAATCTATGGCTCGTAATTTTTCCAATTTTTCCAGCGAATTTAGCGGTAAATCTCGTAATTTATTATGGTTTAATTTTAAAGATTCTAAGGACCGCAAACTTCTAAATGCGTCCAGTGCGATATCTCTTATGTCACACTTAGATAAATCTAGTTTGACAACGCTAGCGAGATTGCTTAATGCGTCTGAATGTACTTTTAATATTGGATTTTGAGCTATTGTAAGATCTCTAAGGAAAGGAGCATCCTTGAAGCTATTTGCAGGTATCTGCGTAAGTAAATTATGAGAGAGATCTAATTCTACTAAATTTGTTAAGCCTTTAAAAGCTCTATCGTGTATTTGGCCAATATTGCAATTATGTAAATATATTCTTTGTAGATTCACCAGCCCGGTTTTCGCAAAAGCTTCCTGCGGGAGGATTTGGAGATTGTTTCCCGAAAGATCCAACACTTGAGTAGCAGGGTCGACCGGCTCCGGCACTGTAATAAGAGCTCTATCCACACACTCAACAGTCTGCTTGCCCCCTTTCCATTTGCACGCACAAACAGCGGGACAAGATCCAGGGGGGGCGATACCGGCTAAAACCATTTCCCATATCATCACACTCATTGTCACTATAAACCACTTCATTTTGTTTTCAATCCAATTTATTTCCAGTCACTGTAACATTTCCTTCACTGAACGGCACACACAGCCAAATAAGTTTTTTAATTATTTATTAAAGTCAAAAATTTTAATATAATATTATCACGTCCAAACGTCGGTATCGTATCACATCACTACTCGAGAAAGTTGGCAATCGGTCCATGACGGCACGGTGTGCACGCGCGACCACTGCGAGTCAACTGAGAAGGAGGGATTGTCTGATCGCCTCGGTAAAACGAACCCGACGCATGCGCGTTGGTGTCGCCCCTCGCCCCGCTCTGCGGCTCTCCTCCACCATCGAGTTGAGTAGCCCTACTCGACGTGAACTGTTGAAAGAATTCCAAAAGTGTAATTTTCTACCTGGCTGTGACCGCGGCCGATCATCCCACTCGCTAGCTCGACACGTTCATTCATAAATACCTGAGTCACCGGCGACGAGGCGGCGCGGCGGTATTTTGAATGCCGAGCGGAGATGCAACTAACAATACCTGCCCCGCCGCTCGCCGCACGCAAACCGCTCCGATTGTTATACAATATGAATCTTTTTGTTGAGATCACGTCAAGCAAAGCATCAGGTAGGGGACTAATAATTATAAATAGAAGGCCGAAGGGACGGCAGGTACACAACAACAATAACACAGGATGTGTCGCACAATGAACGAAACGTTTTCATTCATGATTTCGATGAACGGGCCTAACTTACAAGTGACTGATTTTAATACGATTTTGCGTTTAAAACCATTTGTAAACATGTACTGCTTAATTCCCAAAATTTATTTTTTGTCCTATAAGTTTGTATTATAACATAGAGCACCACTTTAATTTTTGAATCATCAATCACGTCAAAGTTTGTTTGTGTTTCAATTTATAATTAGAACTGCAATGCAAATTGCCATCCTAAGAGCTTAATGCCTCTTTTGTAGAAAGAGGTATTACGCTCTTATGACGGCAAACAATCATTTCTATTTATGAACTTAATCACTGCAAATTTATTATTAAACCTACGATAAACAAAGTTCCCCGTTGCGTCTGTCTCACTTAATAAAATAAACTCAAATCTAATAAATTAATTGTGTGTAGTGTTTTTTATGTATGATGGATTCGTGGTGAAAGATAATTTAAATGACTTTTATTGAATTTCGCTCAAACATTAATTATGTTGACAAAAGAATATTATATTATATAAATCTAAATTGAGTTACTAGTTAAAAAATACCGTATCCAATATATAAAATAATATACAATTCAATTTATTGACGGGTTCTATATATATGTATTTACCTTTCATTAACAGTATTTCAATTAAGATGTTTTAATTATTGGAAATATTAACGGAACCCTGAAAATAATGTTGTCACCGCTCTACTAGGTTTTAAATATTATCAAACATCAGAAACGTAATTAAATATTGTTTCTTTCTCTTCCATCATCTTAGTAATATTTAACCTATTCTATATTGTGCACGTAATAGTTTCTAGAGCTAAATTTTGATATATAGTTTGTTGACCATAGGCAGTAGGCACCCTAAATGTCATAGGTACTAAACGTCGTATTTCTAACGGCTCGAATTTCTTAAGAGTCTCAACTGTTATCAAAAAAATGCCCCATTATAGCAAAAAATTGTAACCTGTTGACGATTTCTGACACTTACTCCTGACCACTTATGTTTTGTCTACTTCGATTATTAGTTATGCACGGTCTACTAAACCACATGTCTGCTTTAGTGTTTATAGAACAAATATATTTTATTTTTATTATGATTGCTGTCTAGAAAACGACATATTTTAAACAATAATTTCCTTAACTTCTCTTACATTACAAATTTCTCATAAATATATAAGGAATGAACAGGATTGTGACAAAAAAGTAAATAAGCGGTAAAGCGAATAATAAAAATAAGACAAATTTAGACCACATCTTGCGCAGACACCGACACAAAAAGGTAAAAAAACACAAAGATAAAACGCTCAAACTTAATTCTAGATTGCGCGGTTAAAATAGCCTTTTATAGTAGGACATAATAAGCTACTTCAATCGCAAAACCAGATAAGCAAGTACAAAATTAGTGTCAATTTTCGCCATGTGCACAATATTATAACTACTTATAAGTGCAAGCTGGCTGATGTTTATGGTGCTTCGAGAAAGGTTGAAAGGAAGCTAATAAAATAAAATTAGTGATGAGGGGTGGCACGCGGACGGCACGCTCCGCCATGTGCGCCTGCGCCGTCAGCTGTGGCGCCACCTGGCGGCGCATGCTACCAACACGCGCAACACATATGCTCCCTAAGATCATGTATACCGCCCTTGTAAGGCCTCACAGCTTTCTAATAGAATTAACAGCACCACTTAACGGTTTACGTATTTCTAATAAATGTTATTATGTTCGGAAATGTTATTAACGCTTAATTAAGAGCGGATGATAGGAGCCACTCTAGGTTGCCTTCACGTTAAATGCAGAATCTTTACATAAACGTAATAAAACGACGTATACTTACATATTATATTCGAAAGAAAAAGTCTTCTTATATAGTCATTATAATAATAATGACTTCTTATTAAAATACTTTCTTTTATTTACCTTTACTTTCTTTTACCTACCATAATTTCTGATCTAAATACCCTTTATTTATATTATATCAATATAGTGTCACTATTTAAAAAAAATTACTACGTGTGATAAACAATAGTAAATATTCAGATGGAAACACAAATTTATTTATATTTCAGAATGATCCTTTAACCAAAAATCCACATTTACTTAGTTCAATTAGATTATTTATAACCCCCGTAATATTTTCTTTACTATCATTTGTTTTTTATACAACCAACTTACACTACTATACAATACTACTGCACAGAACAAAGTAGAAGAATACAAAAGCGTGTAACTAAATCATTGTGACTAATATAAAGATGGGAATGTATAAAAGATTGTCCCGCCACTTCGTCATATCCTTAGTATACATTCCTTAAACGTGGATTGACTCATAATACGGAATGAATAACATTATAATTTTAAGGTCATAATCATTTAAAGCTATATCCTCTTTTCAATTCAGTGTGGTTATTAAAGCAAACAACACAGGAAGATGATAGAGAATGACTTGACTGTATAGTGAGTTATTAATTAAGATATATTTGACTAATAAACCCATTAGGCAATAGTGGTCATATACAGGGTTACTGGAAATGTCACGTTTTCCTGATAGGATATTATAGATGAATTCTAAGTGGCCGTAGCCCAATGGCTAGGGCGTCGGACTTGTGATATTGAGGTTGCTGGTTGGAACGCCACCCATTGCACTACTGACGTGAACCCACTCGTAACACAAGCATTTAGCTTAGTACGAGGGATTAACAAGAATACTAGTAGACTGCAAAAGTATGCTAGTAATCTTTTTAAAAAGAAAAAAAACGTCAAAAATCAATTGCAACAGATTTTGTAATAAAATATTGTCAAAACTAAATGGTTTCTGAGTTATGTCAAATCTTTGTATAAAAAATTAAATTAAGACATTTAAAGATAATTTTCACAAAAACTCTTGTAGTTTCTGGCCAAATTAACATTTATTTTGATGACACAGTTATTTTTTTTCTGTGAGGTAATATTAATATATGTAGCTCGAATAAATATGGTATTTCAGAAACCATTTAGTTTCGGGCACAACTTTTGGCTTCATCTTTAACAGGAATACGCCAGTAACCCTGTATTGTCAAGCTAGAAACTGTAATATGACCTAATGTGGTTGAGCGACCTATATTTACGACAGATTAGTCTTAGAACTATTGACACTAAGCTGTGTATGTACTACATAATCTGCTTGATGAGACTATTAAATATAGTAAAGACTATTATTAGTTATATTTACTATAGTAAATAGTCTTTACACTATTAGTAATTGGTACTTAATATATATTTCTTCACACTTATTTAAGCAACAGCTCTTTTTGAAACATAAAATACTTCTAACAAATTCGAGAGACATCACACTCTCAACAATCCCTATCATTAACTTAATTATAATAATGCATTTTATTTAGAAACTTTTTTTCTTTCAACATGTTTGCCGTTATTTTAATCTGTAATTTTCATAAATGACGGTTAAACTATCTAAGGTTATATTTATAAATTTCCCAGACAATGGGAAACGACCAGACGATTCACAATCTTACACTGAGTAGATAGCAATTAATTTAAAAATATTGTACATTTTTTTTAAGTTTCAATTCAAGCTTAGTTAACTACTATAAAAAATGTCATTTAGTACATAATCTCAGGAATCTCAACAGCTCATAATCACATATTGATTCTTCTACTTCTATTTATTTTCGGACGGACTTACCTAATAATCTCCGTGGCTTTCGCTACTTCACCGGGCATGAAGGCGAGCAGAGCTCCAGCCTTAATAAATGGTTTAAAATCTACAAACTAAGCAACCTGCGCAATAGTTCGCCACTTGTGGGGCTTGGATGATTGATTAAATTATGACTTTTAGTATTTTAGGGGGTTTTGTGCAACTGTCGCTCTAATTTACAGTTCGCGGGCCTCTCGGACTTCGGGTCTACAAGGGCATTGGATAGTTCTTTGCAAACTAAGGGTCGGGAGGAATAGCTATCTACTTCTCCAAACGATGCCACACGTAGGTACGTAAACGAAAGCAGACCAAGATCACCCAAATACAAAAATAAATGCAAGCATTCGATAGGCCACGACTAACAAACTTGTAGGTTTACATCGCTTTTGATCCCATGTTACTTAGTAATGTACCTAATGTAAGAAACGAAACAAACCCTATATATTATTATTTAGCTTATCGAAAGCCGAAAATATGTCGGTTCGTTTAAAGAACAAAAGTATGGCAATTGTTCAATGAGCCAGCAGATTTAAAATTAAAACTACTTGTGATCAAAAATAAATAAATTGCAATGAATTTCGTTTAAATCTAGTTACTAGACTTATACGAAATTCATTATTTTAAATGTATTTTGAATTTATCAAACGTTTTACACTTTGAAAAATGGACTCATTTTATTATCTAACTAGCTGACCCGGCAGACTTCGTACTGCCTCAATCGATACATAAAAGACCTAAACATATGTATAAAATAAACTGGGCCGTAGAGACTTCGTTTATGCGGTACTCCTACCCCTACCCTACACTACCCCTACCCTACACTACCCCTACCCTAAAAAATCTTGGCAAAAAAAATCTAGTTTTTAATTAACAAAATAAAGCTCAAATTGACTCTACATTTTAGTTAGAAAACGTTTGTATGGGAAAAAGAAAAAGGCTGTTTTAAGGGGTTTTCAGGCAATTATTCGATTTTTTCTCGCCGTAAAAACCATCCTTGAACTTCCACGAACATAAAAAAAAAAGAATTAGCGAAATCGGTTCAGCTGTTCTCGAGATTTGCGCTTAGCAACACATTCAGCGATTCATTTTTATATTATAGATTATTATTTACATCAAGTTTAGCCCTCCTTACATCCGCTCCTGAAAAAACTCTTCATAAAAAAATAAAAGTAAAGTCCTTTTTAACGTCTGATTGATGGCAAAATGCTTTTTTTAATCAATTTATTATCAACGTTGAAAATTTTGAAACAAATAGTTTCAAATTAGTTACTTACTTTTTTTTAGTTTCAATAAATAATCTCAACCAATTTGCGGAAAAGAACAAATATTTCCATATCATCACTTTTAAGTTTGTTGAGTTAGATTTTTATGTTTATTTATTTTATTTAAAACTTTAGCACTAAAAAGAAAACCTTAGGGTGGTGCAGAGAAAACGTGGTAGGTGCACGGAAATAACAAAGTTCTCCGATGAAAATGAAATATAAATACTATAAACATAATATGAAGAAGTCTACTCAAAAAAAAAACATCGCAGCCACGGCACTGCCAGTTTTCTGCAAAAAAAAACCATACCAGAGAAAATTGTATTTTAAATACATATTTTTAGCGGTAAAATATTCAAAAACAGCTGACGATGTCCGCTTGCAGCTTGGAATCGGGGGTCGGGCTAAAAAAAGTTGGATAGTTTTTTCTATAAAGTTTTGCGTACCTGTAAAGTCGGGATCTAGGTGGTCCTGCGCCTGATCTCTCCCTAGTCGTGTCAGATCGCCGTACCATCGGATCATAATGATGCGGGCATTAGGAGTGCACCTGTGTTTGCCCACACACATATAAAAGTGTATAATTTATTATCGAAACGTAATTTAAAAAACGTAGCAAATAGAATTCGTACAATTTTTACTCTAAAAGGAATAGAATATACTAATACATATATGAAGCTGAAGAGTTTGTTTGTTTGCTTGAACGCGCTAATCTCATGAAGTACTGGTCCGATTTGAAAAATTCTTTCAATATTAGCCATTTATCGAGGAAGGGTATAAGCTAAATTTAATTATGAAGGTACTCTGGGAGACACGGGTAGTAGTATGGGTTATAAAATTTGATTCCAATTAGCCGTGAGTTTGAGTTGAAAACAAACAATGAAACAAAAATTATAATTTTTTACAAAAAAAAATTCACTGGACATGATATGCACCTCCTTACGTTAAAAGTTACCCATTTACTCCTGGTTAGAAGATTTTCTTAAATCGGTCACCAGTTTTTGAGCCTTGGTATTTGTTGCAAACTACAAATATTGCTGTATTTTAATTTAAAGAAATACTAATTATTCCTGTAAATACATTAGACATTATATTATCTATTGTTAAAGACAAAGCATATATCATAAACTAGCTTCCCGCACACAGTTTCACCCGCGTAGCGTCCATTCCCATGGTATCCTCATAATATAATTTAGCCTATAGCCTTCCTCTATAAATGGGTTGCTAACAAAAAACGATTTTTTTAAATCGGACCAATATTTTCTGAGATTAGCGCGTTCAATTAAACAAACTTTTGAGCTTTATATATTAGCATAAGATATCATCTACTGACTACGTTAGCGAAGATCTTTTGTCTCTACTAATGTTATAAAGAGGAAAGATTTGATTGTTTGTTTGTAGTGAATAGGCTCCGAAACTACTGGACCGATTTGAAAAATTCTTTCACCGTTGGAAAGCTACACTATCCCCGGATGACACAGACTATATTTAATTAAGTTCCCACGGGAACTGTAGTTACGCGGATGAAACCGCGCGCGGGAAGCTAGTAAATAAATAAAATGTATTCGTCCATACAAAAAAAATATGTAAATATATGCTTATTTGTTTGAATAAAGTAGTTTCTCTAAGCCTGTGCTTAAAATAAGGCTCTTTGTACACCAAAGTACAGAGTACAACATTAAACCGCCGACACATTGATCCCATCCACGTGGATTGTATATTTTAATAAGTTGATCTGTTTAATCTGCAGCTGACGCTACATATACCTACTGATTTCATTAAAACGTTCTGAGTGAATGTATAGAATACGTCTGTAACAATAATTCACAAGTTGGATGATCTCTAAACTGTTTGGAAAGTTATTATGATAACATCTGTGTAAAATGAAAGTAAACGAAAGTCGGAGTTTGTTTAAACGTTTATTTATGCTGTGAATCAATCAGTCTCCCTTTTGGGCCAGATTGTTAAAGTATAATTTTTGGGTAACAAAAATATGTTTTAACTTGTTACATTTGTTCTAACAGGCGTATTTTTTCGGATGTTACTACATTGTATATAAATGCGATCAAAGCCCCAGCTTTATTGAATGTAAGATTCTAAGGGGAATTTCGTGCAATAATAAGACTTGGATCTACGGGGGCTTCGGAAGGTTCATTGCAAACTAAGAATCAAGTTTGAAAATTAATGTGTCTCAGGCGTTATAACTATACGTAGTTCAACTGCAATGAATTATATAAGATGTTTCTAATATAAATATGCCATCCTTTAACAATAGATAGTGTAATGTCAGTAAAGAATTTACTTAAATTTACTTTTTTTTAAATAGAATAGTACCTGGTTTTCTGGAAAACGTTGTTTTCAGCTCGCCTCGATGAGTCGTAAGATGAGAGCGAGCTAACTTTAATCTATACAGATATTTTAACATCATTTTATTTTCTTTCAATCAGTATACATGATCTAAACAAGTATATATTTAGTATATGTAAGATATTTATTTAAATTGTAGTTCTGTTCTGTACACCAACAATAGGACCATCTACACGGGGGCCCTAATGTAGGTGGGCGAGTGCAGTCAATGCTCCGATGAGGTCATACTACAAATCCTGATAGAATAAATATTTTTAGTATTACCTGCTTTTTTTCCGTTGGACATATGTAGTTAGTTAGCCACGAGGCTTTTGCTACTTAACGAGGCATAAAGGCGAGCAGAGGCAGAGCTCCAGCCTAAGCAGAGCTCCAGCCTAAAGTATATCCTGCCTTAGACAAGATACTTATGGCAACTTGAGATTGAAAATCTGTGATCAGACTTAAGCTGTTGTAACTGTTTTTTTAACTTTAACTTCCTTGCTTACCTTGCTAGTTAGACTGTTAGATAGGCTCATTAAAATCTAAACATTCATTTTTAAGTACTTTATTTATCATAAAACCTCATCCAAATCGGTTCACCCGTTTCAGAGCTACGGTGCCACGGACAGAGCAGTCAAACTTACAACACCCCTCTTTTGCGTCGGGGGTTAAAAATATGAGTTACTTATCCAATTACTGCTTATCAGATGGATTTTTTTTATTTATGAAAAGAAAGTATAAAATGATTAGGTACACTTTCTTTCCTGTTACGAGTGCACAACAACTTAAAAAATACAATAAGTAGGTATAGTATTTTTATTAATCTTATTTATAAATATTTACTACCATTCACATTCGAATAAAATTTTAAATAGCGGAACATAATTAAGACCGTACAATTTAATTACATGACTACCATTCACATAATTTAAAGAATTTAAAATTAATCTCTTAAAAACTTAACAAATGCTTGAAAGTGAACTCAGCGCTGTACAAATTTAACAATGCGCATTGCTAGCGAAAGAAACCTTAATTAAAATCAAAACTGGTTCGGAATTTGCTAGCTTTAACCGTTTACTAAAAAACCTAATTGCATTCGAAATGTCGCTTGGATACACATTAGTTCGTTTATTTTTTCTCGGGTTTCTTAATGACCACAAATGTCGGCAATAATTAACAGTTAAACGAGCGTCCCAATTTAATGATTATGAGCTACTTCCGCTGGTCAGTGCCCGACACAGTTTGTGTGCGAAAACTACAAATTAGACATTTTGGTACTAAACAAGAATGAAATAATCGTTCCTTAAATGACTCATGTTCATTTTTACATTTAAATGTCAAATGTCATCATTCGTTCATTAAAGCATGGCCGCTACGTAAATAAGAAATTGTGGTAGATACATTTCACTCAAAGGTCATATACTTATATTAGATTAAAATTAAGTTAGTTTTAGGTAATGTAGTGGTTATTAATTGGTTTAGTGACATTTTACGAGAGTGGGCAGGTAATCTTTGCCTTCATAAACTTTGACTTTTCGTAATGTACGAGTAAGTAACTAGCATCCCGCACGCGGTATCACCCGTGTATCTCCCGTTCTCGTGGAAACTTTAAAAATGAATATAGACCATAGCCTTCCTCGATAAATAGGTTATCTTACAATTAAATATTTTTTAAATTGGTCCAGTAGTTCTTAAGATAAGCGTTCAAACAAATTAACTATTCAGCTTTATATATTAAGTATATAATAAATAGATAAAACATAATGTAGTAATTAAACATATCTCTTTAATCGTTTGAACTTTGCCGTAAGAAAATTATTATTTTGAATTAGTATTTTTGAGATAGAGAACATCAAATAAAGATTAATTAATTTTGGCATACTTATTAGTTATAACTAGTTTTTATAAAGGAGATGTAATGACATTTGTTATCATTTGTGATTATATCAAACAATAATTTTAATTTTTTTAGTATAATTATTGATTTTATCAAAAATAATAACGATAATGAATACACTTACTCATAACTTTCGTCTTATAATATAGAAAAATGAAATATTCGGTACCATTAAGTACATATTATCTCTCTATTAGTTTTAAATACTTTAGCAAGGGTTGTTGCCACCGTAGTTGGCATGATGGGTATGCCATACTCTTATAGACTTGTGACGTCTCGTCTTGATGCGCGGAAAAAGGAAATATTACCCTCGACCTAAGAAGTACTATACGCCTTGTCCCCTGATTTACGGAGAGCTGTGACCATAACCTTTTTTGAGGGCTGCATAATCGCCTGTAAGTACTTTAGTTAGGTAGTTCATTTATGGTAGGTGATTTTGGAAAATATGCTCTTTAAAACAATTACAATATTATAAAAGCGAAAGTTTATAATTATGGATGTCTGGCTGGTTGTTACACTTTCACACAAAATCTACTGACGGATTTGTCTCAGTTTGCACGCGAATAGTTTATAAGCTGGATTAACATAAAGGCTACAAAATATCACGTTTCGACCCACCGCAGTAAGTAGTAAATATAACCATAGAATATCTGTGATTTTGACATAGTTTCAATATAGGTAAGCTCTCTAAAACATCGCAATTCGATATTGATATAACCGGTATGTACATAGCTAACTAATCTTGCTAAATATCCTAACTAAATCCTAACTAATACTAAATTACCACATCGCAACACCATAAATTAAAATGTCCCCATAAAAGATAATTAAATGACAAGATTTATTTATATTTAAAGATCTCTTAATAAGAATTGACATTTTATTGGGTTAATTTACAGTTGCTAAAAAAGGGTCGCCTTATACGGTATTGGTTTTTGGGGCATGTGTTTTTACCTGTGCCGGTCTTAACGCTTTATCTTTTTACTGTCTGATGTTATCTTTGAACACGTCCCTCAGCTGTATAATATATTAAGTTGGGGACTTGTATATTACTATTTGTAAAAAAAAGATGGAACTAAAACATTTAATTTTTTTTTGGCGTCGTGGACGCAAACAACGTCTGATAGAGAACGCATTAGTGCTGTATAAATACGCAGTGAATCTAAACATTTTAAATTTCGACATCGGCGCATACTGTGGATAATCTGAATAAGAAGGCAATTCCAGAGTACCCTATTTTAGATCTGAGGGCAACTGCCGCGATAAGGTCAGTAACGGCGGCACTCCGTAAATTAAAAACCATAGTATAACTTCAGCTTCGCTTGGGTAAATTGTGTACGTCATTTAGGTAGATTTTGCTATGCCAAAACTTACTATTCTAGTTGAACGGATTATGTTGCTAATATTAGAGCCGGCATATGATACAATATTCCCAGATGGTATACCGTACGGTATTGCCAAGTTATGTTAGCTACAGCTAAATTATGCTAATGAGATGAGATAACTACTTTATACTACTGAGACCTGGCGTGGGATTGATTATGCGATTTACTTGGTATCTGATTAGCTTTTATATAGTTAAAGATCTGAGTACTGTCACATCGTTACGAAAAGTTAGCGTTTATGATTGGCAACACTTTATTTGTCATTTTTGTATTTGATTCTCTATACATATTTTGTACAACAAGTTTTGACGAAAATATTTCGATTACCAATACCTATAATGCATTCAAAGCTTTGTACTACAGACCATCATAATCTGTTCAAAAAAATGATAGTAGTAATCTTAGACCGTATATAGTAGGTACACTACTAAACATGGGCCTCCTCCCGAGGAAAGACGCTTGGCAGGCTGATGGCGACTGCAGAATTATGCACAGCATTAACCTACACAGGTAAACGCTGCTGCCCATTACCTGGTAAACGATTGGCATAGATGATCTTATGACAGTCAGGATCAACGGCTTAACGTACTTTCTGAGACATGGAGGGACCCTCACCAACCAGACCCGGAAAGAAATCTTAGAATTGACACAAAGATTTCTTTTCCGGCGAGATCGAAGCTTAAAGCGAGACTTTTGCTGATAGATTCGATAGAATGTTTATTTTCGAACTAAAGATTACTGTTTTAAAAATTTTGGTGTTAACATTCTAGCACGGAAGTCTTAAGTAACTAACTCATTATCTGAAAGATATTCATACCTTTGTAGCCTCATACTCATAACACATTTGCAAACCATCTTACATTTAACTCCGTAGACACCAGCGTTATAGATATCGTACGTGCTTTGCAACTCATTTCTCTTGAAATCCTTTTTTATAAAACATTAAATATACGTGAGATATATTCAGACCAACCTTTTTAGGGATTGTGCGTGCGTAATGCAATCTCAGAGGTATTTTTAATTTGTAATACTGTGTGCCGAATGCGATACTGCCGCGTAACAATGAGGGTGACAAATTTTAATTAACACTATACAAAGTTCGTTTAATTTAAAACAGTTTAGGTACTTATTCAAATAATGGGCGGTTATCTGACTTACGGTTACAAATTTGATTGAAATATTGCTGTCGGTATACTAATTATTTACAATTTGCGATATTTTCACGTTATTGCAAATCTTATATATAAAATTGAAGAGTTCGATGTTGTACGCGCAAATCTCAGGAAATACTAGTCCGATTTGAAATACTCTTTCAGTGTTAGATAGCTTATTTATAGGCAAAGGCTATAATTTTTAATTATGAAATTCTAACGGGAATGCGAGTTACACGACTAAAACCGGGCGCGGAAGTTAGTATACCTATAAAGCTGAAGAGTTTGTTTGTTTGCTTAGTTGTTAATCTCAGGAACTACTACACCGATTATACAGGGTTATTTTTAAAAGGGATAAAATATAATGACCACCAAAAATATATACTTGACACCAGAAAAATAAAGTCTAAAATTATAATAGTACTAGCTATTTTAGTCACGACTGCACTTCAAATTGTATTCGAACACCAAATGTAGTAAATGATCACCAAATGTAGTAAATGATCACCAAATCTTAGCGAGCAAATGATTGCGCTATTCTACCTTAATAAAATCAATGAAAAATGACAATCGGTTAGGTTAGGTTAGAGCTGCGGCCATACAACGCACGAGCCGAGCGAGCGAAGCGAGCGGTGCCGCGGTAGCGGCCGGCGAGTGCCAGAACCGAATAGTAAATTAGTAAAACAGTTAGGTACTTTTGGTGATCATTTACTACTTTTGGTGATCATTTACTACTTTTGGGTTAACAATGATTTATTTGGAGTCATTTTGCTTAAATACGATAGCGAAATGTTAAAACTTTGGTTACCATTTTACATTAAAATGCGGGTTTAATTTTGGTGATCATTTTTACTATATCTGATGGTAAGTTAAACATAAGCCTTTTTAAAACACCAACAACCTTTTGGGGAATAGAAGTACTCGTGATTATGAACTACTTTTATTATGGGACTAACCCTGAAATCGCGAAAGAAAAATCAGCTGCTCCATACATTTATGTTTATTTACCTCGACAAAATGTATGGAACAGCTGATTTTATTTTCGCGATTTCAGGGTTGGTCCCATAGTAAAAGTTGTTTACAATCATCAATACTTTCACCCTCTAAAAGGTTATTGGTGTTTTATAAATAACCCTGTATACATTCTTTGAGTGTTAGATAGCGCATATAAGGGATACCTATTTAATTATAAAGTTCCTACGGGAACGGGTGTTGCACGGGTGTTTATTTTTATATGAATTAACAATGAGGTATAACCTATTTCCGCCACATAGTCAAAAAATTCTCGATTAAATTTTTAAGTCACCGTTTTCGCGTTTGACCTTATCTGGCACATGTGTGCACTTTTACTTCAATATCAACGGGGAAATGACACAAAAGTTTATTAAACTGTCAGTTCATACTCGTTTACGTGTATGAACTGATTGTATAAACATTACGCTATATATTCATAGTTCATTTCTAAAACCAGAACCTCACTTACAGATGTCTAACATTTAAGTCGGTTGTTATTAAATTTTACACCCGGAGGCGATTTAAATTCACACGTCAAGCAAGATGGAATTGTATATGCAAGTTTTGTGAGAAGTGACTGTAAGACGATTTCATTTGCCGCAGTCTGAAATAAAGTCTTAGCGAATTTCAGTTACGTTCTACAACTCTCTCTTAAACTTTCCCCTGGTAAAGTGAAACGCCGTCATCAACATATAAGTATAACGCAATGCAGTTAGTATGTAATCTCCATAATGTAGCGACTACGACTAGGGAACTGTCTGTAAAGTAAATCATCATAGCCTTAGTTCCACAGGGAATCGTGTCAATCATTTACATTAAAAGAATTAAGTGTAGGTATATGAAAACCAAGTTTTTAGGGAAACACATCTCTACTAATCTATACTAATATTATAAAGAGGGACGATTTTATTGTTAGCTTGTATTGAATAGGCTCCGAAACTATTGGACCAATTTGAACAATTCTTTCACCGTTATAAAGCTACACTATCCCCGTATGACATAGGCTATATTTAATTATGCATTTCCCACGGAAACGGAAGGTACGCGGGTGAAACCGCGTGCGGGAAGCTAGTTGTTATTAAATTGAACTTATTCTAGAGTCTTGCACGTTTTGAATTGTTATGTTTAGTATTTGAGCGATAGAACTTAACTCACGACATTATTTGTATAAACATATGAAAGTTGGAGGACTGTCCAATCACTAAAAAACAGTAGAGTGAATTTGGATTAATTTAAAAATGTTGTAAAATCGAAATACGACTCATTCGAGCAACGCAGCAATCGGGTGAATCTGCAGCCCATATATTAATATAAGCCCACTTGTTGTTGGCCCGTCACCGCGACCCAATAAATATTCATGTTTTATTTTGGAACCAACTGAAGTAAAATTTATATTTTATAAATAAATGTAGTGTTGAGGTGCAACTCGTTCGACAGCTGCCCCTGGGTACAATCATTTTTCCCTGATGAAAGTGTACCATGTTCCCGCCGTATCGAAAATTTTATAGGACGGTTGAGAATGCTTTTAGTTAGCGATATGTTGTATTTAATTATATTAATCATATTTCATGGTGTATAATTGACAAGTAGAAGTGTATTTAAATACCTAAGTACTGAATAAATATCGTTTAATTCGATTAATGCTTATGGAACAAGTGAAATAGACTGAGTTATATTGTCGTCGGGTTTTTAATAACTATTTAATGCAATATTCAACCAAACAAATATTTGACCCAAACAATAATCTCGCAATGATTAAAAATGCTTACTTTATCGCACATCAAAAATGTTTTTTAACAAATTTAAAAAAAGTTAGAATAAGAAATCTTCCTGCATATCATGAAATACTTCCACGCGAGGTTTCACCCGCGTAACCTCCGTTCCCGTGGGACCTTAAAAAAACAGCCTATAGCCTTTCTCGATAAATATGCTATCTAACAATAAAATAATAATTAAATCGAACCAGTAGTTCCTGAAATTAGCGCGTTCAAGCAAACAAACAGACTCATTAGCTATATAAGTATTAGATGTATGACTAGTAATTTATACGGAACAACAAACAGTAATTTACATAATATACAACTAAAAGTAGCTAATTTAAATTAAACCTAACTTATAAAATACTACTATTCTAAATCTATTCTACTTGGCAAGGTTCCCACAATGCTGGCAGCATTACCCCGTTGAATGGCAATGCTTACCTGCTGTGCAAAGTAAAAACTAGCATTCGGAGAACGTGCCGCAATAAAGAGAGCGAGGTATTTATAAATTAATTTGGCTCCCGGTCCCCACGGCCCCAATGTTTCGACACCAAAGGCACAAATACATAACCACTATCAAGGGTAGGTACTATAAATGACTAGTTAAACTAAAAGTATTATATTATACAAATGTCATCGTTATTTGATAATTATCATTTTCAAAAGTGTAGGAGACGAGTAAGCTAACACTAACATTGAAGTGTCCAGAATCATTTTATACTTAAAAAATATTGCTTCGTAAATTACCTTTCCGGCATCAAGAGATCGCATTACGTCTCAACGATGCATAAGCGTGACATTACATAACTGTAAATACGTATTGCCCAGACTAATTCGTGCGAAATAATCACTTGATTGCTCTAACCGCAACCACAAAAGTAAAAACACATAGATTCACAGCATAGCTTCTTGTAACAAGCTTTTATTTCATTTACAATGATTTTTCGAGTCAAACGAGTTTGCAAGATTTGACTCGAATTTTAATGCAATTAAACCGATTTACTTGCAATATTGCATTTTTTTTTCTTTTCGGACGAACGAGTTAGCCACGAGGCTTTTGCTACTTTACCGGGCATAAAGGCGAGCAGAGCTCCAGCCTTTATAAATGGTGTAGAAACTAAAAGCTAAGCAACCTGTACAAGAGGTCCGGAGACGTCCCCTGTGGGTGTCCCCTGTGGGTGTGGACCTCGGCTGAGGGCGTCGCTGGCGGGGAGATTGAGGGATTCTGGATTTTAGTTTTTTAGGCGAGTTTTGTTCAACTGTCGCTCTACTTTACAGTTCAAGGGCATCTCGGATTTCGGGTCTACGAGGGCATCGGAGCAATATTGCATATACACGTTAAGTTATGATGACAATTCTTGGTCAGCTATGTAACGTCAGTAAAAGCTTGTTTTTGAAGTCATATTTTTTTGATTAAATAAGTAGGTACCCATAATTTGCCTAAGTCACATTTCAATAGCTTCATTTGATCCCAATGTAATGAAGCTACGTCCAATGAATAAGGCCCAATGTGTTACTACCAAATACCGTCAAAATTACTACACAGTTATTATCATAGATACCTGGACAGAAAAATTTAACACTTATCACTTTATCCGATCTGGGTTTCAAATCAGAAAATTTAAAAATAGTTATTGATGCTATGCTACCAGAGCATTTTGCTGCAATAATTTATTTATTTGTTGTCTCTTTCTCATATATTTTTTTTTCGGACGGACATTCGTAACTACTTATATAATAGAAAAAGCTTTGTGGCTAACTAACCACGAGGCTTTTGCTACTTCACCGGGCATAAAAAAGAGCAGAGCTCCAGCCTTACTCACATATAAGGAGCAGGACATGTGTTGAGCATGATTTTTATAGCTTGTAATAATTATACCCAATTTAGTTGAAAATTCGATCACCAATCAGACTGCCCACACCATTAACCTACTTCAATATAGGCTAAGACTAACTGGAGTACTATTTCAACTAATTGGGCTGTATAAAGTTAAATTGTTAGTAGCTTTTGGAATCCCTGTACTTACTTGATTGTTAAAGTTTTACCTATACTAGACCGTCCTCGGATGTATCTGCGTCTGAATCGCAAATTTTGAACTGACGCTGTGTATTTATGCAGAAACTTCACAAAAATATTATAATGCTGGAGCCTTTTTTGCTTATTGAAGTAGTAAAAGCTTGTTGGGTAACAGCAACAAAAGAAAAATCCAAACAGTGCGGAATTACCAAAGACGCAAGTAGTATTTTGTTATTTGTTTCAAATATTTGTCACTTAGCGTTGATGAATTGTGTAAACATCACTCATTTGAAACTATTGCGATTACTAAACAATAAACATATGGAATTAAAATTAACGGATCTAAATAAAACGTTGGTATAATACATCGAGCATTTTTTTGTCGTTGCTAATTATTATCTATTACTATGTCCGAGTTTGTTCGTACGTTTGCTTCAACGCCCTAATCTCGGGAAATACTGGTTCGGTTTAAAAAATAGTTTAGGGTTAGAAAGCCCATATATCGGGGAAGGCTATAGGCTATATTTATTTATAAAGATCGCGGAAGAAACCGCGCACCGGAAGTAAGTCAATTATATTAGGAACGACTAAAAATTACGGTGTATAAAAAGGTATTTATGTAAACTTTTACGCCACTAGGCCCTTTAATTTAAACCCTAAAGCAAAATAAGTGTTTCATAGCAGTAAACATTTTAAATAACTTTGAAATCTAAGCAAAGAACACATTGCGTCATGGCAGATCCTATACACAACATCCTAGAGTAGGTTCAACGGTTAATAATGTACCAATCTTTAATAACTGTCCTTTTGTTTTCAAATTAAAAAATATTACATAATTTTTGCCCCTTCATCGAAATTTTTGTCGTTGTCCATAATAAGGACGACTCACCCCATTGGATTTCGTTTTTTCCCCAAATATACGAAGTACATTTTACTTTCGTTTCCTGTATCAACTGCTAATGTTTCTGTCGCCTTTTGTTCATTGTAAGTTAATCACATTATATACCTATATCATTGGTCGGTTTTTGGATCTTACGTTAACCTGTAACATTCATCTTAAGTACATATATTTTATATGAACTTTTTTATATTCAGTATAAATATTTAATCTTACCATTCTGCTTTAAATTGCATCAATAGACAGCTCGTTTATGTCCCCTGTTAAACAACGCCATGGTCGTAGAGTTATGGTCATGGTCATATTGCCATAATCACCATGCTTGGCAAGCGGATTGGTGATCGCAGAAAGATAGTAAATAACCTTGATAGATGCTATGAGCCATCCATCAGGTGTAGGTGGCACACAAACGACTAGGCAGCTGTAATTAGTAAATTTAATTTATTTGTTAAAAAAAGTGTCTTGCTGACCATTATTTATCGGTCAACAGAACCATATTGTATGATACTGTTAAAAGTTGAACCTCCTAGATCTGCTACATTTAGTTAAGAATTTATTCAAACTGTCAAAGACCGTATGTTATATAAGCCGTAGTTTCACCTACAGCAAAAGGTAGACACTGAGGTATAACTTACGTTTATAATAAAAACCATCAACATTTATTGAGTACTTCAAGTATATTCCGAACGATACAAAAAGTATATTCTGAATTATTATCTTATACATATAATAACTTTTTATTTACCATGTTATTGTGTAAAGCGATTCTAATTACATAGGCACTCGGAAAAAAGTCAGAAAATATAAGCCAATTGGCTCGATTTATATATCCATCTGCCATATAATAATTTAAGAATAGTCTGAACCAATTCTACTTTCATAAGTACCAATACCAAATACAATTCCCTACTCACATTTAATGTGAATAAAAGGGACTTCTCTGTGAGAGGTACGTTGTTAAATAAGTAGGTATTTACTATGAAATAATAATTATATTTTTTACTAGAATATTTTTCACTTATAGCTTCATTTTGAAATATTTGCTTTCAATACTTTGTTATCAAACGTAGGTATCAATGGTAACCTGAGCATAAATGTCAATCAATTAGCATGAGAAATGCCATACATTGAAAAGATATTTTAATGTATAGAATATTTCATGCAAATTGCGTGTAAGAAGTATTTTCTGTTGAACTCCTGACTTTGACACAATGTTATCTAATTCTTTTTTGTAACAGATCTTGCATGCCACTATTGGCATTTAATTTCTTTATTCAGCAAGGAATAAAGAAGAGCGCTGCATCTTGAGCGACTCCTTTACACAATTTACTAGCTAACTAAGATAGCGCTGTGATAAAATACGATTAGCAAAAACGCCGCTCAGGATAAGTTTCGGATCCCATGACCTTCACTGCTTTCATTTCACTTCTACTTTACTGCGGCTCTTTAAGCTGCTTCAGTTAGGAATAACTTCTAAGATGTAATACATACCTACCTACCAATATAATATAATAATAAGACATAAACCATATAAGACTAAAGAAAGAACAACACAATATATATATCACTAACAAAGTACAATCACCTTTGTCAAATCTTCAATAATAAGACTCACTATTAAACAAAAGAACGGAGCGAGGGAGGGCACGATATTATATCCATCACCTTTGGTAGAAATAAAATCTTGAATCTAAGAAAAACATATAAAAAGTTACTATCTGGAATACATGCAATATTATTAGAAAGTTCATGCAAATGGACGCAGTATCACCACACACATGACATAACACATAACACGCTGCATTTACTTGGTCTTTGACCCGTAAATGTGGTTAAATCCAGCCTAGAACTGAGCTTAATCAACACATCAAAAATAATAATATATCTTTATCTCTCTTCCACAAAATGTGCCTTAAATATAAGCTTAATACTAACAATGGTTACAATATATTTACTTATGTATAATTATACAATTCCATTTTCAGCTCCAATAATAGCTTTGGTGTTCAAACTTGCGACTGAAAGAGGAATATTCCCAACAGACGAGTAACAAATGGTGTTAGCAAATTTTTCAGTGAATCATGTTCGCAAATTGTTATGGCCCAAAATAAATTATTTGATTTTGCTCACGCTGACTCGTCATTTTAAAGAGGTCATTTGAATTTCGTCCACTCGTCAACTTGGCCATATCGTAGCAAAAATTTGAAACCGTTGATGAAAACTTGTACTCAGTTGATATTTAACTCAGGTCTGCAACGTGTGCAGTTTGCTTATTGTATCAATATCAGTACCTCTGTAGTCGGCTAACGAACAAACGGGGTGTAACTAGATGTTCTATAAATGGCTCTCTATGTATTAAATCAAGCAGTGACCAGTTTCGATCGTTAGATTGATGCTCTGCTGCCGTTGAAATAATTGCATCATGATCAATAGAACACTAGCTGTTTCCCTTCGGCTACGCTCGCGTTATATTTGGGGCAACGTAAACCTTGAACCCATTTCATCCCCTTTTTTTATTGTCCGGGGTATATGCATTTACGCATTCCCACCGCCACTGCAGCATATTCGCGTGCTGGTGGTGGGATATGTGGGACTAGCCCTCTCCATAGCATGGTATGCTAAACTCATACCACGAAGAGAGGACCCTACACCACTAAAAACCCATTTCATCCCCTAAGAGCGTCAATTTAAGAAAATCATCATAATAATTACAAGCGTGCCAAATTTCAGCGCAATCCGTTCAGTGATTTGAATTGTGAGTCGATAGAACAGTCAGTCATAGCTGATTACATATGTATGTCCCGCTGAAAATCGTGTAACCAAGTCTTATACCATAGTTATGTCATTAACCATACCATCTAATGGGTTTTTACATGAAATAGAATAAAGCTTCCACACTTTTTATTTTCTTTTGTTCATTAAAACATAATAAACTTCGCTTTAATAGGAGTATTTTTAAGACAACTCCCGCAATAGAAATAAATGCCTGTGTCTATGGAGACTTTACAAACAGTTCACGAACACAAAGCAAACCCACACTGAGAACAGCTATCTGTACACAAATAATTGTTCTTGGTGTCCCAGAACACCAGATCTCAGAAGCAACGACAGTAAGCCCACGAGTGCCGTCAATTACTAATACTAAATAAAAAATATGTTTGAAATTTATGTTGAAAACGTGGGATGTTAACTTAACAAAAACATATATGACACATAAATACGATTGATGTATCAAACGCTAATTGGTACATTTAGCTACAAACAACCTAGCTTCACATCTTAGCTCTGTTTTTCTGTTAAAATAACGGGAGCAATTCGGAGAATCTCTCAAAAGCTTTTAAATTATGGCCACATAGAAATGTTTCGAGGCGAAAAAAACGAAGCAAAAAATAAAAATTGTCGAGGTTGTCGTTGTTGCGATAATTGAATGAGATGCCTGACTGTGACAGATTTGACAACCGTTTTACGCCTTATTTTTATTTTCGTTTTTTCGGTTTCCGATTCCAGTGACGCGACGGTTGAAATAACTCTGTGTTTTAATTTCACTCGAACATCCCGACCCGAAATCCCTTTTATCAGACCTAAGTCAGCGTTTACTACCACATAAATATAATATCGATACCGAAAAGGTAAACAACGCATTTATTTCTGGGCAATCTTGGACCTTTTGAGAGCATTATAGTATGTAAGTTATTCGCATACCTACTTAGTTACGATATTATTTTATACGGTTTATGAAGCAACGTCGTTGGGAATTGCCGTTTCTTATATTAACTCAATTCTGAAACATCTTTTGTGTTATAAGTTAACGTTAGAAGTTATTATTAATACGAATTGTGGCGTACATTTGTACTTTAACAACAGAATTCAGTTTGAATTCGTTGAACCGTTTCGATCTCAGGTATTTCTATTATTTATTCACTTTATATTACTACATATTATAGGCACTTATTTACTGATAATGTAATGTCTCATATAGAAACTCTGAACATACTATACGTTTGTATTGAATTACTTTGCACAGCAGCTAAGCATTGTTATTCAACAATGCTGCCAGCATTCTAGCTGCGTAACCAAGTACATAAATTTAAAATCTATACTAATATTATAAAGAGAAACAATTTGATTGTTTGTTTGTATTGGAAAGGGTCCGAAACTATTGGACCGATTTGAAATTAAAAAACATTCTTTCACCGTTGGAAAGCTACACTATCCCCTTATGACATGGGCTATATTTAATTATGAAGTTCCCACGGGAACGGGAGTTACGCGGGTGATACCGCCCGCGGGAGCTAATAGCTAATATTTTAAAAGTTACTTTTAGTTTAAACTTGCTTTTTTATAGTTGTATTAAATTAAACAACTACCTATGTATTAGGTATAATAATACTGTACTTCATTTAGAAAAAAAGAATTATATTACAAAAAATCTCCATAACAATTCACTGCTTTTGAACGACTAACAACTTAGGTATATATTTCCATTCTCTCAAATTGCATTTGTGATCCAACTAAATAAAGCCTTTACAATCATAACCTTGTTTTATTTATTGTACGGTTTCAAAAGCATACCTGCGGTATCCCATTGATATATTTTCATAATATAACTATATATATGATGTTTGATACTAACCATAAAAAAACTCTTAATAGTAATGCAGAGATTCTTGATATTAACACAGTTCATGTAGGTACTCTATTAATTAAAAGAGAATGTGTAATCTTTATATTGTGTTACTGTATTATAACCCTTCTTTACCAACAGCTCTTGGCCAATCCCTCACCCCGACTACCAAGGCCCTTTTGTACTGAGTTCCCCCATTTCTGTTCCATTAACTTGGGTCATCTCACTTACCTTTTTATCTGATCACTAGCCTTCCCGCGTGGTTTCACCTGTGAGTTCTCGTTTATATGGGAATCTCGATATATAAATCTAAACCTCACCCATTGATCTCTCCGTCTTTTTTTTGAAAATCGTATTACAATCAGTTCAGTAGTTGTGGAGTTTTCATAACGATAACTCTAATAACCTCCGTGGCTTAGCGTGCTTGCTACGAGCACGTTAAGCAGTTGATCCTGACTGTCATGAGATGATTTATGACAATCATATACCAGGTAACGGGCAACATCGTTTTCCTGTGTATGATCATTGTACAATTTATATGTATCATCATACTAAAATGTACAACTGTTGTTGTTAAGTTTGTTTGCCTAAAGCGCTAATCTCAGGTATTACTTGACCGGTTTGAAAAATTCAGTTAGATAGCTTATTTATTGAGGAAGGTAATACTATAAGATTCCTACAGGAACGGGAGTTAGAAGCTAGTAATAATATAATACTGAGGTCATCTGGGTTGGTGACCGCATTATAATACCTACTAAGCATCATGACTATAGGTAACACCCTCTTTGAAGAAGACCCATGTTCAGCAGTGAACGTTATACGGACTGATAATGATGATGATGATTTGATGGTTCCTGTCCAGTAATAGAGCACGTTGAAATTTTGTTCATAACAAATACCCTAGATTGTTTGACCGTTTACCAAATACGTATATGTACTTTAAATTGGATTCTAGGCTTATATAGCAGATATCATATTATTATATTTGTAACATAGTTATGCATAATTAAAACTTCATTCTTTTAAATTGCTTGCCTTTTAGAAGTTAGAATCATCATCATCATCAGCCCGTATAACGTCCACTGCTGAACATGGGCCTCCTCCCGAGGGAGGGTCTTTGCCATAGTCATCACGCTTGGCAGGCGGATTGGTGACCGCAGTGTTGTGTTATAATACACAGGGGAAACGCTGCTGCCCCTTCCCTGGTTCGTTTGTTATAGATGATGTTATAACAATCAGGACCAACGGCTTGACGTACTTTCCGAGGCACGGAGGGTAGTCCCTCAACCAACCAGACCCGGAAAGAAATCTTAGAATTTACACAAAGATTTCTTGTCCGGTGTGGGAATCGAACCCACGACCTCCGAGATTTAAAGCGAGCCAATTACCGCTACGCTACGGAGGTTGTCTATGAAGTTAGAATATGTTGACATTATTTGTAAAGCTTATGCAAAACACAGGTAGGTATAGAATAATAATTAAAACATTTAAAGTATCTGAAGAACAATGGAGAAGTACAATTTAAATATTTAATCAAATCACGCGTTGATAACAAAGGCGTTTAAAATATTTCTTTGAAGGTAAAGCGATGTCGAAGTTTTCTATGCTTTGTAAGTCTCCAAATAGGTACATGGTGACTGTTTGCCATTCTCATTGGGAACAAAAGCGGCACACCCAGGGACAAAACCAACATCCTTTAGATCAAGTCACGTAAGCATTTATAATCCCACATTCGCTTCCTGCTTTTTGTTCAATATTATTATAAGAAATTTTAAATTTTGCAATACGTTTAACTTCGTATTTCAAAGAACTAGTTGCCTACCTGAGTTTAATATCCTCATAACATAAGTAGTACAATTATTTATTTATCTAAATAGAGTAGGTACTCGTAGTTTGTGATACTAATGTTTTGTTTGCTCTACAGAACTTTGTAGCTATGATTACTTTACCTACGCAAGTAATTAGTAGGTCGGACTTGTACTGTTGTTGTTAACTTACATAATAATTATTATGAATATATAATGGGTAAATAATATAACACATTTCATTCACTAATAATGATGTAGGTAGTAACAAGAAATTATTTACTTTAGTCAAAAGTTTATGGTAGCCAGAACAAAAATCGAATAAGAACGTTCAACACCTATAATTGACATGTTCGATCTGCAAACATACAACACCTAAGATTGACATAATCGAACTATGATTGTTTAACACCTAAGATCGACACAATCACTATAACACCGATCAACACTTTAGGTCGACACAATCGGTCACGACACATTTTTTTTTAAGATTACTTGTTGTTGTTGTAGTTCACGATGGTTGTGCAATGAGTGTGGATCGAACCGGCAACCACAAGATCACAAATGCGACGCCCGCGAGCAATTGGGCTACGGCCGCTTTAAATTGATCTGTGAACACATAAAATCGATTTGTTTTTACTATATTAATAGCCTACGAAAATGGAGTGTTTGTACTAAATATTAGATAAGCAAAATTTTAAAACAAACACCTTTGCTTACCAATCTCACATATACTGCGAAATATGACGATAATATTATTGTGCTATTTCACACGATCTAAAACTTTCTTTATGTGTATTGACATAAAACTGCTTATCAGCTGAGATTTAAACGGCTTTTTATAAGCCGTTCTAAAAAGGGACTACAATGTCGTAGTCGGCGCTTATAAGCTTAAAGGTGTCAGAAGTGAATAAACCAAAAGCCAGATATTTATTACGCACACCTATTTGTTTTAAGAATAACGACAAATTCAATAAAACTATACATTATTTATAATATAAAAAATTATGACAGTGCACGAAATTTGCTAATGCTTTTTAAAAGACCTTTCACATATGCATACTTTATTAGTAGAATTACCAATAGTTCGTACCGGGCTTCTTTTGTTCTCCTAATCTCTGGCGGGATGTCCAACAATTTAAAACTTACACACTGTGTTCATAATTACTAATACAACAAAAATAAAGAATCAGGCAAATCTTTAAACCCATTCTCAAGTTTCAGCAAGATCAAACCACAACCATAGATTTATTTAAGTTAATTTACAAGCAAATTGAAAAACGTGACAACCTCTGAGGCGTAGCGGTATTTCAAAGGCAAGGGCTGTTCCCACACACGGGACATAAAACGTTTTTGTGTAAAATTTTAGTTTTTTTCTTCTTCAGAAAGCACGTTAATCCGTAGTTCCATTTCCAGTCCAGATTACAACATCATCTAAAGCAATTTTGTACCAGGGAACGGGCAGCAGTGTTTCCCTGTCTGAGTCAGTACTTAATACTGCGGTCACCAAGCCGCCTGCCAAGCGTGGTAACTGTGGCAAAAACCCTCACTCAGGCCTCAGGCAATATGCAAACTAAGGTTAAACAATTCGAGATTGCGATTATCATCACATTGTGTTATGTAATATATATCTACAGAAAGTAAACATAATAACAGCGGGCTTCAAAATATTCCCCACATGGAGCCCCGGAGAAGCGTGCCCTATTTCTTTCGTAATGCAGACACCGTTACCAAATAAATGTTTTTTTAGCAAAGCTTATCGGCGGAAACCAAATGAAATAACACACGACTCTATAGAAATTGAACATATATCCAGGAAATCATAAGCTTTTGAATGATATGTCGATGAAAATAAATCTACAGTTACCTACTACTAGCAGTAGCATAAAATATGGATTTTGTAAGCTATCTAACAAATGAAACATAAAAAATCCGTCTAAATGGAACAGGTGGTCATGTTCAAAAGCAAACAAGCAGTCAGACAAAGCTGCCTATACTAATATTATAAAAAAGAAAGATTTGATTGATTTTGATTATTTGTTTGAATTGAATAGGCTCCGGAACTATTTGATCGATTTCTAAGTTTTTTTTTTTATCATTAGAAAGCTATCTTCTATATCTAGAAGTAACGTAGGCTAGGCTAGGAATAACATTTATATTTCATGATGGTAATGGATGGGTGGACAGTTTTCGACGAGACTTTTACTGGTATAAAAGTCTTATCAATATCGGTCCACCCATTACTGAGATTAGCCAGAACAAACCGACGCACAAACAGAGAGACCATAAGGAACCTATAAACCTTCATAGATACACATTAAGTAAAAACCTGTTATTTTTTCATAACAAACAGACACCTTAATTTCATTTATTTGTGTAGACAGATTGACATAAAATGTTACTTCAATTCAACGAAGTATTTAGTTAAATTTTTTATTCATTTTCGGTTCAAGTCTAGATAATACGATTAAAATTACTTTTTTGCACTTATTTTAATCACATATGTCTACACATGGAGTTACGACTACTGTGCACATTTAACAAATACTTCACGCGTGACCGTGTCAGATAGTTTACAAATTTCACATAAGTAAACTTCCAGTGAGCCACGACTGGAGTCCTTCTCAGCGCACCGTCGACAAACAATGCGCCGCTGGGAATTCTAACACATTCCTATTCTATAACATAGTAGCCTTTTTATACGAACCAGTGCAATTTATATTCCTCTGCTCAGATTTAGTACCTACAAATATTCAGTGGTTATTATTCTAGGTTTATTACGTATATGAAAAGAGTGTGTGAACAATAACGAAACCCGATGAGAACTCTTTAGAAATTCTTTTGTTTTTTTGTATGTTAGTGTAGATTTGAGTTTAAATTATTCACATAACAGACCTGACATCAGTGGATGGAGTTTTAAATCATAAAATCTTGAAACCATTTCTTTTTATCTTAGTTAAAGCCCTATAAAGAAGTTAGAAGTTAACAATTTCAAAATCTCAAAGTAATTGTTAATTATATAGTAGAATTTGGAGTCTTATTCTACGGTCCTTTTCACAAATCATATAGCCCGCTCATAGCTTTACGCCAAAAGTAAAACAATTTGCGATTACGCAGTTTTATGTTGCTTCTTAAACAAAGTTCACGACCCTCAAGTTCTCATGCTTAAACTAAGGCTACAATATATTTTCCTTTAAGAACGTTTATACCGTTAATTAAATAGCTTTACTTAAACAATCTCGGGCCCATCATGAAGTTGCTATCGACATCATCGGCAGAAAATGTAATCAACGTGCGTTATATAAAATCGAATTAATTTTAAATTCAATCGTATTCACAACTTAGATAAATCGCGTAAAATCAACTTAGGAAACTCCTGTTACGGCAATAGGTCAATCAAATTAAGTAATAATTCGTATTCGTCAGGAGTCAGCAAGTTTGCGTTGCGGGGCATGTAGATAGCTCTCTCACAAATTGGCTCATGGCAGTCGTGGCACAAGTTTTAAACAGTAAATGATACCTCTCTACATGATAGTAGGTAAGCCACCCTCATCCAGGTGTTCAGTGTTCGAAATTTACATTTCGATAGTCATGGATGAAACTCAGAGTGGCGTACAAATTGGCTTAGTTCAACGAAAAATTTGAATGCGCTGACTAAGTAAAGCAAACTCGGTTATGTTGAAAAGGAAAATACAAAATTGTTTTAACGCTCTTTGATTTGGTTGGTTCCCACGAAATTATATTAGACAAATTATAATCGAGTGCTGAGTAGGGTCAGCCCGGTAAACTCGAGTACGTTTTAAATAGACACTCTTCTCAATCCATCCTTTTTAAGAGGGTTTGTTCAAGCCAATTTATTTCTGGATACGACACGCAAATAAACCTTAATCTCGTTGAGATGATGTTTTTTCAGTGTTAAATTGTATTGAATAAACTGAGAAAAAAATCAGTGTGTTTTTTAAGAAAATTATGGGAATTTCCGTAGCAAGTGATTGGATACAACCGTAGCAGGAAATTAGCGGGAAAAATTGGTAAAATTACAATTTACCAGTCTTCATTTTCGCAATGAGTCTTAAAGTAAATTAATGGTATTTTTCCTGCTATATTCTATTCATCATTTCCATTTCAGGGTATTAAATTTAATTGCCTAAATCGGTGCACAAAATATATTTATGATATACAATACAAATAATTTATTGTCCATTCACAAATTTTTGTACTACATCTAGTGTTTGAAGTGACCTTTTAAGCAACAATTGAATGTGTTAGGGCACTTCGCTCTTCCAAAACTTGACATTACATGATGTACCTACTAACAATTATATTCTACTCGATATAAATAGTTTTAGTTACATAAAATAGGTCTAGGCCAAATAGAGAAAAAAATTAAAAACAAATAAATAAGAAAGCAAAGTTTTTACTATGAGCCAATAAAAATCTTATAATTCTCTATAGATCAGTAATAATGGCGTTCGTGTTTTGTGGTAAATGAGTATTTGATAATATTAGTACAGTACAGTACAGTTAATATACTATTAGTTTGTAAATAAATCACCATTGTAAGCAATTACTTCTTTGTAGGTAAATGAAACCGGAATTGTATCATGCCATATGTGGCAGAGTGTGTTGAAAGTTGTAAATCTTTTTTATACCTTATTCTGTCAAATAAGAGATTTAATTTGATACTTTTGTACAATTTCGGGGCTATATAGGAAATGCTTTAAGTATTGTTTCAGGGATGCCAATATTGTACTAGAAAAGCGACCGTAGCCCAATGGCTAGGGCGTTGGACTTGTGATCTTGTGGTCGCCGGTTCGTTCCCACCCATTGCACTACCGATGTGAACCCACTCGTAACACAGGCATTTTTAGCTTAGCACGAGGTGTTACGGGAATACTAGTAGACTGCGAAACTCTGCTAGTAATCTTTATTAAAAATAAATAAATGAATAAAGTACTTATGTTTTTTGTGTGAAATCTAAACCTAATGGCGACTTCTTGCCAAAATAAGAACCTAAAACTGGGTAGCAAGGTTTAGTTAGGTTCTTTTGCCAAGACTTTTAAATTATTTACTCAATCTGAATATTTTAATTGTAAACCATAGCATAAGCGTTTAATTGTAATTCAGAATAATGATAATATATGTTTTTAGATTAATGACATTCTAATAAAATTTCTATGTTTGAAGTATACTTAGTATTTAAGCAAATTTGTATGTCATGATGTATTGTATGACAAATGTGTGAAACTTAATTTTATTATATAAGACCACCAATGTACACACCACATTTTTACAAATAAATGAATTTTAATTTGAATTTGAATTTGAATCACACAATAATGGCTGAACAAACTTACTTGAATCTTGGCGTACAAATAGACAAAGTTATGGATATTGATATCCCTGCAATGCGTTCCCGTTGGATAATATTTTAGGTTTAAACAAGAATAGTGAGCGCTGTCCTAGAACGGTGACGTAGTTACCTCAGCTCTCAAGTTTGTTTTGTCGGTACCTACCTTTAACTGCAATGAATAAAAGGCCTTGTGCGAGCGACCGTTGTTCTTTTAAATTGTTAATAATCATCATCATCATCATCGGCCTGTATAAAGTCTACTGCTGAACATGGGCCTCCTCCCGAAAGAGGGTATTTGGCATAGTCACCACGCTTGGCAGGCGGGTTGGTGACCGCAGTACCACACAAGGAAACGCTGCTGCCCGTTCCTTGTTATACGATTATTATAGATGATGTTATAACAATCGGGACCAATGGCTGGACGTGCTTTCCGAGGCACGGACAGTAGTCCCTCAGCCAACCAGACCCGGAAAGAAATCTTAGAATTTACACAAAGATTTCATGTCCGACGTGGGGATCGAACCCACGACCTCCGAGATTTAAAGCGAGCCAAATACCGTTACGCTACGGAGGTTGCCAAATTGTAACCGCAACCTTTTTATAATAAACTAGCGGCCCGCCCCGGCTTCGCACGGGTGGACTTTTATACCCTACCCCTGCCCTACCCTACCCTACCCCTACCCTACCCCTACCGTACCCCTACCCTACCCCTATCCTACCCCTACCCTACCCCTACCCCTACCCTACCCCTACTCTACCCCTACCCTACCCTACCCCTACCCTACCCCTACCCTACCCCTACCCTACCCCTACCCTACCCCTACCCCTACCCTACCCCTACCCTACCCCTACCCTACCCCTACCCTACCCCTACCCTACCCCTACCCTACCCCTACCCTACCCCTACCCTACCCCTACCCTACCCCTACCCTACCCCTACCCTACCCTACCCTACCCTACCCCTACCCAAAAGTATCCTATGTCCTTCTCGCAGTTCTTAGCTACCTCCCTACCAATTTTCAGCCAAATCAGTTCAGCCGTTCTTGAGTTATAAATAGTGTAACTAACACGACTTTCTTTTGTTTTTAAAATGTATTCTGCTATTCGGGACGGAAACAAATCCAACAAATCAAAAACCATGGCAGCCGTTCTCGAGTTATAAGTGTTGTAACAAACACGACTTTCTTTTATATATATAGATCGATGAAAAAAAATAAACGTATGAAACGGAGGTTTGTACGGGGAAATCGAAAAATATGAGGACAACGTCACGTTTTTTTTTTTAATTTTACACATAATTGCAAATGTTTTATTAAGTAGGTATAGGTCATACAGGTCGCCTTATCTCAATATAAAAAAAATAATATTATTTCTGCTTAATTTCCACTGTATGGTTAGATGTCCATCAATGAGTCATTAGTATATATTGAGCTATGGCTTTGTTTTGATTTGTTTTCCAAACGGATATAAGTAGTCAGCTATAAGATTTTCGCTAATTCACCGAGTAAATAGGTGAGCGGGTCCTCCAGCGCTAATAAATGGTTTAAAACTACTAAATAAGCATGCGGAGGCTAGAGCTTGTGGCGCTGTCGCTGCTGGATAGGCTGAAGAATTATGACTTTTGGATATTTGAATTCGCCAAACCAGGCAATTAGCAAAAATCACTTCCAATAGTGCACTTTGCTATCCTCTGTAATTTTGAAGCACAAAAACACACTTGTGAACAGGCGAATGGATTTCGACACCAAAAAGTAATTATTGTGTTATTGCATTTTGCTGGTTTCTTATCCATTGTACCTCATGAAAATAATTGATGTCACGAAATAACTGCTTGGCAATAATTAGCTCCTTCGCCGCCATGTTCTTCCGTTTGACGTCATCTAAAACAGAAGTTCGTACACTATGAGTTAGTAAGGTTCGGTATACAATGGTCCACATGAATGTAAATGTATTTCTGTCGTCTACACGATGAAGCAATGGTTTCTTCTGATCTTGAGAGATTAATTTTTTTTGTATTTTTTTCTGTTCTTCTCGGATACTGTCAGCAAAACTATTCCAATTGCTCAATTTTCTTTATTTATTGATCATTCATCTTTAGTTGGTATGGGGCGATCGAAGATGTAGAAAGTGTAAAAAATATTAGAAATAGTACAATCGATTAAGGCCGATACAGTGTATACGGTACTCGTGTTGGCACACAGTAAATCGTTTCTTAGTTTTTCTTTAAAGTAAAACAACTTGAATTCCACTAGTTTTATGTCAATAATATTGCCAAAGCCAGGTTACCAGCTAACGGTCATACAAAAGTATATTTATATAAGGCCGACCTATGAATATCCCCCTTTTGTGGTTCATTGTTGGACATCTGACCCTACTACTTGAATTTCATGTAATAAAAGTGCATTATAATTGACAAATTATTATGAAATGGCCCATAAATGTGTCATAAAAATATAAAAAATAAATAAAGTTATAAATATAAATGTAAGGTATATATTTAGCTTAAAGCTATTAGGTAGACACGAAGACCATTAAATCTAATTATTACTAAAACCGTAGTTCAAAACTATTACACATAAATTTATATTGTGTGATGTGAAATTTTACTGATGTGAAAAAAAAAGAAAAAAGCAAAGTTAGGTAAAAGCAATGCAAAGTTCAGATTCACTATTTTAATGTGATATGTATGTCTATATTTATTGTAAATATAAGATACTCATAATGTAGACACAGCGTAAAATTGTGTGTTTATATTATAACTAGCGGCCCGCCCAAGCTTCGCACGGGTGGACTTTTATACCCTACCCCTACCCCTACCCCTACCCTACCCTACCCTACCCCTACCCTACCCCTACCCTACCCTACCCCTACCCTACCCTAGCCTACCCCTACCCTACCCCTACCATACCCCTACCCTACCCCTACCCTACCCCTACCCTACCCTACCCTACCCTACCCTACCCTACCCCTACCCAAAAGTATCCTATGTCCTTCTCCCAGTTCTTAGCTACCTCCCTACCAATTTTCAGCCAAATCGGTTCAGCCGTTCTTGAGTTATAAATAGTGTAACTAACACGACTTTCTTTTGTTTTTAAAATGTATTCTGCTATTCGGGACGGAAACAAATCCAACAAATCAAAAACCATGGCAATCGGTCCAGCCGTTCTCGAGTTATAAGTGTTGTAACAAACATGACTTTCTTTTATATATATAGATATATATATATGAATTTTTTAATTCGTAATATCTTTTGAATGGAAAGTCCAATTTAAATAATTTAAAAACTATTTTATAGGTAGTTAAATGGTCTTGACCATAAAATAATTTATTTGGACAAGGATTAATATAAACACATAAATAGCATGGTTTGAATTTGGTTAGCATTTTCATTAATGTTTAAAATTAAAAAAGTTGTTGTAGTGACATAACTACAATAGTTGGACATATGCTACCGCGGAGTTTTTTGTAGACATTATGATGTTCTTCAATATTGTTGTACATTATTTTGTTCTATTGCTAATAGTTTCGGCAGCGCATTCGACGAAAGACATTTTAAGACTCATTTTTCTACACCTTCGGTTACATTGTTCAAATTTTACCAAGGATCCCTAATTTTTTTCAAAATGTAATGTAGCCTATGTCAAATTGGAAAAATGTAGCATTCTATTGGTGAAAGAATGTTTTAAATCGGCCCAGTACTTTTTGAGCCTATTCATTACAAACATACAAACATACAAAAATAGGTAAAAATCTTTCCTCTTTATAATATTAGTGTAGATTAAGAATTTTACAATAAATTAAGAATATCTATTATTACTTCCTGAATCCAGGTATTATTACATACAAGTTGTCCCGCGCGGATTCGCCCGTGTAGATCCCGTTCCCGTGGCAATTTTGACACTCACAAATGACGTGGCTTTCTATTGGTAAAAGAATTTTCAAAATCGGGTCAGTAGATCCAGAGATACAACGTCACAAACTTTACCTCTTTATATTATTAGTATAAATATATTTTTTGTAAAGCTATTTCTAATGCGGGCGAACCCACAGGTTAATACTAGTAGGTCTATAATTTAAATTAATTAATTACATTTTAATCAGGTTTATGTGAATGTACATTTTATTTATCTATATATAAAACAAAGACGGGTTTGTTACAACACTTATAACTCGAAATCGGCTGGATCAATTTTCATGGTTTTTGTTTCGTTGGATTTGTCTACGCCCTGAATAGCAGAATACAT
Organism: Nycteola revayana; assembly: GCA_947037095.2. Classification (NCBI taxonomy): domain Eukaryota; kingdom Metazoa; phylum Arthropoda; class Insecta; order Lepidoptera; family Nolidae; genus Nycteola; species Nycteola revayana. The sequence goes on from OX344838.1 coordinate 5,172,728, forward strand.
TTTAAAAACAAAAGAAAGTCGTGTTAGTTACACTATTTATAACTCAAGAACGGCTGAACCGATTTGGCTGAAAATTGGTAGGGAGGTAGCTAAGAACTGGTAGAAGGACATAGGATACTTTTGGGTAGGGGTAGGGTAGGGGTATGGTAGTGGTAGGGTAGAGGTAGGGTAGGGGTAGGGGTAGGGTAGGGGTAGGGTAAGGTTAGGGTAGGGGTAGGGTAGGGCAGGGGTAGGGTATAAAAGTCCACCCGTGCGAAGCCGGGGCGGGCCGCTAGTTATATATATACTATTCACGTATTTAATCAAATCCACCATCAAAAAATTAAATTTATCTCATTTGTTAGGTGACAAAGATCTTTTGATAGGACGAAATCTCCTCATTTGTTCTGTCCATCTCCGGTTGTCTTTAGCTTCATGGATCTATGTCCAATTGTGTGATCCAATTCTGCTAACGTTATTAGTCGAAGTACTCCATCAGATACGTTTGTAGATATTGCCTTGAATGGAAATACGTAATTACCAATCTGATTAAGGGTGTGGGCTCTTTGACAGCTATAAGCTAGGAGCTCGGAGCAAATTTGTGGGTCCAACGGTGTTAAAATGATTTGAAATAATATACAAAGTATGACAGTAGTTTTCTAATTTCAGATAGTTTTTACTTGAAGATTTTAGCAGACTCTGGGTGGTAACGCTGATGCTTCCAAGTTTTAATGTTGTGGGTTCGATCCTCACTCTGAAAAGTACTTTCGTGAATTATAAATTAGTTGTTCTGAGTGTGGTTTACGAACTTTGTGAGAGATATATGTTTATAAAGTACACAGGTATTGATTTTCTTACTACCGAATTGTCTTTTAATATAAAACAAAACAATACAACGTTCCATGTTAACTACTGCGATTAGCACACTCTGTACTAGTACACTGTATCATATCACACATACAAGCAAATAATATTTACCGGTGCGTGTGTGTGTGAATTGTCTTCATAGAAGAAAGTCGTAAGAACGTAGTGTTGGCGCTATAGTTTTGTTTTAGGTGGAGCTCTGCTCGCCTTTATGCCCGGTGAAGAAGCAAAAGCCTCCTGGCTAACTACATAATGTCCGTCCGGAAATAAAAAACGTTAGCTTTGACAAACTGCTGGACTTTTGAAACTTGTTGAATAAGTAAAAAGGTAAAGCTTTGCAGGCCATTAGATTATTGACAATATATTACGTCAAGATATATTTTTTCACCAATAATTTGATGACTATCGGCACACGATCTACTTACCAAAATATGATAATAACCTCCATATAATAGTTGGTAGCCACAGTTTCACGTCATTGCTTAACGTGATTCCCTGAATGTTATAATAAACTCTATAACAATAGTACACCAAGGACCAAACATGAATCTGCGACCGCCAACCCTCCTGCCAAGCGTGACGACTATGGAAATATCGTCCCCGGGGAAGCCTGCCGTTATAAGTACAGGTTGATGATGAATGATTTACTAGATAGAGATTCTAATGTAATAAATTCGTGTATGTGTACTGATCTAATATTTAATACTCACTAAAACTAAATAGTCGTTCCGTTTGAACTAAGACTAAATATTGACTTTGATCAATAGATCCTGACGGAATCAGGAGTTTTACAGGAAAGCGCGTGGAAATGTAATATATAAAACGATTTTATCTTTCTCTCCCTCAATTACAACTTTAACACAGTCACCACGCATTGAGACGGGTTGATCCGCAGTATTATATTGTAATTTTAAAATAACCCTTCATATTAATTGTCAAATTTATCCAAATCATGGTCTCTTTCCTTGATTTTATAAGTGCGCTTCGTCATTTAGTATTTATTAATAAAGTAGGTAATTTAGGTTTAGGGTTGCTAACCACAATTTCATAAAACTAAGACTTGAAGTTGAACTATCAGGATAATTCGTTTTAAAAATAGAATGCCTGTAATTGAGTAGCATAAATTCAAATAATTTGTAGAAAACATAGGTTAAGTTTATGAAAATCAAGTGACAATATTGTATTGTGTGTAATTGGTGCGCGATTTTGAAATACATGACCTTATTTTATAATAAATGTTATATAATATTTTTTATTTTTTTTACTTATTATTTTATTTTTTATTTTTATCGGGGCGTTTTAATAAAGGGTTATTAATTAGCAGGGGCTAATTATACAACGTCTCATGACATTATTAAAATCAGGACACGTCCTGGGAAAACACGACAGTTGGCAACTCTTGTACACACCGACCTAACATAGGAATCATTTATGTGCCTCACATTGTAATTTCTCTATTGTCTTCATTATTGATGAAACAATATATTTTTCTCAGAAGTTACCGAATAAACCTTTTGTTGAAACAATTTTAAATATATTCCTATATACCTTTTTTATAGGTAAACGTATTCGGTTGAGATAATAATGATTGGATGATAAATAAATATGAACAATGTACAACCTATAAAATAAAATACTTCAATTTATCTAAAAGGAGTGGAAACAGATTTTTATTTATTCATTTATTTATGTGCTAATATTCCTTAACTTATATATAAACATATATATGTAACGTCTCTTAATAAAATGTTTTGGCCTGAATGACTGACAGACTGACGAATTAACGCTCAGTCTTAGCCGAAGCTCCTAAAGACCTGTAACAAGGAGGGTGTATTCTCTATTTTATGTAGGCATCCGATAAGAAAGGATTTAAAAAAAAATCACCCCTAGTAGGATGAAATGGGGTAGTAAAAAATCTATGGAGCAATGGAAGTCTATGCTTACGAAGTCGCGAGGTGTAGCTGGTATTAAAAAAATATTATCATTTATTTTAATAAATTAAAGACTCGAACAATGCAATGAAGTCGGATTTCGTTGTGTGGGTAAAATTGTTGTTATGATTTTTCACAGTACCCTAATGTTATAAAAATAACGTTGAGCTGTATTTGTGCACCCTTTCATGACACAATTCGGCATTTTCGCTAACAATGAAGTTTGTTATGACATCAAGCACGACACGATAGACTCTGCGGCAGATAGACGGACAAGTTAATGCATCGTTTTTATTTGTACTGTACGCCGAGGCGGAGTTTTACCAGCTTAACTGCGTTACTAGTCTTTACTTTTTATTTGGTCTGAGTTTAATACTAATTGCCAAACCATGAAATTATCAAAGGTACGTGTTTTAAAAGTGCCTCGCAATTTCAAGCACATTGGCTTGCCACACTGACTCAAAGGAATAGCGAATATTTTAAAGCTTCTATGCAAATTCAGATTACAGACTTTGTACCTACCTTATCATGCAAATCTGTTACGGTGATTTTCTTTAACTGAGTAACACTCAGTGCTATAGTAAGATTACTTGATGCCATGTAATCCATGCCTAAACCCCTCCCCCATATTCATAAGTGAAATTCAAGACTCTGATAACCTTACCTTTTATGAGCTAGCATATTTTTTGTCCTGTTTATATTTACCCTAACTCCCTCAAACAAGCTTTAACAATTTGTATGTTCTAATTCAGCTACCACCTAACTTATCCAAAAATTCACAAATACGATCTAAGTGATGGTGTTCTCGTCTATATAAATAAAAACAGACTCGCACTAAGGGTTCCGTACTATTTTCAATTGCCTAACTGTTGCCGTTATTGATATCGAGCAAAAAAAGGCAAAAAAAAGGGTTTGTTGAATGGGAGCCCCCCTTAAATAATTATTTTATTTTATTTTAAGTATGTTTTGTTATAGCGGCAACAGAAATACATGATGACCTATATGAAATTGTAATCTAAAACTTAGTTCTTAACAAAAACCTCACCAAACAAATAGGTCTTCTTCTTATTTCGTGTCGTTGTTTCAACTTATTAGTATTTATACTTTATTTAAAGCCATTTTGACCAGTAAGTCGCCACTCCAATTGCATCTGTGGTTCCCGCCATCAGATCCTCCATCGTGCAGTTGTTAGGGCATGAAGGGCAGACCAACGTGTGCGACATAGACTGTGGTTGGCCACAGTGACATTGTATGTCCTTGTCGTCAATCATGCCCCACTTATGCAGATTAAGCCTGCAGCGGCCAACATGTGTTGTTAGCCTGTTTAGCGTTTTCCATATTGGCCATGGTAGGTGGGAGCCAGTGGGAAGTTCTTCTGCAGGCTCAATGTAATTTGGAGGAGGAAACTTTGCGGACCAAAGTTTTAGTCTAGCGTCTCCTGGATTAACCATAGCTGATGCCGTCGATCGAAGGGAGCTTTCACGGCTTTTCAATCTAGTCTCAGATGCCGTGGTGTTATACAGTGAATATCTTTGGTCTACTTATACAAATTTACTAATAAAGTAAGTCTCACTCATCTAAATCATATCATAAGCGCTCAACTACCTTTACGAATATTGATTAAGAATAATCAAGGACGTTTCCGCCGCCATACCTACACGAACCGACATGTTAAGTCTTGTATATTTATACAATGAACTACTACTAAGAAATATAAGTATTGACTATTATTATAAGTCGGTGATATCACTACAAAAGCTCGTTTGCATAGCGATAAACCAAGACGACAAAGGAACAAGGTTGCTGGGTGAATCGACAGGTTAATACATGTTTCACATGTATAGGTACGTATGTGTGAGTATGTGAGAACTCATCTGTGTATGTGTAATTTGGTGATAGTGCCCGTACCAGGAATATTATACAAGAGTTTATCTACATTTTTAACATTTGCAGCGGAAAGATAATTTTTAATCAGAATCTGCCCGCAACGGACGGTCAATGTAACTTCAGTAAAGCAGTATTCAGTCGTGTATGTGTACTTATTATACTTTTTAGTATTGTAGCAAAAAGCAAATAGTCCACTGGTGAAAAACACTTACTGACACTTATGAAAAAGTATTTTGCCACCATGTCATCAATCGAAAATATTTTACGGAAAGATAAAAAGACATTGCAGCTCGAACCGGGTTTTGATACTTATTATATAAATCCGTGCCAACTTTCAACTCATGGTAGCGCTACAGGATGTAGGATGTCGCACACATTGAGCGCTGCTAAGATAGAGCACGTTGATGACGTCTGAACTGTTCATTTAATCGTGAGTAGGAAATAGGTGTTGGAAACATATTTTCTTACATTAATAGGTATACATATGTTTGATATGTTTGTCTATCTGTTATAACCGACAGAAAATAAACATGTAACTTAAAATTAAGTATTTATAAATGGTTACCTGGTAATTCATCATCATTTCAGCCGTAGGACGTCCACTGTTGGACATAGGCCTCCCTCATAGATCTCCAGTTGTTGCGTTTAGAAGCGGCCTGCATCCACCGTGATCCTGCGGCTTTAACCAGATCGTCCGTCCATCTAGTAGGTGGACGTTCTACGCTACGCTTGCCGATCCGCGGTCTCCATTCGAGAACTTTTCGGCTCCAACGGCCATCTGTTCTCCGTGCTATATGGCCTGCCCATTGCCACTTCAACGAACTAATCCGTTGGGTTATGTCGGTAACCCGCGTTCTTCTTTATTAATGTATACCTGGTAATTAGGTATACATTAATAACTTTTTTTTTGTCCGGAGAGAAATGCATGCTTGCGAAGGGGTATGTGGGACTCGCCCTCTCCATATTGTGGTATGCTAGTCATACCACGAGGAGAGGACCCTACACCAATAAAACCCCCCGGACACTCCTCCGTCCCCTTTTGGTGAGGGCCAGGTATGCTGGGTAATCCGGCCCATTCATTACTACCTAGCTAATTGTTATTTACAGAAACAACAAAGACGTAAGTACCTTGAATACCTATATCCAGCAATAAGCATAATCTAGCCAAGGACCATATTAGGGATGCTTTTAATTCGTTAGTTTTTCTGAAATACAGACGGCTCTTTTAAAAAAAATACTTTTACAACTGAATTTTAAACAAAATAGGTATAGTTACATATTTTTTTATGGAACATATCAACTGGAAACGAAATTTGGGTTCCGTGAAGCTTATTTATAAATGAGTGACGTAGAACTAAATAAGCGTAACAACATTTTATTTTATAAGTCTATCATAATTATTGTTATCAGACAACAACTACAACAACTTAAAGAGAGTAGTCCCTCAAACAGAAAAAAACTTTGATTTAAAATTAAGATTAGAGTTTGGCAACCAAAGCTACAATACCTAAAACTTAATTAATCCTATACTCAGTTAATAATAAAACGTATATAGGTACTAGCTAGCATAACTACTAAATAGACGAATGAAATAACACAAATTTTGTCGTTTTTAAAAGAAACGAAACGACGAAAAAAAACAGATGCAAAAGAAAGTACTTAATTAAGAAGGCTAAATCTAATAATCTAAAGAGTTTAGTAATCTTAATTCTTTAAGTAATGCTATAAAGAGCTATTTATTGTTGGCTATTTGTTAAAAAGCTTAAGCATGATTTTCATTTCATAATTCAATACTAATATTATAAATATTTGTTTTTTTTTGTTTGCATTGAATAGGTTAAAGAAATAAAGGACCGATTAAAAAAAAAATCTCACCATTAGAAAGCAATATTATCCGGGAGTTCCTACGAGAACTGGAGCTAAGCTGATAAAACCGGATGTAAAAAGTTAAATTATTATAAATTGTATATTAATATTTTTGGCAGAATACATTTCCATGGCCTCTCACCGTAGGTATATTAGGGATTATTTCTGTAATCTCATTAGGCTTAGTCTATAGAGCCATGCTAGCAGGGCAACGGTCCCCTATGATTTCATCAGAATAATAATATATTAAGCTTCGTCTTAGAAAATCACTCCTACGGTGTGAAACCCGAATAGAAATTCATGTGATAGGTAGTTTTTATAGTTCCGTATCGTTTCAAAGGATAAAAACGGAGCCCTATTAGTTTCTAAGACTCCGTTTTCCGTCACCGTCTAATGTATTTCTGTTGCCGCTGTTTATAACAATAAACCCTAAAAACAGATTAAATAAATATTAATCCAAACAACAAATGCATGATATATTTGGCATTTTTTGATATTTATTAATAACGGCAACTGTTAGATGCTTGAAGTGGTTCCCTACACATTATACACATACACTTGATTATTTTTCTTGAAATTATATAGTGTCTGTATTAAAAATGGTACGGAACCTATCGGGAGCGAGGCTTACTTGGTCGGTTTTTAACATTATCGCGTAACAGACCGACAGGCGAGCGGACATAATTTTATAATGTTTTGTGGTAGTGATATAAACAAAACAATAACAATAGTACTTAAACACAACACAAAGTTGGAAAACTTACTAATTTTCTCGCACCAAAACTTATTTATGGTGATTTTCATGCAATGGACGCAAGATACTTGAACTTACAACTAAATGCAATTTAGTTGCGAATGTTAAGTTTGTGTCCGAAGCAAACAAAGGAGAGCAGTAGTTTTAGTTTAGTACTTAAGTGCGATGAGGAATTAAATTTATAGAAACCACATTTAAGAAAAAGGAATTCGTGCATTTAATTCTGATACCTATTGAAGGTATCAGACACACATCACGCCACGTCTTGAAACGGTCATCATCATCATCATCATCAAAAGCCCGTATAAAGTTCACTGATGAACAAGGCTCTCCTCCAGCGGGAGGGTTTTGTCATAGTCAACTCGCTTGGCAGGCGGGTTGGTGCGGTCACCAACCCGACTGCCAAGCGAGGTGACTATTATGTTGCAACACAAAAATAAAACGCTGCCAGCAGTTAACTGGTTTACAATTGTTATAAGAATCGGGATAGCCAGCAGTTAACTGGTTTACAATTGTTATAATGATGTTATAACAATCGGGATAGCGCCTTGACGTGCTTTCCGAGGCACGGAGAGTAGTCCCTGAAATCTAAGAATATACCGAAAGATTTCATTCTTGTCCGGTTCCTGGAGTGCGGCCGCCAACATATTTTGATATGAATTTGTTATCACGAAATCGCAGTCGCTTTAGTAAAACGGCCTAAGCTTCCAGTAATCAGAGAGGCACAAGAAATTCAAAGTAGTAGGTAGTAGGTAGTACACGTGAAAAGTATTAAGAAAAACATACTTTTTTTAAATTATATATAGGCTTACGTTTGACCATAATTTCGCTTGATGAAAGGCGAAGATAAGGCCTAAGATGGCCGCTTGCCTAGAAAGTGTCTGTTCACTTTAGTCGTACTACTTACGATTATAGAGCCTTATCTAATTCTATGCTGGCAATAGTCTAATATTTGTCAATGTGGGGTGCGTCGGACACCTTACTGATGAATTATATTATCATAACTATTCTGACAGTAGGTATACTACACGGGTATTTTTCGCTATCGGCCTCGACATCCCTATCGACAGCAAATTTCGCATATATCTAAATAGAAATGCCTTTATTCTGTTCTTATACCAAAGTATTTAGCCTAAAACCGAGCGTATATACTGTATGAAATGAAATAAATAAAAATGTTATGAGAAAAAATCCCTAAAACTTTTTCTCATTACAGATGGAAACACCAAAATAATTACAAACAGAGCCGCCATCTTAAAATTTATTTGGAACATAATCGCACTGCATTCCTTATTTCATTACTTTTGTTACTCAGTAGTGCAAAAGCAAGTGGAACATCCTTTGTTGCTTGGTTTGTACTTGCATTGTCACAATAGATTATGTGGGTCTCTTTAAATGGCTGGAGACATCTTTTATATGTTATATCGGCGATAACATCTTCAAGTAATAAGGTTCTTCTGCATCTCTGTCAAGCAAATACCTAAAAGTTACTACTTAATACCATGAAAGAAGAATTCTTGTTGAATATATGATATTTACATCAAGAAAACGCGAACGTGTATATCTCTTTTTACAAAAAATGCTCAGACCGAGGAGTATGAAATTTCGTTTGGTATTTTTTAATAATATAAATAGGTAACAATCATACCGTAAAATATGATTAATGTTATCTTACCAATTAAAGCTTCAAAAATCAACTAGGTATCTATTAACTTTTAAGGTGCATTTATCGGAAAATTACTGTTACCAGAAATTAATAAGAATCATATGTTGATCAACCTAGTTAGTTGATAAACGAGGTTTCGGGTGGTTATAAAAAAAAATAACCTAAACCTACCCATTGATATTTCCGATTGCTATTTGGGAAATGTATAGATTTCCTAGGAAATATGTCTTATATAATTTATTTCACACATTTCCGGGCGATTTTAGGAATTACATACATTTCCTAGGAATTGTATACAATGACGGATTACATACATTTCCGTTAACATATATATAGACTATGTGCTATATAGCTTTTAAAGAAATAACGACGACATCCGACGGCCCAATTCAGTCAATTACACAAACAGTAAATTAAAAAAGTAACACCATCGTGGTACGCAGTTGTCGAATGAATATGCTAAATAAACTACTTGTGTGGACCCGGACCGTGAGATCATTTCATTGATAAATACTGACCGCAGAGTCGGAGCTAAAAGGGAAATTGTGTTGGAATGTCTGTTGCGGTTAGGGCTGCCAACCCGCCCACTATTCTCCAATCCCCACCGACTTGGAATGGCGTGCTTTTACTCAATGTATTAAAAACGAGCGCCAAGGGTTACTTTTACTGCCATAATTATTATCTTAAACAGACCCATTGTTAATGGCTTAGTATAACAGAATTTGTTGCTTGAGAGTTGCAATGTTTTATAGTCACGGATAATATAACGATATCTTATAAAAGAACCACTTTTTCAAACAAGCTAATCATACAGCTGATTTGTTCCGTATCAATAATCTTATATAGGTATATATTATGTAGTGATGGTGCACAGAAGTAGTTGTTAATTAAATTTATTACCGTATCTTGATAGGTAATTAAATTAACCAATTATTCAAACTAGTCAGAGTGATCGCACACATAAGACTCGAAACAACCGTTTTAATAAATACCGAAGCACAGCTTTTTATGCTCTGAGTAATGCAGTTTATCTCTGTCTTCTGTCGTAGCATATTTAGTACCAATTACGGGACAATACAAAAAAAATATTTAAATATTTAAATTGCATAACTTTAAAATATATTGTTCCAAACCAAAAATAGATTTAAGAAACAAACAAATGGAATTGACGAGAATTTTTTTTTGTTAATTAATTAAATAAACTTAAATACATAAATAAACACACATAAATAGTAAACACACATAAACACACTTAAATAAACACACATCGATAATTTTGTACGAAATAGTGATAGAGTGAGAATAATATATACCTACGCGGAAACAAAGTTTATTTTAGCAAGTTACCTCGAGCTTGCCTGTTATGCGTATTAACTACGCATAACAGGCAAGGATTGCCATTTAACTGGGCAATGCTACTAGCTTCCTGAGAATACTGCTCAGTCGCTTAAATTTAGAATAGTTTTTTAATTTATAAGCTTCAGTTTTTTGTTAAACGTGATATATTTCTTTGTATTAGATTTGTTGTTGGTTCGTATACTTTTATTAAATTATTTCATCGCAGAGACAGCCCTGTATCGTTGAGAGGATGTGAACTACCTTACCGCTTGAGTACCATCGGCACAGTGCCTTTATAATGTACTACCTCCAATAGTGACAATAAAGATTGAGGACTTTTTACAGACTACAACGTTTTCAAACTGGTTCCTCGCACACAATGGATCGCTATATTGTAGTGCTTCGTTTTATTGTAACTTAAGATATGTAGTAGGTATTTAAATGCAGACATTATTGTCCAATATTCAAATTACTTCTAAGTGGTTTTTATTCAGATGATTCTTTGGTTTACATACAATGGGCAGGGACTTAAGCATCATCAGCTTGAGTAACGTCCACTGCTTAGACATAGGCCTCCCCTAAAATGTTGCAATAGTCACCACGCTCACAGGTGAATAAGCGACCGCAGTGTCATGCACAAGTAAACGCTGTGCCATATTCTAGCATATACAATTGTCATAGATCATGATGAGAATTATGAACATGACACTTTATTACAATGATTAATTTGAAAAAGTGATAAGTGTAATAAGTGTAGAATTTCGATATTTTTAAAAGTTAAGAACCTATATTTTTATGACACAAAAGCGGCTAACTAGCATACGGTACACCTGATGGTAAGCTCACGTGATTTTTTGAAGAGCTCAGAAGCATAAGGTCGGATGTGCCATTATACGTCATAAACATTCGTTGTATGTGTCTTTTCGTAAACAGGCACTTACTATCAAATGCTTCCTGAAGTATAATATAAATCCATCCGTATGGTTCTGAGGTCTATAGATGTATTTTTTAAATAAAAAAACAATCAAAGAATGTTTAAATATAAAAATACATAACTAATTAGAATAACACTTTCCCACATAACACAACAAAAGGGGAATAAGCACTAATAGGTTGGGGAAAAAGTTTCTTCGCATTTTTTAAGCAAATTCAAAACATTTTTTAATATAACTAGTTTATATACATTTAACTAAAGCACGTAGGTACCATTTTGTTCGATAACTTTTTGCCATCTTGTAGGTAGGGACATGATCCCATTGCTATAGAAATTTTGAGACTTCTGATCAAAATACAAGTGGTTTTGGCAGTCCTCTCGTGATGTTAACCTTACACTGCCTAAAGAATTCTGAAGAGACCGAAACAGGTGAAAATCTGAAAGTCAGGACTATATGGCGGATGCATTAACACCTCCCAGCCAGTCTCTTAATATTTGCTGAGTGGCTAAATATATGTGAGGTCTAGCGTTATCATGATGAAAAACCACACCCCTTCTGTTGATTATTCCGGCAGCTTTCTCTCAACTTCTTGCTTTAATCTCATCAGTTGTTCGGAGTAGAGTTCAGATCTGATGGTCCTGCCTGGTAACAGCTCAAAATGAATAATGCCCTTCCAATTCCACCACACACCAGCATCACCTTGTTGCGAGTTAACCCGGGTTTCGCCACAGTCTGTGAAGCCTGACCGGCCTTTGACCACGACCTTTTTCACACGTTCTTGTCTTACGTGATCAACTTTTCATCACCAGTTATCAGCTTCTTCAAAAATGGTGCGGTTTCATTACGTCGTAATAAAGAATCACAAATCAGTACACGGTTCATTAGGTTTCTTTTTTTTTCGCGGCTTGCTTTTTATTTTTAACTTTTTTGTAGTAAAATTTTAAAATGTATCGAATTTCTTCATTAGATTCACTCATCTTGGCAGTACAAAAAACAAATGAAAATCACACATTTTCCTAATTTGAATTTGGAATTATGTTCTTTAAAATTTAAACTTTCAATGATACCGAAACCAGCCAGATACAAATAGTATAGCCAAAGAGATTTTATTACAAGTTCATACATACTATAATGCGAAAGGATTTTTTCCCCAACCTAATATATATAGGTACATTACTATTGATTATTTATCAATATCATATTATTATAATAATATTATTCGTATCTATTGACAAATGCAGTTCGCCTTCAATCAGTCTAATTGAGACAGACACGCTGTGGTTTTTAGGCTGACTGTGGAATGGTCTCTGGTGCAATCCGTGATTAATTTCAGTGAATCAATGTTAGTGAGATGCAATCGCGTTACATGTGTCATTAATAATTCACTAAAATACACATTTTTTAAAAGATTGCTATTCATCAAGTAAGTGCCACATAATATTTTAATTACTACATTCATAGACTAACCATTACTTTATCATAAAGCCGTTCCCATCACGATCTTTTAATAAAACAATCCTTAAAACATAAAAAGCTTTATTACTAAGCCCGTAGTCCACCCGCATTAGAAATAAAAATCATGCATCCGGCATGCCTTACGTCTCAAAGTAACGGAAATAACTTATCAGATACGCTGCGGTAACATGACTTGGTTGCATTTATATTCACCGCGGCCTGGGGCAATAAAAAATACTTAGGTACAGCTGACTCGGTCATACCAAAGACGCTATACAAGCTATGAGGCTTTCTGTCGTCCGTGCAACATACAATGACGACCAACCTGGATTATTCTTTATGCTAGAACAGGTAATATTGGTAGGGATGTCACTGAATTCTTTTTATAATATCGATAGATTTGCAAACTATGAACGTTTTTTCCTAAACAATAATATATGCTAACCCTTTATAGTTTCAAGAATAGTGCAAAAGTTACAGTGATTTCATTTTTTTTAATACTTTACGGAAAAGTTTACCGCTTACTAAATTTAAAATTATTTAAAATTTTTAAATTTAGACCACCGGTAGGACTCGAGCCTGCATCTTAGGTATAGCCCCTACTGCCCTAACCAATTCGGCTACGGTGGAACCCAACCGATCTACGAAAATTAAGTGACAGTGAAATAGAGCGGCCGTAGCCCAATGGCTAGGGCGTCGTACTTGTCTTCTTGAGGTCGCCTGTTCGAACCCCACCCATTGCACTACCGACATGAACGAGAACAAAATGTCTATTGAGGGATGAGGAGGTCGGCCACGTCTTGGTATTGTGTATTTTAATATTATTTAATTTCGTGAACATAAAACATAAATATTATTATTTAACAAATAAAGAATAAGTCCGGGGATGATGGCCGATGCGCGACGATAGAGATGGCCAGTCGATAGTAACGCAAGTACTAATCAATCTATTGCATTTTATTTGCTTTGTCGTGTCTTGTATCAACAAATGCCTGTGAGAAAATAAAAACCGGCCAAGTGCGAGTCGGACTCGCGCACGAAGGGTTCCGTTTCAGTTACAAGTGCGTACCTATTTTTGATATCAAGAATAAATAAAAAAGCGTATGTTTATGAAATGAAATGTTATTTTATATTTTTATATTCGAGTTGATTGAATGAAAGCTAAATTGCGGTTTACGATTTTTGACGTATTAAAAAAAACTACTTACAAGATCTCGTTCAAACCAATTTTCGGTGGAAGTTTACATGGTAATGTACATCATATATTTTTTTTAGATTTATCATTCTCTTATTTTAGAAGTTACAGGGGGGGGACACACATTTTACCACTTTGGAAGTGTCTCTCGCGCAAACTATTCAGTTTAGAAAAAAATTACATTAGAAACCTCAGCATCATTTTTGAAGACCTATTCATACACGTATAAGTTCGATGAAAAAAATTTTTTGAGTTTCAGTTCTATGTATGGGGAACCCCAAAATTTATTGTTTTTTTCTATTTTTGTGTGAAAATCTTAATGCGGTTCACAAAATACATCTACTTGCCAAGTTTCAACATTATAGTTCTTATAGTTTCGGAAAAAAGTGGCTGTGACATACGGACGGACAGACAGACAAACAGACAGACATGACGAATCTATAAGGGTTCCGTTTTTTGCCATTTGGGTACGGAACCCTAAAAAAGTACGTAAGTTACTTCTAATTTTATTTCACATAACATATTATATGACCCAACATTACTTTTTTCTAAACAATGAAACGTCATTGTGACGTAAATTACTTTTTACGCATTCTGACCTATAGTATGACAGGTATTTCATGTATATATCATCTCGCTCTCTAGAAGACAGAGGGATTAACCAAAGACAGGGTCTTCCACTTACTTTTAGGCCTTTTTTGACCAAGCACAAGAGTAAGTATTAAATAAAGTAACACCGAAAATAAAACTAGAAGAAAGAAGTGGCTGACTGACTCTTATATAAATAGGCGTCCTATGGATGTACAAAAACTTTTCGAATATAAATGCTTCTCTTAAAAAATAACAAGAATGTATCAATTTGACAAGAAACTATAATGCTATCTGTGTCTGTCTATTCAAAAGGAATCCTCAAACTTAATTGGGTCATCTCTCTTGTACGTATTATGTGGAAACTAAGTATATGCCTTATCAGTAATTACTGCAATTGAAAGAAAATACAAGTTAAGGGAGATCTTAGTGTCCACCCATTACACCCAGTCTTGTTTTTATTTTTCATTTCGTTTTAATTAATAAAAACTATTATTACTTTTTATTTAGTTATTTTAAACATTAAAATTAGAAAAAATGGGATACCTTTTATTTTACTACTACTTCTACCTACTACGGACTAGACTTTCTCTTAAAATAAAATAAAAACTATGAAAATATTAAAAAACAGATTTTCAGTAAACTATAGCAAATAGATACATATACCTATAGATCCGTATTTTCATATAGTGAATTCCACAATTTGCCATTATCATATACCCATATTGTGCATATAATATCACCTAAACAACCAAGATTCCAAGTAATCGACAAACATCGTTGAAATCTCTAGCGAGACGGCAATATCGCAGCGATGCTATGTGATTGGCGCGCCGCGTGGGCGGCTGCATAATGAACCGCCGGCAGGAGTGGGTGGCAGGTGGGGTGAACCGTGCCCGCGTCTTGTCCCGTTTCATGCTAGATTGGAATCCGCACGAGCCAGCGCCTCCTGTCGTCAAATCCGTCAACATCTCTATTTCAAATATCAGAACAATCAGCCGAAGCCGTTGCAAGGATGTTGTTTTGATAATACCTTCAAATATATAGGTAGGTTGGTTATAAACTACTAGTTGGAAAGGCTTTACTATATTGTTCGTCTGCAACTGACAGTAAGGTTTGAACAAATCGTTTTTGTGACAGATTTTTCAACCGTATACACATTTCTTGTTGGAACAGTAAGGTAATCTTTTTTTTGTGTCCCGAACATTAATTGCCTAGAAAAATAGGCCTTTGTCACTTTTCCGCAAATTATTGTTCCGCCGATTAAAAAAAGAAAATGATTACTTACAAGAAATGTTTACGATTGAAAAAAGTTTTTCAACAGAAAATCTCGGGGAGGCAGTAACACGAATGAGCGGTCAAAGCGTCCCGGGAGCGAGCTACTTTTCCCCTCGATTGCGGCAACCACTTCCGGTAGCCTTCCGGTAAAATTCCACACTCAGTGTGAATTTTCTTCAGTTTACTTCTCTTTTTATTCACAAACTGATTGCGAGAGCAAGAGTTTTCGTCACTGTTTATTTGCTAGTGAACTCTTCAATTAAAGCAAGAATGTACCTTTGCTACTAACTAAACTTTCAGTTGTGTGACCATATAAATAACTGTGTAAGTTTTGATTACAGTAACATTACGTTCAGGTTTATTATGTTATGTGAATTACTCACTTACTTTGTATGACATTTTGTATACATGCATGCATATATTTTTATAGATGACATTAATTCGCATCTTCATAAAAAAATAAGCAATTGTAAACCGTAGGATGTAGCTGGTATAATATATTAATGACAAAGAAATCATTTTACTTAAATTTTAATAGAGAGAAATTACGCCATGTTTTGTTAATGTACTTAACTCATTCCCTCAAAAGCTACTGTTGTATAACATCGATTTACCGTGGAATAACACATATGCTATTAAATCCTACGCTACATGACAATAAAGGCGGTAACATATTGTTAAAACACGACGCGAACTAATGAAACGCGACGCGTGTTGAGTCGAATCAAATGTATTGTTTACTATAGACCAGAATCACACTATGAACACCCGACCCGACGCGACGCGACTTGACGTGCTCATAGCACACTAAGAGCACGTCACGTCGCGTCGCATCGTCACAATCACAATCCAACATGGAAATAACCGCGAAACCTTTGGAAAGTTATATTTCTTGAATACCTGACTGAAGCGCAATCATTCATATTTTCCCGACTAACATTGGTACAACGTGTTTCTTCAATATTGTTCCCAAAGGTCAAATTCACTTATAATTCGCGTTCAACTTCAAATAGCGCAGTCCTTGTTAAATTAATTCACAACTTTCGTTTTATTTTATTCAAGTTACTTAATGAACGTTTTCATAATTTCAACGTAAGATAAACCTAGCTAACTTAATACACGTGTGCTACTATAATCCGTATTACGTTTTCGGGTTACCTACATACATTCGTACCTGTTATATAGCTCTTTTAATTTTGTGGCTGAAAGAGGTGTGCCAACATCGCAGCTTGGGGAATCTGCCCTACACATTAGGTATTCCGTGAATCTACCCACAGAGAAACATCTACGAATATACTATACCACTATACTCTAACATATTTATATTGTTAATATGTTTACGTGTTCTAGGTGGAGCGGACAAAGGCACGTTCAATCTCAATCATAAATGGACTATATTTTTGCTACGAAGCAGTTTATATACAAAAGAAGCGGTAATAGAAAGCGATTTTGTACGAAATAGGTAGTCTATTCATTTGGGGTTTTTGTCAATCTATTTGTGCTAAGTAATTCAATTTCAGGTGTGACCTTGAAAAGTTTGAACAGTGTTAGTTGTAGCTAACAATAAGTCAATATGCAACGTTGACTGTGTACCGGAGAATTGCAATATCGGCGATGCCGTTGCTTCATTCGCGCTGAATTCATGGTGAACTCTCAAATCTCTTTTTTATTCAAGCGCCAGTATGGTCTTGATTAACTAAGACTATATGAAATTAATATTTTGTTTGTAACCGTGTTGATTCTTATTGTATCTAATTGACCTGAGAAGTAAATTTACTTTTTTGTCGAATTATCATGAGTAGTCACCACATCGTTAGTGACACCGTCGTGCGGTCGAGGTCTTTTTCGGACGGACATACGTAGTTAGCCACGAGGCTTTTGCTACTTCACCGGGTATAAAGGCGAGCAGAGCTCCAGCCTTAATTAACGGTTTAAAAACTATAAACTAAGCAACCTGCGCAGCTCAGGGCGATAGCTGCCGATTGAGATTGAGGGATTATGACTTTTAGTATTTTAGGGGACGTAGGTGAGGGTTATGCTAACGCCCAAATTATGGACAGCCTTATAACTAAGTGGGATCCGCATTTTGGTTATAGTTGTTACCAAACAATGTTTGCTTTTACCGCTTCCCACAGTGGTATGAAATATCTCTTAGACCTGTATAGGAATTAACATTGCACAACACTTTGAGGTTAATTAAAATTGTGTTCGACAGTTTCCGAGCTAACTTAATAATAGAGTCAATATTGAAAACTGATCGACCAACGAATCTGAAGATAATTGGCCCACCACGGTACAAAGACATTTTTAAAATAATTACCGACTGATACTTATGTAGTTATATAATTTGATAATTACTTCCTATCTAATCATTCTTTTTCTTTTGTCTTCTTCTATAATTACTTAATTCAAGAATTTTTTCAGACCGTCTAAACGTATAACAATAGGTATATTAGTATTAGTATAGACAGCACTAGTGTCGTCTTTGGGTTTTTCACTAATTTTGCGGCTGCTCTTATGCGCCGGCAGGTTATGTTTACTAGTGTACATGAAGGTCTATACACTATTTGTGTTACCAAGGTTCCAAGAATGCTGGTAGCATAGACCTGATGAATGGCAATGCCTTCTGTGCAAAATAAATACAGCACTCGAGGAATGTGCGACACTTAAGAGGGCCGCTGCGAGGTCTTTATTTTAATTAATGTTATAATAAATTAATATTAATATTATTAATTTCTGCAGAATTATAAAAATACATCTATTCACATGCATATATATTTTTTAATATATTTTACCTACAAGTAAATCATGTTCATATTGTGGAGCGAAAATAAATTGAATGTAATTTAAACGAAAAGGCTGATATAGAAGCCTCTACATATTCGCATGCCCCGTCGAAAAATCGCGACATACACTAATTACTTTCCCATTTCTCCTCATAACGCTGTCCCGACGGGAATAATAAAACAATTCATCATATAAAATGGTGTTAAATAATCAGTGCTTTTCATTCATATTTTAATCAACAGCAAACGAATCGTAGGTGCCTTATTGCGTTAGGTACCTATTACCTTATTGTTGTCCATTTTTTTAGAGTAATATTGTTATTTATATAGTAGTAGTATATAGTCCCTTGAGTAAAACATTATATTTAATTTTATTTACATTATTGCACTCACCTTTTCTTTGGCATTCAATTATGTATTCTTAAACACTGTAGCAAGATTACATAGCCTGCTCCCCGACACCGGTGACGTGACTTGGTTGAATTAATTATGAAAGGTCAATAAATGACAGTGAGAAATCCGTTGCATTTCACATGGTTTGTTCGACAAAGGCGTGTTTGAACATTGTGGTTGTGTTCCTGGTGACATTCTGAATAGATCAAACAGACGAGGTCAATGATCGAAAACACAGTTGCTTGAACACTTGAACCCAAGGGACTGTAGTGCGTGGTACATATATCAAAATGGTTATATATCAAAGTTCTAAGAAATGGTTAGTATAATATACCTAGTCAGGTCATAAATTCTGTCACATGTTTAATATAAAATAATTGAAATATGTTTATTCATTATGTAACCATTTATATACCAAAATGAACTTAACAAAACATAGATTCTTATGACACTAAAGTTTATTCAAAATGATCTCCGTGATTTTGAATACAGGCCTTCAATCTGCGCGGCCAGTCGTCTATCGCAGCACGAACGAGGTCCATGTCAATATCGGCGGCTGCCTTAATCAAGGATGTCTTGAGTGACTCCAAATTGGGATGAGGCTTTGAGCACGACTTTTCCTTCAAGTGTTGCCATATCTTGTAATCTAACGGATTCAAATCTGGACTGGAGATGGGCCAGTCTTCGTGCCGGATGAAGTCGATTCCAAGCGCCGCCAGCCAGTCTTATGTGCTCTTCGCTCTATGAGCTGGCGCCGAATCTTGTTGGAATACCCAGTGCCTGTTATTGAACATGGTATGAGAAACAGGTTCCACAAGGTTCGTCAGGACTGTATTTTGATACACAACTGCATTCGTTTTTACACCTTTCTCACAAAAATGTACCTCTGTTAAGCCCCAATAAGAAACTCCCAACATATAGAATACGTTTGCTCGCTTCTTCACTACTGTGTGCGTACCTTATCATTTTGTTTGTTGTAGCTCTCTTCTACGGTAATTTTTTTTTCATCCGAAAAAAGAATTTCCCGATATTTTTTTCCCGCGTACCGCTTCAACAAAGCGCGGCACTTCTCAGGTCCATTAGACGAGCATTCAAACGATGCGATGTCCTGTTTTTCTTCGATATGCCCGAAGCCCTAAGTCTTCATTTAACACCCTTTTCACCGTGGTTCTGCTTAACCCCATCTGAAGGGCCAACAGTTTCTGCTTACGTTTGGGATTTCTTTGAATTCGCGCCTTCGCAGCTTTTATCACTGCTGGAGTCCTAACAGACCGAGGGCGACCACTTCTTCACCTGTCATCTACACTAGAGTCCTCATTGTATCGTTTGGTGGTGCGATAAACGAATCTTTTGGTTATATTCAAATTTTTCAGTTTAATTGGCGCGTAACCGCAACGATGCAACGCCATAACTGCAACACGGTCTTCTTTAAGCGTCCACTCCATATTTAAAACCGGCCAAGTGCGAGTCTGACTCGCGCACGAAGGGTTCCGTAAACTTCCGTACCAATTTCAAGTGCCAATTGCTAATTGAAAAGCGTATGTTTATGAAATTAAATATTTTATTTTTAATTGTTATACTTACGATTTATGACGTATTAAAAAAACACTACTTACTAGATCTCGTTCAAACCAATTTTCGGTGAAAGTTTGCATGGTTATGTACATCATATATTTTTTTTAGTTTTATCATTCTCTTATTTTAGAAGTTACAGGGGGGGGACACACATTTTATCACTTTGGAAGTGTCTCTCGCGTAAACTATTCAGTTAAGATAAAAATGTCATTAGGAACCTCATCATCATTTTTGAAGACCTATCTATAGATACCCCACAGGTATGGGTTCGATGAAAAAAAAATTGAGTTTCAGTTCTATGTATGGGGAACCCTAAAATTTATTGTTTTTTTTTCTATTTTTGTGTGAAAATCTTAATGCGGTTCACAAAATACATCTACTTACCAAGTTTCAACATTATAGTTCTTATAGTTTCGGAAAAAAGTGGCTGTGACATACGGACGGACAGACAGACAGACAGACATACATGACGAATCTATAAGGGTTCCGTTTTTTGCCATTTGGCTACGGAACCCTAAAAATGAGTAATATTCTAAAAAGTATACATTTTTATTTTCATGAACAATTTGAAATTCGAATTCTATAAATTTTATGTGGCCAGCATTCTAAAAGAAAAGTTTTTACTGTGTGACAATACTAATACATTTTTCTGGATAGACCTGACTAGGTATATCCAGAAAAATGCACCAACGCATGATTTTAGTAGCCCCAAAATTGGACTTTAGTATTAACCGCATGAAAGAGAATTTTTATCTATTCCTAAACCGAGGAATATGATATAATATATATAATTCTCTATTTAGATTTTTTAAAGAAAGATAAGTTAAATTTTAAAAAATAGAAGGAGAATTAAATTATAATAAAAAACAACTGCTACTTCATTTTTCAATTTTATTATTAACGTAGTAGGTAATATCTATTTTATAATATCCTGTTCTAGATATCAGCATTTGTACCTCTATAATTATAAATAACAACGATTAAATAACTACCAAACATTTGACTGCACTATTGCTGAACTAAATAAACAACAGAAAATGAAAACCAAACTGAACTGCAGTATCGTTAAAATCAGTTTTATTAGGACATTCTCGTAAACTTCTTTTACAAAAACTAGCGCAAAGTCTCGTAATAAAAGCAAGTCTTCAAGTTATAAATGACAACAAAATTCCCTTTATTTTCCAAAATTTTATGACTTCCAATAAAAATCTTACTTCTAACACTACATGCACTTGTGGTACAAGCGGTGAACGCTTTCTATGATAAATTATTTTATTAATTACATATTTGATATACCTATGTATGTGATCTCTTCTTTTATATTGTTTTATTCTAGATATCTCTGTAACTAGAACTCAATACCAATGCGACTGGAGAGGTAAGGCATTCTGCCATCGTACGATTTCTATGCTAGGATTCTATCTTTTTAATTAACTAAACATACGGTCATAAATAATACTTAATACACAATAATAATATATTACAAGTAGGTCGTATGTTATAAACTTTACTAAACAAAGTAAAACATACTTTTATGTAAATTATGAATACAAAGTCAACAGACCCTTTTGAATGGAAATGATAATGAAAAGTGCGACGCTATAAGGCTTTTAGCAGTAATTAACTACATTGTTCTACATAAATGAAAGAAAAATATTTTGGGGTGGCTCGGACCATGTACCTCCATATGGAGATCTTTTCGAGTTCCTGAATTCATCGTCCAAAGCATCCGAGGCTGTGGTGGTCTAAACGGCTTACCGATAGTCAGTACTTTATAGATGATGAAGTTCCATATACCTACACTCCTAGTGGAGACATAATTAGTTTCGACAACGTAAAAAAAGATAATGCAACCAAAAAACACAACCCTCTCGACAAAAAGTTTCACAACATCAAAAGCATCAGAAATAGCAGGCAAATGACGATGTGCATTCATGAAAAACAAACCTTTGTATTTCGTATTCGTTAAAGCTTTCATTGGCCACGTAAAACTTGCGATAAATCGAACCTGGCCACGTTTTTTTATACACATTTTTGTTCAGTGTATATTCTGTAATAGTCTCTGAGATGCGATGAAATAATTCGGTGACGGTCACAATTTCAAACGGAAATCATAATTCTAGCTCTAAATGGAATGCAGCAATGTGATTGGCAATTACGTTGTTGATGTCATATATTACCAATGAAATTCCAGTCGAGATTTTATCTAAATAGTATAAAACACTCGTTATTTTATAATTCTACACTTCTGTCGGTCAATGCTATGCTAACTTTTTATAAAAAAGGTATGAATATTTTGCCAATACAATTATCTCCATAAAGCATTGCTAGATTGTGATCCCTGAAGTATGAACAAAATCCTAAAAATCGACATCTTGAAAACTGACTCTGAGAGCTTAGTAATCTTATTTAAATACATGGTGTGTTACTGCTCTTGACACTCAAAACTAATTGAGATGGTTGCTTGCAATGTTCTAATCTTATAGATCCACTTGCTATCCAACTACCTTGTGCGTAAAAACCATAAAAAGGCCTGAAAACGATATGTGGCTATAAAAAATATTTATTTGTGTGTTAACGAAAACACATAGCATCCTACTTTAACCCCATTTATAATATAAATGGGATTTGTAATGTGAATTTATAAGTGGGGTGCACATAAAGCTACATCATTACATATTTTCTCTCAGCCATTCTAATAGAGGAATGGTGTGGACCGCGGTTCATTTGAGGTATTCTTAATGTGATTGTTTGACTGAGGCTACATTAATATGCGATACAATTTACTTATAAAACATAGTGATAGAAACAAAGGGTACATTTTACATTTTATGGCTAGGCTAAATCTTATTATCGATAGGCTATTTACATATAGATACATTCCGACGGCTGGTTAAAACAGAATAGCCTTCGTCATAAGGATTTTACCTTGACCTATGAGCAGGTTCAAATTCTGCGGGTAGCATGGTATCATTCTCAAAAGAAAAAGAATGGTCAATATATATTATTATAAAGTCGCAAAAAAGAGCTTTTCATTTTATCACGAGATAGAGACAACCGTGTTTAAATACTCGTTCATATTTGATGTAATACCCGAGTTACCGGCACTTAAATACCAACTTACCTACTTACAGCAGATGCAAACAAACAAAACACGATGTCAATACAATTATGTGGTTACGCTTAAGCACTATCGTGGAATAAAAGTATTTTAAGGGAATAATATTTAATACAATATTTCACTGCCCTGGTAGTTATCCTTGCTAAAATAATATCGTGTTATGGGCCGGATTGTAAGTTAGGACATTTGATAGTGTGATCCACAGACAAAAGGTATTTTAGGTTTCAGTTTGTGAGTGCACCTTTGTATGGTTGTGGAATCCCCGCGATACGAAAAACGCAGCCAACATTTTTCTGCTATCACACACAACAGATTTTTACCTTCATATTTCGCCGTTATACTAACAGCCGCCCCCAAAAAGGACCAGCTTTGAAAGCAATATAATAATAAATCCGCCTATAGCTTGCGTTGTTTCTATGTGTGTTTGGAAGTTCAAGCTCTAAAATGCAGTGGTGGCTTTCACAAACGGATGATGAGTGCCGTGAACCGTGTATTGAAACACTTGAACTTTATAAAAGCTTGAGAAAAATCCCAGTGACAGATGCAAATGTTCGTCGTACAAATGCAATACTTTACGTGGGAACAATGCCAAAAGCTGTCGACACTGCGCTATGTTACAATTTTTTGTCTTATTTCTTCAATGTTCAATAAGTCTTGGTTGTTTGAATATGCTCGCATAAAACTATTCGGTATAAAACTTTTGACCAAATATTTATTTTTACATTATGTTAATTTAAGTTATAATTTACCGGTTGTTACATTTAGATCGGTCAGTATTGGCGGGCAAGTCTATAACTATAATATTTACAGATATCTGTGATTAGGATCGACTCAGGAATCGAAAGCGAAATCGAAAAATCGAATCGCCTGTTGTTTTGAAATATAAATCTTACATTATTTCTATTCGGATATCGATTTTGTAGGTCATAAGCAGTAAATGTTATGAAACACTAGAATGAATAAAATCATTTCATATTATTTAATGAGATCGTAGAACGCAGGTCTCGCTTTCAGTCTCGGAGGTCTTTTTGGTAAAGGGACTGATTTTTGGGGAGTACCTAAGTATCATCCGTACCTGAGAAAGCCGCCGTCTCGATGGTTATAACATCATCTATAGCAGTCGTATACCAGGGAATATGTAGCAGCGATTACCTGTGCATCATACATAAACCGCAGTATTTACCACCAACCCAGTTTTTTTTTTCGGACGGACATAATATAGTTAGCCAGGCGGCTTTTGCTACTTCACCGGGCATAAAGCGAGCAGAGCTCCAGCCTAAATAATTGTCACCAACCCATTGCCATAGACACCATGCTTGGCGTCTGCCAAATAAATGGAATTTGGCATCCATGGATGCCAAATTCCATTTTTGGTTGCAAAAACCAACCCTCGGAAGGAGTCCCATGTTCAGCAGTAGACGTTATACGGTCTGATGAGAACGATAAAGATCGACATTTATTTACGTTATTGTTATAGATCTATAATAATAACGTTAATAATTTCAAAAACTTAAAAAAAAAACGTTTCCATTAACGTTTCTAAAAAATACTTAGTTGAACTATTTAATTAATTATTATATTGTCATTAACATAGTGGTCTTGAATAAGTGTAGTAATGTTTGTTATTTAAATGAGCTTTTAAAAATATTGGACATAAAACAATTACGAAAAACAATAGAGATATAGATATATCATCCTTTATCGTTTAGCACACTGTGTATGTGACATGTGAAAATTGATAGACAATTTTAGAATTAAATTCAGTTTTTATTGAACTGTTATAACTTACAATATTATTTAACTGAAATAGAATTTCACTTTATCGCTTTATTTATATTTATATTTGATGTATATACAGATTTATTTATGGCTAGTAGCTACGTACCTAATAAGCTAGTTTTAATCTAGGCCGATTGACATAAAAAACACATCAATAGATTTTATCTTTAGGAGCGATATTTTCGATCGTTCAACTATTCGTGGACGAGACGGGGTTTATTTTTACAAAAATAAAACTGCACGGCATTTGGTTGACCTCTTTATGACGCCATTTCATATCTCTGCCTGATATAATTAACTGTTATAAAATAGTCATAATTCAACATTTGTTCGTATAACGTCAATTATACTTGGGCGTGGAGAATATTTTCGGTGAAGTTGCAAAATCCTCCTGGTTTACGGCATAAAAAAATGGGCGAGGAGACGAAGAGCCAAGGAAGGGTTTTGCCATAGTCACCACGCTTGGCATGCGGAATAAGCGGCCGTAGCCTAATGGCTAGGGCGTTGTGATCTTGAGGTCGCCGGTTCGAACCCCACCCATTGCACTACCGACGTGAACCCACTCGTAACACAAGCATTATAGCTTAGCACGAGGGGTTAACAAGAATACTAGTAGACATAAAAATTCTGCTAGTAATCTATAAAAGATTAATAGCAGAATTTTTAAAAACAAAAAAAAATGTATGTATACATAGGAAAATTTTGCTGCCGCATCCCTGATCTACGATGGTTAATGTTCTAGTTATCGGGTAGGCTTAACGTACTTTCCGACGCACGGGGGGTAGTCCCTCAACCAATCAGAGCCGGAACACAAACATTTTTTGTCCGGTGTGGGGGTCAAATCCACACCGGACAAGTGGGAGATTTAACTACGGTGAAGTTAGTAACGGATAGGATTGTAAAAGTAAAATAGGTATAATAGTTCTATAAATTACCATAATGCATAGGTACAGTCAACAAGGAGATAGGTCCAAATTTATATGTACACGTTTATGAGAAGAGTTTAGTATATAGCGTAGCGTATATAGCGTTTAGTATACATATAGTATTATAGCGCTACCCCTGACCAGATAACCTTGAGCATTCGTTCCCTCTTTGTGGCACACTAACTCTGCGCAAGAGTTACTTAGCGAGTACGCTCAGATTTTAGTATAAAATCTATACAAAATCAAATTTTCGTATTTAAAAAAAATTAAAACTAGCAAAATGTTCTTTATTAAATTACTTATAGGTAGTTTACATTTAGTTTAGGAAGCAAATCAAAATGATGGTTATTTTAGGAGGAGATGCATGTTATAAATCATTATTTCTCATTTCGGTGGCTTTTTGTGACCGTCTAATTAAACATTATGCCGCTTAAAAAAAAAGAAACTACCATTTTGCAGTCAAGATTATGTAGAAATAATAATAATAATAATAATAATAATAATAAATCTTTATTTCTGCTCATAAAGGTTCTTACATTAGAAACTAGATATAAAATATTCTTAACATTAACTTAAAATAAGGGGTAAAGCAAAACGGCCAAACACGCCTGCTAGACAATGCTGTAGGGGAAAAGTTAGGTAGTTAATGTCCGGTATAACACAAGTCTAATGTCCGATAGGCAATATCAGACAGGCCCGCTGCCGCCAGCCCCACCCCTATTTAAATGTCCTTTATGAGAAGCTGGTGTCCGAACTAGGTCTTGACCTGTGTCTCAGATCACCAGGCCCCCCTTTAATGGCAAAGTAGAAAACTTAATGTCTACATATTATCTATTATTAAGTACATAGTATGAGCGCAAATGTATCAGTGGTGTCTGTGTTGTTGTGATGTGGTGTGTAGTGTAAGTGAGGTGTGCATGTAAATATATATTCATATACAATCATAATCTATGACAATTACTTCAGAGGTAGTAATAGTCTTTCAGTATTATCATAGTTCAGATAACTTAACCAAGTGAAAACAATTTTTTTACATTTATATAAATTACAACTATGAATTTTAAGGTCTTTGTTAATCTTGTTATACAAATAACCACCGAGAAAGCAAGGGAATCT
Organism: Nycteola revayana; assembly: GCA_947037095.2. Lineage (NCBI taxonomy): Eukaryota > Metazoa > Arthropoda > Insecta > Lepidoptera > Nolidae > Nycteola > Nycteola revayana. The sequence continues at coordinate 5,200,160 of OX344838.1, forward strand.
GTTGGTGAAGTTGGTTTTAAATTTAGGAACATTGAACATTTTGTAATTGCGACGTTTACTTTGTGCCATGTGAACTGTATCTGAGCTAACGTATTTGTGGTATCTTAAAATTAATCGTGATATGAAAAGTTGTCGCACCGTCAATACTTCTGAGTCCTGATATAGGGTGGTGGTTGGATACCTATAAGGTTTACATTGACTAACCTTAAGAAGAACTCTTTGAGCCCTTTCAGCCACAATTAAATGAGATTTAGCCGCCCCTCCCCATGAATCAATACAATATGAGATAAGCGATTCGCATAATGCTTGGTAAATCATTTTTATTAACTTAGGATTTGCAGCACGCCGAACAATTCTCATTACAGCAATGAGTCTGCGCAGTCGTGAGGCCAACGAATTGATGTGCGGTTGAAAAGTCAGTTTATTGTCAATAGTTACACCGAGATATTTAATTGTAGTTGTTTTTTGAATGACTTGACATAAACATTGTGTTGTCCATTCGTGCCTATCGCAAGCAGTACAGTGGGCTCTAATTTGATACATATCATTGTCGGGTTGTGTACTGTTTGTGATGGAGAATGTTAAAAAATTAGTCTTGTCAGTATTTAAACTCAGCAGATTACGTTGCAGCCAGTTGGAAACCTCGTTAAAACCTTTCTGAGCTGCAATAAACACCTCACTCCAACTCTCTCCCCAAAAGGTGCAAGCAGTGTCATCAGCAAAAGTTGTTATGTGGCCATTTGACAAAGACATATTGCATAGACAATTTATATAGATTAGGAAGAGAGTCGGGCCGAGAATGCTCCCTTGCGGTACACCGTAGCTAATATTTTGGTCGTTACTGACGATATTTCTAATCCTTATGCATTGCGTTCTATTGGTTAAATAATCACTAAGTAGTTGAAGAGGAAGACCTCGTATTCCTATTGACTCGAGCTTATGAATTAAGAGTGAAATTGACACCGTGTCGAACGCTTTTGCAAGGTCGAGAAAGATCGTCAGACATTTAAGTCCTTCATCTAGCTTTTCAACGACAGTATTAGTGAGGTTATGAACGGCGTCAGCAGTTGACTTATGTCTTCTAAAGCCATATTGATTGGGTGATATTAAATTATTATTTTCGAGGTAATTAATGAGTCTTCGATTAATAATTTTTTCCAATATTTTGGATAATGTCGGTAGAATCGATATCGGCCTATAGTTACTGGGGAGAGATTTGTCACCTTTTTTGAATATAGGTGTAATAACAGACTTTTTGAAAACATTAGGAAAATAGCCCTTACAAATTGCGAGATTACAAACATGTGTTATGGGACCAGCAAGAATTTCTTGATTTTCCTTTAAAGTTTTTGCTGATATTTTGTCCCAACCCGATGTGTTTGTGTTTTTAAGGGAGTTTATAATAGATATTACTTCAGTAATGTCTGTTTCCAAAAGTACGAAGGAATTCAGTGAGGATATCTGTTCGTTAATACTATGCTCTCCTAGTTGATTATAACTATTACTATTTTTTTCCGCAAGATTTCGTCCCACATTAGCAAAATAGGTATTAATTGAATTTAAAGCAGATGAGGGAGACAGGGCATGAGCGATAAGTTCATCCCCAGCTTTAGGTTTTGATTTTAGATTGGTAATCATATTAATGGCTTCCCATGTTTTTTTGACACTTGCCGCACTAGCTTTTTCAAGTTCCGAAGTTTCATATTGTATTTTTAGCTTCCTGAGTAAGTTTGTGCAGAAGTTTCTATACCGTCGATAAGTAGTAATCAATATTTCATTCTCAGGAGCTTTCTTCTGTTTAGCATGCATCTTGTCCCTGTTTCTCAGGCAACGCAAAAGCCCTGGTGTCATCCAGGGTTTAATTGGAGTTTTACGATGTGGTTTCTTCAGGAACGTAGTGTTTTTGTCAATGACTTTGCTAATTGTATCCACCAAGATCTCTGCTGCAACGTTAGGTTCGTTACAATCGAAAACCAGTTGAAAATCAACACTTTTTAGATCTTGTGTAATACCTTCCCGGTCGACTATCATGGTGGTTTTGTTTTCCGTATTATGACATAGTTGCCTGAGGCCCACAGACACGAGCACACTATCATGATCGGTAGTGTGCTCGTGTCTGTGGGCCTCAGAAATTTAATGTATTTTTTATTAGTTGCTAGTTCTTTTAGATAAAGAGAAGTTGGCTCCCAAAAACAGCCTTAGGGCTCCCACACAAAACCGCGAATTCGCATCGCATCGCAAATATCTGCGAGCTTGCACGTAGATATTTGCTGCATGCTGCGTCGTATCGCATCGCATCGCAGTTTTGTGTGGGAGCCCTTAAAAACGGCTAACGCTGTGTTTCGCACGGGAACGCGCCTTATGTGCATTTGTATACATCTAGCAGCGAACTCTTCACCCATAAAAAAATACAGAGTCATAAAAATATTTATTTACATTTTTGATACTGACGGTGTAAACCTATCTCTTTTGTTGACTGTACAAGTGTAACTTTATGACGTCATTAATACTTAAATGTCTGTTTTGTATCCGTATTAATTACTTAACTTCAAGGATCACCTTGCAGTTGCCTGAGTAGCGAAGCAATACAGCTTTAAGCCATTAGGATTTGAGTTAAATCCATTTACTACTCAGGCGTTACCATGCATGCAATAATTATTGTAAACGTTACACATTATCCAGTTCATGTAGCTTGTTATATAATAATAGTTCATGTAGTCTGTTTCTGCCCGGCGTCGCCCATGCCCGTCATTCGTATTGACATATACCGTGGATTTTCCAAAATTTTCTTTCATAGAAACCTTGTTCCCTTAGTGGTAAATATATTATCAAGTTATGCGCGTAAATACATTTTGGCGATTAATTTATATGTATATTAAAGCGACAAAACTTTACATTTATTTTTATTGACATTTCGTTCAACTTGTATTGATCGTAGTCGCGGTCAGTATGTAGTCTGCTGGCGACCACGGTTGAGGTAAAATTTTATCGTTTTACAATAATTAATACACGATAATGTTTGTTCTAACAAAATAAATAACAATAGTAAGTTTAATTTCATAACAAAAACAAAGTATACTTAAACACCGTGATTTATTAATAGTAGCATTATTGAACGAAATTATTTATTTTTGGTAATACAATCTATATTTATACTTACAAACTTTTTCAATAGCATTAAAAAATACAGATTAAAATAATTCCGTTAAGCACTTGCTAGGGGACGGCGCGCGGTGCCCCTAGCACGGGTACAGAATGATTTTATTGTGTTTTTTTTCGTCTACTTGAGCGTAACTTTTGTTTTTAAAAACAGATGTATATTTCAATCATTTAATGTTAAGTTTCAATAGTAATACTGATGGCTAATCATCTTGCCAATTATTAGCAATGATTAATAAATCACGGTATATATATTAATAAAACAAAACTGGTCAAGTGCGAGTTGGACTCGTGCACGAAGGGCTCCGTACCATTTTCGATTATTGATATCGAGTAAAAAAGTGCAAATTATTTTTATTTATTTTTAGTATTTGCTGTTATAGCGGCAATAGAAATACATCATCTGTCAAAATTTCAACTGTCTAGGTATCGCAGTTCTTGAGATACAGCCTGGTGACAGACAGACAGCGAAGTCTTAGTAATAGGGTCCCGTTTTTACCCTTCGGTTTCGGAACCCTAAAAACATATATATTAGGTATCACGTTGACAGCCCGTAGGTACCACGTTGCAGGTTTCTTTACGGCCTGCCCAGATTGCCATTCCATCGCAGAATGAGTGACAGTTAAGAGAGAGAGAGAGAGAACAATGAAATGAACCGCCTCAACACATGTAACTATCGTAATATTGGGGCATAAAAGCCCATTCATGAATTCATTCAAACGCTTTAAATTCAACGAGTGGACGATTTTAATTAATCCATTTCAACGTCCTATTTAGAACAGCATTCAGTTTTAATGAGGACAGACGTTGGTGACATTTTTTATAAAAAATAGGTCAAACTTGATACCTACTCGGGTTGCTTTTGCTACACTGGTTGCTTTTAATCCTTTAAAATCCTCTACGAAGTGTAAGCGTTGCCGACGCTGTGGGCCATAATAACACTAGCTCTTATAAACTGGGATTATACCACCCTCAGTAACACGACTTAAATTCAAATATGCACTTGCTTAAAAATACTTCATATTATTTTAGATCGCGGTACTGGGGTATAATATATGTATGTTATGTATCTGCCGCCGGCCAATTGTAGAATGCGCCGTATTACTATAAGACTAGATTTCAGTAAATAGGGTCGTTCTGGATTATTACGGTTTGTTCATGACCTCCTTACCACATTTTTTGGGCTGGCCCATTAAGTGAATTTTTATTTTAACCATTTGGCTGCGACATACATAGTAGCTGATAAAGTTCGATAGATTGTCTAACTAAATGTGTGTCAAATCTCATTTGAATCCTTTAAATTATTTTTATACAGCTCGCATGCTAAATCGTTTAGGCCACACTTACAATTTTTAAAATATTTGGTATATTGTTTAAATCCTGTTGTATATAAAACAATTTTACAAAAAAAAACGATCAATAGCAAGTTCTGTAACAATTAAAATAAAAAAATACTTATTAAAAAACTAGGCTGCCGCCCTAGTTTCACCCACCGAGTGATCAGCAAGCTATATTTATATCATCCTCAGCCCGTATAACGTCCACTGCTGAACATGGGCCGGCTCCTGAGGGCGGGTATTTGCCATAGTCACCACGCTTGTCAGGCGGGTTGGTGACCGCAGTAATATGTTGTACCACACAAGGAAACGCTGCTGCCCGATCCTTGATATATGATTATTATAGATGATGTTATAACAATCGGGACCAACGGCTTAACGTGCTTTCCGAGGCACGGAGGGTAGTCCCGGAACCAACCAGACCCGGAAAGAAATCTTAGAATTTACACAAATATTTCCTGTCCGGTATGGGGATCGAACCCACGACCTCCGAGATTTAAAGCGAGACAAATACAGCTACGCTACGGAGGTTTTCATATGTCTATATTCATATACATGAAATCTATTCGTTTTGTGGCCTGATCTTTAATTTTAGGAAAACGAACTGACAAAGATGGTAATGAATGGTGAGCTGGAACAGCAAGATTTTTTAATAAAAATAAATTCGTAAGCCGCGTCAGTAATTACCTATTTAGCGAAATAAAAGAAAGAGTTTACATTCCAGAAATAAATAAGAAATTATCATAGTTTGTTGTGTATTTCAATTTAATAAAGTTCTTAAGCTTTAAGCTATTTCATTTAGATTTTTAAGATTGTAAGATATTTTTGAAAGTTCCTAATTTAAGGGCGACGTGATGTTTATTTGAAAGAGGCATTAAATTTACGAGGCTATCAGCTATAGGTGCCTAGTATTATAAAGAGGGTAAATATTAATTGATTGCTTTTACTTATTTTTATAATATTTTTTTGCGAATCATGATTAAACTGCTCTTCCGATACATAAATTTGGCAGTTTTATTACATTTTCAATTGAAGTGGTTTTTACGGTTTAAAAAAAACTCTGTGAGTACAAATTGTTGTATTATATGTATGTATGTAATATTTGAAAAGTTAAAATCAGATTTTATTTTTAAAGCGTCAAGTTTTAGAGGACTAATCGTGTCGAGACCATTCGTCCTCTGACAATTCAAATAAAATGGCATACCTACATTTAATTCATCTTTTTATTCGAAGGATAAAGGATCTAATAGTATAATATAATTATTATTTCAGGTAAATCATATCGCACCTTTCTTGTAATTTTACGTATTCTTAAAGATGGATTCCATACATTTTCAATACCCTATCTAAAATACCTATTTAAATAAATATCTTCAGCAGTAGAAATTTCACGAATGCCACAATAAATTGATAGCAAGACCGGGAATTTGAATTTGCATAAACATGCAATTAGAGCTAGGAAGGGGAGGTCCTCAGTTTCTGTTAATATTAAAGAAGAAGTCAGAATATTTATAATATGAACTCATACATAAATCATGCTATACACATGAAATAATCTTTGTACTAGCATTCAGTAAGTTCCGCTTGTTTTACTGCAAACAACCACATACATGCAATTTAAACTATTTACCCGTATTAAATTTTTCTCAGTTCTCGGAAGGTCGCGAGATTCACTTCGGGTCAAGAAATATCTTTGCATCAGGTCAAAGATCTCCGGGTGAAATTGTTTGAGGGGCTCATATTCTCGGAAAGATCGTTACGCTATTGCACGTATGATACTATGAAGTGGGTACCGGTTAACGTTCTACACCATCCATCTATATAACTATTAAAGAGAATCATAATATAGTAACTGAGTTATTTATTTTTCTTATATAAAAAAACAACTCACACTCTAAAGAAATTCTTCTCTTAGACTCAGAACAACTATTCGTGGTTCACAGAAATAACTGTCCCAGGTGGGAATCGAACCAATCTATCACTGGCTAACTGCTCAAGCAGTCCGTGGAAGAGCCAGCCTTAGTTGTCATGCTGACAGTGACATCTCGTCCTTCATCAATAAGATTTTGATGATGATCAAGATGATCATTTAAAAATATTTTGTCATATGATTCTCTATCTTACAATAAAACATAAACGTATATTAGAATAAGAATTCTCATTATTTTGAACTAAGAATATCGATACTAAATGCTACTAATATGAAACCGTTAAAGCGTTGGTTCATATAATCTCCTTTCTATAAACCCTTTCATTAAAATTAACGTTATAAACAAATCCTCATCATGTTAAAAAGCTATATTATGTAAAGTATCTCACAAAAGACGTCACTTTTAATGAAGAGCCACAAAACATGTACACTCTCATACATACATTTATTTATCTATTAGCATCTCAAAATACGTCAGTTTTCAACACCAGCTAATTGACTTCCGGAGTTGAACTTCCTTCCTCTAATTTCAAAACTCTGTTGAGAATTTCAACGCGCTTTTTGACCCCCAAAGTAACGATGTTTCTCTTTATATATATATATTATTATGTATTAGAGCTGTTTGAATGTAATGTAATTTGTAAGTATGGTTATATGTAAGATAGTCGAATTTACTCGGATTTAGATTGTTGTATTTGGCGACAATAATTAGAAACTTTATATTTTGTTCCGTTTCGTAAACAACTATTCAAAAGTCTATATAGAGAAGAACAGTCGCGTAATGATATTTTGTTATGGTACAATATAAATATTATATTACTAGCTGCTGCCCGTAGCTTCGTCCGCGTAATAAAACAATGTTTTGTAATATCTAACAATAAACGTCCCGTCAAAATCAGTTCTACCGCTTTTGAAATTAGGGGGAATAAATGGGCTAACAAAGAGGCAAAATAAAAGTAGACTATCTTGCCTTAAAAAATAAGCTATTCGCGCTTCACGAAAAGCAGATCAGATCGTCGGTTAACTTCAAATTCAAACATCAGCACTTCTGTTGTATTCTGTTAATACGGCATTTACCGGAAATCCATACTAATAAAGTATTCAACAGGATCTAAAGTTCACAATGAAAAATGTTAATTCTTGGCGGTCTCCACTTTTAATTAAACCACTTATTATAAAATATGTTTTGGTATAGTATACTTATAATAAACGTTTATAAAGATATTCAAAAATAAATTGAACAGGTGGAGGGTGGAGATATTATTAATTAATAATTTGAAATACAATTTAGGACCTAGCAACATCAAAGCTCTTGAACTCACACATATCAATTGGCGCCAATCTACCTGATGTAGACTGAACACACACATTGAACATCTAATAAATCAATATGTTCTTGTACAACTTCTTCAAAATGTGATTACATATAATTTGGTGCTCAATAAACCTCGGAATTGAGTATAATTACGTTTAGACACGTTCGATATTTCGATGTTCGAAGTAAAACAGAAGAAATACCACAATAGAGGCAATTTAACTTGGGGAAATTGCTCGACCTTGACCGACAGTCTGAGAGTAGACCACTCGAAAACTTCACGTTATTCAGTGAGCAACAATCACTAAGAAAACTAATAGTATTTTTTACTGTCATTCGATACTCTGTTGCCTGGTTTCCCGTGGGAACCTATTCATAAAATATTGTCAATTTGCTTTTACCCGCGTCTCCACTCGCGTGAAGGCTGTTTATATTTCCTACAGAAACCGTAACTCCTACCGTGATTAGACAATGTTACATGTTCTATCTATCTCTGTGCCAAATTGTATCCTTATCCGTAATGATTGAATAACAAACATTTTTAACTACTATCTTTCACATTTCTATTAATAAAACGAACCTATAAATGTTAATGATTAAATGTGTCTTGGACAACTTACTAGCTTTGTAATCGTTAAAGATTTTTTAGAATATTAATAAGAACATAGTTTGTGAGTTTCAATGCAAACAAAAATACACATATTTACTGTATAATATCAATATACAAGTATAGAAAACTCCACATAATATGACGACTTGTATTGAGCAAATGGAACACGTACCCTCAACGGCGGACGATCCACCGCCTCATAGACCAATACAGTCCATTCTCGTAATGTAAAGGGAAATGAACGTAACAATATCGTAAAAGCAATGTGGTCAGGTCACAGACTCTCGGTATTATAACGAAAATTCTTGCTATCACGTGTCTGAAAGCAAGAATTTTCGTCATAATTCCGAAAGTTAACGGCTTCCAGGAATCACTTTCATTTTCACTTAGCGCAACCGACTGCTCCATAACCATTAAATTCTGTTGTTTACTACTGCTCTCGACGATTCGGAAACTCAGCCTTCCCCATCTAACTTATTCACAGAGCAAACTAAACAGTAAACAGAAATGAAGCCATTTCAGTACAGACAAAATACGATTTTAAAGCTCGGCAGCATTAATTTGAACTACGAGTTTAAAGAGCCTCCTTCAAAATTGGAAAATAGATACGTTATTAAAGCACCTGGTTATTTATAGGTACAGCGTACAGCCATGACATTTATAAAATACTACTAGCACTAACAAAGCCACATGTTACGAAAATAGGTAGGTTTTATTTATTCAGTAAAAATTAAATACCTACGCAACATAGATGGAGCAGACAACACTATCTAGTCCCGTTCTCACTTGAAATCGGCGAACTTGTAAACGACTAACTAATATCACTAGGTACGTCTCGTGTTACTTAGTGTCGCCGCACACGAGCCACGGGCCACAGCCACAAAACGCCGCCACCGGCATATTTCCTGTAGTTTACAAGAAGCGAGCAGTGTAGCGTGCGGCGGCCACCGGCATCAACCGTGTGCGGCGAGTCCATATAAAATGTATGAAAACTACAGAAAATATGCCGGTGGCGGCGTTTTGTGGTTGTGGCCGGTGGCCTGTGTGCGGGAGCCCTTACCTGAAGTATTGTAACAATCAAGACAAAATAAAACTTCATTGAAATGTTACAGTGCTCCAATGAAACATGCTTACATATTTACAGGATCTATGACGTAACTTAATGGCGGATAGCGTTTTCAACAATTACTTTTCTTTTTTTTGTTCTTTTAAAAAGATTACTAGCAGAGTTTTGCTTGCTAACCCCTCGTGCTAAGCTAAAATGCTTGTGTTACGAGTGGGTTCTCGTCGGTAGTGCAATGGGTGGGGTTCAAACCGGCGACCTTAAGATCACAAGTCCGACGCCCTAACCATTGGGCTACGGCCGCTTATATGATTTTTTTTGTATACTGCAATGTATACAAAACCAATCAAATTAAATTTATACAGCCACATTTCATTTTTATGAAAGTTCTTTATAACAAACACAAACTACATTCTTTACAAATATTTTAAGTCTAATAAACATTTCTAATTTTATTTTTTCATTTGTATGTCTTTATACTTGTACGGCACCTCTAAGAAATGTATTTAATCGCATTCATAATCTTGCTATAGAATTAAAAGTTGTAATCGCAAAGGGTAGCATAACTAAGTGGCTTGTCGACTGGACACTTCCCCTGAGACAAAAACTTTGAAGGGGCTGAGCTAGTTAACTCATTAAAAATTGGTTAACTCCGAGGTCGAGGAAGTCATGTAGAGCACGCCAAACTGCCAGTTAACACAAATAATTTTCACGTTTCCACGTTAATTCTATATAAACTGAACTCCCATGTTGAAAAACAACAGAACTGTATAATAATGCGCTCAACTGAAAACATAAAATTTACTCTGACTGGCGTTAAAAGAAATCAATAAATTCTAATAGAATGGCTCCCCAATATGACTCAAATACATCTACTTTTCCTCTACGTTTCATTTTTATTTAATAGTTCATAAACTGTATAAAGCAGGTACATATTATAAAAGATTAGTCTATGTACCTTGATTTCTTCATAAAATTTTTCTTCCTGTAAGATCGTGAGACAACCGTCATCTGTGCTCATTTTTCCTTCATATCTAACTGCCACATCGGATTTACTTACAAAAATATGTAGTATATTTGTGATTACATTCAATTTCTTTCCTTTACCCTCATATTATTTGTGCCTGAATATGATTGCCTCGGTATCGTAGTTATTAAACGTAAGGCTGCGGGGCTCAAGTCTCTGGTTCGAGTCCTGAGTCAGCTAGATTTTTTTTAAATTTGAATTCGAAAATATCTTTTTTTTTACTTTATCAGCCCGTAACGTTTACTTCTGAATATTAATACCATTCTCTTTTTGTTGATGTTGATATCGATATTGTTGCCCATCAGCTTTATGGTCCACAGTCACCGCTTACAACACCCATGGGAAGAAATGGGGTGGTCTGCTTAGCCGAAAACCGTTCGGCTTAGAACGGTAGAACTGGCAAAATATTGTAGTAAGTAAATAAAAAGATTTTATAGAATAAAAATAGAATTATACAGAAAAGGAAAACGATAGCAGTTAATTAAAACTCCATGTTAAAATGTAATCTCCGCTCCTTCTACGATTATTACATAGCAGATTTAGAAATGGGAAATACTTAATTAACTCCTTCTTGTAATAGTAACTTTACAAATCTTCATAAGACAATCATTGTTATTCGTTACTATATAGATTCCAAGATTGTGTTTCAGAAAGTTCGAAAGCAAATCATGTGAAGTAGTTGATATTTAGTACACATACCTACAATTCGATAAAAGTCAGACGTTCAGTTGCTTAATGCAATCTACATTATTCGTAGTAATTTGGTCTACTGTGACAAGAATACATATAAAATGGTATTCTTATCTCATCTGAAATATCGGGCACGTTCCAAAGTCATAATTTCAGGATGAAGTACCTACCGCATGGGCAGGGAGCGCCCTTCGCAATGAGTGGTGATTCACCGTTATGATTATCCGCGTACTCCGGATACTGTTGAACCATTTTTTCTTTAGGATACAATGTAATAGCTTCACCTGAGAACCGAACATAGAAACGAAAGAAAACAAAAAAAGGCCATTACGTAGAACATACTTGTAGGTGCGCGTTTACTGTTCCCCTTACGAGGAAAACACGGATTGATATTAAGGAAAATATTTATGTATTCTTTATATATTACATGGTTTTATATTGTTGGCGTTATACTAACGCTATTGATTTCTTTTTTGGTTTGCCTTTGTCTTACATTGTATGGTCGAAATTATATTGAAATTTGATAAACAAAGTATCCTCAATTTTGCCCCAGTTTCATTAAAGTACAAAACGTAACAAAAACAAATATTTTTACATACATTTTAAAACACATTTTTGTGAAGCATAGAATGATATCTGAGTCTGGGACTAAAGTGTCCATAAATTAAAACGTTCTCCGAGGCGGGTCTCAGTTTCCTGTCACGATATAAATAATTGGCGAGCGATGAAATTTATTACGCAGACAAATTTTGACAAATCTTCCTCATTGCCTTGTTATTGAGAGAAATGTACGAACGACAACGATTTTTTTCGTTGAACCTTTCCAATGTATTTCATCCTTCTTTTTCGCGAGTCTTAATAGCATCCATATTTTATGTAAAAGTGGAGTAATTACCTCTCTACTTAATATTTTGTTTTCAAAATGGAACGAAATTTTAAAAAATAAAATTCATTGCTAAAAAACAACTCCAAAATTTAAGTTTCTACCGAAGGTGAGCCAAGATCAACGTCCAAAGGGGACTCTAATCAAAATTTACGCGGACGAATTTAATTTACTGGCAAAATCTAGTAGTTTTATACAATTGTATTATAGTTTTTGAACCACCCATATGTGGGATGTTAAAGAAACATGAAAGCTCAATATACGATGTTCGAATACCAGCCATTCTTCCGCAATTTGCTAGCAGCGGACATTATACAGGAGCGACTACCTGAATACGAGATCATCATTTAGTAGAATAGCTGAGCGTGGAACTGGCAGCTCTATGATTTATATACCTGACTTAAACTAAATTATAAAATTTCACATCTTAGATATTCACCTGACTTGAGTGAGTGATAAGCAAATGATATACTCGCATATGTAAACTATTTAAAGAACAAGTTTGATTCTCTGTGATAAAAACAATAACAATGAATGAAGTGACAGACAAGTAAACATAAGAAGGTCCAGCAATGTTATTGTTATCTATATCAATAGATACGTGTCAATACAACTAAATAAAATTGGAGTGTCTTTTTGTAATATTAAAATAACCGCTTTTTAGTACCGATTTACCGGGAATCGAACCCGAGATTTCACAAGGTACAGTCGAACATAATATCACTAAACCAACGAAACAATTATTTAATATAATACATTCTTGAGGGGTAGTTACTCAATTTTATATCTTTATGTATAGTGCTCTAAAACACCCTATTACTTTTACTCAGCCAACTTCTAATATATGCCAATGACATAAAACTAAAGAGATAAATTGTTCTTCAAAAATCGCAACGTCAGAAAATACCTAACAACTGTTTTGTGACACTTTGCTTTGCCTATATAATTTATTATACCTAACTTGTAGGACGACGAGTAAATATGCTCCTTATGCATTATTTACATTTATTTCACAAGAAAAAAGCCTGACAGTATTTTTTAATATACCCGTGAACATCTACATATGGAAAAACTATTTCCCTCGACAAGTAAGCATTGTGAGTTAGCATATAAATTTTTGTAATACCTATTACATTAAATACTTGGAGACAAGTTACAGGCATATATTCAAATTACACTTAATAACTACTAGGGTTGCATATAGCCCAAGTAGCTCCTTAATAAAACATCTAATTTATAAATAACTTGCTTCCCACGCTTGCAGCCTCGTAGCCACTGTTCCCGTAAGGACATCATAATTAAAAATATAGCCTATGCTACTCCTGGATAACGTAGCTTTCTAATGGTGAAAGATTTTTTGAAATCGATCCAGCAGTTCCGAAGCCTATTCATCATCATCATTTCAGCCGTAAGAGGTCCACTGCTGGACATAGGCCTCCCTCATAGATCTCCAGTTGTTGCGGTTAGAAGCGGCCTGCATCCACCGTGATAACGCGGCCTTAACCAGATCATCCGTCCATATTAATTAAATGCAAAAATAAAAAAAATAAACATTAAATCTGTCCTCTTCAATGCATGGGGCCGAAGCCAACATCGAAGAGGCCTTTGGTTCCTTAATATAAAATCGAGATAGCTGCATCTATAAAGGTCTATCCATTGATATACCAATGAGCAGTCCTTCACAGATACAAAACTATTGCCGGAAAGAAAGAGACTTGGTTTGGGCTATACGCATGTGATGTTAAATGTACTGTCATTTATTATGTCACTATTCCGGGCTATGGACTGCAATCGGACATCTGCCCCGAAAACTCTCATATATTTTATATTGGCAGACGGTTAGCTTCGGAAGGCAACCTATCATAACGGCCAGGGGGCAACGCTATGTAAACAGCTTAGGTTGTCAAAAGGTGAGACTGCGGGGCGCAAGATCCTTGTACAGTCAAGTACTCCCGGCGTTATGACATTTTACACTTCCAATCTGGAGCATACTTAGACCGCTCTTGCTACTCCACTCAGGCCGGCCAGTTAAGACACACAAGCACACAAGGCAGGGCGTGTGTCACTGTTATGTCACTGTGTATGTGTATGTAAAGTGCATGTCTATATGTGTTCTCAGGAGATAGGATCCGTGATGTCGCCACTCACCAACAGCTCGTCCAAAGCTGCCCTGCGGTGATAGATTACGGTGGATAAACCATTGGGCATTGGATGGGGTCGTCACATCCCGACGCCGTATTATGATTATTGTTATTATTATAAAGCTTTATTTAATTCCATTCAAAAATACATTTCAATACAATTAAATTAAATAATTATATATCAATTTCATGCAGTAACAAGGATATTTTATTAAATGTTGAATACTTTTTTTAATAAATATAATTTATGATAAATATGAGTCGAATGAAATAAGTGGCATGATAAACTGTTTGGTGTCTGAACTGTCAAATATCCGTATTAAAAAGAAGTATAAAGTCTATTGTGTTTCACCTTCACATAGATATTTAAAAAAAAACATGCTTTTATAGCTAACCGAACTTAAAAATAGAAAATAATTTTCACCTCAAAATAAAATTATATTATTAAAAGTTATTAACAGAATAATTCAATTCAGAGTAAAAAGCGTGGGGTGCATTTTACCACTTTTCATAACTCTCCTCTCATAGATAGTTGCCAATAGAATGATTGTGACATTTACTTTATCAAGCACCCCACGCTTTTCACTCTTCTCGTGTTTTTTTTTTAGTTTTTTTAAACTATTATTTATTTTTATTTTTAAGGATAATGGGAAACTGTTATCAAATTATTGCATTGTCATCGGTCCTTGATACGTAGGCAAAGTTTCAAATTTATCAGACTTCTGGAAACTGGTGAAAATTAAGTTCAAAGATTCCGTTACATACATACAACTGAAGCTAATAAAAGCGTGTTAAAAATTCATATCGTTACTGTTTGTGTGAGTAGGATGATTAGCAGGTAGATGGGTGATCGCAGTAAGATAGGTGTAACTTTGAGCTGATGAACTTTGAGACACCCTAAGGAAGATATGGGATGGTCTAAACTCTAAACAAACACCAACCCTGCTCGTTTGTAAACTAAGACTTGCCTTTAGAATACTTTTTAATAAGATCAATTTTAATATTATAATGGTAGATACCTCTTCTAGTATGAACAAAGTTCTAACGCCTTTTTATATTGCAACTATATCATTTGTTTTTTCTTTAAGATTAACTCAAAAAAATATATTTTTTCAGTGATTTTTCAGGACCACGAGTTATCTCTTGATTTAACTCTATGACTTCAAGTTTACTAATCCATTTAACGTAGGAAAAATCTGTGAAAATTAGTTACTAACCATTGGATATCGTAAATAAATATGCCAGGAAGCAATTCAATTTTCAATACGAAATAACTGTTTACCTCACGTTTACCATAAACCACATGCACAAAAGTTATGATACGCGTACTGTAACCTAGATATTTTCAGTAACTATTTTCACAAAGGAAATTGGTAAATTGCATCAAACGTGAGACCTGGAAATCAGAACGGATCAAAACGAGTACACTGAATTCCGCTAACAAAGTGTGCACGTACGTACGATAAGCTTTTTGTAACAACATAATATTATTTATAGATAAATAACTAAGTCATACATAATACATCGAAATTAAGTATAACTCCGCTATTGTTCTTAACTTTGATACGATTTTTACATTTATAAATTTCTGTGACATAATAACTTTAATTTTTCGACAAATAAAATACTAATTAAGTTCGATTCTCTCTCGGGACAATTATTAGTATGAACCACGGATAGTTGTCCCGACTCTGGGTGCACTTTGTGTGTGTGAATGATGTGTTTATAAAGTCCCCCACGACACATGGATTTATTTCCCTAGTGTAGTTTGTCTTTTAAAGAAAAACAAAAAGTATTATTACCTACATCATATTGACAGTTGTATGAACTTTTTAATTCATTTACACTGAGGACAATAAAAGGCACAAAATACCAACTTTTAATATTAACACCACTCCTTAGCCATTAGCGTTACATACTTACCACTTCTAACTAGCTCGCTGTGTAGTTTCCGGCTTAGACCACCCCATATCTTCCTATGGGTGTCGTCTCTGATGGATGGGCAGCAGAATACTCTCACCATCTTACTGCTATCACCTATCCACCTGCCAAGCGTAGTGATTATGGTTATATCCCTCAACAAACCTGGCTTCCCAAGGTCTGTTAAGAGGAGACCCATGTTCAACAGTGGACGTAAACGGGCT
Organism: Nycteola revayana; assembly: GCA_947037095.2. Lineage (NCBI taxonomy): Eukaryota > Metazoa > Arthropoda > Insecta > Lepidoptera > Nolidae > Nycteola > Nycteola revayana. The sequence continues at coordinate 5,216,459 of OX344838.1, forward strand.
GATACAACAACTTACCACTTCTGACAGCGGAAATTGAATTGAAAACAAATTTCAATTTCAACATAGCTAACTCTTAGCTCGAAACGTTCCATGTTCAAATCAGTGGTTGCACAAATATGATACTCAGTATGTCATTCGAACGTAACCGTCGCGTCATATCCGATCGGCCCATATTGGTGGGTAGCTCCTGAAATGCCGTACGACAGTTTAAGGTCGTATCGGGGACGGAAAACGTCTGCCAAACTAAACTGAAGTGCAACTGGGCAGACGTCTGTTGGCTACACGACTACGACAACTTGTTATGTAGTAACTACAAACGAGCATTGGTCTCCGTGTAAGCGCACGAAGTTTATATCGACAGTTTAGGAAATTTGAACGTTATGGTGATCTGACGAACTATAGCAATAAACAGATGGTCTATTCTAGTGCACAAAATTAGTAATAACTCTTTCTGTATTCCTAAAAATATTGTAGAATGTTAGTATTTTGTTACAGAAACTTCTTTTTTGAAAACTAAATAACAAGATAGGTAACTCAAAATTGTAAACAAACGTTTTGTTTTTTAACCGTGAATTGTGTTTGTCTTGGAGAGAAGAATCTCTTTATTTCATATTAATCATGACAATATACAGGAGTAATTAGAGTTTTAATATCATTATCACTTTTGTTATTCCTCACCAGGCAAATGACACCACCTGATGTTAAATGTTGTAGGCGTCTCAATACCATTACAGTAGAGATATGTACAGCACTAGTCACACTCTCCTCTCGTGAGCTCTGGCGACATTACTCACGCATGAGAGCACTACATTAATTAATGATTTTATTTCGCTGTGGTATTCTGTAAGGTGGAGGTACTTACAGTCCCCAGCCGAGCAGCTCATTGAGCATACTAACGCTATGATCTGCCTCTTAACTCTAACTTGGTTAAATACAACGAATTATGGAGCTTCCTTAATATAATTGCAAGGCTTAAAGCAACAGAAATTCCTTTCAAGATAATATTTAGTACATTTGTATAGCAACAGCGTTATCTTTGGAACAAAATTGTGGGGAAACGCAGTCACTGTCAGATTGATACATGAGTTTGTGTTTTTCTTTGTACTTACACCATCAATCTTTTAGATCTATTAACGTCGTCTTTAACGCTCTCCTAATTATCTGAGCAAGCTCTCTAAAATCCCTGGAGCTTATATGGAGCAAGGATACTCATCATATTAAATTGTTTTGTTAATTGTTCTAACATTACCTTTAGTAGGAGATAATTAAATAGCGTTTAAGCTGGGGGAGTAAGTTCTATATTTATTTGAGCAGTTAATTTCAATATATTTAGTGCCAATTAGGCGCTGTATGTAAGTAAGAAAATAATTTCAATGCTTATATGTGCTTTTTAGAACAAGTCTAGATGTAGTATTTAGCTGCAATGTCTGCATACGAAGATAATAAAATGTATATGATAAATAAATATAACTAATCATACTGGTATGTATGGCTTAAATATTTTTAGGCGTCTCCTTTGCAAATAAACCGATAAAAAAGTGTAACTTTGTGCCAACTCGAGAAGGATATCAGACGGCCTGTATATCTATTTTTTATTTATTGTTTTTATGGGTTTTACAAATATCTTACATTAAAGTAAAAGAACTAGACCTGAGGGCGGTTAGGGCACTGCATTATAAAGAATATTACCAATAAAAAGCATTAATATTAAAATTTATCATAACGCTTACTATTAACGTTACACAACACTTAAAAACATTTGAATTGAATTGCACATAATAATATGAAAGTTTAAACTTTATTTAGGTAACAATTTTTTTTTTGTGTTGTTTGTATGCATCCCTTTTGATTTAGAAAGGCTGAACATAGGACTTACATAATTATATCCTACATTTTGTCTATTACTAAAGGGAGCGTCTTGTATTCCACACACTTGTATACTATAATAACGTACTTACCTAATCTTCATAGAGTTTGGATGTCACGATCCTATATTCTGATAGCCATCAATCACGTAGGAGGAGTCCGAGACAGTTAACTATAATGGCATTAGCCATTGCTCATAGATTTTTTGTGAAAATAGAATTGCGTTGTTGCCATACCTCTTACACCTATCACGCATATCTTGACTTTCTTACACAACAGCCTTAAGATACGTTAAAATTTTCGCTTTAAGTCTGCGAGGTTCGAAGGTTCGATTGCCACGCTGGACAAAACAATGTATTACAATCTAAGATATGTTTCCAATCAGATATGTTGGCTAGAAACCCATGTTTAACATTGGGATTGATACGTGATAGTAATGAAATGACAAGTACTTTTATGCTACACTTTTAATATAAATGTTACATAAAATTATTATACTATTATTAAGGGTTATTGTTTGTACTAGGTAAGTAGTATAAGACATTTGAGCAAAACACTCGGGCCGCAACGTTATTATCTACAAAAACTCCCATGATTTTCGTACATAGCTATGTAGGTAGCTATAATTTATCGCGTGCTGTGAGAATAACACACGTCATAACAGTTTTTCTTTTCAGAATGTTCAGACGCATAACATTCTCAAAAGATGTATCCACATTTTGTTGAGATATTTACGTAGCATTATATATTCTCTCGTGTGCGACTGTAATGTAACACTGGTTGGATAAGAGGAATCCATTCCGTGAAACCTAAAATCTTCGTTGCAATTGCGAGGGTTTGTCGCGCAAACAGGCAATAAATGTTGACAGAATAAGCCAGAACTGGCTTGTTGCGGTACCTACTGTCGATATTGCTGTGTTGGTTTTAAACTATGTGTTTTTTACAGTACACGTTCTTTGGAATGTGTACGCTAACATTTTTTATCATGTACTAGGTACATATTCTACATTTTATTCAATAACATTTTGCAGCGGTGTGCAATGTCTTCGTAGTTACTAGAATGTGATATTTTACAAGTGATTATATAAGTTATATGGTTGTTTATTAGGAAATAACACAAAAATATTTAATATAAAATGAAAATTTAAAGGTTTGCATAGTTAATGAGATACCTACATACAATTAATTACTGAAAAGATTACATAAAGAATAATCCTGGAGTTTCTTATAGTCTTTCTTCTCCGTAGGTACATAGAGAAATACTCATCGAAATGTAGGATAGGCGACAAGGAAAGATAATGTGACCCTTACCATTTTTTTAAATAGTGAAAAGTGTTATTGGTTGTTAGGCGGAAGAGAGTTCCAGAATTTAATACCATGAACAGTGAATAAATAGAAATCAGATGTGTGATAGAGGAATCTTCTGTTCATCATTTCCTTAAATATTACACGTAACCTCACAGTTGGCGTAAAACCGGTGAAAAGATTTTTATTACACTTAGTTAACACAAAAATAAATCTTTCTTGGTTACCTTTAACGCATTCCCGTTTTTATCCACAAACAGGGAATTCTAGAGATATATAAAAAGCAATATAAAAAAGGATAAAATTTCGGGACTTGAATTTACTATACAAAAGTAGCAAGAACAAGAAGTAGCAAGAACTACAATGAGCAATGAAAATACTCTCGAATAAACTGAAAATGAATACTAGACTGTAGCTACATCACATGATATTCTATTCCACAATTGCACGCATCTATGCAATTGAAGAATAGAAGGAAACACTCAATTTTCTTGTTCTTTTGTTCTAATATAATCAGTAATCATATTTTGAAAATCTAGAATTTTTCCTTTTAATGTTTGGTAGCGCAAACATTTACTAGTAAAAATTAAAGATTTGTGTGTCTCTCAGCGTAAATAATACAGTATAGTTGTAAGCTACAATGCCCGGTGAAGTAGTTAAAGCCTCGGGGCTAACTATATAATAATATGTACGTCCGAAAAAATACCAAAATAACGATTATGAAATTAATTACTAAGCCTAATTAACATATTATCAAGAACAAAGAACACCACTTTTGAGTTATTTGTCTATAATAAAATAATACCTATCTCTACAAGTTTTTGTATACCATTAAACGAGGTGTGATGGCAAAATAAAACATTTTTATAGCATACCATAACCACCAACTCTTCCTGTTAAAGAATCTCTCAAAACTGTTATAAATTTAATTAAACAATTCAGAATCCTTATCTGCGCGAGAAATAGTGCCAGTAATATTCCAACTTAATGTCACTCTTAAGATTGTATCGCAGCTTCAAGCTCCTTTGTGCTGGCTACTTTAGCAACCGCTTTACCTAAATCACTATAATTAGGTTACAAAACAAATCTGAGACAAACTCGACTTGGCTCAAAACACTATCTGCAACGACCGTATAAAAGGCAATTACAGCTCAACATCCAAAAAGATAGCCCACATTTTTTAACTACCGAAACGAATTTTATACCAATAGAAAAGAAATGTAAATTACTGTTTATTGTGTACAAAAAACTGTACTTAAATAAGAAAAATTAACAAACGCACAAATAAAAGTATTAACAATTGGCACTCCGCCAATTTTCACGAGAAAATTCATTTGTTTCCATCGAAATCCGTTCGTTTTGAACGGAACAAGACAATTGAACAAAAATGTCCTTTCAAACAAAATCAAAAAGTATGTGATTGTTGCTTAAAACTGGTGAACTAAATTCGATATTACTTACTTTGAAAAATGTTGACATAATCAAATAAGTAAAATGAAAGTGTTTATTTTAATTATTTTGATTAAGGATCTGTTAATGACCGAATGCTAGGAACATTGGGCCATTATCAAATTCTTATACAATCATTCAAAAAGTTCCAAGAGTAAAAACTTCACACCGTTACTATAATAAAATTAAATTGTACTTGTACCTTATATGAGTCTTATTAATCTTGTCATTATCAGCCCGTATAACGTCCACTGCTGAATAGGGCCTCCTCCCGACGCGCGGGTTGGTGACAACAGTATTATGTCATAAGACAAAGGGAAACGCTTATGCTCGTTCCTTGATAGGTATACAATTGTTATAGATGATCACCAACGGCTTAACGCGCTTTACGAGGCACGGAGAGTAGTCCTTTAGCCAACTAGTCCCCCGAAAGATATCTTAGAATTCACACAGATATTTCTTATCCGGCGTGGGGATCGAACCCACGACTTCCGACACTTATACAACTACGCTACGGTGACTGTCCTGTATCCTGAACCAATTTTTAATACCCGTATGATAATAATTATGACCAAAGACAATGTTAGATATCTTAAAAAGTTGGTGCGAACAAAATGGCGATATCAAACGTCTCTCAAAAACGATCACGTTTTTAAACAACACCCAACTGAAACAAGAACATATATAGTTTACTACAAATAAATAAATAAAGCAAGTGACACACAGATCACTACTACGGATTTTATAAGGCATGGATTGTACCCAAACTAACCTACATCTTTCGCTAGTTAAGTTAATACCCAAGAGAAAAAGTTAGAATGAAACTCGGGGCTTGTTGTTTTTTCATGTTCTTTTATCTTTGTTTAATGTATGTCGTAGTATTTAGAGTTTGTTGCTTAGTGTTCCGTATGTATTATATGTGATTAATGGCTATACAATTAGAATATAATAACAGAACCATGACGGTGCCAGAGTTCTCTGCACCTGACATATTGACGTAGTTACACGTTGATTGCGTTCACAGATGCGATTATCCGATAGAAATGTTACTAGGTACCTACTGCAACTCATGCTCGAGACCGTTAGAGGAAGGCCTCGTGTATTATTGATGCCTCTAATAGAAATTTTCTCTTAAGAAAAATTAAGTAGGTAATTGTAGTTGTACCTTTGTTGGAGCACACGCTTTTGCAATAAGTATCATATATCCAGTGCAGATGGCCAATGTCCTTAGAGTTTTGCCACCTGGCTGAAATCAATCGCGGAAACTTTCAAAAACGAGTATATTCTTAATTAACGCAACCCCTATAATCAATACAAATAGACAAGATTAAAATATCTGTCTGTAAAAAAAATAACAAGTTTTTACTAAAGGCATATAAATGCATATACTGGGTGACTTTTTTTACAGTCTTGAAAATAATAGGGCGTGATATGCATATGAAATAGATCTAAGGCATAGTTTTTTAAGCTATTGCATAGCTTTTATGGCGGGCTTTGAGCGCGGCGACCGAATCAAGAAATTCCGTAACGAAAAAAATCTAACACCCCGAATTTGAAAAAAATGGTGAAAAAAAATTCATGGCAAAAAAATTGTTTTCTTATCGGTCACCACGCTCAAAAAGTACATAACTTGAATTAGTATCAAAGGAAAAAAAATGCATAAATATTATAATTGCATAAGTTGATAAAAAATGCTATGCTTTACCGCGGCAGTCACCGAGTGCCACACGTATATTTTTTTTTTGTTACTCACATTTAATGTGAAAATCATAACGATAAAAATACGTACCTAATTAGGTAGTTACGTTACGTTAGTTAAAATAGGTGCCTATAATACCTAGGCCGCTATCAAATATGAATGAAATGAGTGAGCGAAATAGCGTAACCGCCTACTTAGGCACGCATTTTTTCGATAATGCTCACTCGATGCCAGTAAAAAAAAATTATAAAATAACTATGCCTTAGACATCTATTTCATATACATATCACGCCCTTCTATTTACAAGACGATAAACAAAGTCACCCAGTATAGGTAGGTATATAAGATAGGTACTAATAATAAAAACAAAATTAAATTATTTTTGTCTGTCTTTCCTCTGTGCATCCGTGTCTCTGTTTGTTGCGGATAATCTCAGTAACGACTGGACCGACTTTAACAGGACTTTTACTGGTAAGTTCTTGTTCTTTTAAAGATATATAATAACTATAATAATATGAAGCGGCCGTAGCCCAATGGCTAGGGCGTCGGACTTGTGATCTTGAGGTCGCCGGTTCGAACCCCACCCATTGCACTACCGACGTGAACCCACTCGTAACACAAGCATTTTAGCTTAGTACGAGGGGTTAACAAGAATACTAGTAGACATAAAAATTCTGCTAAACTAATTTTATTTACATGTGTCGTTTTGTTTGTCCGTGTATTCCGCCTCATCTCTTAAACGGTAGTGCCGAATTAGATTAGTGTTAAATTCTTATGAAACAGACCGTATACTCTCACATAGAATGTTCAAAATAATGTCTATGAATATTATATTACAAATGCCTAAAACATTGTGAGTGTATTCGATATTATGCTCAGAAGACCATTATCTTAAACCGTAAATAAAAAAATAATCTCAATAAACATTCCGGCGCGTAATGTTGTTTCTGCTACAAAATGAAACACACACAGTGTACCTACTTTCTAATGGCAAATAAGCATGTGTTTTGCGTAGTTATCTTTCTTTTTAATTCGGTATTCCACTAAGCATAGTTGTTCCTGTTAACAAAAATTAACGGTTCCATAGAAATTGTAATTACCTATATATCGTCTTATGTCTCGCAGTTTTCCCTGGTTCACTCTATTTAGTGATAACGATTCAGGGGTATAGCAAGATGTTCTATCTAGATACTAGCTTCCACCCGCATAATTTCCGTACCCGTGGGAACTTTATAATTAAATATATAGGGCTCAGAAGCATAAGGTCGGCTGTGCCATTATATACGTCAGAAACATTCGTCGTATGCGCCTTTACCGTAAACTGGTATTTATAACCAAAGTAGCGACCCGCCCCGGCTCCGCACGGGCGCAATGCTGATGTTTATACATAACTAGCGGCCCGCCCCGGCTTCGCACGGGTGGACTTTTATACCCTACCCCTGCCCTACCCTACCCCTACCCTACTCCTACCCTACCCCTACCCTACCCCTACCCTACCCCTACCCTACCCCTACCCTACCCCTACCCTACCCCTACCCTACCCCTACCCTACCCCTACCCTACCCTACCCCTACCCTACCTCTACCCTACCCTACCCCAACCCTACCCTACCCCTACCCTACCCCTACCATACCCCTACCCTACCCTACCCCTACCCTACCCCTACCCTACCCCTACCCTACCCCTACCCTACCCCTACTCTACCCCTACCCTACCCCTACCCTACCCCTACCCTACCCCTACCCTACCCCTACCCTACCCCTACCCCTACCCCTACCCCTACCCTACCCCTACCCTACCCCTACCCCTACCCTACCCCTACCCTACCCTACCCTACCCTTACCCTACCCTACCCTACCCCTTCCCTACCCTACCCCTACCTAAAGCGACTTGGTTTTATACTATGTAGTGATGCTTCTGAAGATAATAGTATATCCGACCTTATGCTTCTGGGGTCTAAATATATTTAGCCTTCCTATATAAATGGGGTATCTAATACTGAAAGAATTTTCTAATCGGACCGTTAGTTCCTCAGATTAGCGCGTTCAAGCAAACAAACAAACTCTTCAGCTTTATTAATTAGTATAGATGAACTATCGAATGCTATAAGAATGTTTAAATTCATCTCATATTTACAGAGATTAGCGCGAACGTACTCTTCCCTTTGATAAATTAGCATCTACTTGTTTACTGTCCATTACAGCCGACTTTAGCGCATGTCGGGTACAGTAGACTTAAGCGTTTTCTTTTTTTTTTTAGTTAGCCACTAGGCTTTTGCTCCTTCACCGGGTATAAAGGCGAGCAGAACTGCAGCTTTAATAAATGGTTTAAAAACTACAAACCCAGCAACCTGCGCAAGAGGGCGTCGCCTGAGGGACTTGGACCTCGGCTCAGGGCGGTCGCTGGCGATGAGATTGAGGGATTATGACTTTTAGATGTTTTAGAGGAGATTTCTGCAACTGCCGCTCTACTTAACAGTTCGCTGGCCTCTCGGGCATCGGGTCTACGAGGGCATCGAAGGGTTAACATAAAAGTTCAATAGTTTAAAAAAATATGCACATATGAAGTTAAATTTTACTACCAGGAATGAATCATTTCGCAATTATTGCGAAATCACGGTATACAACAAACACAATTTAAAAAAAAACAATATTTTCAGTATGTATGTATGTATGTATGATAATCTCCGCAAAGGTTAGATCGGTTAACTTATGTTACAAGACTACATTAATAAAAAAATAGAATGAAGGCTTCGCACAAAATATAAAACCATAACGCATGTGAAACCGAGGGCGCTACATTTTTCACAAATTAAAAAACTATTAAGTTTACTTACTTAACTATATAGGTACCTACATAACTATTACAACAAAAGATCAAATCTCCCAAGTCCCGAACTTTCGTTTCATTAATTTTAAAATTCTTCCCGTTTTTAGAAAAGGCGCTAACAAAATAAATATATTGGCTTCAGAGGTATTCGCTGCAAAGGAATTTTCCATTGTCTGATTCAAAGTACATTTTACAGTGGTGCGGTCCAACAGAACATAACTCATGCTACTCAGTGAAATATAATGCGGATGTTCCCATAATGTACGACGCGCAACTTAATCTGGGCGCGACTTTTTCCGCCACAGATATTTAAACAAATGGCCAGTACTACGAATAGCTACGACCACTATACTTATAGACGCCTTTTGTACTTTTAACGACAATATAAAGTAGTGGTCTGTTCCTATATAGTGCGGATAATAATTTCTAATAACTAGATAATCAATTGCTTAGATTATAATAATGGTGTTTTGACTTGATTTCAGTGGCGCTAACGGTTTGGCTCATAATTTTTTATCTTAATACCTACGTGGCTGGTATTTCGAAAAAAACAAACTGTCCATCGCGCCAGTCAGTGGCATCAAGAATCGGTGGCAGAAAGAACATGTCCAGCTTGCATTTGCGTGTTTGGTTTATTTAGGAAAATAATCATTAGGTGGTTTGGTCACTCAAAAAATTAACTTCGCTAAACGCTTTTACTAATAACCCCGTGAAATATTTCTTCTTTTTTTAAGTTAAAATGATAGATTATGTGTATTGATTTTCAATCATACAGCTTAATAATAACAATTTAGCATAATTAAAATTTTATTGAAGAATAACCTTTTTTGATAACAGTGTCATTGATCTCGGTGTTTTCGGTGGAACAATTAGTGAAACGATATTGAAAATTCGTTGATAAGTAAGAAGGAGTCTAATAGGGAAAATGGAGAAGTAAGTGCTTTCAAGTTTCGGCGTTGCCGGATAGTCAGTTGGGCACGATATGATTAAATATGGTCGTATTTGAGGACATTAAAATCGAACCAAATGCAGCTAATGAGAATTGAGAATGTTAACCTCTGGTCAAATGCGGATTGGTGGATATCATATTATTTGTGGGTTTCTGACTGCCCCACAGATCTTTGAAATGGTAGCCGGAACCCACTGCGTAACGTACTCTACTAGGCACGAAGGTTTTCACCACCAAATTTCTGACATCAGGCTAGCATTGAAATTAATTAAATTCCAAATACTGCCTGACCTCGGATTTTAACCTCTTGGGTTCAAATCCCTCGTAGTTTAGAAACAAGCATTTTACCATATGCATGGCTTTTATTTTTTATTTAACTTAATTTACTCAAAACCAAATGAATATCATTTGGTTTTGATTAAGTATTGATATATCGATTTTTGATTTCAGTGAAAGTTATATTGATTTCGGTGGACACCAAATTTTTAAAACCTAATATTTCTGTAATCAGTCAATTATTTGTGTTCCCTCAAAAACTAATATAAGCAGAAAAAATCTAGTTTTAAAATAAGGAATCAGTGTTCCTAGATCTTGCAAAAAAAAAGTTTACACCGAAGTCAACCAAATGAGATCTCAGAAAATGGCCCATCTACTCTTTCTTTCTTTGTTTTTGTTTTAGAAGAATTGTGTTATTCTTATTTAGATTAATCTTACTTTAAGTCACCATTCATTTTTATTTCTATCAATCTAATATATAAAATTCTCGTGTCACAGTTTTCGTTGCCATACTCCTCCGAAACGGCTTAACCGATTTTGATGAAATTTTTTGTGCTTATCCGGTATCTATGAGAATCGGCCAACATCTATTTTTCATCCCCCTAAATGTTAGGGGTAGTCCACCCCTAAATTTTTATTTTTATTTTTCAGACAAAGTTAGGGGTAGATTAGAGGTAGGTGTAGGGTAGGGGTAGGGTAGAGGTAGGGTAGGGGTAGTGTAGGGTAGGGGTAGTGTAGGGTAGGGGTAGTGTAGGGTAGGGGTAGTGTAGGGTAGGGGTAGTGTAGGATAGGGGTAGTGTAGGGTAGGGGTAGTGTAGGGTAGGGGTAGTGTAGGGTAGGGGTAGTGTAGCGTAGGGGTAGTGTAGGGTAGGGATAGTGTAGGGTAGGGGTAGTGTAGGGTGGGGGTAGTGTAGGGTAGGGGTAGTGTAGGGTAGGGGTAGTGTAGGGTATGTATCGATTGAGGCAGTACGAAGTCTGCCGGGTCAGCTAGTAAAATTATAAAATTGCTCAGATTTTTAATATTTAAACTTTACAGCTTGATTCTGAAGATATATTGTCAATCATTCCGTTCGGTATAGTGATTTCACCGGAGAGCTCGTTCCGAACCGTTCGTGTAGCGTTACTGTTTTTATAAAACTAAGAACAAGTAGCGAACATAATTATCATGACGAAAGTCATATGGCTAAGGAAATAATCCTACTTTTAAAAGTATAAGCAATGCTCACCTAGTATAGTCTAGTGATAAAATACTCACCTAAAGCTTGAACATTTCTACGACCAAAACCGTCGAAAGTTTCGACGACCATGAAATATTTAGGTAAAACCATAAATCTGCGCAAATATTTATAATAAGATTTCTACAACATAATGCTGGACATGGATATCGGTCATACAAGTTGTCTGTAGCGAACGGCGGCGTAATGATCACACCGGAGAGCTCGTTCCGGACCGTTTTCGCCACTTTACTCTCTACTTAGTCTGGTGTAGCGCTACTGTTTTTATAAAACCAAGTACAAGTAGCGAACCTATTTGTCATGGCGATAGGTATGTGGCTAACGAAATTACTTAGACGCTGTTGAGGCAGTGAATTATGTTTTGTATCTCATCTCTAGAAGCTAGCTCAGTTTTGCTTTAAGTCCCGAATATCTGAGTAAGCTTGATTTTATCGCCGAGAAATGAAAGTTTTTTTTTGCATCTAGATGGTTCTTCTTTCTGAATTTCGGTAAGAGTTTTAAATCGTGTATTTACTAGATAATGCATAAGCATAAGCAAATGCCTGCCAAACGTTGTGTATATGGTAAAATTTACCAAAAGAACATATATTTTATTTTCGTTATTCATGTCATAGTTACAAGTAAGAAAACTTTACATAGACAATGTAAAATTAAAATAAAAGGTACGTATCCACAGAATGCAAACGGTACTCAATTGCTAAAACCACTATTCCTTTCGTCCGGCTCGAATAAAGCTTTTTTGAACTGCTATGTCTGAACGCTTAAAAATTTTATATGAATGTTTTACTACAAATCCATTAACAAAAAAAAAATGGTTTCATTTGGAGACAAAAGTATACCTTTATACTTTGTTTTAATATGATTGATAAGAAGTGCATGTTAAAAATTGCGCGATGGCTCCTTCACCAACAGCTGAGAGCCACCGTAGCCTCCGTAGCCTACATTATACCTCTAATATCGACTTTAGTCTGAGGGGTCATGGATTCAATTCCTGCGCCAGATAAAAAATCTTTAAAAACATAGTTTCCCGGTTGGTACTCGCCAATCGCCCCAATTTTTATAACATTATCTATGACAATTGAATATCAGGTTACGTTAAGTATTGTTGAACTGAGTATAGACTATACATAGTGCTGTGGCTTGCTTGCCAAGTATGGTGATTATGGCGCAACAATAAATCTAGGTTACATTTTAACAATTATAATAATACTAGCTTCCCGCACGCGGTTTCACCCGCGTAACTCCCGTTCCCGTGGGAAATTTATAATAAAATATAGCCTATGTTCTTTCTCAGGCTCTAGACTATATCTGTACCAAATTTCATTTAAATCGCTTCAGTAGTTAAGGCGTGATTGCGTAACAGACAGACAGACAGACAGACAGACAGACAGACAGACAGACAGACACAGTTACTTTCACATTTATAATATTAGTAAGGGTACAATAAATGACAATTTAACAATATTTTTATGTCATAATGTCGCATTTTATAATTAATTTAAAATCAACCAGCTCGGGATGAGGTAAGAAGCGCGTAGAACGCGTCGTAAGTCTCGCCTCTCGAGAACGATCGGACCCTCGATACTCGTAGGAAGCTCCTACGAGCCTTTCTCTATCTATTTCAAAGATGGAACTTTCGACATTGCACATAATACGGTTGTCACTGCTGTTTAAAATGTTATTTCAGACCGATTTAAAAAAAAAACAAATTGACATTACCCAGGTATAGGAGAAGTATGTCCACTTCAAGGAATGCCTATCCCATCAACCGTAGACGTTACATATGATAATGGTTCATCCATTCGTGAATGTGACTCTCACTCGACATCAGTTTTGAATGTTTTTTCCAACATTCTAAACGAAAGTAAGTTACCTACTATATTCAACAAACAGAATTAGAGACGGGCCAACTTTTACAGTCTAAAAGTTAAGAAATGTTGTTAAGTTTAAAACAAATTATTAAATTTCTTGCCTTCATTTTAATTTACTTTGTGTTTATTAAGTACGCGTAATGTAATACTCGTAAAACAATACACCTACTTAGCTGTACATTAATTTTCTTCAATACTATTCCATAGTGGCTGGTTCGTTTTGGAATCCTGGTTGTATTATCATTTCACCTGTGTTAGTAGGGCAATGTAGACTTTGACAATGTCATTAAATGACATGTGTAACCTCTGTAACGGTATAAGTGTCGTGGGTTCGATCCCTTCGCCGGATAAGAAACCTTTGTATAAATTCTACGACTTCTTTCCGGCTCTAGTTCATTGAGAGACTCCCTACCTCGAAAACCGCGTTAAGCGGGTAGCCCCAATTGTTAAAGCATAATATTATTACATAAGAAGCGAAACAGACAACGAGCGGTAGCGTTTCCTTGTATGTTGCAACATAACTGCGGTCACCAACTCGCCTGCCAAGCGTGGTGATTATGGAAAAACCCTCCCTTGGGTGGAGCCCCACTTTATTTATACGGGTTGATAATTATGTGTGTTTCTTGATTATTAGAATTAGAGACTTAATGATATCTTGGATAACTCTTATTGCTCTAACAATAAAGATCACAAAAATGACACATAGCACTTTCAAATGAATACTTAGGTATGTACGATTCCGGCGGTCTACAGTCGTCTCGATTCGGGCGGCATTTTAATGCGGTAAAGGAAATTAAATATGTACAAACAGGAATTACAGTTGATATTTCTGTCGCAGACTCCATCGAAAGACGTTCAAAACTGTCCAACGCGAGCCGTTAAGACCGAATTGTACCATAATAAGCTGAGAATAAGGCTAAGAATTGACTATAAATACAGAAGTAAGTCTTTTTTCACTTATAAAAGCTTGGCCAGCATCTACAGAGCTAGTCAGGTGAAAATAGGATTCATATGTGACTAGGTCCCACTGTAGATAATCTTTATCAATTTTCCATTGATATATGACATTTTAGTCTCACCACTGGGTAGGATTTCTTGATATGCTCCTAGATGTTTTGTGGCTGCGAATACTCTGCGAAATAATATTAGGTATTTTTAATCATATGTAATAGAATTAAAATAGATTGATTAAAATGACTTTGAGACTGTTGGGGCGGCTGTTCGTACAACCTAGATAATCTTGTATTGCATAGCACTAGAGCTCATTTTGCTATGTACATTTATCATTGCCGTGTATTGCCATCTCCAGAGAACAACTATTTGTAAATAACATTTTTGTCGATTTTAAAATGTTAATGTTAGGTTTAGTAAATACTGATGGCAAGTCGTATTGCCAAATTTATCGAAGTCACAGTGTATTTATAGAGTTTAATTCCCAAGTTATTAAGTCTATGTTTTCATACTTTTAAAACTTTTAAAAGTGTACAGCAGCTCCAAAGTGAATTTTCATACAAAAGTTTTTGAAATCAACTTACCGAGCTTTACCCGATGGATTAAAAGTTGCTAAATAAAGTTTTCTGTAAATATGACAAAGATCCTCGTCCCACTTCAGATCTTATAACTAAGGTCATACTTACATACAATTTATTTCTAAATAATGTAACTTTTTGTACTTTATAATAAATGTAAAAAAATAACTTATTTAAGACATACATCATCTTATAACTATTTCTTTATCTTGCAATTACTTACTTACATTTTTTTTTTCGGACGGACATATTTAGTTAGCCAGGAGGCTTTTGCTACTTCAGCGGGCATAAATGCGAGCAGAGCTCCAGCCTAGATAAATGGTTTAAACAGTACAAACTAAGCAACCTGCGCAAGAGGGCGTCCCCTGTGGGACTAGGACCTCGGCTCAGGGCGGTCGCTGACGGGGAGATTGAGGGATTATGGCTTTTAGTTTATTTAGGGGAGTCTTGTGCAACTATCGCTCTACTTTACAGTTCGCGGGCCTCTCGGACTTCGGGTCTACGAGGGCATCGGAAGGTTCTTAGCAAACTAAGGGTCGGGAGGGTACTTAGTGAGTGGACATTCGTACTATGGTCCGGTATTTATATAGATTGGGTGAAAAAAACTATATCTTTTATATACTTATTGGTGTTATCTTAATATAAAAGTTTACTATATAACATACCTATGGAACGCACTGCCTTTTGGAATTGCAAGAATCGGTTAAATTGTAAAAATAAAGTCTGATCACTGCAAAGCTAGCAGAGTCGTTACAGCGGTAAACTATATGAAAATGAAATGAAAATGAAAACGTTTATTGATAATGTAGACGAATCGATCGTACTTATTATAAGTCAAATACAATGATAAAAATATACAAAGACAAAAAAAACAAAAAAATCTTGACTAATTAATTAGTACTTATACATTTCAACAGTAATGTTATTAAATAGAATTTAAATCTACCAATGTGACATGTGAAAGTCGCGTATTATAAATATAATTAGAATCAACCAGCGCGGGCTGGGATTAGGTCAGAAGCATAGAACGCGTCGCGAGCCTCGCCTTGCAAGGACGACCGGACCCTATCCTAGCTTCCTACGAGTCTTTCTCTATCTACCTACGTTGTGACACCCGGAGAAGAAAGACTATAAGAAACTCCGAGATCATTCTTTTTGTCATCTTTTAAAGTCTTTGATTAATCATTTGTACATATTTTAAAGACATTTTTAGTATCTAGGTTAGTGATCCCCATACATCGATAAGTAGGTACTCGCAGCACGAAATTGCTACGGAAACAATGAAAGTTTCAAGTAAGTATCGAGTATAGGGAGCACTCCTCCAGATTTACATATTTTTTTTTTACTTTTGGTACATACCTGCAGTCTGATCAGTTGTCTTACATATAGATTAACATTTACAAATTTATAAATTACATAGCATAGACTTTTAATTTAGTTGCAAATTCGGTGTGATAGCTAAAAGGTGCCAGTCTGCCGCAATGTAACCGATGGACTCATCCGCCAAACATCTCCATCATCCATGTACTCTTTGATATTGTAATAACCTCGAGTCATAAGGACCTTTTTTACATATTTTTTGAATTTATGGTCCGGCAAAGCTGTCACATTTAAAGGAAGTTTATTATAGAATCTTATACAATTTCCAAGAAATGATTTACTTGTCTTAGATACTCTGTAAAAAGGTGTAATGAGCTTATCTTTGTTTCTAGTATTAAAATTATGAACGTCCTTCTTCTTGATGAATTTATTCATATTTTTACGGGCGTAAACTATATTTTGGTATATATATTCAGAAGGTACAGTAGGTATATTTATTTCTTTAAATAGATTACGAAGAGAATCGCGACTTCCTTTTTTATAAATACCTCGGATTGCTCTTTTTTGTAATATAAAAATAGTTTGGATATCTGCGGCCGATCCCCATAGTAGGATCCCATATGACATTACACTATGAAAGTAAGCAAAGTAAACTAACCTAGCTGTTTCTACATCAGTCATTTGTCGGATTTTCCAGACTGCATATGATGCAGAGCTAAGTTTGTCAGCTAGTCTTTCAATGTGTGGTCCCCATTGCAACTTGGAGTCCAGAGTAATTCCTAAAAATATTGTTGATGGAATTAAGTTTAATAGCTCCCCATTTAGTTCAACATTAGGAATGCTATTTAACACATTTGGTAATGAAAATCTAATACATTTAGTTTTACTTGCATTAAGAAGAAGATTATTGGCGGAGAACCATTCCGATATTAAGGTGAGTGTGCGATTTAACTCCGTAACACTTTTATCTTTTCTGTTTACATTAAATATAAGAGACGTGTCATCTGCAAATAAAACGATATCGCACTCATTCTTGACCACATTTGGAAGATCATTAATATATATTAGGAATAAAAATGGACCCAGGACAGACCCCTGTGGAACTCCTATTTTGACAGTAGAACTTTCAGAAGTTATATTATCAATAGATACTTTCTGTTCTCTATCTGTTAAATATGATGTTACAAGATCAACTGCTGAGTCAGTGAATCCGTAGTATTTTAGTTTCATAATAAGCGTGTTATGATCAACGCAATCAAACGCCTTAGAAAGGTCGCAGAAAATACCTAATGCATCCTGCGATCTCTCCCAAGCTTTAAATATAGATTCTATTAGACTGGAACCGGCATCTTGAGTAGATTGGCCTTTCGTGAACCCAAATTGTTTGTTGTTCAAAAAATTATTTAAGTTAAAGTATGCCAGCATTTGATTCAATATTATTTTTTCAAATATTTTACTTAGCGCTGGCAGTATGGAAATTGGCCTATAATTTGAAGCATTATATGAACAGCCTGCTTTAAAAATGGGAACAACCTTGCTTATTTTCATTAGGTCAGGAAATATTCCATCTCTTAAACAAGTATTAAAAATATCTGCTAGAATTGGGGCAATACTGTCAATTATTGAGTTTATTGCTTTGGTTGACATTCCCCATATATCTTCAGTGCTTTTTTGCTTGATAGTTTTAAAGACTTTTATAATATCTACCGGATCTATAAATTTAAAGCAAAACTGAGACACATCTAAAGTAACATTTTTCCTCAACAGTTCGTCAGCCATTTTCGTTGATGAGGAGAGACATTTAGTTGTTTCAAGGGGTATATCCGTAAAGTATTTATTGAAAAACTCAGCGACAGCGAGTTTATCCGAAACTAATTTATTATTTATATTTAATGTTACTGATCCATCGTTAGTCCTATTTTTACCAGTTTCCTTATTGATCATTTGCCAGGTTGCTTTTATTTTATTATCAGAAGTAGAAATTTTTTCGCTAATGTAGGCAGCTCTAGCTTGAGCACACACGTTTCTAAATATTTTTGAGTATTTACTGACATAATTTCTAAAATTGGGATCAGGTGTAAAGGACCTCATGTCATATAACTCATATAACTTGTCCCTACATTTGCGAATACTATTTGTTGCCCACATACTAAATTTTATTTTAAAATCTACATTTCTATATTTTACTTTGCATTCTTTATTGAATTCTTCACAAAGTTTATGAAGCAACATGCTGTACATATCATTTGGATTTTCATAATTATAGTTTAATGAATATAGTGCAGCATTCACATTTTTACTAAATTTTTCTAAATTATTTTGGGTCAAAGGTCTTATCCTAATTTTAATATTTTCTTTTACAATGGAATCACAAAATTTTACCAATTGGCATTTATGATCAGAGCGGACCCCAGTAATTAAGGACTTTTCCTCTACTTCAAAATTAGTAATTATGTTATCTATGCAAGTGGCTGTTGATGGTGTAATCCTAGTTGGTTCATCAAATAAACAATATAAATTAAAAGAAGTAAACAAAGATATAAAACTACATTTTTCATTTGATTGTCCCAATATATTTATATTAAAATCCCCACAGATAACTATTTTTTTGTTACTTTTAAACTTCTTAAGAATGTCTTCCATTGTGGACAAGAATAACAATAAGTCAGATGATGGGGGTCTATACACACAAAGTATTAAGTACATTTTAGTTTCTATGCATGCAGCTTCACACACTCTTTCAACGGAGAGTTGAGAAATATCTTTACGTTCTTTAAAAATAATATTGTCTTTAACTAGTATCAGTGTCCCCCCACCCTCTGCTGACACCCTATTGAACGAGCTGGCAACCCTAAAACCATTCACACCGAACCCCATCTTGTGTGCCTTCAACCATGTCTCAGTAAAACACATAAAGTCTGGGTTATATTTCTCACAAAAAAGTTCAATATCTAATATTTTGCCAGAGAAGCGGTTTATATTTTGGTGTGTTAAGGTTAAATACCTAATATGCTTCTCTTTTGTCACACTTATTGGTTTAAATTACTGACTAAATTGATCTTAGTATTATTACTAATTGTAAAATTTGTCATATTACATATGACTGTGTATATACAATATGCTAACTGTGTAGCAAAGTCATGTAAAAATAATTTTGAGATAACTACACTATCTCTAGTCAACTTACATATATAACTGTTAGTGAAACAGTTTGTGTCAAAAAATATGAATTTGTCATTATAATGACTTGTTAGGAACTGTATGTGGCTATTTAATTTATGTATGTGTTTATTAACCTCTTTTGGTACATTACCTAAGTATGGGAAGGCACACAATATTATACCTCCACAGTTTAACTGTAACATGGAGGTAAAACAATCAGTAATATCTTTCTTATTCAAGTTTTGACAATTTCCTACAAGTAAAGTTATATAAGTTTTATTACAATAAGTTTTATTTATTAGTCTATGTACTATGTCCCTATAGTTTGCTCCTGGGAAACAGAAATTACTCTGTGTGTAGCTAGGGTTGTTTCCTAGCAGCGAACCAAAACCCTTACCTGTCTTATCTGTGAATAAGATATTATGTCTTAATAGGGTGTTATTATTATTAATATTTATATTATCACTGTAAGAGGTACTTGATAATGAAGTTATACAAGTATCCACTGGTTGAAGTAAGTTGCAGGTTATTGTTTTATTATTTATTTCAATATTGTCTGTAGATATATTTTGTAAACAATTCTGTTGAACTGATTCTCTTACTAAATCTTGAATTTTACTTTTTGACATTTTATATTTATTATATATACACCCTAAGTCTGCCTCAAGGTTCTTTATATTTAAAAGTAACTTTTGAGTGTCAAATTCATAAATTTTTTTACTGTCCTCAAGTTTAATTGCATAATTATTTAATTTACTTAAAAGAGCACAGCGTTCACTTTTCAATTTATCCAGAGAAATCCACCCTAGGCTTTTTACAAAATATTTATGTTTAATATTCAAAGTTTTGTATTTTTTTAATAATTTCTTAGTTTTAATGTATTTTTTTATTTTATTGTGGCTTAAGAAGTTAACATCAGAATATTGTGTACCTAAGTTATTGCTAGTCAGTGCATTTGTCATTGTTGAATTTTTATTATGCTCTGAACTACCATAACCACAAAATTGACTAAGCTCTTCATGAAGAGTATGGTATGTATGTGAGTTATGGTAATGAATCTCTATTTCCCTTTGTCACGGCATCACACGTGAATCATCATCATCAGCCTGTTGTAGTCTACTGCTGAACATAGGCCTCCCCCATCGATTACCAGCGGGAACGATCGCTAGCGCCCTGCAACCACTGACTCCCTGCAACCTTTATGAGGTCGTCGGTCCATCGTGCAGGCGGTCGTCCTACGCTGCGCTTGCCAGTTCGTGGTCTCCACTCGAGAACCTTTCTGCTCCATCGGCCGTCAGTTCTTCGAGCAATGTTTCCTGCCCATTGCCACTTCAGCTTGCTAATCCGTTGAGATATGTCATCGACCTTCGTTCTCCAGCGGATCTATTCATTTCTGATTCGATCACGCAGGGAAACGCCGAGCATAGCTCTTTCCATAACTCGCTGAGCGACTTTGAGCTTTCTTATGAGACACACAGTAAGCACGTCTCAGCTCCATATGTCATCACTGGTAGCACACATTGATTAAAGACTTTTGTCTTCAGGCATTGAGGTATTTTGGACGAGAAGATCTCCCGAAGCTTCCAAAACGCTGCCCAGCCGAGTCGGATTCGACGATTGACCTCTTTCTATAAGTTGGTCCTACCTAGTTGGATCGTTTGACCCAGGTTTACGTATTCAGTCACAACTTCTAGAATGGAATTCAACAGCTATAGAGTTGGGCACTACATGGGCGTGAATCCATTTTGCTATTTTTTTTTTTGTGTTTGTTATGGACTGGAAAAGGTTTCTATGAAAGAAAAAAGTAAGAAAATTACGTGGAAAATGAGAAAATTTAAGAATACTTCACCACCATATTCAATTTTCTAATGTTATCTCAGCACGTTTGACAATATAAACTTTTTTAATGTAGATAATCTTACGGCGCGGCGTCAGACAATAGCATAATTGGCAGAATTCGTGCTGCTCTTAGTGCACATCACGGTTAGTTCAGAGCTATCACGCCTAATATTAAAAGCTTAAGATAGAGTTTTAGTTAAGACAGGACAACGTTTGTCGGGTCAGCTAGTATATCCCTATCCCTACTATAATATAATATTATAAATGTGAATATCCGTTTGTTTGTTACGCTTTCACGCGAAACAACTGAACCGATCATCATGAAACTTTGTACATATATTCTTGGAGGTATCAGAAGTAACATAGGATACTTTTTATAAAAAAAAGCGAACTCAGCTAGTATTTAATAAATAAAAGCTAGTATTTAATAAATAAGATTTCTTTGAAATAGTTATAGAAAATATCTATCAATACATCCTATTACAATTTCATAAACGATCCACGCACCAAAGTTCGGAAATCATAAAGTTTTGGCCTATTTCAGCCATTGAATTTTGTCCACCACCAAATACCTTCATGTATGTTAAATAATAAAAGGCTGGGGCCACCGGATACGACGGCCTCAGTAACTCATACTCGGTTCCGGCGTAAAAACGACATAGCCGGACAACGCGGGCGACGATAGCACCGTTATATGTGTGTACACTGCTTTATTTACAACTACAACGTTTCCGCGGTTTCACTCCAAGCTTGGATACTTTACAGTGAACCATCCAACCATGCAGTCAACTATTTATAAAGAACTTTATGTTAATGCTGGCCTCAGATTCTACGGAGTGCTGTAAGAGTTTGTGATTTATGAATAAGCTGTAACAAGAGCTTATTATAATACAGTCTTTGCATCTGTCTGCGCAACCTAATTGTGTAAGACTTATCTAGGGAGTTACGGGAAAGCTTGTTATATAAATTCGAAGTTATGCGTTGCAATGTTAACTTCGAATTTATATAACAATTATTTATTTCTTACAAATTAATAGTCAAGTTTCTAAACATGTCCATCCTATTCTTATCTATCCTCGACTCCTGCAAGCAACTGACCAAGCTCGCGCAAAGAGCGCTCTCTTGCGCAGGAATCAACTTACCGCAAAATCCTATAGCTGTACTAAATGATTACAGTTTTAAAAATAAGGCTTGCTTAACTTTGTCCCGGTAAAATGGCAAAAGCCTCATACTAACTATTTAAGCTCGTCCAAAAAATCCTTATCCTAATAAATAGAAATTAGTTAGCCAAATAAATAGAATACTTACCTAATAGTATTTTTATCTAGTTCCGTATGCATATTGTAAATAAAGTTAGGCTGTAGATTCTAACGACCTGTCTGTCTCAGCGTCACGTAAATCTATAGCCTCCAGCATTATTACTGTCTTCCGTTGTAAGTATATGAGAGCCTGTAGAAAATTATTTACTTGAATACGTGCTCCAAGTAACTAAGGTATCTTTACTATTCATAATAATCCCTTAAGTATTATAATAGTTTAACCTAAAAACTAGTAATTAGTAAAATGAGGAGGAGCAATCGCATTCCAATCTAAAAAAATATAACAAAACGATATTAGAATGTCTTAAAATTATATGCCTACATTTTAAAATACTTTACGGTCTAAATCTCGATTTTTGGAGGTAAGTAACAACTTACCTCCAAAAATCGAGATTTAGACCGCCAGCAGTCTAAATTTATGACTTTCTTGCCAGTTCTTCTCAGAGTTGCCACGTCCAGAACTGGTGATAGTACAGAAAAATTACGCATCATAAGATCGATTCAACATATATTAAATGTGTCTATATAAATGAAGATATTTTTGAATTTGAGTTTGAGATTACTAATTTAAAAAAAAAATGAATAACTGTAGGTATATAATATCAGCTAAAGTAACGTAACAAAATCTATATGATTGATAAAATGATCAACAACTTTCAAGTTTAATTAGTAAAGTCCTTAACAATGTTATGTATAGTGTGCCAATTATATCACTAGAAATTTCATAAAGGGCATAAGTAATAAGTACAAGAATTTGATTGTTCATGCTAGAATTGATTCATTAAATTATCATATACGAAATTCGATAACTGTCCAAAATAACAAAAACGACCGACGAAAATTCAAAGACAATCCGAAATAAAAGCACTAGCACGACAAAGTTTTGCACTTCACTATCCGGAATTAAAAACAGGCATTAATACAAAACTAAATTTCCGTAAAGAAGAAATATGTGTCACGTCTCTACAGTATTCTGTTAGTCGGTGTCAATGAAGCACGTGCAGGTAGGGTTACCAAAAAGATAATTGAAAAGTCCTGAAAAAATCCCATATATGTACACGGGTAGGATATGTAATTTAACCGGTAACCAAAATTGGTAACGGTTTAGCTAAATATAACAAATCGATTCGTGTATAGCAGCATATTCTGTTCGGTGCAAAATGGAATATCCAACCACAATCCCGATTGGGACCATAGAATCCCAAAATCTCAGAAGAAATTATAAAATCTGTGACATAAGTATACGATAAAAATGAGTTGCTCTAAGTTAACCTTTGAAATTAGTTCAAAAGTTTACGAGACTTTCAAATAACCTTACTGAGTTTTTGACAGTCTTATAAGTTGTAAAATAAAAATGACGATTCGACAAAATTTTTTAACTTAAAACTAATTTACATGCTTTGTGGGTACGGCTATGCAACATGAACCTTAGTAAACAACACCATCTATTCTATACCTCGTTTTGTAGTAAAAAAAAAAAAAAAAATTAATATCTTCATAGGATAGATGAATTATGAGTCCTGAAACATGGTAACCCTGCAGGTCGAGTGCCGCTGCACCATGCGCCGACACGGCATGCGTGACCTCGCACACATCAGCTTTTTCTCAAGAACTGCTGAAAATCTCGAGTGCACGGGTAAACGTACACGGCTAAGCAATCACTTACACGGTTATATCGCCCGAAAGATTCGTGCGGCCCATGCCAAATAGTTGTCCTTGTTAGTGCTCTTACACGAGTCGGCAAATACTTACATATACATCTTCATAGTATAAATATAAAATGGAATATGAAAAATAAAAATGGCTGGTTACATGATGATGTTTTTGCTCACCAAGTATTTTTATTTTTCATCACTCTTATGGTCTTTTTGTGAGCTTTTCTAGTAATAATAGTAAATACCATAATACGTTGACGATACATACATACCTACAGTTAAATTAGATAGCTACTAAATATTATACTTACAAAAATTAGGCTAGCAAGAAAAGTACAGTAAAATTTAATAAATGATTTTTATAAAATATTATTAGCAAATAATAAAATAAGCAACGAAGTCAGTATCTCAGTAGCATGGAAATAATTACGTGGAAATTTTATTGAGTAGGTACTTTAATATATTTTACTCCCGACAAACCATGTACCTAAAGTAAAAAGTTAACCTACGTGGGTATTTACTTTGGAGGATTTCTTCCAGCGTATTATTAAAACACGGATTTTATACGTTATCATTTCGCAAAACTGAAGGAATTCGATTTATTTCGAGGAAAGTAGAAAGTAAACATTTAATTAATTTTGCACATAATTTTTTGTTGAATTAAGATAACGAGTGAAACTACCTACACTCATTATAATAGAATAGTTACAAATTAAATTTTATTTTATTTTCGTTCTTTATTTGCCGCTGACTTTATTTCTAAACAATATATTCATTTAATTATTTTTATAACTTACATAAGATATACATAGAAATGTATATAGAAAGAGAGAAATCTGGAGCAGTTAATCAAAAATAACCAACAAAACTTTAACAAATAATTCTCATCGCCAGCATCTTCTGTTTTCACCAAAGAAATTCGAGTAAGTATTTTAATTGGTGTTGCTATCCCGCCAATTTGATGCAGTGTATTTGCGAAAGTACAAAATTTCAAAGAATTTCTCCCTCGCGGCCTTAAAAAGCAAAAGAGAAAAACGCTCATTCTAGAACACTGCAGCGAGCGCTGCAAATTAGCGTAGACTACATTTAAGGGTGTTCGTATCACAACGTTAATGTATTGAATGCACTAATGTATAAACTGGAAAACTTAAAACAGCCACAAGTGCACATGTGTTGAGTGCAGACTTATGTCTATCGAATAATACTTAAAGCGAATTCACCGGTACCTAGTATTATGTACTTATAGTATAACACCGTCATACGTCAAAACAGGACGTGAGACGAATTTATTGCGAGAATTAACGGGAAAATCATCCACACAGACCCGTTGGAATTTAATGTTTTCAAAGCAACAAGAGCGCACTAACAAGCTACGGAAGCTGGTAGATTCGTGACGTTTTCAACTAATTATTTTAATTAATTTGAGGCAAGGTGAGGGTGGTTCCGCCCGCGCTGCGTAGACGGTGCCCTCGGCGGTACCTCCGGGCTTCCCGCACGTTCGCACCGCGCGGCGCGCCCCGCATGCCACTCACACAAAAACTAATTCAACTCCTAGTCCCTTTATCTAACCATTACCACTTTGTGATCCAGCAATGCGATTACTGCGGTTAAACTTGCTCACACACAGCCCAAGTCATTCAAAGTAAAAAGTAATTTAATTGATAGTTAGTACTAATTTATTACAGAAAGCTTACATCGTATCTAACCTAATTATGAAGAACTAGCAACAAAAATGATAAGTACCTATGTCATAATATTGGTATCACCAAAATCCCAAAAATCTGAAAAACAATACCCATAGAAGATTTCCTTTAAAAATATAAAAGACTTTAACATATAATTCTTGGGAGGCGAATAATAATTTAATAACCTCTCGGGATCCCCAACGAATTGTGAAAGAAGGTACCTACAGCATAAGTTAATTACACTAATGAACAAGGGAAGGTACGTTCAAAAAAATCCACCCCAAGATCACTCCAAAGTCTTTAGTACGATGTTCTTCGCGCGGTTCATTAGCGCCTTGACTCGGGACTGGGGTTACATGCCGCCGATTGAAAATCTTATCATTTTTAGCCATTTTTACTAGTTAAAATATTTAAACTACTTTCTTGTTTTAAAAAATTTGGAACAATATTTATTTTTAAACCATGCTTTTCTAATTAACCATTTAGTATATTCGAAAAAACTATTTAATTCCTTATAATAATATGTTTACCTACTGCATAACTGGGTTTTATCGTTAGGTTTACTTTCTGCAGCGCAATGTATGTCGCTTTTGTAAACAGAAAGTTTTAGCTTTCCAATTTCAGAATAAATATTTTAGCATTTTAAAAGAATACATTCAACATTTTTGAATGGTTGCGAAAACATTATACCGTATTTTGGGTAGAAGTTTGAATACAAAATAATGTCCACAAAACATTGCGAATAGAAAAATTTACCTACCGCTTATTAGTTTACCCAAAGCTGAGGATTATTTTTTTCTATGATTATATATTAAGAAACAAAGTTATATCTTTTGTTAACCATTTAAATATAAATATAAGAAGATATAATATAAATACAACAAATTACTTAAAAGTGTTTCCTAATTTAAATCAAGGTTTTTTGCTCCAGTGTTTTATGAAGGTCACTGAACATACTAAGAAATTTTAAAATCAATAACTATGAAAAAAAAACTTATGTATGTCACATATACTTTTTTACTTGTATGTACTTGCTCATGTCTGCTGTAGCTAAATTAAGACGTAAAACCAAACGACGCGCAGCAACGGTTAAAAGAGCAAAAGGCGGAATTTACTCCATGTAACCCTACACTTTAGCTAGTAGCTCCTTCATTAGTGGGCCGATGGCGGGGTCCCAAGTATAGACCACATTTTTTGTAATACTACGAAATTTTCCTTATAAATTATCACCGTGGATACCGTAATTTACTAAAACGCTGTAGAAGGCTTCACGGTTTCGTGTAACGTTGAATTCTTCTTATCCAAGTCGACATACTCGTTATATTGGTACTACCACATTATAAGTATTAAAGTTTTTTTTAGGGGAATGTTTAGCTACGAGGCTTTAGCTACTCTACGGGGCATTAGGGCAAACAGAACTCCAGAATCATTTAATAACTTAAAAACTACCAACTAAGAAACCTGCGCAAGAGGGCGTCCTCCGCCTCCTTGAAGCTTACCTCGGCTCAAGGCGGTTACTGTCTGAACGATTTCAAAATGATTCCTTTTAAATCTAAAGTAGAGTTTTGTTCTACTGTCGCTTTATTTAACAGTTCGCTCGTTACTTGAACTTCGAGTCTACGAGGGCATCGGAAGGTTTATTGCAAACTAGGGGTCGGGAGGGATCGTGGGCTCAAGTTGAATAAAGCGGCGTGCACCACACATACCAAGAACTCTAATTATTTTCCTAGCCTCATATTAAACTGGCGGAACTAATTCGTTGCAATTAATTAAAAGAAATGTTAATTCTCTAAAAAAGTTTCTCGAATGGTGGCAGAATAATTCCTTTTACATGTCAGTTCTTAATTAGAATGACCCAATAGGATTCATGAAGTATAATTGAATGAAATTTTTGATAGGACTGTAGCTAAACTTACTCAATATGCTTTTGTAACAACAAATATTATGAAAGTAAATAATACAAATGGTTGGAGAAATATTCACTTTAACTTTACAGGCTCGCTTCGATTGCATAACTAAACAACAATAGGGTGTAGCCACTGTGAATTATATATTTACGATTTTTAAAACATAGTAAGTATCCAAAAAGTCGCTTAACGATGTTTCATAAAATATTTGAAAATTCATAGATTCAAATTGAAGCGGCCGTAGCCCAATGGCTAGGGCGTCGCACTTGTAATCTTAAGGTCGCCGGTTCGAACCCACCCATTACACTACCGACGTGAACCCACTCGTAACACATTTAGCTTAGGACGAGGGGTTAACAACAATACTAGTAGAATGAAAAACTCTGCTAGTAATCTTTTTAAAAAAAGAAAAGATTTATTATTTAGTAGCATTGACCACAAGTGTAGACTAATATCTAAAAAAGATAAAAAAGACTATGTTATGTTGATAATGTAATGAATGAGTACTTCGAATAATAATATTTTCTTTATACAGGTATAAAATATTGTTTTCTAAATACACATAAGTACCAGAATAAAAATAAATTCAAACGCATGTGAAAACTTTAATAATTATAAAATAACCTTCACATTTAAATCAAAATAAAGCTAAATTCACATGACAAAAACTCACCTTATACAATTGGCCCAGTAATAATTCCATTCAAAACTGGTATAACAACAGTCGACACGGACGTGTGACGAAGGGTCGAGTAGAAAGAGTGGTGCCGTGTAATCTGTCCATCATACCATGCAAATTGAATCACGTCTCTCATCTACTCACGTGAGTGTCTGCTGTCTACAGGCACAGGTAGCACATTGAACATTCATTTAAGATTTAAATTTAATTAAACACTATGACGTAAAAGGTGTATATCAATCTTTTAAACTCAAAATGTTGTGAAAATATAGTACCTGGCTTATATAATAATAACATTTGAAATATAAAGGTTTCTAAGGTAAAAAGATTGTTGAGAAGTAAAAGATGGACGCTATAACTAACTTCAGACTCCGTTCTGATGATGAATAATAATATTCAACATCAGCCCGTATAACGCCCACTGCTGAACATGGGCCTCCTCCCGAGGAAGGGTATTTGCCAGGTAATTCTGCGGTCACCAATCCGCCTGCCAAGCGTGGTGACTAACGCTTGGCAGGCGGATTGGTGACCGCAGAACGGGCAGCAGCGTTTCCTTGTGTCTTACACAAGGATACGTTGCTGCCCGTTCCTTGATATACGATCATTATAGATGATGTTATAACAATCGGGACCAACACGGCTTAGCGTGCTTTCCGAGGCACGGAGGGTTGTCCCTCAACCAACCAGACCCGGAAATAAATCTTAGAATTTACACAAAGATTTTCTGTCCGGCGCGGCGTGGGGATCGAACCCAGGACCTCCAAGATTTAAAGCGAGCCAAATACCGCTACGCTTCGGAGGTTGTACAATGTTAATGTGCAATAACGATAATATTAAATACCAACTTTCAGCACGAATCCTTGTAGATTAGGGCATAATATAAAAATTCTAATCTACTCATGAATACAACCATTTTTTTTTCTTCACATCAAATAGTATCTCGGCCCATCGAATATATATAGACATTATTTTAGAACATCGATAAAAAAATAAATAGAAACAAATGTTACATTTATTTAACTACTTAAAATTTTACAGGGTAATAAAAAATTCGGCTTATTACTACGTGTCGGGCCTGAAGCAGTGTAAGGTTCTGCACAATATCAACATACTGTGGCAATTTTGTGTTACTTGGATGGTACACTTAGATGGTAGCATTTTTATTTTTACATACCGACCATAGTTACATCAGACCCCCCCCCCCGTCAACCCCGGAGTTTCTTTCTTCCTTTCTTCTCCGGGTTGTCCACTTAGGTAGCTAGTGAAAGGTTGCAGGTTAGCTAGGGTAGGATTCTCGCCGGCGAGGACCGCGTTGCGCCCCTACCCCTGCCCTGTAATTGAGCGCCTTTAGTCGCTGCCTGTGATCATATCCTATTTATATCTACCTTTTTTACTTCAGTGGCACCCTGGGTCGTGGTCCTAAACCCCGGTGTGTGCCACTTAGATATAATGTGACCACTTGCAATTCGGATGCGGTTTTAATTTCTTCTTATAATAATAATGATTGGTTAATTGCTGGACTACGCAATCTGTAGATTTGCTACCTACTACTGTAAGTTACCTAGTCGGATATTTTATAGAGTAAGAATTATCTGTTAGTTATGGGTTTTGTTTTTATTAATTTATCTTCTTACATTGTAATTCTGACAAGTACAAGTGTATGTAAATACCTAAGTGCTGAATAAAATCCATTATTTCATTATTTCATCCTTCTTATCCAACAAAGCATCAATATTTAGGACAGACCAGTTAAAAAGTATTCCTCTGATAAAAATTGTTTCGTTTTCTCAAAGAAAATCTACATTTTATTTTACTATTTAGACAACGTGATTAATATACCTATCTACACATACTCAGGTTCTCGGAGGTACTTTTTTTTTGTCCGGGTTGAAATGCCTTTACGCATTCCCACCGCCGCTGCAGCGAATTCGCGCGCTGGCGATGGGATATATGGGACTGGCCCTCTCCATAGCGTGGTATGCTAAACTCATACCACGAGGAGAGGACCCTACACCACTAAAACCCCCCGGATACTCCTTGGATCCGCCGTTGGCGGGGGCCGCGGGTACGCACAAGCAATCCGTCTCGGAGGTACCTAAGCCGCGGAGAGACAGGCAGACAGACTAACGTCATGAGGAGACATTCGATTTTTTTATTTTTTGTTAATTTTGGAGCCCTAAAACATCCCCAGTAAAAATACAAAAAGCCCACGCTGTTTTATTTCAATAAAATTGCATTGTGATCGAACAGCTTATTTCATTCAAAAGTTGACGATTCAACCAAATACAAATTACTTTCGGCCAAATTACTTCCTAAAAATAAACCAATATTCAACGTTGGCAATTCTATTGGTGTGGGCTTATTCAATTCCAGAGCAATGTGCAATAATCCTATTGTCGATGAAAATTACTATGCAATGCAATAATTGCAATACTGGCCTGTACCAGCGGTAAATCATTTGATTAATAGATATTAAAATCAACAATTTTGTATTTTCTGACCACGGAAGCGGAGACGGGAAATAAAGTAGACTGTCTTTGTATAAAAGAACTAGCGACCCGCTATGCTGATGTATCATACGTATAAACCATCCTCTTGAATCACTCTATCTATTAAAAGAAACCGCATCAAAAGCTGTTGCGTAGTTTTAAAGATCTAAGCATACATAGGGACCAAAAGACAGCGGCAAGTGACTGTTTTATACTATGTAGTGATTAGGTACCA
Source organism: Nycteola revayana (assembly GCA_947037095.2). NCBI lineage: Eukaryota > Metazoa > Arthropoda > Insecta > Lepidoptera > Nolidae > Nycteola > Nycteola revayana. Next base: position 5,247,757 of record OX344838.1, read on the forward strand.
ATTATTTGCGTTTTTATACTCGTGATAATTTCTCAACGAAATGTCCGATTGAAATAAAACAAAAAGTATTTTACTTCTACATAAATACCCTTGATAACATAATGCTTTATTTGGATAAGGATTAATATTACGATACACATTTGACGTAGTTTCTTTCTTCAGACGATTTAATATTTTTTATGAACATAAAAGAGGTTACTGTGACTAAACTATGATAGTTAGATATGTGCTCTTGCGGACTTTTTGTAGATCTTAATAAGACCTACAAACTCGTACTACATCATTTTGTTCTATTGTCAATAGTTTTTGCAGCGGACGCATAAATAGGTTTTCGATTTTACACCTTGGGTTATAAAATCGCAATTTTCTTACGGGTCCCTAATTTTTTGATAAAAAAAAATAAAATATAGCCTATAACCTTGCGCGATAAATGGACTATCCAACACTGAAAGAATTTTTGAATTCGGACCAGTAGTTCCTGAGATTAGCGCGTTCAAACAAACAAACTCTGCAGCTTTATAATATTAGTAGGTATAGATAAAAGAAAAGTATCATTCTATCAGCTATTATAGTAGCCATGATTTTTCGTAGTCTATTATAAAAAAATAAAATAAAAGATAAGTAAAATCACACTAGCAAAATCCATCCTCTAAACTTTCACTTTCATGAATATAATAAAGTAGGTGCAGTTAATAAAAGAAACTAATCTCATTACATTGTAGTAGTTAACAAATTCAAAGGTCAATGACGCTCTGTAAAAAATACGACTCACTTCATTTTTAGACACAAGGCTTACCTACAGTTCGTATTTGTTAGATTTCACTTCTATTATAAATGGAGTTTATCGTACAAGATGATATTAGATTATAATAATAAAAAATATCATAACAGAAAATGCTCTATAAATGTTTAACTTTTTAAGAAGGACCAAGTAGGCATTTTTGTACAGAGCTAATATAATTAGGTACATAAAGCAATATACTTATCTGGTATCCGTGTGGAATGGACGAGAATCCTATCCACAGTAGGTAAATAACTTCTTCATCACCAGCCCGCTTAAGTCTACTACTGAACATGGTCCTCTAAAATGCTTGGGCAGGCCAGAGTCATTTACGGGTATTGCCGCATATCGCAGTAAAATGGTAACTAACTTTGAGCTGATAGTTGCTGACGCCCATCCATCAGCCTACGACACCAATGAGAGGACATAGGATGCTCTATACTAAGCAGGAAACCACACGGCATTCATACTAAATATAAAAGAACATTTCTGTCAATTACAACGCAAAATCTGTAAACTGAAAAAGGTATATGTACTTCGTTTGTTAGGTTTATAACCTAATATTAATTCATGTCCACTAAAAGTTGTATGAAACTTTTCAGGGTCTACGATTTTTTTATTTTTTTTTATTAAAAAGACAACTCCCGCACTAGGGAAATAAATCCCTGTGTCGCGGGGGACTTTACAAACATTCATTTCACGGACACAAAGAACACCCAGACTCAGAACAACTATTTGTGGTTCACACAAATAAATGTCCCGGGTGGGAAAAAAACCCAGAACACCAGGTCTCAGAAGCAACTATCGTAACCACTGAGCCACCGGTGCAGTCAACAAGTCAGATTTTAAATCTATATATACGATTATATCTATACTATACTTTATATATAAAAATGAATCCCTATTTACCTTGGTCACGGCACCACGCGTGGATGGCTGGACCGATTTCGCTAATTATTTTATTGTTGTGTTCGTTATTGTAAGGAGAAGGTTCTTATGAAAGAAAAAATAAGAAAATTGCTCGCAAAATTAGAAAATTTATAAATACTTAACCACCATAGTAAACTTTCTAATGTAAAATTATAGCCCTTTTGACAATATAAAATTTTAAATGTAATCTTATGGCGTTTGACATAACATTGACAGAATGCGTGCTGCTTTTATTATATATACATCACGGCTAGTTTGGAACTATTACGCCTAATATTAAAAGTTCAATTAAATATACTTTAAGTTTAGACAAGACAACGTCTGTCGGGTCAGCTAGTAATCTATATTTTAGGAAGGTAAGTAGGTATCGCCAAATAGACAGAACTTGATGAAACAGTTCGGCTTCGACTCAAGACGAAACAAGGCAGCGTTGAATAGGTATCTACATCCGGCGATGAAAATCGGCTGCCAACTTATTCCTGTTCAGGTGCCAATGCAATGAACGGAGCTGGCGAACGGAGCACCTGCGATATGTAGTTTTTAGCTCAGCCTGTTCTGGATCAAAGCCTTAATAAGTAATTTATTTGGGTTGAGTTCGTTGCTTTACCATCCAGTCAATGTACAATTGAAACTTTATGAGTTATATCACATCTCAAATAAAAAAATATTCATCAATATTTTATTATCCTACAAAAACAGTAGGTACTTGGAACTAATTTGTGTGGACCATGAATAGTTTTTCTGAGTCTGGGTGAGCTTTGTGTCCGTGAATTATGTATTTGTAAAGTCTCCCGCAACATTAAGACATTTTCCCTTGTGCGAGAGTTGTCATTTTTACAAACAAACAAAAAAATATATACTTACATAAATATCTGTTCCAATTGCTACAACTTAAAGAGGGGGATATTCTTATTAGCAAAAGTATATTCTACATTTATAGATAAGTGAACAATAAGCGCCTCATCGTATAAGAAAAGCCTATTTCCAGCTATAGTTAGGTGTTAATTATTCAGTAGAGTTGCCCACCTATCGATGGTTTCGCTATCGATAGATGACTTCGAAAAATAGTAACAATATCGATAGTGCTATCGATAGTATCGATAATATCGATACTATCGATATCACAAATTAACTAATACTATTGATTGGAAGCAATAGTATCGATAGTATCGATACTATTACATTATAATACTATCGATAGTATCGATAGTATCAATATTTTTAAAGTAATACTATCGATATTATCGATAGTATCGTTGCATTAAATGATTAAAACTATCAATACTATCGATAGTTTGTAAAACTATCAATACTATCGATACTATCGAAAACCAACCCATATTATAGTATCGATAGTATTGCTCCTAAACACAAATTGGTAATCGATAGACTATCGATACTATTGATATGACGTCAACTATCGATAGACTATCGATAGTCTATCGATAGTCGACTATCGATAGGCAACACTATTATTCAGACTGATGGTAATCTTTCAAATGTAAACCTTAATAAATAAATACTTCATCGCCTGAAAAAAAAATTGTTGGCGCATGTTCTACAAAATTTTTAGTTGCCCTTATTATTTCTCAAATTGAATTTTTCTAATAATATAAAAATAAAATAAAAACTTGTTTTGTAAATTATGCGTTCTGTGTGAAGCAAAAACTTTGTACATCTTTTTAAGAAAATTGCGCGAACATAGCATTAACAATTTTCGAACGCTTATAGTTTATTTAGACATTCAACCATAGTGTTACGCACTAATATACTTATTATTATTTTATTTTAAAATGCTAGAAATAAAAGGCGCTGGTCTTGGTAACGTTTCTTATATAAATTTGACAAGAAAAATCAAACAAAAAAAAAAATATGACAAGTACATTAAAATTTTGAATAGACAATATGTTCAAAATAGATTCGATTCGTTACACATAGTTTAAAAAATTATTCTGCACTCCTTGCAGAATATAATGTCTTTACCTATGAAATTTCCGTGCTGCAGTACTGGCCATTGCAAATCAAAATAATTTTTGTTTGGCTAAGAATACTAATTTCAAATTAATTTTATTTTAAAAACATGTTTTTTTTTCCAAATGTAGTCATTTGTTTATTGATTAGTATTACATTTTCATCGCATTTCAATCTTTTTCGTTATCATGGATACGTTAAAAATTCGAGTAATTATGGAATATGAGTACCGTCGTGGCAGCAACGCGGCACAAGCGACACGCAACATCAACGACGTTTACGGAGCTAACACTACAAACCAACGCACCACCTGTTATTGGTTTGCTCGCTTCCGTTCTGGCAATTTCGACCTGAAAAATTAACCTCGCGGTCGTCCGAAGACTTTGGTCGACAATGACGAATTAAAAGCGATTGTGGAAGCTGATGATACACAATCTACGGCTGAATTAGCAGCAACTTTCGACGTTAGCGTCAAAACAATATTGGTCCATTTACGTCAAATTGGCAAGGTAAAAAAGCTTGACAAATGGGTGCCCCACGAACTCAATGATCGCCAGCGCGAAGTACGCATCGAGACGTGCCTTGCACTGCTCAACAGACACACAAATTAAGGAATTTTGAACCGCATTGTTACCTGCGATTAACAATGGATTCTGTTTGATGACCGCAAGCGCTCAGCAAGTTGGTTGGAACCTGGTTCAGCACCTTAACAATGCCTTAAACGAAAATTTACCCCTAGAAAAGTGATGGTCACTGTTTGGTGGTCTAGCGCCGGTGTGATTCATCACAGCTTCTTACCAAACGGGATGAGCATTACTGCAGATGTGTACTGTGAAGAACTGAACACAATGATGGAGAAGCTGGCACATATCCAACCAGCATTGGTCAATCGCTCGTCTCCGCTGCTCCTGCACGACAAACTTGGTCTGCAACTGCAAGTACTGGGGTTGGAAGTTCTCCGTCATCCGCCCTACTCACCAGACCTTGCGCCTACAGACTACTACTTTTTCCAGAATTTGGATAAATTCTTGGCGGGAAAAAAATTCAATGCCCGAGAGGCAGTACAAAATGCATTTGAAGAATTTATTGCCTCCCATCCAGCTGATTTGTTTTAAAAAGGGCATCAATAAACTGCCACTGCGTTGCCAAAGATGCATTGATTGCATGGGTGATTACTTCGATTAATACAAATAAAAAATACATGAAAAAAAATCGTTTAAATTTTTTCATACAAAACGGCAATTTCATAGGTAAAGACCTATTATTTTGTTAAACAATGGTTGACAGACTAATAGAATAACTAAAATAATTATACAGAGAATTATAAATCTAAACTATCTGCAAATATAATTTACGATTATTACGTGTATACCAAATCCATATGGACTTTATTAGTTGACAATACACGACAACTTACCTACATTTTCAATACCAAACTAATCTTCTAAACCCTTTATAGATAGCAGCCTAAGGAGTTTTCATTTCGGTCGGCTTCTCGGTGTACCCAAATCCATAAACTCGGCGGCAACACTAGTTGTACCTGTAAGGCGGACGTTGGAGTTTCATCAAGCAGCTATAGTTGGCGGAACAAAGACGGATAAGTTGGAAGCGAATAGCGGACTCAATCCGCGTTCGTATCGGAAACTGAACGAGATCTCGCTTTGTTCGTAAACAATGTGAAGCGGACAAGGTTCCCCATAAAACTTTTAAACTCAAAAATGGAGCCCGACGGGTCGACGCGAACTTTACCGGGCATCCTAAATATATTTAGTTATAGATTATTAAATGAAGTATTGAGTAGATTTTCACGTTCATGCCTGCACCAATAATCGGATTCCAATAGTTTGGAAAGGCTTATACTCAGATTAGTTTTAATCGGTGTTTATTACCTGGCTGTAGCTTGCCTCAATAGTCTAGGTAGGTCTTTAGTACATATGAGTTGAATGCATCGCTACATAGGTATGTATATGTAGGTAGTTTATAATTTGGATTGGCGACATTGGCTATAAAACATTAACTAAGATCCAATGAAACGGTATTTAATTAGGCGCCTTATGATTTACCTTCGGTTCGAATGATAATATCAATTTGTACTCCTACTTATTGCTTTGTATGTACCTATTTATAAGTTATAAGAGCGTAGCTCTTTTATATCCTCAATTTTATTTCCCAATATCTACACAAACATATTCACTTCTATGTTTAAGTGTGTTAGTTAAATTAAGAATGTTAGTGTTAGTACTCTCAATAAGCTGCTGGAAAACTTTCCGAGTTGTTCTCCAGACTCCACCTATCACAGCCAAATAAGATTATTGATTAATCTTGGCTTCCTAAGTAAGATCGGGGACCCGGGGGAAAATGAAAGGCCGGAAGGATAAGGGTGGCCATTTTTGTACACATTTACTATACTGACCTTAGTTGCCCCCATGTTAAGTGACATAGGGGTATTTGGGCCCCTATGTCACTTAACGTCAGGTGGATGGGAAATTTGCCTGGTCAGGAATATAAAAAGCCGGCCAAGTGCGAGTTGAACTCGAGCACAAAAGGTGCCGTACCATTTTCAAGTGCCTGCCTGCTGCATTTATTGATAACGAGCAAAATTACAAAAAAAAAAGTTTGTGGTATGAAAGCCCCGTTTAAACATTTTTTTTATTTTATTTTTAGTATTTGTTGTTATAGCGGCAACGGCAATACATCATTTGTGAATTTCATCTGTCAAGCTATCGAGGTTCTTGAGGTACAGATAGACAGATAGCGAAGTCTTAGTAATAGGGTCCCGTTTTTAACCTTCGGGAACGGAACCCTAAAGAATGATGTTTGGGTCACGAAATGTACGGTCCAGTAAAACAAATTGATTTTGATAGACATGCAGACCGACAAAGACATCGTTGATCCCATAATAATTCTAATTTTAGTTTTTACATTCAGAACTTATAAATAATAAAAAGTCAGTGGCTCAGTTGTATTGAATTATAAAGTTTCTTAATTGGGAAGCAGTGGCTATGTAATTAGTTTTTTCATCACTGTGACCTTTTAGAATCAAATAAACAATAGTGCATAGTACCTTGCAAATATTCGTACCTAACCAAATAAAGACAAGAGTGGAAACAAACGATCTCCTTTAAGTGAAATTAAGTGCTGGAATCGGCTTAAGAAGCGACGAAGTCATGGCCAAGCCATTAATTTCCCAGTCCCACTAATATTCGATTCTACAGAAAATTCATGTGTGCCACCGCTTAGTGGCATAGGGTTACCATCCTAGACAAGTGATATATTAATATCCTTCTCTATTTATTTTTCACGCAGAGAACATCATGCCCGAGAGGGAAACAGAATACTAACTTTACGTTTTGCAAGCTGTATTACGTTAGATGAAGGACTTAAATAAGCTTAGTTAATGATTAAGTGACTGATTATAAAGATGACAATTGAGCTCAAGTAAGTTAGACCCGTATACCAAGTATAATATCAAGCCTATTGTACCCGGCCAGCTATATATTTATAGCTAAGCGTTTTTAGGTTTAAAAGTGTTACCTTGGACAAGCGGTTTCCTTCCGCTCATCGCAATATATTTTATTCTACAACAGATTTATGAGCTCACTGAATAATTGTCGTCTTTATTATCAAACTCACTTATTCATTTAACTTAGCTTAGTAAAGTCGGAATAAAATCATTGCGTCTCAGTAGGTACCTCCTAACTCTCGATTAAAGCTTTTATCGGAGGACTGATTAAGTGTCGAGGGCAGGATGGATTTATTGTAAAAGTTGGCCGTTCGCTGAGGTTAGTGATTCAAGCCCGCACACTTTAGTCGAATAATTGTCTACGTGATCGGAATCGAGGCTTCCTACCGCCTTTAATAAGATCAGATAAAGAGCTCACGACGTGCAGGTGTGTGCGCGGATCTGTTCACCATCCGCTGGCTTAATATTCCTCCCTTAAATTATGCTCAAACACTAAATTTTCTCCTAGCTGAAAGAAACTATCTACTAACTAATGAAAGCAAATAAAATCGCATCACGGAAAGCAAGTTGGGCGAGGCGAGTCGACGGTCGTACCGTACGGATTTCTGGGACAACATTCACTGAATAGTTTAGGTCTACTATTGATAGACGTTTGGACTTAGATGAATGGGCACAATATTGTTTTACCTTATAAAGATACAACGGATTCTGTTGAAATTGAGGTTTTCCGGTAGATCTAAGTATCTGCTTATCTTCTCGTTGGTATCTAGTAAAATATAAGCCTACAAATAAATAGCCGGTATAATCAAGTTTCTGACCAATAAGTTATATTTGTACTATCTTTGTACGGACATGTTTTTTTGTGAAGAAAAAAAATATTATGTACCCACTTTTACTCCTAAATAGTCCCTATTCGATAGGATGGTTTGACGGGTATTCTCTTGTTTCCATAAACTCATTTGTAATATTATTGTTTGCCATAATGTTCCTCGCTCATAAAATTTTCTTGCACTATTATCATTTATACTAATAACGCTTGCCTTAACAACTCAACAGTGATAACTTTTATTTGCCATAAAATTACTTTCTACAGCAACATATATCATAATAATTAGTTTCCATAAGTAACACATCTCATAATCGACTCTTGACATAATCAAATTTTGATATAATTATGAAAATAATACATAATATTGTTAGGTCGAAATTAATTATCGTTAACACCCCGACTCAGTGCAATCCGACTCGGATAGGTTAGGTTCGGAGCTCCCGCCTTAGTATTCGTGGTTTTTTTTTTTAAACCACCCAGGAGTAGGAGCCCCGCGGAGCGGGGCTCCGTCGAGCTTAGATAGTAGACGCCATATGAGATTTAGTTTCATTTGAAAATAGAAAAATTGCAGGCGCTTGTACTAAATTATCTTTATTTATATTATGGTGAATAAAAGTTATGGAAAATGGCATTATTGAAAACGAAAATTTTAGCAAATGCATTTATGGATTTAAATTATTATGCCACTTGATCGATTATGACCAATGGAATTAGTGAAAGTCATTTTATGTCATTTTACGATTATGGCAACTGAAGCGTTATTTCTAAAGAAATTATGGCAAATACCAGTATGGCATATGAAATTATGGTATTTTAAATTATGACAAACATTAGTAAACCGGTTTGACGACATGACTGAAGAGTAGGATAGTATATATATTATGGCTAATAGCCGAAGTGCGGCTACACCTAGGTTTAGCCGGCTACATGCGGTTAAACTTAGATCAACCTCAATAAGTCCCTGTTCAACTCCATTGCTTTAGGTTTAGGTTATTTTTTTTTAACCACCCCAACATCTTTTTGTCTCGTGCATAGGTATTGTTTATTTAATTAAAACCTAGTTCTAACCGAAGATAAGTAGGATAGGTACATCTAAGTTTAACCGCATGTGGTCGGCTGCACCTAGTTGTAGCCGGCTAAACCTAGGTGTAGCCGCACTTCGGCTATTAGCCGTAACATATACATACAATTGATTTGGTTCTTTAAACAAGTAGGGTCTGACCAAAGCTTCGATTTCGGCCAAAACCACTACATACAACACGTGTGAGCTGTACGGAAGTAATATATGAATTAAACTAGTTATATTTTCGTACACTAAGCATCTACATGCTTCATAGGTTAACGAGGTACATTTTTGAATGTTGTGTATAAGAGAATCGTAAATAATAAATAAGCAATTCCACTTCCCATCGTCCCTTCCCAAACGAAGCAATTGACTGATGGTCGGAGGACTTTACTTCCCCTATGCAATGTGGACGATGCCGAATGTAATAGCTTGTCTAAAACATACGACATTTGGCAACTCTCTAATGAAAGACTAAAATTCTCAATGTTTGGATGTAAACAAATAATATTAATTATAGTTTATGATAGGTATCAACAATTAGGCACCTATTTATCTATCGGATATCTATTTATATGAGTATTCTCAGTTCTATGTTCCTTTAGGTAAAGGTAGGTAGTAAAAGAACTTAAAAATTATAATATAGTTACCAATGTTGCCAATACGTTAATGAAATTGAAATGTAAAACCGAACAAAATGTTCCGTTCCTTTAATTCATCGGTATACTTACCCCGGGGTGTAAGTATCAATAGGTCTTAAATAAATAATCAGAAACAAGGACGGAAGGGCCTAAGTACGGGACATTAACAAGGGTCCAGTCCAATTTTCGTGCTGTCCGCGTTGATATATTAGGGCCCGAAGTGAAGCCGTTGCCCAGTGCGTCCACCGAGGACACAACTCATTTACTTTTTTCACCAGATACCGAAAACAATAATTGCGTCGCGATAGCTATGAGATGAATCGAACTGTTGTAAGTTTCTATGAATGGAATAGTTTGCTTCTAAGTTTATTATCTTGTCGGTTATTATTGTTATAACAAGAAAAAGGTTGTTTTTTTTAAACAAAGATTAACAAAAGTTTTTTATGCATTAGGGGAATAAGAAGTATTCATGTCCTACCTAATAGCGATTGTATATTAATGATACCTTTGTTTAAATAACAAATAATATATTATTATATTCTTTAGGCTTGTTAAGTCTATATCAGTGAACATTACCTGATGATGAACTGACTGACGAAATAATTGCTACTCATCTATATATGTATAGGTATGATCACGTACAAAAGCTCACTCAAGGGGCTAAGTGCGGAAATTCAATTACCCCGCTAACTATGTCGCTGCTTGAAAACTAAAGAACCTCAAGTCAAAAACAAATGAAATGCAAAAATCGTGCCAATTGTAGCATTGGCACATTTTTTGCATTTTACTTCATTTCTATTTGTGGCTCTTTTGTTTTTAAGCTAAAAAAATACTTAAAAAAATATATAAATTTAACAAAAAAGTGTTAAGCTTTCTCTGTGGCTGTCAGACATATGTAAGTAAATACACTTAGCCATTTTATTCTTACAATGCCGTGTATAAGGTAGAGATAGAGCTACCATAAATCTTGCAAGATAGATGGCTATTGTAGCCCATTACTAAAAAAGCCAGAGAACTTCTCACGTACAGCGCAATATAAACTTTAAAGAACCACAAGAACCCAAAACAAAAACTGTTTCCGCTGACTAACACGAACGAAGCACGAAGTGATTACGACCCGTGGTTCTCTGCGCAGTAAAATGAGGTGAAATTGTTATTTCCCCTTACTCAAAAGGACTACTTATAGTACGGTTCTATGTATATTCAAATATTGGTGGGCAAATCGGGTCTTTTGCTTGCCAATAGATAACGTTTAGGATGGATTACTGCTAACAATGTAGGAATGGCATATCGATACCAGAAGTATCAATTAATGTAAGGGACAAATCACGGTTTTTCAGGAGAGCCAAAAAAATATTTTATTTTTTTTAATCTGTCTATAACTTTTTACTGTCTGCTCCAATTTTAATTGTATCTTGAGCAAAGTTTCTTAGAATTAGCTCTTCTTTCATGCTATCAACGAAAGATTTAGTCATGCCCAGTGGTTTAAAATATAGCATGTCCCTTACTTTAAAAAAATATGTTTAGTTGTGCCTTACATTACTAATATTTTATGTGTAACCCGTTGAGCGTAATGTAAGCAGCAAGAGAAATAGAAAATTATACGTAATTCTATTGTAAAGGACTTTTACAGTGTTGCCATTCAATGTAACTGTAGATTATCTACCAAAATTGATGGTATTTTAACACAAGTTCTTTGCATGATCAATGTTGTTATGAATCAACATTAATAATTCAAAGCAAATCTACACGTTAGTTTCAGGTTTTATAGCTTAGCTATCACAGATTACTTTAGTTGTATTGTTTTCTATAGACCAGAATTACACTAAGAACATGTCACGTCGCGTCGCATCGGGTGTTCATAGTGTGATTCTGGCCTATAGAAAACAATACGACTAAACTAATCTGTGATTCACATTTGATTCGACTCAACACGCGTCGCGTTGCATCAGGTCACGTCGCGTTTTAAGAATATGTTACCGCCTTTATTCCTCATTTATATTTATAAATGCTCATTCTAAAGTGTTGAATGGACAGTGTGTACTATTCGTATATGACATTTCCCTTATCACTTTATGTCACAATAATAATAACGAACTTGAACACACTCTCAACAACACAATATCTTGGATGTTATGCTTACGCTTATTTCTGGCTCACTTATGGAATCATATTATATTATATAGCACAGATGCACCCACAATCTTCATAGCACAGAAAAAACTAATTCGTATCCTTGTCCATATGGATAGCACAGAATCATGTAAGCCTCATTTTATCAAACATATTATTTTAACTTTACCATCTATTTAAATATTAGAAACATGTAAATTTGTTAAAAAACACTCAAAACTTTTTACGACTGTCTAAGACAAAAATTTAAAATACTCTTTAAGAAATAAAGGTAAATTAAATATACCATTATACCCATAATACATCTCAATTAAATTTACATGCAACCAGTCCGTAAGCCATGTACTTATATATAAAAATATTTAATAAGTTACCAAAAATCATCAGAAAATAAACCAAAATAGAGATATTAAAAAAAAACTTAAAACTCTGCTGATTAGCAAATCCCATTACAGCGTACATAAATATTAGTAATACAACATAAAATAGAAACATTTTGAGACCTAATGTACATATACACTACCATGGAAGCAATAAAGATTTAAATTTGAATGTACTTAAACGAAAAACCGATGAAAACATGGAATATGAATTGTGTGAAAGATGATTAGTATGATGGCAGTGAAAATAGAAATGATGAATAGAAGGAACGAATGGATGTATGGAAAGAAGATCGAATAAGAGGTGCATGAACCGTTGTAAGATGAATAAATAAATATAAATGGTATGAATATTAATATAAGAAATATACATATTGTTGCGCCGATTACCATACTAATTAATGTAAGGGAATAATAATAAAAAAAACTCTAATCATTAATTAATGTAAGGAACATGTTATTGAAATTGTCTGATTTAAGGTTTAAGGTAAGAGCGTAAATTATTTAATACTATGACTTACTTTATTTTTCTGAGAAGAAAAAATTATGATGACTGTTAAATCATTTATTTTGTCATAAATCGTTTTACGCAGTTCAAAAATTTGTACTGTAAGGGAAATTTTCTTAACGATAGAGAAATGTTAATAATATCCATAGAGAGAGCGGGAAATTCTGAATCCAATGATGTATATAACTCATTTTTGCCAAAATGTCCCTTACGTTAATTGATACTTCTGGTATCGATATTTTAATAACTATTTGGAAATGAAACATACGTATAGATATTATAATATACCCAAGTAGGTAACTATATAAAATAATCTGGCATAGTTAGTTTCGTTAGGTTTGAAAAAAATCGTTTTTTTTACGATAATAGAACATCTTTTACTGTCAACCAAGCAAACAAATTAACATTAAAAATAAACAGTTGTAGGGGATCTATATTTTTAGATAGGATATTTTACCTATATATTTTAGATCCATAAATAAATCTATTATTATTTTGAATAATAAATATATAAACGCAAAAAATAGAAAAAAATATGTTATCGTCACAACTGAAATCCAACAATTCTAACTGAAATAGAATAGTGCTATAACAATTGACGGCTGAACAATTTTTAATTGAAAATAGATAACAGTGATCCAGATTAAACTAGCTTTCACGTAAAATACCGCGCATTGGTACCGATCCAATCGTTTGAATTGATATATGTTACGGCTAATAGCCGAAGTGCGGCTACACCTAGGTTTAGCCGGCTACAACTAGGTGCAGCAAACCACATGCGGTTAAACTTAGATGTACCTATCCTACTTATCTTCGGTTAGAACTAGGTTTTAATTAAATAAACAATACCTATGCACGACACAAAAAGATGTTGGGATGGTTAAAAAAAAAAAAAAACCTAAACCTAAACTAATGTAGTTGAACAGGGACTTATTGAGGTTGATCTAAGTTTAACCGCATGTAGCCGGCTAAACCTAGGTGTAGCCGCACTTCGGCTATTAGCCGTAACATATATATACAACTATAGACTAGAAACGTTATAATGCAAATAGGTACATACTATGGTGGTACGGGTAGGTAAATAATGTCGTAACACTTACAGTTTTTGTTTGTTCACATTTAATTTGGATAAACACCGTACAAAGACCATATATGTAATTACAGTAGAAAACGCAGTTGGTAGGCAAAGAATAAACAGGAACAGAATAAATGGGTACAATACAAACACACACAGAAGCAGGAAATAAAGGAGAAATAACAAAGCGAGTGGTTTTAGCCATGCAAATAGATTAGCAGCAAAATTCGTGCACTTCGCGTGAAGGTAAAGACAGCTCTGACAGGTGAGCCGGCGCGGCGCTAGCGTCGCGGATGCGCCGCGGTGTACTGGTCGATAAATTACATCGACACTTGTCGATACGAGTCGGATCGATCGACTTACTGGAAAGTTATAAAATAAAACATATTATAAGATATATTAAATATTTGTAGGTGTATATTACGTGTAGCCTGTAAATGTTTAATATAAATAAATGTATATAATATTAAGGTAGCCTACACCACCCCCCTCCAGAGACCGTCATGGGCGATAAAAAGTGTTAAATTTTACTCGACGACCAGAACGGGTAACATAATTATCTGGAGTTTGCGGAATTGGTGTCTCATTTATATTAGGTGACAGTATGAACGCGGGTTTGATGCGATCGATAGAAACAGTCACTTCTTTGTTATTATGGAGTATTTTAAAAACTTTATCACCCCTAACGAGAACTTTATGAGGCCCAGAATAAGATGGTGTAAGGGAGCCCCGCAACGCATCTTCACGGAGAAAGATGTGCTCACACGTTTCTAGTTCCTTAAATATAAAGACACCAGGTTTGCAGTGGCGAGAGGCAGGAACTGGTCGCAGTTCTTTGGCAACGCTTCTCAGCCTAGTTGTAAACTCGGAAACATCCGTGGTACCACTTACCAATGGTTCAAAGAACTCACCAGGAAGCCGTAGTGGTTCACCGTAAACCAATTCTGCCGAAGAACTTTGAAGGTCTTCCTTGAAAGCTGTCCTAATGCCCAGCAAAACCCATGGTAATGATTCTGTCCACTTATAGTTTTCGTGGCATACTATAGCGGCTTTGAGCTGGCGATGAAACCGCTCGACCAAGCCGTTACAGGCGGGGTGGTATGCTGTAGTTCTCCTATGTTCAAAACCGATTATCTTGGATAGACATTGAAACAGGGCTGATTCAAACTGTCGACCCCTGTCTGTGGTTATGTCTGTTGGGCAGCCAAATCGAGATATCCAGCATGATAGTAAAGCTTTAGCTACCGTTTCTGCTGTGATATCTGCAATTGGCACTGCTTCCGGCCAACGGGTAAAACGGTCAATGGCTGTCAAGCAATACTTATATCCCTCAGATACCGGCATCATTTACCGCAGCAACCTTCGGTGATGATGAGGCAAGATCGTTGACCCTATCAGCCAAATCCGCGAGGTCTTCAAGTGATGCAGTAGATGGTTGACCCGCAAGGACTGTCTGGACACCATGAGGAAGACGGCTTGTCCAAATCGTTTTCAGGAAGTCATCTGGTACATCACTTCCTGCAAGACTTTTCAGGTGGCGGTGAAATTGCGAGGGTTTGCGGTCCCCGAGTTCTTCATGCATCAGTAACTGCTGGATCTTCTTCTCCTTGGAAGCGCTGAGCCGTTTGGTTAACTCTGCTTTGAGTTTCTCATACTTGTTAGTAGCGGGCTGGTTGACTAGAATATCCTTTACTTCTCTGGCATAGGTATTATCTATGTGACCAATAACGTAATTAAATTTGGTTGCGTCATTGGTGATACCTGCTATTGCGAATTGTCCTTCGACTTGCGCAAACCAGATTTCGGGTTCTTCAGGCCAAAAAGGTGGTACTCGAACGCCGACTTTGAACACTTGACTGGTATCCGATATCGACATCTGTGTCCCATCACTAGTGCCGGGTTGCAACAATGGCGGTGCCTGACCGCGTGGCTCCGATTCACTATCCTTTCCCATGTTCTTGAGTGGGGTCACCAGTATGGTGGTACGGGTAGGTAAATAATGTCGTAACACTTACAGTTTTTGTTTGTTCACATTTAATTTGGATAAACACCGTACAAAGACCATATATGTAATTACAGTAGAAAACGCAGTTGGTAGGCAAAGAATAAACAGGAACAGAATAAATGGGTACAATACAAACACACACGGAAGCAGGAAATAAAGGAGAAATAACAAAGCGAGTGGTTTTAGCCATGCAAATAGATTAGCAGCAAAATTCGTGCACTTCGCGTGAAGGTAAAGACAGCTCTGACAGGTGAGCCGGCGCGGCGCTAGCGTCGCGGATGCGCCGCGGTGTACTGGTCGATAAATTACATCGACACTTGTCGATACGAGTCGGATCGATCGACTTACTGGAAAGTTATAAAATAAAACATATTATAAGATATATTAAATATTTGTAGGTGTATATTACGTGTAGCCTGTAAATGTTTAATATAAATAAATGTATATAATATTAAGGTAGCCTACAATACTATACGGAGTATTCCGTAACCGACAACCTCCGAAAACCGACAAGTGTAGCGGTATTTGGCTCGCTTTAACTCTCTGAGGTCGTGGGTTCGATTCCCACGCCGGACAAGAAATCTTTGTGTAAATTCTAAGATTTCTTTCCGGGTCCCGATTGTTATAACATCATCTATAACAAGCGTATACCGGGGAACGGGCAGCAGCGTTTCCCTGTGTATTAAAACATAATACTGCGGTCACCAATCCGCCTGCCGCCAAGCGTGGTGACTATGGCAAAACCCTCCCTCGGGAGGAGGCCCATGTTCAGCAGTGGACGTTTTACGGGCTGATGATGATAAGGATGATACGGAGTATTTATTTTTGCTACACTCTTTATGGAGAAGTGTAGTACTAAGTAGGTATTTAAACATTCAACTATACATCTTTACTAATATTCTAAATGCGAAAGTTTTTATATAAATTTAAAAAGCAGGTATTTGTTATTTAATCATGTCAAAACAGCTAAAAGGAGCTTGATTAAATATGGTACAGGGACAGATTAAAACTGTAGGTAATTTGAGTATAGGCTTCCGTGGGAGGCTCCCATAGTATTTGTCACAAATTTTTACAATTACTTAGGTAAACGTAAAGGATTTTTAATAAGAACTTTGTTTAGTAAAGTCAAAATTAAGCAAAAAATTTATATCTATCATCTAAATTTTTTGCTTTATTTTGACTGATTTAAATTTTTTATTGTATTAAAAGCGGAAATAATAGAAAGGTATCTGATATGTCCACCACGGCGGTTACAAATTTACTTTTTAACAAAATGGAGGATTTATTTCATTCATCACTATAAGTATCTACTATCATCAAAAATATATCTCTGTCACTGTTTCTCTAATCATGTTCTTCGTACCTTCTCCGTCATGGCGAGGCCATGGGTGGTCGTCATTATGAATTAATTATATATATAAATATAATTATACTCAAAATATTTAATTCACACAATATTTTAGATGCACTACCGCCCCCAACGAAAAGCCCCAGCGCCCGCTAGTGGACCGTGCGCTCCTTTGATCGTTGGTAAAAACTAAAAACTATATGAATATCTATTCGGCGCTTTTTGAGCTAGCAGCATACACTTTATTACACTAGCAAAGGAATATTTAATTTTATTATATGTAGTACCAAGCCATAGTAACACATTTAGGTATAAAGCAATTTAAATGAGTAGTTTAAGTAGGTGCACAATCAGAGCTTTAAATTATATAAGTTTATATTGATTGCTCTTCTCACAAAATAAATACTGTGCTCCGTTTTACGTCAATTATTCAATACACAGACTACATCTCAAGTATTCTTCCTTCAAAACAAACAAAGACCGAACAAAGATCATTTATGAGTTTTCGCAAAACAAAAAGTACAACGTCTAACACAGAATTTCAGTCTCAGCAAGCCAACAAGTTACGAACGTAGCCGGCGCGGTGTTTTAAAAATTCAGTGTGTACCCACCCGCCACGCTTGCATTTTTCGAGAGTACTAAAGTCTGCTTCGTTTATATTAAAGACCTCTATCTATTCGTTTTATCCGCCCCGAAATATGCTTTCACTCTCGTCGGCTCTTCATCTCGTAAAAGCCGCTTACTTCCATCTACATTACCCGTTCGCGAAGAAAAATCTCACAGGTGATACGTATAGCGTCTCAATGTACATAGTATCATAATTTAAGGGAAACAATTTAATAATAATAGCGGTTATATATTTTTTTTTATTGTTATGTCACACCTATTTATTGTAGCTGGATCTTTAATTCCTTTTTTAATGAACTGCTGTGTTTTCGTATTCATTGAAATTTTAGCCTTTCTATAGAAAATTGTACATCATAAAATTGAACATCGCACATAGGAGTATTACAGGTAAAAAACCGGACATAATAGAAAAATGCAAAATTAGTCTAATGTTACCCAAACCACATTTTTTTTTACCAGCGATAACCGGTTTATTAAAAGGTACCTACCTGCCCCACCCCAGTCCGCGCGCCCGTCCTCAATGTCAGTCGGAATACAGCCGTTGTATTAACTACACGTCTTTACTCTTGGCAATCTCTTTTGTGTTACTCAGTTTCTAAGTCAAAACGTGATTTTGTGGCAAACAACTGCAGAAAAACAACTTGAACAAGAAAATGGAAGGTTAGTATTACATATTAAAGTATATTTCATTAATTTTAATCTATATTTTCCATCTTTTATGGTCATTAGTAGAGGACACTGTTTACTACCCATTTTTTTAATAAAATTTGAGACATATTCGTGTTTTTGTTCATGTGTCGCGTATAGTCCTGTCAGAGTTTTAATATGTGCATTAACTTTAGGGTCTCAGTAAGGGAACTCAAGAAAAAAATCGGTCCCCAACGCACCCCTTAATATTTTATTGTACATCAAAGTAAACGAGTAAAAATTCTCAAAATTGGTTTCGTACCATTATTTGATTTCTTTGTTACAGATATCTCGGAAAGAGTGAAAAAATTTACCAGAATAGAATTATATATCATCCTTAAAGCATTTAAAGGTAGAAAAATTCAAGAAAAAAATTTAATGTTGGAAGAAAAACTTCTAACTTTGACTTCGTGTCCACCCGAAGAAAGGGGTGTTCTTGCTCGTTCTTTAAAATATTTCAAGTCTAGTTTTAAAGAAAAATGGACGGCCGCACATAGCACTGATGAAAGATTTATAAAAAATAACAAAGAATGGCTGGAAACATCAATTGAACTACCTGCGTGGTTCCACAAAGCAGGGCGCCAAAGGCGCAAAGATTTAAGCGAGCAAGGACCTATTGACGAATTAACATGGGAATATCGATGCGTCTAAAATCATGAAAGAGATTACGTCAACGCCCACTAGAGCCAAAAAATTTCGAAGCATGATATCGTCAGCAAATAAAGAGAATAATCTACAAGCGTTGCTGGATCATACGGTTTCGCGACTGGTTATGTATTTGAAAGAAGTAGTTGAAACATTAACTGACTTCGAAAAGCAACATCTGACTTTAATATCCAAGTGAGGCTGTGATGGGTCACATCAAACACAATACAAGCAAACATTTACAAATGTTGGTAATGATGACTCTAATATCTTTTTGAGTTCCCTGGTGCCTGTGAGATTAGTTGTTATATGTAATGGAGAGACAAAAAAAACGGTATGGCAAAATCCAGTTCCATCTTCGGTAAGCTTTGAATATGTTAGTGCCAGCTACATCTAATTCTGAGTGCACGGATGACGATGATGGTGAAGATACGGATGACGAAGATGGTGAAGATCACATCACTGACCAAGAGTGTAGCAATTCCGATTGATTCGGCATCCAATAACTAGAGCCGTACAGTTTCTTAGATTTAATATTTGACAATAATATATTGTATTTTTTTAATTTTTGTAATATATACCTAATTTTGACGAAATATTGTCTTTTATTATACAATAAATGAAAATAATACAAAAAATAATTTTGTCCGGGTTTTTGCTTGGAATACTCCTATGTGCATCGTTTTGGTTATTATTTAGCAAGAATTATGGTAGAAGATTAGTATTTGAAAGAAATTCTTAAGGCATTTTATTTTTTCAGGTTTCTATATAAGGAAGTCACTCCTTAATTTAAATAGGTTACTTTTGTAGTATGCCAGCTAGTTAAATAATTTATATTTATATCTAAGCCTAACGTCACTCGAATTACATGATTTTCGAGCCGTGTCCTAAAGTGTTTTATATAAAACTAGCTGACCCGACAGATGTTGTCTTATCGTAAATATGAGTAATGAATTCGAATTG
The DNA here is from genome assembly GCA_947037095.2 of Nycteola revayana. Classification (NCBI taxonomy): domain Eukaryota; kingdom Metazoa; phylum Arthropoda; class Insecta; order Lepidoptera; family Nolidae; genus Nycteola; species Nycteola revayana. Next base: position 5,267,806 of record OX344838.1, read on the forward strand.
ATATTAATAATTCCGTCCGAAGCAACTGTTTTAAACGATATTAATTTTTTTACATGCTCTTTGACGATATTTGCAAAACGCATTCTAAGTTTTTTTTTTTACATTTTAATTTTTTACATTACATTAAAAAAGTTTGTAGCGTCAAAAGCGCTAAGGTTTCATTAGAACATTGAATATGGTGGTCAAGTATGCTTAAGTTTTCTAATTTGCCGCGCATTTTTTTCATCAGAAAGGTTCTTATGACAAAATTGCGCCTGACAATAACAAACAAAACAAAAAAAGAATTAGCGAAATCGGTCTCGGTCCCTAAGGGAAATAGGGAAGCTAACAAAACTAAAAAAAAAATATATCGCTGAACATCTAGGTTTATCATCAAACCTCATCAATGAATTACATAGTCATATTAATAAGTACCTACTAACTTACCCAGAATGTGTCATTTCCAAAAATACGAACTCCATCGAATTGCACTTAGTTACTATAATAGTAGCATTATGGTAAGACAAACATCATTAAGGGGTCCAAATAGCTAGTTCCGGGCAATTTATGTAAACTTAGTCTAAAGTTTCCCAGGAACACTTTACTTGGGATCAGTTTAATGATAGCTATCTAATGTATCGTGATTCTTGATGGTTAGTATATTCAACCTAAACTTAGTTGTTAATAGCTCTTGATTCATGAGATTTACGATTGATAGGTACCTAAATACTCATAAGAGTCACTCATACTAACTTTTTTTTTAATTTAATTAGTAGATTCTCGTGCGCTGTTAGCCCCGCGTAACTCCTTTTCTTGTAGGAACTTCATAAATACAATATATTACATTAAGCCTTCCTCGATGAATAGGCTATCTAACACTGACAGAATTTTGCAAATCCATCTAGTACTTTTTGAGATTAGCGCGTTTAAGCAAACAAAAAAAAACTCTTCAGCTTTATATATTACGATGGGGTATAGATGTAGGTAGATACATTTAATTAATCCAATCAAGACGAGATATCAAATCAAAAGAGACTTGCTTGTAATTGAGAAAAAGATCATGTCCGATAATAATATTAACTACCTAAGTGTTTTGCACTGACTTTTGGAACTTTTTTTTTCGGAAGGTCTTACTTAGTTGGCCAAGAGGCTTTTGCTACTTCACCGGGCATAAAAGCGAGCTGAGCTCCCGCCTTAATAATAGCTTAGTTTGTAGTTTTAAAATAAATGGTTTAAAAACTACAAACTAAGCAACCTGCGCAAGAGGGCGCCCCCTGTGGGGCTTGGACCTCGGCTCAGGGCGGTCGCTTTCGCTCTACTTTACAGTTCTCGGGCTTCTCGGATTTCGCATCTACGAGGGCATGGGATGGTTGATGGAATATGTAGCTATAGGTGAAATCATACCTTATAATAACTATTTTCACATCAGTGAATTGTTTTAAATTTATATATTCGCTTCGGTATTCGAATGTAACCTATGTGACACTAAGTAAATGAAATACTGTAATAAAATAAAAAGAAAATCTCATGAGCAGGATGCATTTTTTTTTATATTAACACAAAATTCTAAAATTAGGTTTTCATTTCCTCAATCACACAAGAATAGCTTACAATTCCCATGGTGAATGTTGTGATACCATTATTAAGAAACAAACATACCTACTACGACATTATTGTGTACATTTATACACTCAACAAACTGTAACAATGTAAGTAAGTACATACCTACAAAAATAAAACGCGACAAGTTGCTGATTGTGTAACTGATGCAAGCCTCTTAGTAACAGACACGACCTGGAAGGAAGTTGAAATCTGAAAACTGCCGCTTGATAGTTCACGACGTAGTAAACGACCTTGACACTATCGGACGTTTGCCTAACCGCTACCGGCGCCGGTATATAAAATCACTGCTAACAGTGGATGGATATCATTCAGCAACAGCTACAACAATCTAATTAACAATGAGAAGTAGCCTCCTCGTGGCTTGTGGCCTCCTGGCCCTTGCAGCTCTTACCTCCGCTAGGGAGATCAGGGAGAAACGGGAAGCTGATCTGGAACCCGCAGCCTCCGGACATCACTGGGACAAGGGTGGTGGCCATGAGCACCACGGACACCACCATCATGAAGGCGGTCACAAAGGGCACAAAGGTCACAAGGGACACCATGAACACCACCACGGCAAAAAGGGGCACCATCACCATGAAGGACACAAAGGTCACCACGGAGAACACGGCGGTCACAAGAAACACCATCACCACGACGATGGCTACCATCATCATCACCATCACGGCGAGAAGGGAGATCACGGTCATGGACACGAAGAGCACGGACACTGGCACAAGGGTCACGACACCAAGGGACACCATGGCGTCGAGAAGCACGACGAGTTCAAGAAGGACAAGCACTTCCACGATCATCACGGTGAAAAAGGATTCCATGAGCACCACGGCGGACACCATGACGAGGGCGGTTACAAAAAGGGCGGCCACTTCCACAAGGGACACAAACACGGCGGCCACCACGAGCACCATCACGGCAAGAAAGGACATCATGAAGAAGGTGGCCACCACCATCACCACAAGGGACACCACGGTGACGGCGGCCACCACGAGCACCACCATCATCATCATGAACATGGCAAGAAGGGTGGACACGAAGACCACAAGTCCTGGGGACACAAGAAAGGTCATTAAGCTGTTGTTGACTGTACCTGAATTATTGTTAAATCTTGTTACCATGACTACTTTGTTATGTTTTATACGAAAATAAAAATTACATTTGATAAGAAATTAAATTCTGTGTCGTTTTTAATAGTTACCAAAAAAAAAAAAAAAAAATTTTTTTTACTACTAGGTACCTATAAAAGGCATACCGAGCAGTGGTTCAAGCAAAGAGTGGTTACCTACCTTTTTAGTCCATTTTAAGGTCCCCATTCATTGGACTTTAATAACATTATTATAGGTATGTGCCAACAGCATTTAGCCATGTTCATTATTTAAATAGAAAATTATAAATTAATTATTTACTATAAACAGTAGATATTAATAAGTACGTTAAAGTGTGTCTATCACTTGGTAGGTAGAATAGCAATTATCCTGATATCCATTGTATTAATAAGTCAAGATTTCAGTAAGTACTATGTATAATCACTTCGCTATTGTAAGACGAATATTTATAGCAAAGAAATCTTGCTTAGTAGTTATTTAGGGTACATAAATATATCCAGAGCTCAGAAGCATAAGGTCGGATGCGTTATTATACCTACGTCAGAAACATTCGTCGTTTATGTGCCTTTACCATAAACTGGCACTTACGACCAAATGCTAGAAGCATACAATAAGTAAGTATATAGTGCATCCGTCATTATGCTTCTGAGATGTATATACGATTATTAGTATGCAAGCAATGTTGATTGTAAATACAGCACGTAACTTATTGGACAAACTTGTCGTTCTGCAGAAGTCTCTGTCTATGAAGTTATAGTCTCTTTAATATTCTGTCTCTCGCTTAGTTCTTTTTCATTTTTATCAGCTTAATAGTAGGCACCTATTTAAAAATATCAACATTTGTGCGATATGAGTGTGTCATATTCTCCTGATTGATCTCGTAATGGCGATACATCACATTGTAGAGCATCGTGTGTGTGCAAACATAGGTGTTTTAGACTTAAAATCTGGAGGGTCAGTGTGCCGGTACATCAGAAATACCTACCTATATAAATAAATGCCCAGTACTGATACTGGGCATTTACTTATATAGGTAGGTTGAACTTTTTTGTTCAATATTGGGGTTAAATAAGGCAATACAATTTAAAAATGTTCATTGTTTTATATGAATGCTTCAGTTAAGTTTAGATTTTAGATGAATTTAGATTAGATTACCTAAAAAATGTAGACTAAGACTACCTACCATTAACGGTGAAATAATATACATTCAGCCATTAAAAAAATGCCATTCAGCCGTAAGCTCAGTTTACTTACTAAGCAGCAACCCCGAAACGTTTTGTGTTTTATATGATCGCAAGCCAGGTCAAGTACCTAAGTTTTACGGTTATCATCCTCATCGTTCATCGTCATATTTTCAATCGTTATGTTCCTGAAAATAGCACTATGGCAACTCTGAGGAATGTTTTTGAAAACCCGGCCAAGTGAGAGTTGACCTCGCGTAGAGAGGCTTCTGAAAAATGCCAAAGTCAAATGTTTTTATTTTTGAAACCCTTACTACTAGCGCTATCTAGTGGTGTTCAAGTGAACTATGTTCAGTAAGTGAACGTATTTATTGCGTTTACCACTTTATTTTTAACTGATAGAATACTTAGGCTCTTGACAGACGGACCGCATTTCAACTGCAATCCAACCGCAAATTGCAGTTCAAGTGCAGTTTGAATGCAGTTGACACGACTGCAATAGAACTGCAAACCAAACCCGCAGTCCGATTGTAGTTCAATTGCAGTCGTGTGAACTGCATACCGACTGCATCCGATATGCACTGGGGTCCACGGACCCCTTGGGGGTCCGTAGCATGTATGTCAGGGGTCCGCAGTAGGTCAGTCTTGTCGAAGACAATCGCACAATTTATTCGTTCTCATTGAGGCCAAATAGCAGCACCCTTTTCATTAACTAAGTAGTAATTTTCAGGGGTCTATAGAATTTTTTAAATTGCGAAAGAGCCTAGGTTTTCCTGTAATCTACAAGCAATTCACTATATTTTTTCAAAATTTTAGGCTCAGTAGTTTCGGAGATCAAGAGGGGAGCAATACTTTTTGCATTTTTTCTAAAAAAATAACACTATATAGCGGCCGCTCACCAGGCCACTATAATAGGCCGTCGGTCGCCGGGCACACTATTTAATTAACAATAAAAACAAAAATATATTGACATCCTCATAACGATCACTTTCGTTTGATATTTGATACTGTAACTTGTCTTTATTTTCTCAATTGGCCGCGAAAATGATCTTTATTTAAAAAAAAAACTTTGCACATCTGTGTTTGGGTCATAAGATAACACCATCCTACCAAATTTCACTTGATTTGGTCGAGTAGATTTGGAGTAAATTGGCTGTGACTGACAGATAAACACAGACGAACGAATGCTCCTATAAGGATTCCGCACCATTAGCAAAAATAACAAGTTAACTTCTGCTCATCCTGACCATGAACCGTAAAAATATTGACGGTACCTATATATATTTATATAGGTACCGTCAATATTTTTACGGTTCAAAGGGGAACAAAGTTTCATTAATAAATTACCAATCTCGCCTAATAAAAGTTCATCATCATGTCAGCCTGCTGAACATAGGCCTCCAACGTAGAATTTCCAGTGGGAACGATTGCTAGCGGCTTGCATCCACCCCTGCGACCTTTATGAGGTCGTCGTTCCATCGTGCAGGCGATCGTCAAAGAAGTTCACACGCCAATTCAATCATACAACTTCTGCTCCATAACATAATTAGGGCTAAGGAGGGCTCCTTGGCCATAATTATGTTATGGAGGATTGCCTTTATGCCTGGAGAAGTAGCAAAAGCCTCGTACTTGATGACATAAACATCCGCCCGAAAAACATCTAACATAGGTATGTCACGGCCACGGTCACTGGGCATAACATCTCGCCTGGCAAATATCTTCATTTTCTGTGGAAGAACACCACCAACTGATCCTCTATACAACCTTCATGGCATGGCACGAAGACAAAAAAAAACTATTTAGTCCGTCAGTTAGATTACCAAAAAATATTGGACACGTATTTTTTTCGTTTACAAAAGATAGCGAAGATACAGCGCTATGAAATTTCATGTGACGTCACTTCTAGGTACGATTTTACCTAGTAGTGACGACAGTAGCCACCCCTCTCCTGAACTTTTTCTAGTTTTTTGGTGCTCTGTTTATTTGTATTTTTTTTTAATGATAAATAATAAATTACGTGTCCAATATTTTGTAGTAATCTAACTGACGGACATAATAATTTTATTAAGCCTTCACTGTGGTCTTCATGCCTACTATCACAATTCATTTCCAGTAGACCAAAGGTTTTACAAACTTCATTTCGTTAACTGGATATCCATGACTGGCGTTGAGAATCCCTTTTGTATAAATATCGATAGGTATAGGTGGAAAAACAATCTCAAATATTAAGACTGTATTAATAAGGTGGCTTACACTGCACCGGTGGCTCAGTGGTTACGGTAATTGCACCTGATTATTGGTGTTCTGGGTTCCATTCCCACCGAGGACAATTATTTGTGTGAACCACAAATAGTTGATCTGAGTCTGGGTGTGCTTAGAGTCCGTGAAATGAATGATTGTAAAGTCCGCCGCGACAAAGGGAATAATTTTCCTAATGCGGGACTTGTCTTTTTAAAAAGAAAAAATACTACTTATTAATTACAGAGTTAAGCGAACGTTTTGAGAATAAAATAAAAAAAAGGATTTCATAATTGTAATATTTAATTGTGAATGATTATTTTTGCAGAATTACATATATTAGACATACTACACTACTAGTAATCTCGTAGTAATATCAAAGGCTATGAATAGACATAAAATTAATAAAAGTACAATATCTAGATCCATACAATGCTTAATAGCTAGGTTAACTAGATCATCACATACACAAAGAAATACATCGCGATAGATATTAGTCAATAACTTGTAGGTATTATAAAATTACTAGTTGACCCGACAGACATTATCCGGTCTTAACTAAAACTCTTTAATAAATTAATTGTTTTAATAGGCGTGATAGCTCTAAACTAACGGCGATGGTTTTTTTTTAGTATTTAAATTATCATTACAATAATATATACACATATATAGATAGTTTATATATAGTAACACTTAAACCACTTGGGCTTGTGTATATTTAATATTTAAATTATTATTACAATAATATAGACACATATATAGATAGTTTATATATAGTAACACTTAAACCACTTGGGCTTGTGTGTATTACTTTACAACAATTTGGATTTTTTTTCTCAAGCTTCTAAACATATTATGGGTATTCAAGCGAAAATAACGTACAACAACTGTATATCCTTATTTTTGCATTTCATTACGCTTGCCATACGTCATATATTATACAAATGCTATAATTACGAGAATAAATACGTTTTCAATTAAGTTTAAATATTATTTACATTTATAATATCCATCAAGGAGCTAGGTAGGGAATTTATTTGTCACGGTATGTGCACTAAGAGCAGCGCGCATTCTGTCAATTTTATAAGATTACATTAAAAGTGATTGACAAAAGCGCAGCCCGGCTAGCATAGGCAGCGCGACTCGAGTCTTCTCTACGGAGGCCGACCAATCACATTGCAGAAACGCACTGTCACGTGAAACTTTCTGCAATGTGATTGGTCGGCCTCCGTAGAGTAGACTCGACTCGCGCTGCCTATGCTAGCCGAGCTGGTTACATTAGAAAATTTTATATGGTGGTTAAGTATTCTTAAATTTTCCACTCAATCTTCTGCTTTTTTTCTTCCATAAGAACCATCTCCTGACAATAACAAACACAATAAAGAAAGAATTAGAATCGGTCCAGCCGTTTACGCGTAATGCCGTGACTAAGGGAAATAGGGATTCATTTTTATATTATATATATTTTATATAGACAGAGACTATTTAGTATCCGAATAACAGAAGTCATTTCACTGACGTCTAAACTAACTGTTAATTTCACATATTTGAATGAACTATATAACATTTAAATGCTGCTATAGTTCGACAGAAATCGCTGTACAACCTTAGGTATGCCTGTGAGACGAGGATAACTCGGGAAGCGTCAGCCCGCCTTCCTTTTTCCAAAGCTCTAGTCATAACGATTCGTCCCCGATCCTTTCCTTACCACGCTTTCCTAAGGCAGTACAGCACTTTCAATCGAAACTATAGAATTACAATACAATTTCGTTTCATAAAATTACATTAAAATTATTAATTAAAATTATTTTCTTCAACAATAACATCGTAGATGAAATCCGAAATGGACGGCTGGTCTAAAGAAGGTCCCAAGTCGATTGAAGATTCAAGATTCAATAAGTTCCAAATCTAAAAACGCTGGAAGCGAGAGATCTTGATCAGTTGTTGAGTCAGGTAGTTGGGTTGGCTGGTGATGTGACTGAAGCACGTTAGCTGCTGAATAAGACGACCCCTCGAATGCCACGCATGAACATTACAAACGTGCGCCTGTATCAAATACAGAGTGCCTTAGTCGAGTAAATGTATTTAATACCTACTGATAGAAACTAAAATAGCAACATGGAAATCTTTGGGATAACTGTAAAGTTTCTCTTTATGGCCGCTCATAGTATCACTATTCTACAAGGATACCTACTGATGGATCCTACTGCTTTTAAATATGTTTTAAAACATTTTCGAACACCAATACCAATGCCAAATGCACAGACTGATGGAAAGTGTATAGAAGTATTTAAAAACATTATATCGACTCGCTATTTAGTCTAGTAGTGGTCTACACGAATATGGAAGAAGATTTGCTCATTGGAATGGCTTTTATTTTTAGTTTAATAAAGTGTTAAAAGTTTAATTTTAAACATTTTAACGGCAGTGTAGAATAACCATAAGAAACGTCATGGATGATATAATATAAAATGCAATTCGGTGTAAGTAAAATTACATTATAAATTATGTTGTACTAGCTTTTACTCGCATTTCATTAAAAGTGTCCTATGTTACTTCTTATACCTCCAAGAGTATGTGTACAACGTTTCATGATAATCGGTTAAGTAGTTTTTGCGTGAAAGCGTAATAAACAAACTTACATTCACAGTTATGATATTCGTAGGCATGTAAAAAATAAAGTTATAGGAATTTACTACTACTACTTCTAGATTGTTTTATAGTATAAGTATATGGGTGAATCAGATATCTCAATGATTGATCAGACTATTTTAATCATTTCCCGTGACTATGAATACAATTTTTTAGGTGTCAAAAGCAGTTGTCAAACGGACTATTTAATTAGGGTCGTGAAATGCGAAATGTATTTAAACGCACCTAAACAAGTCACGGAAACTTTGATACAGGGGTCTTAGAGACACCCCTAGAGTCTTTCGAGCGTCGACGCGACTTCGACATCGCGGCATCGCAATGCCAGCGCTAGCTCGGTGCCGACCGCCGAGCTCACGCAGTGTTAGCGTCGCGTTGCGCTGTACATTGTACTTGTTCGCAAAAAAAACTTGAACGCGACGCTAGCGCTGCGTAGCCCGGTTTAGCTGCGGGCGACAGCCGGCCAGCGCTGGCGTCGCGTCGACGCTGCGAAGTCGTTGGCACGACGACGACGCTCGAAAAACGCTAAGTGCCGGGTGTCTATTAATCAGCAATTTATGAATATTTAATTTCTTATGTTTATGCACCTTGATTTTTCATGGTTTTTACTAAAACGGACAGAAGGATCAAGAAAACTGTAATCATGTCAAAATGAGCTATAGTGATTTACAATACACGATAATCTAGGTTATACGAATGGGCGCATCAAACAAAAGTTCTAAGTCATTTTTAATGCTGATAAAAAATTATTTAGGTTGTTTTTGATTGTTAGATCGTTTTTTTCTACCAAAAATTGCAACCATTATAAAATCACAGTCTATATCATAAGAATTTCAATTAAGTCTATAAAACAAAATGTAGTTAGAGTTTCTTAAAAATAATCATCAAAATTAACATGAATTGACACATATACATTCTCAATGACTCAAGCAGTTTCTCTATTTAACACACAACCCCTACAACAGCCACTTAATGAACTAAAAATTATCAGAGAGAAGAGATACTGTATGATCGAGAAAAATAATATATATAGCACTTCATATAAACTTCTCTGGTCTTTTTACTATACTTACAAGTAATCTTCTAAAGTTTCCAAATCCAAGTCGTCTCTTAGAAAATTTAAATTATCAAATTCACCAATATCTTCTGAAGAGCCATCTGGTTCCTCTGATGAGTCAATAGAGAATGAATGTAAAGAACCATCGGAAAGGTCATCATTGTTAATTAACTCTATTGCGGCGAATGAATCGCCCTCGAATGAACTGGAGAATGATTCAGTGTCATTTTCTGGCTGTTGTAATAGTTTGGTCTCCAATTCTGAAACAATATTTATAATATAACCTTTATATTATATGCTGGACGAAGAATTAATCTGGCTAGGTCCATTTTTGTAAAAAAAAAATACATTTTATATCCCAAACTTGTTCTCTGAATGAGAAAATGTATTTCTATAGGAAGCTCAACTATCGAACTTAAAATATTATAATCTCTTTTACTTTGTTGTGATTTTAAACGTATATTTTTCAATGACAATAACATATAAAATAGTTTAAGCTTAATTTAAAGAGAGGCTAAGAAAATTTTTGATAGATTTTATCAGATAAAAAAATTGTAACCTTTTCTATTTTCTATAATTTCATTCCTTTTCGCCTTCATATCATCATTGAAATTTTGAACCATTTTCATAATAACCAAATTCAATATTGTACAACCAATTTCTGAGGTTATTGCAGTCCTGAAAAATGAAATTTAAAAAATTATTGCATTAAATTTGTTTAATTATATAAAAAATAAATTAGTTAGTTATACACCTTTAGAAAATGTATTGTATGTTAAATCAGAGAAAAAAAAATGTATTAATTTATACTTCATAGATAAATCCAACCAATATCAATTGGGAATATTTTAAAGGTCAATGTTTGTGTCAATATGTTAATGGGAGTGTTGTAACGTGTTTCTATAATATTTAATTTTTATAGAAAACAATAACAAATTCGTTTTAGTGAATGCTGGATCAGACAAGTTTCAACAGTTTTCAGTTTGGCACTGGTTCTGCTGGACTTGAAGTACCTATTATTAGTAGTGCATTTCTAGACCTCAGAAGCATAAGGACGGATGAACAATGATTTCCAGAAGCATTTGGTCGTAAGTGCCAGTTTACGGTAAAGACGCATACAACGCATGTTTCTGTATGTACTCTACGGAGGCCGACCAATCACATCGCTGAAAGTGTCACGTGACAGTGCGTTTCTGCAATGTGATTGGTCGGCCTCCGTAGAGTAGACTCGAGTCGCACTGCCTATGCTAGCCGGGCAAGAAAACAATTAGCTTGAACCTGTTTGTGTCCATGAACAAACTGTTTGTAAAGTGCACCATGACACAGTATTTATTTCCCTTGTGTAAAAGTTATCTTAAAAAATACATCCATACCTGCATATTGGACACGTATTATTCCTCTTCTGCCATTTTGATATACAGTAATTACAAAATGTATGGCCACAGTTCAGAGTGAATGGTGTAACAAATAGTTCGGTACATATGCTGCACTGCAATTCACTTTCAATGACCGCCCGCACTTCACTTAACACAGTCAAAACTCCGAAAATATCTAGGATCTCCTTCCTTTCAGTTTGAGCTAATGTTCTTGCATTTTCTTGCTGTAATAAATAAAATAAGTAAGAAAAAATAAATTTGCAATTTAAATAAAAGGTATTTTCTTCCTGAATTTAGCAACAAGTTTTTAAATATGCCTCTAACTGAAAATTTCATGCATAAAGAACAATGAAGGGAGAACTCTGTACTATGGTATGCCAAAAAATATGTCACACTTTTAATTTATGCTTCTTAGATAAATCCAACCAATATCAATTGCTATTTGGCCCCAATAGTCATGCCGTGTGGTTTCCGGCTTAGAATAGACCACCCCATGTCCTCCCATGGGAGTCGTAAAAGGCGACTAAGGGACATATGGCTGATGGATGGGCAGCAGCATCTATTAGCTCAAGGTTTACATCTTACTGCGATCACCAATCCGTCTGCCAAGCGTGGTGATTATGGCAAAATCCCTCTACGATCCTGGCTTGCCAAGGTCTGTTAAGAGGAGACCCATGTTCAGCAGTGGACGTCAACGGGCTGTTGATGATGATAATGATGAGTCATTGTTGTCTTTTTTTTATGTAAATTTTATATGGTATTATTAATTTTTCTATGATTTATTGTTATTTTATATTGATTTGATTTATTTTATAATAATTTTAAATGTCTAGTGGCTGACTTCTATTGAAATTGAATTGCTGTCTTACTAACATTATTTTATAAGCATTAATACTAACAAAATTATGGATACTTGTGTCTGAGGCAAATAAAATAAATTATAAAAAAATATAAACACTATTTATTGATTAACACTAGTTATCCTATACAAAATGATATATCCCATAACAGGATCTGGATTAGTGATAGACTTATTATTTTATTTGGGTTAACACTTTAATTCAAATAATAATATGAATAAATATCTTGGTACCACTACATTTTACTAAAGTGCATAAGATATTGTTGTTACCTCTTTAAGTTCTTTTTCTAATTTACCAATGAGTTCACTCGACTTTTCTGCTTGTTTCTGAATCCTTCTTGGCACAAATGGTACCGGATCCGATTTTCTCTTAGTTCCTTGCAACTGAAACAGTCAACAAATAGGAATAATTAAAAATTGTAAACAATGTTCTTTATTTTAATGTTAATCATAGACAAATTCCATTGAACATGCCATGAATACTCTTTGTGTTATTATTTTATAGCTTTTAAGCAATCAAATTATTTTCATGTTTTATTTCTGACTGGTGGCTTGGTGGTTTCAGTTACTATTTTTTTAAGATACAACTCCAACTCATGAAGAGATGGAGTTGTATCTTAAAAAAAAAAAATATTAAAATCATAAACATCTTCATCATCAGAGGTGTCTGGTTCCTCTGATAGAATCATTGGAAAGGTCATTCGCATTGTAATTATTATTAACTCTATTGCGGCGAATTAAACCCTTGTATGAACTGGAGAATGATTCATAATCATTTTCTGGTTTTGTAATAGTTTGATCTCTATTTCATTCTTACTCAGGGCAACTATTTGTGTGAATCACTATAGTTGTTAGTTGGAGTGCTTGGCATCCATAAATAATTTATTTTAAAAACTTCCCACATATCAAATTTAATTTCCTAGTGCAGGAGTTGTCTCCAAAAAAGTGAAGATCTATGTCCTTCCTAATTGTGTCAGCCATTATTTATTTCATAGCAAGTACCACATTGCCACATAGCAGTAATTGCAGGGACACATTGAATGTTGAGAGTGCCATAGGCAAACATCTCATCGGCATCCTTATTGTATGAATAGCCCAGTACTAGTTATGTTTGCTAGAGGTTACTCGAAATTGGAGCTGGCATTTCTTTATTCTGACTTGTAGTCCTCAACCACAGTTGCTGTTTCAGTATCTATTCCGCCCGCACACCCCATTGTTCCTTCACGCCTCTAGGCACTTGCCTAGTTTGCCTTAAGGTTAACCTGAGTAACTGAGACTTCTACCTAACCGTTTCTGACATAAAATTTCTTCAGCTGTTCTTATTAGTAGCAGTAAATAATAATGATCTAATAAAAGCACTAGCACTTACTCTTGTTTTACGATTTCTTAAAGTATATGGCACTATATAATTTCTTTGTGTTTCTATTAACTTTTTCTGTATTTCAGCCTTCTCTCGATCCTGTCATAATATAAAATGTTTATTATAAGTATGTAGGCAATAAAAATGTGCAGTAGGACATAGATAATCCTACATAACAAAAGATAACAAAAATCTGCATGGAATAGTAATGGCAAACTTCAACAACTTAACTGATAAACTTTAATCTTCTATTTCAACCCATTTGGAAGCACAACAAACTGACAAGGTTACTTTTGCATTTATAATATAGGAATAGAATTCACAAGCTAATCTTACCAATTGACAAAGTAATGTATATTGTTGATTAAAAGAGGCATTAATCTTATCATTAAGACTTTTTAAATATTTAAGTTGCTCAATAAGCCAATTGCCTAGTAATTGGCAAGAATTTAAGTTGGTGATGTAATTTATTTTTTCCTGTACTCTTGTGGAAGATCGTCTACTATTATTGTTTTTAGCTCCCGATCTTGATTTTTGCTCACTTTCTTTCAGTTCCTTTATTTCATGTAATTCCTGCAAAATCATTATAAATAAGTATTGTGATATTATTCAGTAAATTTAAACTCAATACACCCTTAAAATGTTAGTTAATTGCACCAAACTTGGCTCAAAGGCTTTTGAGCAAAGGTTTTTATCATTAACATTTGAAATCATTTGTATTGTTTATAATACTAAAAACAAACTAGCTTACAAAATGTTTATAGAATATTAATCAGTACCAACCATTTCCTTAGCTCTTCTAATTTTTACAGCTACTCTTTGAAGCATTTCAAGATACTCTTGTCTCAGTTTTAGTTGTAAATCCTTTTGAGCTTTGATCCTTTTTTCTAATTTACGTAACATATTTTGTTTACATGGAATTCCTGGGCTCAGTTTTGTTAAAAACTGCTCCTTCTCCTCATTTAATTTTTCTTTTGTTCTTATGTTAATTTCTTTTAGAAGTTCTTCTTCCGATTCATTTAACTTTTGTATTTGCACCTGAAAGAATTTATATAATGTCTTATTGACCGTACAGCTTTATAAGATACTATATAACGCAGTAAAATTTCTCATGATTACTAATAAACTTTTACAAATATGGAAAAACATTTTCTTTACCGTAAGGCAACTAATTTTCGGTTCTATTTTCTGTTTAACAGTGGTAAGCTCTGCATCCCTCTCATCTATCAGCAAAGCTTTCTGTCTCTCCACTTCATGGTTCTCTCCCTTCAAGTTCTCTGTCTGAGCAGCATACTCACTCTCTATCTGCTGCAACTTTCTATTTGTGTCATTTTGCAGTTGCTGCTTTAGTACCATTACTGCTGTTTGCATCTGTTTAATATTTTGAATTTTCTCCTCTATTTGTTGTATCTCATAACTTTGTGATTCTTCAAATCTCATCTCCACAGTGCTTAGTAAATTTTCATTTATAAAATTGATGTCTAGTTTTTTTTTCTTTCTACGTATCTCAAGCACTACTTCAACTGGATCCACCCATTTGTATACAAATTCTTCTGTAGGCTCAAATTTGATGATATCACCATTGGAAAGTATTTTAGAGTAACCTTTACCCAAGAAACGCCCATTGACTTTGATGCCTGAAGTACTTAGGTCCTGGATAGACCACATATTGTGATATTTTTTAAAAGTGCAATGATTCCTGGATATTGATAGGTATGGTATCACCAAAGAGTGTTGTAATCCTCGACCACGACCAATTGAAAACTAAAATGTATATAATTAATAGTAATTATTAATTCAACACTTTACAAATAATTTAATCATTAGTTTTAAATATCGATAGAGAGAAGTCAATAGTTAAACTTACGAAATCAGAAATAATGGTTATTCGCTGCAGATAACCATATTCAGGCTTAAGTTTTTTACACGAAATCAACGTCGGTGAGGTATCCTTGCTATTCATTTTAGATGATAAATTATTAAAATGTAAGTAAACAGACAAAACAAGGCAGCGACTTTTGCGCCACGGCTATTCTAACGCATTTTTTGTAATGCCTCTGTTATTGTTACTCATACGTACCAAGAAAATATAATTTGTGGTCTATGGTACAAGCAGTGTTGCCACCATGCAAACTAATATGTCAGTAGAACCGTATTCAAAACTCGCTAGATTTCAGACATTTTGTATTATAAAAAACCGCTAGAACTCGCTGAAGATTTTATCATAATTTTTAAGTTGTTATTTTTAGCTATATAAATATAGTTTATATTTTTGCGAATACCTTATATTTTAGTATTAAAACTATAACTTAATAATAAAGCGAATATTAGTTAGACGTTTACATTTAGGTATAGCTACTAACACCTAGCACATACAACTAGTTAAACGCATCTGTAAAATAATAATTATGAAACGAGCATATACAGGGTTATTTGTAAAACACCGGTAACCTCTCAGGACTACGTTACTAACATCATAATCAACAACTTTTGTACTATGACTTTTAAAAATTCATCAGATTTACACACAAAAATAAAAATATTTAAATTCAACGCTCTAAATGTTACGAATTCTATGCGAAGCAAAAGAAAGCAGACAGTGCGCGGCAATGTATTGTACCTACCTCAGAATAATCAGTGATAGGTACAGCAAAATACAGAGTTGAAATGTGTTAGATAGGACAACGAAATATTGAAGGTTTGTTTTTGGTAAATGTATTATGTTTCGTAAAAAGTCGTAGAACAAAAGTTGTTGTTTAAGATGTTAGTAATATAGTCCTGAGAGGTTACCAGTGTTTAACAAATAACCCTGTATAAATGCCTTCGTTTTTAAAAATATGTAATAAAAGGCTGAGTACCTATACTCCGTAAAAGATATCTCTGACTGAGTAATTGAGAGTTGAGACATATGTCTTAGTGACATTCCTAGGGTTGTTAAGATTTAAACAAATGTCGATAGTACTTATCGACTTTTCTTACTATTATTGATGATAATGTAATATATAATTATTATTGGGTTTAATTTAATTACAAACGTTACTCAATTAAACAAATATTTTAATATAAAATGCATTTATTATCTTAAAGAAGTACACCCTGAATCCATATCAGAATCAGTTTCTGAATCGCTAGAGCAATCTTGTAAATTTATTACCTATGAATTCTTACATATGTAAATAATGTTATAATACTAAAATATATAATAAAATTAAATAATAAATTAATTTTTAATGAAGTTTTATATAAAAATATCGATAGTTAATAGTCAATAGCCACGATGATTCATCACCCATCACTAATTAGGTCGGCATGCCAATAAAATATGACATTGGCAGGTATTGTCGGTCTGTACTACTAAATTCAAAACTTCATAGGCGTGATTTTACTAACAGCTGTCGCAGAGATCAAGCTATCTTTTACGGAGTTTTTGCTCTTTTTTATCCTGCATTGATAATGTTATTTATAGCTGTTATTCTCGAAATATTTACAATTAATGTCAGACGATCTTTTATGTGGTGATTTTTTATCTGTGGTCACTCGCATGTGGTCTATTTCCACCAGATTGTTCATTATTGGCACTTGGGGAAAAATAGCCACGGTTGGTTAATAACAAATTTAATGTCAAACATATTTATGTAAATTATTTTTAATGAAAGCTTTGAAAGTATCAGCTTTTTGAGTATATCCATATCATTATCCCGAATAACTAATCTTTACAATTATTTCACCTCCTGTTGATTTTAAGAACAACTACAGACACTTTGCTTCAAAATTTTTATAATGAAAGAAACCATTTTAGTCAGTTAATAATGTACTTTGTATTACTAGTAATGTACAAATTCAGAGTCAGGTAAATGACCAGAAGGGATCACTTGACATAATATTGAAATTTGGCGCGGAAAACCTTTTATCAATTGGACCGATTTATGCAAAAATGATCCAACCCACAATCTCGACAATTTCGAGTTTTTGTGACTTATGTACTCTAAATAAGGTATATTTTAACATATCAAAGACTCGGAACTCTATGTTAATAATTGACGAAAATCCGTATGGTCCAAACCACAACTGTCATAGCGAACATCATTTTTTCATAATGCATAAATGTTTCAAGCTATTAGAATCATTTTTGCATTTTCTTGGTTGCCCTGATATAGGTTTTTTGTTTTTTGCTATAATGATTCAAACTACTTGGAACAATAATGCTTTTTATACAATATGGAAAATATTATAAAAATCATTCTGCTTAAATGTTCCAATAACCTTGAATCATTTTAACTCAATTCCAAATAACATTCGACTACAGAAGTATACTGATTCAGACCACATGACTATTCTATTTAATTAAAGAAAAACGAAAAATTCAATTCTTAAAAAACGATTCACGGTTAAATATAAAATTATCATTAATATCTCGGCTAAAAAGTAAACAAAATATTATTTTTATACCGAAAACTTTAATGAAATACGTATATAACTATTTAAACCTTCTATCTTTTATTGCATTTTTTTGTACCTGCAATAAAATTGTATGTTTTGCATGAAATTTATTCTATTTTTTTAGAATAATGTGGTCATGTAGACAAACTTATTGAAGATCATTTTTGCATATTTCTAAACCAACCATTTCAAATGCGCTAAAGTTTTGCAAAAAAGATTCAAGTGAGGTGGATCGTTTTTGTAAAACTTTAAGCGCAGTGAAAAATTACTGTTAAAGTTTTACAAAAACGATCCACCTCACTTGAATCTTTTTTGCAAATAATGCTGCTGCGTGTTTTCTTCATTTAAATTTTAACACAAAATGAACTTCAGAGCTTGAAACGTTTTTGCAATTTTGAAATGAAAACTATATTATACTTTAATTGAATAAACAAAAAGGATCCACTTCGCAATTTATGGCAAATTTGTTTATTAAGTAATTGTTGAGTAAATACTATTGTGTCATTAAATATTTTTCAAAACAAAAAACTGCACTCATTGCAAACATTATTACTTTATTAGGTTGTGGGTAGGTACTTTAAATAAACTTACCTACTCGCGCCGCTGCAAACGCGTAATATGTGCGGCTGCAGCGGGCGGAGTGGGGAGCGGGCGTCGTCATTTCGTACTGATCTCGTCTATTGAAACGTTGTGTGAAATTTATTGCTGCGTAGTAAAAATAAAGAAAAGTGCATGAGTAACATCTCATTGTAATTGAATTTGTTAAATTGTGTTTTGTAAAGTTGGTGATTCGAGTTTTTATCAAAAGTTTAGTCTTAAACCTAGAAATGAATAGAAAAGATTCAATATTAAAAAGTGTACGTAAAAGAACAGATGCAGGGCAAAAAGATGATGGTAAGTAATTTTATTATTGTAGATAGCTACTGGTAATAATTATTAATATGTCTCGTAGATATTTTACGATCGCGTTGTGTTTATGTACCTACTCATATTCTTTTAAATTGTTTTCATTGCAGTAACTTCTGTGGTTTATGTATTTTATAATCATATTTTGTTACAATAATTACTATTACGTGCAGGTGACATTATCTACTTAATCTACGGATGAACTTTTAGGTATATTTAGCCGCTAAATAACCTTTATGCCCGGCTTGCTACCTATACATTTTACTCAGAATAAGTTGGTAGGTACCTAGAAACACAGCTATAGGTGAGCTCCAAATTATTTGGAACTAACCTACCTACTATCTAACTACAGCCGACCGTACGTACCTACTTACTTATTATTTACCTATTTGCATTTTTTTTGTTTTGCCGTAGAAGGTGGCGGTTCGCTTCTTAATTATTCACATCTCAAAGAAATGTAGAGGAGTGATAACATTATAAGGATGGTTCAGAAAGACTATTGCAATAAAAACTCTCGTCAAACCGCTCAAAGTAAGCTAGGTAAGAACACGTAATACTAGGTATCTACTTATTTCCACATTGTTTTTAAAGTGTTTTTTAGAAAAAAAAACAGCTGTTTTATACAAAATGTTTATACCTACTTAACCAAAATGTGTGAAACAGCTGATTTGCTTTTTCGCGCTTTGTTTGAGACCCTATATTGAACGTGGCCCGACGTAATTTTAAATAGGTGGAACGTAAAGAGTTAAAGTACTTATCAGGGATACAAAAATATACACGACGGCTCCATATTGTTTCAGATGACGAAAATCAACAATCTTGTACGTCATCGCCAATCAGAGAAATGTCTCCAGAAACGGAAAAAATTTTCAACATTTTGACAAATGAGATGCTTGAAGAACCTTGTGAAGACTCTTTTGTTGAACGGTGCTCTGAAAATCCACTTCAGGGGATTGTTAGTATTAAAGATAGTTCACATTTTAATGAAAGGCAAACATATGTAGAAGCAAGCGACAGTAATGATGAGGAAACGGTATGCCCTTTTAAGCCAAAAGATGTCATAAACTCTATGTCGGGGTCAGAATGCACAGTACACAAGACACGACAAGAAACATATATCGAGGCAAGTGATGACGAGGAATTAGCCTCTTGTTTACAGCGAGATTGCTCGAATGAAGTACGTAACTTGAAAGATCGGGAAAGATCTTTTATTTTAGAGAATGCTATCGAAGAAACCGAAGTTAACAAATCGCCAATCAATGTTAGCCAAATGGCTTCTGGTGAAGTTTTCCAAAAACGAATATCTGAAGGTAAGGTACTATTTAATACCAGGACAGTAAAATGTTCGTTAGACTAAAGTTCAAAATACAATAATCAACATCTTAATTTTATTGCAATTAATCTTTCAGATAATGATGATGTCAGTAGTCCAACGCTACTATCCAATTTGTCAATTCCTCCGCCGTCATATTCACCTCTGACTCCACATATAACAAAGAGTGTTCCTAATGATGCGCACATTGCATTTGACCAAATAGTTGAAGAACCAACATCACCGAGATTAGAAGGTACTATTATTTACATTAAAATTCCTAAATGATGACTGTTTTATGTATGTATGTATGTATGTAAAATTATTATTATAAAAACAAAAAACCCGACTGCTTAAAAATAATGAACTGAAAAGGGAAAAACAAGTCTCACAATGTATATTCAAATTAGTTAAACTAAATACTTTAAGGCGCTGCAGGCGGGGACAAACAATACTTTGTTACCTACTGGCACAGAAGGATCTAGCAAAACTACGTTTAAAGCAATCCCGATTAATATATTATTGTTAAGAAAATTAAATTGGATTGTCAGAACCACTTATTTTTCATGTTTCAGATAATGATGGCGTTACTAGTCCAACGCTACTTTCCAATTTGTCAATTCCTCCGCCGTCATATTCATCTCTGACTCCTTATATAATGAAGAGTGTTCCTAATGATACGCACATTGCATTAGACCAAATAGTTGAAGAACCAACATCACTAAGATTAGAAGATAATGATAACCTAACATATAACAGTGACGATAGCGTAAGAGATCCAGATTTTATAGCACAAGATACCACAGATTCAGAAAGTGACACTGATTGTGATGAAGTAAGAATCAAAACCACACAGGCATTAATCCATTCTCCGAGTACGGCAACTGAAAAAAGAAAATCAACGGAGAGACTTAATGTTGAAGATGTTATGGAAGAAATAGAACGTGAAACAGAAAATAACACCGAAGGAAGTGAAGAAGCGGAAAAACAAATTAATTACCGACAAGAAATTGCTAACGATATCGTATGCAGTTTAGAGAATGCACCAGAAAACGAAAATGAAGGTCGTAAAAAAAGAGGAAGGAAACTCAAACAAAAATACAGCCGTCAGGAAATTAAAGAAAGGAAATACAAAAATTTACCTTACCAAACTAAAAAGAAGGAAGTATCATCTAAAAAATTCATAGATTTTAAATGTTCATGCAAAAAAGATTGTGCTAATTTAGTTTCAAAAGAAGATAGGGAACGAGAATTTCATAGATTCGTACATCTTGAATCGTACGCAGCTCAAGTTTTGTACATAACATCTAACATTACAGAAAGCAAAAAGAAACGAAGTTACGTTACATTATGCTCCCCGTCGAAGAGGAAACCTCGCGAATTTATTCGCACGTATACACTTGGCAATATACCTGTTTGTCGAGACATGTTTTGTAGAACTCTGCAAATAACACCTCAAAAAGTTACTGTCAGTCTTCGAAAAAAACGCAATGACAGAGAAATAAAAGATAAAAGAGGAGAAACAGCAGGCGGATGGAATAAAACGCCACAAAGACATATTGAGCTTATTATCGATGTTATCAAAAGGTTGCCAAAATACGAGTCACATTATCGTAGAGAAAAGAACAGCGATGCTTTATATCTGCAGCCAGGAATGACGGTACCAAAAATCTACGAATTGTTCAAAATAGAATTCGAAAAAGAATTTGGAAAAGATGAAAAATGTCCATCCTTCAATGTTGTTAGACATATTTTTGTACAAAAATTCAATTTGAGGTGCAAGAGCCTTAAGAAAGACACGTGTAACAAATGTGATCTTTATGAAATGACATTGAAAAATTCTACTACCTCAGCTGAAAGAGCAAATGCCCAAAGAGAAAAAGAAGAACACCAAAAAATTGCCGAAGATTTAAGGAAGAAGCTGAAGGAAGATTTTGAACAGGCTAAAACTTGTGAAGAAACTGAATGTCTGACTTACGATTTGGAGAAAACCTTGCCTTTACCTAGAATACCGACCAATATAGTTTTCTACAAAAGGCAGTTATCGGTATACAACTGCGGTATACACTCGGCTTCCAACGGTGTTGGGAATTGTTTTGTTTGGGCTGAAGGCGAGGCAGGCAGAGGGGCCCAAGAAGTGGGTTCATGTTTGAGGAAATATATTAAGTGCGTGCTACCTCCTACAGTAAAAAAATTGATTTTGTGGAGTGACTGTTGCGGAGGGCAAAACAGGAATATCAAAATCGTTTTGATTTTAAAGGCTTTATTAAATAGACACCCCACTCTCGAGACAATCAGCTTCCGTTACCTAGAATCAGGACACACTTTCCTACCAAATGACAACGACTTCGCTAAAATTGAGACTCGACTCAAGCAATATGAAAGGATATACTCCGTGGATGATTATATTGCCATTATGAAACAATGCAAAAACAAAAATCCTTTACAGGTCCATAAAATGGAAAGTTGTGATTTTGTTGGATCTCAAATTCTAGAAAAGAAAATAGTTAATAGAAAAATATTTAATGATAAGAGCAAAGTAAACTGGCTCAAAACAAAAGAAATTTTAATCACAAAAAAGACTCAACATTCTTTGTTCATGAGAACTTCCTTTAATGAGGACTACAAAGAACTGAATATTAAAAAGAAATTAAAAGGTGTTGATTTGGGTGTCATAGAAGAAGATTTGCAAGAATTATGGCCTTCAGGAAAACTGATTAACAAAAAGAAGTTAAACGATTTGAAATCGTTATTCCATCTCATACCAAATGATTGCATTGGTTATTATAAAAAACTGAAGGGAGACGATGCAATAATAGACGATATAGATGGTTATTGTGATGAACCCGACTTTGATTTGGATGAGGAGTAGGGTAACATTTGTGTTTTTTTAAATAAAATAAAAATAATAAACATTTTTAAGCTTTTATTTTTGTCATAGTTTGGAACATTTTTGCATTTTTCTTTCCGCAGCCTACACAGCTAATTCCATACAAAATGTATTATGTAATAATGATCCACGCGCAAGTTTTCTTGAATATCTACGAAACTATTAAAATTTATTTACTAAATACATGCATGTAAATTAGTTTAGAACACTTAGAATAACATAAAATTAAAAACATAACATTTAGAACTACAAAGCCAGAGAAATACCGAAATAAACTTTAAACTCTATTATCTCGAAATGAGGTTAGTGTGGACTGAATCATTTTTGCTTAAATCGGTCCAATTGCTTGTATTAAAGAATTGCCGTTTAATACGATCTTGTGCAAACCATTTCTTAATTAGAGCGATAGAGAACGAATATTTCTGCTGTTGCTTCAACACAAAATTAAACTGGTCTATAGACACTCAGAGGTACGTATAGTATAAAGAGGTCTGCCAGGAAATAGAGCACCCAGCCAACTATCGGGGATGTCCTAAAGCCCCGAACAAAGGACGTAACACTAAAAGGAGAAGAGAAGGAGAAGTGGTGGCCCCAGTGAAAACTGCCCCTTCCACATTACACAGGTCTCTGATACCTCGCTGGCTCCCCAGGCCCAAAAAGCCAGGACCCTTTAGGTCACTCCGGCCCCTCAGGCACAAAAGGCCAGGATCCTTCAGGTCTCTTAGGCCCCTCAGTCACAAAAAGCTGCAAGACATGCAGCTCGAAGGGCTGCACGTCTTGTTTTGTACTTTAAGATCTCACTTTTTTAAATAACAGCAAATGTTATATGTATCCAATAAAGCAAAGAAATAGAATTTAATACCTGTTCATAATGTTATTTTGTTCCTATAAATACATATTTAGATTTTGCATAGAACTTGGCACTCATTCAGATCTCCATTCTTTTTTGCAGCGAAGCCCACATCCAAGCTTAATTTTTGTATTGAACTTGTCTCTCCTTTTTTACATTTATGTTTTTTGTGGGATATCATTACTTTTTGTAAATAATTTATTTATTCATTGAATCTCATCTATGTACTTCACTTTTATACTGTTATTGGTTTATGCACGAAGAACGTTTGTGGTTATAGTATGACAATCATTTAATTCATCGTCGAGAAAGAAGCAGGATGAACATAAATGTAATAAAACAATAAATAACTAAATCGGTATTCGTAAGCGGTGCCTATGTTTATGTGTTGCTCGGGTGCGCTTTTATGTAGATTTACTTCTGTTCTGTGTATAATTATGTGGTGCTGCGCGCCGCCGACGACACACCGTTGGTCGGTTGTTTAGCGCGTATTACAAGATTTTTGTATGGGGACACCACTTATTTTTTGAGTTTTATTATTTTTTCCTACACACAATTACCGAGCTGGATTCCATGTCATCCTCCTAGGTCATCTGGAAGTAGGTTAGATTTAGGTACTATATGTCAGTCAGTCAGTCAGTGCTAAAATTTACGACTTTTTGACCTTCATATCTTTATAACCGTTTGAGCTAACTTCATTTATTATTAAACACACGTAATTTTATGTGTTTACGTTAAAGAGGTTTTGAGTTATAGAAGGGTCACAAAAGTGGCACCAAGTGATTCGTGTAATATTACACTCGGCGCTGGCTTTGCTTGAACTTGGCTTGACACGCTGCCGCGTGTCTAGAGTCTAGATTACTATTCCCCTCACCCAATCCAAGCAGGGGTGCCAAAAAAAAGCCTCAATATGTTTCTTCATCATTTTAATTTTTGTTTGTAACACTGTTACACTGTTGTGTATATCTATCTGTCAGCCAAACAAAATACGTTTAGAATGTGTTGAGAAGAGTGTTATTAGATATTTTAAATTAATTATTTACGATTGTAGTATTTTTATGTTATTGTTAATATGGAGAATAATTATGATTGTCCTATGTTAATTGCTTGCAAAAAAATGAAACCTGAATTCCTTAATTTCCAAAATATACCAATTTGTTTGGAAAACGTGAGTTACAAGTACAAAATATATAATATTTCTTTAGAGTAAGTATTAATGAAAAATTTTAAAATCGCTGATTGAATATTGTAATTTTTAGTTTTCACTCGGACGCGGATTGAAGAATTCGGTTGTGATACCATTCCTTTCGATATCAAGAACACATTGTACTTTAAAAACTCATGATAATGTATGGATCCTCGAAGATCATAGTACCTTTGGTATCAAAATTAATGGGAATCTCATGGGCAAAGGTCTGTCGAAAACACTTTCCAACGGAGATATCATAACATTAGATCAAACAGAAGAATTTGTATACAAATTCTTAAATCCATCTGACGAAGTTTTTGAGATACCAAGAAAGAAGATTAAAATGGAAGACCCTAGTAGTATACATGAGAATATAATAAATGATGTGAAGTTAAAATTTGAAGCATCACAAAGCTATGAGATACAGCATGTTGAAGAGAAAATACAGCATGCTAAACAGATGCAAACAGCAGTGATGGTACTGAAACAACAGCTGCAAAGTGATAGAAACAGGAAAATGCAGCAGCTAGAGAGTGAGTTTGCTGCTCAGATGGAGAACTTAAAGGGAGAGAAGAATGAGGTGGAGAGACAGAAAGCTTTGCTCATGGATGAAAGGGATGCTCAGCTCACTGCTGTCAAACAAGAAATGGAGGAGAAAATTTGTCACCTCATGGTAAGATTATTGTAATCTAAAAAATAATATTTATATATTAGGCCAAAAGAAACTGACAAAGGGGATGTTTAGAAACTGATGGAGCATAAAGCCAGGGGATATCTTATATCACAAGTTAATTATAAACTATCTGAAACATTTCAGCAAAACATGTTTAGTAGTTTTCCACAAACATTTGTTCTCTTTTCAAATATAATGTTGAATATTGTGGATCCAATGTAACCAATATTATGTCAATAGAAATACCTATGTTTAAACACTGATATCATATTTTGCAGGAACAAATTCAGAAACATAATGAAACTGAGTCAGAGTTGCTTAATGAAAATCATTTGTTGAAAGAAAAACTATTGAAGGAAAGGGAAGAGTTTTTGTCTGAAATAAGCAGAGAGAATTCCTCAAAACATGACATGTTGGATAAATTAGAAGCAAAGATAAAAGAACAAGAACAGATACGGCTAAAGGAGAGGCAAGAGTTTGAGGCCATGTTTCAAAGAGAGACAGAAGAACTCAAACTAGCTAAAGAAAAAGTTTGTATATAGATAATACTTTTTATTATTTTATTTTATATTCATTAATTAGCAATGTACAAATTTGAAAGTTAAAAATATTATTATTTTAAACTAGTTACTTTATATTAATAATAGTGGCCCACCCCGACTTCCCACAGGAGTTTTATAGCCTATGTTACTCAGGGATAATGTAGCATGCTAATGGTGAAAAAATTATCGAAATCCATTCAGTCGTTTTGGAGTTTATTCAATACAAACATACAAAAATATAAAAATGCAAACTTATCCTCTTTATAGTATAATATTATTCTTTAGGCAAGTTATTTTATATTTAAATTTTATTATTTACCGTAGGAATTGAAAGAACTTGAAGAAGAAAAGAAAATAAGAGAAATAGAATTAAAACAAGAATTAGAAAACATTAGAATAAACATGGAAAAACAGGTTCAACAATCTAAAGAGGAAAAGTTAAAAGCAGAACAATTACTTAATGAACAAATGGAACATATGAAAAAACTTAGTGATGAAGATAAATTAAAATTAGAAGAACTGGTATGTGCTTAAAATAAAATATGTATTGATGAAACTTAAATTATTTCATTATTTAGTAATAGTATCTTGACAAGTAAAAATACCTCAATTTATTTTTTAGATGAAAGATAGAGAAGAAATTCAAAAGAAATTAAATGAAGCTCAGAGTAGTGCTGAAAAGTCCCTTGAAGACTTAAGGGTGAGTACTAGTTTATGTTTTTCTCCTTTTATTAAATATTTAATGAGAATTAAATTAATATATTCATCATCATCATCAGCCCATATAACTTCCACTGCTGAACATGGGCCTCCATCCGAAGGAGGGTTTATGCAAGCATGAACGTGTCGGAACTGGCATTGTGCATGTCGATATTGGTGCCCCACATTTCAGTTTTCATTTTATGATTATATATCCCTGACAGTTCTAATTTTCCATGCTAGGCATATGCATACTTAGTAACAACTATAATAATTAAAAAAATAAAAGGTATTTACTAGAAATAAAAAAATGCTGTCTTAGTAAATTATTATTTTTATATTAAACGTTAATAAATGAAATACCTACCATACATTAAATAAAACAAAATTAGAAATTTATTAAACATTGATCTTCGTTGATATGTATGATTTTTTTGTTTTTAATAAACGCATTACCTAACTACATAATATGCACAAAACCCGCTTTCCTTCATACATTCGATTATCTGGAATTTCGACTATCCAGATGCCTAAAGACAACAATTAGACCGATTATTCGAGTTTCTACTGTACAATTATTATTGATTACGTTATAGCAATCGGGACCAACAGCTTTACTTTCCGAGGCACAGAGGAAAGTCCCTCAACCAACCTGACCTGGAAAGAAATCTTAGAATTTACACAAAGATTTCCTGTCCGGTGTGGGGATCGAACTCACGACCTCCGAGATTTAAAGCGAGCCAAATACCGCTACGCTACGGATGGTGTCCAATCAATATATTATATTATTATGATACATTTGAAAACGTTGATGATAGTTAGAGTCAGTCACATAGACAACATTTTTAAAGACCAATGAAATAATGAAATAATGAAATTTATTCAGCACTTAGGTATTTACATACACTTGTACTTGTCAAAATTACACTGTATAAGACTAAATCACTAAAGTATCACTTAAGTAGCTAAAAACATTGTTATAATTATTTGATCTTACAGAATTTTTAATCAGTCTGTCCGTCTGTCGAGCGATAAATGAAAAATGTACACATTAGGTATAGTAAGATGCCTTAAAGGTAACAGGTCTAAAATTAAAATTAACTTCAAAGAATCCGGCCAAAGTTTAAGCGACATCCACCTGAGGGCACCCTTAAGGGGTTAGGACCAACGCTCAGGGTGCCACTGGAGTAAAGAGTAGATTTACGAACAGTGGTGATGATCGCTGGCACGAGATCACAGTTCGGGGAATAAGCAACAACGCGGTCCTCGGCCATGCCGTCGAGGATCCTACCCTAGCTAACCTGCAACCTTTCACTAGCTACCTAAGTGGACGACCCGGAGAAGAAAGGAAGAAAGAAACTCCGAGATTTTTTTTTTTGTCTCTTTTGCTCTGTTTCTTTTTTTTTATGTCAAGTCTTTTATCACAACCATGTAATATTGTACAATGTATATATGATGTAAGCGAATGCAAGCACAGTACCATTTATTGCCTGGTCAATTTATACCGACCAGGAGCTCAATAAGACAAGAAAAAAAAAATATACAGTAAATACTATAATGTAGATATTAAAGTTTACTCAGGCACAAACAATCTCCTACAAAGAAACCTAATGGCGGATGCATTCACATACATTTACAATATGACAATTTACACAAGTTCAACCAAAGGATATACCTATAATAATAATTATAAACAATAGCAAGAATGAATTAACAACATATAAAATAAAAATAACATAACATAACCCCGACAACAGCCGACCAGTCACCACAAGCAGCACCCGTTCACGAGTATGACGTGTGACGCAGCCATCGCCTCCCTCGCCATATTAGAGGGAAGGTGGCGACCCGCCCCACACCGCCACCGCAAGCAATGACAGACAACGGGAGCATGACGAACTAAAGTGGGGATATCTACAAGTCTAACTAATAAGTCTAAATAAATGTTGAATGATAACTCTTTATGTGTGCTTTTAGTGAGCATCTACAGGCAAATTTTAATACGGAGACTAGCTTCCCGCGCGCGGTTTCACCCGTTCCCGTGGGAACTTCATAATTAAATATAGCCTATAGCAGGGGTGGCCAACCGGTCAATTGCGATCGGCTGGTCGATCTCGGTAACTATTCTATAAAAAAAAATGTTGTCTACAAAGTACAAATACGTGTCACAGATGCACAAAGTTAGTGGTTGTCATATAGATTTGTTCCTGAAACGGCCCACTGCGTTCTGTCCCACCAAAAAAATTCCCCGATTGTCCCGGTCTGTATGCCTCGATTGTCCCTAAATTTATATTTCTATTATTTTTCCTAGTTTGTCCCGATCGCTTTTCCTGCTACGGCCTAGTCTTTATAAGTATAAATTAATTTCTATTTTTAGTACATTTAAGTACAGTCAACCAAAAAAGAGTACATATGAAACAGTATTCGCTCTAATCCGATTACGTTTAGAATGGATTATGAAAAGGCAGCTATGAATGCCATCCGGAATATCTTTGCTGACGTAATATGCAAAGGATGCTACTTCCATTTTACGCAAACTATTTGGAAGAGAGCAAAATCGTTAAAAGTTAATAAAAAAAGAATCTTCAAGAAGCATATCGCTCTATGCTAAACATGTGCCATGCTCCCATCTATAATCAAAAGTGATGGTTGGTTGTACTAGATTGTCCAAAAAAAAAGAATATTGAGAACTTTAATGACTATTATAATAATAATAATATAATAATAATAAATTTATTTATTTTCATTGGTGCACAAATTTATACAGTAGGTACAATACATTTAAATAATCTAGGTAATACAATATGGTGCCTGTATAGAATTAAATCTGTGCCACAGGCGCTATGGGCACTTGATTGGTATAAAATAATGATCTTACTTATGTAATTTTAACAATATTTATTATAGACATAAAACTATGCATATAATTAACTAAACATTAAATAAAAATACTTATCTACTTAAAATACTTCAAACAGTAATATGAAACCTATTTTTATTTGACGACAGTCAGCAAATCTTCCGTGCGCTCATAATTTAGTGTTTGTAAATATTCGCAAACTCGCGTTTTAGATTTTGCATAGTTTAGGTCATATATTGATGTTTCTTTATATTTCGTCGTGGCGTATGCCAAAGGAAAATGGGATGTTTTGAAGACATATATGGAACAAATAACCCTAATAAAATATCCTTTTGATAAACATTGTCGCATGAACAACATGAACAATATAAAGTTCATGTTATTTTTCTTAGAATCGATTAGATTAAAGTAATTTAATAATTGTAATTAGCATAGATGTTTACTGAACTGTGATAATGGCAAGTTAAATGATAGTGCTGCAATTTTGAGTACTCGTATTTTAAAACTAGAAAATAGAAAATAAATAATTATTTTTTATATATGTAGGTAATACTAATATTTTATTTATCAATAAAAAATACCCACAAAAACATACAGTTGGACCCCTCGTACCCCACGACGACTGTTTGACCACTCGTACCATACACATAAAAATAAATAGAGTTGAACTGAGAACCTTTTTAGGTAAAAATATAAAATAAATAACTACAAAATTTTGAACACTATTATTGTTGACTGTACATAAACGTGAGTAGTTGATCGGGACGTTCGGGGAATGAAATTACCCAGAGGGACGTAGGAGGAATTTTTTGGAATGTGGGACAATATATCAGGACAATCGAGGAATGAACCGTCATATAATTATCTGAAAAAATAATTATTTATCATTTGATTAACTTAAATGTAATATGATTGAAAGTTATGTATGCCATTAGTCGGTTGCACACAGTAAACAGTTGATCTCAGGTCTTAATAAGTTGGCCACCCCCGGCTTAAACTGAAATAATTTTTCAAATGGGTCTAGTAGGTCCTGAGATTTGCGCGTTCAAGCAAACAAACAAACTTTATATATTATTATAGTGATGTGCCGGATATCCGTATCCGTATCCGCGGATATACGAGGCAGACGAAAGATCCGTATCCGTGTCCGTTACTTTTTGGCGGATCTTTTACGGATCTATTTACCTCATTAATTTTAAATTTTAAAGATAAAATTCTTTGAGGCGAAGGGTCTGGCGCACTAGCGACGCTAATTGCCGAGATTCTGACGGTCCACAATTATTTGAAATAGATCCGGTTTAGTAGCTTACAATTTAAAGCAATTGGCGTCACTAGTGCGCCTTACTTTTCACCTTAAATAGGTGATTAGGTAGCAATGAAAAACTATTAAATTCAACAGATATTTTTTTATTTCTTAAAATCAAACATTTGGCTCCTTTATGTTCCAAACTTTGCTGTAGTTAATTGTCATACCAATAGTATATAACAAGATGCTAATGCTAAATCAACTAGCTTTTTAATTAGATCAATATAATAAAAAGTTATAAGATCACTTTTTATTAAGAAAAAAAAAATTAGATCTTCGTAATATTTTAAATTCGAATTAAATGATTTTTAATCAAGTAAACTAGTACTGCGTGACACATACAGTGTTAATATAAATACAGTGTTAGATTAAAATTACAATCACACCGATTGTGTAAGAAAGTAAAGATCCGTATCCGTATCCGTATCTGCGGATCTAGCCACCAAATATCCGTATTCGGATCCGTATCCGCGGATCTACATTTTTGACGATCCGGCACATCACTTATTATTATATAGATTAAAACTAGTCTGTAGATATCTAACCGCTTATATATATTTTAGTTTCGAGTAACGGAGAGAGAGACTGAGCTTGCGGCGTTGGCAGCCGAAAGGATTCAGAAACAAGCAGAGCAATCGAGCGAAGTTATAAGCACTTTACAGGAACAACTTGAAAAGGTACATTAAAAGAATACATTTTATATATTGTTACATGATAACATTATGTGCATGAAGATTCAAAAAATCTATTTAGTCCGTCATATATATTATTTTATGTGACGTCACTTCTAGGTACAATTTTACCTAGTAATGCCGTCATAAGCCATCTACTAAGCTTTATAGTTTGTTATTGCTCTGTATCTTTGTAAATTTTTATTGATTTGATAAATAAAAAAATACGTCTAATCTAATCTAACTAGCCTGTGTTGTCCAACTGCAGGGAAAAGGCCTTCCTCTCCCTTTTCCACACAACTCTTGTCTTTTGCGAGTGCCGGCCAGTCCCTACGGTCGCTCGCTAAGCTCGTCCCGCCATTTTCGTCTCGGCCTGCCACGATGGCTTCGAGCGTTTATTGGGACCCAATCGGTGGTTCTTTTAGTCCAATTGTCATCTGACATGCAGCAGACATTGCCAGCCCAGTCCCACTTAAGTTTGGCTGCTTTCTGGGTAACGTGTGTTATCTTAGTTTTGGTGCACAGTATTGTGTACCTTATCATCATCATCATCATCAGCCTGTTGTAGACCACTGCTGAACATAGGCCTCCCCCATTGATTTCTAGCGGGAACGATCGCTAGCCGCCTGCATCCACCGACTACCCGCGACCTTTATTTTAACATAACCATTTTTGTAACAGCTTTTGTTATATTGTATCCTAGGTCCGAGTGGGGACCTGGTGACCTGTAAAACAGGTATCTCCTACCTACCTCAGGCACCAGCGATCCATAACCAATAATTGTCTCAATACATAAGCTAAGCTAGTTAGTACTATTGTATTTTGGTTTTGGTGAGAAAATAAACGAATTATTATTATTATTACCTTTATGAGGTCGTCGGTCCATCGTGCAGGCGGTCGTCCTACGCTGCGCTTGCCAGTTCGTGGTCTCCACTAGAGAACCTTTTTCCTCCATCGGCCGACAGTTCTTCGAGCTATGTGTCCTGCCCATTCCCACTTCAGCTTGCTAATACGTTGAGCTATGTCAGTGACCTTCGTTCTCCTGCGGATCTCTTCATTTCTGATTCGATCACTGTGTTCCTTTTACGGTCACTAAATTTTAGTAATCTAACTGATAGACTAATTAGAATTTTTTAATCTTCATGTCCATTGGTTGCTTTCATAATAAAGATGTGAAAAAAATATGTGTAAAAAAATCTTCCAATTGTTACAATTGGTACAAGAGTTATTTAACTACAATGAGGTGAACCTAAGCTCACTTTTCTGGTCGACGCAATTTATAATATAGGTTCTACATTACAGGTAAAAAATCAGCTGCAGACCGTTGAAACCGAAAAAAACACAATTTTAGAAAGCATTGGCGCGCCAGAGACCTGTGAAGGTACCTCCAAAGAAACGGTGCTAAATGAAGTAGGGGAAATTATGGAGAGTGAACTGCAGTGCATAATTTGTTCAGAATTATTCATTACGGCCACGACACTTAACTGCTCACATACTTTCTGCAAATACTGTATTACTAAATGGAAGAAAAAGAAAAAGGATTGTCCTATATGCAGGTAGTTTTTTTCTGTTCTTACATCCTACTAACTAATAATATAAATGAGAAAGTTTGTATGTGTGGATGTATGTATGTTTGTTACTCTTTCACGCAAAACTACTGAATGGATTTGGCTGAAAGTTTGCACGCGGATAGTTTATAAGCTAGATTAACATTTAGGCTACAAAATATCACGCTCCGACACACTGGAGCTGAGTGACGCGAGTAAAACCGCGGGGAGCAGCTATTTGTTAGACTTTATATTCAAACATACATAAGATATAGCAATGGTACAGTCCACAAAAAAGAGATAGGTTTATAAGAAGAGTTTACTGTTATTTGTATTTGTATACAGCTAGCAGCGAAAGCTAGCCCATAAAGATTTCCGGCTGTCGTAGTGACAAAAACATATTTATTAACATTATTTGATACTGATGGTGTTAACCTAACTGTTTTGTTGACTGTACATCGATTTTCTAGAAAATGTCGAAAGTGAATGTTTAGAGCAAAAAAATATAGTGGAGATTCTATTATGTAATTAAGGTAGGCAAGTAGTTTTCTTTGAGACTTAAATTATTATGTATTTATTTTTCAGGACACCAATATCATCAGAATGCAAAAGTTTAGTTTTAGATTCATTCATTGAAAAAATGGTACAAAACCTTAGTGATGAAATGAAGACCAAAAGGAAAGAGATCTTAAAAAGTAGAGAAGGTATGTATTTTTATTGCCATTTATATATTTCATACATTTATGTTAACAATGCAGCTTCATAATGTACGTAATTTATTTATTACTTTTTATGTCCACACATAATAGTGACAAGGTGTTGAATTGATTGGTTTACTTAAAAATATTATGATTACGACATGGCAATGAAACATAGGTACTAATAAATTATAATTTATACTGTAAAACACGGGCAAGTCAGGCGTTTCTTGTTGATTTCGATCAGTTTGATATTACCTCTAAATTCGGCGAGCCTTCTAACGGACTAAGGCCCGCCATACTACATACAGCTCGAGCAGTTTGCCATTGATCAACATACACGGACCGCTCTTGCAGTTAAGAGTCAATAGCTTGAGGATGCCATCGATAACTGCTCGAGCAGTTGGCAATTTCGAATCTGGGCGGGAAGCGTTCGCGACGTGGAATGAAGAGCGCGAGAGCAGTCGACAGCTCGAGCAGTCAGTGTATGCCTGGCGACTGCTTGACTGCATGATGAAAATTCACCGTGCTGCCAACCGGCTCGAAGCAATTGCAACAGCTTGAGCG
The DNA here is from genome assembly GCA_947037095.2 of Nycteola revayana. Classification (NCBI taxonomy): domain Eukaryota; kingdom Metazoa; phylum Arthropoda; class Insecta; order Lepidoptera; family Nolidae; genus Nycteola; species Nycteola revayana. The sequence goes on from OX344838.1 coordinate 5,302,384, forward strand.
GTTCGTGTATGGCGGGCCTAATGTAATCCACTCGAGTCAAACCACGTGTAAAATCAAAAAGAAAACATGTGAAATATCCTTGATATCCAGTATAAATTATTTTAAAGTATTTATTTCCACATATAATATGTATACGACGTAAAATGCATGCGGGGAGAGGATCAGGAATGTTGAGTAATGGAATGAAGACTAAAAAATTACTACCTACTAAAAAATATTGGACACGTATTGTTTTATTTATCACGTCAATAAAATTGACAAAGATACAGAGCAACAGGGGCTTGTGACGTCATAACTAGGTAAAATTGTACCTAGAAGTGACGTCACACGAAATTTCAACGTGCTGTATCTTCGTCTTTTTTATTTGAGTAAAGAAAAAAAATACGTGTCCAATATAAGTACTGGATTTTGAAAACTTCGTATAGTGTGCAGTCTTATAAATGTCTGTCCTAGAATAATACCACTGAATAACAAAAATATAAAAGCATTATTGCTACACAACACATTGTTTTAAGCGGAACTATTATAGATATAAAATCATAATGGGGGGTTAATTACGTAACGATATGACTATTCCGATTCCGCTATAGACGATACGCGACATTATTTTTTTTAATAACGTTATTACTCGATTTTTTTGTTATAAGTACAAATAGGGTTGGCAGGTCCCTCATCCTAAAAGCCGGACAGACCAGCCATTTTGGCCGGACATTTAGGTAAAAAGGCCGGACATCTCATTGAGGATTTTTAGTCTCATTATTAATGGGTACGATAAAAAAATACGAAAGCAAAAGCTCAGCAAAAGGCTTTTTAAAAAGCCTAACAAAAGCCGGAAAACGATTATTTTGGCCGGACACCCTACCAAAAAGCCTAACTATGTCCGGCTTTATCCGGACGCCTTTTTTTTTTTTTTTTGCATTTGCATTCCTACCCAAGTAACATAAAGGCGTCATAAAAGAGCTCTATAAGCGAGTTTGCGCCTCTTTTAATGTATGAAATCAGGCCTATAACAGTACTATAAGCGCTTATACGCCCAGGAAAAGGCGCACTTTACATGACTAAAGAGTGACGTAGTAGCTTTGTAATAGCTCTATTAAATTTCATATAACTTCTTTAACAGTCATGTAAAGTCGCAGCTTGTCACTCATAAGTCCTATAATAGTGATCGAACCGTCTTTACATCACTCCTTAGCGTTATAATGGTTACAAAGATCACATTACATCACAACTTAGACCTATAACAGTGCGCAAAACATTTTTATACAACACTTTACATAACAAGATGAAAACAGCGCATCGCACGACAAGTTTAATTATTCCTCTGGAAAAAATAAAAGGATTCTACTTTTATATTTCTACGATACCGTAATGGCGTAGCTAGGTATTGTTGCGTATTGAATATAGGTGTTGTGGTGTAATTGTACAGTCATAGAAAGTGCGGTGCAAATTTTACCGAGTAACTAGTACGATGTGTGTGTTTATTTTTAAATGCGCCTTCATTTTGACGTCGATTTACTAGTTAAATTATGCAAAAAAATGTGATTTGCCATCTTGCATCTCTTATATGACTAGTTAGTAATGTAAGGATTGAAGAATAAATGGAGGTTGATTTGGGTTGATGAATTAGGGTTCCTTACAGAAATACGAAAACCACATTTTAATTTTATTTACTTACCTATCACGATTTCCTAAACTTTTTAAAACATAAATCTGTCTTTGTTTTAGGGTGACATAGTAATAAATATGTATATGGATGTTGACTGCTTTCTGACGAAGGATCATTTTACCCTTTCTTTGCTGGAGTGGCCTTGGAAAGAAACCCATTCCATATTATCCAAACATTGTATCGGGTGTGGGCACGTTAATAGTGAAATATTGCCAGAACACTTCAAATTAGAAAATACTAATATTTACTTTTTACCATTGTTGAATTTTTTTTGGTGTCAATTTTGTAATTATGCAGCAGCATACGACCATTATATGATTGACGAATGTGAATTTTGTGCACATCTTCAATAAAGTCGCTGCCGCCGCCCGCCGCGCCGCCGTCAACTCTGATTACATACTACATACATCAATAAACTGATTACATTATTAATACCTAACCTACGAACCGTCTTCAATTCAAGAGACAAATAATTGAAAGAGTGAATACGTTTGTCGGGCAAGAACATCAAGGTTAGAATTTTGTTTTATTTATTACTAGCTGGCCCGGCAAACTTCGTACCGCCTCAAAATCTACGCGGTGTCCTACATCTACCCTACCCTACCCCTACCCTACCCCTGCCCTACCCTACCCCTACCCTACCCCTACCCTACTCCTACTCTACCCCTACTCTACCCCTACCCTACCCCTACCCTACCCCTACCCTACCCTACCCTACCCCTACCCTACCCCTACCAATTCCCTACCCCTACCCCTACCCTACCCCTACCCTATTTGTCGGCGCCCTCGTCATCCGAATAACTCCCTTCAGAACTAAATGTATCGCTTTCTGGTTTATTGGGTTCTAAAAAAATCGAAGCTCCTACGGAACCCTCACTGCTTTCGTAGGTACGTGCTTTGTTTATGTCGGAGTTTTTGAAACTGATAGTCGAAGCTAAACTGTTTTCATTGCATCGTTTCAATACTTTCCTCCGATAATTACCACTTCTTTTAAAACGTTTCCAATCTTTGTAATCCATAATTAACTCTATTAATTTTAATAATTTTACTGTGATGTGACTCTGAGAAACATCGACTGTGTAAAAGTACCAATGCAACTGTTATAACACGTATTAGAGATATAGTATCGCACTCGCTGCCAAAATGTCAAAGTTTAGCACTATAACAGCAGCAATTAATACATTTATAACACAACACATATTTAGAACTATAAGTGAACAAGGTCCGCAATCTGGAAGCTACTTAGTGATGTAAAATGATTTACAAAGCTGTTATACAACAACAGATATATAACAGTTACCGCGAATCTTTTATGTGACCAATTAGAAATAATAAGTTATGTGAAGAATTGTTATAACGCTAACTTGATCTATAGACGTAGAGACCGCATTCATTACATCACTAAACTATAGAAGTGTCTTTTTTTAACTAATAGCACTATTTAGGCCTATAACCAAGTTTAAGACAACATTTATACAAGATAAGTTGTCATATAACATTGGCATTGAAAGCTGTTATAGCGCAGTGTTAAAGCTGTGTTATCATTTATAATATACGGCATTATATGATTGGTTAATATGACTAATTAGCATATAGAGCTAAATAGTGACAGAAATTCCATTACATCATAGTTAGGTGACAAACAGCTTCTTATAGAGCGTATATACGGCTGTTTAATGATATAATTTAAAATTACATGACTCTTTGTTACTTGGGCACCACCGCTGCAGCGTATTCGCGCGCTGGCGGTGGGATATGTGGGACTCGCCCTCTCTATAGCGTAGTATGCTAAAGTCATACCACGAGGAGAGGACCCTACACTACTAAAACCTCCCGGACACTCCTTCGATCCGCCGTTGGCGGGGGTCGGGTACGCATGAGCAATCCGGCCCCCCGACGGCACCCGCGGCCAATATGGTACCGCGGGATCGCAAAGTACAAAGAAGAAGTCTAAGTTTGATAATCAATTTATTTTTATTGGATTTTAACGTGTAGTTCTTTTTTGGAGCGTTTGAAAATATACCATCGGAGTAGTTGGCACTAACTCTTAAATCATCCTAGCATACTGGCGTGAACCAGCTTGTGCTAATACTAAGTATAAGCTTATGTTTTACTGGCTAAACGTAAAGTGACAATATTCATTTATATTCGTACTCCAAAAAATGTTGTTATTTATTCAGATTATTGACAGCTAGAATATACTATTACTTGTTGCACCCTTGTTCCAAAGGTATTAAAGTTTACTTTCTTCATAGAAATAAAGAGCTTACATTCTGAAACTTCGCAAAAGAAAGAAGAAATCAAAACTAAACTTAAATCAATCGTTTTTAATAGTGCAATTATTGTGAGGTTAAAACTAACGATAACTAAAATTGGTTGCACCCGCGATACTGGTGTCAGATCGCGGGTGCAACTTAACTTGACTTTATTTACTATTTAGGCTGAATACGATATATTTAATATATATGTTTTTGTTTATATTATATTCTGTACGTTGCGCTGAAATATCGATTAAAGTGACTAAAGAACGACACAAGGAGACGCCTTTGCAGAAATATATTTTGCGAAGCCGTCTCCTAATGTGCCTATAGGCAGAAAATAATAGAAAATCCTGAGCTACATGCCGAATACCTCCGTCTGACTCCTGATCCCAAGCGGAGAGAAGTAATGAAAAGGCAAATCGCAATAGATGTAGATTAAAATATTGCCAAGAATCAGATGAAAAGAAGAATTCAGGCAACTAGAAAGTGGCGTAAAAAAGAAAATAACTCGCTTTGATTCTCGGAGGTCGTGGGTTTGATCCCCACTCCGGACAAGAAATCTTTGTGTGTAAATCCTAAGATTTATTTTCTTTTGTTTTCTGGTTGTTTGAGGGATTTACCCTACGAACCTAACGAAATCTACCAACCAGTCCCACTAAAGTGGTGGATGTTCATAGAATTTTCGGCGAAAATTGACGTATTTGAAAACAAATAATCAATATAAGCGACAACAAACGTATATTATTTAGTAATTATTTTGATATAATCACTCATTTTGGTCCTATATAAGGTTATACTTAAGGATGTTAATATTCACTTAAATTAGGACTAGTAGCACCCGCGATAATTTGATGTTGCACCCGCGATTCATAAAAAAATGAATAATTCATTGTTTATTTTCGTTTTGCTTAGAGTTTTTATTGTATGTCCTATAATACTTAAACACCTAACAGAATATTAAGACATAATATATTAAATGTATCACAATTAACAGAGCTATTCGTTTTGAAATACTTGTAACCAGATATAGATTAAAATTATCAAAATGTAGTCGTTTAAAGACTAATTTCATTAAAAACGATTTTTATATAATTATATGCAAATGAAAACATGTGTCTAATTGTCTCGCGATAATGGAACCACCCTATTATTACAGTTAAAATGTCTTAATAACAGTAGGGTTACTGAAATACATTACCTATGTTATCGTAATAAATCAAAGTCATATCGTTATCTACGTAATTAACCTCCAAGTGTGATACCCATAACGGGTTTTTTTTACTCTAACATTTTGGGTTTGGGTCGATTCCTATTATACAGGGTTTAATGGGAGTAAAATGTTGTCGCATGCGTAATACACTTTTACTTTCGTACTGAATGTATTGTGTAAATATATACTATAAGTAGGAATATTTTAGAAGCGTCAATTATATAATTGACGCTTCTAAATTTGAAATTCATTCATTTGGTAGAAATTCAATTTTGTACATTCAAGCACAATTAGATAAAAGTGAATGCATAACTCCACTTTATACTAAAATAAATAACATAAATTCTCTCTGAGAATCATTTTGTGTTTTTTACGAGAGCTAAAGTTTTATTCGATGAATTTGATTCATTCGTTTCCGATCACATTTCGTCGTAAGAAGCTGTTTGTACAGCCTCAAAGCCAACCAGAACTTAGAAACTAAACCTTTCGATTTTATTTCAATTTGTTTTATTGTAATCATCGAGCGAGCTTGTGTTTTTGGCATAAAATTCACTATAAATTTGGCTATAAATTTTCAGCACAAAAACTTTTTAAATGTTTATTTGATATGCCTACTTAAACCTGAGACACAAACTTTTCAACCTTAACCATGATTGAAAGAACAAGACTATTCTTAATACGATGGTCTTCATGTAAGTATCCCTTTGTTAAATGTACTGAATATAAAATATATGAAAATAAGGAAACTGTGTTCAATAACACACTTTTTCACTACTAAAGAAAGAGTGCTAAATCCAAAGCGGACTTTTGTACCAACTATATTATCAATTAAGTTTAAAGTATTTTTTTCATAAGATAAATTATTATTAGGAATTTCTTCAATTCTTCATGGATCCCATAATGGACTGGATTCGATAAAACAAGATGAATCAGATGCACTCATGCAGAAACTTAAAGAACCAATTCAATCTAGTTCACAGTATACTGATCAAATCAAAGCTTGCGCTATTGTGGACTCTTAGGGGATCTTCCCACAGCGTAACGTATTAATATTAAAACTCAATTTTATAAAATGAATAGCCTTATGAAGCTGTATTGTTGCAGAACTCGAGAAAGAATTGGCCGAGGGACGCCACGAGCACAGACGGCGGTATGCATATTTAAAGATTATTTTTTAGTAACTGAATATCGTCATCATTTTGCTGACAACAATACCATTTAATATATATCTATTTGAAGTTATAGATTAAAGTTTAGCTTCGCGGTATGGGTTTACCGGCTTTGAAGTTACTGTGAGAAGACATGAGTAGGCTATAGGCGTGTACCATCCATATTGGTGCAAGCTATGTAAATAATGCACAACAATAGCTTTTAAATGAGAAAGACATGATAGAGACGATGGCTTATGCATCTTTAATGTTTGCATCGTTTACATAATTTGTAGTGTGTAAAAAACGGTTGGAATAATTTCTAAATATTAAACTACCTCGCTTCGTATCGATGTGATTGTGGACATATTTTAGGTCTCGCAGATACGAATACGAAGTGATAGATCTTGGCAATAAAACAACATTCATCTCGCACCCATACTTGCTCTCTTTTAAACTTAGTATCAACACAATAGAACAACTTACACTGAAGAAATACTGATTCCATCCTTTAACAATACGATGGCTTGTATGGTTTAGAAATCTTTAACATTGATTATATATATTTAGATACCTAAAACACACCAGCTCCGTGGCGTGTGGTGTGGAACGTCTTTGGCGATGACCACATAGTATTACTATGAAGTTTAAGAACTATTCATATTACTCAATACATATGTATTTTCTCCAGAGGAAGTTACGGCTCTGGCTACTCCGACGTCAGCTCCAACGAATCACTCGAGGAGGAGGAGGAGGAGGACGACACGGACGAATAGTAAGTCATCAATAATGGTGTAACTGTCATCATCGTCATCAGCCCGCATGAACTCCACTGCTGAATATGGGCCTCCTCCCGAGTGAGGTTATTTACCATAGTCCCCACGCTTGCCAGGCGGATTGGTGACCGCAGTATTATGTTGTAACACAATGAAACGCTGCTGCCCGTTCCCTGATATACGATTATAATAGATGATGTTATAATAATTGAAAAGGCAATGCTTAGGTGGTTTGGTCATGTGGAAAGTATGAATGAAAGGCGAGTAACAAAAGGTTTACAAGGCAGATGTGAGTGGAAACGCCGGGATAGGTGATGTTCTTAAGAAAGGTCAGGTGCGTAGTACTCGCAACCGGCGGCGTGCGTGTATGACCAGATGTATGAACGTGGACGAGGCAAAGGGAGTGTGTAAGGATCGTAGCAGGTGGCGTTCTGTAGTTTCTGCCTACCCCCATGGGAGAAAGGCGTGATTATATGTATGTATGTATGTTATAATAAAAGAGACCAACGCAACGGCTTAACGTGCTTTGCGAGGCACTCACGACCTCCGAGATTTTAAAGCGAGTTACGCTACGATGTTTGTCTTAGTCATAGGTGATTTGTCATTGGAAATTGATATCTGATCTGATATCAAATTGATAACAATAATTTGTAACAGCTGTTACAAATTATTGTTTACGATGGATTTTTTTAATGAAATCTGCCCACTTATTCAGCAATTTTGCTAGTGTCATGTAATGACTACTCATGTGTAAAATGCTATATTATTATGTTATTTTTTTTTTACAATAGTTATTGATGTGATCCTTATTGTCATAAGTTCCTACGACAGACAATTACTACCACCTCCGGAGGTTTTGACTTTGACCGGAGGCCAGATACGATAGTTATATATTAATTATTACTAGCTTCCCGCGCGCGGTTTCACCCGCGTAACTCCCGTTCCCGTGGGAAATTCATAATAAAATATAGCCTATGTTCTTTCTCAGGCTCTAGACTATATCTGTACCAAATTTTATTTAAATCGCTTCAGTAGTTAAGGCGTGATTGCGTAACAGACAGACAGACAGACAGAGTTACTTTCACATTTATAAAATTAGTAAGGATTTGATGTTAAAAATGAAGGACATTTAGTTAGTGCATTGACCTTTGTGATGACTATAATCTGCCAATGTCAGGCGTGAAATGGAGAAACGAGCCTTTTGTCAAATCTAATCTACTAATTGTCTGTATACATAATGTATGAAGCTGAAGAGTTTGTTTGCTTGAACGAGCTAATCTAAGTAATCACTGAGTCTGTTCGATTTTGAAAATTATTTCAGTGTTAGAGGGCTGTCTAACACTTTCTTTATCAAAGAAGGCTATATTTTATTATGAAGTTCCCACGGGAACGGCTACTCGGCCGAGACCGTGTGCGGAAAGCTAGTTGTTTATCAAACCTGTCATGTGAAATGCGCCTTTTCTTTATATATTAAAGTAACTTTGGTTGGTTTACAGCTACAACTACCGCTACGGCTGGCAACGTCGCTACTACGAATTTACAGATTCCGACAGTGGATCTGACGTCCTTGACTCAGACGACCCATCTAGCCAGCCGACCGGCTCTAATGACAATAATACAGGTAAAACTTTACGCCAATAACCGAGGTTTTTACCTATTGCTTATTATATCTTGTGTTCTAAATGTTATAAAAACATTGAAATTGTTTTATATCAGGATCCTCTGGAACAGATAATAGTGGTGGAAGGTCCCATCGAGGCGAGAACGTCCCCGGAGTCCCTGGCTCCTACTACGGTGGCTACGGCAGTTGTTTCCGATGCGGGGCCCGCGGACACTGGGCACCCGGTTGTCCTTTCTAACAACCTAACTCTATGAAAACTATGAAAGAAATTGTGAATAAGTGATTTAATATGAAAATAAATAGTAATAACTAAAAAGAAAATCGAAAATTGAAATTTTGGATTGGAATATTTCCAATGTTAAAATTGACAATAATGTACCTTATTTGTTAATTCATTAAGTGGTTGATATGAATGGAAATGGAGAAATTATGTCTCAATACATCATTATGTACGTCTAATTTTTAACCAATGTTATTAAATTTATTATATATACATGCTTTTTTCAGTGTTTTCTCTTTTGTAAACAAATACAATGTAATTGTGTGATACACAATTTAAAAAACTTTCTTTGAAATGTTTTAATACGTTTAAAAGCGTTAAAAATGTTTAATAAATGTATGACAGCCGATATTCTTTATACGAAGATTATCATCGATGATAAATTTAAAAACTACTCCTATGTTAACACAAAAAATCTTATTGCTTTAGATCTTATGTCAATCTCGGTAATTCCAAATCGCTAGGCCACATTATTTTGGGCATTCAGTGTTTCAACTGTATTATAGAATAATTGTATTTCCGTTACATGTTACAGGACCACATACAATATACAAATGATCACTTAATATTTTTAGAGACAGCAACGCCTAATAAAGATAAGGTAGTGATACGATATTTTATTTTTGAAATTATAAATAATTAAGGTATCATCAAGGCTGGCGACTTTACACATTATTTAAAATAAAAATCTGTAAGTTAAATGTTAACATTGAATAAAAATCAATGTGATTTACTCAAAACACTTTTTTGTTATAGGTATTCAGCAGATGTTTGGGATTCCTAAAAATTTTATTCACAAAAAGATACTAATTATTTGGAACAACAATTTATTATTATTAAATCTAGTACATACAATAATGTAATAATAATGCATTAAAAATTGTGCTAAAAGATTTACAAGAAAACTGTTGAATGAATTTAAATGTCAATTATAAATTAAGCGTGCGTCGTAAATAACAACAATCAAAATTATTAAAATTCTTATTGAAAAGAATGCAAAAAGTCAAAGTCAATACTAATTAATTAAAAAAATAGAATAACACTATGAAACTTCAGTATTACTTCACGATTTCGCTGATCGAGACGCATCTGTGCGTTTTTCTTCCTTAATGCTCCAGGAACTTATTAAATATTTCGGATTTATAGATACCCCTGAAGTAAATTTTAGTATGCAACATTTCACATCTTGTTAACTAACTGTTTCGGCTGACATCACCTCTGCGTTTGCAAATGCATTTTAGCATAATAGGTTTTTGTTCTTCATCGAGCAATACAAAAGTCATTTAAATAAGCCGTTCAAAATTATTATTAAGACACATTAAAATAATTTAAAACAATTAAATATGTCTGAGTAACATACAAACATTGAGAATTGATATTTTAATACAAGTAGACAAGAAGTACTCTATGTCCGGTATTACAATTATTGTAGAGAAGTATTATCTAAAACAGATAAACTGCTTGTTCAGACTCAATACCTTTGCTAACCATATAAACCTTATTCACACAATGTAATGTCGCGCACATTATTTTATCACACTATACAAGATAAGAGCTTCGTAATAAATATTCAGAAACAATTAAAATATTAAAAATATTATACACTGAAATACTCTTTATTACTGTACTAATAATGATAACAAAGATGAAATAACCACAAACAATTATATCGAAACTATAGATGAGAGAAAACAATTCAATGAAAAATATTTAAATAATATCACACACACAACCCTTATTCATATATTTGAAATGAATATTAGCAAGACTAGTTAAAAGATAAATGTCTTTTCATTTTTGTATATTAATCATATTAAAATTCTGATATAAACAATGACAAATTATATGTTCTATTTTTTATCTGCAAGTAATGAAACACAGAAGCTTTGTGCTAAAACCGATCAAAAATTTAATCAATTCTGTCTGAAAAGTTCAAATTGAGAAAAATAAGTATGTAGGTACTTTTTATTATAATATATTTTAAGTACACTCCTTTAGCAAAATATTGACAGCAAAAAACATCCTGGCCAATAGCACTAAGCCACAAAATGAGAATATTCACTATAGGTTGTACATATTATTATATATTTATTCATCATAAGCATTTCGCTAATATATATTACACAATTATTTTCAGTTCATTTAATTTGAAATAAATAAATAGTGACAACTTTGGAATACCACATGTCTATTTGCACACAATCAAATACATTATAACTAAATAGCTACCTCAAAACTTATAATTGAAATATCTAATATATTTTCACTAGCTATATAATTAAATATATTAGCTATAACAAATGTAATGGTCACAGTCAAATTATTTCTTTGGCAGGACTTTCTAAATATTAAGAGAAATGGCATATATCATTCAATAGATTTGAAATGTATGACCAATGCTCATATTCATTTTAGAATATTTGTCATCCAACATAAAGTAATATGATCTGTCTTCTTGAGGTAGTCTTTATCATTTTTATTTATAATATGAAGAAACCTAATCATTCTTTTTATCAGCTGGTTGCTGTTCACCTTCTGTGATGGCAGGAACTGCAGTTTTGGACAATTTTTGTTGTTCTTCCATCTCACCAGAGAAACCGAACTCATTTACACGTTTGTGGTCTACTTTGTAGATCCAACGTTGATACAAAAAGATGAAGAAGACAATGTCTGTAACAATAAATTAGGTACATATTAAAATTGATTCAGTATTATTAATGATACATTTAATTATACACCATTAACATTTACCCATTAAAAAACAATATTTAGTACAAACATTTATTCTTAAAAGTAAGATTCCTATTTCAAAGAGACTTCTAACTAATGTATGAAGTAAAGGATAGTCCTTATTTTATTTTATATATATATTTTATAACAAATTCAAATTCCGAAACTACATATAGTTATATTAGCATGAAGACTTCATTATGTTCTACATAATAATATAAATAAACACAACTTACCATCTCTGAAGCAGCCCAGTCTATACATTGTTGGCATTTTGATAACAAATGCAAATATGTCATCTATGAAGGTATTGAGAAACTTGTATGTCATCATACGCCATGGCAGATGTGCAACTGACTTCAACTTGTAGTTGATGAACAACTGAGGCGTCATCATAATAAATCCAAATGTTAGTAAATAACCATACATCATGTTCAAGACAAAGGAGTACCATCCTTTATGTTCTTGATACAATAAAGAATAAACACCATATCCTACTAAAAGTGGGAAACATGCCCAGCTAAGGTAACGGAAGGCTAACATGTCATATTGCTTTGTACTTGATTCCACATAGGAACCTTTATCTGTAAAAGTAAGCTTTGGCAAACCAAATATTCTTTCTTCTCTATTTATCTTAACATCCATAACTTTGTTGATTTTCCATATTTCAATCATTAATCCTATGAAACATGAAATACGAACCATGACATTGGTTTCATTGTCAAGTACATATAGCAGCACTACAGTGGACTGAAAGACATTGAAAAATACAGATCTTACAGACAACCCTTCAAGAGACTGCCTATTGTTCCAGAATTGAATATCATTTTTGAATGCTAGTAATTCAAATATTGAATGTAAAACTGACACACTAATAGTGAGCCCTAATAAGTAAGGTGATGTATCAAGAAGCAACTCTTTTACTGTATCCTGCTCCTCATCCTGTTCCTCAGCACCCAAAGCAGAGAACATACTCAATTTATCTCTCATTGCTTGTGCTGTATATAACTGCCATTTAAATAGACTCAGAGGTTGGAAAGTCAGTTCCAGTGCAAGTATGTCTGTGGTCTTATTGATTGGCACATAATCACGCATCATATTCCAGTAATCATTCAGAAAAACTGCTGGTTTATATTGTTTACCATCTGGTAAAAAGTATATGAATTCATCTAGTGGAGGTGGAACACTACCTTGAACCCAATTTGTTTGATCAGTTACCAAATTTATAGTTAAATTAGGATGCCAATGAGAAACTATTTCTTCTTTAAGGGTTTCAGCCTTTATAATTTCTTCAGCAGACTTTTCTGTCTGACCTGTTAATAAGTTATGTGTTTTTAGATAACGCAATTTCTTAAACTTATTTAACATTTTTTTGCCATAAGTGATGTAAGGTCCTCCATAATCTGCTTTGTTTTTGGCATCTGGTGATTTACCAGATTTAAGCATAAAGACATGTAGATAAATTGAACCATTATTTTTCAAGGACTCCGAAGGAAGAAAGCTAGTGGAATAAGTATAAGTAGCATCATTATTAAGCCCCCCATGCCAATCACCGTATACAATTCCTGTTTGTTTCCAAATTAGATCCTTATCATTCAACTGATCATAAAACTCGTTTTCTGACAGATAACAATACATATCTAATACTGTTCCATTAGCAAACATGTTGATGGCAGGAACTCGAGCCACCCCTGTGGGATTGCTTACATCGGTTTTAGGTGCCGATGGTTGACGGAACATCGACGTAATGAAGTAGACTACAAGTGCACGTATAATAAGAGACTTTGTAATAGCAAAGAATGACTCCATTTTAGTTGGTTGCATTCTGCGACGTTCTTCATCAATCTGAGCATTGATCTAAAACATAAAAGGTATTATGTATTTTAAAAAGAATTACCAAATAATTACAAGGTTAATATTTTCAACTACAAAGTTAAGATAATTTTATTGTATATAGGAAATGATGCATGAAAACTAATTGCAAAAAAATATACTTACATCAATTTCATCTCCAGCAGCTCCAGTAGTCTGAAGGGAATTATCTTGGGCAGAGACATCTCCGGAGGCAGGGTTAGACGGGTTGTTGCCGTCATTTTCTGCCATGATTATAGTTTTATTAAATTGCTCTCCAATTGCTTAGCGTTTTTATGGTTTTAAACTTCGAAAAGTAATCCAAGTTACATTCTAAAACGTATTCTTAGCTTAATCACATTTACCCATTCATTTAATACGAAATATGCACTATGCAAAAATGAAAAAGATAGACAATTAGACAGACAGAGTGAGAGTGTTACTGACTGATTTTTAGCCCAATAATTGCTTTTGGTCTATGGTACAAAAGTATTTTAAGTCAACTTAGGTTATTGAACCTTTTGTCAAGCGAGATACACTCAAAATATAATGGAATTAATATTATAATATTTTTAGTTACGATAATAATACAAGTACTTTCCTACCACTTTACACAATAACTTTTTTTTAAACTTTATTTACCATACATTTATAATTTCGTTTTAAATAAAACCACTTTGTGTATCGTATTACCTTTATATAATAATATATTTCTAGAATAAAATTATTGAAATACAAATAGTTTACTTGTTAACAGACCAAAATGCTAAAGGACTAACCCAAAATTGTATTAAAAATAAATAAACCAACACACCACAGACGATTTATGGCAACAACTAACACTGTTCAAAAACAAAGTAAACTTGAGTGTTTTATCTTCTGTGGTTCATAGTTTATAATTTTATAAATTCAATTTATTCTGTTTTATCACAATTAATTAGTGTAACTTAGATTTTATGATATGGGTAATTAATCTTTTAAGTAGTAATGATACATTTCTTAATGCAATAATTTAATCTTGCTCTAAAAACATAATTTTAAATAAACCCATTGGATGAAATCATAGACAATGTTCATGTAAGCTTTTTCAAGCTTCACGAAAACAACGGATTAGTATGTATGGTAGTGCGTTAGACTGATTGCGCCGCAAATTATATTCTCGGGTAAGTAATTGTTTTTACTGCTAACACCGATTACTTACTTCTCATCTTGATACCATGGAATTAAAACTATTTATATCAGTTGGTCAACGTTATGTTTCGTATCAAACATCCACTATAACTACGCGGGGTGTGTGCTCTATATTTCCTATAAAAACGAAACTTCTAATATTATCTTCGAATTAAATCCTTTTCAGATCATTTTCATTAAATGTGCATGTTTTTAATCGAACATTATTCAGTTGGTATGTTTGCTATCAAAATTTCAATATATGTATTGCAAAGAGGTTATAGCTAGTTGAGTCTTTCCTAATCGAGAAATTACTTTTTTCAGTGATACGTATGGTGAGGAATGAATGTGAAAATATCATCAAAATTTTGATTTTCAAAAAAGGGGAACAAATTTCATATAAGTTGTAACTATCAGAATGGCAACTTTAGAGCAACAAGCCTCAAAACTTTTGGATTTTAACCAAAAACTAGACATCAGCCTTCTTGATAATATTGTTGGATGTTTATATTCAACTGTTGGTGAGCAACAGCGCACCGCTCAGGAGATATTGACAGCCCTCAAGGAGCATCCCGATGCCTGGACCCGTGTTGATACAATACTGGAGTATTCACAAAACCAAGAAACAAAATACTATGCCTTACAAATATTAGAACAAGTTATACAGACAAGATGGAAAATATTACCAAGAAATCAATGTGAAGGAATAAAAAAATATATTGTGGGACTAATTATTAAAAATTCATCAGATCCTGTTACAATGGAAAACAATAAGGTATACTTGAAAAAACTGAATATGATATTGATTCAGGTACTAAAAAGAGAATGGCCTCATAATTGGGAAACCTTTATCAGTGACATTGTAGGTGCATCTAAGACTAATGAGAGTCTTTGTCAAAATAACATGGTGATACTGAAATTACTAAGTGAAGAAGTGTTTGTATTTAGTACAGGACAACTGACACAAACTAAAGCGAAACATCTAAAAGACACAATGTGTTCAGAGTTCAGCCAAATATTTCAATTGTGTCAATTTGTTCTTGAAAATTCCCAAAATGCACCATTAGTGGATGCAACACTACATACTCTTCTAAGATTCTTAAACTGGATCCCTCTCGGATATATATTTGAAATGAAATTAATAAGCACACTCATATTCAAATTTTTGAATGTACCCATGTTTCGTAATGTTACATTGAGTTGTTTAACAGAGATTGCTGGTGTAACTGTAAGCAACTATGAGGAGCAGTTTGTGGCTCTGCTTGTGCAGACCATGGAGCAGCTGGAAGCTATGCTTCCTCTCACTACTAACATACGTGAGGCATATGCTGTAGGTCGCGATCAAGAGCAAGTGTTCATCCAGAACCTTGCTCTATTCCTCTGTACTTACCTTAAAGAGCATGGCCAAATTATAGAAAGAAGAGGATTAACAAACACTCTCATGAATGCTCTTCGGTATCTTGTATTAATATCTGAAGTAGAAGAGGTGGAAATATTTAAGATTTGTTTGGAATTCTGGAATGCCCTGGCTACGGATTTGTACAAGATAGTACCATGCTCACATACATCCAACATGTATTCACTGGGCAAAGGTGCAGGGAGGAAAGCTTTGTATGCTGATGTTTTGAGCAGTGTTCGCTACATTATGATCTCAAGAATGGCCAAGCCTGAAGAAGTATTAGTGGTTGAGAATGAGAATGGTGAAGTTGTGAGAGAATTTATGAAGGACACTGATTCAATCAATTTGTATAAAAATATGAGGGAAACATTAGTATATCTGACACATTTAGATTGTCAAGATACAGAACGTATTATGACTGAGAAATTACAGAATCAGGTTAATGGTACCGAGTGGTCTTGGAAGAATTTAAACACTTTGTGTTGGGCTATTGGTTCCATTTCGGGTGCAATGTTGGAAGAAGATGAAAAACGATTCCTTGTGGTAGTTATCAAAGAACTTTTGGGCCTGTGTGAACAGAAAAAAGGGAAAGACAACAAAGCTATTATTGCTAGCAACATTATGTATGTAGTGGGACAATACCCCAGGTTTCTCAGAGCTCACTGGAAGTTTTTGAAAACTGTTGTGAATAAACTTTTTGAATTCATGCATGAAACTCATGATGGTGTTCAGGACATGGCATGTGATACATTCATAAAGATTGCAATAAAGTGTAGGCGTCATTTTGTAACAACTCAGGTTGGTGAAGCTTGTCCATTTATTGAGGAAATCTTAAGTACAATCAGTGCTATTATCTGTGATTTACAAACACTCCAAGTGCATACTTTTTATGAAGCAGTTGGATACATGATCAGCACACAGGTGGATCAAGTTGCTCAAGAACAGCTTATCGAGAAATACATGCTCCTCCCCAACCAAGTTTGGGATGATATAATTTCACAAGCATCACATAATGTAGACATTCTTAAGGATCCTGAGGCTGTCAAACAACTTGTGAGCATTTTGAAAACAAATGTCCGTGCTTGTCGTGCATTAGGGCATCCATATGTTGTGCAATTGGGTAGAATATACTTGGACATGCTCAATGTTTACAAAGTGATGTCAGAGAATATTAGTCAAGCCATTGCTCTAAATGGTGTAGCAGTGACCAAGCAGCCTCTTATCAAGAACATGAGAGTTATAAAGAAAGAAACCCTACGGTTGATTGCAAGTTGGGTATCACGCTCATCAGATAATAGCATGGTTTTGGAAAATTTTATTCCACCCCTTTTAGATGCAGTCCTATTAGACTATCAGAGAACTGCAGTACCAGAAGCACGGGAACCAGAAGTCCTTTCTTGTATGGGAGCAATTGTATACAAACTGGGAGGACACATCACATCTGAGGTTCCCAAGATATTTGATGCTGTTTTTGAATGTACTCTTGAGATGATCAACAAAGACTTTGAAGAGTATCCAGAGCATAGAACAGAGTTCTTCTTACTATTACAAGCAGTAAACACACATTGTTTTAAAGCATTCCTAAGTATACCTGCTGCACAGTTCAAACTGGTATTGGATTCCATAATTTGGGCATTTAAACATACAATGAGGAATGTGGCAGACACAGGTCTTCAAATACTGTACCGGTTGTTACACAATGTGGAACAGCACCCACAAGCTGCACAGAGCTTCTACCAAACATACTTGTGTGACATTCTAGAGCATGTGTTTAGTGTGGTGACAGACACATCTCATGGAGCTGGCCTCACCATGCATGCTACTATTTTGGCATACATATTCTCTTTGGTGGAAGCAGGCCGGGTTACAGTTCCCCTTGGACCCACACCAGATAATGTTGTCTACATTCAGGTAAGCTTATAATATTACAAATATAGTAAATTAACAATAATATTGTTTGTAATTTTTTTATTTATTAAGTGGAAAAGTAAATGTTTTTATTATTATTATTTCAGTAATAAGGAGTATTCCTTACTTATATTATAAACATGAAAGTTGTTAGTATGTGTAATGGATGTATGTTACTCTTTTATGTAAAAACTATTCAATCAATATGTCTGAAATTTGCATGTGGATAGTTTATAAGCTGAATTAACATGTAGGCTCCAAAACATCTTGCTCTGACCAGAGCCGAGTAACAAGGGCAAAATTGCTGGGCACATAATTAACTAAGAAAATACAGTCAGCAAAATAGCTTAAGCTTAGTTTTAAACATCTTATGAAAATCTGTATTTTCTGACAGATTTTAATATATTTTCTCATTTAAAATATATTTTACTTAAATATGTATTACTCTTTTTTTCAGGAATATGTGGCTAATCTACTGAAAAGAGCATTTCCTCATTTATCAGACAACCAAATCAAAATCACAGTTCAAGGATTGTTCAATTTGGACCAGGATATTCCTGCTTTCAAAGATCACCTTAGAGATTTCTTAGTTCAAATAAGAGTAAGTACAATACTTTTTAAAATTTTATAATGAAATACTAAATGTAACACTTAAAGAGTGACTCGTCAATTTTGGTAATAGGCTAGTTGAATCATATCAAATTTTGTTACAATGATGTTTACTTTTGAAAGTATTTGTTGAAATGGGAGTTATGACTTCATTCAATGTTTTAGGCTCTGGCTGCAATAGCATTTTGAGTTTGTCAATTTCTCAGACAGACTCAAAATGCTATTGCAGCATTGCAGGGTCTTGTTTGTATTGTTGTATTCTTGCAATATCTAAGAATACTATGTTGATAATTACATTCCTTGTTTAATTTTACAAAATTCATGGTTATAAGTATATAAAATTGTAAGCCGAAAATTTTAATTTTATAGTTGTAAGAAAATAGCTGACACCATTTTTTTGTTTTTGTATATATTTCTAGCATATTTTTTGCACACTACGTATTATGCAAAAAGTTAACCCCTAGTACTCAGTTGAAATGCTTGAGATACAAGAGGGTTCACGTGAGTAGTGCAATGGGTGGGAATCGAACCGACGACCACATTATTGCAAGTACGACACTAGCCATTGGGCTACGGCCGCTTTCGTAATAAAATATTAATTTTAGTGATTTCTAGCTTCAAAATATACCATATTTTTTTCCTGGTCTAGTAAAACCATTATTATTATTATTTGTTTATACACTAGCAGCTCGTAGAGCATTCACCATTCTTAAACATATAAAAGCAATTTCAAAAAACTGTCAAGTAGGAAATATTACAATTAGTAGGAGAGCTGGTACCAATTTTTGGGTAAGTATTTGAGGCAAGCTGAGAACTTGTCACATACCTCTTCTAATATACCACAACACGAAACTGCAGACCTGGCTGGTGAGTAGCGGGGCTAAGACCCCTGATTATTTTTTTATGTTTGAAATATTAAAAATATATTTGAGGCAATATAATTTTTTATATGTTGTAGTTTAATGTTTAAAGAATACAAAAAATAATAAGCCAGAGGATTTAGTCGGGATTTTAACATTGCCAGACGTATGCAAACATATTTTGCTAACATACGTAAAAATGTATTTGAGTCAACGCAACGTGAACTTTTAAAAAGGGATTATTTATAATTACAATTAAGAAACGCCAAAAGAAAATGCCATTGCGTCAAAAAAATTTTGAAAAAAAAAAGTTAAATAAATGTTAGGGGTCGAGTTAGACACACTACCCTCCAGCCAGGTCTGCATTTCCGTGTTGGGGTATAGTAGGAGAGGTATGTGACAAGATGTCAGCTTGCCTCGAATACCTACCCAAAAAATTGGTGCCAGTTTTCGGGACTAAATTGTTTGTCGGCCGCGGTGCGTGGCCCTAGAACAGCTAGTTTAGTTATTATACATGGAAGACATTCTCTAAAATTTTTTTAAAGTAACACTTTTGTTGGTAAATAATTTAATTGAAACTGAACAAATTATTTCATCATTTATTTGTTATCCATAAGAAACAAACAGGCTTTATTTTAAAAAGGGTGAACCCCACGGCACCATGAGAATATGTTGGAGTGCTAGATTTTATAGATGTTCGAGCATACTTACTGTATATTATATTTTAGATAATGTATAAATATTAAATATTTTATTGTCAACAAACAAATAACTGTTAGCTTTTAGTTATCTACAGAAATATTCGTATTTTGTTAGCAACAAATAAATACTTAAATTACAACTTAAACCAATGAGGAAAGTCACTATAAAAAGTTACATTACCAAAAGCATGCAATGCAAATGCAAGCAAGCAGGCCATATTTCATTTGAATATGAATAACTCACAATAAAACTTTTATTAAATAAAATGTTTTAATTACAGGAGTACACGGGTGAAGATGACAGTGATCTGTACTTGGAAGAGCGTTTGTTCGCGCTGCGTCAGGCGCAAGAAGACAAGCGGAGAGTACAGCTGTCTGTACCGGGCATCCTCAACCCTCACGAGCTGCCTGAAGAAATGCAGGACTAAGTAATTGTAGTGAGAACTTTTAATGGTGGCAGTTCACAATGTATTGTATAAAATATGTAGACATTGTTTGAGTTTAATATTAGGAGTTTATTCGTCTTATCTTTGTGTTATGATCCTTTATCAAGACTTCATCTAAACATCAATGTTTTGTTATATTACTTAGTGTGTTAAGAGCACTACTATTTTTATTGGCCATTCAATACAAATGGCCAGACAACCAAGTTGAAATTTGTTATACCTACTTCATGTCAGGTACTTAAACTTAAGTTTTACTCAATACTTTGTCAAAATCAGTTTAATTTATTAATATCTATTTGTAATAATTGTTTTTATAGATTCACAATAAATATATTTGAATCTATTTGGTGAAACAGCTTATTTTGTGGACTGTTACCATTGATATTGGTCATTATCTTGTGCCTATAAAATAATACCTTATTATGACAGTTTGTACAGAGGATCGCTTGGAACAATGCGAGGTGATGAATGCAAGTGAAAAGGGGAAACCTTTTCTTAAAAGGTATATTTTGCAAGCACAAGGCAGATTTGGGCCTTTATAATTTAGGCAGAAAATCATGCATCCATTTACATTGCTAGAAAGGAAGTAGAATATTTCTATGTTTTTAAGTAATCTTGAATAATATGTAGGTAATGAAATCTCTGTGATGGAAACCAGTGTCGGAATTTCAACTGCGCTACAGAATCTGAGTATTACTGAGTAGATTCTAGGAGAACTTTATAATGTGACTTGCTGTTAGTAATATTTTTTATGTTTTGTTTAATGTTGTCGAAACTAATTTTGTAATGGTTTGGGAATCTAAACATTCAAGGAACGGTTTCCAAATGCATTTTGGGTCCGAGTAACTGTCAGTCTTTCAATTTTGTGTTTCAAATAAACCATTAAATATTACGATGTTGTTTTCATGCTGCTGTTTTCCCGCGTAACCTACCAAATCCTGGGGGTTGTTTCCTACTACACGCATATATTCTTTTTAAAAATGTAATTGAAATAACTGCTGTTTATTGCTGACTTTGCCCAGGTTCTACATCAATGGTGTCTAGTAGAAAAAAATGGCCTGCCAACTGCGCGTACTTTTGTGCGAAACTTAACTTCAATTTAGCCCTCTGATATGTGATAAAATACATCATTCCACATGTGTAGAACAGAAATTTTATAGAAATAGAAATTAATACTTTTTTCTTTTTTTGGTGGCAGGAACAGGACGGTGAGGTTATTTTGATTTTATTGTTAAAAATAATTAATTTAAGTGAAAAATAAGAGTTCCTAACTATTAAATACTCACTTATTTGGGTTGGGAATGCGATGCCGAATTATACTCGTAAGGGTGTATGTACAGAGATTTGTGTCGGGTTTAGAGAGCATCAGAAAAAGGAAGGATAGGGTTACAGCTTTTGTATCACTTAATGTAAATAAATATGTCTATATCAATACGACAGCGGTATATTGACGTATTAGATTTATTATTCAGCGGCTAATTGTAAAACCTTATTGATGGTCATTTTATGTGTGCGGGGTGGCGAACATTATTTTGTTTATTATCTACAGTTTTGACCAATACACAAGCATACTACAGTTAAATTAATTAGATTGGGATTTCGGTTATGGTTAAAAAAAAAACAAATGATATATTAAATGTAGTATTACATCGTGTTAAACATGTTTAAATTGTCTTCGGTGTGTATTCACTTGGAAAATATATTCCATATAAAATTTACAATCGCAGAGCTCCAAATTCCACCGCTGCCGCTGTGGACTTCTTCTTGTAAGCCGAAGGGTTCAAATGAATTTGTTCTCAAAAAATATTTGCCTGACATATTTCTATAGACTTCAGCTCCCATGTAGCCATAACGATTACATCGATTTTCTATAAATTCATTCCAATTCCGGCATTGATATGCCGGAAATGATTCAGGATATCGTATAGATTCTGCAAAATATATATATGAACGGCCATGACTGCAAGCTTCTGCAATAAAAGTGGGTAAATGGTTTAAATATAGCGATATCAAATTGTTGACAACCTCCGTAGCGTAGCGGTATTTAGCTCGCTTTAAATCTCGGAGGTCGTGGGCTCGATGCCCACGCCGGATAAAAAATCTTTGTGTAAATTATAAGATTTCTTTCCGGGTCTGGTTGGTTGAGGGACTACCCTTCGTGCCTCGGAAAGCACGTTAAGCCGTTGGTCCCGATTGTTATAACATTTATAGTAATCGTATATCAAGGAACGGGCAGCAGCGTTTTCTTGTGTGGTACTTACAACATAATACTGCGGTCACCAATCCGCCTGCCAAGCGTGTTGACTATGGCAAATACCCTCCCTCGGGAGGAGGCCCATGTTCAGCAGCGGACGTTATACGGGCTGATGATGATATCAAATTGTTGAATAGCACTTTTTATTTAATGTTTAGTTTTTATGAGTATGGGCGTAAAAAGTGTAAGCGAAACCGCAGTTTTCCATAAAAACAATCTAATAAATTAAAATGTAGGTATCAACTCACCAAAATATTTTTGAATACTATCACATCCTGGTTGTGGCGCAATTCCATTGTTAGGATAAAAATCTGCGTGACCTATGGCTGCTTGAAAGCCTAAAACACCTGCACACGTGTGAATTACGTCCACAAACGTAGCGTCAGAAGTGTCTAATCTTCTTGAATTTTCTCTTTCAGGGTATTCAAATAAAGGTCTGGCTGGATCGAGCCCTGTTAAACACAATATCATTAACTAAATGACATAGGAAATGTACCTATTGATTAATATAATACATTTAATTGTCTGGTGTTAATTATGGTATGTCGATAAAATTACATACACTGTGCCTAAGATTTATAAAGAAAAAGTACACTTGTTAGATCATTATTTTTTTAGAATATACGAAATTAGCCGATAGTTATTGAGAAAAAACGCTCATTCGCCATGTTTTACATAGGAACTCGTCTTAAGCGTAAGCCAAGGCTTTAGCATCTATCTACAAGTGCCATTGTAGGCATTATTATTGTGACCAAATAACATACCGGTAACTCGATCAACGTCATACGTAGATTCTGATGCTGCTATCCCCATAACGTGAGCTCCAAGACTGTGGCCAATCAAATGTATTTGCTGCCCGGTCACATTGTATCTTACATGTAGTTGGTCCAAAAATAATGCTAGTCGAGCTCCAACGGTCTGGACTTCATTTGCTACCCAGTGGTAAAACATCGATTCTGCCGTTTCACGCCAATCGACCGTTATCACATTTACGTTTTTATTTTTTATGTAACCATTTTTAATAATATTGACGCCTGTTGAATCTACTGATGATTTCCAGCCGTGAGTGATTAATTTTAAAGGAATATGGGAAATATTCAAATCGTTCATTATATTTTCATCTACGTCTCCAATAGGCTTTCCCTGTTGATCCAAAGTTATGTAACTCTCTGTGTCATTCCTGCAGATCAAAAGATTGTAATTTAGATCATAAAACTCCTCTTTATACATCTCTCTACATTAACTACCCTTTTAAATTTTGTAGCTTTGTGTTTCTACTTCTACTATTTTTAATATCTCCACCTCGACTTAACTCGTTGTCGTGCTAGTTTCTTATAAGTATAAAAAAAAACCTGATAGGTACCCACACGTACCGGCTATTGGTACAATTTACCTGATATACAATCTATATTCTATTCCTTCACCAATTATTCGTATCTGCGGACTATATTCGTCTATTGAAAGCGTCAAGTTAACATAGTGCACATTTTCTTCTCCATCCGGAAAATAAATCCACTTAGTGCCGTAGTCATCGCCATATATATTATTTCTCGAGGCTAACGATTCACCTGCGAATAAAAAAATTGCTTTGTTATTTACATAACTAGCCAAGGGTACAATTTTTTGCGCAATTAGTTATTATGAATATGAAGAGTTATTATAAGCTCCGGGACAGTTCATCATTTAGTTAGGTACTTTGCTTGTATATTTCAAAGTCTTCAGAGTATTTTAGCGTTCTATAATAAATATCTGGTTCATTTTAAGTGGGAGTGCCACAAGTCTCAAGTCTAGGTCCATTTTTCCACGATGACATCTCAAAACCTATCTGGCTTTCTTCGTAGACCGTCGGCCGCAACCTAGCCGCCTTTCACGACGCTCGGCGAGCCGCATCAAATGCCATAGGAAATTGGTTCAGAAAGTCGATAATTTTGACGAACAATGCCGCGGAACTTTTCTCCGATATCGACCTGCTTTCTATCAATCAGTGGATGAAAGATCTGACGGAACTCTTCGTTGAATCCGTGGCTCAACACCTAAACATTTTAACTGTTGTGGCATTCGATTACAGGCCCTTGCGCTAAATGCTTCGTTATAAGCACGGTTGGCCCCGGGCGTTCTAGCCGAGCCAAACGAAAAGATCACAAGTTACCAACGAGCAGTTAAGAGTTTAAGAGACGGCAAGAAACTACACACAGACTAGGTTCTCTCTCTAATCCTTCTCGCCGGAGAAGAGTTTACCCGCGAACGTGACGCTTTCCTTCTCGCCCTCCCGACCCTTACATTGCAGAGGACCTTCCGATTCCGTCGTACACCGGTAGTCGGAAAGTAGAGCAGTAGTTGCACAAACACCCCTAAAAATGATCATTCCTCAATGTCCAGCGACCCGATGAAGTAGCAAAAGCCTCGTGGCTAACTACCATGTCCGTTCGAAAATATCGTATTAATAAAATATTTAATTAATCAAAATAAATTAAATACAAACTTACTTTTGATAAAATTACACACACATAAAATGAATACACAATAGTTTAATAATTCCATTTTCATGAATAAAACTCTACCTATGATAAAGTAATCTTGTACATTTATATTAATATATTCCTTTGAAGAGGAAGTTCAGTATCGGTACCTTTTATAGGCAGTTAAAACTACGAATCTTATTTACTTACTGCTTCAACTGAACTATTTAAACTATAGTACATAAGACAATAATACTTACTTTAGTAAATAATTTTATGTAAAAGTGAAACAAGCTTGTAAATTTAAAACGTTATACTTACGAGTACTTAGGTTTTGTTTTGCAAAATCACTCCATTTTATATAAATATAAAATTCTAGATTTTTCCTAAATAAAAACTACACATTTTTTTAATCACGATTTAACCAGCCTACTTTCTTGATCATCACCATTGAAGCACAAGTTCGTGCCCGTGCCAGTCCACCATAGATAAACTACTGATGGTGGAGCGGCACGAGAACGGGGTTTTGACAAATAGGGTACCTACCGCATAAAATTGATTCGCTGTGTTGTATACAACATTCTGTTTAGACTTTCCTTTAATAGGTACCTATTGTATGTAAAATAATAAATATGTTACAATCGGGTACTAACACGAAAAAAGCACGTATCAATACCAGATAATTATATAAATATAATGTCAGTCTTTATAATAAATATCTCTAGTTTAAACCAGAACCAAATATAAATCGCTAAGCATTTCCATCAGCCTTATGCCTCAGTCACTGCTCCTTTGATCACTGAATATGGTTCAGGCATTCCTTTGTACGAAGCCGAATGAATTATAGGGAATTCCTATTTAATATCGACCATATTTATTTCTATGTATTTTTTTCCAAGATGATTTCACTCTTTATCAGTGGGCCATTGTAATTCGCCCCACATTTGTTTTAATTAATTATTTATTTTTGAATAATGTCATCCAATTAGTTAATTAAAGTGTTACTAAATTATGCACAGATAAAACCATCCATTAAATTCGGTTGTAAGGTAACGTAGGTATATTAAAGTCTAGTTTGTTTATTTATTTGCTGTCGGTATTAAATTTAACCTAGTATTTTATCTTGTTGTCTAACAAAAGAAGGACGTAATATCAAAATGTCTTAAGATTTCCTATTTAGAATCTCGCAGGTACAAAACCACCATTGCAGGAACTTGATATCATGCACCCCGTTATTTAGATGTTCAGAACATCCGGAAGGGAGTTCAGTGGGTAGATCAGAGGCGGATTATCCAGTAGGCAAACTAGGAACATGCCTGAAAGCGCGATGGAACGAAGGGGCGCGCGGGCGGATTAGACGCTGGAATAGTAACTGTTATTGAAGCTACTACAAGTGGAAATAAAGATGTGTCAGCTCCAAATTAATGTAACCTCTACCACATATGTAGTAGGTAACGTCAACTACAGTGATAACATTTTTACCAGTACTAGTACAAGTTATTTAAAAATGTGCCAATGAGATGCTTGCCTATGGTGCTCTGAACGTTTAATCCGCCTATGGTGTACCTAGATCCTCTCCTTGTGGTAGAAAGTTTTTAAAACCATTATGATTTTACAACTCTTACAGCGTTTTCAAATTAGCAGGATCATGGCATACATGAAAACTATTTTCTTTAACAAGGCGGATGTAAAAAGATATATTTTTTGTTGACTAGTTATAATAATCAACTTGTTTATCGTAATATTATCTAGTCGCCTGTCGCTATCATGAACTTGACATTAATGTGTTAAATAGGTACCTTGAAAGATACCTTATAACCCCCGCGTATTTAAAAAAAAGGCAATGACTACGTTGAACATTAGCGATTACGCTAGCCCACGCGAGACCCCGCTCTCGTCCTGCAGTAGTGTTTGCAATTTTTAGAAATGTAGTAAGAAAACTGCAAAAAGTAGCCCTAATGTACTACTTTAGTTTAGTAGTACTAACTCGTGGTTCTTTCTAGTGAAATTTCTGTTAAAATAGCTGTTTTAACAACAATCTTTCAATTTCGAAAGACGATATATGGAATATGGCACAGAAAGAGAAGAAAAATAATTACTTATGTAAATTCATAACATGTACCTACCTAATATTTATTTTTATTCTAAACGCTTATAAAGTTAAATATTAGGTATTGAAATATGTCCAGCCGGTTTCCAGATATAAATGATGAAATTAACCCGACTTTTTATTATCTATTTAAGTAGGTATAGGTATAGATAGATAGATAACTCATGTCGTTATCAATAATGATTAAAGACTCCTTATAACAAAATGTAATTTTAAGAGGAAATAATGTATAGGTATATTATACAATGCATATTTAAAACTTATAAACTCTATAAAATGCCTATTTAGGTATTATATGAAAAACTACGTATAGTGCAAAATAAAAATTAATTTTATGCGTAAAAAAATTAAATAAAGTTCTAAACGTTTTTGCAGTCAATATCTACTTTGAGCAAAGATCAGAAAGTCCGAAGACTTTACGTATAATAATCACATGATTTATTATAATACTACACTCAAAAGGTGGTCCAAAGTCGGTATGGAGAAATCAGAATTTAGGCAGATGAAGGACAGCTAGTATCAAATAATAGTCTATGTTATTTTTTTTTGGTTTTAGTACATATTCAATTCTGAATAGGGTAATAATGGACTGGGATCTGTTTAGAAGAGAACACCATTTTTTATCCACATTCCTAATGAAACCCATGTTTGGGATCCGTTTGTAGGATCCCCTCGGAACAAACCACATTTAATTATTTATTGTACCGTAAAATGCTGTAACTTTGCCTGGATTTTGACGTTTTTTGTTCGTATCTCTGAACCTATTTATTATTACGGCTTCTAAAGACTTTCAGATGGAAAACAAACCTTATGCCTTGCCAGGTAGAACTCAAATCTATTCAAATCATGTCTTTTTTCAAAATTACAAACACTCAAAGTCGTAGGCAAAGTTGTAGGTAAAAAACACAACTTTGCCTAGAAGGATATCTCAATAAATATATTGTTGATCTTTTTAGTAATTTTTTTCCGTGTACTTACATGAGACACCGTGCTTGTCCCGGACAGTTATATCATTACCCTGAAGGTAATGTATATGTTTTTACTGCTGATAGGCAATGTTGTAGCAGGTACCACAAACTTTTCATACAAAAATGTTGATGACTCTAGGGTTGTCCAAAAAATAATACGGATTATTTTGTTAAAATTTTATTCACTTTAAAAAAAAAAACAAAATGCTACTTATGAGCAAAAATCAAAAATTTAATGTTTTTTTAAAGCAATACTAACTCCTAATTATTAGTAAAAACAAAGACTTAACTCAGTAGTTGTAAACTATAATGGGCAAGTCTAAAAGCGTATGAGGACAACCAAATTCTGCTGTAATATTCACTATATCTGCGATGTGGGCTTCTTCCTCAGTTGTCAACTCTGTAGGGCGACCAAATGGTTTAGCATCGAGCTCCTGGTTTTCTCCTGCTTCGTGTATTATTCGGCATTTTTTCATATAACTGCAATAGAATTAAGACTTACTTAAATACAAAATCACTCTTGCGTTTCGATTTGACCGGTTTCTAAGATGCGTAAATTTCATGCAAATATGACAGGTACATGTGTAAAAATATATCATTGTTAAAAACCAACTAGTGACAACCCTAGACCCAGGCAAAGTTGTGTCACTCAAGATCTCAAAACAGTGCATAACATTGCCTGCTAAGTTATTTTAATGAAATCGTGTCCTTTTAATTAAAATATCAAGCAATACGGAAAGTAGATAGTATTTTCTTACCCTGGGATTTAAAAGCTGCACGAAAACACCTTTTCTTTAGCTAAAACTTCAAAAGTTATATGACACTAGAAATTTTCACCCACTTGCACCGGTGTTTATCGCACAACTGACAGAGTAACAATGAAGTTACCATTACAAAACAATAAAAATATATTGCCCAAATAATGTAAAGTCATTACCAAATGGTAAAAAATTCAAAAAAACCAAGAAAACGCGAAATATCTTAATTTAAACGAAATAGGCAAACTTGGGCTTAGTTGGCAAAGTTGCAGCGTTTTACGGTACTTTAAGAGATCAGTTCAGTTCTTTTGTTATGGACTTTGTGGAGAAACTACCATAATTTTGCTAATGTCAGAGTTTTAGATAGAACGTCAACGTGTACTTTAGAAATCAACGAAATTTTATTTTGCTGATACTGTCCAAGTTAATAAAAACGTCAATTTATTTTGATACCTAAAGGAATAAAAAACACAATATATATTTAAAACTGAAGAGTTCACAACAGATCTAAAAAGACTGGATAACCCAAAGTCCTAAATAAAAAAAAAACTTTAATTGTGACTATTTGTGACGACTAGCGTTCGTTTCGTTCGATCGACCGGTTCGATGATCGTCGATTGGTCGATTAGTCGATTCGTCGAGCGTCAGCGACAGCACCTACTAAAGTTCATAAAATTTTGAAGTAAATAAACAAACTTAGCTCTAAATGTAATTCTCTATCTACATTACACGATTAAGTTGAAACTTACAGTTATATAATATGAATAAAAAGAGGAACATAAGTTATATAAAACCCGAAGATCCTGAATTCCTTAAAGTGTTTAAGAAGCAAGCAGGTTATGATGACAAAAACCACAAATTTGACGAATTAAGGAATGCTGAGGAAGATTTTGCTTCTGACGATGATAGTGAACTGCCGCAGGTGGTCGTTCTTAAACAAGGCGATTTGACTGCGGAGGAAGCGGAGGACGAAAAGAAAAGGATAGATAAAATCGAGTCTGAAACAAAAGCAGATCTTAATCAAAAAGTTATTTTTAAAGCCAAAGGAAAATCGTCTGAGGCAGTATCTACTAAGAGAAAACAGGAATCGAATTCTAAGCTAAAAGTTTCTAAAGAAAAAAAGACACGACAGCTTTTGTCATTTGATGATGAGGAAGATGATGAAAGTGATGAAACATAATCATTGTTCTTTTGCTATGCTTTCTATAGATAACTTTTAGTGTAAATATTATTATAATGATAATTATGGATAATAAAATACCTTTGGATATTTATCATTATCTTTTTATTAAACATTTATTTATTATTATTTTTTACCACAAGGATCAATTTTATGAACCGTCAAATCAGTAAATCACAATTATTTAGATTTAAGTGGATATAAACCATTACTCTTTATTATTGTTTATACAATAATTTATAACAATCATTAATTTTTAGCGCCTAATACTTATGATGCTCCTTATTTTTTGGGTGGACAGGCATAAGGCAGACAGACATGACTGCAGCCTCATTACAATTTGATTTAGGATAGTTATTTTTAATTATATGGCTGTTAATTGTAAGTTATATAAACCATCACTAGAATTTAATTGAGGTAGCAAGAGCAAGCCAGAACAGTCTACCTTAAAACTTAACATTTTGAGATATTTAATACTTTGTCAAGATGTCGTTACGTTGTACATATTTATTGTTGCGGTTTTTGGTTAGGCTGTTCTTGCTCTCATCACCTCTATGAGTGGCAATTAGCAATCATAACAAAAAAATGTTTCAAATATTTATTTATTTCATTAGGTATAGATTAAATTATTCATTATGGGGTTCAAGTTAGCTATAACAGTTTATTTTCATTACAAATACTAAATTAATAATACGGATATGTTAAAATGGTAGATAAAGATACAATATCTACTATAGTAAACAATATGATGTATCATTATTGTGTATTAATGCAACATAATTACCTATTTTATCACAACATAAATAATTATAAATTATAACTTTATTTCAAAACTTAAATTCAAAGATAATAATTTATATTAAATGTACTATAATGTTAATGCTGAATACAATATATCAACCTAACTGTAATTTTTATGAAAATGTTTTTACAGCATCTAATAGCTATTGTAAACTGAAATGTGACAAAATGGCTTAACTCTCAAACAGTCTAAATAAAAAAATCACATTATTCGAATACAAGGAAATCATGCAATAAAACTTTTTTACAGTCCTACAGGAAAATGATTACAATATTTTCTTATTACAAATAGGTATTATTTTAATAGTGTAAGAATTATAAACTTCAAACCTAAATTTAAAAAAAATCTTTATATTTACTATACTATGGCCTCCTGTAAATTTGATGTCACAGCACTTAGAATGTACTGGCAGCTTACAGTTCACATTCAAAATGTCTTGAAACTTTTCTTGAGAACTAGTCACATTGGTGATTACTAACTCTGGTTATAGTACTAATGTTGGGACAAAGTTTACTACAAAATTACAGTACAACTATAATTACTTTATACATTTTACACTAATTACATAATAGGTAGTTAAATTAAGGCTGGCCAGTACCAAATATATCTTTAGCAGTTACCTATAAAAGTAGTGCCACCTCAAATTTAATAATTTGCCCATATAGAAAGTCCATTGGCTTTGTTTTAATTAATTTTGCAAACACAGGTACATTATTTATTACATTTTATAAGTGTTAGTTAAATGTATTTTGGTACTGTCATAATGCAAAAGTGGTATAAACAAATGCTACAAATCATTCAAAAAATAGTAGTGATGCTACAGTGGGAACAAGTAGGAAATACTGTCCAAAATGTTAACTACTCTAAAATAAAATAACTCATAGTAATTATGCTAAAGATTTATCTAGGATCATCTAAGCTCTGTCTTTTTTTCACTTTTATTTTTGATCCATTGGAAGGTATTGAATCATTTCTATATGGGAGGGAACTATCAATTTCATTTTCATATTCCAATAACTTTTGTAGTAGAAATCTTCGCTCTTCTTTCACAATTAAAATACTTTCCTGAACTTTTGCAACTTCATCACACAGTGCAGCATTTTCCTGTGAATAACAAAATATTGAGTGTTTGAATTTTCATTCCAGAAGTTTAACGTTGCCTTTAATTTTTCATTAAATATACTAGATTACATGAAGTGTAAAACTACTTACCAAAACGAGGGTTTTAATTCTTTGCTTCATATATTTATATTTCTTACGATATCGTTTTTGTGGGTCATTCGGTATACTATTCATTATTTTTGTTTGTTTGACCACACAATATTAATTTAAGTAAAATAAAGGATTCAAGGCGGCACTTTTAACGAAGAATACAAGAATTGTTGATTCAAGAGAAAAATAGGTACCTATCGCATATTAAATGTTGTGTACCTATTTAATTCAGTTATATCATATACAATAATCTCTATTGATGTAAATATCGGACTTCCAGACTTCCTTCAGCCTATAGCTTGCTTGCTTGATAGGTACCTCATGACATATGTCAAAATTTGACAATCAAAGTGTTTTTTTTATTTTTTTGTCAATTGTCAATCAAAGTGTCAGTCTGACATTGTTTGCAGCTCATGGAGGCTTTTCGTCTTTTAAGGCGAATGTAACGGCCGGCGCGCAATCCAAAAAAAAATAAAAACCCTTATTTCGGCACGGGTTGTAAGGGTAGTTTTCTTATTAAATAAGTAATTTATTTCTGTTGTTCTTTGCTTTATATTGGACCTAGTTATGCAAAACAGAATCAACCCACACGGTTCGATCCCCGCACGGAACAAATATTTGTATGATCTGGATAATTCCGGGTCTGGATGTTTGTGTATATGAGTTTCTATGTTTGTAAATGTACCCACTAATCCCACGATACAGGAGAAAGTACTAGGTTGGGGCAAAGTTAAAAGAAAAAAATAGTTCTTAAACTGACATGTGAAGTGAATATTTAAACGGTTTTAACATGTTTATTATTACAATGAGCTTCGTCTTTGCTCCCTGTATGTAAATCTAAATTGTATACCCAGTTTTCTTTTGTAAAAGACGATATTTGTGGGTATACGGGGTAATGGTAACGTTTTTTCGAGATCAAAAGTCAGTTTCGACTGTGGGATCATCTTTAGCTATCTTTATGTTAAATTTCAATTGGTTTTGCAGAGATCAATGTCAGCTCTATGCCTTTTTTAATATGCAAACAAGAACCAACCCGCCTGGTTCTATTTATTTGATTACAAAATAAAAAATGCAAGTGACCATGTGGCATGAGTCTTATTAAAAAAAATCAATTTCAATGATTTTTTAGGATTGTTGGGTGACTATGGAGCATGGGTCTTGTTAGTTTATTGAACCACTGAAATGTTTTGTTCTGTCAAAATTGACAGATCATGTTGATATTTACAGGGTCGATTTAAGGTTCATTTTTGGAAGCTTCTGTGTCCTTATCTCGATTTTGGCATGTGTGTGGATTGGTTCCTGTATGTATAACTAGGTCCTATCGATCTTAACTCTTCAAATTGTAAAATGTAATAATTTCTGTTGTTAGCAAAAAACCAGCCCCCCACCCCCCGACCATTGTGCTGGTCAGCGCCGGGCGCCGAGATTAGAGATATTTATGGCAACCCTAGTCTAACAACTAGGGCTTGCATTCGAATTTTCGAATATTCGAATAATGAACTGTTTCAAATATTCGCATAGAAATTTTATGATATTCGAATATTCGACCAATTCCTAGAAAACAAAACTCAACAATCTGATGTGCACATAAAATTCAACGTCCAAACAATGTTACGCTTACGTCTTAACGAATAACTGGCCGAGGAACAGCAGAACGTTGTGCCAATATTTTGAAAGACAAACTAGCATCCTATAATGTTTCTTTATAAGTGGATATAGCATGTGTAGTGACTAACGGAGCAATTGTGATGTGTGCTATGGGCCGACAATTGCCTTCGTACCATCAATTATGTTATGCACACGGCATCCAATGTGCAGTATTGGGTGTAATTTACAATAAGACACAAAATGCCCAAAAAGAATGGGGAGAATCTACAGAAGACACAGGGGCGACAGGACAGGATGATGACTCTGACAGTGATGAAGGATATGGTGGATTTGTAGTTGGGATTGGGAGACAACTGAACAGGAACTAATATGTATACGGGGATGTAAATCTAAAAAATGTTATAGATAAAGTAATTTAAACAGTAAGTAAAAATAAAAAAAATAATATCTAAGATTTTAATAAAATATTAAGTTGACCATTGAAATTATTCCTAAGAAATATGTTGATTATTGTGATATCTGTTTTATTTGAAGATACAAGTTGATTATTGCAGTTATGCCTATTTTAATGTTAGCTTAGTTACAGTTTTTTTTTCGGATGGTCATACTTAGTTAGCCACGAGGCTTTTGCTACTGCACCGGGCATAAAGACGAGCTAAGGTCCAGCCTTAATAAATGGTTTAAAAACTACAAACTAGGCAACCTGCGCAAAAGGGCGCCCCTTGTGGAGCTAGGACATCGACTCAGGGCGGTCGCTGGCGATGAGATTCGAGGGATTATGACTTTTAGTATTTTAGGGGAGTGTTGTGCAACTGGCGCTCTACTTTACAGTTCCGGGCCTCTCGGAATTCGGGTCTACGAGGGCATCGGATGGTTCTCTTAGTTACACGATTAGAACATAATCCTCCGTGTTCTTCTAACAGAAAAAAAAATATTTTCATACTTTTAGTTATATTCTTGTAAGATTGCGTTAGCTTTAACTAATATTATTTTGATTGAGAGAATAAAGACTATTTATAAATTATAGGACATGATTTCTATAAAACTTTTTTTTTATTTATTATTCGAATGAACCCAAAAAAATATCGAATATTCGAATTTCAAAACTGACGAATATTTGCAAACCCTACTAACAACACTATAATTAATATAATATTATACTATAAATATCATAAAATCGATACTAGTAGGTATTGTTAAAATGCGAGTTTAGATGCATATTATGATGAACGGATGTTTCCTTCATAAAGTTGTCCATACGGGTTAAAAGAACTTCGACACAAAGTTAGTAGTTATAAGTTATATTGATGTATGATTATAATAACTAAGTGGTGGATCTGTATTGATTTATCTTTTTTACATACATACCTTTCCCCGATTTTATGATTTATTCCCGTTAAGTCACACCTCGATGATTGAGTATTATAGATTTGTTGACTGTGTTTGTGTCACATTGTTACACAATCACAGCTACATTGAATTTAGGGTATCCATTAAAATAAAGAACAAGGAACCTAAGTAAATACCAACACTTCTTTTAACACATTTTATTAATTTTAACAAATTCAAATATGCGTATCATTATTGTACTAATGCAATAATCGATCTTATCGAATTTTATTTGGAAAACATTAGGTACATAAAAGTACATCGAAACAGTACAATAAAAACAACCAATAACAATATTTTGTTCCATTGACGTAAATAAAATAATTATGAAACATTATCATCATTCATTCTGTAAATAAATTAAGTCAAAATATGAACAAATTGGTAATGCAGTGCAATTCTAAGCAAATTTCAAAGCATCCTGTGTGCAGTTACCTTGTGTATCATGATTTCACATTGTTGTGCTCCTCCAAAACGAACCCTCATTACATCTACAAAATGTTTCTGTACTAGCTTGTGCCCGCGAGTTCGTTCACGCACAACATGAAAATATTTTAAAATAATAAGTATGTTAAGGAGCTGTTTTAGGTACCTATATCGCACTTGTATCAGTAAAAGTGGAACTTTAAAACGTTAGAAAAATCTACTGGGTTTCAACGGCGATATTTTCAAAACAAGAGGATTAAGCAACAAACAAATTCTTCTGCTTTACAATCCTTACTAATATGTATATATATATTATATTATAAATGTAAGTTTGTTTGTTACGATTTCACGCAAAAACTACATAACCGATCATCATGAAACTTTGTACACA
The DNA here is from genome assembly GCA_947037095.2 of Nycteola revayana. Classification (NCBI taxonomy): domain Eukaryota; kingdom Metazoa; phylum Arthropoda; class Insecta; order Lepidoptera; family Nolidae; genus Nycteola; species Nycteola revayana. Next base: position 5,338,577 of record OX344838.1, read on the forward strand.
TATTCTTGTAGATATTACAAGTAACATAGGATACTTTTTATTTAATACAACGGAGAGAAGCCGCGGGTAAAAGCTAGTAATAGTATGTATAAATTATGACATAATTCTTAATCACATAAGTCTATTACATATGAAAAATATGATAAACTAATACAATACCCCGTCACAAAATCTGTTCCCAAGCAATAACGCCAAAATGAAATAAGTTTTACTAAGCTTAGTTTCATTAAGGACCCCCTTCACATATTATCGGAAACATGGCATACAATCGCGTCTACGATGATTTTACCAATATTGAATATGACCAACTCCAGAAAACATGGTCAACTAGATTGACGTTGTAAGGTATTTGCTCCTTTACTGATCCCTTTCATAAGAGGGACTTTATGCTTATCAAATAAAGTTCAATTTCTAATTATAGTTCAAATTCCTATGTGAAATGAACTATAGTTACTTAATAAAAATGAAACCTCTTTGAGACATTTTTTTTTGATCAAACAAAAGCCTGTTCATGTAATTGGTTAACGAGCGCTTTATAAAAAATAATGATACAGTTAATGTAAAATGGGTGTAGTAACCCACAAGCAACACTTAAATGACAACTTCAACAGCAATTATGATAAGTGGGAATTCAATAGAAATTTCTTTCCATAATTCTATAGTTTTGTACAAAAATATCAGACGATATTTGATTACATGTTGTATAATTAGGTACTCATTGTAGCTAAACATATTAAATGCGGTTTACAGCTGAGAAGATTAAAAGTAGAATTGTTATCTTAGAGCATTGTGATGTACGAAAACAAATAAATAATTATAACTAACATTTATCACAGAGGGTACGGTGTCCAAAAAAGAAACTTTAATTATGATACTGTGAAATAACTTTTCTTTACTAGTATTAACACATCAATCGATTGTTCGATGTTGTCTGAGTAAAACGATATCATCCAAATTTTTGAAGTTTAAATTTCTACCAATGATCGGTGAGATAGAAACTATCGATCAAAAATCGGTGGATTGGCTTAGTAACTACTGTTTATTAAGGCTGGAGCCCTGCTCGCCTTCATGCCCGCTGACTTAGCAAAAGCCTCGTGGCAGAATACATAAATGTCCTTTAAAAAATCTACTCAAAATATATGTTAAAATCGCATGGAACGTACGGATCGACTGTCATCACACTTTAAATACATGATGAGTATATAAACAATACAAAATGTAATTTCCAATACGCTTTAAATTGTTTAGTGCGCGATAAACAATGACTAAATCATTTGCATCTTTAATAAAGGTATTATTAGGTACAGAATTTAAATAATTTGATCAGTTTTATCCATTAAGAGATTTCAGAGTAGGTATGTGAATATTATATATTTTTTAAACTTGTCTAGTAACTAATAGTAAGATCGCAAGAAATATTCTAGATGATGGATAATAAAGATTAGTTAAATATTTTAGTAAATCTAAACGGAATTTATTGTTATGTAATCTAATCCAAATAAATATTTATATACATTATTAATAACATAACAATGTTTGTTCGCGTCTAACTTCAGGACGACTAAACCGTAATTATTAGAACACGGTTTGTCTGAGATAAAGGCAAAGGAAAATCTTCATGAAATTATCGGACGACGCTAGGCACTAACCACTGGTACCTACTAACTATGTTATACTAAGTACTATTAATAGAGAGAATCCGCTATAAGTTTGAGAAGAAATTCAAGTACTACTAAACTTACCCTTATTTTAAAATCAAAGTTTGTTTAGTAAAATATAAAATAATAATTTAGTACAGTTACACACAAACCCACGAGGTTTAAGTGGTTACTATATTTCAACTTGTTATTATCAAAAAAACATGATCGATAATAAAAAATTAAAAAATACCTTGAATTTGAGAATTAGTATGGTTCATAATAACGGTAAGTTTAGAGGTTATATCTGGTTATAAATTGGGTGCTGAGGGGTAGTTCTAATCCGCGTGGTCACAATGTTACATTTAAACATATTCAATATAAGGATATTTAAAAACTAGTTAAATACATTTTACAATTGCAATAAAGTAAATCATTATTATATGGATAAAATTATTATCACTAGATAGAAAAATAAAGATTCACCAATTTCTATATATCTCCATACTACGATTTTCTACAGGTTTTAGTCAATGAAAGTATATAATAAATGAGCTATCACCATTACCAAAGAAGCAAATAGGTTTGATTTCATTGGATAAAAGTTGTAGATTAGGCACGTACCCATATTTATTACACAAAAAAAAAATACTGCGATTATCACAGCAGGTAAAAATAAATATGTGATGCTTACATTTAAATTGTATCGCAATAGATGTGTCGCAGGCGAATTCGAAATATTTACAAAAAAACGAGATATTTTATATTAACAATAAGCTGATTCAGATAATTCTCAGAACTACAGGAGTGTGGAACCAAGCTTAGTAAGGTTGATAGGTATCGATAGTCATATACCTATCGATAGTAAATCTAGTTATATTATAAAAAAACAACTAGATTTTTCAAAACGGCTAACTGTAATGTTATTTATTGTTAAATATATAGTCCGGCTGCGACAGCTACATCATGTAGTATAAATAAGCAAATTGGTATAGGGTTCCCTATTTCACAGACTATACATCTAATAAATTATTTCTATTGAAAAATGAAATGCCTATAATACAATTCATTGATGTTGCATAGATTATCATTTATGCTATAGATCACCTGGATAATTAAAGAACGATAGATCTTTTATTTATCTCTAATCTAATTTACATATTGAATGTTTTTCAATGGAATGAAGTTTTAATGATCAGATTTCCTGAGTTTGCTGATCATTGATGCTCTCTGTTTAAGTTTTGCGTAACATATGATTATTATGACTTTTAATTATTTTATTTCAAAGGTTTGAATCTAAAAATACTTCATGTTACATACAATGTACATAATGTACCACTTTAACAATCTATTACAAACACATAAAATTCTTATAATACTATGTATACATCACCCATTATTTAAGGTACTTATGTACCAGTCTGTCAGAGAAGCGTATTCGGTTCCAAACATTATCTATTTGTTCAACGTTCGCGACGAGCTCTCTTGGCGCGTGCCGTGGGCAAAGAAGGATTTGGGTCATCCACATCTCGTTTTTTAGTAGGTGCTTGTGGCCGTTGCAGTTGGCTTTGAGCCGTTAACTGAAGCTGAAGTGCATGAGTATTCAATCTCTCAGCAAGGAGGAGAGGTCTTAATGCTGCCATTTTATGACTGTAGAGCGTGACCCGAGGGCGACTGTTCACAGCTGCTGTTAATTGTTCACGAACACTCATCTCAGTATTGTCAGCATTGTTATTCCATTTGTCCTTGCTACCTTCCTTATCAGCTTTCTCAATGTCATCTGGTGAATCTGTATGGTCATCTGTATCAGGCTTGCATATGATGTGGACTTGAGCTCTTACTTCGGCATCAAATTTGGATATAGTACTAACAAGAGGTTTTGCCCAACCTATATGTAGAATAGGTGTTTGACTGCCTTCCTCCCACTTACAGATTCCATCATAAAATCTGAAATTCAAAGTAGCTAAGGTTATTTTTCTTATTATTCATTTGAAGATTTTAACTTGTAAAAGTATTTTTAAAACGACATTTCATATAGAATGGTTCATAGATTATTTTTAATACATATGCAAGCAATTCATCAAACTAACCTGAGCAAAGAGGCAAAACACTCAGGATCTTTTAGAATTGACCTTGCAGAGTGTCCAGAGCTCTCTGCTTTCATTAACTGTGGTATCAATTCATTTGCTATTTCAGAAAACTCTTTATATATCTCTTCATCATCTCTTGAATAATTGTAGCTGTAATAGACAATCAAATAATTTGTATTTTCATAAAGTTTATGTAATTACTATGGGTCAATCATGAGATAAAAGATATTAAATTTTAAAAGGCAAAGGAATAAATTTTAAATGAATGAATGAAACAATCTCCATAGCGTAGCGGTAATTGGCAGATTTATTAAATTCCAAGATTTATTTCCGGGTCTGGTTGGTTGAGGGACTACTCTCTGTGCCTCGGAAAGCATTTTAGCCATTGGTCCCAATTGTTATAATATCAACTATACAAATCAAGGAGTGGGCAGTGGCGTTTCCTTGTGTGGTACAACATAATACTGCAGTCACTAACCCGCCTGCAAAGCATGGTGGCCTCCTCCGGGAGAGGGTATTTGCCATAGCAAATACCCTCTCCCGGAAGGAGGCCCATGTTCAGCAGTGGACGTTATATGGGCTGATAATGATGATGGTGAATAAAATAATGACCATACAAAGTCTGTCGAGATTTAAATTTATTCCACTGATAATTTACTCAATACCACATGGTATATTACAATTGGGGCACTGCAAAATACAAGGAGAGAGGGAGGTTTTCAATAAAACATGAAATAGCATCTATACTAAAATATATAACTGAAGAGAGAAAGAAGCTGAACCAATTTGAAAAAATCCTTCAGTGTTACATAGCCCATTTATAGAGGAAGTCATCATACTAAGACTAATAGGAGAGGAGCACAAGTGAAGAATGTTTTACAATCAGAGTTAGCCCAAAGTAACTATTCCATGTGGACAATGTCATGGACACAGGCTAGTTAAATATATATTTATACTTACTATTCACTTAATATCATTTACTAGGTTTTTGTTTTATACATATTATTTATTAATTAGTCAGTATCATAAATTTTCAAAAAGTTATAAAATACTAACTGTCTTATAACATCTCCAGCACAAGCCCAAACATGAAGGGCTTCTTTATACATTTTTTGTAAGTGATAATATCCTCCTTGCAATGTATATGGATATACATGTCTGTCTTCATAGTATGTCCTTGATGACCGGATCGCTTGGGCATAGAGTGCAGCAGCATCAGGTCTAGGTGTGCCATCTGGTTTGACATTAGTTTCATCATGTGTTATATCTGTGTCAGGATCTCCTGAATTAGGTTGTCTCATGTATTCATCCAAGTCGCCTAGGTTGCCAAGTGCCATTGGATAAGCATCCAAATGTGCTATAAAAATATACATGAATAAAATATACATTAAACTTAATTTTTAAACTAAAATATAGCCTATGACACTCACAAATGACATGGCTTTCTATTGGTAATTAGTAAGAATTTTCAAAATTGGTTTATTAGATCCAGCGATTATCCCTTTCTGTCACAAACTTTACCTCTTTATAATATTAGTATAGATATATGTTTCAATATTTTAAAGACATTTAAGTTTGAATTCAGTTTTTTGTGTTTACTATACTATTTCCATTTCTTTATTTTCTCAATGACAGCTTCTGTGGAAAACTTGAATGGGCGTCTTTTTTACATTATGTATGCATTGTTTTATAAAAAAATGACACTTACACACCTACAAGGTTATACTGAAGGGAAACCGATAGGGATGGAGCTATCAATAAACGTAACACGATAACAAACCCGATATTTTTTTACAAAGTGTAAGAAACTAAACTACTGCCAGATACTTTGAACAAATTCATTACTTATATAATTGATTCAACACTCTAACCACATGCATTCATCACACCTACCAAGAGACTTGCCCACTCACACAACCCAACATAGGAGGCAAAACTCATTGGTGGGGACCAGAACTGGAGAGACTCAGGCACAATCTGCGGAAACTCTTCAACCAAGCAAAAAATACCAGAACAGAAGAAGACTGGGGACGCTACAAACAAGCCCAGTACTACTACAAAAAACGCATAAGATACCGCAAAGGTGAATCCTGGAGAAACTTCTGCAACAACATCAATTCAACCAATGAAGCATCCAGACTAAAAAAGATCTTATCACAAGAAAACAAAAGTACACTGGGCTCCATTAAAAAACCAGATGGCACATACGCAACCTCGGACAGCGAGATAAGCCAGGTGCTCATTGAGACACACTTCCCTGGATGCAAAGTCACTGACGATGTACACTGGGAAGATACGGAACCCAAACAACCAACCGAGACCGACTGGAAAACTGCCAAATCCATAGTCACCACAGATCGCGTTAAATGGGCGATCGAAAGCTTTCAGCCCTTTAAATCTGCAGGACTGGATGAAATATTTCCAGCACTTCTGAAGTGGGGCCTCGAAACATTAGTAAAGCCGCTGGTCAACATCTATACGGCCTCGATAGCACACAACTACATACCCCGGCAATGGAGGGAGGTGAAAGTTGTGTTCCTACCGAAACCCGGCAAAACCGACTACACTGAACCAAAGTCATACAGACCCATAAGTCTTACCTCCTTCATGCTAAAGACATTGGAGAGGCTAATTGACAGACACATAAGGGAAGGCGCGTTAACACGCAAGCCACTTCACCACCAACAACATGCTTACAGGAAAGGCAGATCAACGGAATCTGCCCTACATGCTGTAGCTGGATTCATAGAGATAGCGTTATCAGACAAACTAATGACACTAGGTGCTTTCATCGACATAGAAGGAGCGTTTGACAAGACAAAATTCAACAGCATCAGCCGGTCACTCAGCACGTTTGGAGTCGAAAAAACCGTAGTCGGCTGGACTGATCAACTGCTGAGACTAAGAGCTGTTCAATTTACAGTGAACTCCACCACAAGAGGTATAGTGGCCAAAGGCTGTCCAGGGAGTCGAAGCAGCTCGCGTCCGTAGGTTTACCCTCGAGACCCTACACGTGACTCCTGGGTGGTGCTAAACGAGCTGCACTTACTGGTGGTAGGCTTCGGCCGCGGCTAGTGACCACCCACAGAACAAAGCCACGCCGCCAAACGACTTTGTCGTGTTCCGGCGTGTTGTTTGGTGATGCCATTTGAAAGTCGAGTCAGGACAGCAGCGTCCCATTGCAAACCGAACATTGAACACAACGAACTGCCGCATTGAGAGACTAGTCGCGGAGGGTAGCGGGATCCGAGGCACGGTGCACCGCTGGCCGACCGCAGTCAGTAGGGGGCCCAATTGTGACCCAGCCACTCATGAGAGGCTGCCCCGCCAACTGTCGAAAAATCCCAGGGATGTGCCATCGTGCTGGTTGGCAACCGGGCGAGAGGGCATGATGGTAGTCTTTGGGGGGGCTCGGGCGTCCCCGCAGTCTCCAGACTAGTCCCCCTGTTGTGCGTTTAGTTTTTGTGTGTGTTTTTCTGGAAAAGCAATGCGTGATGCCTCGTCCTACTGTCGACTTTCGACCCTTTTTACTCCCAACACCATGCAGAGAAATAATAAAAAGAGAAAGGTTTCACAGCGGCTGCACTCCCTCTCACTGTAAGTGCACCTTTGTAACATAAGGGGTTTGCACTCAAATCTCGTTCCTGTCCATCACCACCTTGAGACTGAAAAACCTCACCTCTTGTTTCTCTCGGAGACGCAGATTGGTCGTCCTTCCGACGTGTCGTACCTTAGTTACCCAGGGTATACCCTGGAGCACAACTTCAAACCACGTGCGGGAGTATGTGTATATGCTCGGGACGACATCTGCATTCGCCGTCTCCGTCGATTCGAGGACCCCACCTTCTCCGTACTCTGGGCTTTGGTTGACACAGGCATTGATAAGATTCTGTATGCCTGTGTTTACCGCTCGCACACCGGGGATCCGGAGACAACTCGGCTCGCTGAATACCTCTGTGAGGTGGCAGACGCAGCTCAACAAAAGTACCCATCCGCTCAAATGGTGTTACTGGGGGATTTTAATGGCCATCACCAGGATTGGCTGGTCCCATACCGGGACACCGACCACGCTGGGAGAGAGACGCGTAAGCTTTCTTTAGCGTTAAATCTCACCCAGATGGTCCAAGGAGCTACACGGATACCAGACGTTGACTCGCATACAGCCTATTGCTTGGACCTTCTGCTGACAACTGATCCAGACCGCTACTCAGTGTCGGTCTCTTCACCTTTAGGTAGTTCCGACCACTGTCTGGTGAAATCTGTATCTGTCTACTCCCCGCCCGATCCCTGCCCAAAAGGCACTCGGCGGATGTGGCGATACAAGTCAGCAGATTGGGATGAGATGCGGTCCTTCTTTGCATCTTATCCTTGGCAACCTGTCTGCTTCTCTTCTGGTGATCCTACCACCTGCGCCAATGCTGTGACCGATGTGCTACGATTAGCGATGGAATATTTTATTCCGTTCACTGACGTACCGTCGTCTGGCAGAGATCGCCCATGGTTCGGGGCTGAATGTGGACGCGCTGAGGCGCGCAAACATCAGGCATACCTGGCTTGGGTCGATGCTCGTAGGCGCAAGGCAAAGGATATACACGCAAAGAAGAGAATTTTTAACAAGGCTGCCAAGTCCTGCAAAAAGGCTCTACAAAAGGCTCGCTTTGACCATATTAGCCGAATAGGGAACAAACTGGCTTCGTACCCCGCGGGTAGTAAAGCGTTTTGGTCCCTAGCTAAATCAGTCGAAGCAAACTTCTGCCGCCCCTCACTGCCTCCACTGCAGAAGCCTGATGGAACACTGGCTCACACTGCTGAAGAGAAAGCCAACTTGTTTGCTTCTCTGTTTGCGGAATCTTCACGACTAGATGCTGGAAGCGCGATTCCTCCTAACGTTCCAGGAAGCGAGATAGTCATGAATGACATTCACATTCGCCAAAAGGAAGTTCGCAAAACGCTTCGTAATCTTGACGTGAATAAAGCCAGTGGCCCTGATGGTATATCCGCCATTATGTTGAGGACATGTGCACCCGAGTTGACTCCTGTCTTAACACGCCTCTTTCGCCTCTCTCTAGAGACTGGACTGGTGCCGAAGTCTTGGAAGCTAGCAAATGTGCAACCCGTGCCCAAAAAAGGTAGTCGTGCTGACCCTTCAAACTACAGGCCTATCTCCATCACCTCCATACTCTGCAAGAGCATGGAGCGTGTTATCAACACCAGGCTTTTAGCGTACCTAGAAGCTAACAACCTCCTCAGCGATCGACAATACGGTTTCCGCCGAAACCGGTCCACTGGGGATCTTCTAGCGTACGCTACCTACATCTGGAGTGAGGCCATCGAGAGACACGGGGAAGCGCTTGCCGTTTCTCTGGACATCTCGAAGGCCTTTGACAGGGTTTGGCACGATAGCCTTATTGGCAAGCTTCCTGCATACGGTCTACCTGCTGCATTCTGCGCTTGGATTTCGGATTTCCTGAGGGATCGGTCATTACGAGTGGTCGTTGACGGCTGCTCGTCTGAGCAAATGGCTATCAATGCCGGTGTTCCCCAGGGGTCTGTACTCTCTGCGACGCTTTTTCTGCTGCATAACAACGATCTGCTGAAGCCCGGTACCTTTGGGTATGCAGATGACAGCACGGTCGTGGAGAGCTACACTTCCAATGCGCGGGCCAGTGGGCCGGATATAGAGTTGCTCAGAGAGGCCATGGTTGAACGCTTAAACTTGTCCCTTAAGGCAGTCTCCGATTGGGGCGATGCCAACCTGGTTCAGTTTAACGCTAGTAAAACCCAGGCGTGTTTGTTCTCCGCAAAAAAGAGGCCGTTTCGACTGTCTCCTTCTTTCCGAGATGTATCCGTGCAGTTAACTGACAAGCTTGAGCTGTTAGGCGTTGCTCTTTCATCGACTCTAAATTTTGGCTCATATATTGAGTCGAAGGCCCAAATAGCCTCCAAAAAGCTTGGCATCCTCTCGAAGGTGAGAAAGTACTTCACACCAAATCAGCTGCTCACATTATACAAAGCCCAAGTTAGAGCATGTATGGAGTACTGTTCTCATCTTTGGGATGGTTCCGCCAAGTATCAACTAGAGGCACTGGAGTCGATTGAGAGGCGCGCCAAAAAGTTAATAGGCAGCGTAGCCGAGTCTCAGCTGCAAAGCCTTGCGCACCGACGAAGGGTTGCCAGTTTGTCGGTTTTTTATCGGATACATTTCGGAGAGTGTGCTGAGGAACTGCACAACTTAGTTCTGCCTTCCCCTTTCTTCTATCGGACAACAAGACACTCGGAGAGGCGCCATCAGTACATGGTCGATATTCCCAAAATACGTACGAAGCGCTTCGAGTCCACGTTTTTTGTACGTACTGCGAAGATGTGGAACTCCTTGCCGGGGTCTATATTTCCCGATAAGTACGATATGGGTCTCTTCAAATCAAGAGTAAACCGGTTCCTTCTAGGTAAGCGTGCTCCATCCTAGGCTATTCCGATGCTTAACATCAGGCAGGGTGTAGTCAAACGCTAACCTATTTCTAATAAAAAAAAAAAAAAAAACAAGGCGGAGTACTCTCACCGCTACTTTGGAACGTAGTGGTGGATGACCTACTAAAACGCCTAAACGAGCGCTGCCACTATACAGTCGGATATGCAGACGACATCACCATCCTAATCAAAGGGAACTCGGGTAATATTATCTGCAATCGCATGCAGTCAGCCCTCCATATTATGGAGGAATGGTGTAATCACCACGAGTTAAAAGTAAACCCAAACAAAACAGAACTAGTACTATTCACCAACAGAAAGAAAACTGAAATGACAAACATGCCAAAACTCTTTGGAACGACACTTGCCTTGTCGACCGATGTCAAGTACCTAGGTGTGATACTAGACAGTAAACTGAACTGGAACACACACATAGACACAAAAATAACCAAAGCATGCAATACCTTTTGGCAATGCAGAAGACTAATTGGTAAGAAATGGGGATTAAAACCCTCAATAACACTATGGCTATACACAGCCGTCATACGACCAATGCTGACGTACGGCGCCACAGTATGGTGGCCCAGAACCCAGCTAAAAACTACGCAAACCAAACTACAAAGCCTGCAACGCCTCGCCTGCCTAGCGACTACAAGCTGTATGAAAACGACTCCGACGGCAGCTCTGGAAGTCATACTGAACCTCAGGCCCCTTCATCTTGTCATACAGCAAGACGCCGCAGCCGCAGCGATACGACTCGAGAAGTTGGGACTCTGGAAACATGACAATAGAATTACGCACACGAGCATAAAAGATATTATAGTCATGGAACTCCCCATGACTGCAGCTCCATGTGACCTTATACCAAAGACCTTTATCTTTGACAAAGAATACCATATCCAACTTCTAGAAGAAGAAACGGATAGCTCAGGCATACACGAAATGAGAATTTATACAGACGGCTCCAAAACCAAGACCGGTACAGGAGCAGGTGTGTTTTCTCATGATCTAAACATCAACATATCAACAACCTTAGGAGAACACAACACAATCTTCCAAGCAGAATGTATTGGAATCACTATGGCCGCAAAGGCGGTATTATATAGGAACATCAAAGACGAACAAATTCGTATAATCACCGACAGCTCAGCTGTACTCCAAGCTCTAGGCAAAAACTGCATCAACAACGGACTTATCCTAGAGTGTCACCAAGAACTGCAAACAATTGCCAAAGAAAACCGAATCACACTTCAGTGGATACGTGGACACAGCAACTCCTTAGGGAACGATGCTGCAGATCAACTGGCCAAAAGAGGATCGGACACAATAATATTGGGACCGGAACCGATAGTACCGATTCCCCTCAAGCAACTCAAAACGTGGTTACGAGACAGGACCACAGAACTACATGAAAAACAGTGGGAAACACTAAAAGAATGCAGACAGACAAAGGAAGCTCTTGCCTCCTTGAATACGAAGCTGTCGCGCAAATTACTTCACCTGAACAGGATTAACTTAAGACAAACAGTGGGCATAATCACAGGTCATTGTCCACTAAACAAACATCTTTTTAACATCGGTTACACGGACAGTCCCATGTGCAGGGGCTGTATGAGTGCTGAAGAAACACCGGCCCACGTCTTTCTACACTGTGAGAGCGTAAGCGACCAGCGCACAGAGCATCTAAACAATCCAGAGACCATGGGAGAGGTCCTAAAAAACATTAGACAACTCCTTGACTTCTGGCTGGAGTTGGGATGGTATGGATGATCGTATCATTCTCACGTACAATGGCCCACTCATGAGGCTAAGTGCGGAAATTATACGTTCAACTAACTAACTAACTAATTGATTACAAAATGTTACACGTATTATTTCTTGATTGATTATGCCAACTTTTTTTAAATTTTCGAAGCTGTTGTAAAATAAGTAGGTATAGGTAGGTACTCCACAATGAAACAAAATAATTATAACAACAGGTAATTTTTATTTATTTATTTTAATCAAAATCTGATGAATTGTCACTGTTACTCGAATCAAATTTGAATGTTTTTTTGTATTTGTCTATGTTCAAAATATAATACATATATGCGATCGATATCATTACTTATTTGGTCACAACAGCACAACAACTATCAAATTAAAACTGTCATCGAGAAAATAAAGAAATGGAAATAGTATAGTAGTAAGTGATGGGTACAATTTGAATGCATTTAGACTTAGCACTAAGTAATATTAAATTATAAGTTTCAAATCATGAATTTTTAGTAGTTGCTACTACTTAATCAAATGATTTATTTTTTAGAGAACAATCAATTTATGTTTATACTCTCAGCTTCTTAGTTCAATAACATTAAAAATTACAAATTAAATTACTTTCAATCTGTGTTTTGTATTTATATTTGTATTAAAATGTATTGGTAGTAAAATAGGTGCATTTCAGAAAGCTGGTTATATTTAACATTACAATTCTTACCTCTGTCATAAAGCAGCCATAGTAGCTTGTATTGCATCTGTGCCACTTCATGAACATCAATAGTTGGTGTCAATGATGGGTTGATTGATGACACAAGGGCAGCCAATTCCATGACTCTAGTACAAATTACTGGTTTACCAGCCACATAGAGCCATGAGCGTGCTGAAACACCATCCCCAACTGATCGTCCTCTTTTATCTTCATTACCTTTACCATGCCATGTCACCTTAAATTATAAAAAAAAATTATCGTGTTTTCTTCCATTTCCCTCTTAATGACTACGAAAAAAAATATAACATTAAACTTACAACCTGGATATATATTTTTTCCATAGACTGCTTTTAGATCACGTTCAAACCTTGATAATTCAATCACACTAAAAGTTTATGAACTTGGATGAAATTTTTCATACAGACTATACCTACTATGGAATAATGTAAAGTTTAAAAACATATCACAATCAAAAACATCACACACAATTTGTATTTACTTGTCTTTTCAATATATATAATATACTTAAGCTTTTAGTTTTCCGAGAAATTTATTTTTTCGTTATAACATCTTACATTAAATTAATTTATCTTCCAACATTTAAACAAAACAAACTATAACTAGAATGCATTAAGTTGAGTTATCTTAGCTTAGCCTCATAAATGACATACACACCTCTGCAGTTTCTGTTCCATCTTTGCCAAATACAACCCAAGCATGATCCTCAGAGAGAGCGAGGTGCACATCGTGTTTGCCAAGCACCTGACAACCTGCGGTCACTGCAAAGGCTACTCCAAAACAGTCCAGCTTGTTTCCTGATAAAAAGCTGTAAATCGACTGCAAGTGTGCACGATCCTTATAGTAACTACGAGTAAGAGAATTCCACACAACATCAGCTACTCGTTTTACTAAATCTCTTGTCGCATATGTTCCACTTAGTAGTTTCGAATCAACACCTCCACGCATTAATGATACGAACCGCTCATGTAAACTTCGTACTTCTTCATATTCTACAGATGGAAATTTCATCTTTACGTAAACGTTTGTCGCTGCTTTCGTTTCTTTGTCGCAATTTTTTATATTTGTTAAATTGTTTTCAACAGCTCCAATAATAATAGAAAACAATGCTAAATCTGCGTCTTTCTCACTGCGCAATTGTTCTTCAAAAAGATCACATACTTTTTGAATGCTGTCTATAGGAAAAAAGCGTTTATATTCTGATAATGCCATTGTTGTAAATGCAAAAGTTCACATTATTTCATTAAAGATAGTAAAATTAAACAAATGCAATGTAATGCGTTGCCGCGTGCATTATTTGCCGGTTTGTTATGTTTTTTGTTTTATAAATTTTTTGCCTAACAAGATTTGGGCTTTTCAGCGTGGGGAATTTTGAAAGCGGGTCGATCGATTATATTAGGTCTCACTCAAAAGGTTCAAATAGCTTGGCTGGCACTTGTTCTTTTTTATTCATACCTATGACGTGTGACGTTTGTGTTGTATTTCCAATTTTTTAATTTCTGTGCAGATAAATCTTTTAATTTTGATAATTTCTCAATTACTTTAGACTAAGTTAGATTGATATGAATATTAAAGATATTGATCAAGTTATTGAGCATGTTAAGACAATAGCTGATAACGTTCGGTGTGAAACATGGTTAGTAGGAGAAAGTTTACCATGAGAACAGTCTGAACAAGAAAATATTTATTTTTTCTTTGCTATTGTTTTTAAAATTATCGTTAGTAATTTTCAACGAAGAAGAATCTTTGACAGAATTGCTTCGCTTACGAAATTTCAGGAGGTACAATATTTTGTAATAATTGCATGATTTACCTACAGTGATAAAACAAGTGGACTCCGGTACCGATACCCTTGTGGGCACACGACATGCGATTGGTGTGCTATCAATGCTGAAGATTGTCAGATTTGCTTGAGCCAAACTCATTCACCTGAAGCTCCACATAGACTTGATGATGTCTTTACAAAGAGAGTGATTAATGCTTCTACTCTCTTGAAAGAATGTCAAACTCTATTCAATACAGATGGTAACAATTTTAATTTACTCTTAGTTATATATAAATAAAAGTAGTCCCACTGCTTTGCTTGAATACTGGTGAATAAAAATGCTGACCAAAGGTTAATAAATATAAAACATTGTTTTGTGTTAATTTTAGTATTAAAAGTAGGTAACCCTTAACCTTCAGTTTGTGTGTGTGTAAAATTAACAGTAAAATATTGTTTATTTTATAACATCTCTTAGTACAATAAAATATTGTTAATTTTATTATATTCATTGTACATTTTATAAGCATGTATTAATATTTTATTTATTAATTCTTTGTTTTCATATTTCAGTATATCAAAGAAGAAGAATATCAGAACAACTAAAAATAGAAAAAGAGTTGTTTCCTAAATGTATACAGGCTCCAGTTAAATATGAAAATAAGAGAAAAAGTGCATTATATTCAAAAAGAAACAAAGAAAACCAAAATTTAGTTATATTGCCCGGTGAACAAATATCACCATTCAAAGAAAATAAAATGGAGAACTCTGTAAGATATGTTGAACAGTGGCTGTCTAAAAATCACAAAGACTTAGCAAGAAAGCCTTTTAGAGATTTGAATGTAAACACATCACTAAGAAATAATAAAAGAATTTTAAAAGATTGTAATGTACTGAAAACAAATTATAGCTTTCAAAAAGATGTAGAAAACCATAATGCACAAAATATAACATTAGAAACTAGTAGAAAAAGGAGCCATACTAAAATTATTAATAAAACCTCTCATATTGACAATGATAAATCTACTGCCAATAGTGATGTTCATCTTAAGAGATTTAAACATTGTGAATCTTATGACATACTTAAGAAGAATGATAATGATGAAAGTGGAATTTTTATGGACAATGATCCTATTATTATTGATGATTCTCAAGAAAACTATATTGATAAAGATAAGGAAGCATGGCTGGCTGTGCTTAAAGCCAATGAAAATGAATCAGAATCTACCTCATTTAGTCATTTAGATTGTAATTTACCTAAACCTCACATTAGTACCAATAACCCTACAACTAGAACCAAGGAACCTCAAAGTAACAATAATACCAATACTAGAGTACCATTTTATAAGAGAAGTAGTATCACAGAGCAGTGTCTTTATTGTAATAATGAAATTAATGTTGTGCATAAGGAAAAAGATGTAAAGATTACTGTAGATAATAATAATTTCTTAACAACTATTAAAATTATGAGAAATGTTGAAAATAATAAGTTAAATACAAATACTGTGTATACTCAAACTGATATAAGTGATATGTGGCAAAAAAATGATCAAAATTCAAAGAAAGAGATTAATGTAGATTGTAACAATGAGAATGTATGCATGACCATGTATGGCAGTGATTCTCAAAGTGAAGATTTGTTTGCAGATGATGTTAAAAATGATGAACAAAATAAAAAGAAATGTCATAATAATACCTGCTTGATTATTGAGGAATCTGATAGTGATACAGATATTGAGTCAAGTGGACCAATGCCTGTAAAAGTTGATGTACACAGATCATGTAATCCTCTGTAAGTATTTTCCAGACTTCTTTATAATGTGTATTCAACTTTGTAATTAAAAATAAACTATAATTCATAAAAGTACCTGTACATACAGAACTACTTTCCATGAAAAATTTCATGGGAGCTTGTTATCAAACCATACAATAATGGGGTTAGAAGAGCCTGGGTGTCATGAGGGGCATCAGTTGTTATGCATTTGCAGTTTCTATTGCCCCCATCAGCATGCGAAGAACACTTGGGAGGTTAAAGCATATCTATACTAATATTATAAAGAGGAAAACTTTGTTTGTATGTTTGTTTGATTGTAATGAATAGGCTCAAAAAGTACTGGACCGATTTCAAAAATTATTTCACCATTCGAAATCTACATTATCCACAAGTAACATAGGCTAAATTTTATTTTGGAAAAAAATAGGGTTCCGTAAGATATTTGGGTTTTTCGGACACAAGGTGTAAAAAATCAACCAGAAAAGTTGCTTATTTTGCGTACGCTGCCTAAACTATAAAAGATAGAACCATAAAACGTTCTAATTAATTGTAGATCTAATAAATATCTACAAAAAAGTCCGCGACACACTATACCTATCTATGTCGAGTGGGGCACAACAACCATTTTTTTATTTAAAAATCTTGTTTTTTTTTTGACTACATTTAAACGCGTTTATTTTACTCATGCTATTAACCATTATCAAAATAAATTATTTCATCACCAACTACAGTTTATGTAGATAATATTTAGTCTTCGAATGATTAAAATTGGACGTTTGGTTTTGAAGTTATGGCGAAATTAAAATATAACGATTTCTGCTGCACGGCAGGGACGGGCGTCACCAAGTCGGGGGTGCGCGTGCGGGAGGGGAGTTTAGATCCCGCTGGGCTACCACCAGATTATCACCGGCCCTGTAGCTGGTGAATTAGCTCATATTCCAATATACCCATGATCCCTACTGATTTGCCTATACCCTTCAAAATTAATCCAATTTCCAGTAAAAATTTCTTTCGCACTAACGATAAACAAATCCCAGGGCCAAACATTCAAATTAGTAGGAATTGATTTACGTTTACCCGTGATAGGGTACTTTACGTTGCCCTATCACGGGTCGGGGCTCCCGACCATCAGTATATTTTGTTACCTGAAAATAATTTAACGTCAAATGTTGTTTATAGAGAAGCTCTACAATAATCGCTTTAGTTATCTATCCTAAAACAAAGGGTTGCACTCCGGGACTTCCGGCAGAAGTGAAAACTTAGTATTAATTACATTTAAATATTTTCATCGTTAACAACTTTAAAATCCACAGAAAGACAATCTGTGCAGCCTGTGGATAGTGACTGCGTCGTCGATGTTAGTGTCGGTGTCTGTGAATTGACCTGGGAATCATTTTCCTGACCGTGTCTTTCCTGGGTAGGCTTTTTGCAGCGGTAACAGACATCCGCACGCACGGAGCCGCGGGCGACCGCTATCACTACATCACTACATATTATAAAACAAAGTCCCCGGCCGCGTCTGTTCGCGATAAACTCAAAAACTTCTATATGGATTTTCATGCGGTTGTTACCAATCGATAGAACAATTATTCCGGAAGGTTTACGTGTATAATTTGTTTAGTTTTTGTGTACATTTGACTAATATATTATATTGATATTTGTCAGAGGTGTCGGAAAAAATTAAGCCATTTGGGAGCTTTCAACGAAAACGCTGCCTAAACCCTATGAGATATTATAACATAACAAAACAATGTATGGCGGAAATATTCTTCTCTTTTAGATCTACATAAAAGTCCGCGATAGCATATGTCTATCTTTCAAGGTTAACTTGCTATATCCATTATATCTTTTAGAAAAATGGTCATTTCTAATGCTGTAATTGAAAAGCTAATCAGACGGATTCAGTATTAAAATTTATCCTTATCATTTTAAATGAGTTAATATTCTTAAGCATTTCATGCAGATTATTTTACCCCTACACTATATACTTTAAATGAATAACTTAGAAGTTATCGCAAAATAACAGCGCGTGTTTTCGCAGCGCAGCGAGTGAGTGATTGGCCGAATGTGATTATGCGCGCGCGATCCTTAAGAATTATTGACACATACTTGAATACCTATTTATTTCGTGTTTGTTGTATTGTTAGTCCTGAAGAATATAGGTATTTCATACGATAAAAGTATACCCAACTACTTATTTCATTGAGTCTTAGTAGGTACCTATATTAATTTGTTTCTGTTTGTTTTGACTAAACTTCGCCCGTTTTGTTAGAGGTTTAAAGACATTCTGTAGTATTAGTATCAGTATTGTACCCGTGCGAAGCCGGGGCGGGTCGCTAGTTATCTATATGGAGAAGAGAGCCGAACATACCCATACCGCCATACATACACCATAGAAATGGGAGATTGATATTTAACTTAAAATATCTTGTTACTCTCGAAGTTTAAAATATTAACTTTTTCCACTTTGTTTTAGTGATTATGGAGTGTTGTCAGAGGTAAAGAATGTACAGGAACATGAGGCTCGAGCACGGCGGGCTCCGCGGGGACACACACCCACTAGTACAGATTCTTCAGATAAAGAAAACTTTAATCCCAACCGAATGAAAAAGAATACGCCTAATAAGAAAAAACATACGAAAACTGATAAGACAAGACTCATGTAATTTAAAACAAATAAATATTAAAGAAAGAGCCTAGAATTTACACAATGTTAAGCTATATGTATAGCTAACATGAATAGCAAGAAAACTAGCCTTTAAACTTGTAATGATTTTTTAAACTTTTTTTCACAGGGTATATGGGCAATATGGGATTCGGATGTATTGCAATAATTATATCTCCTCCATTTCCTAATACCTGCCTGTGGAATATTTTGTGTTTATGAACATATTGTCGACATAACACAATTAGAGAGAACTCCTATTTTTTGCCGGTAATCTTTCATTAAATGAAAATGATTCTATTGCAATAACAATTTTGAATCTGTAAACCATTTCAGAACCAATCTAAAAGTAATGTTACCAAGTCACCGCGGATTCTTGGAGCTACCAAAACCCAGTATTAATCATTTATTTTTTCATTCAACTATTTGTTACAACATCTTAGTATTAAGTGAACACAAATTGTGTTCGATTGGTAAAGTTAACTTACATAAGATTAGGTAAACCATTGTTAGAATATTGAGAATTATATTAAATGGTGACTGCTATAAAAACAGTGAAAACGAAGAAACCACATTTTAATTCTCAGGATTTATTATTTAATAATTCTGACTGTTGTCAGACTGATGACTGTTTTATTGCATACTTCTCGTCAGAGAACTTTGTCTGTTTACCAAATCTTATGTATCAGTACTATTTATTGATATTATAGGCATTCCCATGTCAAGTGACATAATTATGCATTTATTTTGTATGTAAGTAAGTAATTTTAATGTAAAGTATATGATAGTTAAGTCTTGTTGAAAGTGCCTAAATATTCAAGTTTTGTATTAAATTATATTTTTTCATATATTTGAAAGTTGTTTTTGTAACTTAATCTTCTTGCATAACGATATCTTGCTCTTTCAGTGTGAATGCTTTTAGTTAAATTGAGCTTTATTGATTTTGGTATGAATATAATGAATAACACCCTTTTTTCTTACTTGAATTAAAGCTTTACATGTACGTACTTCTTAAAAAAAAGAGCACTTTCTAAGCATTCGAGTTTATGCGCTAACATGTTGAAGTACTACGCTATTTATATTTTATTCCTTCATTCTAACATGCAAAAATATAAAAACAAACGATGTTTTAAATAAAATATAATAATAATTACATGTTTATACAAAATAGTACCTAATTTAAAAAAACTACACTGGACAGCAAATAAACCGAGGCACCCGCTACCTAGGCACTCTAATTCGTTTTTCTCAAAAACTAAAAAACCTACAATTATCAAAGTTGTACCTACAGAAAGTGCGTTTCATGGTGATTAAAATGAAAGGAAACTCATTGGGTTTTATCAATATTTCAGTGTTTATTAAGGATTTTACAAAGAAGAGTCGTTTTCCAGTCGTGACAATCGTTAGTAATGATAAAGTGAAAAAAAAATTAAAGCCAAAAACAAAGATAAAATAAAAAAAAAGTTTTTGATCAATATTCCGTATTCCCTCCCCTTGCTCGGATAACTGCCAGCATCCTTGTATTCATCGACCTTACGAGCCTGACGATAAAATCTTGAGGAATTGTATTCCACTCCTCTTCAATTGCGATTCGCAGCTCTGGAAGCCTTGTTGGAGCAGGTACCCGGGCTCGAACCCGACGTTTCAGCTCATCCCATAAGTGTTCTATCGGATTCAAGTCCGGGCTTCGAGCTGGCCAGTCCATCGTACGAATGCTGACGTCGCGTAGATACTGGGTCACCACATGAGCAACATGAGGCCGTGCATTATCATGCATCAATTGCATATCCTGTCCGATATATCCTGCGTAAGGTACCACATGGTCTGCGAGGATTTCAGTAATGTAGCGATGAGAAGTCAGTCCACGTGTACGGCCCGTCGGTTCGATGAAAACTAACGCTGTTATGCGCTGTTAACGAGATGCCGCCCCAGACCATTACAGATCCTCCTCCATAAGCAACAGTTTCCTCGATGCAACACTGAGAATAACGTTCTCCAGGGCGACGATATACTCTCTGACGTCGATCACTTCCATGTAGACTCACCCTGGTCTCATCAGTGAAGAGTACATTACTCCACTGCTCTAATGTCCAATCCCTATGCTCTCGAGCAAATTCAAGTCGTGCTCGACGGTGAGCTACCGTTAATGCTGGGCCTGTTGCAGCTCTTTTTGGGGTCAGGTTCCGTTCAGCAAGTCTCCTTCTGACGGTATCTGAACTTATGACCACTTGGCGTTCGTCACGCAGACTTTGTTGGATTTGAACTGCGTTGAGGTGGCGATTTCGCAGAACAGTAAGGTGGATATAACGATCATCTGCTGCTGATGTAGCCCTAGGTCTGCCCGTACCTGGACGGCGATCGAATGCTCCAGTCTCTAGGTATCGTCTGTAAACTCGTTGCACCGAAGATCTGCTGATTCGAAGCCTTCGAGCGATTTCACGTTGCGCAATGCCTGCTTGAAGTAATGCTACAGCTTGAGCTGCTTCCTGAGGTGTTGTATCCATTATTAATCGAAAAAAGTAGCAAAAACACACGCGTCTGAGCAAACGATGGACAAAAACTAAAGAAATGATAAGAAATATCCGACTACCCTCATTGTAGAGAAAAAGAACGCTAATTTCAAACTCTGGTGAAAACAGAGCAAATCGTTAGCATTGTGTTTGTTGCTTGATTACAATGTGAGTTGACGGTACTTTCGAATTAATTTGTAGTCATTTTAATCACCATGAAACGCACTTTTTGTAAGTAAAACTTTGATAGTTGTAAGTTTTATACTTTTTGAGAAAATCGAATCAGAGTTCCTAGGTAGCGGGTGGCTCGGTTTATTTGCTGACCAGTGTATGATACGACGGTGAAACACACCAGTAACGCCATCTCGTAGCTATAAAAAGTGTCAACAACTACAACCATACAACACTAATATTAGTTACTTGCTTGAAAGAGACAACTATAAGAACTGTCTCGGCCATGTGTAGACCATTATTACTTTCCTCTATGGTGTAGACTGTAAACACCGTTATTTTTAGTTGAAGCTTTGACCGCTCATCCACTGGACGCGTTACTGTTTCTTAATAATAATTGTTTTAATATGGCTCCCTACGGTGATCGGTGTTTTAATCCGTTTCTCTTGACTCGTCATAACAGAGGTATGAAAGTTAGAAAAATATCTAAAACATTAAGTGAAAAGTGGACAATTTCGCCTGATGTTTATGTGTGTGAGTCGTGCAGGAAACGGCTGTTACGTGAATCCCCTTCAGAGGCAAATATTGTCCAGTCACAATCAAGTCAGGCATCAAGTGATTATTCTCAAACTACCAAAGTTGAAGCTTACATTCCGGAAAACCAATATCAACACATTGCAACGCAGAAATTTTGAATCAGCTCAAAGAAACGTATAATAATCCCTCCACTTCCACATCCATCAAGACTATGATACTCACTATTGCACCGAAATCCTGGAGTGAAAATAAACTGGCTCAAGAATTCGGAACATCCCGACGCCAAGCAAAAAAAGCAAACCAACTGGTTAAACAGTTTAGCATCTTGACTACACCGAATCCTCGCGATGGTCGTAAATTACCTGCGAAAACTGAAAGCTTGGTTTTTAAATAAGCGAAATAAAAATTATTTGAATTATTAAATCTTCGCCAAGATTCAAGATATCGGTCGAGTGATACCAGGCAAAAAAAAAATTGTTTCAATTTTTTTTTCTTTTACAAATGTTACTAGCTCAGTTTTGCAGTCTATTAGTATTCTTGTTAATCCCTCGTGCTAAGCTAAAACGCTTGTGTTACGAGTGGGTTCACGTCGGTAGTGCAAGGGGTGGGGTTCGAACCGGCGACCTCAAGATCACAAGTCCAACATTAAACAACTTCTGATGTGCAATATGGATGAACTTTATTAAAAGTTCAATAAAGAATATCCGAACGTAAAAATTGGCTTAACAAAGTTTTTTACTTTAAGACCCAAGCAATGCAATGCATCTTCGCTGGAGACTCTGGAACACATATGATATGTGAATGTAATATGGCTATTACATTCACATACCATAATGGATGTTAATGGTGGTATGTATCACCAGAATGTTAAATTAGTGTTGAGTGGAGGAGACGTGGCCAATCTAACATCCTATAAAGTGTGCCTACAAATGATGATGTGTGCCAAACCATCGCCAAAATGTAATTTAACGTCTACAAAGACAGTGAAATCTGCAAATGAAAGTTGCTCTTCCTGTCCTGGTGTTAAAGGAATATGTGATCATTAAAAAAATGGTATTACATGAAAATCAAGTGATAAATATTCTGTTTGAAAAATGGGAAGGTACCTACAGACCGCTTTACCATAGCCACCCAGCCAAGTGCTTTCTATTGATGATTTTGTTGATCGTTTGTATAACGTTTTGGACATTTTGAAGCCACATGCTTATTTCGCCGAACAACAAGCGCTTTATCTTAGAACTCTGAAGGTGAAATTTTCGTTCAATGTGATTTAGCCGAAAATTATAGTTTTGTCGAACAAGATGCTGCCCAATTATTTTATTGGAATAAAAATCAAGCCACGCTTTTGACATCTGTTTATTATTATAAAGATGGAAATGACATTAAACATGGAAACATCATCATGATTTCAGAAGATTTAAAGGACGACATTGCCACATTCTACGCTTTAAAAAAATACTGCACCAGCACCTTGATGAGCACAGAAACAGCAGTTTCTGTCATGAAATACATCATAGACGGCTCCCCAACGTTATAAGAATAGGTTCAATTTTGTGAACCTATTTTACTACAAGGTTTTCTACGAGGCCGTTTTGCTTCCGCTATCACCGTTCCAGGATCTAAACTACTGCTTGATTCTCTTCCAACCAACGAGGGCTTATGTGTTAAGAGAATTAGTGCTAGTGCAAATAGTAAAATTGTAAAAATTAAAATAAATCTCTCTATTTTCATTAATACTGTTTCAATCTCAATTAATAATACCGCACTAAGTCAAACTATTGGCGATCACGTTTTATTTTTTTTGTAAAGAATTAAAGAAATAATTTTACTATTTTTATATTTTTGCATGTTAGAATAAATTAATAAAATATTAATAGCGTAGTATTTCAGCTTGTTAGCGCATAAACTCGATTGCATAAAAATTGCTCATAGCTATGTGTATGTACTCTATATGCTTTAAACCATTGGCATTACATTTTAGTTAAATAAAATAAAATGTGTCGAAGTTACTTAAACATCGATTTGAAATTTTCACTTTCGGTTTAATATACGTAAAAAAAACGAAATTAGAATTCGACAAAAAAATAAAAATTTCAACTTTTGAATAAAATGGGTGTACGGTCACGCGCAATAACATAGAACACCCTTACAATTCAAATTCATCATGTAGCAACATAAAATAAAAAAAGTATGCTAACTGTTTCCAAAATAAAAGTAAACTTTTCAAAATAAAAAAAATATTATCTTTTATTTAGATAATCATGTACCCAAGGAAATTGTAAAAACATGTTACATATTGTATACAGTACGAACAGTTTCGAAATTATGCAAACAATTACAAAGCAGCTCGAGCTCGGAAATAGAAGGGTTTCTTTTGCTTTTGTATACCGTCCTAAAACTTTTGTGCTATTAGATTCTTACGGCAACGTTGCAAATCATACCCACTGAAGGGATAAGCGCGCATAACGGTTGTTTTTTGCTGTCGTGCCGTGCGATTAAATATAAAATCCTATGTTTTTATTTACTATTTATTGTGATTATTATTGAAATCAATGTAAAATGAATTGATCCTGCTCCTCATCAGACCCTCGCCATTATCTGTAATGGAAAGTACTCATAAAGACAAAACAAACAAGCCTAAACTCGACTATCTTAGCACTTTCCATTGGGGATTTCCTGAAGAAATCATCCTGTTCTTCCTCAGACCCTCACCATCATGTCCAATGGAAAGTTCTCACGAGCATACATCAAAAGAACCCAAACTCGACTATTTTAGCACTTTCCTTCAGGGAGTTCCTGTAGCAATCTTCGTGCTCCTCCCCAGACCATCATCATCACGTGCAATGGAAAGTACTCATGGACACAAAACAAACGAGCCCAAATTTGACTATCTTAGCACTTTCCATCAGGGAGTTCCATAGCAATCATCCTGTTCTTCCTCAGACCCTCATCATCATGTCCAATGAAAAGTAGTCACGAACATACTTACATCAAAAGAACCCAAACTGAACTCCCTTATTGAAATGTTCCAGCTCCTCATCAGACCCTCGTCATCATGTGCAATGGAAAGTACTCATGGACACAAAATAAACTAGCCCAATCTCAACTTTCTTAGCGGCAAGCACTATATCAGGGAGTTCCAGTCCCTATCTCCTGACCCTTGGTTCAGATCAGCTCGCTGGTACCATAATACTACATTGTCAACGAACTTACATAAGAATTAATATTTCAGCTCAAACGGATTTCAGCAATGTCATTTTAACGTAGGTATTCATGACAATTCTTACTTAAAACACCTATTCACAAAACTTACCTACATTTTAAGTGTAAACTTTTTACTGATTTTGTTTCGTTTATATTACTGTGAAACCAATGTATACCCAGTTTTGAAACATTTTTATGGTTAGATAATTTTAAAAAAATGACGTAGTTACAATTCTGTGTATTCTTTGGTAGGTAAATGCGTGTTCTTAAGGTAAAGTATTGACGTGCCGCAAATGTGGTGCTATGTCGTGTACGCGTGAGGCGCAGGGTTCTTTTTAGGGTTCCGTAGCCAAATGGCAAAAAACGGTCCGTCCGTCCGTCCGTCCGTCCGTCCGTCCGTCCGTCCGTCCGTCCGTCCGTCTGTCTGTCTGTCTGTCTGTCCGTCCGTATGTCACAGCCACTTTTTTCCGAAACTATAAGAACTATAATGTTGAAACTTGGCAATTAGATGTAAGTTGTGAACCGCATTAAGATTTTCACACAAAAATATAAAAAAAACAAAAAAATTAGGGGTTCCCCATACTTAGAACTGAAACTCAAAAAAATTTTTTTCATCAATCCCATACGTGTCTTTGGATCTTTGGATAGGTCTTCAAAAATGATATTGAGGTTTCTAATGTCATTTTTTTCTTAACTGAATAGTTTGCGCGAGAGACACTTCCAAAGTGGTAAAATGTGTGTCCCCCCCCCCTGTAACTTCTAAAATAAGAGAATGATAAAACTAAAAAAAATATATGATGTACATAACCATGCAAACTTCCACCGAAAATTGGTTTGAACGAGATCAAGTAAGTAGTTTTTTTTTAATACGTCATAAACCGAAACCACAATTTACCTTTCATTCAATCAACTATTATTAACATCGATCACAGTTGCAACTAGTACGGAACCCTTCGTGCGAGAGTCCGACTCGCACTTGGCCGGTTTTTTTAATCTAGTGATGGGACACTTTTCTCATAACAGATCGTAGGACAAAGAATTGACGGACCGATAGATCTTGCAATCTAGGTACAAACTTGGTGTTGGGTATTTGCGAGGCCTTTTTGCCATACTTTGGCTACTCTCGACCTAACTTTTTGAGCTCTTTCTACTTTGAGGAGGCTAGTCTTTGTTGCACCGCCCTAGACTGAAATGCAATATCCCAGTACCGATTGGCACAACGCTAGAAATACCATTTGCAGATAGAAAATGGCATTTGCAGATAGAAAATGGCATTTGCAGATTCTCTGAGGGACTTAAAAATGTGTATGAGACGCATACTTAGTTCTCGTGGTGACTATGTCCATCTGTTTGTTCCATTTTAAACAAGCTTCAATATGTATATTTTTTTTTGTTTCCGGGTTAATTGCATTGACGGATTCCCACCGCCGCTGCAGCGTTTTCGCGCGCTGGTGGTGGGATGTGTGGGGCTCGCCCTCTCTACAGCGTGGTATGCTCAACTCCTACCACGAGGAGAGGACCCTACACCACTAAAACCCCCCGGACACTCCTTCGATCTGCCGTTGGCGGGGGCCGGGTACGCATAAGCAATCCGGCCCCCCGACGGCATCCGCGGCTAGCATGGCACCGCGGGATCTTCGCGGCCACACTTACATTGGCCCATTTGCCCAATTATAGGGACGCCTGGAGTGTAGAGGCGTCCCTACTCCTCATGGGTCAGCCTCGAAGGGAGCGGGGCCCATGTGCCCCACTCCCCGAAGCCGTGCCTAGGGCGGTAGGCCGCCGCCGACGGCCAACAAGCCGTCTGCGGAGCGGATGGGCGGAGGGATCCTCTTCCCTCTCCCGCTCCGCGACGTCCTTCTGTGACATAACTTGTTTACAGAAGGAGGCAACCGCCTCCCACGACCTCTCACTTTGGACCATCTTTGAAATGATGGTCGGCAGCGAGAGGTCGTCTCCCACCACTCCAACGAGCTCCTCCCGCGTCTATATGGATACCTAGATATTTCACGCTTGTAGTTCTAGTAATTGTCGAACATGATGGCTGTTATGGAGAAGTTCGGAGGTGGGAGGGAGATCGTGTCGAATGGCAAAAGGGACAAAAGTAGTTTTATTTAAATTAATAATATGTATTATTATTGGACAATATTAATACAAATTACTTATTAGGCACAGTAATAAAAAACTAAACAACTCCTATTTGGAATCCCATCATTTAGGGTTCTTAGTAATGTCACGTATTCGGTGATAGGAGTGACTAAGTATTTGTGATAATTTTAACCCAAATATGCATTATGCAAAATTGAACCATTATTGAGTTATCATGTTTTTTAAGTTCTTTCAAAATAGGCAAAAATGCGACATTCAAAATTAATTAGAAAAACAACGATGGAAATCCATTTTTTTCATCAGATTGATAAAAACACAATTATTAAAGCAGCAGGCGAAAATTCGTATTCGAGCTAAACTTGAGATATTTCTTTAAAATACCCATAAAAATAATTAAAAAGAACACCCAATGTAAAAAATATTTTTTTTAAACTCAATTAGATTCATTACGTGGTCACAAAGAATTTCCGAAGGGAATCTTTATATTTTTTCGCCAGTTATGTCTTAAAATAGTACCTACCTAAGTAAGTTGGAGGGTTTACCTTATTATTCCTCACTAGCAGTGAAATAGCAGCCAAGGGAAAACTATAATAACCCGACTTAACCCGATGGTGACATGTTAATAATACATGTTCCGGTCAAAAAAATATACCTACTTCGAAGGTCAAAAACTCATTCATCACCAGCTAAAGCTACTTACCTAACTACACTACGACAGCGAGGCATCTAGCCTAAATGTTGTATAATAGTTATCTTTTATTAAAACAATGATCACACTCGTTCTTTTATGATAATAGGCATGTAGTAATACTTTGTAAAATGTTTAAAAGAATATTATATTACTAATTAATGTAACTGAATAATTTAACGCCCTGTTTGCTTATAATGTAATAACCCAGGTAATTATTATATAATAATGTTGTTAAATTTTAATACTTTATGATTATATGGGTTCCTTTCTGTTTGCAAGAAACAATATTTTAGATATTATGACGTAATTTTTATTCTCTTAACTAAAACGCGGTTATGTCAACTCCAATGTAGGAAACGCCGAAAAAGTAGGTAGATAGGTACCTAAATATTTCTCGAATTCGCATTTGCATAACAATTTTCAATTAAAAAACAAAATGAATGCGTAGCGACTTTTGCCAAAATTTTGATTTAGCCAACTTAGCTGGCATTGTTTAGCGTAGGCGTAGGCACACAGCCCTACCCTTAGTTTGCAATTTACATATTATTATATGCCCTCGTAAATCCACTCTTCGCGAAAAGTAAAATAGTAAAAAGAATGAAATAAATTTATCTTTGAGAAAATAGTTATTTTTGGCAAGCCTGAAATCACAGTCCATTCATACAAATATTTCAAATTACAGTTACTATTAAACTATTTAACTAAAAAAGAATAACTATTTTTTTTTTATTAATACAAACTTTATAGTAGGATATTGTTAATGTAAAATTAGTTCGTGGATTTGTTGACTCTACATTAATGTTAAAATGAATTGTATTGATGTGATTACACTTGAATGTTAACTGTTTCAATTAATAGTAAATTGCATCGATGTCGCGAGTCGGGTATAATTTATAATTGTGTTAATATAAATATCCTCTCGAGAAAAGTCTAACGACCAGGTCGAAATCAGAAAGTTGGTTCTGTGTCATTTCTGCCTCCGAGCTATACATACCTAAGCTATCTCTCCTGCGGTTGACCTTGCAGTAAAACTGTTCCACTCTATTTCTTCATACATATGTGCGTAACATCATCATCATTTCAGCCGTAGGACGCGTCCACAGCTAGACAAAGGCCTCCCTCATAGATTTCCAGTTACTACGGTTGGTGGCGCCCTGCATCCACCGTGATCTCGCGGCCTTTACCAGGTCATCCGTCCATCTAGTTGGTGGACGTCCTACGCTCGTCTTTGAGATTGGTAGCAAATTCATCAATATTTAATTTTGTGTGGGACGTTAAAAATCCGACCAAGTTCGTGACGTTCATAAAAGTTCTTCTCTACCCAGTGCCGTAAATAGCCTTTTCTGCGCCATGCGAGCTTCATGCTTCAGCAGGCGAGCTTCTGAGCCCTTGTTTTTTTGGATATTTAAGGTTCCCTAGCTAGAGCAATGCTATGGATATGCCTACTTTATTTGATAAAATTCCTAGGTGATAAAATAAAGTCCATGCACCTTGGTGTTAGTGGACCAATTATTTAATATTTTGGAAGAAAAATCTATTTTTTTAACTTCTATTTTATTACTGATGGGACAAACAAGCAGACGAGTTATTTAAGTGGACCATTCGCCTATTATACCACCCACTTTGTGTCACTCACTAAAAATCAAACGCAAGTTCACTAGAGCAAATGCGTTGCACACTATGATACTTAAGATTTAGTTTTTTTTTTGAGCATTAGGTACGCAGTGGGAACTTATCAGGAGCAAACCGACAAAATAATAGTCCTGCTGGTAATAAAGCACTGGTCAGTAAATGTCGTTTATATTTTCCTTTAAAATGTAAAACAGTATCTATTCGTTATACTTATTATTTATTTATTTGCTAGATGATCCCATGTTTATCGCACCACACAATTAATTTAACTTTCTGATTTTTCCATATAAAATTACAAACATCAACGTTTTGTAGGCAATCGCAATTTTTTTACTCTATATTGGTACTAATATATAAAGCTGAAGAGTTTGTTTGTTTGCTTGAACGCTCTAATGTCAGGAACTACTGATCCAATTTGAAATAATATTTTAGTGTTAGATAGCACATTTAGCGAGGAAGGCTGTAGGCTACCGTTCCTCAACAGCTGCATTTACTTATGATGTTCCTACGGGAACAGGAGTTACGCGGGTGAAACCGTGGGTCCGTGCGGGAAGCTAGTGAATAATAATTGTTATGTATGTCTATGTTGTCTATGCCAAAAACTACTTGAAAAGTTGATATTAATTGATTCAGACGTCATACAAACGGAGATTTGACGTAATTTTATATGAACCTACACTCGGTTACAAAAATAACGGGTCAGTCACATAAACCCGAATATCTCCCGAACTACGTATGCCATCCTAATAAAACGAAGACTGTTTAATTGAGAATTTAATTATACAGATAAAAAATAAAATAAAACTTAGTTGCACCCACAATATTAATCTCTAAATTAAAAATAAACTAAAAGAGTCATATTTTTCTTAAGATTACATTTTTTTATGATTGTTTTTTTGCTGTTTTTCATCCCTTTCTTCATTTAATACTTTGTATTGCCTCCACGAGCTCTTCTGACAGCTTCCAGGCGATTAGGCATGCTGTACACCAAATTTCGGAGCCGGTGCTGAGGAATACCTTCCCATTCCTCCACCAGTGCTTGTTTGAGCTCGGGAAGCGTGATTGGTGGGGGGTTTCGACCTTTCACGCATCTCTGAAGCTCGTCCCAGGCTTGCTCGATGGGGTTTAAGTCCCGGCTTCGCGCTGGCCACTGCATGAGTTCGATACCGACCTCTTCAAGGTAGTCATGTACAATTCTGGCGGTATGGGGACGCGCATTATCATGCATTAATATGCCATGCCGGTTCATCCTGGCCATGAAAGGACCTACATGTCCATGAGGATCTCTTCCACGTACCTCTCTGCATTTAGAGTTCCATTTTGAATGAGTACCAGCTCGGTGCGGGCCTCAGCAGAAATCCCAGCCCAAACTTGTACGGAGCCTCCACCGTACGCCACTTTTTCCTCCACACACGCTTGATGGAAGCGCTCCCCTGGTCTTCTGTACACCAACTGCCTACCATCATGCTTATAAAGCATGAATTTAGACTCGTCCGTGAACATTACCCTAGACCAATCGTCTAGTGTCCAGTTTAGGTGCTCGCGCACGTATCTCTGTCTTGCAATTCGATGTCCCCGTTCCAGTTTGCCATTTGCGGCCATTTGCCTTGCTGAAGCAAATTTGAAACCATTGAGGCCCCTCAATGGTTTCAAATTTGCTTCAGCAAGACGTCTTCTTACTGTTTGAGCGCTTAAATTGCCACCTCCAAAGCGAATAAAGTGAGTTTTTAGACCAACAGCAGTTTGAAAACGATTTCGGAGCATTGTAGCCACCAGTTGTCTGTCTTCCCTGGCCGTTGTGCATCTTGGTCTGCCATTTCCTGGTCTTCTGGTGTGATCCGGTCTCTTGGTACCGCTGGACTACCCGATGAACAGTCGACAAAGATACACCAATGTTTCTGGCTGATTCACGCTGGCTCAGCCCAAGTTCCAAAAAAGTTAGGATTCTGGTACATTCCTCTAGCGTGACTGCCATGCTTCACCTCACAGAATAATAATTATGCACGTGGAAGACGTTCACGATAATTTTTTTTTGTGACAGAATAGAAATGGAAAGCATCCATAATGACATGAAACAAAAATATTGTTTTTAAGGCGCTGTACTTAGTCAAAATAGGCTTCACAAAACAGTTTTTAAGCCAAATGTTTACATTTTAGAGCAGCAAAAAAAAATATGTTTTTTCGGAAAATTTTCTCGATAAAAAAAAACCATAAAATAACTATTTAAATTGAAATTGTAGCAATTGTATCTGTATTATTTATAAACAAATCTTGATAATATTAATAACAGTGATGTAATATATAATAATAAAGGGAACTGTTGTTTTTATTTATCGATTGGAATAAGATATTTGCAAGGATTAATGTATTAAATAACTCGAACGAGTCGAACGAAACGTTTCGCCATCGCGGCGTCTCTTCGCTTCTCTTTCATTTCTACGCGGAGCAACAGTGACAAAACTAATACGTAAAAGTCGTCTATTCACCGCGCCTTAAAAATAGTCATTTTTTAAAATTTTGTTTTTCTAATGAAGTTTTTTTCATCAACCAGTTTAAATAATATGCTATTAGAAGCGCAACTAAAAAGTCTTTATTCTGTTTTTTATTTCATTGATCTAACTTTTACAGTTCTGGAGGTATTTCAATTTTTGTGACTGACCCGTTATTTTTGGAACCGAGTGTAGTTGAAGATAATGGACGGTAGGCCCATTATCATTCTATGTTTTTTCAAGTAATAAAAAACTACATACAAAAAATATTTCTTCCTCCATACTTACTTATTATGCTCGTATTAATAAGAATTTATAATGATCGGAATTCAAAATAATATACCTACTTAACATATTTTAAATTACAAAACGCACTAAGGAAATTAATCCTATACCCTATTCATCGGGGCTTGAGACAAAGTGTAAACAAAGAAAACATTGTTTCTCAAACTTTTTTCAATGTTTTTTATTGCTATTTAATTTAATGTAGGGTTTCCCATTTGTGTGTTTAGTAGCTCGGGTTAAGATAAGGTACTTAACTATGAAGATAATAAAAAAAATACTCTTATTGAATTAATTATTCAGAGAATAAGGAGGATTCTGAAGAACTGTCGCCATCGTGAATAACGAAGCGGTCAACTATATTCAACTATCAATTATTCCATCAATTTTAAGCATCTTTTGCTCTTCCTTTTCAGATTATCAATGCACTTTTGTCAAGCCTCTACTGTTATATTTTTAATTGCATCGGCTAGTAAAATTTGGACTTCACTGAACTTAAAGCTTTTGTTATTCTCAGCAATAAATCTTTTAACTTGGGCCCATATTAACTTAATAGGATTTAATTCACTATGTCCTTTTAGAATCTGTTTACTGTGGCTTGCGATATTCCCAATTCCCAATAATTTCAGTGGTTTAATTGATACCTTTGTAAGGATACAAATCCTTCGACCACGTTTCTTCTATGAGTTTGAACACATTAATAACAGCCACCTTTTCCGTTGAATGCGTTAGAGTTTTCTTTGATCGCTTTTTCTTTGGCGAAGAAAAAGTGCAAGCGTTGCTTGGTCCAGGTGCACTCATGTTTTAAGCTCGAAAACGTAAATATAACAAAAACAAAACAACCAACAAATAACTTTAAACTTCATAAAAGATATAAATTCAACGAAAATATCTATAATAATAAATAAGCAGAACTCTCGTATCAACAAGTTGATCTATAGCAAAAATGGCGGATATAATCCGACCGATAACCAAACGTCACATTTTTATGTAAAATGTTCGGGAGTACCTATGGTCTATAATTTAGTCGTATTAAAATGCATTCGAAGTTTGGGAATCAAGTCTTTTTTGGGTGTTTTTACATGTAAACGATTTAATAAATCATTATACTTCATAAAAGATGACATTCCTAGGGTTGTTAAGATTTAAACAAATGTCGATAGTAATTATCAACTTATTGACGATAATGTAACAAATAATTGGGATTAATTTAATTACAAACGTTACTAAATTAAACAAATATTTTAATATAAGATACATTTATACTCTCTGAAATCTAAAGTTTATTTTTAGAAATTGGATTTTATTTACTCATTATTATTTAAGATCAAGTACGCGTACATATGTAAATAATATTATAATACTAAAATATATAATAAAATTTAATAATTTATTTATTTTTAATTAAGTTTTATATAAAAATATCGATACGTTTATAGTCGATGGCCACGATGATTCATTGCCCATCACTTATTAGGTCGCCATGCCCATAAAATATAACATTGGCAGGTACTGTCTGTCAGTACTACTAAATTCAAAACTTCATAGGCGTGATTGTACTGACAGCTGTAATAAAATATATTCACTTCATCAATCGTGACCCTAAAAGTACCCTTTTTATGGTTTGTTTACATTTAATCTCACGCCTCGATGAATACGGTATAAGTATATACACTTTTACGGTGGCGTAAAATAAAATAAGTAACTAGGTTGGTTTCGACTTCTGCCCATCCGCTTCGCAGACGGCGTGTTGGCCGTCGGCGCGCGGCGGCGGCGCCCTAGGCTCGGCCTCGGGGAGTGGAGGACATGGGCCCCGCTCCCTTCGAGGCTGAACCATGAGGAGTAGGGACGCCTCTACACTCCGGGCGTCCCTATAATTGGGCAAATGGGCCACTGTAAGTGTGGCCCTGGAGATCCCGCGGTAGGGTCCTCTCCTCGTGGTATGACTTTAGCATACCACGCTATGGAGATGGCGAGTCCCACATATCCCACCGCCAGCGCGCGAATACGCTGCAGCGGTGGTGGGAATGCGTCAATGCATTTCCCCCCGGACAAAAAAATAAAATAAAAATGTTGGTTTCGACTTACGACTTTGTTAGTTTAAGATAGACGTGAGGCATAAATATTAGAATAGGTTAGTGTATTAGGTATTTTTCGATCCGAATCTGTACGTAATCAAAAGCGTCGAGGATTAGGTATGATACCAAATATTCGTTACGAGTACAATTCACATTCCTTATTTTTTTTTAATACTCTGACATTGCTAGAAGCGTAACTAATATGACATATATCTAATTTAGTATCGATATCAAAGTTAGTAAAATAAAAGTGACTTACAATATTCTATTCGACTAATTCTCAATTCTACCATGAATGTAATAATTAATAAAAATCTACCTAGAATATTAATTGTTATAAATTTAATTTCGAAAGTACTTCAATTTATGATTAGTACGAGTGAAAACATATTATAAACTTTTATATTATTGTATATTTCATCGCTTGTTGCCAACTTCCCGATGACCGAACATGGGATAACAGGAACGATCATGCTGAATATTTCCTACGCAATCCACATACGATACCTACATAATATTGGTAACAGGCCAGCTATATTGAATAAATATTAGGATTAGGTAAATGGAATAGGTATTTTAAAATATTAGGATTAGGTGGATTAGGTATCGCTTTTAACTAATCCAACCCATCTCTAGTTTAAGATGCCCCTTTTCTTATCTATGGCTGATCTCTTGAATTACTCAGGACAATTTCGTACGGATCATGGAATGGAATGGAATTTTGTTTTAAAATATAAGGAAATTAACAAAATTAAAGTCTTCTAGAATAATAAAAGGGTTTTGTTTAAAAACTGTTAAGATAGTTGATTGGTAATAAATAAAACATAAAATCGAGATTTGTCACTATATTGTCGTAATTAATACTGTGTCATGAATCACCACCCGCCGCCGCTGGACCAGCCGCTGCTACCACCGCCAGACTTCCAGCCACTGCTGCCACCACCGAGCTTCCAGCCTCCGCTACTTCCACCGCTGGGCCATCCGCTGCTGCCACCGCTGGACCAGCCACCGCTGCTGCCACCGCTAGGCCAGCCACCGCTGCTGCCACCGCTGGACCATCCACTGTTACCACCGCCGGTTTTCCAGCCACCACCGCTGCCGCCGCTAGACCAGCCGCTGCTTCCACCAAGGTTCCAGCCTCCAGTGCTGCCGCCGTAACCACCGCCTGTTAAGTCAGATTAGTACTTATAAATATAGTATTTTTTTGGTCAGTGGATAGTCTTAAGGGTTTTAGATCTATTTCATAACATTTTTATTATTTCCACTTATCCCGTAATTATCTTATACATTATCATCCTATCATTGGTTTATTGTATGCCTATAGATTGAACTTGTATCTTCTATAAATATTGCAGTCGGTAAATATAGTTGTACCTAATTGATGAATTAAATTCTATTAGATGCATATCTTGGCTCTTCAAGAAACAACTGATATATACTTTAAAGATAATTAGAATGTTGCAATCAGACATGAGGCAAGGCTAAATCAGATGTGGGCAGGATGAATTTTGTAGCCCTTTGCATTTGATTAAAATCTTGTGATCTATTATATTTTTTGAAGAATGCCTTTTTATCGATCCTAAATGTTTTAAGTTTATGTGAATCAAGTTCTTATTACGACAGTTAAAATATTAAATTAAACACGTTTTAATTAAAAAGAGCGAACTGTGGGAAATATAAGTGCGCACTGAATATTTTAGAGAGGAGTACCTATATGAAAAAAGGCATGAGCACGTTCGTATCCTTCATAATGATACAATTAAAAAATTTAAAGAGATAAAGTCAATGTCTTGTTCAATAGGTCATAAACCTTGACTGATGGTCAGTTGTTTACTAACGCCAAATTATAATGGTGAGCATTGCGCAAACAAATTAACTTGTAACTTATTCACAAGATTAAGTTAAACGAACAATGTTCGAGTAAAACTGTTTAGGTAGAGTTACGAAATTCAATATGTCGGCCGCTAAGCGAATGTCTGACCCTAAGCCATGTGGTTTTATGACCTACAACATTTAGAGAAGTAGCCATATTTATTTACTTGATGGTTCTTGTGTTTATCGCGCCACACACTGATTATTTCACGTAAGATTCACTGATTATTTCACGTAAGATTACGGACTATTCGTAGGGTTTTACGAAACTTTTTTCTTTCTTAAACCATTTTCGAATGTATATGAGTCTAACTCACTTTGATTTTATAAGAGTTATATGGTGACAAATAAATATAAGTACATAAATAATATCTATTAAGCACAATATTTTTTTTTATAAAAAAACTTAATTAAAAAAAAATTGAGAAGTACTTACCATGTCCACCACTTCCGCCTCCGGTAGAGATGATCTTGATGATTTTCACTTCTGGCATTTAAGAAAAACATGTATTAATATGCTGGCCGTGTAAATCGACCTCTGTTATATATAATAATATGTCTAACTTTAAGCCTTAAAAGTATAATAGGAAGAATAAGTTGGTAAGTAGACACAATCATATTATGTTTTTTAGGTGTGTATAATCTATAATATTTTGTTTTAGATATCAGTAAACCACTTGAATGTTTTTTTAGAACAAGAAGACGTTATTGCGAGTTTTATGAAAATAACATTTTAAATATTAATATACCTCATGAGTAAAATTGAAATCCTACTTGTAGATAAACGAAAGTGATTCAGTTACTTACGACTGTTAGCACCGCCACCGCCGCTGGACCAGCCGCCACCTCCACCGCTGGGCCAACCGCTGCTTCCACCACTGGACCAGCCGCTGCTTCCGCCTCCACCACTGGGCCAACCGCTGCTACCACCTCCCGATTTCCAGCCGCCGCCGCTGCCGTAACCGCCGCTTCCACCGCTCGACCAACCGCTGCTGCTTCCGCCGCTAGGCCAACCACTGCTGCTACCTCCCAACTTCCAGCCGCCACCGCCACCGCTGCCGTAGCCTCCGCTTCCACCGCTGGACCAACCGCCGCCGCCGCCGCCACCGCTAGACCAGCCACCGCCACCACCGCCGCTAGACCATCCGCCGCTGCTGATTAGGCCAGCCTTTGCGGCGACCGCTAGTGCTAATAGACATACAAATACCTGAAATTTAAGGATAATAAGGTTTTATTCAGTTTGTCATTTAATTAACAATACACTTTGAGAGCTTCATTAACATAATAATATGCGAGATTAGAGTATGCTATATGAATCACACTTAGCATGGAAGTACCTACTTTGTATGATCATTATATTTTAAAGCTGCGCGATATGGAGATATAATAAAAAATCATTGAGTTATTAGAAACCGAAAATATTATTATGTGTGAAATGAAAGCAGGAACAACTCATATTTTGTGATGGAATTATAAAGTTATGAAGTAATCTTGATGTTACGTCAACAGAAAACATAATTACGTTCTTTGTGACAAAAAGGCAAAACCAACAATTATACCGTTGATGTATGGATACGTAAGTCCATATTATTGTAAAAGTGTTGTATTGAGCAACGTTTGCAATAATGATGCCAAATATTTTTGAACGAAACGATCTTACTGCTCTAACACTTGATGATCTCTAAATACCTATACGTTTCGGTGATAAGTGGGCCCTTAAATAATAGTACTGTACAAAGGGTGCAAGGGCCTCTATTTATGTAATTTTAAATTAGGATGTGAACAAAATTGACATAATTAATAAAATTAATCCACCGAAATAAGCTTCAAAAATTCAAAATGGACTCTGATCACGTCGAGTTTAAATACTCAAAGCAGTTATAACCCGCCGAATTTGTTACTTTAAAATATTACCTTCATGGCGATGCTGTGTGCAAACTGCATGCTGAGGGGTCGTTGGTATCGCATTATATATGTGGAATGGCATCTCCCACTCGTCGTCGGCGGCCGTCGAGCGCTGTCAAGAGGCGAGCGGAAGCTGACCGCCGCTGATGCAACCCATTGTCCCTGCGATCTCAGCCGGACCTGTTCAAACTACGATGCATCTCTTAGGTATTTTTAAATAATAGCCATTATTTTTTTATTTTAGTAAAGTCATGTTACAATAATTGTCACACAGATTAGGGAACAAACATTTATACAAATTTCTAGTAACATTATTATAGGGATTGGTGTCCTAGCTAGGTTACATAGCAATAAAATAAGTGACCTGAATTATTGTGAAATTTAAGTAGTATAACATTGATTGTGTATTTGATAATGTGTTTTTTCATAGATTTTCAAAACTGTGTAGATATATCACAGATGCGTTTGGAAACATAGGTATAGCTTTATGACATGTACCTAAGTATAGCCCATTTTAAAAATGGGCATTATATACATGTTATAAAAAAGAACATTATCTAAGCTACGGCTCATCAAAGTAGATCAGCAATTTAATGGTAAGTAGTTAAACCGCTTAAAGCAGCTTTTTACAGTACCTACATAAGTAGGTATTTTATAGGCTTTTCCGGGGTTACATTAGTCCAGTAAATTTAGGGTTTCAAACATCCATACGTCTCCACAAATTTCCGTATGTAGGTACCTTTAGTGACAATTAATACCTAGTTATTAATGTTAAGAAGGTACTGACTGATCGATCAACGCACATCTAAAACCATGAAAATTTGCACAAATATTCCTTAAGGGGTTTTGAAAATTCAATCCCTGAGGGAGTGAAAATTGGTTGCAAAGTTTGTATGAAGAAATAGAAATGTACACGATCGATGTGGCGGGCAACAGCTAGTAATTAAATAAATCCAATCCTACTAATATAATAAACGCGAAAATTTGTAAGTATGGATGGATGTATGTTTGTTACTCTTTTACGCCAAAACTACGGAACGGATTGACTGAAATTTTGCAGCGGGATAGGTTATACGTTGGATTAACATAATCCAGTGGGTCGGAGCGGGATGTTTTGTAGCCTAACAAAACATCACGCTCCGATCCATTGGAGCAGAGTAACGCGGGTAAAACCGCGGGTCGCAACTAGTAATAAGTAAAAAGATGCAAAGTTTAAAAAACACACTCAGACCAATTGTCTGTTCAACCTTTTTTTCTGAACTTCTAACTTTTCGAAATAAATTGAGGAATTGTGATCAATCATTAGCATCTTAACAAAATAAATGTTTTATTACCTGACTAGCTGCATCCCGCGGTTTTACCCGCCTTACTCTGCTCCAGTGGGTCGGAGCGTGATTTTTTGTAGCCTATATGTTAATCGAGCTTATTAACTATCCCCGTGCAAAGTTTCAGCCAAATCCATTCAGTAGTTTTTGCGAAAGAGTAACAAACATCCATTCATACTCACAAACTTTCGCGTTTATAATATTAGGTCTTTACCTATGAAATTGCAGTACTGCTGTTCTGCAGTACTGGCCATTCCAAAGCAAAATAATTTTTGTTTGGCTAAGAATTCTAATTTCAAATTAATTTTATTTTAAAAACATGGATTTTTTTTTCCAAAACTAGTCATTTGTTTATTAATTAGTGTTACATTTTCATCGCATTTCAATCTTTTTCGTTATCATGGATACGTTAAAAATTCGAGTAACTATGGAATATGAGTACCGTCGTGGCAGCAACCCGGCACAAGCGGCACGCAACATCAACGACGCTTACAGAGCTAACACTACAAACCAACGCACCACCTGTTATTGGTTTGCTCGCTTCCGTTCTGGAAATTTTGACCTGAAAAATGAACCTCGCGGTCGTCCGAAGACTTTGGTCGACAATGACGAATTAAAGGCGATTTTGGAAGCTGATGATACACAATCTACGGCTGAATTAGCAGCAACTTTCGACGTTAGCGTCAAAACAATATTGGTCCATTTGCGTCAAATTCGCAAGGTAAAAAAGCTTGACAAATGGGTGCCCCACGAACTCAATGATCGCAAGCGCGAAGTACGCGTCGAGACGTGCCTGCACTGCTCAACATACACACAAATGAAGGAATTTTGAACCGCATTGTTACCTGCGATGAAAAATGGATTCTGTTTGATAACCGCAAGCGTTCAGCAAGTTGGTTGGATCCTGGTTCAGCACCTAAAAAATGCCCTAAACGAAAACTTACCCCTAGAAAAGTGATGGTCACTGTTTGGTGGTCTAGCGCCGGTGGGATTCATCACAGCTTCTTACCAAACGGGGTGAGCATTACTGCAGATGTGTACTGTGAAGAACTGAACACAATGATGGAGAAGCTGGCACATCTCCAACCAGCATTGGTCAATCGCTCGTCTCCTCTGCTCCTGCACGACAACGCGCGACCTCATACTGCACAGCAGACGGTCTCCAAGTTGCAAGAACTGGGGTTGGAAGCTCTCCGTCATCCGCCCTACTCACCAAACCTTGCGCCTACAGACTACTACTTTTTCCACTTTTTCCATTTGGATAACTTCTTGGCGGGAAAAAAATTCAATACCCGAGAGGCAGTACAAAAATGCCTTTGAAGAATTTGTTGCCTCCCGTCCAGCTGATTTCTTTAAAAAGGGCATCAATAAACTGCCACTGCGTTGGAAAAGATGCATTGATTGCATGGGTGATTACTTCGATTAATACAAATAAAAAATACATGAAAATAATTCGTTTAATTTTTTTCATACAAAACGGCAATTTCATAGGTAAAGACCTATTATTAGTAAGAATAAACATCTCTAGGTAATTAGATACAAAAAGGTTACTCATTATGAATTATGATTTATGAATCCTCAATTTATTTAGAAAATAATAAGAAAAAAAGGTTGAAAAGAAAAATGGTCTAAGTTTGGCTGTGTTTTTTAAACTTTACTACTGTCCGACGTTTTTACATCATCCGTGACCCATCTGGTGTAACCCATGTCGACATGTTAGATTAATAAAAATATGGTAATGATTTCTCTTAAAATTGCACGCAATTGATACCCTTGTCTACTATAAGTTACAAATATTGCCTAGTAATCAAGCAAGAAATTTGGGCCCGTAAGTTTTTTTTTCGGATTAGCTAATTTAATTTGTTTAATGAGTTAATTGATCTATGATTTTTTACTAAAAGTGTATATTCATGTTTTAAAATCTAAAATTGATTTGACAGCGAATTTTACTTGATTCTTAATTAATCTGATATTTCAGAAACCAGATGTAAAATAAAGAGTTGTAAAAAACGCCCCTAAAAATCTGAAAGTCATCATTTATTAATTTCATTTAGGTCAGTTTAGAGTCCCTAGACCGACAGAGAGCCCCCTCTTGCGTAGTTGCTTGGGCTTAGTTTGTATTTTTTAACCATTTATCAAAGCTGGACCACGTTCTCCTTTATGCCCTTGGTGAAGTAGCAAAAGCCTCGTAGATAACTACATGTATCCGTCCGTAAAAGAGGTGCGTATAAAATCGCATTTGATTTATAACTTATTATCAGTATGTAATATATAATTATCATTTTTTTTACTTTTGGAAGAATTCGTAAAATTTACGGAATTACAAATACAGTCGTATTGAGAACCTCCTCCTTTTGAAGTCGGTTGATAAATGTAATTATTTTATGAAAACATTGTGTCATTGGTATACCCCGAGTCGAGTAAGTAAAAAAAAAAGTTGCACTGCCTACTGCCTGTACCAATCTTTTCTCGTATAATTATTATTTAAATTATTTCAAACATTCCTTTAACATTGCGTTTATAAAATCATACCTACAATATTTGCTTTACTGTATACTTTTTCACGTTCGCATAATAAGACGGCAAATTTCTTGAGCCGCGTGATGTTACATTGATGTTACTCTTACAGCGAGACCACGAATTGATAATCAAGACATATTTTCTTAAACTTGATGATCTTTTTTTTTCTAAATCGACTTGTAGGTACTTAGCATAACTTAGGTAACATAGGCGGTATACTAGGTTGTATTTACATAGGGAATTAGTACTAGAAAACTTAACACTAAATAAAAACACACTTTTCTTCTGATTTATTGAAAAAAATATTAGTGTTGTTATTTTTCGGTGACTCGCTCTTGATATTTTTTCTTATGTTTACCAGAATGTAATTAGATCGACGGAAAAATTGTGTAGAACTTCATACAAAAGCAAGTTAACACATTTGGTAAGCCTTCTTGCGCAGTTGTAGTTTTTTAACAATTTATATCGGCTGGAGCTCTGCTCGCCTTTATGTCCGGTGAAGTAGCAAAAGCCTTCTAGCTAAGAACATTATGTCAGTCCGGAAAAAAAATCGTTTGGTGAGTCTTGTTATCTTAAATTAATTATTATTTGATGAGTAATTACCACAGCGCAAGGACAAGACCTTCTATGTTGTCTATTAGTTTTATTTTATTATTCTATGATCTCTTTAATAGCCCAATCTTCTGAGAATTACATATAGCTATGAAATTATTACATTGTTATTAGTATTTTAATGTATAGAATTTTTCCGTTAAGTTATGTCTCTACCCACACATTATAGTTCTCTCGCCCGATTTCAGCCATGGCAATCAAACATTTCAAGGAGTTTGGCCATATGCATAGAATATATGTAGGTACAACTTTGAGAGCAAATCAGGAACAGAGACTATATTTTACTCTCGAAAGCCGGTGGAACTATTACCGACACGATTGGTGAGAAATACGGCGCAGGACATCTTAACTTGCTCGGGTGTAATACAACCGAACTGACTTCGGACTGGTTCCTACTTACCTACATGTTTCTCAAGATAAAAAAAATCGCTGTGGTACCCGTGTCCATACGTTCCAGTCAAACATATAACTACTACACCAACGAGGCAGTCTGCTGTCGTTATGGTGTCGGAGCTATATAATAAGTAGGACTTGCAATACCCACAATTTCATTTTAATAGTACC
The DNA here is from genome assembly GCA_947037095.2 of Nycteola revayana. NCBI lineage: Eukaryota > Metazoa > Arthropoda > Insecta > Lepidoptera > Nolidae > Nycteola > Nycteola revayana. Next base: position 5,381,959 of record OX344838.1, read on the forward strand.
TAGTTGCTTTGTACATTTGTTTCTTTGTTGGATCGGTTCAGTTCATTGTTTAGATTCTGATGAGCTATTAACTTGTCAGTCTGAATATAGGGATGGTTTGTATAACTATAACTAATATTTACAAAATATTTTTGGTTGAAAATAAAAATGATGTGATTATTCAGCTCTCATACGCAAAAAAATACTTTTTCACTCAGAGTTAGTAACCTATTTGAAACATTTAAAATTATTAAGTTAATCGAGCTTACAAAATAACGTAACAATAACATAGGAAATATGTTACAATGATCTTACAGCAATGAAGATATTTTATGAGTACCTGATTTGGATACATACCTACCTAATTGCCCACGATTTTTTTTTAATCTGTGTTAAGTGACTAAACCTGAACTGAAACCCTATTTCGGGTCTTTTTGCTCCCTTGTTGATCTTTACTAAGTAAAGTTTGTGTTTGGTTGTTCGGTTCGCTTACAATTCCATCACCATGGTAGGTACTACGTTATTCTGATCAGGCAATATTTTAAGACGAGGTTGCCACGAAAATGGGATTTAGGCAATCGAAACCCGTTCGGGACAGTTAGTTATCTATAAGTTTAAAAAGATGAACCACTATGTTTTATTTTGAGTTCCATTTACTCACCTAATCTAAAAGATAATAAAACGTTGATGCTTTATTGTACTCACATTAAGTAACAATACAAATTACCTATGTACAGAGACGAGACAAGAAACTCACTAGCATAATTGTAGATACTAATGGAAAACATAGCAATTTGCACTTAGAGCAGTGTGTGGTTTTAAACGTGAAAAGTCTGTCCTTGGAGGTGACGCAAATTTCAAAATGACATGAGGTGAATTGAAAGCAAAAGGAAAACTATAACTTTTTATTTTATCTTTCTTACTAAACAGAAGTTTATCTATGTAAGAGGTATCTTACATTAGTTCCATTGGATTATCAAGCGTGGTGACTACAGCAAAACTACCTTCGGAAAGGCTGATGTCTGGAAAGGTGACAGTTTTAAATACAAGAAAATGAAATAAACTAGGCTGAACGAATCAAGATTAATGATTATTTTGTTGGCTACATAATTAATTGGAATAAAGGTAGAATAGTGAATAGACTTAAAGAATTGAATTGAATAGAAATATTTTAAAATTTATACAAATGCAAATACAAAAACATCCTCTGACCACAATTCAAAGGTACCTGCTTAGTTTTGATGCGGTTATGTAATTATATGTTAAGGAAGGACAACATCCAAAATGGAAATAGATTGTGCGTTGTGTTTAAGATGCGTTAGATGAGATTATTACCGATGAGAAGGCCGTACACTGTACAGTCGTGTAAACATTAATTTTATTATGTACATTAGATCTCGATGTGAAGTAAAGTACCTAACATAATGATTTCGCAACATATTATGTATTCATTAGTTTATTGAAAATTTTTTAGAAGACTTGTATATGATCGATGATCATAATTATGTAATATATATAATAATTAAAAGTTAATCTTTAAGTACTTCCTCATACGGAAACTGTAAGTTTGTAGATGCAATTAAGACTGTTCGTCAATGATGTGGTGATCACGTTTATTTACGCTGCGAGTGATCTCAATGATAAATGGTACTAAAATTGAACGGAACTGGCCATTAGGTACATTCGTTTTTGTTCTTACCTTTGAAAACCGAAAGTATCTAAATGTGGATGCTACTGTACCGATACTGTTAGTTAAACGGGTTCAAACTACTTGAAACAAGGCCGGATTTAATTTAAGGCATCCAGAGCAACTGCCCCGGGGCCTCCATAATAGAGGGGCCCCCACAATAGAGATTTAAAATGTTTTTAATACTAACAGGTACACTCTTCGACTTTTCTTTTATTTATTTTACATACAGTACTTTCTAGAATCATGGTTAATGTAATACATAGTTCTTAAATATTGTAATAAAGGTTATTCATCTATACTTGTTCACTTAAATTAGACAATCAGTAAAATATTAGAATTCACATCGTCCTGAAAAGTAGATACCTACATACTTCAAATTTTCTACACATTTAGAGGGAAACTAATTTGTGGTCAGGGGGCCCCTTCTCCTTAGTTGCCCCGGGGCCTCCGGACTTCTAAATGCGGCCCTAGGTTCAAACTACTTGAAACTCTGTACGTTGTAAGTCTGAACACTAGATTGCAACAAAGCTTTGTTAAACAAGCTTGTTATAATGTCCTTCGTGATGAAGACTGATTTTATCACCCTAATTCCTTGCAACGATAAATGGACGCAAGATATCTCAGCTTAGCCAAGAAGAGACATCTACTTATTAATAAGTCGACTTAGGTTTATTTTTGATGGACTAGGCACCTACTTACTTAACTTAGGTATGCATTCAGTCAATACTATGTAGAATCTAAAAACGTAACTGTGGAATTTTAACTCGCATTAATTTTTTTGAGAATTCCACATTTATTGTCCTGCTTTCCTGTCCGCCAACATGGCATTCTTACAATAATTGTCCGACAGCTAGAGCCACTCAACATATTCATAATTTTTTGCTAACCAATCTACATGCTGATATATTTTTTGATAAATGCTGTCTTTAAATCTGTATTTAAATGCAAAGTAATTGATTGTAACTAGATGCTTCTTTTTTTGCTGTAAGTATTGTAATACTTTATTTTTTGTTTTATTTTATAGTGTTTACTAAGGTAGGTTAGACATTACCATATAGATACCTTATATTTTATGAATAAAAAATAAAAAATAGACAAGATATTTCTTGATATTTTATTAGGTTCTATTATTTTACTATTACTATTTTCTATAAGTATGTAAATAAAATTGTATTTGACTAGGTACTTATATTTTGCGTAAATTCGGTTAATGATGTCTGTACCTATGCCTTAGACTAACTTTCAAAAGTTAGGTATTGTTTGAAGATAGATAAACACATTCCTGTATCTGATTTATAAATGAAGGCATTACAACTAACAATAATTGCAAAAGTGTTAACACTAGCGCCCTCTTGTAAGCGTTAATATTTTTAATTATTTCTAAATATAAACTACAGACTTAGATAACCTAGTACATTATATAGACGAGCTATAATCATGCCTATATAAATAGCTCAGTACTTAATTTAGAACGGTTCTATCGTAACGAAAGTATAAGTGGCAGAAATTACTAAATCAAAACAGCGTAAGTAGGTATACTTACAATCTCGATACTGACCAATCTCTATGTGAGTTTGGTTAGTCCCAAACTGGCCTTATACTTAGGAAAACTATCTGTAACTAAAATGTTCTGACAATATGCGGCATCCATTCTTGACAGTCAGCGAAATCGATATTAAGAATATTTGTTATAATTCCGCAATTCCGTAGGTACTCTCTAAATAAAAAGAATCACTTTGAATCTTGGAGGGTTATAGAAAACCTTATTTACTTTAAACGTAAGTAGTGATAAGTTATTCCTTAGTTCCAATTGGTACCACACCCACTACGTAGGTACACTAATTTCAACCGCATTATTATATTCAAGTAAAAGCTTGTGTCGCAACTATGCTGAACAGTCGCGATCTCAATGTTGAAGATGATTTTGATAATTATACCTACCCATTCAGTAAGTGCACGGTATGGCAGTGCAATAGAAGCGTAATCTATTGTTTGTTAACTCTGCTTATGTGCAAATTTGTTTGTTGATAAAACAATGGCATTTTATTAGAAACTATTTTTTTACGTAGCCTGCCTACAGAATTACGTGGTATGGATTCTGTATCAAAAAGGTGAGAGTAGTAGGAATGAACTACTTACCTACATTTATTTTTGATGATGCGTTGTGGCACTTGCATGTCTCGTACTGCAACAATCAGTTTTTACTGTTCCCAGTCGAGATAGACTAACCTAGATACCTAGATTCCTCACTAAGTAGTTATAGAACAATCTTACATCACGATGACCACAAGTATAAAAAGTAGGTAGCATTACTTAGTTTTGACAGTCATCACAGTAACGACGCAGCAGTCATTTAAATGGAGCATTCGTACAGGAGATATGTTATTTAACTGTGAGTGCCTATACTAAAGTTTTAAAAGCTGACAATTAAAGGTATTTTTCAATAAAAGTATTTGAAAACGCTAAGCAAAAAATGGGCTATTCATAAGCTTCGTTTTATGCATCGTTCGCGGTAATCAGCCGACTTCTTATCAATACCTAAGTGTCTGCTTATTAGTAACTACGTATCTCTCTCATTTTGAAACTACCTACTGTTTATGGTAACTAATAGAGTAGACATTCTTAGTAATTAGGTCCTTTATGATTTGAGCGTCTATGAAATCACAGTTTCTGATGTCATAAAAATAAATCATTATTCGTGCAGCATGCCAGTTTTCCATTTTTGTGCGGCTCTACTAAGTAAGTAGGTACTTGAACTTCAGGATATTTCAATAAAGCAACAGATTTTTCATGTAGATCGTCTACCTAATACATATGATGTAGATACTTATATCTAATTAAAAGTAAGTTAAAAGTAGGTAACAGAGCCAGCTTATAATAAGTATCAATTGCAAGTAGGTGTTGATATCACTACGTTCACCTTGCATTTCCAATTAGTGCGGAAAGATTCAACAAATAGATGTAAGATTGTATATAATAAAATTTCGTGAGTAACACAAGAAAAATTAAAAGCCAATTATGAAATTCACAGCCCATTATCCATTTAATAAATTCAGTGAGCTGCACGCCTCTTAAGTGAAGAAACATGCAACTTTTCGGACAAGGTCAAAAGTGCAAAATTGAGCAGAGGCCTCCTGCGTGTCCATTAGCTATAAATGATGAGGTACGCAACCGGAATACTATAGAAGAATACATATTAACGAAATGTGACTAACCTGTTAGGTACCTAAGTACTCCGCGCCCTATGTGCCGGGGCCCAGAAGGTAGTTATAGGTCACGGACTTTGATGACATTTGTTCCGAATCAAGTAGGTAATTTATGATGGTGTGTCGTGCAGAGGCCTGCTGAGGCGAGCAACTCATTAGATTTACGTAAACATTAAAGGAGTGGTCATTGACCATTCTGCGTTGTAAACAAATTAAGGGAAGTGTCAATAAATTATTTAAAAGCAGGTTTTATGTGGTGATTACGCGAAACTGTTGAAGATAACGTGTGAAGTACGCATGGAAATTACGCTTTCCTCGAAATACGTTTCCTATCTTTGGATACTGTAACATCGTGGACCATATCCAAAGCTCCTGTTATAACATGTGGCCGTCCCTTTTAGAGTATTATTGTTATCGTATTAATTGCAATCTTGTAAGCTGCTCAGCTAATTTCTTGAATGGTGATTACCCAATTTGTACGTAAATCTAATTTTTTGTTTGTTTTTTTTTTTTTTGTTTTAAAAGACAACTCCCGCACTAGGGAAATAAATCCCTGTGTCGCGGGGGACTTTACAAACATACATTTCACGGACACAAAGTACACCCAGACTCAGAACAATTATTTGTGGTTCACACAAATAATTGTCCCGGGTGGGAATCGAACCCAGAACACCAGGTCCCAGAAGCAACTATCGTAACCACTGAGCCACCGATGCAGTCCCCAGGTCCCAGAAGCAACTATAAAGAACCGATTGTCTCACAGGAAAATAAGAACTTTCGTGTACTTATAAAGAAAATCACTCAAACGCCCTATGTTGTAAACTAGGTATGCGAACATTTTACCGCCTGCAGGGAATGGACCAACTATTGGAGTGATTGCTGAGTCTCACTAACGATATTGAATTACATTGCACAAACAAAATTAAGAGGTTCCTTTCATAATAAGTACACGTGCACTAAGGTTGAGTAAGTCTTATTAAATACGGCACAATACCAACACTTATTTTCTAACGTTCCTATAATAACATTCTATTAATTAACTCGCTGTAGGGATCCTGATCCACTACCGAATTTAGAGCTTACCTAACGATGCTCCTCTTTGTGTTATCCAGCTCATTGCTATATATTACGGGCGTCGCCATCGTGCATCTTACAGCAGATGGAATTGTTTTATCAGAGACTCCTTTTTCCATAACGATGATATGCAAATTCTACCAATAGAAAGGGTGTACCCACAAAACCCCCGGGTGCTCCTCCGAACGCCACTAATGTGGATACCGGGGACTGGAGACACATGATATTTTATTTGGTTAGTTATTTATATATAAGAATTACATCCTTCGATGCATGTATGACAAGATACGGTAGGTAGAGCACGTAGGTGTTATTAACCTAGCAAGACGTGTTAATGTCGTATCATCTGAGCCGGACAGACACCTATTATGTACATACCTACATGTAAAATAACGTAATTTAAGTAAAGTGCAGTAGCACAGGACGAGAGACGTGAATTGTATGTTGATGGATGTATTTACCTTCGTGAATACCATTCAGCTCTGATTGATAGACACTAATGCAAATAATGTTCAGTGATCAGTCTTTGCAGTTAAGTGTATTTTTACTAAACTAACACACGATTATTGAAACGTCGATCAAAGCAACTAACTTAACTTGACTTTAAATGAATAAAAATCAGTTTCTGAAACATGCATAAAAAAACTTACATTAGGTATTTTCATTCGTAAATAACTTGTAAACGATTATCTAACGGATACTTGGAAAACATAATTATCATTATCATCAGCCTGTTGTCGTTCACTGCTGAACATAGGCCTCCCTCATCGATTTCCAGCGGGAACAACTGCTAGCGGCCATCCAATGACTCCCTGCGACCTTTATAAGGTGGTCGGTCCATCGTGCAGGCGGTCGTCCCACGCTGCGCTTGCCAGTTCGTAGTCTCCACCCGAGTCCTTTCTGCTCCATCGGCAGTCAGTTCTTCGAGCTATGTACCCTGCCCATTGCCACTTCAGCTTGCTGATCCATAATGAAAATAAATGATGTATACATATGTTTTCGAAGTTCGTGTATAAGCAACTTGGTACTTCGAGTTAGGTTAAAAACAGGGTTTGCAGAGTTAGCAGAAACTGTTTTGATTTGAATTGAGATCTGTGTGTTAATTTACCAATTAAGATGCTGTGAATCAGGACAACCTACTTTACATGAAATATTATTGTTAGGAATAATGTTCGGACCCAGTACCAAATAAAACTTGTTTTTAAATGAATAAGCAGTGATCGGATATTTTTGGGGGCAGCTCACAATGTTAGTTTGGATAAGACAAATTTTGTCGGATGCGGATCCAGAAAAAGAGTGTGACGCACACCACTGTTTTTTTTCAGATAGATTACCAAATCCCGTTGCTTTCCCTACTTCGCCAAGCAAAGACTAGCTACTAGCAAAGCCCTACCATAAATACCTACACTGGAATAGATTGACAATGCAACGGACGAGCCGCGGAGCACAACTAATCTGTCTACAAATTTAGCGATTATTGATGACTACTTACTTACATATACCTATTGTTTATGCAGTTAATATTACTTGCTATTGTAGTTAAACGATTCTAGTCCATACAACTTAGGATCATTACGAAAGTAGGTAGGTACACTGAAGAGCGGTCGTTTGTTATATACTTATACATTTAGAAGGACAAAAGAGAACAAAACATGTTGTTCGCACTAATTTGAATACTTAGCTTGAGCGCCACATCGTCTGTCCTTAGTTTAGGGTTCCGTACCCAAAGGGTAATAACGAGACTATTTATTATCTATTATTAAGACTCCGCTTTCCGTCTTATCTCATGAACCGTGAAACCACTTGAAAGTTGCCGTTTTTGCAACAAATACACACTAAAAACAGGATTAAAAATATATTTAAGGGGGGCTCTCATATATCAAACGTCATTTTTTTACCACTTTTTTACTAGATGTATAAATAATAGCAGCAGGTAGATGCTTGAAATATTCACCGATTATTTAGTTGTAAGTATATTAACTTTAAAAATAAATAATTAAATTAACATTTAAAACAAATATTTTAAGGGGGCTCCCATACAACCAAAGCGATATTTGTTTTTTGTTCGATATTAGGTAATAACGGCAACAGACGCTTGAAGTTAAAGTTTTATTTCAAAATCTTAAAATAATATACAGCCTACTGTTGTATATGTAATGGTACGGAACTCCTGCGAATCTGTCTCGCACTTGGAAGGAGTTTTGTTAATCAATCCCTCACTATTCGAAAATTCAATACCTGTGACACTCTTTAACTGTCTCACTGTATGATATGGGATTATCCCATATATACACTTTTATGTTTAACATTTTCTCGAGCTCAAATAGAACTGGAGCCCTGAAATAAGGTCCTTATTTAATTAATTACCTTAGCTTTAATTAATTATTTATAAAGTAGAAATTAAGCACGGCATAAAGCGGTCGCTGGCGAGGATTGATAATTTAGATTTTGAGGCGATTTTTTTGCAACTTTCACTCTACTTAGCAGTTTGATCGAGTGCCTCTCCGACTTCGGTTCTACGAGGGCATCGGAAGGTGAAAGATGTACGGACAGACGAATATGGCGAAACCATAACGTTTCTTGTGGCTTGTTAAGACTATTAAACCTTAATGAAACAGCGCAATCGATCAAGTTTTTATATTATTTTATATTTTTTTGAGAGATATGGCTCATAAATAAGTACTTTAACAATAAGGCAATATCAATTAAATAACTCACTTATGTATTTATTACGTACTTTTCCCAATAAAGTGCTGGATAGTTACGTAAAATCCCATTATTTTGGTAAAACTGTTTATTTTAAGTGTGAAGTTAATTATTTCCGGGAAGTGGGATATGTACAAGATTATAATGTAAATGTACAGTTTCTTAATATACTTATCGTAATAGGTAATACCTACATTACGTATAATACTAAATTGCATGTTCAATCCTTCTATCTGATGCACTTACAAAATGTAGAACCATTCTAAAACCCTATTGGGCACATTATTGTAGCCACTACAATCCGTCTTCGTTGTATATTTTCTCACCGTTTTATTCTATTGTGATTGCGAAGAGTGCACATAGCCTAGATCACTTAATAGCTTGTGATGCAATGCTATGCGTAGTCGTGTAAAGTATCTATAATATGCCTTTCAGATGCTGGAGGTCTGGCATCTACGATAGATATGACTATCTACGAAAAATATAGATAGTAGTAAGTAGGTAGTAGGTATCTAGTGGCATAAAGACCAGATATTGTATAACTTGTCTAATAGTTCCTCGTATTTAGTCGCCGTAAGTCTTGAGAGCGTTTAAAAGTTTAAAAGCCTCTTAGGTCCGTCCGAAAAAAAACTTAGGTAAATGTTTTGAAATATACAAAATTAGGTTTACAAAAAATAAATAAGTATTGTCTAAGCTCTTACAGACAATACCTAGGTATCCGATATATGACGGTGTGCCGTATTGTTAATGGAATTGCCATAAATATAATTAGGTAGTCAATCAATAACCTATACTTATTTACTGTAGTAACTAACATTACAAATAAAACTAAGACGCTTCCAGGACACACATTCAAAATAAATTATAATAACAACGATAATTACTAAGCATTATTTTATTATTATTAAGACGTGTGTGCGCAAAGTGAACGAAGGCCGAAATCTCAATTCTAAGATGGCATTCATCTGTTTTATTAAACCATCATGAATATCTGAGTAATCAAGTAGGTAGGTACAAGCCGTCTGTTATTATTATGTAATGTAACAGGCAACGTATGCAAGTAGGTATTTTCGAAGCAAATTACTTGAAAGATTTTGGCCTCCAAATCTATCTTCTATCTATCTATATATATAAAAATGAATTACTGTTCGTTAGTCTCGCTAAAACTCGAGAACGGCTGGGCCAATTTAGCTGATTTTGATTTTGAAATGTTTGCCGTGGTCCAGGGAAGGTTTAAACAGTGAGAAAATGAGAAAAAATTGAGATGGAAATAGTAAAAATGATAATTTTATTTTCCCATACAAATTATTATAACTGTCAAACGTTACAGTTTTGTTCCGTCATAGATTGATTGAGCAACCAAAAAGTGACAGACAGTCGATAGGATTTTAAAATCAGAAGAAGTACATTTCTAGACGAAGGTTGATCTGTCACCATTGTCAAATATTTATATTGTCATATTATTATTATTATACATCCGGTACCGTGGCGATGCCTATGACCTAGCAGTCATGGATTCTCCTGGGTCCATTCAATGCACCTTTTGGGGGCGCACTGAGCACAACTACAACCCTACGCATCATGGGTCGGCCTCTAAAAGAAATTAGGACTATGTTCCCTACTCCTCGAAGCTGAGGCTCGGAGGACAGCCTACTGTCTGTGCGCCTTCGGTGAAATGGGTAGGAGAGATCTTTCTCCTGAAAACACTCTGGGACTTCTACTGAATGGGCAATGGTCGGTAGCAAGAGGACAGAACCCATCACTCTCGGTCCACCGCCCAAGCCGGAAACTCCTCGCACCAATGTACCGTGTGCTGTCGCTGTGATGACTGATGACATTAAGTTTCCGGATCACCCTCCCTCTTTTCTTTCAGAACATTCTATTCCGACGGCGGAAGGAGTGTCCGGGTGAAAAAAAGTGATTGGAGAGCCGGAAACTCAATTTCATCAGTCATCACGCGGCAGCACACTGCACACTGGTCGAGGAGTGTCCGGTTTAGGCATTTGAGCGAGAGTCATGGTATCAGTCCTCTTGCTACCGACCATTGTCCAGTTTGTAGAAGACCCCGGAGCGTGCGTAGTAGAAAGATCTCGCAGAAATCATAGGCTGTCCCCGGAGCCTCGGCCTTGAGGAGTGGGGAGCATAGCCCCACTTTTTTTTAGAGCCTGACCCGTGATGTGTAGAGACGTAGTGGTGCTCCGTGCGCCCGCAAAAGATGCATTTAATGAACCCTAAAATAAAATCCTCGGGAAGGCCATGACAGCTTGGTCATAGGCATCGGACGGTAACAGATGTACCGTGTATGGATTAGCTATTACCGGTGCTCCATTTACTGGCATTTAGGGGAACACCCTGGGTTCAAGTGGGTAAACCATCTTATCGTGACATAATTGGCATATCATCGATCATGAATAGAGTAATTTTTTAATCTTATTTATTGTCATATTATGGCGTTTGACATAATATTGACAGAATGCGTGCTACTCTTAGTGCACATCACGGATCTGCATCCTGCTGCAGTAATACAGCGTTATTATATGTTTTCAGTAAGAAATCCAATATAAATTGTAAATAAATGTGATTAAACAATAAAATTGTCGTTTAATTGAAATGCAACATTCATTGTAACGAACAGCTCTATAACACTTGTAAATAATACAACGTGTAAAATCTGATAATACCTATTACCTATCGGATTTTACATATTGCATGTTAACGAAAAAATGTATGCCATCAAAAACATACTTGTAAAAAAACCCAAGTCTCGTAACGCAGTTCTTTTACCGTAAAACGTTGTGAGATCTATGTAATACCAAGTCGGTTAATTTATTCAGTCCCTACTTAAGGGACCTTCTATCTTAAGCTATTTCGTAATTATCTCACCTTACAGAATTTTATTTTGACCTTATCAAAGTTCAAAACTTAAAAGTTTTAAATAATAGATTAACTTGGCCATCGGATATAATTAGAATGTATCTCACAAGTGTTTATTGCGATGGCCAAGTCAATCTAATATTCATAACATAAAAGTTTTGAACTTTGATAAGGTCAAAATAAAATTCTGTAAGGTGAGATAATTACGAAATAGCTTAAGATAGAAGGTCCCTTAAGTAGGGACTGAATAAATTAACCGACTTGGTATTACATAGATCTCACAACGTTTTACGGTAAAAGAACTGCGTTACGAGACTTGGGTTTTTTTACAAGTATGTTTTTGATGGCATCTCATTTCTTTTTGTAGATAGTTGTACTTTTTTCCTTTGCTTTACAATTTTCATTAATTTTTAAAATACCAACAATGGATTTTACCACTCTGTCACTGTCTTATGAGCTTTCCAATTTTTGTAGGTTGTGTTCCTCTTTTTATTTACCGGTACTACTTCTTGAACTTCAGCTACAGTTTTTCTCAAAGCCCACTCCATTTCTCTATGGGTTTTTTTCGATATCTTTGATGCAACAATATTAAGCATGTCTAGACATTAAATGCTTGGGTTCCGTACCCGAAGGGTGAAAACGGGACCCTATTACTAAGACTTAGCTATCTGTCTGTCTATCACCAGGCTGTATCTCAAGAACCGCGATACCTAAACAGTTGAAAAATTCACAAATGATGTATTTCTGTTGCTATAATAACAAACTAAACATAAAATAAGTATTTAGGGGGGGCTCCCATACAACAACTTTTTTTGTACCTTTTTTGCTCGATATCTATAACAACAGGTAGGCACTTAAAAATGGTACGGAACCCTTAGTACGCGAGTCCGACTCGCACTTGGCCGGTTTTAGTCTCTTTTATTCGCAAATGAATGATTCCTACGCTTTAATAGTTCCAAAGTAGACTTAAATTAGATGTAAACCATCCAGACTAGTAACTCTGTGCCCTTATTTACAGAATAACTTAACTTACGCACATATGAATATCCACGTACCTAGCTGGCATGGCAACACTCACCATATGAATCAAGAACAGATGCGTCATATACTTTTTTTATGCTTTATTGATATTCGTCGCACTCGTCAAACGTAATTTAAAATTAATCCGTATGTAAAATTGTTATCTTTCATTGGTTATAAATATTGTCAATGTACCTAATCGAAAACTACAACATCAAGCTTAACAGAGGATTAACATGAACTTATGTATGGCACTCACGGCCTCCTGGCCTCCAGCCTGTCAAAGGTTTTTAAAATTACGAAATTGATGAACTGTTTTTGATGGAATTTTGGTACAACTACATAATACATGTCCGATTATGGATTTTTTTTAAGACAGCTCCCGCACTAGGGAACAAGCTAATATGTACATAAGTAAATTTAAAGCTACCTAGTTAACATCAAACTGTGTATAAAAATATTTGATAAAATGATTATATAAATATAGTTTGTGTCAGATTAATAAAACGTGGTTTGTGTGTATACCTTCGATATCACAGTAAGATTTGTTAGTTGCTTGGAAGAAAGTGACCGTCTTTCTGTGTTTCGAACGGGAAGCGTGAAAGCCGTGGTGTAAGTTTGTCCGGGGGAATGCAAGAATGTTACGCATCTCCTCCGCCACTGCGGTGTTCCGGCACGGGCAGTGGGGTATGTGGGACTCGCCCTCTTCATAGCAGTGGAATGCTAATCATAACATTAGAGTAAAACCCCTGGTTACTCCTCCGACCACAATTGGTGAGGGGCCCAGGTACTGTTGCCTATCTGGGATACCCTCTGGCAGCGTCCGCGACTCAATTGGTGTTGCGGGCTCTCCTGCGCCCAAATAACCAGTTTCAGGGACGCCCAGATTACACGGGGTCCCTACTTCTCAAGGGACCGCAGCCTCCTGCTGAGACATGGCTCAAGCGGGCAAGCCACCTCCATCAGACGCTGTTATGATTGTTAGTATCCTATCGTTCATAGCACAACTTATGTACTATCTTGCTTTTACAATCCATTGTCTTTTTTTTTTTTTTTCCTACGAGTTTTTTTTTTTTTTTTATTACTTGTTAAATTAATCCCTGTGTCGCGAAGGTCTCACCGCTCAATAGATTCACGAAAACAAAGCACCCCCTGACTCAGTACAACTGTTTGAATTTCAGACGAATAATTGTCCCTGGTGGGAATCGAACGCAGAAAACCAGGTCTCTGAAACAACTAATCTAACCACTTAGACACCACCTTTCAACATAATTACATCTAGGTCCCTATCTACACCTATTCCTCCATTAAATCAAACATATTCATGTACACTGATTCACTGACTGCAAATGTAACTTTGTAATCCTATACATTTATAAGAAATAACAAAGTTATTAATGCAGTTGATGAAACTGAACAACTAGACCGAAATTGCAAAATGTTGGAATTTTCCCATGAGTTTTACACTAAACTCTCCTAATACTCAAAATTTGAAGCTTCTACGTCTGCTAGAAGTGCCTAAACATTTTGATGATCGGTCAGTCAGTAGTGAGCGAGTGACAAAATTACCGAAAATACCAAACTTTAACTAGTTATAATTCGTAAAGTACTGGTTCAAATTGAATGAAATTTGAAATATACTGTAGTTTTACAAAGCTTGTTTAGTTACTGAAAACTCAGGCTCCTATCTTTATCCAAAACGAAGTTATAGGGGGTCGAAAATCGGCTGAGTTGCTTCGAGAAAAGATAGGTACGGCCGTGCACCTTTTTTTTTTTTTTTTTTTTTTTCTTACTCGACTTGGGGGGGCACTACCGTGCCCCCAGATAAATCATACACATCATATTATTATGACTGATATACGGAATTCAATCTTAAAACTGCGGTACGATAAGTCGAAATTAGAATATTGCGTTAAGTTGCAAGTGGAGGCATTTTCTTAATGAAGATGCACGACCAGAAGACTATGAAACCTTCATTCGGATTACACTATCTACATGTAAAGGAATCTATCTACAGTAAACCAAACAACAGTATATTCAACAAATTTATATTTACTAAACGACAACTAATTCATACATCTATCCATAATGATGTACTACATTACAAGTTACCATAATTGTGCAATATGAAAGTGTAGTTATATCGCAGGATTGCATTATTTCCGAGATACTAAATGAACAGGTCAATTAACAAAATAAGATCACGTGACTTGCATGTTAACGGAAGTTTTTATTTTATAGTTTTTATATAGTCTACTCTTTCATATTACACCTGTACAATAAGTAAGTATCTTATCTCTTCTTCTTCCTCTCAGCGCGACTGCCACCCATGTCTTGTAGTTGCTGCTTGAGTTCAATGAGCTGGTTGTCGGGCACGTACCGGACTTCCTCATGGGCTATTTCGTGCTCATGCACGCGCAACGTGCAACCTTCGGGAAGTACGGCGCGTGCCACGCGCAGCAGGGATCCTAGCGCCCAAGCCGGCACGTCACTCACCTGAGATCATATAAGAATTTGCTTTTTAAATTTTCATTTTGAATTACTTTATTTTTTGCGTGTGAATTAAGTGTTTGTTAATTTAACGCGATACGGGGATTTATTTGACTAGTGCAGGAGTTGCCTTTTTAATAAAAAAAAAAAAGAAAATGAATACTATTTTAGACCTCACTTTTACATTTTTTATTACAAAATTTGTGAATTTTATCAGGTTACTATGGGAGATGAGAACAAAGCGAAAGCGCCGCGACGCGCAATGGGTAGGTAACGTTTGTTAGTTTATAATGGATGAACTAAAAAATAGTGATTTATTTTCGGTAGTAGGTACAATTGATCTGTATATACATCCTTTAAATAACATCAAACATTACTGATTAAAATTACTTCGAACCTATAATTATCAGGTGCGCCCGTTCGTACAAACTATATCATATTTTATTGCAAGCCAATAGATCTCATTATGCCATGTATCTACATTTATGGCTGCCGTCTCCTTGAAGGCTTTTTTTTGTAAAAAACATGTGTCTATTTTTATTTTACATTTTAATATAAATCGTCTTGGCAATTACTAACAAAGACAAAGAAAGTCACGGTGTACACATGCAAAGTCCTATAGTGCAGTTAGTTAGTTAGTTAGGCAAAAGGATTTCCGCACTTAGCCTCCTGATAGTCCTAATAATTAATTCAACCACCCTAAATCCTCCCAGAAGCTCTCTCCATCAGCCACTTGATGTTTTCAGGGGCTTCGAATATTGAGTTTGGCTTGTTCAGGAAGTTTTGAATGGGTGAAATAACACAATGAAATAATATATTTTACCCACCCAAGTTTACCCGCATAGCTAGGTAACCCCAGGTAAGATTTTATTAAATGAATATTTATGAAATCAATTGAAGAATACAAATTGAATTAATGCTCTTACCAACAACTCAAATTAATCAAGATACACAGTACACAATCTAAATGTCAAGGTAAAAGAAATAAGTAATTTGTCAAAACAATACCTACTACTAAGGTTGCAATAACATTTTTAAAAGAAATAATATTGACTTTTAACAAAAAGTGTTGAAGCAACATACCTATCTGCACAATTTCCAATTATGAATATATATATATATACTATAATATTATAAAGAGGAAAGATTTGATTGTTTGTTTGTATTGAATAAGCTCTGAAACTCCTGGTCTGATTTCAAAAATTCTTTCAATGTTGGAAAGCTACATTATCTCTGGATGACATAGGCTATATTTAACTATGAAGTTCCTACGGGAACAGGAGTTACGCAGGTGAAACCGCGCATGGGAAGCTGTACTTTATAAATTGTGTACTTAAAATAAAACACACTCATTATTTTCTTCATAATAAAAATGTATTGAAGATTGGGTCTTTTTGATGCACTCTCCTACCACTGACTCCTATCTCCTGTAAGCCAGGATCAACAGCATGCACTGGAAATGGCAATAAGCACCACCAAGTCTCAGGAAAAAAGTAAAACTGCCTTGGGGCAAATTAATGTTGTTTAAATTCATTGTGGGGTCCAATTATTTTAATCAATGGAATCAGTAAGTATAAATCTGGAAAAGATTTTGTTTGTCTTATATACCTATATTAATTGTTGTAACTAAATTGTTCTTAATTGTTACCAGTTTCATTTTAATTTGTAGCTATTATTGCAAAGTATTTTTTATTAAATTTTATTTAAATAAGGCTTTATTGGTGACAGATTTTTTTGTTGTCCTTGGTGTAATGCATTGACGCATTCCCACCGCCGCTGCAGCGTATTCGCGCGCTGGCGGTGGGATATGTGGGACTCGCCCTCTCCATAGCATGGTATGCTTAACTCATATAACAAGGAGAGGACCCTACGCCACTATAACCTCCCGGACACTCCTTTGACCCGCCATTGGCAGGAGCCGGGTACGCATGAGCAAACCTCAACTAAAATTTTACCTGAACATTTCTCTCATAGACATTGAGATGGTATTCTGCATCAAGAGCCGTTCCACCAGGCTTGAATCTCTGAACTTTTAACTTTTGTGCTGGAGTTGCCCAACTAAAAAGGAAAACCAATATTATTTTTTTTATGATACCATACCATTTTGTAACATTTGAAAAAATTTCAAATAAAGATTAATAATAAATTTTTAATATAAATTTTTAAGACACTCCAATAAAATTATATGGTCTAAAATAAAATAGATTAGTACAAACCATTCATCAACTTGAATACCCATTACTTCAGCATATCTATGAATCTGACTCTGGCAGGCCTCTAATAAAGCAAAATCATATCCTTTAATTTGCAGGTTGAGGCAGTCATATACTGGCTCATCAGGTTCCATACTCTACAATCATACAAAAAATATAATATTTTCAATGAATACAAAATAATTTTCAAAAATTCAAAAGAAAAACGGAGCAATACATAAACATACAATTAAGTAGTCTGGTTCATAAAGGTCACTTTTAGCACGCATTTGTTGATATTTAATTGCAGATAGCCCATGTTGAATTCTTTGTGGCGTTAGGTGTTGGTTTAGTCTCACCTGCAAGAAGAAGAATAATTAGATATGAGGTTACAGATTTCAGCCTTTTCTATATATAGTTTTAATAAGTATGAAATACAGTTCTGTTGTATTACCATCTTCAATAATTTTGTAGCAATCATTTTGGTCGAACCTCAATAACAACACCAGGACAGGTTATGAATGTACAAAATAGGTTAGAAATTCCTGGCACCAATGGTTAAGACAAATGAGGGATAGCCTTTCACATTATTTACTACAGCATAGCTCTGTTATTCAAAGGTCTGCTTCAATTTCTATTCGAAGTAAGTTATTATTAAATTTGAACTATTTTATGTTTTACGAAATATCGGATTTGACTGTCATTATGACATTGACAGTGACAAACACATAGTCAATTATATAGATTTTTTAAAGTCCAAGTGTAAGTGAAACTTAACACGTTTTCAACTAATTGCTAACCAACCTTCTTCTTCTGCCCTTCTCCAACAAACCTGCACTACTTTGTAAATGGTGATAAAATTTCATACCTTTAAATAAATAATTTGCAAGGCAAAAGAAAAACTAGGACAGGGCACTACTAGAATGTTATTTAACTTTAATAATAAAGATAGAAAAAAAACTATTCACAATTTAACCAATTATTACTTTTTCGTAATGATAAATGAATTCCAGTGCTAAAATAGTTAAATATTCCAATTATGTATGACTGGCCTAAGTCCACATGACTTATTTTTTTCTCTTTAAAACTTTAAGTGTCAAAAGATTGTCTATGTTTTGCTTTACCTTCGAGCGTGAAGACATCAATGAAATGGGACGAACGGTAAAGAAAATCGAAAATTAAGTGTATTTGCTTCAGTTTACAAGTGAATATATGGTGAATCTTTTATGGTTATCATACCTCGAAATAAATCTGCGTAAGAAATGGCTTCAACTGGAAGCACACCGTTTCCTAAATGGCAACTAGCGATCCTTCTTGGCGCACCTTTGGCCATCGGCTTAGGTTACCTTTATCTCAGAAACAGATTGGAAGATCCCGAAAAGAAGAAAGTTTCAGAATTGAAAGCTAAGACCACCATTTCATTGGACAACGAAGATAACAATGCAAAAGCTAATGAAAGCGCTATCGACCGCGCTATGAAGCTGAAAGGTGCCGGAAACCGGGCATTCCATGCTGGAGAATTTGACAAAGCTATATCTCTTTACAATGAAGCGATCGAAGCTTGCCCTCCAGACCGTCCTGTGGACCTCGCCACTTTCTATCAGAATCGTTCTGCTTGCTACGAGAAACGTGAAATGTGGGAGCAGGTGAAAGAAGACTGTACATTCGCTCTAAAACTCAACGAGAAATATGTTAAGGCTTTCTTGAGACGGTCTCGTGCCGCTGAGAAGAGTGGAGACCTTGTGCTTGCTCTGGAAGATGTTACATCTGCTTGCATTCTGGAAAAGTTCCAGGTACAAAGCTCCCTTGTGAATGCTGACCGTATCTTGAAGGCACTTGGAAGACAACACGCGCGGGAAGCGCTTGCTAAACGTCACCCTCTAATGCCATCTAAACATTTCATCAGGACTTACTTTTCTGCATTTTCTGAAGACCCTATTACTAAACTAAAGTTGGATGAAAAGGCCACAAGTGCTTTCATAAAAGCTAAAAATGCTCTAGATGCTCAAGATTATGATGCTATTGTAGATGCTTGCACTGAGGAACTGAAAGATCCTAATGGAAGTTATAAGAATGAGGCATTATTACTACGCTCTACTTTCTACTTGTTACTAGGAAGACATGATGAGGCCCAGGCTGATCTTGCTAAAGTTATTGATAGTGAGGCACCCACTAAAGTGAAGGTTAATGCATTAATTAAGCGTGCTTCATTGTTCACACAACTGGAGAATACAGAACGCTGTCTTGAAGATTTTGCACGAGCTGCCCAATTGGACCCTAACAACTCAGATATATATCACCACAGAGGCCAAGTGTACTTGCTACTAGAGCGCATGGATGAAGCTACATCTGAGTTTGCCAAGGCTGTTGAATTAAACCCAGATTTCTCAATCGCTTTCATTCAGAAATGTTATGCTGACTATAGACATGCACAGATCAATAAGAATGTAGGAGCATTGACACAGGTGCGAGCTGACTTTGAGCGAGCTTTGGAACGGTTTCCTAGATGTGCTGAGGCTTACATTCTATTTGCTCAAGTGCTCTCAGATCAACAGGAATGGGGACGTGTTGAGTCCCTGTTTGATTCCGCCCTGTCAGTAGACCCAAATAATGCAACTCTGTATGTACACAAGGGATTAGTTCAACTACAAAAAAGCACAGACTTTGATAAAGCTGTGAAATTGATCAACAAGGCTATTGATATGGATGACAAATGTGATTTTGCATATGAGACACTGGGAACTATTGAAGTTCAAAGGTGAGTCATATTTTTTAATTTTTGTATCTGACTAGTCAAATTAAGCCTATCCACCTGATGTTAAATGGCAAACATGTCCCAACACTGAGACAGATAGTGCCAATGCAATAGATGCCCTGTCATCCTGCCAGCCCTTTCCCCGCAATGTACAGGAACATGAAATTAATCAATACTTTATGTTATTTGGATGTGGTAAGCTGGAGGTACAAAATACCCCTGTCTACAGCTCATTGAGAGTACTAACTCAATGCTCTATCTATCTTAAATGTATATGTTTAAATAATTTTTTTTGTTCATCTCAAACAATCTCTACATATCAATTCATGACTATTGACACATGATAGCCATAGTTATCATTTGGTTCCTTTATCATCTAGTAGTAAACAGTTGATAAGCATCATTATCTTAAGCTACCTTGAAAAAAAATGTCTTGTTGTTATGTAACTGAGATTATCTATTATAACCAGCATTGTCATTCAATTCTCAAGTATTGATTGTCAATCCAACTAGCCAGTGCTGTTGAGTCATAATTATTTTAGTAAATGGATTGTGTAATAATTTGTTTTAGTATTCACTATTGGTGAATATAAACTGCACATTATGTAGTATTTTGTTTGGCATATGACATTAGTAAATATGAGGCTTTCAGAATGATAAATGTGTGATGGGATGACTATAAACAAAAATTATGACTTTTCTATAAGAAAAGCAACTGTTTGTTTGGTATTTTTGTTTTAGTATTCACTATTGGTGAATATAAACTGCACATTATGTAGTATTTTGGCATATGACATTAGTAAATATGAGGCTTTCAGAATGATAAATGTGTGATGGGATGACTATAAACAGAAATGATGACTTTTCTTATGGCAACTGTTTGTTTGGTATTTTGGTCTGATGTACCTATGTTTCCACATCAAAGTTATGTGTATCCACACATTTTATCAATAAAAAAGCATAATCTAAATCAGTAAAGAGTGCTGGATATTGATTTATATGAGAGTTTCATGTGTATTGTGTAGAGTTAAATAAAATTTTCTATGGGACCATGTTACTAATAATATATGAGACAAAAAATATGTCAATTAAGATTTTCTATTTGCTGACATGGATATACTACTATTTAATGTTGTTTCATTTTATTTTTTTAAAAATTCACATTATTTTCTAATAGGCATGTAAACTGACACTTAAATGTCACAATACATTTTAACAATGACCCATTACAATGCGAACAAGTTAGAATAAATGTTAATTATAATGCTGACAATAACAATATGGTTTTTTGTATTCCTTTGTTGTGTAAATTAAACAAATGTGCACAGGAATATGATAATTATACACTTTGTTCCCTTTCTTATTTTCAATTTTGTCATTCCAGGGGAAATCTAAGGCGATCATTAGAGTTATTTGAGAAGGCTATATCACTTGCCAAGACAGAACTGGAGATGACACATTTGTTCTCACTAAAAGACGCAGCAGCAGCACAACTGAAGGTGTCGGAGCGCTGGGGACTAGACTGGACAGTGAGCTAGGCTCTTGTCACAAAACTTGCCATATACTCAACGAGAATAAAACCTGGCCGTCCATGTTAGCCAGAGCTCAATAATTCTTTATTGGTCTCATTGCTCTTTACATCTTATGTTTCCACTCAAAAATTTTATTGTTGAAGCATCAAGACTGCTTGGAGTACTATACATATTTGTGTCATATTTATCCTTTAAATGCAAATTAACTAGAGTTATAAGAAGTGCCAGAGTATATTCTCGTTGCAGATAACTGGTACTTAGCCGCCGCCAACTTATCGCGTCTTTTAAATAAATTTTATGGTGTTAATAATTCTACTAAACTGCTTCTTTAGTAGAGCCCTTATTTCCAATAGCATTTAACTGTTCAGGTGCACTGTATACAAACCTAAGTCATTTTATGTCACATCATAATAGACATACTTAACACATTTTTGCTAAAGTAATTGAAATTTGTTTAGTGTAAATTATTGAGAGTAACAGATAAATCAAATAGTTTACATTTGGAAGATATAACAAGTATTGTAAATATAACTAGTGATTTGAATGCAATACAAACAGTAAATTTATTGACAGATAACAAATGTTGAATACAAACTGTACAGTGTACAATGTAGGTTGTTCACCTGCTTCATATTGAAGTGGTTATCTGTTATTGTCTCACAAAAACATTTATTTTAGACATTTATATTTTTGCATTTAAAATGAACAAAATATGTATAAATAAATTGTTATGTATGTATACATATTTGTATTTTCGATAGTTAATTTAAAAGAATTGGTGTAACATTTATCCTTAATAAACTTAAATATATGTCACCCGTGTAGAAGTGAATATTGAGACTGAGCGGAGAATATTTACTTATATTTTATTCTGTTTTCTTTTCTTTTGTTAATTTATCGACTTTACCTTGTGATATGTTAATGTTATTTTATTAGTCAAGATTTTATTGCATTTACATAAGATCGTAATTTGGATTACATCTAATTAAAATTCATATTGTATCGTATTTTATTTTTAGGATATTTATGAACATAAATATCGCTCAGTCGATACATAAAGTACGAATCGATTCTGTAATATTTATTATTTCACATAATAGGTACACTATGTACTACTATATGCACGTAGACAATTTGGATGACGTTGTTGTTGTGTAAAACTAATTGTTATTTTAAAACAAAATTAAAATTCTAGTTTTGATTTCTGTGATGTGGTATTTAGTTTCGGGTCCAAAGAGTGAATGCGGAAATAAAAGCAATACAACACAAATTTGTCGTTATAAATTGTATGTATAGTTGCTGTTTACGTAGTAATGGAGAGCGCTTTGGGTTTGTGCGGCGGTGGTGGCGTGCGTGATGGGTGCGTTCATTACATTTATATTATCAATAAACTAATAAAAATCATATCGATGTATTAAATTATATGTTAATATTTTCTTATAATAATTACCATTGCGTATTTCTATCCATGTTGTATTATGACCCACACGGACGTTTTTGCCTTAGCAAAATTAGAATGCCTTAAAATAATGTATTGGATGCACCCTCAAATTAATCAGTTAGATTGTGAATTTAGAATTGTAGCTTGCTGAGATGGTTCTACAAGAGTTGTTACCTCACCGATAGTGGATAGTTATCAATTTATGAAAACTACGAAATACATTATTGAAACTAAATTAAATTGTTTTACTGAAGAAGGGGCCTGCTGATTTATATAATATGACTAGCTGACCCGGCAGACTTCGTACTGCCTCAATCGATACATAAAAGACCTATAAACATTTGTATAAAATAAACTGGGCCGTAGAGACTTCGTTTATGCAGTACTCCTACCCCTACCCTACACTACCCCTACCCTACACTACCCCTACCCTACACTACCCCTACCCTACACTACCCCTACCCTACACTACCCCTACCCTACACTTCCCCTACCCTACACTTCCCCTACCCTACACTTCCCCTACCCTACACTACCCCTACCCTAAAAAATCTTGGCAAAAAAAAACAAGTTTTTAATTAACAAAATAAAGCTCAAATACATTTTAGTTAGAAAACGTTTGTATGGGAAGAAGAAAAAGGCTGTTTTAAGGGGTTTTCAGGCAATTATTCGAATTTTTCTCGCCGTAAAAACCATCCTTGAACTTCCACGAACATTAAAAAAAAAGAATTGGCCAAATTAGTCCAGGCTTTGTAGAGTTATGCGCTTAGCAACACATTTTGCGATTCATTTTTTTATATTATAGATTGAGTGAGTTCATTTTAGTGTCGTTTAAAATTTATGACTGAAATAATATTTAGGTAGGTACAATAATTTTATTTTTGGATAAATCACTTAAAGGTACTCGTTCGTTATATTTTTTCGTCTTCTTCTTCATATTCAAATTGCCATAAGCCTCGTCGGCTCTTCTTAAAAGACAAGGTTATTCTACCGAGATACTTCTATTTATTTGACCCGGGAAAATTATTTGTGTGACTCACTGATTCGGTCTGAGTCGATACGGTTCTGAGTGTGTACTTTGTGTCTGTGAATTGTGTTTGGGAAGCTCCCCGCAATATAAAGGAGTGCGGGAGTTGTAAAAAAAGTCTGAGACGTCGGCTCAAGTGCTGTTAATGCAGAAGCATAGTAGTTCGTTGGGCGATATTGTATAGGGGTTGTAAGACAATGACTTATTACTCAAATAAAATGAGTTAGCCCAAAACATTATGTTGCGCAATATGTACCAGATAGACATGTGTTTTATTATTTCAGAGATAAGTAAAGCCATATTCTGTCAAATTGCATATATCCAGGTACCGCCCGAAAGTGCGTAAGTTTCACCCTATAGAAGTCAATTGATCTATGCAGCTATGTTTGCCAATGTTAACAATATGTCAAAAAGCTTAAATCATGCTTGTTCTACTGGTTATCTTTATAAATTTAAGGCAGACAAACGCATTACTTTGCTACAATGGAACGTTTTCATATCGACATGATTCTGAAGACCCCATAATGCAGAGGGGACTGTTTGCCCCTAGTCGTAAAAGTTTAGCAAGAACGCGTTGCGCTATGACGATATCTTGTTCAGGTAGATATAATATTTTAACTATTCAGTGGCAGACTTACACATTTGCCGCCAGTAGGCTATTCAAATTTTCCCGCCCCTACTATTGAACTAGGTACTGAAAATTAGAGACGTAAAGTTTATTTTATGTGTAAGAACAAAAGGTTGGCCAAATTTGCCGCCCTAGGCTCCAGCCTACTTAGCCTGCTGGTAAATCCGCCACTGTAACTATTGGTATAAGTATACATGTAACGATTATTAGGCACAAAGTGTTAATACTTAAATTTAAACCTACATTTTATTTTCATTTATATATGTAAACAACACTACTTTCCATACCTACCTCGGCTTTTTTTTCGGACGGAAATTATGTAGTTAGCCAGGAGGCTCTTGCTACTTGGTGACCAGAGATCGAGCCTAAATAAATGGTCTGAAAACTCCGAACGAAACGAAACTCCGCAAGGGGGCGGCTCTATGGATTTGGACCTCGGTTCACAGCGGTCGCTGGCTGGAGAGATTGAGGAATTATGACTTTAGAATATTATACTCATTTTGTGCAACTGTCGCTCTACTTCACAGTTCGCGGGGCTCTCGGACTTCGAGTCTACGGGCATCGGTAGGTTCTATGCAAATGGGTCCGGAGGACGTACTTCTACAAACATGTTAATGCGTTGGTACATGGTCATAGATAATAATGTTATTATGGCTTGATACCAAACCTAAGAATCGGCAATAAAACTTCGAGGGAGTTATACCTACCTACAACTTGATGATGGTGACAACTATCCAATTATGTAATCCAATTTTAGTAGGTATATAACCTACCTACCTACGTCCCGCGGTTTGACCCGCCTTGGATTGCTATTCTGCTACAGTGTGTCGTAGGTCGATATAGCCCATAGATATAATTAATCCAGTTTATAAACGATCCCCGTAGAAAATTTCAGTAAAATCTGTTCAGGAGTTTTTTTAGAGGCGAGGAAAACCATCCATCCATGTGAGTAACAAACATCCAACCATCCATCTATCCACACATCCAAAGTAAGAATTTCCGGGTCGAACAAAATGTTGTGTTAGTGTAGTGTAGTGTAGTAGTGTAGTTGTGTGTGTTTCTTTTGTTTTGCAATTCCATATAACTATTAGGTACGTAAATCCAATAGGACTTGTAAATATAGGACTTGTAAAATAAAGTAAACTGGTAATGTTCTGGTGTCTAAAATTCTATATTTATTTCTCTCTCTTAAAAGAATATTAAGTATTTATTATATACTATAAATGGAATAATGGAATTCTTATATACTATAATGGAATAAATTAATTTCACTTGTTGTTCTTGGAGTGAAGCCGCCGACGTATGTTTATATGACTTTGTTTTCATGATATCGTCATCGCGCACTCGTCGTACCAGCGGCCCCGGTCTTAGGTTGGCCCCAAAATAAATAAGTATACCTACTTATTATGTAATATTTATCCAAAAAGGTGTTTCTCCTCTACAAATCCTTGCCAAGCGTTAATTTATCTATTTGTCGCATAATTTAGTAACGATAAAATTATGCTACTTATTGCAATAGACATAATCCTTCTTACACAACCTGACTTGTTTTCAATTATCTATCTATACCTACTAAATCATCATGACAACTGTGGAAATGGACGTGATCAAAACATTCAACCTTAATGTCAATAGACCAGGTATAATTTCTATATCTCGATCGAATATCGATTTTAGATTTTTCGATAATTTACTGTGTATGTTATGATTCTAGTACGTGTGGAAACTGTGGCACTCTTTATGTTTATAGTTAAAATTAGTCAAGCCTTGTTGTGTTTTAATTGTTCGTCGACGCAAAAGGACTCGAACCAATGCGCGGGAGATTTTGCACCTTACACTTTAGTATTCAATAACACAAGACACTACTTGACTAATTGTACTGGAGGTAAGATAACTAGAGGAAATAGCTAAACAAAAAAAACTCGTCAAGTTTAAAGCAGTCAATATTTGGGTGAATTTCCCAAATGGCTTTTTTTTGTACTTCGGTGAAATTAGCATTTGAAAAAAGGAATATTGTTAATTTTTTTTTTGTATTTAGTAGGTATTTATTGGGTTGTGTCAAAAATATTATTTGCCTAGGACTATAGGTATATAAAGGTAGAAATAAATACATAACCTCTATATTTTTCAAATCGGTGCTGTCCCTCTACTTTTTTTGCAAACAAAAAAGCTTATAGGTACCTACACTAATAAAAAATTAGTAAGTTAAGTTTATAACTTATTCTATTTCATAGAATATTAGTTTTATTATTAATATATATAGCATATTTTAATACATAATTAACGTGAATTATTACTGAGAGACACAAACGTATTTTTCCTGCAAAATGTTCTCATATCGCTGGACAAAAGTAATTAAAACCTAACTTTACATCGACGAGTCCAACAGCGTGCCCACCCCAATTTTATTTGCCTCGTAAGTGTGTGGCTAGTGCACAGTCAGGACGGACATGTTTCAAATCGCTGCATATTCCCGTAAATAACGTAAGAACGCCAATTCAGGTGCTCCCGGACAATTATTTTATAAAATCGGTGGTTGCATTTTTCTAGTCTAATGAGTAGTTTGATTACTGTTGTTTGGTTCGAATAGAGTTAGTAAGTGAATTAGCTTCATTGACTGTTATTGAATTTATCCTAGATATTATGAACTTTTTCTAATTTTAAAAAAAGTGTTTTATTTCTCACGTCGCTGTTCTCATGTCGCTGTAATCGGTGGTCTTTATTACCACCGATGTGATAATTTACACCGAAATTATAAGAAAAGATCAATCGGTGTCTTAAATCTAATATCGGTGTTTTGATTCATGATCAACGCTCAGTTTTGTCACATCGGTGGATTGCTTTATCATATCGGTAGATCCCGTGCCATTTCGTTAAGTATACAAAAAAACAAAGAACATACAAACATACATACAAACACATACATTATATACATACATATGTACCTACATATATTACATACATACTTTCCTACATGTAAGTCATTATGTATATTATGTTTTTATTCTAAGTATTTACCTATAGTAAATATAATAAAAAAAGAAAAGAAGAAAGCAAATATAATAAAATAGGTATAAAATTTCTAAAAAATATTTTAATTGTATTTCTAAGAACTCAGTTCTCGTTGGATGTGATCTACTTACATAAGACCCTCAGTTCAGGTCTTCAGATCTACCTAAGTCAAAAAATATATAGGTACAACTTGTAAAAATATGTAGGTACCTACTAACTATTTCCTTTTTATGTTCAAAGGTGGATAGATTATCATATCGCTGGATATGTATATCATTTCGGTGGATAATCTTATCATATGTGTACAGAAAAAATTGTCGCTGCCGGTTTGTCATATCGGTGGAAACCAAATTTCAAACTGAATTTTCTACTGAATGATTCGTTGATGATTTTGAATTTGGGGATATTTAATATCCTAAGGATTATTAAAACCTGAAAAATACACAAAAAATAATTAAATGAAAAAGTTCACCGATATGACAAAAAAAATGGCATTTGTTGAAATTCACCCATTTAGATATCTGCATTTTACAATAGTGTTCGAGTGGGTTGCTTTCTTTCCGTGTAGGAAAATCTTGCGCTTTTTCGAACATAATAGCAGCGTTTTACCTGAAATAAAACGCATATTATAATACTTACCTTTTCTAAAACCTTATAATGAGAGATACGTCATTTCCTTTCCGCCTTGATATCAGTTTTCATACTTTTTATGCACATAGTTTCCGATCCAATGGCGGCACCTAGCGGAGACTTGTCAATTTTTGATTTGGTTAAATTGACGAGCATTTTATTTCAATTGGCGTTTTAAATTTGCGGTGAAAAGTTTTCTTTATTTCTGCGATGGCAATTTTTACGCCTCGGCTATGACCAAAATTTATTAAATTTATCTATAGGTTCCTGTACATGTAATATACCTAACCAATCACAACTATTTACTAGGTAGGTACTTACTAGATTTAATAGAGTTACAAAGTTATAGCTACTTAAGAACCTACTTACCTACCATTTAAAATTATTGTTATATGTGAAATATCATTGTTTCCCCAAAACCATACGTAGTTATATTTTTTTTGTACGGTAAATATAATATATAAAAGAGGCGCGACAACGTCGTGCTTGATGATAAAAACTTTGTAAACGGTGGCTATTGTAGTACCTAACAGTGTAAGTATTAGATGGTATGACAGATGGAGATGACAGGAATAATAATAGCTTAAGTATATTTATGCATAGGTGCTGAAAATGCAGCGGAGCAGTTTCCATTCTTTTCATTGCCAAGTGACACATTTTTTTTTTCTTTTATCATGTCCATATATAAGGTGTCCTTTACGAACCAAACAAACGGTTCTTCTCAGAACCCTGAAAACCTACAACCACCTTTATATCAGCAAACTAACTCGGCGACTGGTTAAAACCAGTCGCAGATAATAGTAAACTATTATCTCCATCAACATCGAGGGTTTCTCCAGTGATAAATCTGAATTGCTCGCTAATTTATGCCACAACACAACATGCGATGTCCTGTATATACAAGAAACGCATCGCAACCGCGAAAGTCCGAGACCACAGATCCCTGGCATGAAACTTGCTGTAGAAACACCACATGCGCAGTATGGAAGCGCCATATTTGTCACTCCTGTTATGAAAATACTTTCTGCCGACAGCACAGTACAAAACTCTATCGAAATTCTAACATTAGACATAGGAAACTGTACAATTACTTCAATTTACAAACCACCAAACACACGCTTTGAATTTCATAAGACATCCAACTTTGATAACAGAAAGACCAAACTTATATTAGGTGATTTTAACAGCCATAGCATCAATTGGGGCTACAGCAAATCTACACACTACTACACTTTTGACACTACTTCACAATGCAAAACAACCAGCATCTTTCAACAGCCGTCGTTGGCAACGAGGATATAACCCTGACCTAATATTTGTCAGCAGCAACATTACATCTGCTTGCATCAAAAAAGTACGCTCACCAATACCAAACACACAACACAGGCCTATTTCTTGCAAGATTAAATCCGTTGTATCTCCAATCCTTACGCCTTTTAAACGTCGATTTAATTTCTCAAAAGCCAATTGGACGCAATTCTCTGCAATTATTACTGCCAGACTAAAAAATATTGAAACATCACCAATAAACTATGACAAATTCGTTAACGCAGTATGGTACGCCTCGAGGCAATGCATACCCAGAGGATGCCGAACTCACTATATCCCCGGGCTAAACCAGGAATCAGTCGGACTCCTACAAAAATAAGAAAATCTCTTCGCCAAAAACCCTTTTTCTGAAGAAACTTTAAATGTGGGAGAGCTGCTAATGCAAGAGATCGCTGAGAACCGTAGACAAAATTGGATCGCCATGGTTACCAATATAATATGACCCATAATAGTAAGAAAGCTTGGTCAACTATGCGTAAACTTACAGGAGACGCCCCGGAAGCAGCAAGCCCCGGCCAGACTATAGCTAATCAAATAGCTCACCAACTCCTAGTCAACGGAAAACCACCATTTAAAATTCCCACAGAAAAATTCACTCCACAGACATCTGGAAACACGGCGACAATCACCAAGCCTTTTGCTATTGCCGATATAATCCTTGGCATAAAATCCCTGAAAAACGGGAAGGCTCCTGGCGTAGACGATATAACGGTGGAGCAAATTAAACACATGGGCACTACCGTGGTATCCTGGCTATTGGCTCTATTTAATAAATGTCTCTATGAAACCAAAATTCCGAAACTATGGAGGAGAACTAAGGTAATTCCAATACTAAAACCGGGTAAACCAGCTAATGACCCAAAAAACTGCCGACCTATTTCACTTCTATGTCATACTTACAAGCTGTTCGAAAGGATGCTGTTAAACCGCCTCACCCCGTACATCGATGAAAAACTCATCCCTGATCAAGCTGGTTTCAGACCTGGTAAGTCCTGCACGGGCCAAGTCCTTCGCCTTACCCAATACATCGAAGACGGATACGAATCACAAAAAGTCTGGCGTAGTATTCGTCGACCTTTCTGCCGCTTATGACACCGTGAACGTTCGGAGACTGCTAAAAAAGGTAACAGTTTTAGTAGATAACATAAAATTCATCAAAATCTTAGCTGAACTGATGAGTAACCGCAGATTTCAAGTAACCCATAACTCTGAGAAGCAGGTGGCGAAGCCAAAAGAATGGTCTTCCGCAGGACAGTGTGCTAGCTCCCTTACTATTTAATATATACACCAATGACCAACCCAATACACAGTACACCGAACGGTTCCTGTACGCGGACGACCTAGCACTGGCAACACAATCTTCCACATTTGAAGTCGCGGAAAGAAACTTGACGTCAGCGCTCGATAAACTTGGTCATTATTACGATGCCAACGCTCTAAGGCCTAACCCGTCCAAGACTCAGTCCTGCGCATTCCACCTGCGCAACCAACTAGCACATAGAATACTAAATAACTCGTGGCGGGGAACTAGCATCGAGCATTGTTCAAGTCCTAAATATCTAGGTGTCACTCTAGATAGGAGTTTGACACTAAAAAGGCACTGTGAAAACACGCAAAAAAATGTTGGTTCTAGAAATAACCTCCTGCGCCGCCTAACTACAACACAATGGGGAGCTGCGCCTGATACTCTTCGCACAACTGGTATGTCACTTTGCTTTTCTGCTGGCGTGCCCAGTGTGGCACCGATCCGCACTCGCAAAAAAAGTTGACACTGCCCTAAATGAAACGTGTAGAATTATAACTGGCTGTCTAAAACCGACAAATCTCAACTGGCTCTATCCATTAGCGGAAATAGCACCACCTGGCGTAAGAAGGATGTCGTATGCGCTGCGGAAAAATATAAACAAGAGACTGACCACCGACACTCACTATATGGCCATAAATTGCCGCCGGGAAGGCTTAAAAGCAGAAGTAGTTTTGTCCGTCAAACACAAAAAATGGCCGAACAACCATCCAAGGCCAGTCTAAATCTGTGGCAGGAACAACACCCACCATCTCCCAGCTTTATCCACCCCAAAGAGCAACTGCCCCCCGGAAACCAACTACAGTGGCCGATATGGAAATCATTAAACCTATATGAGGCCACCGATAGTGCCATAAGCGTGGCTACCTACTGGGCGAATAAAATATAAGCACCATCGACACGACAAGAAGAAGAAGAAGAGGTGTCCTAAACTAAGTCCCGCAGTCGTATTACGTTTACTGTGCGACTTATAGTTCGATTGCAATTTGACAACTGCACACCGTCCAGCGAGTTTTCTGTATTCGCAACGTAACGAGTGGAGTAAACGAAAGACGTAAAGTATAATGTGCAAGTCATTTTGTGGTCGGATTGCTGGTCTCTAAGCATATGTAATTCGTTTGCGGGCTACGATGAATGCTCATGCGACTCCCGTAACCTGTATCTACCCTTATTCAGAAATGTATTGTTCTGCGAAATTATCGTTTATTAGTAACCAAATAGGTACTTTCAATCTCAATGTGTTGCTATTATGTGAGTATTTTTGTTTTGACAGTCGAAAGTCAAAAGATTCGTTTGTGGATTGTTTGCGTAGATACTGGCCAATATATTATTGAATAGGTACAAGGGTTGGGTTAATGTGGCGCTACTACATAACGTAACCACTACCTATTTTCCTGTGTGGGACACACTTTGTACGGGACATTTTACTGTGATCACCAATCCGCCTGCCAAGCGTGGTTATCACTGCAATATATCTCTCTGCATGAGTTTTCTTTCTTTTCCTTTGTTGCAGAAAACGCCATGTGTTTTGTGAGGTCATGGACTGCCCGAGCGCGACACGCGTGGATAGTACAGAGAGGGTGCTACTTGCCCACACCAGATGACCCACTTCCTCGCTCCATGAATATTCCGACGAGATCTATGACTTGTAAACATGAGAAGTGAGTACCTAATCGATACATTAATTTAATTACTAATTGGTTTTCCGGTCATAAGGACTTAATTGCTTAGTTAACGCAACTTTGGGATTATATTTGAATTCTAGTCACAGTTATCGCCCAGTATTGGATAACTGCAAATGAAAGTAAATCTTTTGACAAATAGAAGTAGGTACAAGTTCAATAAAATATTTTATCATATTATTAAGTAAGAATTTTACGCTCGCATTTAGGTAGTCGCATCATGCAATCTATTAAATTCCTACGCGGTATGCCCTTTCTACAATGTGTTTATGTAGATACTAAAAGTCATAATCCCTCAATCTCATCGCCAGCGACCGCCCTGAACCGAAGTCCAAGCCCCGCGCCCTCTTACGCAAGTTGCTTAGTTTGTAGTTTTTAAACCATTTGTTATGGCCGGAGCTTTGCTCACCTTTATGCCCGGTGACGTAGTAAAAACCTGGTGGCAATGGTGGCTAACGACGTATGTCCATCCAAAAAAAATGTTTATGTAGCTCTCCATAAACATTTATGTTTTCAATATTTTAAAAGGATCGTAGACTTTTTGCCCTTTACCGTGTGGTTTCAGGCTTAGTATAGACCACTTCATGTCGTCCTATGGGTGTCGTAAGAGGCTACTAAGGCATATATAGCTAATAGATGGGCAGCAGCATCTATCAGCTCAAGGGAAGTATCTTACTGCGATCACCAATCCGCATGTTCAGCAGTGGATGTAAACGGGCTGTTAACGTGAAGGAGAAGACCCTAAATTATCCTTAATCCTCTGCAGTTTCCATGGCATGGCATTATTGGCATTGTCAAAATTACAAACCATAAGTAAATAGCCTTACTTCGCCAGACGTAATTCCTGACTTACATTTTTTCTTTGCCATACAAACCTTGAGATTAATTAGGTACGTAACGATATACCTAACTATGACTTGATAAAAAAAGCAATGTCTGCATTGCTGTTGGGTTATTGTAACCTTATGCATTCCCTATGTTATTGTTATTGTATTAATGAAACTACATTAACTTAATTAATCGTTGTCTTTAAAAATATTTTTAGCATGCATAGTATAGGTACGCTGCTATGCAGGGCTGAGACATTTTTTATTAAAGTCTTAGTACAAGGAGGCTAATCACATACCGATATGGTGTGTGATTATATCCTTGTCGGTTAATTAGAAATACAACAAAACAAGATTAAGCTTAATCTGTTATTTACTTATAATGCTACTTATCTTTTTTATAAACTCGTGATTTGTGTGAATATTTATTACCTACTCTTCAACGTAAAATAGCTTATCGGACTAAGATAACATTTTGCACACAGACAATTTATATTTTGGATCAACGTAGGCTATAAGACCATAAAACCATTAAGCTATGACCCATTGCAGCAGAACAGTAATCCCAAGCGAATATACATCGGATGCATTTGATAGGATACGTATGTATGTAGGAACATGTCTACAGGGCTTATGGCCCAGTGTATTTAAAACAAGCTCGTGCGTAACCGGTTGTTTATGTTATACGAAATATTTATGTGTGGTCGTTGTTACAGACATCCAGACGCCGAGTACAGAGTGTGCATGTGTCGGTCAGACTGGTGCAATACTGCGGACAATCGTCTTTCCCTTGGACAATCAATCGTTACTTGCTATATGTATGTAATATGGGTTATAAGTCAAGCATTTTAGTTTGCTTTATTTTGTTTCAAAACTGTTCATGGATACGAATTTATTTAAAGATCGGTCTCCGAATTCAGTTAATTCTAAATGGAAAATGTTTCAATGTACAATTTCATATTTGCTGTTTCAATTATTCAAATTTCTTATACCGAAATATGTTGTGAAACTCATAGATCGTTCTAATGTGTGCGTCAAGTTATTATACTTATCTACGTCTGACCCTCTATCATAGGCTCCTCTTTATAGGCTTCACTGGATTGCAATAAATGTGACTTTATGGGTTTATAAGCAGCTTTCACTTTATCTAAGGTGTCTGTGTATTTCTACGAAAAGGATGGTAAGAAATGTGTGTGTCAGTGGGCCGCGTCCGCCGGTCACACGTGTCTTTTTTATATACCTACAGGCAAGCATCTGTCTAAACCTACATAATTAGAAAAATGGAAAATTACCTAAGTTGCAATTTATACTCATCTGCTGTCTGAGACCAATGAATGAATTGCAAATAACGATAATTTTACTTAATTTAGACCGGTAAACTAACTTCGTAGATCATTTTAACATTTGGGTACTTAGGTAATGGACATGCCATGAAATAGTAGAGTCTTAAAATATTAGACAAGGGTAACTGATAGCCACAAATAAATTAATACCCACTACAGTGGTTTAGGTACTACGGTGTTGTTTCACAATAAGAAAGCGGTCAACAATAAGAGCACGACTACTTCATCATGTTATGGTGTTAAGTGTTCATGTCATAAATAGTACAATCAATCAAATCGTGGATATTTTTGTAAGTATAACGGCGACAAAGAGAGATTTTCTTATTTGATTTGATATGATAACAAAATGTAATTTCCAAATTTATATTGCTTGCTACATTATAGGTAAATCATCATCATTCATCATTTCAGCCGTAGGACGTCCACCGATGTCCAGCACATAGGCCTCCCATAGGTAAATATCCATTTGGAAATTATCTACTATTCGTACCGGTGTTATGGCATGCTGCAATAGGTAGGTACTGTGGCAATATTTCGATTAAAATAACTCATACCCGAATAACGAATACATTTGAATTTTACCGATTCATTGTTACTATTGTTTAAGTAATTACAAATATTCGCATAATTCTTATAATTTATTACATAATTTAAATAAAATAAATACTTTAACAAATATACTTCCTACAAAAATACACAACGTAGTACATACTATTAACAATCCAATCATCTAACTAACAACACAATTTGTCTATTAATAACTAAGTTTATTAAATATATATCAAACTATTATGCTACTTAAATTCTAAAGGAACGCTTATATTACTTAGATTTGCTGTAGTCTGTTTGATCGATGTCTCCGAACATACATTCCACCACAAAAGTTGCAAATTGTTGTTCCTGCAATTTGTTTTACAGTTCGATAAACTAAATAATCATGTTTAAAGTAAAAGTATGACAAATAGATAGTAAGTAGAACTGCATCTAAAGATGATCTACTCCATCTAAATATAAACTAACTAGGTTTGGAAACACTTTTCTGGGATAAACTGATCCTTCTCTTCGGTGGGGTCGATCAACGAAAATATAAATTCATGTGTAATTATGACTTTTGCATCAAAACCTTTTCAATTTTTTGGTATTGAGCTGTGAATTTATCCTAACGAGTTGTCGATTTTCAAAAGATTCACCTTTCTTCTTCTTGCTCACTGTCATCATCGTCTACCAATTCATCGACGGCTTCAGCTTCCTCACCCGTAACTGCTTGTGCGATCAGACCCGTGATCCCAGTATCATTCTTTTTTCCTTCTAGAAAGTTATAAACGTATTCCTCTATCATATCTTCATCGAATGGCAACAAATCTTCTAAATCTATCTGTTTCTTTGTTCGAATTTGACCAGAGTTTTTAAAAGATGAATAATTATTTTCATCGTTGTCCACTATACCTTTTCTATATATTTCTATTGGTACATCACTACCGTCACTAACGTCGTACTTTATCCCAACATCAGTTTCTTGTATTTCGATAGATCCTACACCTCTATCAACCAAATGTTTTAGACTTTTAACTTTATTTTTCTGATTGATTGTAGATGCTTCTAATTTTTTAGCAGATTTTTTAGTTAAAGGATGTAGATGTTTAACTTCGTTCGTTTCCATTGGTTTAGATATTTCATTGTTGATGGTGTCATTAGACTCCGAAGCTTTTGGTTTAGATCCATAAGTTTTAACTTTAGAGTGTCCCTGTATTATTAAATACATTGGTGCGATTGGAGTCTCTGTAGTTACACTAGAACTCTCTGGCATTTCATCAATAGTGGTTGGAATTGGCGTTGTAAACCGCATATGTAGATACGGACCATGAGTGTATACGTTTGGATTTTTATTAGATACTAGTGAATTGACATGAAATTGTTGCTTATGCGTAACCGTAGTGCTTTCGTCGTGTTTTATAGGTGGTGGTGGTTGCATAGTTTGCATTGTTTCTAATTGAAAAGCCTCAGGTTTATGTTCATTAAATACTTGAATATTCTCAGATGCATGAGCGTAAAGATGGTCTTCAGGCCTCTCAGGACCATCAACCATAGGCATAGACATCATAGGTTTCAACATATCTAACATAGATGTGGATAATTTGGGGGCTGTGGTTGGAATTGGGGTTGGTTGAAAAGCTATAGTCTGTTTTTTCTCAGTAGTTGTACTTGGTGGGTTCAATAAAGAAACATCAATCGACTCTGTAAATGACTCTGTTGGCCACGTTGGTTGAGTTTCAGGTGGCGTGCTCTGTTCTGGTGTTGTTGATCGTATCGTGGGAGGTAGTGACGTTGGAATAAATGTAG
This sequence comes from Nycteola revayana, assembly GCA_947037095.2. Taxonomy (NCBI): domain Eukaryota; kingdom Metazoa; phylum Arthropoda; class Insecta; order Lepidoptera; family Nolidae; genus Nycteola; species Nycteola revayana. The sequence goes on from OX344838.1 coordinate 5,419,039, forward strand.
GTACTATGATGGGGTTAGACATTAATGTGGGTGGAGGTGGTGCCTCTGAGAACATGGGCTTATAAAATTTGTATGGTTCATTATGAATTTCTATGTGGTCATGAGGTATAATGTTGTGAGTTTCGTTCGCGGCATCAGTGTCATCTATTGGGGTTGTCGGACCCCACCCAGCGTAGTCACTACTGACAGCGTTGTTGGGTATCAATTTTGAATTATTTGCATTTCCTACCCAATCTTGAGTAGTCGTAGAAGATTGATAGATTAAGTTAGATTCTTGTAAAGCATATAGAGATGTTAAATGTTCTGGCGCTTCAGTCAAATCTTTATTTAGGAAAAAAGGTGAATTGGTTGGTTTCAAAGGTGTTTTGTTTATTTGATTCGATTCCAATGGTTTATCTTCGGGAAGAATAAATAGTGGTGGCTGATGTCCCGGAGCCGGAGGCGGTGGAGGAACCAAAATAGTCATTGGGTACCGATCACTTAGCTTGTAAGTGAAGTCTTCGTATTTTGGCGGTGGTGGTCGTGGTACGTGTCGTCTCGGTGGAAGGGGTGGTTGACGAGAGGTGACACTAGGTTTTCTAGAAGATATACCAAGCATAAGAACTTCTGATTTCCTTTCTGGAAAATGTTCTCTTTCGAGTCTAGTATCATCAGCCCAATAGTGGACTCTTTCGAGGACGGGCGGCTCATAATCATACGTTGGGTCATTGCGAAGAGGATCACCGCGACCAGTAAGTGGTTTCCATTGTTCAAAGTCCATTCGAGGAGAAAATATAGAAGTTAATCTACTTTGATTGTCGTCTGTCGCATCTGGAAAATAAAAAGATATGTGTTATTTAGTTTGTAAAGAATGTAAAAAAGTTTTGAAAAATATTTTTTGTTACTGATACTCACAAGTTATATTAGCTATGTGGTTGACTGGGGAGCCATCTATTGCTTCCAGATCAGGTGGAAATGAGCGGCAACTTATGACAGCCACTAATAACGCCAATAATAAACCGGAACTTATCTGCAAATAAAATAGAATTAATTTAATATTTTTATCTATTACTTTATATATCTGTTTACACTGTTTTATTGAGTCGTAGCTGGACCACCGTAGATAGCTAGGTAACATCATAAATATATTATAATTTCAAAAGGTATATTAGAATAATTTTCTTTTCTGACTTTCTTTTATACGCAGTCTTATTGTGAGCCATAAAAAAATATTGTTTCTGCCTTTACCTACCTACTATGTAGTACCTAATGGCTACAAAACAAAATTATGAAAATTAGAATAAGTAGGTACCTAAACAAGCGCAAAAAAAAAATTGTGTTTATTTATAATATGACCGACTGTAAAGTATGATCGTGTTAAAATAAATTCATATGAATTAAGTATCATTAAGTATCATCAATGAGCTAGCTTCCCGCGCGAGATTTCAACTGCGCAATTTCCGTTGGAACGGCATAATTAAAAATTAAGCCTATATAGCCTTCCTCGATAAATGGGCTACCTAACACTGAAAGATTATTTTAATTTGTTCAAACAAACAAACTCTTCAGCTATGTATAACATATAGATAGATAAAATATCAAACTCGAAAATATTACTTGAGTATGCAGTACGCTATATTCAGTTTATACACCTTCAGAGAGTCCACTGTAGGTACTTAGTTATTAAAGCGACGTTTAAATATTATCATGTAATTATTCAACATTTTGTTTTATGAATACATTACATATTATTAACGATACCAGTCATGTTTTAACTTCAGTTTTTGCCGCAGCTCATTTGTCTGTAACTACTGAAAACATGATTTTCATCCAATTAGAGAGGTTGCAAAGTATTTTTTGGAAGTTTTTGGCACGACAGTACCTCGTTAAAATGCCGCTGCCTCGGTAGGAAGAAAGACGGGCTAATTTGATATTTTACCATCCTCCTTATTTATGTACCTATATGATATATTCGACCTCAATGACTTTTTATGGAAAAAACTGGACATGTTGGAGTCGTTTCTTTGTTCATAAGCAGTGTTCCAATTTTGCGCGGTGAATCAAGCATTGACCAAAAATATTTTTTTTACGAATATTTATAATATATATAATAAACGACAGGCATAGTTTTTTAAAAGGACATATTTTTCGAGGCTTTTTTACTTAACCGGGACACAAAACTAAACAACATTTCAAAATTGAGATTAATTTACATTCAGAACAACGGCCGGATTGCTCATGCGTACCCGACAACGGCGGATCGAAGGAGTGTCCGGGAGGTTTTAGTGGTGTAGGGTCCTCTCCTCGTGGTATGACTTTAGCATACCACGCTATGGAGAGGGCGAGTCCCACATACTCTACTACGCTACTACTACGCACTAAAAATACGCTGCAACGGTGGTGGGAATGCGTCAATGCATTTCACCCCGGACAAAAAAAAAAAAAAGAAAGGATTCGAACCTGCATCTTAGGTTTGGCCCCTAATGCTTTAATCATTCGGCCAATTCGGTTACCCCAATCGATCGTCGAAATTTATCAATATCTTTTTACAACACATCGTAAGGGGGACGTTATACTACTATCTATCGGTAATGAAACACATAACTCAACAAATATCTCCTAAGTTTCATTTGGAATTAAATATTTTTGGAATTTAGTAATCGAGAAACTTTTCCGGAAAGTATTAATTTTTTTTAAACAAATTATTTAATACAGTACACTGGTGTCTACTATGGGTATAGTTACAATACTTTTTGGAGAAATTTCTTTATTCGTCATTAAGTTAAAATTCCTGACAAAATCTCCACAGAATTTCCACAAAAAACTGTCAGATTTAAAATTTACTCCTCTAATATTTTTTATCTGAAGATAAAAGTTATCTTTAACTTTTTTTTTAAATTAATACGCCCAAATTCCAGGAGTGTAATAAACCAGAAACTATTAAAACGAGAAATCAAATCTCTTACTCTTCTTTTAGTCCTTACTTATAGAAATATTTTTTATATGCTTACATAGAGATATATAAAAAAATGTTTTAATGTCTAAGCCGTCTGTAATGTTTTCCAGTAATACCAGATAGAGATACTACATACTGTACCTTTTTTTTTTGTTTACCGGGTTAAAAATGCGCAACCGCACTTCCTCTCTGGCGCAGGGATCACTATATGCGTGATCCCTGCGCCAGTGAGGGGCATGTGGGGCTCACCCTCTGTAGAACGCGGTGCGCTGTCGCACCGCATAGAGGATGTACCCACTTAAAAAAGCCCCCGGGTGTTCCTCCTTCTGTCGTTTGTAGTGAGAGACCCAAGTACCGGTATAGGCCTTTGGTTATCCTTCCGACAGAGTACAACTATAAACTCTCGCCCCGGTGAAAGGACTAGAGTTTCCTCCCAATGGCTCAATCGCGAGTGTTAAGCACCCGCGATGGATACCTTCCTACTCCTACAGGGATTGCCAGAACACTACATACTGTACCTATACCATGTTTCGTTAACTCCATGTAAGAAAAATGTCGATTGTAAAATAATTATATGGTGTTGTAAAATCTACAATGATTATGTCCTATATGATTATTTTGAAATAGCTGTCCCGCGCTCGTCTTTTATAGCCTTTGACAATCATAAAAAATGTGGATTTATATGGGTACCATTTTTTTTTAAATTGAAACAAAAACTTGTTAAAGAAACTACCTCACAAACTTTACAATTTCCTAATATTAGTAGAGCACCTAAACTATTTTTCTTGGAGACTCCTCTCAATACTTTACTGATGTTACTACTAACATCAGTAAAGTATTGAGAGGGGTCTCCTCTATTGCTACATTTGTATCATATTACACACAACTAGTGAACCCGATTTTTTTAACCCCGTCAAGTTTCCCGTGATCTCGTACCTATAGATGCAGAAACGTTTATTCGTTTAAACTATTACGATCTAAAATATTAGGAAATTGCGTTGTTTTAAATGGGATAAAATATAATGACCACCAAAAATATATACTTGACACCAGAAAAATAAAGTCTAAAATTATAATAGTACTAGCTATTTTAGTCACGACTGCACTTCAAATTGTATTCGAACACCAAATGTAGTTAATGATCACCAAATCTTAGCGAGCAAATTATTGCGCTATTTCTACCTTAATAAAATCAATGAAAAATGACAATCGGTTAGGTTAGGTTAGAGCTGCGGCCATACAACGCACGAGCCGAGCGAGCGAAGCGAGCGGTGCCGCGGCAGCGGCCGGCGAGTGCCAGAACCGAATAGTAAATTAGTAAAACATTTAGGTACATTTACTACTTTTGGGTAAACAATGATTTATTTGGAGTCATTTTGCTTAAATACGATAGCGAAATGTTAAAACTTTGGTTACAATTTTACATTAAAATGCGGGTTTAATTTTGGTGATCATTTTTACTATATCTGATGGTAAGTTAAACATAAGCCATAAAATTATATGGTCTAAAATAAAATAGATTAGTACAAACCATTCATCAACTTGAATACCCATTACTTCAGCATATCTATGAATCTGACTCTGACAAGCCGTTTTAAATAACGTTACGGCATAAAGGCGAGCAGAGTTCCAATTTTATTAAATTGTTATTTGCAGCGTGTTGTTTTCGGATTATCAAGATACCATTGCTTAATCAAGATTTTTACCGGATTATCAAGGTACGTACTTTACCATGCACCAGCACGCAGGCATTTATTATCGTTTTTATATCTGTATGATAGTTTGGTACCATGTAGACAGGATATTTTTACGTACAGCTTATAAGCTCCATGACAGGGAATTAAAAAACATTAGGATAAGTAGGTTTTTGTTTTAATTCTTACTGGAAAATTTATGGGATGTTATACAGCGATATTGCCAAGTGGTCAACAGCCCGACTTACCAGGATACAATGGACGCACCAGTGAAAGCGGCGCGTGCGCCGAATCACTAACACACGCGGCACTTGACGGGAATCATATTAAGGTGTTTTGCATTTAATTTATCCTATTTTGAATTGCCCTTTCACTCTCTGGTATGAGTAAGAAATTTTAAGTAATCAACCAAGACATGCCGCGAGTTTTCTTTTTATATTAAGGGCTTTCATCGAAATTGTAGCACTCCAAACTAATAATCCTTAAAATAAATGTGAAACTTTATTATTTTCGAAAAAAAACTATAAATTTGAAATTGTGAATTCGTATTCTTCATAATTTAAATTTAATTTAGCATTTCTCACCACATACTCATCATTTTCTTTGAAAATGGAATTAATGGGTTTCTGCAACCTCTAACTACCTATAACGTGGTGTGATAAACGTGACTATAATGCTTCATAAAGCTTACTAACAGGCGCTTAATTCTGCACATCCATACGACACTTCAGGACTATGCTTAACATGCTGATGATGTCTGCCTTCGAAGTTAAAATACCTCCTAAGTAACAAGCAAGTAATGATTATTTAATGGGTGTTGTCAATGTGGTCCCGCACTCTAATCATCACGTTCGGTGTTAGCAAACATTTGTTCACTAACTTTCATTTTCTAGTTTTATAAACATTGCGGTTAACCGCCTCCTCTAGTTTTAATAACTCAATGAAATTGTATACTAACCGCCAGGTAACGCATGTCAGTGAAAACGACAATGATGCATTTCTATCTCTAAAGGACATACAGTAACATACTGATTATAAGTCGGTAGATTGCCATATAACAAAAACAAAAAAAAAACATACTGTACCTACTGATTAATAAAAGCATCTTAGATACTAAATCGAAGGTATGTAGTGTATATTATGTTTTAAAAACATTAATAATGCTGATATATGTTATTAAAACATGATGACTAACAAACTATTAGCACCTAGATTTAATTTTTCTTAACTTGCATCTCTTCGTTTCGTAATTCAACCCAGTTATGGCCTAGTCTAATTCAGTTTATCACTTCGTACACCTGTGAATAACAATCGGCTCCTGGGCTTGTTAGATTTGTTGAATCTTGTGTAAATTAGGTAAATTTAATTGAAAAGACTTTGCAATTTTAGGGCCGTTTATTCTAGGGACCGATGACCAGACATCCACAAATCAACACATTAGTTGAATGGTCCCTTCAAATTATATCTAATCATTAATCGTGGCCCACTGACACCCCTGGACGACATAGCTGATATATTCGTCTCGAAATTGTTTTATCCATTGTGATCATCCCGACCCGCGACCCAGTTACTCTGTTGTAAACAACTTTGTTAAGAGATTTGCACCAGCGTCGCTACGTGTATCATTGAGTGCCACTACCATCATCATCAGCCCGTATAACGTCCACTGTTGAACATGGGCCTCTTCACAGGTAGGTAGGGGTTTTGCCATAGTCACCACGCTTGGCGGGCGTGTTGGTGACCGCAGAATTATATAATAATAACACACACAGGGAAACTCTGCTGCTCGTTCCCTGATAAACAATTGCTATAGATAATGTTAAAGCACTCGGGACCAATGGTTTTGGTTTCTTGCTTTCCGAGGCACGGAGGGTAGTTCCACAACCAACCAGACCCGGAAAAAATTGTAGATTTTATACAAAGATTTCTTGACGGCGATGGTGATCGAACCCGCGACCTCCGAGACTCCTACGACAAGAAGGTTGCCGCTAGCAACGATTAAAGACGATACGCCAAACCATTTAGTCTACTCAAACAGGTAGGTATTTTATCCTATCTATTTAGTCTTTAATTTCATAAGTACAAGGATTCGTACGTGAACTCAAAAAAAGCATGCAAATTTTCAGACGGTCATGTCTGTAGGTCAAAAAAAAGGCGTGTGATTATTTTTATTTACAGCAATGAAATAGAAAAGGAATGGTATTAAAAGAGATTATTACAAACAAAAAAAAACTCATCAGCTCTCATATTACATAGGTTCTACATAATCCATTAGCGTTTTGAATGAATAAGGAAGTAAAAGAAGACGTTTTCAGCTCACGGGTTTGTAAATAACTTAAAGCTAAATGACACCTAGCTTACTTTACGATGCATAATGCATTTGCTGATATTATGCATCATTACTTTTTACTTGTATTCAATATCAAGGCTCAAGATCGCAGTATCAACACATTCCTGTCTAGAGATGTTATTAAAACACTTGTTTCTTCACTTTACGACCCTGTTTCTTGGATGTCAATGACGAAGTAAATTATACCAAGAACCAGCTTAAAATTGCTGAAGAAAATTGGCGTCAAATCACTAAGAATATTTATTTAAAAACATAACCTTTCGAAGTTATAAAGCGTCATAATTACTGTTCTATAATTCGTTGGACTAATTATGTTAATAATTATCTTTTATTTAAAGTATTATAAAATAATAACATAGGTACACATATAATTAAAGATTAACTAAGTAACTAAGCTTCAGCCAGCTTTACGTTCAGATTATGTACTAAACACGCTGTCTGGCTGAACACTCAAGTTACTCTTTGGTTGTTGCACCATCCGACCATGTCTTTGTGCTCTAAACTTCGCAAGCACTGTCAGCCTCGGGCATCGTTCTAGATGACCTGTACGACGAGATCAGAACTAATTAACAAAACGGATACCGCAAAATTTTAATAAGTCTGAATGACCTATTTATCCGTCCCGGCGGAGATGAGTGCGCCCGCGAACGCAATACGTACAAGTTTCATACTGCACAATGAACCGATTATGCCCAGAAGTCGAAGACGTCCGTGAAATGTAAAGTAAAGGTTCTTCTTTGATGGCAAATAACTGCCCTTAAATATCATAAAAGGCATAATTTCCCTTCACTTGAGCCGAAATCACGCCTCACAGAGACAAGCATCCTGGGCAAGATAAGATGCTTAGTTTGAAGTTATTAAACCAGTTTGTTAGACGAGGAGCCCAACTCGCAATTATGTCCAGTGACATAGCAAAGGCATCTTAGCTTAACAGACCTTTTCAAAGACGAAAAAGGGAATAATTTAGGCTATTCATCGCATAGCATCTTTTAGTTGTCTTCATGATGATATTCAGGATTAGTTAAAATCTGAAAAATATTTTGGGAATGACATTTCATACACAGTGCATTGAGCAATCATTATTTAATCCAAGATCCAATACAGACAGTGCAGTAAATAGGGCGGTGCCACCGGTGCCCAGGTGCCCAGGCCCGGTCTCTGGAGGGCGCAAAAATGGCTAGACCAGGCAGGACTATTATTTTTTCGGTTTTCTTCCAATTGCTCATAAAAATGTAATCAGAGTGGGCAAAGCATTTGCACAACAAGGCTACAAAATATATACAAACAACAAGGCGCAGAAAAGGCAATTTACGGCACTAAATAGAAATTATTAGATTTAGGACTTATAAAATAAGAATGCACACACGCATTTTAACGGTAGGTAGCTAATAGTTGGAGATAACTGCTTAAACAATGGGAGGAACATAAAACTACCTGTCTCCAACGTATTCCGTTAGGTTTTGATTTCCAATATGAGAATAGCCATGTATTCTATGTGTGGTCTGGCGGTAGGTACATATGACTAAGTATATCCATCGATAACTTATTATCGAATAATTCATAATACAAAATATTTCCTTTATTTCTGCACCAAGTAAAGCAATATGTAGAGCATATGTAAGTACCTACTCATCGATATCAACTATGGAAAGGATCTATGGTTGTTATCGAACAAAAATTGTCAGATAATGCCTTTAGCATTCTGCCAGTGAAAGTCCCGTCAAAATCGGTCCACCCATTACTGAGATTAGCCGGAACAAACAGTCACAGACAGACAATTTTTTTTTATTGTGTTATTGTTAAAAGTATACCTAGTTTCATATGCATTTAGTAAAAGCCTGTTTTTTCCATAACCCACCGAAATTAATTATTATTTTTAAATGTTATGTTTATATAAAGTTTTATATAAAATAGAATAAGTATGCGCCGCTTATTCTAGTACATATCTACGCCTTTTAATGTGAATAGATGGAAACATGTTGCGTGCCGTCGGAAACTGATCGATTACTAATGGATATTATAACGTCCGCCTATCACACAAAGCTTTAACAATCTGTTATCTAATATTACGTATTCTATTGATTATCTACGGTTATTTATACGAAGGTACCGCACGCTTAACATGATGAGGTAAAATTTCACTATACTTTGCTTAACGGTATACTTATCAATATCAATCACTGGTGCTGAGGAACCTAAGTATATCCGATTTGATTTAGTTTTAAATCATTGTAGTGTGTTCTTCCAAAAACTTGTATTTATGAGTTAGTGAAAGTTTGAGGCATTTATTTATAAAGTTGACATTGATTCAATGGCGGGGGTGGCGGGTCGCGGGGAGGCGTGGGAACGCTCGCGCAGACCGAGTGGCGCCACGGGCGGTTTGACGCCCACGCCGCCGCACCATGCCGCCGCGCCGCCCGACGCGGATCGCGAACATTGTAATCCTTTCTTTTCATTTTCGTGAGTCAATAACTGCAAACAATTTGCTTTTAGAGCTACTTATTTTGTATACATCGATGCTCTAAGATTGTTTATGCCGCCACTAACATTATACTGCACCTATCTGCTACGACGCCTGCTAATTTCACCAATCCATTTAGTTCTTAAAGCATTAGTTACTCTGCAAATCTTACGCCATTTTGCAAACACAAGCGCTGTACATACACGAGACTTCCATTAATCAAGATAAGAAACTTATTTGTCGGTCAAAGTTCACCGCGACACTGGTATCAATCAATTCTTTGAATTTTGGTGTGATATCAGATGTCCGGCGTATGGCGTGTGGGTGCAGAAGATCGACTTAACACTTTCACGCGCTTTGTGTGTCGATGACCCACGGAGGACGCCCGCGCTCGGGGACATCAGATCACCATCACTCACTAGATTTCCCGGGATTTTATATGTAATAGTTGACACGGACATCTTGCACTACCTATATTATTTCAGGGCCGAATTAAGCGTCAGATTTTTATTAAGTTTTTATGCTTCTATTCTAATAAATATGTTCCAATATGCTAATTAATTTTAGTATTAGCGACAGTTATGTTAGCATAATATTTTATTGTCGTATGTGAGACAAATATTAAATAAGTAGGAACCTACTTCTTAAAGAGTTGGTGAAATTATGTAAAAAGTTTACATCATTCGGCAGAATGCCAAGTAAAAATTATTTGGTTTGCACAACGAAAGGATTTGAACCCTCTGTATCACTACTACTCGATTGTAATAATAAGTAGACCATTTAGTAGGACTTTGAACTTGGCAAATTGTTCGCGATATTCGAATTCATTCTTTTACTTCAGTGGAAATTTGTTATTTGAAATAAAGAGATTTTTTTTTATTGAGAAAACCTTCGTGCCGGGTGTGATAACATTATATCGACGGGTAAAAGGCTATTAATGAAGCTAAGCGAAATAGTAAGCAATATGGTATTATATATGGAAGAAAGAAAATGTATTTATTTATATGAATTTTCTTACATTTGTTATATCTGATCAATATTATGTTATCTAATCCTTTCAAAATCGCCGATTCAATATCGCCCATGGTGACGCAGCTCAATTATCCTCTTACTCGTCGAATTAATAAATAAGAAACGAGCAGTTGTCTTAAGAACATTTGAGACCACGTCGGCTACCAATTCGCTTACCAGCGTGGTAGGTACCTAACTGATCAAATATCCTATGTCCATCAGTGAAACTATAATAATGATGGTATATAAGACTTATCGGTATATTACCGCTTCCTACATCCTTTTTGAAGCAAAGCTTAATACAGCCCTGCTTTAGTTTAGAAATTTTCTGATGTCGGAGAGTTACATTCAAACGAAACGATTAGATACTTGGATAAGATTTAACCATAACATTAAATATTACGGTAGTATACACGATTTATTCAATGACTTCATGACTCGTCATGAATCACATGACTAAGGAACATGTTTCTTGATCCCTAGTGACATACTTCTTACTCAGTGGGTAGAGAGTATTAATTGTTTTCATGTTAAGGTGCAATGTTTCCACTTAAGGGATTCAACGAAGAATTATGCAGAAAATTTGATTTTTCATCTGTTATAATTATAAATTATGCGATATGTTATTTAAAAGATCGTGTAATTGAAGATTGTGTTGCAAATTTGAAAGGCAACAACGGATCTATGTTCTTTAATTCCTAAAAAGTTAATTGCATTAGCAGATCAAGGAATTTCAATATACCTAATGCTTTAAAATTTACACTGGAGTTATTCACGAGCCTTTTCCAAGTTTTTGACCTTATTAGGACTAAACATAGATATATATATTTGTCTTTTACATTGGCAAAACAAATAATCTATTAAGATATAAGGTCAAATTGGCTGTTAAACAACTAAAGTGCGAATGTGTCACCTTAAACTAAATTTTGGGCAATACAGGTATTAGGTACTGAAAATATCTCGCAACAGCACATAACTCGTTATATGTGTAAACACGAGACCGGGTATATATCTCGTTTGGTCCAGCTATCCTGACGGTCGAGCTTAAATTGACTTAATAAAATTACCTAGTTGTTTTGCGTTATATATTTTTTAAATTGTTTTATATTAAAAAAATATAGATGAGATTGAAACTACAATATTTTCTTTTTTTTGGCTTGATATTAAATACGTACCTACATATACTTTAAATTAATGTATATATATCCAGACATAATTATTTTTAACAATTTGTGACTCGTTTTGCAATCGTAATATTATATGAGAGGAGTAAATTTTAAAATTGAATAATTTAATTTGGAAATTCAGTTAAATTTAAACTCTCTTGGTTTTTATAACTGAGAATTAAATGCCCTATCTCGACCAACACATTTTACCTACATTTAACCACACGCGCATAAATAAGATCAAGTAAATTAAAAATAGAATAAAAGTTAATTTAATTAACACAACACAAAATTGTAACAAAATTATAACTAAGTAACATGTTTCAATAAAATTTAAAAAAGATTACCTACAGTGATAGACTCGCTTTATTTAACGACAACTGCCGCTATAGGAAAATGAGTCCCTGTGTCGTAGGGGACCTAACAATCACTATTCACGAACACAAATCACAGCCCTACTAAGAAATAATAAATAACGACAATTGGTGGTTTCCTTACACGAAGGTTCTCCAATTCTGGTAATCCATCACCAATTTCTTTTTCGTCTAAGGAAACTAGGTATGTTTATTTTATTAAAATAAAAATAAATAAATTATTCAGAGAGGAAATATAACTACAAACCATTGCACCACTGATGCAGTATTTTTCTTTAATTAGTTGTACGCATACTATTTTTGCCGAAACGCGTTGATGTCTTTTCTTGGTAGGATATTGTTTGTACAAAATGTACTACAACTTTAGATATTATTCGTACTTGTCCTTTATCCTTGTTTTTGTTACGCAGAAAACATCAATGGAGAAAGGGTTGTTGTTTAAATAATAAAAATAATGTTGTAGACGCCTAATATTCGGAAAAATAAAAAATTAAGAATTTTTCAAATATTATTAATTGTATTTTATTAATAATTGGGACTCTTCGATATATTTTTCGACTGGTTGAAATCTATATAGCAGTAATAAGGTTGTATTATGTCTGGTTTTTGTTTTTCACTAATCATTACATTAAATATCGTGACTGTTGGTTTTTCTTATTATTAATTTCAGTATAATGAAAAAAAAAAACACTTAATATTATCAGAAAAAAACAGATTTTAAATATATAATCAAACATAGGATTGTAATTGTATGAAATAAACAAAACAAAACCAGTTTTAAAGAAAAAAAAAATCAACTCACCACAGTCATTTTGTATTTCAGTACATAGGTCAAGCAAGTATCGAACACTAATCGGTCACTATGCGCGGGCGCACGAGGCGCGTCTTTCTCACGGCGTCTGAGACCCGTCTGGCCCATTCATACCGCACCAGACTTGACCAACCACTTCTCGCCTCGAACCCACACTTAGTATACTCCAACTAAAATACACACCCATCATTCTGTAATAGAGACTTTATGACTTATTAAGTAGCGAACTAAAATTGGTGTAAATTTGGTTCGCTAGCTAGCTTTTTCCTATGCTTTATGTCTTGCGGGATTAAGAAAATGATATATTTTATTTCATTCATTCAACCTTACTATTTTTTATTTTAATACTACTACTTTTATAGCCTTTGTTACACAGGGATAATATAGCATTCTAATGGTGAAAGAATTATCGAAATCCGTTCCGTAGCTTTAGAGTTTATTCAAAAGAAACATACAAAAATACAAACCTTTCTTTTTTATAATATTAGTGTTCACTTTTCTCTTCAAATTTAAAATTAATGTTGTTATTTTATTAATTCAAAAAGGTTCGAGATAAATTCTACGCTCAGGGTAATTTTGTGCCCCGGATGTAACCACTCTATTTCTTTTACATCATACCGCGCGATTTCACCCGCTTAACTCCAGTTACCGTGGTAACCTCATGATAAGAAATATATTGTGCCTATGTTACTCGTTGATAACGTAGTATCCTAATAGTGTTTTTTTTCATCTCCATAAATTATATATGTTACGGCTAAAGGTAGGTGTGAACATAAACTTAAGATTAGCCGGCTAAACCTAGGTCTAGCCGACTACATGCGGTTAAACTTAGATCAACCTGAATAAGTCCCTGTTCAACTCAATTGGTTTAGGTTATTTTTTTTTATTAACTTTAGCTGCTGCTCGAAGATAAACCTAAGTTTAGCCGGCTAATCTTAAATTTATGTTCACACCTACCTTTAGCCGTAACGTATATACTTATAACATTTATTATACACGAATTTCAAATCACCATTTGTAATGTGAGTAGGTATAAACAAACATGCATACAACAAGTTAGGTACAATTAGTATTATACAGGCACATTACAGTAGAAATGCGGTAAAAGCTGTGAATTAATGGTCTCGTCGCATCTTTTAAGATGTGTACAGAATGAAAATTGAACTTTTTATACTTACTAAACAAAGATATTTACTTAGACACTTATTTCCAAGTAAATTAAGTTTTTCTTTTCTTTTCCACGCTTTTGCTACGTCACCGAGCGATAAAGGCGAGTTCAGGCTTCAGCCTTAATAAATGGTTTCAAAACTATAAAGCAAGCAACCAGCGCAAGAGGGCACCTCTGTTAAATGAAGAACTGTAGCTTCGATTTCGGCTAAGGAGGGTTAGCGTTAGCGGATGAATTTAGGAATGATGTCTTTTAGATTTTGTGGTAAATGTATTTTTCGTGTAACATTCATTTTTAACAAACTATGGTATACATTTTACTGAACCTTTAAATAACTTTGGTCTCGTTAAAAATATTTGTTTCTGAATTCGCACAATTTTTGATTAAGCCAATCTCTTTTTTGCTCGAAAATCTTTTAAATAATATGGTTTTACCAATACATTTTTGGTTTCTCTTTGACCATTAACACCTACCTACATTATTTAGCAACCAGGAGGTACTCACCTATAGTCTAAACTTCGCGAATTCCGACATATTATATTAACTTTCGAGTTAGAAAATAGCCATAAACCGGTAATCGCAATTATTGAAAGTCTGTAGGCGTATAATCAGAATTTCGTCTTATGGCAAAAAATACAAGTGCTTGGCAATATTTAAAAAGTTTACTTGTTATGAACTAGCTTTCCGCTATTGGTTTCACCCGCGTTGCTCCCGTTCTCGTGGGAAATTCATAATTAACTATAGCCTATGTTCTTCCTGGATAACGTACCTATCTAATAGTGTTTTTTTCTAAAATTGATCCAGTAGCACCGGAGCCCTTTCAATGTAAATAAACAAATAATAAACTCTTTCCTCCTTAAACTATTGGTACAGACAAGAATAGGTATTAGGTATACCTATAAATGGGAATAAAATTGTAAGATTTTACTTAATACAGTGGCTTTGATGCACTAAAATTAGAATCAATGATACTAAACTTCTGCAAACTCTTCCCTTCTTCTTAACCCCTTAGAAAATTGTTTGTGCAAAAAGCTGCTTATAACTGAGCCTCAGAGACGGCGACGGGACAGCTGCACAAAACTCCCCAAAAAAACTAAAAGTTATAATCCCTCAATCTCCTCGCCACCTAAGCTGAGCCAAGGTCCAAGTCCCACAAAGAACCCCCCGCAGGTTGCTTAGTTTGTAGTTTTTTTTTTTTACCATTTAGTAAGGCTGGAGCTCTGCTAGCCTTTTTGGCCGGTGAAGTAGCAAAAGATTCGTTGCTAACTACACATGTCCGTCCAAAAAAAAGAGGGTCGGTATGGGCCAACGACTACGGTCTAAGGCGCTCAAAGGTCCAACTTCCAAACCAACCAACCTCTACTCACACAGAGACCACTCTCTCTCCTATCTGAGTATCTAAAGCCGATGAAAAGGTCTCCAGGGCGCCTCGCAAAATGTATCTCGCCTACATACAATTTCCGCATTAGGTACCCCGCCACTGCTGAGCATAACCATTCAGAGCTACAAGACGCGTTTCAAAGTTCTAAGACGGACACGAATACGTCGACGACGTACTTAGTTAAGAGAAGTAGAATTGAATAAACTAAAGTTCGTCATTTCTTTCTGCTTTTATAGTTGCCTCTTGGCACTAAAAACAAAAGGACGTAAAGCAAATCTTGAGTTCACTGTTCATCTAATGACATTTCTACATAATAAATATGTGGAGATATTAGGTATCTCCATATATTTATAATGAAGACATGTCATTAGGTAGAGTAGGTAAAGCTTAGTTTCCAGTCTTCACTTTAAAATTTATAGCAAATTTAATGAGTATTAAAAAGGTAGAAACTATGCCAATTAGATTTTATATAAAGCGATTAGATGAATAAGCTCAAAGAAATATCAGAACAATTAAGAGTAGGTAGTCGTTAATTTGTATCGGCTGGTCAATGGCCTCCTTTAGTAAAGTTTCAAATACACTAAATCAATCTGCTGTAGGTATAAGTTTCCTGTGTATATTTTTGGTAATCGCTCGTTTAGCGACATTGTATGCAAATACCGTTGAAGAAAGGGGCGGCACCGTAGAACTCTGACAGTCAAGAGTCAAGTGCCATAGTTTATTCCGGATAATAACAATGCAATACAGTCAACTTAAGTTTTGTATTTCGTAGAAATTTAAGCTGACAACACGCTGGGCGTGCGCGATCCTCGACCGTGCGTCGCATGCGGACGACGCCGCGACGACGGCGCGGCGGTGCTGTTGACGAAGGGAGCTCGATGCTGCTTGCGTAATTTTCATTCCAACGCGCGCGCGCTTAATTACCTTTAGAGCAGGCTGTGCGTTACACACTGACGCAACGGTCTTACGGGGCGTTAAGCCCCGTTCGCTACGGAGCCCCACACTTTGTAAGCTATCCATTTTGACCGCGCGCTAATTTGGGGGCGCTAGGTTAATGTCTACACATAGGCTCTACTTGGGCCAGAGACGACTCTGCGCTCACGCTTAATGTGGGGTCAGCCTTACACATAAAATCTAAATTTAAAATGAATGATTGATTTTTAAAGGTAATCTTTTTGAAATGAAAGTATGGACTTAGGTATTCAAATTTTGTTTCATATTCTATTGTAGGTATCTACTCATCAGCTCAGACTAAATAATAACAATGTCTGAGTCGGCATCACTCATACCGGGTAAAAATATACCTACCTACCGGGAAAAACATTATTTTTGTCAGAATGATGGCAGAGCAGCAGTTTGCTGAAGTGTCTACATATATCCAGCGGCGGCCTTAGGGGGTGGCGAACAGGGCTACCGCCCGGGGCCTCGCTATTGCAGGGGCATCGCGCAACAACCCAAGCAAATTTAAAAAAAAACAAATATTAAACTGTATTTTTAAAATTTAAAACATTTATTTTGATCCTTAATTTAAAGTTAGTTAATAATTGATCCTAAATCAAAAAACCAGACTTACTTTCGCGTCACACACTTTTCATGAAGTACAAAGGGCCTCGGAAAAACCTTTTTTTTTTGTTTTCCGGGGGGAAATGCATTTACGCATTCCCACCGCCGCTGCAGCGTATATTCGCGCGCTGGCGGTGGGATATGTGGGACTCGCCCTCTCCTAAACTCATACCACGAGGAGAGGACCCTACAACACTAAAACCTCCCGGACAATCCTTCGATCTGCCGTTTGCGGGGGCCGGGTACGCACGAGCAATCCGGCCCGCCTCGCAAAAACCTGCCGCCCGAAGCCTTGCAATGGGTAAGGCCGCCACTGCCTATATCACAACACTGCGGTCTAGAGTAGAGACTATTGACGACATTTTGATTTACACTGTAATGTATGTAGTACGTTAGTAAGTACATTGCAGTTTAAATCTCTAGATTTTAAGTATTTCCATAAAGTACCTAATGAGTGCTATATCTACCTAAAACTTTGTGACATGTCTTAGTCTACGCGTATTCCTTTCTTTTTTAGTATTAAACACATCGTTTGACCTTGTGATCAAAAAACACAAAGCACAAAAGTAGGAAGTAATGTAGGTGTTATGTGAAATTTGCGGTATGGCTCTCAGCATGCATACCACGTTCCGACCACCTTAGAAAGAGTCCAACAACAAATGCGTAAGGTAGTCGTGCCAGTGAAACGCGTGCAGTATTCAAAATGATCAATTAAATACAATTATAGTTATAGTTATACAAATCGTTGCGTGAAACAGAGACTAATTCTGTTGTGCAATGTCGCCATATTTTTTAATAATGTTTATTGATTAGGTAGGTAGTAGGTACTGTTACATAAGTTACCTAATCGTCAATAGGTTCTGCGATCCTTCCAACTAATTATTTCTATTGTATTTACGTAGGTACCTACCTATAACTGCCAGAATATCTAAATAGATCTTATTAAGTAGGTACTTAAGAATGTTTTTATTCTTTTACTTTTTTTTTACTGGAGGAGCTTATAACATTTAGTTTTCAAGGACTTCGGGTTTACTTAATCATGAAGTGTCCACGGGCGCGAGAATTACGCGGATGAAACCGCGCATGGGAACCTATTAATTAATTTATTTAAACCAGTGTTACCCTATAATGCAAACAAAATGTAATTACAGTTTGTTTAAATTGGGTACACAGCTGTTAAGAGAATTAAAAGTCCATAAAACAGTAAAAAAAATATTTCCTCGTTAAAATTGGGTATATTTTCCCCCTTTTCAACACTCTTACTGTATAATATGCATTTTCACTTTCCACAGATTTTCTACTAAGTTCCTACGCATTGATAAGAACGAATGTAGGCTTAAAGGTGCAAGTTGGAAGCGGGCGACATGAGGCAGCAGCAGACGACGTGTCGCAGCGACACGTGGTTTCTATGTATTTCTATGAAATGACATCGAGCTTCGTGTCGCTAACTGCGAAGGGAATTTCATAGAAATACATACAAACCAGTAGTGTCGCCGCGACACGTCGTCCGCCGCAGCCTCACGTCGCCCGCTTCCAATTTGCACCTTTAGTGTTACCTACTATAATAATAAGCCCTTAAGAATGTATTTCTACTTGATAATAAGTTGATAATTAATAAAAAATAAACTATGACTTTGATTAAAATGTCTGTACACGTCGTCCGCCGCCGCCTCACGTCGCCCGCTTCCAACTTGCACCTTTAGTGTTACCTACTATAATAATAAGCCCTTAAGAATGTATTTCTACTTGATAATTAATAAAAAATAAACTATGACTTTGATTAAAATGTCTGAGCTCCTCAGCGTTGTCATGTCAATGTAGCTTCAATTATACAGTAACAATTGGAAATGCGTTGCAATAACCCTACAGTAATGCAGACATTTTTATCGAAGTCATAGAAATATCGTTACGTGATTAGGCCTCCTGTGCCAAGTCATAATTCTTATTTATTTATGATGAACTAGCTAATGATTTGCATTCTTAATTCGTTGCTAGTGAAAGGTAAGTATACCTAAGATAAATTATTGAATGGAATAATTTATCTACCTAGTTATTTTATTGTATTTATCATTTATCTAGGAGTTTCGTAAAATAACATACTCTTTCTTAGGAGCAACGCGAAACCTCTCGGTGAGGTCATATAAGTTCAAATCTGGTGAACAAAAGATTTCTAGACAACAATCACATATAGGAAATTTCGTTTTATTATTATCCTAGTAGGTAGGTATAATAATAATACGATTTTTGTTTTTATAATTAAGATTCAAATCAAATAAGTATTAAAAGAGCTTCAAGTGATTTTGGGCTAAGATGTGATTTGAACAGATGATCCAAAGGGATCACAGATCTTTTATAAACTGGTATTTACCTATTATGTTTCATTCTCTTTGTTCACATAGTTGCTGGACTATGAATAATTACCAGAATTGATGAATTAATAAAGTATGTTGCTAGAAAAAAAAAAATCCTATCCTACTTATATTATAAATGCGAAAGTTTGTAAAGTATGGATGGATGGATGTTTTTCTTTCATGCCAAAACTACTAAATAGAATTGGCTGAAATTTTGCACAGGGATAGATTATACACTGGATTAACATATAGGCTCTATATATAACCATACAAAACATCACGCTCCGACCCACTGGAGCAGAGTAACGCGGGTAAAACCATGGGGTGCAGTACTTCATAAACTGAAAATGAATATTTTGCCATCGAAGTGAACAATCTCCATCACTTAGCATCTTAAATTGATGTGTAAGGTGATTGATAGAAGTTTATCTATGACATAGCATAGCATCAGTGTTCAAAACTTATGTGGTTCAACTAAGTACAGGTAACTATGGCACCTCCTCTTTCTGGAGTGGCCTATGTCCAACAAGGACATAGGAGACAACAACAATAAGGCAAATCATTAACTTTTTTGTAAACCATTTCATTCATATACAGTTCTGTTAGATATTAGATCAGGTAATGGGTGAAAAGGTAATTTACAAAAAACTATTAACATTAAGATGATTCCAGTTTATTTGAAACATGTTTCATAAATGTATCTAAAGGGTCCTCTTTCATACTGACATCAGAATCTTTTCTACCATATTCTTGAACTAATTTCATGTGTTCTTCAAGATTCTCCACTTCATTGCTTTCAGAGTCAAAATATTTATCCTCTGCATCTTGAGCGATTTGAGTCAGATCGTCATATTGCTCATTGTTATCAATACTATTATAATCTATCTCTGCATCTAGTCCCTCTATAAAACTACTGTACATTTCTTGCAAAAATTCTTCTCTCAGCAAATTTCTTTCTGGAGCAGTGATCATATTTTGTTTTCTCTTTTCTGGTAAGTAATTAGGTCTCGTATCTGGAGTGTCAAAATCACCCCATTGCTTTTTTTTTGTATTTTTAAAACTACCACTATCAGTGTTCTTAGAACAATCTTCATTGTTTATTTCAATAGATTCCATGCTTTCCTCTAGTTCCTGTTCATTTTTCATCTCTCTCATTTCATTTCGGTCAACTGTTTCTAAAATCATATTTAAAAAGGTTATATTGTCACGGTCCACACCATCCCTCTCTCTGACCTCTTCATCAGTTAGGTATTGGCCAATAAGTTGTTCATAAAGTAGGGGATTTCTGTACATCATTTGTTTTTCACTGAAGTAGTCACCTTCTGTCTGTAGTGTTTTTAATGCATTAAATCTCCTGTTTCTTATTCTCTTTAACCTACTGTCATTGGAATGGTAGACTTTCAATTGTTGGACACACTCCCGGAAGCTTTGATCGGCAGATGACTGCATGCTTTCGAAATAGTCCATGTGTTGTGGTGCTAAATATTTTCCGAATTGTAATAAGAAATCTGTTGGTGACCGCCGGTATAGTTCACAAGCCATTTTAATTTTTTCGTTAGTCTTCACCTCCCGTTGATCTACGTGAGCATTCTTGAAAGATATCTTCGCACACCTCACTAAATAATCAATAATATCATGGATCGGATCAATATCAAGGTCCTCATCATCATCAGAAATGTTATCAGTAATGTTCAGTTCCATAATACTTTAACACTAGATACTTGAAACCTTTCTTTCTTGCTTCGTTTAGTGGTGAAAATTTGAAACTGTTTTAGTAATAAATACACACTCAAAGCAAATTAAAATTTTTGTTTGTTTTTGACAATTTTAACTTGACATCTCTCTCATGCAGTGTTGCCACCCCTATCTTAGTATCGTACTGTAGATATGCTTGAATAAAACTGTAATCTATATTTTCATTTATTTATTTATGTACACATACAAAAAGAATGTATAAATAAAGACAAACAGCAATTTACAAAGGTACTACTTATTTCTTAAGTAGTATGAGTACCACAAATATAGTCTATGATATAAAAAATGATATACGTAATAAAATAAGACTTGACTTAAAGGTCCAAGTGACCAGGTCATAAAAAAAAAAAAAAAAAAAAAAAGTCTATGATATGACAAAGACATGACAGTGACAGTTAATAATGATTGTGATTTGTAAATATTTGTGAATCCCCTACGTACTATTTTATATATTGAATATAATTGAAGAGACTGTGACTCAATACTTATCAATTTATTATCGTCGTTTAGCCCTTAGTATTAAACATATGACAAAATAAGTGTGTCGGACTGTTTGTTATTTAATTAATACAACATCAACTAATTTGTCTTGGTAGTAATGTTGAAAAGAAATTAAAAAATGAAAATACAATGGAATTGGGAAGATATGTGTGGACCGCAAGGTCTTCGACCATGGAACGATGTTATCAAGGATTTCGGGCAATGCTTCCAGGAGTTATGTTTCCAAATACCTGTGTTCTTTGTTATTGCCATTATATCAGGTTACTACGTCGGATACAGGAAAGATTGGGTTATCCGCGAAAAGACGCAGGAAAGAGCTTTAGTGCTTCGTAGTTTTATAGTTTTAGCATTAATACTCATTCCAATAATTGAGTTATATGTAATGATCACTACACCAGGTTTTATTATATATCCTATTGACTATTTTACTGCTGGAGCGTCGAGTCTTGCTTGGCTCGTACACTTTGGTTATGTACTGGCACTGAAACACAGACTGGGTCAAAGTTCCCGAGGCCCTGTCAGTCTATTGATGATGTGGAGTTTGGCAGTTGTCCTTAGTTTAGTTTCACTGAGGAGTAACATTCAGGCTGGAAATACTACAGGTTTTGATATTGCTACACTGATCTGTCATGCCTTGTATTGTCTTACTCTATTCCCGTCTAGTAATTCAAGGCCTACATTCTATTCTCCTTGTCTGGTGGGCTCACAACATTCACATGTAAGTAACATTATAAAATGAGAAATATACTTACTAATAATAATTAAATAAGCACTTTATGTATATTTTTCTACAAAATAAAATATCTGGAAATGTTATAAAGCTTTTACATTACAATCACACAGTTTAATCTTATCTACGTTTATTTTAATATGCTGTATCAGTCATGTCTATTGGCATCTATGACATTGTTCAAGAATTTCTTGTTCACAGAATGAGTACACTCCACTACTTCCACATATGGATGAAGGAGTGCTGGGAACAGCAATGCAAGGAGCTGGATGCTTATCAAAACTAACATTCTCATGGGTTGATCCATTACTTCAGAAAGGTAATGTATTTTATTTCTAATAATGGTTAAAAATATGTGTCCAATATATTTTGGTAATCTAACTGCAAACTAAATAGAATTTTCAGTCTTCACACCCATTGTTATCATCACCATGGCCAATCATCAAATACTTATAGATATTAATTTAATCTTTAATCTATTAATAAGATATCATTCTGAAAAATTTCTTTCATGGTCTGGTTGGTTGAAGAACTACCCACTGTAGGTCGAAATGTATGTATGGTCCCGTTTCTTAAAACATCATCTATATCAAATACCAGGGAACTGGCAGCATAATTTCCCTGTCCAGCATGGTGACTATGGCGAAACCCTTCTTTGTGAGGAGGCACATGTTCAGCAGTAGGTGTATACATGGGTTGATGATCATGATGAAGTTAAAAAAATAACCACAAATATCCTATATAATAAATAGCAATCAATTAGATATCAATTGGTTAGTGGTTAATTTGTATCTATTCCCTAGTTTTTATAAAAGAACTAGCTGAACGGCAGACTTTGTAATGCCTCAGTCTATCAATAAAAGACCTAAACATTTGTATAAAATAAACTGGCCTGGAGAGACTTCGTTTATGCGGTGTCCTACATTTACCCTACTCCTACCCCTACCCTACCCTACCCTACCCCTACCCCTCCCCCTACCCCTACCCTACCCTACCCCTACCCTAAAAATCTTGCCAAATTGACTCTATGTTTTTGTTAGAAAACATTTGTATGGGAAAAAGAAAAATGCTATTTCTAGGGTTTTTCCGGCAATTATTCGATTTGTTCTCGCCAAAAAAACCATCCTTGAACTTTAACAAACATTTAAAAAAAAGAATTGGCCAAATTGGTCCAGGCATTGTTGAGTTATGCGCTTACCAACACATTTTGCGATTCATTTCTATATTATAGATGTCGTTTGTGTATTCTTAGTAAATAAATTAGATGCCATAATCATTTGATAATGGCTCCAAAAGGCTAGTAGATAAACCCAATAAAGACAGAGAAACACAGTCCTCTAATGTTAAAAACATTTTTATGTAGGTCCTTCCAACTATTAAAATGTCTTAAATTAAATTCCCTAATTGAGATGCTTTATTGTTAATAGGCTTAGACAATAAACTAAATGATACAGAGGAACTGTTTGATGTGCCAGCAAAATACTGTTGCTCATATGTTGGAGCAAGAATGGACCGGTCACTCATTGGGAATGTGGACAATTACCAACAGTATGCAGAAATACCACATGAACCATTTATAGGATCAGGTATGACTATTTTGTGATAAAATTAGAAGATAAAATAAATGCAGACTAAATATTTCAATCTGGCGTTTAATCTTGGCCCAAAGAATATTGCAAAGATGTAAACAAAACATTGTCCAGATTATTTATTTCCAGCAACAGTATCAAAAACCATATAAGTACAGTCAACATAAGCAATAAGAAGGGTTTACACTATTATGTGCATATGTATGCAGCTAGTAGCAAACTCTTCACCCAAAAAGAATTACCAGCTGTCATTGTGACATAAACATATTTATTTACAATATTTGATGCTGTACTCTGTCTTTTGTTGACTGTACATCATCTAGGGGAAAACGTCCAATTATTGTTTGTGAAAATTATAACCCTTTTTAAGAGAAGAGAATACTAAAAAGTAACAATAGGTTTGAAAACAAATATTTTATTGATTTCACAAATAAAAAACTTCAATTTTCCCCATTTTTTTTGCTATTTGTGCAAATATTGGCATAGATAATTCTTGCCACCATTACCATTTAATTATCACTTCAAGGGTTAAATAATTAATAAAGTGATGGTTGTGAGTTCTTGTTTCTTTACATTTAACGAAGCTGTGCCAATAATTGGTGGGGCGTTAAGAATAGGCAGTATTACTCTACTTGGTGTCATTGTTTTAAATATTTACTTCCAGATGCAACTTTGGAAATGTTTGTCAAATAATGCTAATCATTATCATGTTATAAACAGATTGATAAATTTAGAATATCTTAAGAAAACATTGCCCTAAAATGTTCAAAAAAAAAAAAAAAAAACACTATTGACTATAAGGTCAAATAAATTTCCTACTACCCACAGGTTATGGAGCAACAGGGGAAACCATTCCACAAACGTCCACTCCAGTGACCCCAACGACGCGAGTTTTAGTACGATCACCCAACAGACATAACGTCACTTTGCTGAGAGCCCTACATATATGCTTCGCTGCTCAATTCTATAGTATAGGAATTCTCAAATTGATCTCAGATATGGCTGGATTCGCCGGCCCCATTCTACTTAATAACCTTGTGAAATTTGTTGAAGATGACACCATTGATCAGCATTTCGGGTAAGACATTTTTTTGTTTAGTTATGTTAGTAGTTTATTACCACAAACAAAATATTAAAGGGATATATTATATGTCATACTCGGATATTCGTAAATTCTGAATTTCGCAAACACGATGACCAGTGATCAGATATAAATAAGACCTTATAGAGTAAGAACTGTAAGCACGTAATGTACTGTAACTGTATATAAACAGCACCTAGTGGTATAATTGTGTGGATTATTGTTAAGTGGATTCACGGAACCAAAATAAACAATAATAATAATAAAACTTTTATTTCACCAACTATATTTTACAGATAACATTAAAGAATAACTTATCTAGTAGTAGCTTACACTAGCTCACTCTCGTCATGACAGACTGCGGCGAAACCCGCGCTTGTTTGATATTATATTCATTTAATTGTATACTAATTAGATTTTATTTATTCCAGATACATGTATGCTGGAGGCTTATTGGCTGCCACTTTAGTATCGGCACTGTTTAATGTGCACTTCAATTGGTGGATGTCCATAGTAGGTCTGAAGATGCGAGGCGCGATAGTAGCCACGATACTCAGGAAAACGTTAAGCGTTACCTCGACTCAACTCAATAAATTCTTCTCTATCGGCGAAATAACTAATTTTATGTCTACTGACACTGACAGGATTGTAAATTCTTGTCCAAGTTTTCATGCGCTGTGGAGTATACCTTTGCAGGTAATATATAAAATACGCCAAAAATTAAATGAGCTTGTCAGGCAAAAAATAATTAAATTGTGAGGATTTCAAAAATTGAAACATTGGCTGACCTCTTTATTAATAAATTAATTAATTTTAGATTATTTACAAGATTATCAGATTGCAAAATTGAATTTTTTCTCTTTATTTTATTAATAACTAGCGACCCGCCCCGGCTCCGCACGGGTACCAAGCTGATGTAGTATACATATAAACTTTCCTCTTGAATCCCTCTATCTATTAAAAAAAAACGCATCAAAATCCGTTGCGTAGTTTTAAAGATTTAAGCATACATAGGGACATAGGGATATAGGGACAGAGAAAGCGACTTTGTTTTATACTATGTAGTCATGAAAAGATTCTTTAATATTTTGGATACATTTTAAGATAAGACTTTCGTCATATTTATCTTTTGTTTTTATACCTAGTTGCTTTTAAACAGCCCATATTTAAACATTTTTAATTGCTTGAGTGTTTAATATATTTTTTCACACTTACTTGTTTTTGTGGTTTCAGTTGGTTATCACTCTAATTTTGCTGTATCAACAAGTTGGCATATCTTTTCTGGCCGGCGTGGGTTTCTCAATAATTTTAATTCCCATTAACAAAATGATTGCGAACAAAATAGGACAACTGAGCACAGAACTGATGAAGCATAAAGACACCCGGGTCAGTTTGATCAGTGATATGCTGAAAGGCATCAGAACAATCAAGATTCATGTGTGGGAAGACTACTTCATTAACAGAGTTTCAGGTAAGTAAACAACACAACAACTATAATAAGGCTGGATGGTCCTCCGTGGCTTTGCGATATAAGTCTCAAAGTTCGTGGGTTCAACCCACACGTCGGACTAGCACGTGGCCGGTTATTTAGCTCATTTAACATGATTCCATGTTTATTGACAGAGACCCGTAATAAGGAGCTTTGGTACTTGCGCGGTCGAAAGTACCTGGATGCCATTTGTGTGGTGCTGTGGGCTACTACTCCAGTACTGGTAGCTGCCTTCACTTTAGGAACACATGCTCTTCGAGGAATAGCCCTTGACGCACCTACTGTAAGTATACAGTTCTGAATATACTTAAGATATAAAGCTAAAAGCTGAGTTTGGTTGTATATTTGCTTGAGCGCGCCAATATCAGGAGATACTAGGGTAAAGGTGTGGTAGAGGTTTCTCCAATTTGGAGTTAACCCTGAGGCTTTTGCTATTTCACCGGGCATACCGCGCGCCCCTAGGCACTTTTTTTCGAACGGATATAGGTAGTTAGCCCTGAGGCTTTTGCTACTACACCGGGCATAACGGCCCCTAGGCACGTGCCTAGTCTGCCTTATGGATAATCCGCCTCTGCAGTGAGTGTCGCCTTAATAAGTTAGCTGGCAAGTCATTGATGTGATATCAGTTTTTATGTTCCTCCGGGAATTAGTCGTAATACTATGTTTGTATGTTATGATGACATACTCAATCTTACAGGTATTCACTACAGTCGCACTGATCAACATGCTGATTGCGCCTCTGAACGCTTTCCCATGGGTACTGAACGGACTTACGGAGGCGTGGGTTTCTATCAAACGTATACAGAAACTATTAGATGTAAGTGTTTCAGCTATTATCTATTTCTGTTGTTTTACTTAATGATAAAATCTGAAAAATCTTTTCGTAAGCAAAATGCGTGATAGATCATCTTGAATTGCTAGGCAGTAGAGCTCATTTTGAGGGAAGACATTTTTATAATGTATATTTTCAAATTGTAATGTTACTTTTCCATAGTAAAGTATGACAAATCGTAGTGCCATTTAAGAAATCACGGTGTAAATTGTAA
Organism: Nycteola revayana; assembly: GCA_947037095.2. Taxonomy (NCBI): domain Eukaryota; kingdom Metazoa; phylum Arthropoda; class Insecta; order Lepidoptera; family Nolidae; genus Nycteola; species Nycteola revayana. The sequence goes on from OX344838.1 coordinate 5,446,495, forward strand.
TTTCAAGAATAAAAAACTAGCCACTATACCATTTTGTAACAACATACCAAGTAGTGGTACTTACATTAAACAAAGCAATAAACTTCCTGTGTCGACTAAACAAAAGTAGTAGTACATTAAACAATAACTTTACCATCATGTAACACGTGCATAAATTTCCGGTATATCTACTTACTTGTCTTTTATGATTTGAATTTTATGTAAATTGTACAAAAGAGACAATATCAAATAATGATAATAAATATGTTTGTCACTATGACAGCCGTTAATTCTTTATGGGTGAATAGCTCGCCGCTAACTGTGTACAAATGCACATAATAGTAAACTATTCTCATAAACGTGTACATATAAATGTAAAATGCATTTCACAATGTGTAAACCATCTCTTGTGTTCACTGTACATATCAATTTAACTAATGTAAATTGGCCACAACAATTAACTATGACAAAATTGCCTTTATCTCTCACGTACACCTTTATCACCTAACGCTTCTATTATCATACCAAAATATAGCTTGCAGATATGGATCCGGAAACATACTATGATCGACTCAACAAAAATTACGATGAGGATAAAATTATAATATTCAAAAACGCTTCTTTCGCGTGGGCCAAGCCGTCAAATAGACGTATGCCCCCGAAAAAGTCAAAGAAAAATAAAGGGAAGTCCAAAAAGCGATTATCAAGGGGTAACATACAAAGAAGAGATTCTACTTCATCCTCTGAGGCTTTATTGAATCAGGAACCTTTTATGTTGAGAGATATTAATATAGAAATTGGTAAAGATGAGCTGATAGGAGTGACCGGGACTATTGGGAGTGGAAAGTCTTCCTTGTTGCATGCTATCCTTGGAGACATGTTGAAGAAGAATGGCGATTTACAGATACCGGAAAATCTTAATAGTACGTTCTATTTTATATATATTTAATGTAACTCTACTGACCAGTGACCACTACGAACAAGAACATAATATTTTTGTGACCAGATTCCACCAGTTTAAATGTATGTCGTTCGCTGTAGGTTTAAAAGCGATCAAACAATTATCGTGACAATAACAAACACAACAGTAAAGGAATCTGACAAATTAGTTGAGTCTTTTTAAATATTCTCGTAATATTGTTTTCATAACACTCACATACAATGGTAATCCATTGTATGTTATATTGGTTATTCAAAATCTATACATATACAAAGTTGATACGACAGAGGGGCTTTCCTTTAAACTGCCTATACTAGGTACCATTTCCAAGCTCTGTACCAAAAATCAATTAAATAGGAGCAGTAGTTTAGTCGCAAATTATTTTTTAAGTTTTTGCGCCGTTTGAACACGATGTATCTTTCCTAACAGCTGATTATGTCTACGCATAGGTCATGCACATTAAAACGATAAATCTGAGTATAACCTACGATGCGTTGTTGCCGCTCTGACGCAAATCATTGCAAAACATCCCGCACCGGCGCGCGCGCGACGTTGCCGCTTTGCTAGATCTGTGAAATTTATTTACAAAGGGTGGTTACATTTTACTCTGATTTGTAAGCTATTTAGTTTGTTTGAAAGAAAAAAAATCTCAATTCGGTTGCTTTTTATTTTTATACCGTATTGGATTAATAAAAAACACGTATAGTAAACGTAGCGTAATTTAATGCCCCTCTGTCATATCAACGTTGTATAATAAGATTTAGGAAGAGGAAAGATTTGTGTTTTTGTATGTATGTTTGTTACGAATAATCTCAAAAACGACTGGACCGATTACAATGCTATGTTATCCGGGAGTAATATAGGCTTTATTTAATTATGAAATTCTCACGGGAATGGATGCTACACGGATGAAACCGCGCGCAGGAAGCTAGTATAATATAGGTAAGTATTAAGATGACGAGCTACACGCATTTGGTTTTTCTACAGGTTTTGGATACGTATCTCAAAAGCCTTGGCTCGTTCGCGGCACAATTCGAGAAAACATTCTGTTCGGCAAACCCTATGATGAAGCCAAGTTTCGTAATGTTGTGGATGTTTGTGCCCTTACCGGTGAGTTCAAATATAAAGTTAAATATTAGAATATTAAAAATATTTTATGCCCGAATATAGTCTTCATAAACATAGAAAATAAAATACGAACACTGTTACGCAATTAATTATTCTCTTTCTAAATATTCTAATCATTCAGTTATTAAGTAGTCTATATTTATACAAAATTACACATGCAAATAATTACTTAAATGAACACTTTTAGTGAACTCATAAAAATTTGAAATTAACGGTGATTCAAATTTGTTAATCTCAATTATTCAATATAATTGAGATGAACAAATTTGAAATTTCTTAATCTCTATAATATATCTCTAAGGGAACGCTCGAATCCCGCCGGTGGTCTAAATTTATTAATGTCAATTTTTAAATTTAGAATATGCTTAACTTTACCCTTGACCGATCCCTGTATGTCACGATAGCCCTTTAATAAACAGTAGGTCTCTTTGAAATTTAATGATTTTGAGCTTTATTACCTGCACATAGACTGTAAAATATGGTGGCGGCTATATTGTTGAATACAGGTGAAGCTAATAATGAAACAGTAACTGACTATAATAAATATTTGACGTGCAATTTGTATGTGTTGGCAGAGGATTTGAACATTCTGGGTTGGAACGCGTACGTCGGTGAAGGTGGTTGTACTCTCAGCGGCGGACAACGCGCCCGCATCGCTCTAGCACGCGCTGTCTATCAGGAGAAACAAGGTATTTACTTCTTCAACAGCGCATCTACGTCCACTGCTGAACATGGCCCTCCTCTTAATAGACCTTGGAAAGGCAGAGGCTTGAGGTATATTGCGATAATTGCCACGCTTGGCAGACGGATTGTTGATCGCAGTAAGATGATAAGTAACTCTCAGCTGATAGATGCTGCCCATCTATGTAGACCTCTTAATGTCCCTCTTATAACACATATGGGTGGTCTACTCTAAGTCGGAAACCACATGACAAGCTATTTCCTATTTTATCAATACTGATATTATAAAGAGAGACACAATAGAGAACTCTTATCATAAACTTGGGCATATAAATTTTATATTCATTTTACAATCAAGATCTCATTGTAAAATGCATATAAAATTTCTGTGTCGACTGTAAATAAACAATTTAATGACATTAAATAACTAGCTTTTACCCGCGGCTTCGCTTGCATTGAAGCCAATGTCCCTATGTTACTTCTAATACCTCCAAGAATATGTGTACAAAGTTTCATGATGATCAGTTAATTAGTTTTCGCGTGAAAGCGTAACAAACAAACGGACATTCACATTTATAATATTAGTAGGGATGTCTTTTATTCAGCACTTGGGTGTTATTTACATACACTTGTTCTTTTCATTGTCACAATGTTTAAGACTAAAACTAACAAAGCATCACTTAAGCAGCTAATTACATATTTTACGTTTTTTTATAGTTGGTCCGTTTGTCTGACCTAGAATTTGTTACAGTTCTTTCTTCAACATATATTTTTTATATGAACAATATGTTTTTTCCAGTATATCTTCTGGACGATGTGCTAGCGGGTGTAGACAGTACCGTAGCACAACACATCATGCAGCGTTGTATTCTGGGAACGCTACGACATACTACGCGCATCCTCGTAGCGCACTCACCGCGACATCTAGCGAGAGCTTCGTGTACTGTGCTCATGTGCGACGGACGTATCGTCAGACAAGGTATAGTGTTGAAGCGGCCGTAGCCCAATGGCTAGGGCGTCGGATTTGTGATCTTGAGGTCGCAGGTTGCACTACCGACGTGAACCCACTCGTAGCACAAGCATTTTAGCTTAGCACGAGGGGTTAACAAGAATACTAGTAGATTGCAAAACACTGCTAGTAAGCATTTAGAAAAAAAAGTATACATTAACATTATTTGCCATACCAATTACGACTTAATCGCAACGGTTTAAAATAGTATACCATATAGCGCTGTTATTCTAAATGTTACTCTAATGCTACGATATTGGATAACATTTTCGTCAAAATACAGGTATCCCGATTTTCATGCGAAATAGTACTTTATTGCAACGGAATAAAACAGTATTTAGCATGCTCATGAGTATAGCACGCACCCGAACTTTTCTAATGGTTTTAGGTGCATATTATAGAATTCACTTTGACAAACATTATTTTCTATTATGTATATATTTTCTTAACTGCCCCTTTACCATAATTTAACATTTTATTTCTAAACCGGTCCGTGGTTTTACATAGGCGTTAATAAATGGGTTCACTAGTTGTAAGTACGTAATGAATATAAATGGCATTTTTTTTTTATTGAAAACAGGATAATAACATCCAGATTATACTTTACATAGACAAAGAACATTTTCAACTTAACTAATTAGGCCAAAAACATTATCCATAGTATACTAACATAGTTACAAATAATTTAGTAAGTCTGTGACTCGTTTGTTAGGTGCTCAAGTATATATAGATAATATATAATATGATACATAAAGTGGTGTGGTAAATATAAAGTGGGATAAAATTATTAAATAAGATGTGAGAGTGATGGTCTGTATATGTGTGATGTATGTGATGCAGGTGTGTGTGTGTGTGTCTGTGTGTGTGAGTGTTGTATTGTGAATATGTTACATACAATATTAAAGTAAATAGGTATTATAATGTACAATAAGAATTATGTTTGAGTAAAACTATTTTATAGGGTACTTTCATTAGGTAAGTAAGCATAACAGGGTCTACCGAAACCAGTAAAATTTTAAAGGGGTCTACGAGAATATAAGTTTGGGTGCCTCTGATCTAACTGATGGCTTCATATCTATTACTATATCGTATCAGATTTTGTACTACACATATCTGAAATGCCATACCTACTAATATGATTGTTATGCAGGACCACCTGAAACTGTATTACAAGATATCGAAGAATATATGCCGAGTGAGACAGAGTCTCTGGGCGAAGAACCCCCACGAGCGCCAGAAGAACCCCAGCCAGAAGAAGATAGAGACAATGTCAGTCGCAACAGCCTGGATGTCGAGGTTGGTATTCATAATGGTAAACGGTACTTTATATAATATAGAACATGATTAACTTGAAGGGTTATAATAATAATAAGATCAGATTGAAGATATAAATAGTTAATTAATAGACAGGAAAAGCAGTTACGTATAATGACAGATTTCATAAGACATCAAAAGGTAGACAGACAATGTATAAAATTAAAGGATTGTATCAGAACTATGTAGTACTAGCTTTTCGCGCGCGGTTTCACTCACGTAAGTCCCCTTCCCGTGGGAACTTCATAATTAAATAATAGCCTTTGTCAATAAATGGGCTATTTAAAACTGAAATAATTTTACAAATAGTACGGACCAGTAGTTCCTGGAATTAGCGTGTTCAAGCAAACAAAGAAACTCTTGAGCTTTATATATTAGCATATTAGTAATAGTGGTTGATTTAAAATAGATTTATAAATATATACTGGGTGACTTTTTTACCGTCTTGATAATAATATGGTATGAACAGAATGTACTAGTATTTCGGTAATTAGACTTTCGAAAATCTCATAAATTACTTAAAAGAAATACACACTACAGAGCGCCTGCATAGTAATAAAATAGGTGCCTTTAAATCCTAGGCCCCAATCACACATCAATGAAAAGGGTGAGCGAAATAGCGTAACTACCTACACCTAAGTAGGTACGCATTTATACCATTACGATTTTCACTCTGTCAGTAAAAAAAAAAAAGATAAAATGAATACGCCTTAAACATCTCTTTCATATACATATCACGCCCTATTAATTTCAAGACGGTAAAAAATCACCCAGTATAAATTATATTAAAAACATATTTTAAAAGTGTTTTTTTACTTTAAAATATTTTTATTTATTCAACAGGAATCGATGTCAGAAGGCAGCGTTGGTTGGTGGGTTATCGGACTATATTTACGATCTGTAGGATTCTTCTTATCACTAGCTATCATACTATCGCTAATATTGATGCAACTATCACAAAACTTTACATTTCTCTGGCTTACATTCTGGGTTAAGAACAAAACTAAGAATTCCACTTCATTACATTCGCCAGACTTTAATGAACATGTGGCAGAAAATACTACGATACTCGATCACAGTGTGAATGCAATCGATAGAATTATACACACAATAATAAACACTACGCTTTACTTTATGAGAAACAAAGATATTGGGAATGATACATATGCTTCAAATAATGTTGAGTATGCATTCCAACCGTTGAAGGCTAATATCTCGCCACCGTACACGGATAACTATTATTTGGAAGTCTATTTTGGACTCGCTGCAATGAACTTGGTATTCACGATAATGAGAGCGTTCCTGTTTGCGTACGGAGGCGTTAAAGCTGCGTCGAAGATCCATAAGATTTTATTAAAAGTCATTGTTAAGGTATGTGTAATACTTTTTATAGGCATTTAATTAATTAAAAAACTTTTAATATCTTATATTTATGTGGGTTTATGTTAACTGAAAATATTATTAGTATTGGATGGAGGGTTTCGCCATAGTCACCACGCTTTTGTTTGGTGCCACGATTCGTGACCGCAGTAACATGTAAAACACACAAGGAAACGCGGCTACCCGTTCCCTGGTATACGATTGTTATAGATGTTAATAACAATCGGGACCTACGACTTAACGTGTTTTCCGAGGCACGGAGGGTAGACCCTCAACCGACCAGACACGGAAAGAAATCTTAGAATCTACACAAATATCTCTTATCTGGCGTGGGGATCGAACCTACGACCTTTGAAGCGAGCCTAATGCCGCTCCAACCAACCATATATATAAATAAATAAATGAAATGTATTTTTCAGGCAAAAGTTAAGTTCTTTGACATAACGCCACTGGGTCGCATCGTGAACCGATTCTCTTCAGACACCTACACGGTCGACGATTCACTGCCATTTATTCTGAACATTTTGTTGGCTCAATTTTTCTCCTTAGTTGGTGAGTATAAATAAATTGAATAAGTATCTTCTTGACTACACCACCCCGTTTATGTCTACTGCTGAACGTGGGCCTCCCCTTGGCAAGCCAGGGTTATTGAGAAATATTGCCATAATCACCACGGTTGGCAGGCGGATTGGCGATCGTAATAACATGGTAACTAAACTTGAGCTGATAGTTGCTGCTGCCCATACATAAAAAAGATCAAATTAAAGAGATGAAATAGGGGTTGCAAGTTTGTGTAGAATAATCGTTCAATTAGTAAAGATTTTGATAAAAATTTCATGCTCTTAAAAAAAATCAATAAGTGTCATGCTTTAATAAAATTCGCCCCCTAAGAGTGCAAATTAGGATCGAAAGTTTCTATGGAAAATATTGAAAATCTGCTCAGATTTTTATTAAATTTACTACCCCCTAAGAGCCTTCGAGCTCCTAAATATAAATAACTAACTGATGGTTTTCCTTGAAAACCATCCCCAGGGATAGTAACAATTTTACTTCCCCTGGGGATGGTTCATAGTATGTACGGATAATATTAAAAAATGTTGATTGTTTGTATGCATTGAATAGGCTACGGAACTACTGGAGCGATTTCAAAATTCTTTCACCATTAAAAAGCCACGTCCGGGAGTAACATAGGCTATATTTAATTATGAAGTTCCCACGGGAACATGAGATACGCGGTCGAAATTAGTTTGAAATATTACAATAAATAAAAAATTCTAACAGGGGCTGTAGCGGTAACAGTTTACGGCCTACCGTGGCTACTGGTGGGTGTGGGCCCAGTCATACTGATATACTACAGGCTACAGCGCCGCTACCGCGTCACGTCACGACAACTCAAGCGACTGCAGAGCGTCACGCTCTCTCCGGTCTACACGCACTTCAACGACACGCTCGACGGTGAGTAATATCTAAACAAGGCTGCGATTAAATGCCACGCATGCGATGACTGTAAGCCACAAGGACCAGATAGTAACAAATCAACGGGTAATAATGGCTAATCTATACTAATATTATAAAGAGGAAACAATTTGATTGTTTGTTGGTATTGAATAGGCTCCGAAACTACTGGACCGATTTGAAAAATTCTTTAACCGTTGGAAAGCTTTACTATTCCCGAATGAAATAGGCTATATTTAATTATGAAGTTCCCACGGGAACTGGAACTACGTGGGTGGAACCGCGCGCGTGCTCTTAGCTAAAACTATAAATTGAATTGAACTTTTAATTTAGGGCGTGATAGCAATGAACTAACTGTGGTGTGCACTAAGAGTAGCACGCATTCGGTCAATGTTATGTCAAACGCCATAAGATTACAATAAAAAAATAATAAAAATTTACTCTATCCATGATCGATGATATGCCAATAATTTTTAATAACTTATGTTAAGTAGGGTGATACGAAGTAGTGATGCACCGGAACTGGCATAACGGAAGCAGAAACGGAAACAGATGTCAAAAGTAAATCTTAACGGAAGCGGAAACGGAAACGGAAGCGTTAACACTATGAAAAAAAAAGCACAATTGTACATTTAAAACTTTTTTTATTAAATTTGTATTTTAGTAGTCAAAATTAAACAGCGGCAAGTTATATTTAATAAAGAGTAACTTGGCCGCTTTTTCACCTTTCGGCCTATTTCTATGTTCTTCATATATTAAACCAGCTCCGCTAAATAATTGCTCGCTGGCTACACTGGTGGGGGGAGCTGATAAGTATTGGCGAACTATTGGCAAAATATGGGGGTATTTGTGCGCATTTCCATTCCACCACATAAGAGGTGAAGTGAAGGTGAGTACCTCATGAAGAGGTAGTCTTTTTTCTTTCTTGTACTCCCGAAGGTGTGACTGTATCTTTAAAAGTAAATTGTCATCATCGTCAGCTGTAGAAGAGTCCTCCTCCTGGTCTTCATTTACACTTAACATCTATTCCAATATTTGCAATGATGCTGATGATTTGAAAGTAGAAGGCTGCACTTCAATGTCTTCAATTGCAATTTGAGTTCGGCTTTTTATGGGGGAAGGTTCGCAGTCATCATCTTGGATGAAATTGGATTGTCTGGTTCTAATAGTGTTAATCGTCATATTAAGTAATTTAGATTCAACCTGCTCTGCAATGACGCTGGTGAAAAAATGCAATTTGTATCGTGGATCCAAATACGTCGCAATAGTGTATTTGTCGTCTTCGACCAGGTTTCCAAATCTTACACTTGAATTCAATTCATCGCGTAATTTTGTTATAAAATTTATGAATTGTTCTCAAGTATTAGGTTTCGTCTCTTCTTGTTGTAATGTGGTCTTAAGAACTTGAATTAATGGTATGACTGATGAAATACTGATTTGAGAACTACTTAGATTTCTTGTTATTTCTTCAAATGGCTGCATCAATTGCACAAATTTTTGAATATTCATCCAGTCTTCGGGGGATATCATCGCGATTGGATTTGCGCTTAGGTACAAGACAAGCGAATCTTTGAGCTTTGAAAACCTTTCCATCATGTAGAATGTGCTGTTCCATCTGAAATTAAATCAAATCAAATCAATTTTACTTGCTAGAAATATGATCAATAAATAGATGGTCACAGAAAATAAAATGTTAGATATTTCACCTAATGATGGCTTGCAAAAATTTATACAAAATGAAATGTCAAAATATTAGTTCTTTTCAAAATATACATTTAAATTCAATTACCTAATCTTAAAAATATATTTATTTATAAGTACTTAGTACAATCAAAAAACTCCTATAACTCATAAAAACATTTGCTTATTAGTAATTTAATAGGTATTTATATTTACCTTGTAGGACAATCCTGAATGACATAAAGAGGAGACTGATTAAGGCGTTCCTTTTGAATTTTTGTAAGCTCTGCCTGTGCGACCAAGGAATGATTGAAATGGGTGACATTTTTTTTCAATTTAGCAATAAGTTGAAGGAGCCACTCTTGAGATTCAACACCTGCTCGTATGCACAGCTGAATTTGGTGTATTGCGCAACTGATATCCTCAAAGTCTGACAACTGCATTGCTCTAACCATGTTGGATCCACGATCACGAACCATGCAGTGAACTTTTTGGCGATCAATGCCCCATTCTTCAGGAATCGTTTGAAACTTTGTTGATATTATGGTGCCCGTATGACGTTCATCCATGACTTTACATTTCAAAATTATAGTCTCATTGCGAAAATCTTTTGAGATCCCATGAGCAGTTAAACTAAGCAATGAAACAGCAGAATGAAGTTCCGACCATATGTCGCTTGTAAAAGATAACTTGTCAAATTCTTCAAGTAAATCTTTGGTTTTCTTTGCTAACTTATTGTACAAATTGTCGCACACATAGGAAGAAAAAAAATCACGGCCTCTTATCTTGTACTTTGGAAGAGCAGCTTGCATTACTCTACGAAATCCTATACCTTCGACAAAATGAAAGGGTAAGTTCTGGAGGGCAATCATTTCAGCAATCGTACGATCCATTTCTTGAGATTTGTGATGCGATGAATCCCAATAATCCTTTACTTGTAGACTTTGTTGTAATGTTAATTGTCTTTTAGCGTTTTCGGCTGGAGTTAACGTAACCTACAATTACAATAACATTGGTTACGATTACTTCACGAAATAAAACACGTATCCATACTAATATTCGACCACTAGGCCACGCACGACCTCTTACTCAAAGTTGGTAAAGTAAGTAATAAATAAATATTAACTGACCATTTGTTTTTTCGTTTCCGATGAAAGTTTGACAGCATCATTTAACTTCTCAAACTCTGCAAACCGTTCGACATGAATTGATTTTAGGTGACTCTTTAAAGCTGTAGTTGTGCGGCCTTTTCGCGAATACACTTTTTACAAAGTTTGCATTTGGCACTCGAGTCGCCGATTTCATCAAAATAGTTCCAAATGGGACTTGTTTTTGGTTTCATAATTGCACTCTTATTGCACTAAATACAACTAGGTATCAAGCAAACAATAACAGAAGAAAAACAACTGAAAATGTCACTACTCAAAGTCACGGGGCGCGGAGATGCGCATAGTGAACTAAAAACAATAATTAAATAAACGAACGAACTCACACGTTTGTCGTTTGTTTACCGCGCGCCCCTCCCTCCCAAAATACGCGGAAGGAATTCGGCAATTATCGGCAGCACGCGCGCCTGGACGCTCGACACTCGTGTCATTCGTCCACGCGCGGCCCCCGCAACCGCCCGCGCCGTGCCGCCGTCGCGTCTGCTGCACCGCTCCTCATCGCTTTCTCCCCGCTTCCGTTCAGAGTTCTGTTATAAAGTTTGCGGAACCAGAAGCAGAAACGGAAGTGAAAAAAAATGCGGAACTTCTGCAGTTGCGGAAGCGGATGCAGAGTTCTGTTGCAACACTAATACGAAGTTCATCGATGCACTTCTTATCACCTACCTACTATTAATTTTGAGAAAAAACTTCAAAAACTGGTTCAAGCGATCTAGCCCAAAATGCTAGAATGTTCTGAAAGAAAAGAGGGAGGGTGATCCGGAAACTTAATGTCATCAGTCATCACAGAGACAGCACACGGTACATTGGTGCGAGGAGTTTCCGGCTTCCGGCCGTCCTCTTGCTACCGACCATTGCCCATTCAGTAAAAGTCTGCGGAGTGTTTTCAGGAGAAAGATCTCTCCTACCCATTTCACCGAAGGCGCACAGACAGCAGGCTGTTCCCCGAACCTGGGCTTCGAGGAGTAGGGAACATAGTCCTAATTTCTTTAAGAGGCCGACCCATGATGTGTAGAGTTGTAGTTGTGCTCCGTGCGCCCCCAAAAGGTGCATTGAATGGACCCTAGGAGAGTCCATGACTGCTAGGTCATAGGCATCGCCACGGTACCGGATGTATAATAATATGCATTAGCTATTCCTGGTGCTCAATTTACTGGCATTTAGAGGAACATCCTGGGTTAAGTTAAGTAGGTAAACCATCTTCTAGTGATATAATAAGCATATCATCGCTATAAACAGGGGAGTTCTACATACTACATACCACCACTGTGGCCGTGGATGCCTAATGCATTTTCAACCGGCAAAAAAATGGACATTAAATGACAGCGACGAATTTCTTATAGTAGCAACAATTTTTTACGTTTTGACGAATTCAAAGCAATAACTGCAGCAGTTTATATTTTTTTCAAAATGTGGTCACAGTTCACGTCGAACAAAAATAATTAATAAAACAAAAAAACAATTCACACACAAATTACAATTATAAATTCGTAATTTCATTAACGCCATCGATTATGGATAGAGTAAGTTTTCTAGATTTCAATATCACCGCGGAAGAGTTTAAGTAATTGGAAATGAACGAAAGAAGCCAGAATCAGAACATGAACGGTCTAAGTATATCGTTACTCTTTTCAAAATAAAATTCTGAACCCACCTAGAGTCCGCGCCAGATAAGTGTGCACTTAGGTATGGCGCGACAGTCGCTTAGTACAGTGTTACCACTCAACATCTTAATATGTTGTTAAAAATTCTAGGTATAATTATTTCACTTTGCAAGTTATGTAGAAGTATAAGACATCGTTCTGGATGTATTTTTTTTATAGATGAAGATATGGAAGTTTTAATGTGGCATTTTAAAAAATACTTCAATTAGGATTCTTGGTTTTAGCACCAGGTTCCTGTTAAATTTATATCGTTCAAAAAATGCATATTTGTGGAATATAGATCACAGTTGTGGTCAGACAACCTATTTCGATAATATTTTTTAAGGAACACCGTGGAGCGCTATGCTTTATATTCTTAGACTTTTTATTTTTGATTTTTAATGTCTTTGTTGATCAAACCTTTTATAAGAAGATTGATTATCTGATTATATTTTTGTAAGGTTATTTTTAATAGAGAACATATACAATACAAGCATATCAAATAAAAATGAAACAGCCGCTGTAAACAAAAAATATTTTATATTATTTTAGAATAATTGTGATCACTCAAAGGAGTAACACCAATTAATATGTCTGAATCATCACTATCTGAATCAGACTCTGTGTCACTGTCACTGTTTACAGTAATAATAAATTTGTCTAACTCATTATCTAGGAGTTGATCATTTGTGAAATACTGATCCTCTATTTTTTCCACATGTTTACAAACATTTTGCCATTCGGAGATTAATATTGACTCAAAAGCATATCTTGTTAAATCTTCGATCTCATTCGCTTTTTGACCTACGTTTTTTAAAGCAACCCTTCTTTTTACAATAGCCCATATCTTCTCAATAGGATTGAGATCGCAATGATATGGCGGTAGTCTTACCACCTCATGACCATAGCGATTTAACAAATCTTCGATTTCGTATACCGGTTTCGCTTTATTTTCTTTAATAAGCTCGTACAACTGTGGTTTGGTCCAATTTTCTTCGAAGGTGATGCCCTTTTCCATCAACCACTTTTGAAGATCAGCCTTCAAATTGCTCATGGTTGGAGCTTTGTCGATTTGCTTGCAATGATAGGGTGCATTATCCATCACTACCAAAGTATTGGGCTCCAGATTAGGAATTATTTTTTCCCTCATCCAGCGTAAGAAGTTATCCGCATTCATATCATCATGGTAGTCGGATGACTTGGATTTTGATTTGAAAATCAGTAAACCATTATTAACAAAGCCGTTTTTTCCTCCCGCATGAGCTATAATCCATCTAGCACCCACACTATCCGATGCTAATATCCCATCTTGATCAGGGCCCTGCCAACATTTTTGAAAATGGTATGACGCATGTATGTATGTCTCATCCAAGTAAATTACAGGACGATTTTCTGTCGATCTGTTTTTGCGTAATCGCATGAGATATTTTGCTCGCCATGCTGATATGTCAGGACGCTCCATCAAAACTTTTCGTTTTGACTGGCACTTTTGGAATTTAAATCCTAAAGTTTTTAAGATACGTCGCAAGGACGTGCGACTATATTTGAAATCAATGTCGTTCTTTAATTCAAGCCACAACTTGTTGATTGTAGGCACTTCTTTCTTAACGACATAAAACTCATTTATTTTATGCCGAATTGCACAATAATCAAAATCGTCCATATCGATTTGCTTTTTTCGATTTCTACTTTTTCCTGGAGTCACAATTTTTTGAGAAGAAGATGCTGCTTCATTACCTTCATTCGTTATCTTGGTGACTGTCCTTTGAGAGACACCTACAATAAAAAACCAAAGCATTACTGTCAAGTCGATGCAATTCTTAACTAATTTATATATATATTAAAACCCAAACTAAAATAATATAGATAATTATTTAATTACTTCTACTTTATTAAAAATGTTGCATGGCAACACAAATCATACCCGTTAAAAAGGCCACGCGTGCTCTAACTTGTTGAAACGGAACGATAGGTCCATCATTATCCCTCTCTTCTTCACAAGAACGTTTCACCTTCAAAACCATATCCCTAGCTGCGCTTTTCAAGACTTTTGGCATATTAAACAATCGTGATTACCAAAAAATATATATAAAACTAACAACTCGCTACAACCACACCGACCAGTACAAAACTACAAATGGCGGCCTGTCAAAATAGTTTCCATCTGTCACCGCGCGCACAGTTAAGTGGCGAGCACTCTATAAATATTTGACAATGGTGACAGATCAACTTTTGTCTAGAAAAGTACTTCTTCTGATTTTAAAATACTATCGACTATCAGCTGTCACTTTTTGGTTGCTCAATCAATCTATGACGGAACAAAACTGTAACGTTTGACAGTTATATTAATTTGTATGGCCGACATTACACGCTCAATCTGGATCGAGATCCGTGATCGCGGTAGATTGGTATAAACTGATTTGGATTGTTGTCACATTACACAGTCAATCCAGATCACGTCAGTCCACTGTTCGCAATGATCACATGAAGACGTGTGCTCAGAGGATTCAGATTGCCAAAAAATAAGAAAATATGAAGATTGTGTGTTCATAATCGCGAAAGCCTCCGTAGCGTAGCGTTATTTGACTCACTTTAAATCTAGGAGGTTGTGGATTCGATTTCCACGCCGGGCAGTAAATATTTGTGTAAATTCTAAGATATCCTTCCGGGTCTGGTACATTGAGGGACTACCCTCCGTGCCTCGGAAAGCACATTAAGCCGTTGGCCGATTTTTATAAAATCATCTATAATAATCGTATATCAACACATAGTACAACATAATACTGCGGTCATCAACCCGCCTGCCAAGCGTGGTGACTATGGCGAATACCCTCCCCGGGAGGTGGCCCATGTTCAGCAGTGGACGTTATACGGGCTGATGATGACGAATTGCAAAATGGATCTGAACAAAAAAAGCATGTCGTGTAGTAATTAATTTTAATATTTTTTTTTTATTCTCTTATTACTACTAGTAATTTTAATAGTATCTTTCGAATAATATGTTGCACATTAGATGCTCAATCTGGATTGCGATAAACGGATCGAGATCATGGATTTCAAAATATTTGATAATTTGCGATCCGATGTCGCGATCCGTCAATCACGCACATTAAACAGTCAATCTGGATTGAGATCATTGATCTCGATCCAGATTGAGCGTGTAATGTCGGCCTATGGGAAAATAAAATAAGACTTTTTTTTTAAATATGCTCAGCTGTCAGTTGCGTTTTGTTATACCATTTTTACCAAATGAACCGCTGACTTATATTTTGACAGAGTTTTTTTGTTTTTCCATGTCAGTTGCGTTTTGTTATACCACGTTTTATGTCACGTCACACAGGAACGACGGGAACGGCATAAAAATATCCTATGTCCTTCTCCCAGTTCTTAGCTACCTCCCTACCAATTTTCAGCCAAATCGGTTCAGCCGTTCTTGAGTTATAAATAGTGTAACTAACACGACTTTCTTTTATATTATATAGATTACCGCTTATGGCTAGCTTAAATAGCCTTGTACCCCTCGATATATACTAACTAATATCCAGATAGTTGTTTGCGCTGTACTTATTACATGAAGCTGAAAAGTTTGTTTGTTGGCTGGAACGCTATTCTCAGGAACCAATATCCGATTTGAAAATTCTTCAGTGTTAGATAGCCCATTTATCGAGGAATGCTTTAGGCAATGTCTAGGGGCGTCGGACTTGTGATCTTTGGTCGCCGGTTCGATCCCCACTTATTGCACTACCGACGTTAACCCTCTCTTAACTCTTAACACAAGCAATTTAGCTTAGCACGAGGGGTTAACAAGAATACTAGTGGATTACAAAACTCTGCTGGTGATATAGTAATAATATATAAAAAGGAAAAGGTTGTATTTTTGTATATTTGTTTCGAATAAACTCAAAAACTACTGAACGGATTTTGATAATTCTTTAACCATTACAATGCTACATTATCCCTGAGTAACATAGGCTGTTAAAGTCCGCCTGTGCGGATCCGGGGCGGGCCGCTAGACTTATATAAAAAAAGGGGGAACTTCTACGGAAACGAGAGTTACTTACTCGGTTGTAACCGCGTATATATATTATAAAGAGGAAAGATTTGATTGTTTGTTTGTATTGAATAGGCTCCGAAACTACTGGACCGATTTGACAGCTACACTATCCCCGGATGCAGCTATATTTAATAATGAAAATCAAACCGCGCGCGGGAAGCTAGTACAATATAAAGTTGTAATAACGTATTATTCAAAATTGAGATTAATAAAATTCGACTACCTAACTCGGACCTGCATCTTAGGTTAAGCGCCTAATGCCTTGACCAAATTTAGCCTTCGGTGAAACCATACCGATCATCGAAATTTAAATTTTTGCAAAGTTTACCATATAATAATATGGCAAACTTTTCCGGAAAGTATTCAAAAACATTTAAAAACGTATTATTCATTCAGGGTTGGACGTAATACGCGCGCTGGGAGCTCCCAGCGCGTGGGGCTCGCGCGGCTCGGAGCTGGTGGAGTCGTGGCAGCGCGCCGCGCTGGGCTCGGCGGCGGCGGCGCAGTGGCTGGCGCTGCGCCTGCAGGCCACCGCCGCCGCGGTCGTGGCCGCGGCCGCGCTGCTGGCCGTGCTGCAGCGCTCCGTGCACGCCGCGGATCCAGGTTACGTTCTATTCATGTCATGTAGTACGCTGGGGCTCGCGCGGCTCGGAGCTGGTGGAGTCGTGGCAGCGCGCCGCGCTGGGCTCGGCGGCGGCGGCGCAGTGGCTGGCGCTGCGCCTGCAGGCCACCGCCGCCGCGGTCGTGGCCGCGGCCGCGCTGCTGGCCGTGCTGCAGCGCTCCGTGCACGCCGCGGATCCAGGTTACGTTCTATTCATGTCATGTAGTACGCTGGGGCTCGCGCGGCTCGGAGCTGGTGGAGTCGTGGCAGCGCGCCGCGCTGGGCTCGGCGGCGGCGGCGCAGTGGCTGGCGCTGCGCCTGCAGGCCACCGCCGCCGCGGTCGTGGCCGCGGCCGCGCTGCTGGCCGTGCTGCAGCGCTCCGTGCACGCCGCGGATCCAGGTTACGTTCTATTCATGTCATGTAGTACGCTGGGGCTCGCGCGGCTCGGAGCTGGTGGAGTCGTGGCAGCGCGCCGCGCTGGGCTCGGCGGCGGCGGCGCAGTGGCTGGCGCTGCGCCTGCAGGCCACCGCCGCCGCGGTCGTGGCCGCGGCCGCGCTGCTGGCCGTGCTGCAGCGCTCCGTGCACGCCGCGGATCCAGGTTACGTTCTATTCATGTCATGTAGTACGCTGGGGCTCGCGCGGCTCGGAGCTGGTGGAGTCGTGGCAGCGCGCCGCGCTGGGCTCGGCGGCGGCGGCGCAGTGGCTGGCGCTGCGCCTGCAGGCCACCGCCGCCGCGGTCGTGGCCGCGGCCGCGCTGCTGGCCGTGCTGCAGCGCTCCGTGCACGCCGCGGATCCAGGTTACGTTCTATTCATGTCATGTAGTACGCTGGGGCTCGCGCGGCTCGGAGCTGGTGGAGTCGTGGCAGCGCGCCGCGCTGGGCTCGGCGGCGGCGGCGCAGTGGCTGGCGCTGCGCCTGCAGGCCACCGCCGCCGCGGTCGTGGCCGCGGCCGCGCTGCTGGCCGTGCTGCAGCGCTCCGTGCACGCCGCGGATCCAGGTTACGTTCTATTCATGTCATGTAGTACGCTGGGGCTCGCGCGGCTCGGAGCTGGTGGAGTCGTGGCAGCGCGCCGCGCTGGGCTCGGCGGCGGCGGCGCAGTGGCTGGCGCTGCGCCTGCAGGCCACCGCCGCCGCGGTCGTGGCCGCGGCCGCGCTGCTGGCCGTGCTGCAGCGCTCCGTGCACGCCGCGGATCCAGGTTACGTTCTATTCATGTCATGTAGTACGCTGGGGCTCGCGCGGCTCGGAGCTGGTGGAGTCGTGGCAGCGCGCCGCGCTGGGCTCGGCGGCGGCGGCGCAGTGGCTGGCGCTGCGCCTGCAGGCCACCGCCGCCGCGGTCGTGGCCGCGGCCGCGCTGCTGGCCGTGCTGCAGCGCTCCGTGCACGCCGCGGATCCAGGTTACGTTCTATTCATGTCATGTAGTACGCTGGGGCTCGCGCGGCTTGGAGCTGGTGGAGTCGTGGCAGCGCGCCGCGCTGGGCTCGGCGGCGGCGGCGCAGTGGCTGGCGCTGCGCCTGCAGGCCACCGCCGCCGCGGTCGTGGCCGCGGCCGCGCTGCTGGCCGTGCTGCAGCGCTCCGTGCACGCCGCGGATCCAGGTTACGTTCTATTCATGTCATGTAGTACGCTGGGGCTCGCGCGGCTCGGAGCTGGTGGAGTCGTGGCAGCGCGCCGCGCTGGGCTCGGCGGCGGCGGCGCAGTGGCTGGCGCTGCGCCTGCAGGCCACCGCCGCCGCGGTCGTGGCCGCGGCCGCGCTGCTGGCCGTGCTGCAGCGCTCCGTGCACGCCGCGGATCCAGGTTACGTTCTATTCATGTCATGTAGTACGCTGGGGCTCGCGCGGCTCGGAGCTGGTGGAGTCGTGGCAGCGCGCCGCGCTGGGCTCGGCGGCGGCGGCGCAGTGGCTGGCGCTGCGCCTGCAGGCCACCGCCGCCGCGGTCGTGGCCGCGGCCGCGCTGCTGGCCGTGCTGCAGCGCTCCGTGCACGCCGCGGATCCAGGTTACGTTCTATTCATGTCATGTAGTACGCTGGGGCTCGCGCGGCTTGGAGCTGGTGGAGTCGTGGCAGCGCGCCGCGCTGGGCTCGGCGGCGGCGGCGCAGTGGCTGGCGCTGCGCCTGCAGGCCACCGCCGCCGCGGTCGTGGCCGCGGCCGCGCTGCTGGCCGTGCTGCAGCGCTCCGTGCACGCCGCGGATCCAGGTTACGTTCTATTCATGTCATGTAGTACGCTGGGGCTCGCGCGGCTCGGAGCTGGTGGAGTCGTGGCAGCGCGCCGCGCTGGGCTCGGCGGCGGCGGCGCAGTGGCTGGCGCTGCGCCTGCAGGCCACCGCCGCCGCGGTCGTGGCCGCGGCCGCGCTGCTGGCCGTGCTGCAGCGCTCCGTGCACGCCGCGGATCCAGGTTACGTTCTATTCATGTCATGTAGTACGCTGGGGCTCGCGCGGCTCGGAGCTGGTGGAGTCGTGGCAGCGCGCCGCGCTGGGCTCGGCGGCGGCGGCGCAGTGGCTGGCGCTGCGCCTGCAGGCCACCGCCGCCGCGGTCGTGGCCGCGGCCGCGCTGCTGGCCGTGCTGCAGCGCTCCGTGCACGCCGCGGATCCAGGTTACGTTCTATTCATGTCATGTAGTACGCTGGGGCTCGCGCGGCTTGGAGCTGGTGGAGTCGTGGCAGCGCGCCGCGCTGGGCTCGGCGGCGGCGGCGCAGTGGCTGGCGCTGCGCCTGCAGGCCACCGCCGCCGCGGTCGTGGCCGCGGCCGCGCTGCTGGCCGTGCTGCAGCGCTCCGTGCACGCCGCGGATCCAGGTTACGTTCTATTCATGTCATGTAGTACGCTGGGGCTCGCGCGGCTCGGAGCTGGTGGAGTCGTGGCAGCGCGCCGCGCTGGGCTCGGCGGCGGCGGCGCAGTGGCTGGCGCTGCGCCTGCAGGCCACCGCCGCCGCGGTCGTGGCCGCGGCCGCGCTGCTGGCCGTGCTGCAGCGCTCCGTGCACGCCGCGGATCCAGGTTACGTTCTATTCATGTCATGTAGTACGCTGGGGCTCGCGCGGCTCGGAGCTGGTGGAGTCGTGGCAGCGCGCCGCGCTGGGCTCGGCGGCGGCGGCGCAGTGGCTGGCGCTGCGCCTGCAGGCCACCGCCGCCGCGGTCGTGGCCGCGGCCGCGCTGCTGGCCGTGCTGCAGCGCTCCGTGCACGCCGCGGATCCAGGTTACGTTCTATTCATGTCATGTAGTACGCTGGGGCTCGCGCGGCTTGGAGCTGGTGGAGTCGTGGCAGCGCGCCGCGCTGGGCTCGGCGGCGGCGGCGCAGTGGCTGGCGCTGCGCCTGCAGGCCACCGCCGCCGCGGTCGTGGCCGCGGCCGCGCTGCTGGCCGTGCTGCAGCGCTCCGTGCACGCCGCGGATCCAGGTTACGTTCTATTCATGTCATGTAGTACGCTGGGGCTCGCGCGGCTCGGAGCTGGTGGAGTCGTGGCAGCGCGCCGCGCTGGGCTCGGCGGCGGCGGCGCAGTGGCTGGCGCTGCGCCTGCAGGCCACCGCCGCCGCGGTCGTGGCCGCGGCCGCGCTGCTGGCCGTGCTGCAGCGCTCCGTGCACGCCGCGGATCCAGGTTACGTTCTATTCATGTCATGTAGTACGCTGGGGCTCGCGCGGCTCGGAGCTGGTGGAGTCGTGGCAGCGCGCCGCGCTGGGCTCGGCGGCGGCGGCGCAGTGGCTGGCGCTGCGCCTGCAGGCCACCGCCGCCGCGGTCGTGGCCGCGGCCGCGCTGCTGGCCGTGCTGCAGCGCTCCGTGCACGCCGCGGATCCAGGTTACGTTCTATTCATGTCATGTAGTACGCTGGGGCTCGCGCGGCTCGGAGCTGGTGGAGTCGTGGCAGCGCGCCGCGCTGGGCTCGGCGGCGGCGGCGCAGTGGCTGGCGCTGCGCCTGCAGGCCACCGCCGCCGCGGTCGTGGCCGCGGCCGCGCTGCTGGCCGTGCTGCAGCGCTCCGTGCACGCCGCGGATCCAGGTTACGTTCTATTCATGTCATGTAGTACGCTGGGGCTCGCGCGGCTCGGAGCTGGTGGAGTCGTGGCAGCGCGCCGCGCTGGGCTCGGCGGCGGCGGCGCAGTGGCTGGCGCTGCGCCTGCAGGCCACCGCCGCCGCGGTCGTGGCCGCGGCCGCGCTGCTGGCCGTGCTGCAGCGCTCCGTGCACGCCGCGGATCCAGGTTACGTTCTATTCATGTCATGTAGTACGCTGGGGCTCGCGCGGCTCGGAGCTGGTGGAGTCGTGGCAGCGCGCCGCGCTGGGCTCGGCGGCGGCGGCGCAGTGGCTGGCGCTGCGCCTGCAGGCCACCGCCGCCGCGGTCGTGGCCGCGGCCGCGCTGCTGGCCGTGCTGCAGCGCTCCGTGCACGCCGCGGATCCAGGTTACGTTCTATTCATGTCATGTAGTACGCTGGGGCTCGCGCGGCTTGGAGCTGGTGGAGTCGTGGCAGCGCGCCGCGCTGGGCTCGGCGGCGGCGGCGCAGTGGCTGGCGCTGCGCCTGCAGGCCACCGCCGCCGCGGTCGTGGCCGCGGCCGCGCTGCTGGCCGTGCTGCAGCGCTCCGTGCACGCCGCGGATCCAGGTTACGTTCTATTCATGTCATGTAGTACGCTGGGGCTCGCGCGGCTCGGAGCTGGTGGAGTCGTGGCAGCGCGCCGCGCTGGGCTCGGCGGCGGCGGCGCAGTGGCTGGCGCTGCGCCTGCAGGCCACCGCCGCCGCGGTCGTGGCCGCGGCCGCGCTGCTGGCCGTGCTGCAGCGCTCCGTGCACGCCGCGGATCCAGGTTACGTTCTATTCATGTCATGTAGTACGCTGGGGCTCGCGCGGCTCGGAGCTGGTGGAGTCGTGGCAGCGCGCCGCGCTGGGCTCGGCGGCGGCGGCGCAGTGGCTGGCGCTGCGCCTGCAGGCCACCGCCGCCGCGGTCGTGGCCGCGGCCGCGCTGCTGGCCGTGCTGCAGCGCTCCGTGCACGCCGCGGATCCAGGTTACGTTCTATTCATGTCATGTAGTACGCTGGGGCTCGCGCGGCTTGGAGCTGGTGGAGTCGTGGCAGCGCGCCGCGCTGGGCTCGGCGGCGGCGGCGCAGTGGCTGGCGCTGCGCCTGCAGGCCACCGCCGCCGCGGTCGTGGCCGCGGCCGCGCTGCTGGCCGTGCTGCAGCGCTCCGTGCACGCCGCGGATCCAGGTTACGTTCTATTCATGTCATGTAGTACGCTGGGGCTCGCGCGGCTCGGAGCTGGTGGAGTCGTGGCAGCGCGCCGCGCTGGGCTCGGCGGCGGCGGCGCAGTGGCTGGCGCTGCGCCTGCAGGCCACCGCCGCCGCGGTCGTGGCCGCGGCCGCGCTGCTGGCCGTGCTGCAGCGCTCCGTGCACGCCGCGGATCCAGGTTACGTTCTATTCATGTCATGTAGTACGCTGGGGCTCGCGCGGCTCGGAGCTGGTGGAGTCGTGGCAGCGCGCCGCGCTGGGCTCGGCGGCGGCGGCGCAGTGGCTGGCGCTGCGCCTGCAGGCCACCGCCGCCGCGGTCGTGGCCGCGGCCGCGCTGCTGGCCGTGCTGCAGCGCTCCGTGCACGCCGCGGATCCAGGTTACGTTCTATTCATGTCATGTAGTACGCTGGGGCTCGCGCGGCTTGGAGCTGGTGGAGTCGTGGCAGCGCGCCGCGCTGGGCTCGGCGGCGGCGGCGCAGTGGCTGGCGCTGCGCCTGCAGGCCACCGCCGCCGCGGTCGTGGCCGCGGCCGCGCTGCTGGCCGTGCTGCAGCGCTCCGTGCACGCCGCGGATCCAGGTTACGTTCTATTCATGTCATGTAGTACGCTGGGGCTCGCGCGGCTCGGAGCTGGTGGAGTCGTGGCAGCGCGCCGCGCTGGGCTCGGCGGCGGCGGCGCAGTGGCTGGCGCTGCGCCTGCAGGCCACCGCCGCCGCGGTCGTGGCCGCGGCCGCGCTGCTGGCCGTGCTGCAGCGCTCCGTGCACGCCGCGGATCCAGGTTACGTTCTATTCATGTCATGTAGTACGCTGGGGCTCGCGCGGCTCGGAGCTGGTGGAGTCGTGGCAGCGCGCCGCGCTGGGCTCGGCGGCGGCGGCGCAGTGGCTGGCGCTGCGCCTGCAGGCCACCGCCGCCGCGGTCGTGGCCGCGGCCGCGCTGCTGGCCGTGCTGCAGCGCTCCGTGCACGCCGCGGATCCAGGTTACGTTCTATTCATGTCATGTAGTACGCTGGGGCTCGCGCGGCTTGGAGCTGGTGGAGTCGTGGCAGCGCGCCGCGCTGGGCTCGGCGGCGGCGGCGCAGTGGCTGGCGCTGCGCCTGCAGGCCACCGCCGCCGCGGTCGTGGCCGCGGCCGCGCTGCTGGCCGTGCTGCAGCGCTCCGTGCACGCCGCGGATCCAGGTTACGTTCTATTCATGTCATGTAGTACGCTGGGGCTCGCGCGGCTCGGAGCTGGTGGAGTCGTGGCAGCGCGCCGCGCTGGGCTCGGCGGCGGCGGCGCAGTGGCTGGCGCTGCGCCTGCAGGCCACCGCCGCCGCGGTCGTGGCCGCGGCCGCGCTGCTGGCCGTGCTGCAGCGCTCCGTGCACGCCGCGGATCCATGTTACGTTCTATTCATGTCATGTAGTACGCTGGGGCTCGCGCGGCTCGGAGCTGGTGGAGTCGTGGCAGCGCGCCGCGCTGGGCTCGGCGGCGGCGGCGCAGTGGCTGGCGCTGCGCCTGCAGGCCACCGCCGCCGCGGTCGTGGCCGCGGCCGCGCTGCTGGCCGTGCTGCAGCGCTCCGTGCACGCCGCGGATCCAGGTTACGTTCTATTCATGTCATGTAGTACGCTGGGGCTCGCGCGGCTCGGAGCTGGTGGAGTCGTGGCAGCGCGCCGCGCTGGGCTCGGCGGCGGCGGCGCAGTGGCTGGCGCTGCGCCTGCAGGCCACCGCCGCCGCGGTCGTGGCCGCGGCCGCGCTGCTGGCCGTGCTGCAGCGCTCCGTGCACGCCGCGGATCCAGGTTACGTTCTATTCATGTCATGTAGTACGCTGGGGCTCGCGCGGCTCGGAGCTGGTGGAGTCGTGGCAGCGCGCCGCGCTGGGCTCGGCGGCGGCGGCGCAGTGGCTGGCGCTGCGCCTGCAGGCCACCGCCGCCGCGGTCGTGGCCGCGGCCGCGCTGCTGGCCGTGCTGCAGCGCTCCGTGCACGCCGCGGATCCAGGTTACGTTCTATTCATGTCATGTAGTACGCTGGGGCTCGCGCGGCTCGGAGCTGGTGGAGTCGTGGCAGCGCGCCGCGCTGGGCTCGGCGGCGGCGGCGCAGTGGCTGGCGCTGCGCCTGCAGGCCACCGCCGCCGCGGTCGTGGCCGCGGCCGCGCTGCTGGCCGTGCTGCAGCGCTCCGTGCACGCCGCGGATCCAGGTTACGTTCTATTCATGTCATGTAGTACGCTGGGGCTCGCGCGGCTCGGAGCTGGTGGAGTCGTGGCAGCGCGCCGCGCTGGGCTCGGCGGCGGCGGCGCAGTGGCTGGCGCTGCGCCTGCAGGCCACCGCCGCCGCGGTCGTGGCCGCGGCCGCGCTGCTGGCCGTGCTGCAGCGCTCCGTGCACGCCGCGGATCCAGGTTACGTTCTATTCGTCATTCATTTCATCATCATCATCAACCCGTATAACTTAGTTTGCTAAGAACCTTCCGATGCCCTCGTAGACCCGAAGTCCGAGAGGCCCGCGAACTGTAAAGTAGAGCGACACTTACACAAAACTCCCCTAAAGAAACTAAAAGCCATAATCCCTCAATCTCCCCGTCAGCGACCGCCCTGAGCCGAGGTCCAAGTCCCACAGGGGACGCCCTCTTGCGCAGGTTGCTTAGATTTTAGTGTTTAAACCATTTATTTAGGCTGGAGCTCTGCTCGCCTTTATGCCCGGTGAAGTAGCAAAAGCCGCAGGGCTTATTACATATGTCCGTCCGAAAAAAAAAAACAAGTAAACTTTGCTGCCCATTCCCTGGTATACTATTGATTTATGATGTTATAACAACCGGGACCAACGGCTTGAACGTGCTTCCCGAGGCACGGAGGGTAGTCGCTCCACCATCCAGACCCGGAAAGAAATCTTTGAATTTACACAAAGATTTCTTATCCGGCGTGGAGATCAAACCAACGACCTTCGAGATTTAAAGCAAGCCAGATACCGCTACGTCACATAGGTCTAAATGTAATTAATTTACATAAATTTAAATATGTAAAATGTAAGGTGATTAAGCTACATCGATCAA
Source organism: Nycteola revayana (assembly GCA_947037095.2). NCBI lineage: Eukaryota > Metazoa > Arthropoda > Insecta > Lepidoptera > Nolidae > Nycteola > Nycteola revayana. The sequence goes on from OX344838.1 coordinate 5,471,737, forward strand.
GTAAAAGTAATCTTAGTTATTGACAAATAGTGAGTGCCTGGCACGCGGTGGTGCTATCTTTTCATTTCTAACTTCGTGTTTTTATGGATCTTGTATTGTATTGTGTACCTATATTAATATATATATATATATATATATATATATATATAAATAATTAAACTATCCTAATCCCTATACATGATACTATCTTCTGTTAATGGAAGGGCGTATATTTCGGAAGAAACTTACATTTAAATAAAATCATGTTTCTAATTGACAGGTCTGATCGGTCTCGCGATATCGTATGCACTATCTATGACGTCCATGTTGAGCAATGTATTGAACGCGTTCACCGAGACCGAGCGAGAGATGATAGCTGTCGAACGAGTAGGAGATTATATCACTAAGGTAATGGTTATTCTTGTTGTACTGTGTACACATAAGCAAACAGAAACACAGGTTCCCTGACTATCTTCTCACTTGTCTAATTTCCTTCCTTAGACCGGACGGATTATCATTGATATTATTTGTATTGATATAAACCAAGGATTCATGCATGTTTATTGCAATCATGCAACAAAGACTGAAAGTATTAGGGGCCTATTTAATAAACGTGAAATTCTTATAATTTACATACTTTGAAAATTTTTCACCTGCGAACAATGTCACGCTTTAAAGCAAAAAAACTATCTATAATTACCACATTTATATTTTTTACTCACTCATAATTAAGAAATTTTAACATTTAAAGCACTCTTACATTGGCATTTGGCAATATTACCGCTGATTGCGGTTACTATTAATTGAAGGGGAAGATTTTAATTAAGTTGTATATTTCAGGTTGAATGTGAAAAAGTTGACGGTGACTCTCCACCCTATGGTTGGCCATCACAAGGTGTTATTGATTTTAATGATGTCTCACTCAAATACAGGTGAATATTAATAGTATATTTGTATTTAATTTTGTACAAAGAAATTTACATGGTGGACTTATTGTCGGGGCATTTTGTTGTTTTGTCTGCTAGTAGCAGAGCAGAGCTCTTCTCAGCTCTGTGTTGCTAAGTTAATTAAAATTCGATTGAAAACACACAATGTAAAAAAACAAGTCTCGAAACTCGGTATCTACTTTAAGTTCAGTATCGTAAAAGTTGTGAGAACCATGTACTTACGAATTAGTCGAATAATACATAAATAAATGCAACTACAACTACCCTTTATAATACAATGCTATACTTAATAATATACAATATTATACTGTGACTGTCATTTGTCAAATGAAATGCAAGCGTGCCTTTTTTCTTAAATGAGAAACGATTCTTTGTCATCCTCATTCCAAGAGGTAGCGAATTCCATAGAATTATAGAAAAATTTAATAAAATTAGAACGGAATCATAAACTATTCCAGAATAAGACAAAACACACAGTAAAATCTAACTAACAAAATTGGACTTATATCTCAAAAAAAAGTAAATCAACATGCAATGAACACAAACAAACCCACTCTCTTTGATCCTAATAGGTTTTATTTTTTTATACAAAAATAACTATCGTATTAGTTTTACCGTTGGCTTCGTAATTAATCTAAAATAAATGATAACTTGACTTGCCAATTTATAAGTGCAACAATTTTTTTTCTGTTCTGATCTTCAATTCATCCATATGGCTATATACTTAAAATTTACGCCCTGTGTAGATACTAGATAGACATTGTTATGCAAACATGTTCGTAACTGTTTGCAACTTTATCATATACTAGCTTTCTATGCGTGGTTTTACTCGCGTAGCTCCCGTTCCCATGGCGACTTAAGGCGCAACGTTAGCACATCAGGTATTTAACGGAGAAATCGTCGGAAAGTGGCATTTCTTAGCTGCTATATTTAAAGATTAATTATATTCAATGCAAACAATCAAATCTTTCCTCTTTATAATATTATTGTATTTGTATAACTACAAATGTTATTCCAGTGCCCGCAACAATGGTGCTCTGGCATTAAATGGCGTAACATTCACAACATACCCCGGCGAGAAGTTAGGCGTGGTCGGTCGCACGGGCGCTGGTAAGAGTTCCCTACTGCAAGCTCTCCTGCGCCTGGCGCCGCTCAGTAACGGGAAACTGCTTATCGATGGAGTGGATATAACGAGACTGCACTTACATGCGCTAAGGTAAAGTATATACATATAAAAAGTTACAATTATTACACGTTTTGCAACTTAAATGGTAAATGGCGTTCACAAGATGAAGTGAACTACAAATCTTACTACGGCGCGGGTGGTTTTCTTATTAAATCATTTCTGTTTTTCCTCGTTGTATATTGATGCTGACTCCTCAAATTATAAAATGTAGTTTCTGTTGTTAGTACGTAAGTAAAGTTGTGATCTAACTGTAACCACCGCTCCCCTGCCCCAAACATTGTCTTGCTCAGCGCCTAAACATTTATGGCAATAGACGAATAATTCGCGCTTGTTATGCTTCATTTGCAGCATTAACACATTTAAGAACATTATTTTTATTTACTTAAATTATGAACAATATTTCATATTTTATTATAGGGAGCGTTCAAGTATTACGTAACGCAATTTTTGAAGATTTTGGAAACAATATGTAATACTTAACCTTAAGTATGTAGTGCCTCACTGTCGTGGTCTCTATTGCTATGATAATCAATCAATCATTAAAGTGCTAATGCCCAAGTATACTCATAATCTCAATTGTTGTTTTTGCATATAGAAATTAGTCTGTGTGCTTGTGCTTTTTGTTCGTAAGTTGTATCTTTATAAAGTTCAAAAGCGACACATGAATTTATTGCCACATTTAAATGTGCTATATAGAAAAACGAAATAGTTTGCTTTTTGGAAATCCATATTTATTACTCAGTTACTACCTGCTTGCTGAGTTTATTTTGCCGAATCCTGTCAGTTGGGGCGTATTGGGTCCGGTGGTAGCATTAAAGCGCTTTCGTCGATATATACTCATGGTCCGATCAAATAATGATAACTGTTCTAACACAACATTTACAGAACAAGCTATTAGACACAATTTAGTGTAATAAAGTTAAGACTTTTATTTCAAATCTTAATTCAAATGCCTACTCAATTCAAAATGTTATCAAATTATAGATACATTAATACTCAATTATTGTTTTGTGCCTGTAATAGATTTACGTAAATGAAATCATTTTTGTTTATTTTACGTTTTTAGGTCCCGTATAGGCGTTATACCGCAAGAGCCATTCATATTCACTGGCAGTATCCGCGACAACTTGGACCCTCTCCGTCAGTACTTGGACGCGGAGGTGTGGCGTGCGCTAGAAGCGTGCGGAGCACGTGACTTAGTGACGTCACGAGGCGGATTGCACGCGCAAGCTGACGTCACGCAGCTGGCGAGGGGACACGCGCAGTTGTTGTGTGTTGTGAGGGCATTGCTACATCGGCCTAAGGTAAGGCGGTAATACATTCCACCTGCTTCCGAGACTACGTAATGCAGACACTTCTGAGTCCGATCTCGCACCGGCTGTACCGGCAAAAACCAAATTTTGAGAGTAAAAGAATAGAAATAACCTGTGTTTTCAAACACAATATCAAAAGACCGTATAATGTCCACTACTGAACATGGGCCCCGTATAAAATGTCGATGATAGCCAATCTTAAAAATTGGCCGAAATCGGTCGGGAGGAGCATAAACTACCAACTTATTGGCCCCAACCACTGCGATATTTTGAGCTTAATCGCGATTTACTTCGTGCGTCAAGCGATACAAACGCTGTATCGATGCAAACCACGACTATTTCTGATGACATCGGGAGAACGAATTGTGAATATCAAAGGGTGCTGAGGAATGTACCGGGTCGTGTTTGCGTTGTAACTGAAGTGTCACTTTATATACCCAATAGCTTCAAGCGCGTGATATTACCCGCGTACCTTCCAACGTAGCTTTCTAATGGTGCATAGTATTTTGGAATCGGACCAGTAGTTCCTGAGATTTGCGCGTTCAAGCAAACAAACAAACTGGTCAGCTTTATATATTAGTATTGTATATAGTAATACATATAATAATATACCTACTATCGTTTTTATTTCAGATTCTATTAGTCGACGAAGCGACTGCGAATCTCGACAGTGAAGCCGAGCGACTGATCCTAGACGCGATCAGGTGTTCGTTCGGTGGCTCGACAGTACTGTTGCTGGCGCACCGCCTGACGGGCGTGCTCGAATGTTCGCGGGTACTTGTCATTGGCAACGGGAAAGTTCTAGAATTATTACCGCCAGATGACGCGCTAGCTGATCATGATTCACACTTGTATAGTTTAGTGTTTGGATCGTAAAGCTTTATTGGAATACACCGAACCATTCCTAAAAGAAATTGACTATAATATCAGCTCGCACTCTTAATTGGCCATTGTGGAATATACGGTTGGTGAAATTTGAATGTGAGCCTCTATTTATCGCTTCTCAGAAAGAAGGGGGGCGAAATGCAGATTTTCGGTCCAATACATAAGGGGAAAAATTATTGAGATTTATTTAAATTTACTTGTCTATTTTTTCATGGAATCCGGAATACTACGACATTATGCTAGGTTATTGTTATTTTGAGAATAATGATATTACATATACCAAAATAAGTATTGGCTATGCTAAAATATTAAAAGCGCGACTAACTATGTAAGCTATGTTCTTGAAATTGATATGAACTCTTGTCGTTGAATCGTAGCTTAACCTTAATTTTAGATTATTTTTATACTATAAATTATGTGATGATAATTATAATAATCATTAAAATATATTAATTTTATCATCACGATTCCAAAGCTATGCTATGACTTATGAACAGACATTACCTTAACTTTAATTAGTTTTAGTTGTTGTGAATGACTAGTCACTGAAAGTCTTATCTTTTAGTGTTTTAATAGAAATATCTTACTACTTTTTTTTACTAATAAATAAAAAAATTATGTGTATTTAAAACTTTGAATCGATATAATTTGAAAACGTCTTAATGTATTTTTATTATATACTGGGTGTCTCGTGAAAGTGTAGTTATATTGCGTTGTGCCCAGGATATTTAACAACCTTTCCAAATAAACCATTAAATTTATCCACACTTTCATGAGACAACCTGTATAACATCATCAGCCCGCACAACTGGCCTGCTCCACTGCTGAACAACGGTCAACTACCGAAGGAGGGTTATGCCATAGTCAACACGCTTGGCAAGCGGGTTGGTGACCGCAGTATTATGTTGTTACGCAAAGGGGAATGCTGCTGCCCACTCCTATATACCATTATCAACACTTAATCAATACATGATAGTGAGTTTTTCAGAATTGCGTTGTAAATAATAATCATATATGTTATATTGTGTGTAATAAATACGAATTGGAATGAAGTAAATAATTTAATTATGAAATCCATGTACATATAACAGGCGGCTTATTTAAGGATTTACCCTAGCAAGTCACCAGTGGCTTTGTTGTGAGTTTACTTCTGCTGACAAAAATGATGGTAGTTTCTAGACTTTGTTTAACTGGTACGCTTGACGCTTAGTGTATTTGATGAAAACAAATGTTTTTCTTGACGAGGCTAGAGTATCAAGTGAATAACTTAAGCGTGTCTTATATGTATGTACTAAGTGCTAATTGACATACTTTAAGAGACTGATTGAGGATAAAAAAATGGACTTTGGGCGAAAAAATAAACTAATTCGTAAATTGCATTTGATGACGTGGCATAAAAAGCAATATATTAGTGATAATATTTGTGAGAGTATTTTTATAACGTTAATTAGTAGTGTAAATGTAATTCTTTAAGTTCTGTAACCAAATTGTAATAGATGTTAGTCAATTTTGATTGTTATATATTATTCGTGAGAACTTAATTCATGTTCATTTATTATCTATCATATTGTTTCTTCAACTTTTTGCTACTCGCCATTTAAGCGTGGTTAGTGATTCTTATTAGTTTAAAAAAATGCACATTTCTTCACTATAGGTATCTATTTATCGAGTTTCAGCAGGTAATCATTACAACCAGTGTACCATATAACTATATAAACTAGCGCGATTCTAATTCATGAATATAGGGCTAAGGCATACAATAAGGCTTCCAACAAAATATGAAGTCTGTTGGTTACTGATAATTTTAAAACGTTTGTGATATTATTATCAATTGACAGTTTATAAGAGTAAGACAAAGATTGTTCATAAATAAAACTATTCTTATGATATTAATGTCTTTGTTTTTAACCTCATTTTATATTGCAAATATAACATTCATAATGCATAACAGTTACATATTCCGTTGTTCTGGTCTTTTATAAGGGTAGTCAATAAAGTCGAAGACATCTTGTTCAGACTGGATTTGTACAGGTTCTCCTGGTACACCTGAAAGAAAAAATAAGACGAATTTACTTCAATATCTAAATACTGAAACATGGGCATGGTCATGAAACACTATTGAACCGGAGAATGCTGTTCTCATATTAATTTTCGTTTTTAAGTACCTAGTAAAATGTCCTTTAAATGGTTTCCAATTAAATGTAGCCTAACAGAGTACTACACTACACCCGCATAGAGCGCCATGTAACGTAAACGAAGTATATCTTATTTTTGTCGTTTGCGGTGTATGAAAAGTGGCGAAACGATAATCAACTGGCTCGCTAGCTGGCAGTGTGGTTTGCACTTAGCTTCCACTCTGTTGAGAATGTCTCTTTGTATGGGGGAAATAATTGTTGAAATAGGTATCGAATTTAAATCTTAATATTACAATGACTAACCAGTGACACCTATATGCCTAAGGCAATATTCGTTTAGCGTAAAGCCAGATTCCAGCGCGTGTGTTCGCATAGTCTTGTTGAATACATCACTGCCAGTGAAGTAAAGCACGCCGCAGTAATACTGTTCATACGGAAGAAGTCTAATGTCGAGCCGACGAGCTGGCAGAGCATCCGTGAGTCTGCAAACACCCTAAAAACATAATAATCATATTAGCAACATACCCCAAACATTGAACCAAATCTTTTACAATACAAAAATATTATGATATGATATTGTGTTTGTCTGTGTATTTGTATTTAAACAACAAATAGTAGGAGAAAATTGCTGAAATAATAACATTAAAGGATAGGATATATAAGGCATATTTAACAGACAAAGATTTATGTAGAAGTTTACTTTGGCAGTTCTGGTTGGTTAGTTCTTTATTAAAAAAATCAAGATAATAGGTATTGTGGAAAAACGCATTAGTAAACAAAGTTTTGCGAATTGAATGTAATAAATAGATTTAGAGTAGGAATATAGGTATAATATTCAAAAAGTCTTGGAAATGTACTTGCCATAAATTTAGTGTCTCCAATAGATATTGTATCAGTGATAACTCCATTGCTTAAAGCATCAACTATTTTACGTAACAATCCTCCTTTCTTCTTTGGTTTATCAACTTGATATGAAGGGTGAGTCACCAACACATCTATATCACCACATTCTGCTTTCCCTCTCCTGCAATTATGTTACACACATGTGTAGTCATACAAAGGAAAATTACATATGGATTTGAATATCTAATAACTAAAAAATCTTAGATATTAAATCATTAATAATAATAAACTTATATGCTATAAACCATCAAAGGGAAATTGTTGAACATGTGAGGGTTATACAATATGCAATTGCAATCCTTTTAGATACATGCTAAATCTAGATTTACATAAGTGGCTGTTAGTCTAAGTAGAATAATGAAAAATGCAGGCTTAACTTTTAAAAGAATATAGTTTTAAAGTTAACTATTAAAATAAGTTTGAATCCTATTTTATTGATCTGCCAATTAGGATTCCATGCTTTCTCATTACTTTATAAAAGATAATAAAAAGATTCAATAAGATAAATAAATATTTATACCTAAAATTCAGGTTTATTTGATTTATTATATTGTTATGAAGTCACTATATTACTTGGACATTGTATTTCTATTTGGTGTATGAAATTTGCACACCTGTAGCTGCCACAAATGGTAGCAATAAAATGTTTGTCTATCTCATCAAGCAACACTTTTAGTTTAACTTCAATTTGTGATACTTCTGATCTTGGGATCTTCTTTTCAAAATCATCAAAATACCTGAAAATGGATTACACATTTAATGGTAATTTTATTATCTCAAACTTAGTTTTGATATAGAACAGTAACAGTTGAGAAACTTACGTTAACCCAATGATTTGATGGTGGTTTAATTTGTCTCTGTTTTTGTTTAAATCATCAATTGTTTTTATACCATTTCTAAAAAGCTCTGAAGCTTTAACAGGACCTATGCCTGATACTCTTGTCAGCAAACTGATAGCTCTTGCCTCTTCATTCCCATGAATATTGTCTAGTTTTTTTAATTTTCCAGTTTCAATAAATTCATCAATTTTTTTGGCAATTTTTTCTCCAATACCTTTTAGTGCTTTTGCTTCGTCTCCTGACTTAACCCTTTTATCGAGTGCCGCCAATACGCCCGCCGCTTTCTTGTACGCATTGTATTTGTGTATGTTGCGACTAACATTTTTCTCATAATCTGCCAGTTCCAGTAGGAAATCACAAAAATCTGTATTTGCATTTGTATCAGTCATGTCTCTCTAGTCTATAAGGCCTAGGGTATCCGTCAGTGTATGAAAATGTTATAATATATACCTAATTACCTACTTACCTATTTTTAGTAGATAATAAATTTGTAATTATCTTTTTAAATATTTTTTTACGTGTTATTATTATAATAAATAATAGGATATTGCTTAGAATGCAACACCGGTATGAACGTAAACTTATATAAATACCTCTATGTAATTGTTTTGTGTGAATGACAACTATAAACGATTTTTATTTTGTTGCTTTATCATTTGTAAGTTTAATTTATAAATTTTTATTTTGAGATTACACCTCATTCATTTGAAATCAATAATCATTTGACAATTATTATTGACATTTACTGTGCTTCCAATTCTATTGCCTTAAAAATTACCCCCTTTCGTATGTTTATTCGGTACTTTATGTACTCTACTCATAAAGTAACAAACTACAACCCCTAAATAGAGTACATGTACTATAGACACGCGTCCTTCAAAATACGAATATATTATATAAATGAATTTGAAGTCGTTTGCTTTTGTTAGGAGGTAGGTATGTACATAAAATTTAATATGATTACTCTAAGCTGCGATATTAGGCAATTATATACGAATTTCCTGGAACGTAATCATTTAGAATCCAAATTATTCATTTACTTGAAATATATTTATTTAGAAACTAAAATTATTCTTAATGTTTAATTTTAGTTTCTAAATGAATGACGAAACATTTTAAATCAAAGGAAGATCGTACGAGTATCGAAAATTTACTTCAGGATGTAATTACGTTTACATACAAAATTCAAAATATTTAAGAAGCTGGGACCAAAAGTTACAAAAACCATTGAAATTATGCTATATCTGGCTACATTTTTTGCGCTGGATCTTGTGTGAGCTGAAAGTGATAAGTTTCAAAAGTGGCAGTGACATTAATGAGAGATGTGTCCCTCACTCATGAGGTGCCTCATTTGAGGTACTCGTGATCGCAAATTGAAAGAGTTACTCGAATTTCAACATTATACCACCTCACTACTCATTCACGCGTCAAAAATTCATGAGTGAAAGAAAATTATGTGAGTGAGGAGGGAGACGTAAAAATCAGAATCGTGAGTACTTATGAGTCGACGCAACCGTCCGCCCCGCTGCCTCGGACTTCGGACTATCGGCTGAATTCGGCTGAGTTCGGCACGGGCTCGGCTCGGCTCGTAAGATACGCTGACATACGACTCCTCGCCTCAAATGAGGGGTACCTCGTGAGGCAAAATGAGGTACTCCCTCAACCTCATATAAAAATGATGAGTTACCCATCACTATATAATGACAATCCTATACTCCGTAAAACATAGCTTGATCCACTGAATGCCACTGATATTACTAAGCTTGATCTCTGCGACATATGTCATAGTGACATTCCTAGGGTTGTTAAGATTTAAACAAATGTCGATAGTACTTATCGACTTTTCTTACTATTATTGATGATAATGTAACATATAATTGGGTTTAATTTAATTACAAACGTAACTAAATTAAACAAATATTTTAATATAAAATACATTTATTATCTTAAAAGAGTACACCCCAAATCCATATCAGAATCAGTTTCTGAATCGCTAGAGCAATCTTGTAAATTTATTATGAATTCTTACATATGTTAATAATGTTATAATACTAAAATATGTAATAAAATTAAATGATAAATTAATTTTTAATGAAGTTTTATAGAAAAATTTCGATAGTTTATAGTCGATAGCCACGATGATTCATCGCCCTTCACTAATTAGGTCGGCATGCCCATAAAATATGACATTGGCCGGTACTGTCTGTCTGTACTAATAAATTCAAAACTTCATAGGCGTGATTTTACTGACAGCTGTCGCAGAGATCAAGCTATCTTTTACGGAGTATAGATATAGAAACTATAAAGAAAATATATAGTAATATATTATTTATAAATTTGATCTGATCGTTGGATCTCTTATTTTAGTTCTCCACTCTGTGCTTATAAATAATTTACATTATATTTTGTGGATCAGTCTTTTTCCCGCTTAAATCATTAAATATTTTTTTTACAGAATAACATTTATTGGTAAAGAAAAAGATATTTGAGGATTTCGTAGATTATATCAATTACTTGGTTCCATTAATTATTATATTATTCGGCTCTACGCTCAAGGCTTGGGTAAACAGCTCTATATTAGACTACGTATCTACGTCATTGACACCATAAATTTGTGACATTTGACATTTACTAAATGTTAAAAATGTCAGATTCTGTATTTTGGATATTTTAATTTGAGGTTGTTTTGGTTTTAGTAACGGGATTTACGTATTTTTTGTGAATATGCCTTTAAAATTTACTGGATTAAAATTATTTTTAACATACGTACCTTAATTTTTATGAAGTTGTAGAAGCGCCAGACCTTCAACCATGGATAGCGTAACAGACAAACTGTTCCAATGTTTTGGACACAGAAAGTTCAAAAGTGAACTTCAAGAACGAGCTACTCGAGCCATAGCAAGAGGTAGGATAAATGAAAGAGCCATTACCACATAAGCATTAGATATTTGTTACTGCGCAGTTAAATTGTTAGTTTCTAAATTTAGATAGATAAATAAGTGTAAACCAAAAATGTAGAGCGCGGTAAATAATATGTTAAAAATAATAGTATTATGATTAATGCAAGTTTATTTTCAGGTGTCCATGATGTTTATGTATCTATGCCCACTGGCTCAGGGAAGTCTTTATGCTTCCAATTACCTGCAATGTTGCAGGACAATAAAGTTGCTATTATATTTTCTCCACTATTGGCACTCATCAAAGATCAAATTGATCATCTTACTAAGATAAAAATAGCAGCTGAATCCATTAACTCTAAAATGACAAGTAAAGACAGGGAGAGAGTGTTGAATGATTTACGGAGTATGAAACCCAGTACCAAATTTTTGTATGTTACTCCAGAACAAGCTGCTACTGGGACATTTAAGTCTCTATTGGAACATCTAGTCAAATATAAAAAAGTTTCATATATAGTTGTAGATGAGGCTCACTGTGTCAGTGAATGGGGCCATGACTTCCGCCCTGATTATCTTAAGTTGGGTGATCTGAGAGAGCAGTATAAAAGCATACCTTGGGTGGCCCTTACAGCTACTGCCAGTGCAGATGTGGCGAAAGACATATTGTCAAATCTTAAACTACTGCTCCCTGTAGCTCAATACAAAACACCAAGTTTCAGAAGAAATTTATTTTATGATGTAGTATATCAAAACTGTATACAAGATGAAGTGGGCCACTTAGTAGAGTTTTTAAAGAAGAGTTTGAAGGATGATGAAAATGTTAAACCAGTTAGTATTTAATCCTATGATCAAAAATTGGAATTTAAATGTGTTATTCTATGCGTCAAATTTTTATTTTATCTTCTTATATTTCAGAAAGATAAAAATGCTGCTATTGTTTACTGTAGGACAAGAGACCAGACAGAAGATTTAGCTAATATGCTCAGCAAAAGAGGATTGATGTCTTCGGCTTATCATGGTGGTAAGAACAATTGTTAAGGATTTCTTTTCACAAATATGTTATTAAAATCATTTATATCTTAAGTATATTTCTTATACATATACATATACAGAATGTGACCTGCTACGATCCTTACACACTCTGCCTCGTCTTATACATATTTATTTAAAAAATGGTAATGTTTACTTGTTCTGAAAATTACTGGAATTATCAGCCTAAGAAATATAAGCCTCTATTTTACTTTAAGAAATATTGATGTTGCTTTTTTATATTATGGATTGTAATAAAATATACCTATATCACACTTAAATTAGGATAAAACATTGCCTATATAAAAAAACTTGTTATTTTATGTAACATTTATGTAACTTTAACAATAGACCCATTGTTGATTTTTATAATAATAATAATAAAATTCTTTATTGTACACACATATATATAGAATACAAATTAGGAACATAAAAAACAAATAACAAAAGTAGGTACAATGGGCGGTCTTATCGCATAAAGCGATTTCTTCCAGACAACCTTTGGGTGGATAGGAGTAACATACAGATTAGCAGCAGTAGGTGTACAACAAACATAAATTTACTTGAAAGCTATATTAACTGATACGTACAAAAGTAACAAAATGAAAAATAAAATAATAATAATACATAAGTAATGTAAATCAAAATAATTAATAAATACCTAAATAAATACATACATAAATACATACATACCTCATAAAAAGTATTGTGAGCAATTCATACATGCAAAAAGTGTTCTTTTACTAATTTTTTTAATGTAGAATGAGTTTGGGCGCTTCTAATTGTCACTGGTAAGGTGTTCCATAGACGCGCTGCTCGAACCGAAAAAGAATTGTCCAAGAAGTTAGATGAGTGGGAGGGAATTTGGGGAGGGGGAATTTGCAGATTCAAGTTTTGTGATGATCTTAGAAATCGCGAATGTGAATCAAACAGAAACCGAAATCGGCTATTAAGATATACGGGTGTGGAAGGATTAAAAAGAATATTATAGAGTAAAGAGAGAATATGGGCATTCCGACGGAGGCGAATTGGCAACCACTTGAGCTTTGTTCGAAATAAAGAAACGTGATCATATTTTCGGAGGCCAAATATGAATCTTATGTAAAGATTTTGTAGTCGATCAAGTTTATTGAGTTACTCTTCAGTAAGATCTAAATAGCTGGCGTCGGCATAGTCGAGAATTGGTAACAGGAGTGACTGTGCAAGCGCAGTTTTAGTGGTAATGGGTAGAAAGTTCTGAAGCCGTCTCAGAGAACCTGCAGCTGCGAAAAGCTTTTGACTGACACTGTCTTTACTTGAACATCCCAAGACAATTTGCTATCAAATATAAGACACAGATTCTTAACGCTGTCTCTAAAAGGTATAATAGTTCCATCAAAAGTAACTTGTGGGATCACGGACCAGTTCACTCTTGATAGCATACGTGAGCTACTAATTACTATGGCCTGAGTCTTAGAGGGGTTGATTTTAATACCAAACGCACGACTCCACTCCCCTATGCGAGCTAGATCATCGTTAATAGTCGTGACGGCTTGTAATAAGTTCGTAACTGTTGCATAGTTATAAATTTGCAGATTGTCTGCGTAATGATGGTAGGAGGAAGTAAGATTATTGGAAATAGTATTTATAAAAATAGCGAATAGCAATGGAGATAGCACACCACCCTGCGGCACGCCAGCCAGTGTATTAGACCATGTTGAGAACAAGTCTTCAATACGGATTCTTTGCCGGCGGCCTGACAGGTACGAACGAAACCAATCAATTGCCGTTGGAGATATGTTAAGAGAACTGAGAGTGCCAAGAAGGATGTCAAATTCCACTGTGTTGAAAGCATTGCTGAAGTCTAAAAGGAGAAGAACAGTGAGTTTCCCCTCCTCCATGGCACCTCTGATATCTTCCGTAATGTGGACCAGGGCTGTGACAGTGCTATGGCCAGGTCGGAAACCGGATTGCAGAGGATTGAGGAGATTACTTTTGCAAATAAAGGAATGAAGTTGAGTGTGGATAAGGCGTTCAAGGACTTTGGATAAAAATGGGAGAATGGAAATAGGACGGTAATCGGAAAAGGAAGTAGGAGATCTAGTTTTAGGTAAGGGAATTATTACTGCATCTTTCCATAACGAAGGAAAGGAACCATGGGTTATGGAAAAGTTAAGAATATGGGAAATTATGGGTAGGATTTCATCAAGGATAGGAATGACCATATTACGGCTGATATTATCACATCCAGTTGCGTTGGAAGAAATTGTCAGTATGCTCTTCTTGACATCACAGACGGAAAATTGCTTAAAAGAGAAAGAAGGATGATCGGCAGGTGGAAGAGATGAAAGATAATTCAAAGTGTGAGCCTTAGACGACGCATTGCTCGAAGATAAAGAAGTGAAGTGCAAATTAAGCGAATTAATGTCTAAAAAATTAGGAAGCTTGTCCTGAGTTCTCCCAACTCCTAAAGTTCTAAGGAATTTCCATATTTTAGCCGGGTCACCATTTTCAACGGATTTGTGAATATTTTGGCGTTGTGCGTTCCTACACATCTTATTGCAGCGGTTACGAATAGATATGTACTTATCTCGCGTGTAGTCATCATTAGGACGACATTTAAATCTAGCTTTAGCATTTGCTTTCTGAGTCATAGCTTTCTTTATGTCGTCATTCAACCACGGAGCAGGCAAGTGCTTAAAACCAACAGCTCGAATAGGGGCATGGGTGCCGTAAAGCTCAATCAGTCTGCTTGTAAATAAATTAATTTTATCGTCAATAGACGACGCCTCAAGCACAGTGCTCCAGTCGATAGAACCGGCTGCTTCCCTAAGAATTTCGAGGTTCATACCACTAAAATTACGTAGCAGAAGGATTTTCGACTTTGCCTTAGGGAGGCGAATTTTATAAGAAAGGAATATAAGATCATGATAGGAGAACATGTCAGCAGAGCACTGTCCATGTTTCGCAACCCCATTTATATTTGCAAAATAAACAATTATTTTAATATAACAGTTAATAATGCCATATTCCGACATAGTCATCGATAAATACTTAAAGTGCGAACATTGCGCCTTAAAACTACAATTTTAAGTTTCACTCACAAATCTTGTAATATAGTTTAAAGTATTTTGACACTTAGTATTTGGACCTCAGCGGATATAGCTCAGTGGACCAAAGGAGATATAAAGGTATATTATCATTTACAGAAATATTTTAAAGGTCCTTATGGAATTATGATTTTGTTACCCAGGTTTAAAGTCGGGAGATCGTGTCGCAGTACAGGAGAAGTGGCAGCAAGGAGAATGCCCTGTTGTTTGTGCAACAGTGTCGTTTGGCATGGGTGTCGATAAGGCGAGCGTGCGAGCCGTCGCGCACTGGGGCATCGCGCAAAACGTCGCAGCTTACTATCAAGTCAGTTTACTTTGTATTTACATAAATTACTTGTATGATATGAAAATTTAATAGTTAACAAGAATTCTCTACTTACAACCAGTAAACCACATGCTTAAAGTCATAGAATAGGGCAGCTCCCTCCATATTCAGATGATATAGCCATAGTGGATTCAGAATGCCCTAGATAAATCACTGTAAAAGTCTTTGGGAAAAGCTTATGTTCACTAGCGGATGCAGGAGTATACTTAAAAAGTTTACAGTTTAAAGTCTGCAGTCTCTTATTACAAGACAGCTTATCTCTTTATTCATGAAAAAATGTGCTTAAAAAACGTAGCCTTTGTTGTTTGTTGGTAAAATTATTATCATTTTCTTATAATAACTTTTCCATTTAAAGGAATCTGGAAGAGCGGGCAGAGACGGCAAGCCAGCGTTTTGCCGGATCTACTACTGCCGAAGTGAACGTAACGCGGTCGACTTTTTGCTTAAAACAGAAGTAGCAAAAGCGAAAACACCAGAACAAAAAAACAGACATAAAGTTGCCTACAGGAGTTTCGAAATTATGGTCAAATATTGCGAAGAGGTCAAGTATGTATAAAATTGTATAATTTATTAATCTAATTATTGCGCTTGTGTGGTGTGGTCATAAACTGAATAAGAATACAACAAAAATCCAATCAACCATATCACTTAAGGCATAACTAGTGGTCGAAATTCGACCATTATTCAAAAAAATATCATATTATCATTCTGCACTCCTTCTCTATATAAAATATGAATGTGCGTAATTTCACTATTCTCTGTCCGCCCAATTTTCGATATAAGGAGTAAGTATAAAGTTTTCGCTTCACGTTTATATACATAACACATGGGCTGAAAAGTCCCGGGCCTAACGCATAGATGGTGCTAGTTTTATTGCAGTCACCTTTTTTTCAGTTAATACTAACCTTCCAAAGACAGCTGTTAAAATTTCATGATATTCTATTCATTAGTTTGTGAGTTATTGTGCTAAGAGTGACGCTACTTTTGTTATTTTCAAAACAATGGATCAAAAACAATTTCGTGTTTTAATTTTACACTGCTTCTTGATGGGAAAAAATACCGTTCAAGCGAAGTAATAGCTTGAAAAGTGTTATGGGGATTCCGCTCCATCAGAAACAACAATAAAACGTTGGTTTGCTGACTTCAAACGTGGTCGTAAAACCACCGATGATGCAGAACGCAGTGGACGTCCAAATGAGGCGGTCACACCAGAAAACACAAAAAAAATCCACAAAATCGTTTTGAATGATGGAAAAGTGAAGTTGCGTGAGTTATCTGACATCGTAAAGATATCAAAAGAACGTGTTGGCTTTATATTGCATGAACATTAGACTATGAGAAAGCTCTGTTCAAAGTGGGTGCCGCGTTTGCTCACTGTTGACCAAAAACGAGAACGTGTTGATGATTCTGAGCAGTTATTGAAATGGTATTGAAATGTTAGAGCGGCGCTGGAATGATTGCGTTGCTCTTGATGGAGATTACGTTGATGAATAAAGCTAATTTTGAACCAAAAAAACTGTGTTTTCTTTGTTAGGCCCGGGACTTTTCAGCCCTTGTAATAGATAATTATGCACATACATTCACGCGGAATTACATTTTTATTTATATAATAGCCCTAATGTTCTAGTAACAAATTAAACATATTTGTTAAAGATGTCGGCACAAAATATTCGCCGAATACTTCGGCGAGGAGACGCCAAAGTGTGTCGGTCGGTGCGATGTGTGCGCCGACGAGCGCAATGTGCGTCGCGCTCTCGACCAGCACCAGCGACGAGCCTCCTCCGCTCAGCTCCGTTCGGGCGGACTCGTAATCACCCAAGATGTGTCCGATTTGTACGGCGAGGGACGACAGGGGCAAAAGAAGTAAGTAACATATGGTCGAGATTTTCAGTTATTCCTTTTTCTATGAGTATCATCACTGTATGTTTTTATCACCTTGTAGCATTATTAGCCTATTAATTAGACTTCTCGCATGCGATTCCGGGAGCCATGGGGTCGAAATCGAATGGGTCATGGGAATTCCTTCATTAAATCCTTGGAAAATAAATAAGTTTGGTGATCTAAGTTACTTTCCAAAGCACCGATACATTGTTTTTATACCAACCCAACCCGAAAAGATATACCGCCACTTTACCCGTGCGAAATTCTAAGCGATACTTTTTGATACGTCGCTATAACGTCATCTCCATGCCCTGTACGCCAAGCCCGAAAATCGGTATATAACTAATAATGTTCTTTTTATCATCAAAACTTTGAATAATAGTTACGTATTTTTGTTTGCTGTGTGCAATAAGGTAATAATTGAAGAATCAGTTTTTAAGCTGTATCAATAAAACACTTTATTTATTTGTTTCATTATATTTTATGTTTTTCTGTCGAGTACAGCCGCACGGTGCCTGCGTTGCGCTTCTCGAGTATGGCCAACCTTGGCGTTCAAAAGTAGTTGAGTATCTTGCTATACCTGCAAGTTGTTTAGGGATAGCTAGGCTACAGTGATTTAACACCACACCAAATTTTATACAATAAAAAATCAGCAATAATTGAAGAAGGGTATATTTTTATAACTTTTTTGTTTGTATTTACTAGAGAGGCTGAATCTTACTATGGCGCGGGCGGTGGCGGCGACGAAAGCGGAGAATCGGATGGCGAGAGCAACCGTCGTCGTATTGCCGAGGAAACTAAATCTCTCATAATGAAAGAGTTTGCAAATAGGAAGAAACATATAGATGATAAAAAGGGAAACAATGATGCTGATTCAGCCAAATACTCTAAATGTAAAGCTGCAGAGAGCACTGGAAAAAAGGTGAATGATGATTGGAATAGTTAAATAAAAAAAACATGGGTACATTTCCTACTTTACATAATTCTATTCGTCTACTTCTGGGAATACAAAATTAATTAAGTGTACATTACTTAATTAATAGCACCAATAAGACATATCAAAATAAACAATACAAGATTACAACAATCTTAATTATGTAAAATTGCTTCCCTTTCTAGGTAAATGGTTTAACGGTGGCCAGTCGCGACGGCTATCTTACCTTACTCACGGATGCCTTAAACAATAACTACCACCTCAGAAAAGACGCACACGACATTGGCGTAAAATTGTCCCGACGCGACATTGAGCAGTGTGCCGTAGAATTGGAGTATGACGCATTTTCCAGTAGCACTGTTATCAGTTTATATAGAAGAGCTATGTCTAAATTAGTAAGCGAATTTTATTTGTACATATGAATATGGCCTTGTACTTCAATATTGCCGTTCTTCTATAAATTAAACTTAATTTTTCTAGATATCAAGCATAAAAGCGTGCAAAGATGATATTTATCCACAACTGAAAACGTTTGAACCTAAAAAAAATAACACATTAAATGAGTTTGTTAAAGAGTTTGAACAAAAACAACAAGCAAAACTGAACAGTTTTGTAACAGCATCACAACTACGTAAGTATCTATAAGTAACTAGATAGATATTAGATACATTAATTCCCGGAAGTTTCACTTATAATATGGCATATTTTTTACAGATGATATAGAAAACAAAAATGAAGAGCGATTATTGTCTAAAGCCGATAAAGAAACTAAGAGAAAGGCAAATTCATTTAAAAGAGACCCGCTAACGCAAACTAAATTAAAAAGTTTCTTCAAAAAAGCTTCAGATGCATCTCCAGTGATTGCTACTGATGAAAGCGACAGCGGCGACGGCCTTCTCATCAACGACAATATAAAAAATAACGACAATGATGAACATTTCACTAATAGCAACGATACGACCCTTAAGATCAAAGAAATTAACGATGAAACCTTAAAAATTTACGAAGAATCTAAAAACGAGGAAGATCTGCAAGACACAGAAGAAGATTCACCATCAAAAAATGATAAAACATTTGTAATCAACATCACTTTAAAGGGAATACCCAAAAAAGAAAAAGAAATATTATCTATTGAAAATACAGTTCCAGACATTAATAAGAATATAAAAAAGCAAAAAGATAGTAACAAAACTCATCACTCAAGTTTAGAAAAGCACTCAAAATCTACGTCAAAAAGAAAAATTAAAGCTTTATTTGGTGAATCTTCGGGAAGTGAAGATGAAAGTAAAAAACGTAAGAAAAGGAAAAGAACCAAATCTCACGAATCTGACAAAAAGACGCCAAAAAAATCACATCATAAAGTAACGGATAGTGGTCACAGTAAGAAGCGTGAAGTGGTAGTAGAGCCAAAGAAATCGCTATTTGGTGATTTGTCTGATAGTGGATCTGAAAAAGAATTAGTTATTGATGATGGAACTGATGTAGTTGTAAGTAAAAGTGCGGAAGATACTTTAATTCTCCCCAATGTAAAAAGTGAAAAAGAAACACAAGATGAAAATACTTCAAAGGAATCTGATGATTTTAATGAAATATCATTTGATAGTAAATCAAATAGTTCGCTTGATAACCCCCAAACAGCAGGGGAAAATTTAAATAAAGCCCGCCAATTGAGTTTAGAAGCTGATGAAATAATGCAAAAACTTAAGCAGTTCACAGATCAGGCACCTACTACTGCGCCTATTGATAAAGAGGTCGTTGAAATTACTCCACCCCAATTTATTGCGTCTCCACCAGCGGCATCTAAACGTGATGACAAATCAAAAGATAAGCATAGAAGACTTAGTTTAAACAAACATCAAAATGAAGATAAAAAGTCAAAGGAGAAAAATGAAATCTTGCCAAAAGAGGTCAAATCAGAAAAAATACACCACAACGAAAGTAAAGAAAGAAAACACAGGAGTAAAGATGATATCAGAAAACCTAGGAGTAAAGATGATAGCAGAAAACCTAAGAGTAAAGATGAGGCCAAAAAGCCTGCTGAGGTAATAGTGAAAAAGGCGGAAAAAGTAGATCTTGCTGGGCTTGTGGTTAAATTACTTATGCCGTACTACAAAAAAAAGAAAATCAGTAGTCGTGATCTTTTCAAGACTACAGCAAGGCATATTGTCCATCAATTATTGGCTATAAAAGTAACAGGTAAGTGAGATCCGTTATGTAACTGAAGTTGCATTGTCTTTTTGATATATTTTTGGTAATAATATGAAAGGCTTTTAACCTTATTAGGGACCATGTTAGTACAATTAACAAATGATATGTACTGATTCAATATGGTAAAAAAGATATTAAATGACCAATAATCCAAAACCAATAGAAGAAACTTGATACTGACTTTTCAATGTTGGCTTAAAAACGACTAACTAAGCAAGGTTGTTTAGTTAGTTGTTTTTAGTGGCAATGGCTTAGGTATAGGCTGCTGAATCCTTCAACTCTATGCAGAGCTTCAATCCTAGTCCTCTTAAGTAGATAAATAGACATGTCCACCTAAAAATAAGAGAAGAAAGTAACAATTACTTTCTGTAACTAATTCTTACTTATCAGTATAATATCGTTTTCCCTTTGGAAATAGAGAATTTAATAAAGCCGCGATATTCTTAGATTTTTTGAATAGATGATAAACTCAAAATATATTTCATTTCAGAAGAAGCAGCTATTGACCTATTACTGAAAAAGACCTTTGGAAAGCAGTTGACAATTGAAAATGAAAATGATTTAGTTGTTAAATTAAATTTAAGTAATGTTGTATAATATTTTATTAAGTTTGAATGCCTTATTATATAATTATTGTTATTCTTGTACACATCATAATAATAAATTTAAATGGGAAGTTTTCATTGAAATATTTTTAATTACCACTAATTAGCTTTTGAATCATACATTACCTTTTGATGATAAAGGAAATAAGTTAAATATATCCAAGAAGAACCATTGGAGAAGAGTTAATTAGTTAGCTTTTACCAAAGATTGATGCATGATAACCATTGGTGATAAAAAAAAGGTTTTTCCTCAAATACCACTTTATTGCACATTTTAGTGCTATTTTTTTTTGCACTTGTGGTGTCTTATTAATGAACTTACATACTAAATATACTTTTAAAAATGCAGTTCACTTCTGATTATCTTAAATATATAACACACTCATATTTGCCTTTGTATATCAATAAACTCTATCAATATCATTGTTAAATCCAGTAGTAGGTAATGATTATAAATCACAGTATAATATTAGTACATTTTAAATGTATTGCCTGATTTATTAAAAATATCACTTAATTTATATAATAATATAACTCATAATCCAACATGGATAATGCCCATGATAAATGGCAATTTTACATATACAGTTCATTGCTATTAAGCAAATGCGATAAGTTAAATAAAATACCTTAAATTTATTTTATATATGAAGATATTTCGTATAATTATTTATATATAATTATTATATATGTCATATAGATTTATCAACTGTCAGTCACTTCTCAATTATATTATAAATATCCATTTGAAATCTTGTCTATCTAAATATACACTGCTTAGTATCTCTCTCTGCTTAGTGTCTATCTCTATGTAGATTAATATCGCCACGATGGACCTGGTTGTGGAGAAGGAGTCTTTCGCCATGATGGTCCCGGTTGTGGGGATGGAGTCCTCCGCCAGGACGGTCCAGGTTGCGGGGATGGACTTTTCCTCCAGGATGGTCCAGGTTGCGGGGAGGGACTTCTTCGCCAGGACGGTCCGGGTTGCGGAGAGCGACTTCTTCGCCAGGACGGTCCGGGTTGCGGGGACGGTGTCTTTCGCCAGGATGGTCCGGGTTGCGGTGATGGTGTCTTTCGCCAGGATGGTCCGGGTTGCGGGGACGGTGTCTTTCGCCAAGATGGTCCAGGTTGCGGGGAAGGACTCCTTCGCCATGACGGCCCAAGTATGGGCCCAGGCGGTAAAGGCGTTAGTCGCCGATTTCTAAGACGAGGACCTGAGAAAGTCCACTGGGAGTTGGGTCTTTTTGGAGAGAGGCAGGAAAGCCAGGATATGTCTGGGAGGGCAGGACTGGGAGGATTTTGTGAGCTTGGTTGTTGAGTAGGGAGAGGAGGAGGGGGAGGTTCTAAGGGTGTGGATCATATACGCAAAGTTCTTTTGCGGGGCGATGGGCCAGATCGGCGTGTCGCTTTTCGTTTTGGTGCCCTCGGAGTGTCTGGCTCGGGAGGTGCGGACGTGGTCATGAGATTTCGTGAGTTACCACCGAAAGTTAACTCTAAGCCGATTGTCTCTTGGAACTGTTGGACGCGCTCCACTAGCTCTTCGTCGTTCTCGATCAGTTCTTCAATCTGTGAGAGCATATCTTTTAATTTGTCATCACTTTACAATTCATTTGTTTACACTTACTATGCGGTTTCAATAAAAAATATTCTACCAAGAATATTAATGAAGAGAATAATAATATCGACAGGTAAAAGCCTAATTGAGCCAAGCGACACCATGAGCGATATTAAATTATAGACTTTATTAATAGATAACATAAAATATATTATTCATCACGTCTATGCTGTCGCTTAGCTCAATTTGCTTTTTACCCGTCGATATGTATTTTGCAGAAGACGGTAATTATTTATGACAGACAAATTGTTTATTACATATACTTGTTAGAGAAGCAGGAGGTGTGACATTACTTGTAAATATATTTTAAATAATTAATAGTGATTTAAGTCGTTTTTTTCAGGACGCTTACCTCCTGTCGGTAATCATTGAGTAGATCCGTGGCTATCCGCACTAGATACGCGGCGACTTGTCCTCCGCGCGAGCGCAGCCGGTTGTACAGACGTAGCACTGCAGGCACCAACACCTCGGCTACTGTGCGTTTCATTTTCTACAAAGTTACAATATTTTATTTAACAAAAAAAAACTTTACTCATCTTTTATTTAGAAAGGTTTTTACGGTGTTATAGAAACTCCCAGAAAGCTATGTTACACTATATACGGGTAAAAGGCTAATTGATTGATTGAATGATGTACTTAATTTAATCCTTTCATATGGTATTGCTTAGCTTAATTTGCTTTTTACCCGTCGATATGGTATATATTGATTTTTCTTGCTGAACGGCGGTTACGCTGTTACTTAATTTCGAATGTCATGTGAATCTATTACTTTAATGTGAAATGCGTTACGTTTTCATCTATTAAATATATACATACTAACAACCCGCGCACGGTAGGACGGAGGAACATCACGATTAAATGGAATCTATAGCCTTTAAAAATGGGCTATCTAACACAGTTTTTTTTTTCAAATCGGACCAGATGTTCCCGAAATTGGCGCGTTCAAGTAAACAAACTCTGCAGCTTTATATATATGTATAGGTTTATCCGATTGTAAATGAATACTCACATGAGAAACTATATTAGTGGTTACACGCTCTTGTAAATCATCGATGTCGGCATCTCCCGATTTGTCAGGTCTTCCTGTAAAGTGGAACAATATAATATACCTATAACACGTTCTCACGCGGCAGAACATTTGGTGAAAAGTTGTACTGAGTAATGCCTAAGAAAAACCGATCTTGGAACAACTACTATTAGGTCACTAATTCTTTTATAAGAAACTTACTGTACCGGGTGACTTCACGCAACGGTGTATAAGGGACTAAATACACATATTCAGCTCAATTCAGCTTATGTCCATAGAAAACGCCAGTTTAGTAGGGGATGCGTAAGCGTCTGTTTAGCTGAACGCATGCGTACGCATCCCCTACAAAACTGGCGCTTTCTATGGACATACGCTGAATAAGTGTATTTAGTCCCTTAAAGTGTAGTCTACGCCTGACGAAATAAAATAAAAAAAATGAGCTTCGCTCGCATTAAAGCCCATATCCCTATGTTACTTCTAATACCTCCAAGAATATGTGTGCAAAGTTTCATGATGATCGGGTCAGTAGTTTTCGCGTGAAAGCGTTACTAACACACTGGCATTCAAATTTATAATATTAGTAGAGGTATAGAGGGGCGTTGCCGTGGCCGTGTCGGGTTCGCCGCGATCATGCGAAAGCGATGCGCTGCCATGGCATCCTGAATATTTTTGCAGATCGCTCTCCCCTCTTACGAAGGTGGGTTTGTGTCCAGACTTATCCAATTAAACTGGTGTACCATTGAATGAACAGTTCAATAGCACGATAGTTGTTTATTATTGTAAATTTAATTTAATACCTACTAATAATGTTTTTTTTTTTAATATCAGATTTTTGCAGTTTACTACTATTCTTGATGACCCCTCGTGCTCAGCTAAAATGCTTGTGTTACGAGTGGGTTCACGTCGGTAGGGCAATGGGTGGGAATCGAACCGGCGGCCACAAGATCACAAGTCCGACACCCAAGTCATCGGGCTACGGCCGCTTCTAACTCGTACCACTACTAACAATATATGGAAATAATTAGCATAGATAGCTGGCACTGACTGGGCAGCTTCATCCGGGGCCCACACAGCAACGTGATGGTGTCGAGCAGCGCGGCGCTGAGCGCGGGCGCCAGCTCCCCGGCGCCCTCGTCCGACACGTCGGCCGCGTGCTGCAGCACCTCGCGCGCCAGGCGACACTGCACGTTGAGCTTCTGCACCAGCGACAGGCGCTGCAGCATCACGTCGTAGATCAGGTGGCGGGCGTCGAAGGAGATGCGCTCTGTTGGCGGTTGGTCCATCATTATTCTTAATTTATTATGTTATATTTGCAGCACGCATTCTGTTAATGTTATGCCAAACGTCATGAGGTTACATAAAAAAATTGTGGTAAAGTATTCTTAAATTTTATAATATTAGGTCTTTAACTATGAAATTGCCGTTTTGTATGAAAAAATTTAAACGAATTTTTTATTACCTTGCGAAGACCTATTATTTTGCGCAATTTTCTTATTTTGACAATAACAAACACAACAAAAAAAGAATTAGCGAAATCGTTCCAGCTGTTCACACATGATGCCGGCACCAAGGGAAATATGGATTCATTTTATTGATTAGTGATTGCAGCAAGATGTTAAGAGACCTTGAGCTAATCGATGCTGCTGCAAACATAGTTGCCTCTTAGTTGAGTGTGCACACACTTTACAAACCCAGACTCAAAACAACTATCTGTAGTTAGTTATAGTCTGGCAAATTCGTACGTGACACTCCCATGGTCTGCGGGCGACGGGGGACGAAAGGTTGCGGGGGCATGAAAGAAGAGCGCGGGCGGCGGGACCGCGTAGCAGGAACGTCAGTCGCGTGGCGGCTATCGTGGCGGCCGCTTGTGTACATAGGTCATTTTATTCACATCACAAAACGCACACGGTATTATACCCAAAGATGAGTCCGCCGATAGGTAAAGTTATTGGACGTCAGGCTAAACACATTATTTATAATATTTACCAATATTTTAAAACTCGTAAGGAAGACCCAGCTTCGATTGAACACCAAAATGATGTTAACTTGGCAAATTTAGTAGCTGACATTAGTGGTTTGTCGAATACTGCAGTCCGAAATGTTATTCGCCAAGGAAAATCACTATGTGATAATGAAGGCACGATCAAAGTTCAAATCCCCAAGAAAATCAAAAATGGCAAAAAAGCGAATTGAAATTGATAATTTTACGGAAGGTGTTATTCGTCGAAAGGTAACACAATATTATACCGTTAAGAAAGAAGTGCCTACCTTAAGAAAACTTAATGCCGAATTGAAGCACGATGAAATATTAGATTGTTCCCGTGAGTATTTACGGAGTACGTTACATAGGTTGGGTTTTAAGTATAAAAAATGTCAATCCAAACGGAAATTACTCATAGAGCGCGCAGATATTACTTCTCTTAGGTGGCACTACCTTCAAGCTATAAAAAAATATCGAAATGAAGGTAGACCAACATTTTTTCTGGACGAGACTTATGTTAATCAATCACATACTGTATCAAACTGCTGGCAATCCAACACTGAACATGGAGTCATGACAAATATTGGCAAAGGTCTTAGATTAATTATTGTGCATGCACACGGTGGTCGCACCGGTTTTGTCAATAATGGTTTATTGATATTTAAATCACATTCCAAAACCGGTGACTATCATGGAGACATGAATTCAGCAAATTTTGAAAAATGGATTAAAGAGCAACTTCTTCCAAATATTCCAAACAATTCCGTGATAGTCATGGATAATGCAGCTTATCACTGCAAACAAATTGAAAAAAAACCAACCATGAGTTCTACAAAGAAGACGATGCAAGAGTGGCTAACGAAGCGTAATGTTCCATTTGAAGAAACCTTGCGAAAATGTGATTTAATGCTAATAATTAATAGCCAAATACAAGCAAAACAATATACAATTGATGAAATAATAAATCAAGAGTACTTCGTTTATCCCCGTATCATCCCGACCTCAATCCAATCGAGATGGTATGGGGTGATGTTAAAGGAGATTTAGCACGAAATTACGTCAATTCAACATTAGATCAGAAAAAAGACGCCCTTGTAAACTTGTTTGCTAATTACAATGCTGAAAAATGGGAAAAATGTGATGATCACATAATAAAAAATGAAGATAAGTACTACAAAGAGGATATGATATATGATGAAGAGTTTGATAAGTTTGTAATATCTCTAAATGATGATTCTGATAGTTCCGATTATGACAGTGAGGATAGTTCAGAAATGGAATGTGACGATAGCGAATAAGTTTAATATTATGCAAATAAATAAAATACTTTTATAAAAATGTTTTATTTTGCATTATTACATATGGTGACGAAATGAGTGGTGCTTTGGTAAGATATTCTGACTACCAACTCAAAGGTTTCAGGTAACAATCCCAATAGGTACATATGCTAATGTTCAAATATGTATTTATGTATGTCATCCTTTCCTTATAATATTATAAATGCGAAAGTAACTCTGTCTGTCTGTCTGTTACGCAATCACGCCTAAACTATTGAACCGATTTAAATGAATTTTGGTACCGATATACTCTAGAGTCTGAGAAAGAATATAGGCTACTTTATGAAGTTCCCATGGGAACGGGAGTTACGCGGGTGAAACCACGCGCGGGAAGCTAGTATCTATATAATTTGCTATATTATTTATACACGTATTAAATATTTATAATATATATTTTACTTTATTCATTGCTGAATACTAGTAAAATAATAACATTTTAAAATATAATAATAATTCTTAAACACTAAAAATCTGTCTAAACATATTTATAAGTAAATATTCTAATTTTAGTTAGTAAATAATTCACATTATATATGTTCCTACATCAAATTATGGTACGCGAATTTATCTATGGAGATATCTGCAGATATATCCGTTACGTATTAAGTTACGTGTGTAGCGGTCCCCTTCCCCCGCCCCTCCGCGGACCATGGGAGTGTCACGTACGAATTTGCCAGACTATAGTTTTCCAAGTCATAGTCACCATGTTAATAAAAAAGAAGTTATTATTTAATTAGAATAATGAACATGACAACGTATTGGAGCAAAATAAGTTATATACTCTTGGGTAAACGATTGTTCTCGCACGCTCGACTAGATACCGCACTAGCTTAAAACCAGATTTACTTCGCAAACAGTTTTTTGTTTTGTTATAATCGAAGCATTATGCCAATATTACTTCGGTTATAATCAAAATGTAATTAAACTCGACGCGTATTTCTCGCACTTGTGGACTTGGGTACGCCGATTTCGGCGTAGTATTTTTTGCCGCATTTGTCAAGTACGCCGGCGGTATCTATTCGAGTGCGCGATACATTGGTATCGCTATTTATCTAAGCTATTACCATTATCTTCGTTGTTATAATGCAGCACGCAGTCGACAAAGTGGTGGTATATCGCGTCGGTGGTGAGGCAACACGTTACGTAGTACTCGGCCGGTTCGCGCACGTCGTGATCTTCATCGGCCAGTAAAGCGCAGTACCTAAGTACATCATTAGAATTAAGGTTTTTTTTTGTTTATGTCCACCGCTGAACATTGCGTCTCTTGACTTTGGCAAGCCAGGGTCGTTGAGGAATATTGCCGTAATCAATGGTAAATTTTATTTAATAGTATTATCGTTAAAATAATTTATTAGACATGATTTTTTTGTAATTATCATTGTATTTGACTTATAATAAGTACGATCGATTCGTCTACATCAGCGGTCGGCAACACGCGGCCCTCGGAGTTCTTATTTGCGGCCCGTTAATGTTTCGTAACCATACCGCGATCGACCGTATACATATAATTAAGGTCCAGGTTTAAAAACGCGCTTCCCTCTGCCCAAGAACGAACAAATGAGGATGACAGTGACGATGTGATGTGACCACCTTAATATCTCAAGTACGCCCCTTTACTACCTTTACTTTATTTTGCCACTTTGTGGCCCTTATCTGCCAAAAGGTTGCCGACCGCTGGTCTACATTATAAATAAACGTTTTTATTTCATATCAATCACCACGCTTGGCAGGCGGATTAGTCATCGCAATAAGATGGGAGTATATTTGAGCTGACTGATGTTTTTTTTTTTTAGTAGACTCTAGCAGAGTTTTGCAGTCTACTAGTATTCTTGATAACCCCTACGAGTGTTACGAGTGGGTTCACGTCGCGTCGGCAGTGCAATGGGTGGGGTTCGAACCGGCGACCACAAGATCACAAGTCCAACACCCTAGCCATTGGGCTACGGCCGCTTCTTTTTTTTGTGTGTACTTTAGTCGCCTCTTACGACCCCATAGGAAGTTATGGGGTGGTCTATTCTAAGCCGGAAACCACACGGTGAAGTTATTATTAATTTAAAACAATATATCTGTAACCTGTGTCGTAAGTATACCAACTCAGGCACATGGCAGAATCATTGGATGGAACTTCTCAGTTAAAATCGTAATGTTGTTATTTCATTTTTTTATTATTTACTTGCAATCACTTTACGGCTAAGTTTGGCACATAATAAATTTCAAAATTTTAAATAAAAATAACATGTAATCACTGCTCTAGACGTACGGGCTACTTTTTTACTCCATTTCAACTGTAACATCTGCACAATTTCTTTTTAAATATATTTAAACTGGTAATTTGTAATCGGAGTGCAATTGAAATGCAGTCTGTCTATGTAAAGCGTAATATGTTATGTCGGTGTGTATTGTAGAATAGCTATTGTGTAGAGCCTCATTTTTTTTATTCTGTCCATTTTAAACATGGTTTAGCACGATGTCCGCACCTTACAGTTAACTTACCGATAATACAAGGGGGTTTTAAGTCGCAAGTACCCGCCTAGCAGCAGTCGAGTCAATGCTCTAGCCGCGGCGCGACGCAGCGGGGCGGGCGACTCGCTCGAGAGACACCCGCATACTGAATCCAGCTGCGGTTCCACTATGCACGTATACCTGAGAACGTACAAAACTACGTGTTTACTACAACGTGTTTACTACAACGCGTTTACTACAACGCGTTTACTACAACGCGTTTACTGACTGGAAGCGGAATCAAGGTAATGGTTTAAGAATACACACCCAAACCAATACTTAGATTTCGCTACCGGTCTTGGACTTGCTTGATTTCAAAAAAGGGGCAAAAATCTCACGAAATTACAATTGCATTTACTAGCACTAACTTGCAGATAATATTATTTTATTTTACTTTCAAAATCTGCACTTGCCTCAGTGGTTATGGAAGTTGCTTGGTGTGACCTGGTGTTCTGGGTTCGATTCCTACCCGGGACACTTATGTATGTGTACTTATGTGTTCGTAAATTCCCCGACGACACAGGAATTAATCTCCCTAATGCGGGAGTAGTTTCAAAAAAATAAATTCCTTCGTAATTTGAATATGTTATGTGCACGGGACAAAGTTTCATAAGATGTTTTTTATTAGTGTCTATTTTTTCGTTGTGAACGCTGTTATTACTGAATAACGTATAATTTCCCGTGACAGGCTCGTGAGTGTGTCGGGGTACACAGTACGTACCGTATGCAGATGTCAGTGAGCGCGAGCAGCGCGTTGACCCTGGCCGGCAGCGGAGCGCCGGGGTCGGGCAGCAGGGCCGCCAGCGCCGGCGCCGCGCGCGCGTCGGGGTACACAGTACGTACCGTATGCAGATGTCAGTGAGCGCGAGCAGCGCGTTGACCCTGGCCGGCAGCGGAGCGCCGGGGTCGGGCAGCAGGGCCGCCAGCGCCGGCGCCGCGCGCGCGTCGGGGTACACAGTACGTACCGTATGCAGATGTCAGTGAGCGCGAGCAGCGCGTTGACCCTGGCCGGCAGCGGAGCGCCGGGGTCGGGCAGCAGGGCCGCCAGCGCCGGCGCCGCGCGCGCGTCGGGGTACACAGTACGTACCGTATGCAGATGTCAGTGAGCGCGAGCAGCGCGTTGACCCTGGCCGGCAGCGGAGCGCCGGGGTCGGGCAGCAGGGCCGCCAGCGCCGGCGCCGCGCGCGCGTCGGGGTACACAGTACGTACCGTATGCAGATGTCAGTGAGCGCGAGCAGCGCGTTGACCCTGGCCGGCAGCGGAGCGCCGGGGTCGGGCAGCAGGGCCGCCAGCGCCGGCGCCGCGCGCGCGTCGGGGTACACAGTACGTACCGTATGCAGATGTCAGTGAGCGCGAGCAGCGCGTTGACCCTGGCCGGCAGCGGAGCGCCGGGGTCGGGCAGCAGGGCCGCCAGCGCCGGCGCCGCGCGCGCGTCGGGGTACACAGTACGTACCGTATGCAGATGTCAGTGAGCGCGAGCAGCGCGTTGACCCTGGCCGGCAGCGGAGCGCCGGGGTCGGGCAGCAGGGCCGCCAGCGCCGGCGCCGCGCGCGCGTCGGGGTACACAGTACGTACCGTATGCAGATGTCAGTGAGCGCGAGCAGCGCGTTGACCCTGGCCGGCAGCGGAGCGCCGGGGTCGGGCAGCAGGGCCGCCAGCGCCGGCGCCGCGCGCGCGTCGGGGTACACAGTACGTACCGTATGCAGATGTCAGTGAGCGCGAGCAGCGCGTTGACCCTGGCCGGCAGCGGAGCGCCGGGGTCGGGCAGCAGGGCCGCCAGCGCCGGCGCCGCGCGCGCGTCGGGGTACACAGTACGTACCGTATGCAGATGTCAGTGAGCGCGAGCAGCGCGTTGACCCTGGCCGGCAGCGGAGCGCCGGGGTCGGGCAGCAGGGCCGCCAGCGCCGGCGCCG
Source organism: Nycteola revayana (assembly GCA_947037095.2). Classification (NCBI taxonomy): domain Eukaryota; kingdom Metazoa; phylum Arthropoda; class Insecta; order Lepidoptera; family Nolidae; genus Nycteola; species Nycteola revayana. The sequence goes on from OX344838.1 coordinate 5,503,267, forward strand.
CGCGCGCGTCGGGGTACACAGTACGTACCGTATGCAGATGTCAGTGAGCGCGAGCAGCGCGTTGACCCTGGCCGGCAGCGGAGCGCCGGGGTCGGGCAGCAGGGCCGCCAGCGCCGGCGCCGCGCGCGCGTCGGGGTACACAGTACGTACCGTATGCAGATGTCAGTGAGCGCGAGCAGCGCGTTGACCCTGGCCGGCAGCGGAGCGCCGGGGTCGGGCAGCAGGGCCGCCAGCGCCGGCGCCGCGCGCGCGTCGGGGTACACAGTACGTACCGTATGCAGATGTCAGTGAGCGCGAGCAGCGCGTTGACCCTGGCCGGCAGCGGAGCGCCGGGGTCGGGCAGCAGGGCCGCCAGCGCCGGCGCCGCGCGCGCGTCGGGGTACACAGTACGTACCGTATGCAGATGTCAGTGAGCGCGAGCAGCGCGTTGACCCTGGCCGGCAGCGGAGCGCCGGGGTCGGGCAGCAGGGCCGCCAGCGCCGGCGCCGCGCGCGCGTCGGGGTACACAGTACGTACCGTATGCAGATGTCAGTGAGCGCGAGCAGCGCGTTGACCCTGGCCGGCAGCGGAGCGCCGGGGTCGGGCAGCAGGGCCGCCAGCGCCGGCGCCGCGCGCGCGTCGGGGTACACAGTACGTACCGTATGCAGATGTCAGTGAGCGCGAGCAGCGCGTTGACCCTGGCCGGCAGCGGAGCGCCGGGGTCGGGCAGCAGGGCCGCCAGCGCCGGCGCCGCGCGCGCGTCGGGGTACACAGTACGTACCGTATGCAGATGTCAGTGAGCGCGAGCAGCGCGTTGACCCTGGCCGGCAGCGGAGCGCCGGGGTCGGGCAGCAGGGCCGCCAGCGCCGGCGCCGCGCGCGCGTCGGGGTACACAGTACGTACCGTATGCAGATGTCAGTGAGCGCGAGCAGCGCGTTGACCCTGGCCGGCAGCGGAGCGCCGGGGTCGGGCAGCAGGGCCGCCAGCGCCGGCGCCGCGCGCGCGTCGGGGTACACAGTACGTACCGTATGCAGATGTCAGTGAGCGCGAGCAGCGCGTTGACCCTGGCCGGCAGCGGAGCGCCGGGGTCGGGCAGCAGGGCCGCCAGCGCCGGCGCCGCGCGCGCGTCGGGGTACACAGTACGTACCGTATGCAGATGTCAGTGAGCGCGAGCAGCGCGTTGACCCTGGCCGGCAGCGGAGCGCCGGGGTCGGGCAGCAGGGCCGCCAGCGCCGGCGCCGCGCGCGCGTCGGGGTACACAGTACGTACCGTATGCAGATGTCAGTGAGCGCGAGCAGCGCGTTGACCCTGGCCGGCAGCGGAGCGCCGGGGTCGGGCAGCAGGGCCGCCAGCGCCGGCGCCGCGCGCGCGTCGGGGTACACAGTACGTACCGTATGCAGATGTCAGTGAGCGCGAGCAGCGCGTTGACCCTGGCCGGCAGCGGAGCGCCGGGGTCGGGCAGCAGGGCCGCCAGCGCCGGCGCCGCGCGCGCGTCGGGGTACACAGTACGTACCGTATGCAGATGTCAGTGAGCGCGAGCAGCGCGTTGACCCTGGCCGGCAGCGGAGCGCCGGGGTCGGGCAGCAGGGCCGCCAGCGCCGGCGCCGCGCGCGCGTCGGGGTACACAGTACGTACCGTATGCAGATGTCAGTGAGCGCGAGCAGCGCGTTGACCCTGGCCGGCAGCGGAGCGCCGGGGTCGGGCAGCAGGGCCGCCAGCGCCGGCGCCGCGCGCGCGTCGGGGTACACAGTACGTACCGTATGCAGATGTCAGTGAGCGCGAGCAGCGCGTTGACCCTGGCCGGCAGCGGAGCGCCGGGGTCGGGCAGCAGGGCCGCCAGCGCCGGCGCCGCGCGCGCGTCGGGGTACACAGTACGTACCGTATGCAGATGTCAGTGAGCGCGAGCAGCGCGTTGACCCTGGCCGGCAGCGGAGCGCCGGGGTCGGGCAGCAGGGCCGCCAGCGCCGGCGCCGCGCGCGCGTCGGGGTACACAGTACGTACCGTATGCAGATGTCAGTGAGCGCGAGCAGCGCGTTGACCCTGGCCGGCAGCGGAGCGCCGGGGTCGGGCAGCAGGGCCGCCAGCGCCGGCGCCGCGCGCGCGTCGGGGTACACAGTACGTACCGTATGCAGATGTCAGTGAGCGCGAGCAGCGCGTTGACCCTGGCCGGCAGCGGAGCGCCGGGGTCGGGCAGCAGGGCCGCCAGCGCCGGCGCCGCGCGCGCGGCCGCGCTGCGTGAGCGCACGCACAGCCGCCCCGCGCCCGCCACGCACGCGCCGCGCCCCGCGCCCTCCTCCCACGCTATACACACAACATTGTCATCTCTTGGACACAATAGGCTAGTTGACACATATGAAATGATGTTACAATGACATTTATTTCTAAAAGTATTTGTCATATGGAACCAAAATATAATAATTTCTGTTCATAAAAATTGAATATGTTTGTATAAATTCAATATGTTTTTTTTTCTTTTATCTATAACTTTAAGTTCCGAAAACGCTAGCAGCCATTTTGATACGTCATACATCTTGATAAAAAACATGAAGACAATCCTTTACTATTACTCTTTCTGAGTCATGACGTCATCGATCTTGAACACATATAATGTATATTATATATATAGATTTAGTCTTACACACATTTTTTGTGGTTGTTTTTTTTTAAGATTTCTAGCAGATTTTTTGCCTTCTACTAGTATTCTTGTTTACCCCTCGTGCTAAGCTAACATGCTAATGTTACGAGAGGGTTCACATCGGTAGCACAAAAGGTGGGGATCGAACCGGCGACCACATGATAGCAAGTCCGACGCCCCTAGCCATTGGGCTACGGCCGCTTATCTCCTTACTGTAGCGCGCTCGTCTAGATACCGCGCTAACTGAAAACCACAGCTCCGTCGGCCGCTTTAATTGTAATTCTGACAAGTACAAGCGTATGTGAGGTATTCACATACACTTTTACTTGTAAGTGCTGAATAAATTTAATTATTAGAGAAATGTTGAATGATCATGGGTACTCACTGCTAGGCGGTTCCGCGAGCGCTGTTAGGAACAGCCCCAGTAGCGCAGGTGAAGGTTGAGCGGGTGCCACTAACGACAGGTCAGCTGCGCGAATGCCCTCGTCCACCGACCGTAGCTCTACAGCACGACGTTCACCTTTATCGTCAATAACATTTTAAAATACTGTTTAAGTTGAATATTTAACGGGCAGAGGGAATATAGAACCCATTATATTTTGAACTCTATTGGATTGTAATAAAGTCCAAAACCAATTATTATAAAATTATAATTTTCTCAAAAAGATTGAAAAACACTGCCCTATTTCTTTATTTATAAAGATATCATCTCCTCGCGCGATTTCAGCCGCTTAGATCCCGTTTCCGTAAGAACTTCATAGTTAAATATAGCCTACAAGACTAGCGACCCGCCCCGGCTTCGCACGGGTGCAATGCTGATGTATCATACATATAAACCGTCCTCTTTAATCACTTTATCTATTTAAAAAAAACCGCATCAAAATCCGCTGCGTAGTTTTAAAGATTTAAGCATACATAGGGATATAGGGACAGAGAAAGCGACTTTGTTTTATACTATGTAGTGTTGGATATGGTAGCTTTCTTATGGAGAAAGACTTTTTGAAATCGATCCGGTAGTTCCGGAGCCTATTCAATGAAAACAACTAATCAAATATTTCCTCTTTATAATATTTATATAGATGGTTGTGAAAGCACTTATAATGTTATAGAGTAATGCAAGGAATACGAAATATGGGAACTTGTCGTGACAGTGCCCTTTAACCGAGTTTTTTCGGAAATCAAAGAAATCCACAATATCATATCATCTATATATATAAAAGAAAGTCGTGTTTGTTACAACACTTATAACTCGAGAACGGCTGGACCGATTGCCATGGTTTTTGATTTGTTGGATTTGTTTCCGTCCCGAATAGCAGAATACATTTTAAAAACAAAAGAAAGTCGTAGTTACACTATTTATAACTCAAGAACGGCTGAACCGATTTGGCTGAAAATTGGTAGGGAGGTAGCTAAGAACTGGGAGAAGGACATAGGATACTTTTGGGTAGGGGTAGGGGTAGGGTAGGGTAGGTGTAGGGTAGGGGTAGGGTAAGGGTAGGGGTAGGGGTAGGGGTAGGGTAGGGGTAGGGTAGGAGTAGGGTAGGGTTAGGGTAGGGGTAGGGTAGGGCAGGGGTAGCGTAGGGCAGGGGTAGGGTATAAAAGTCCACCCGTGCGAAGCCGGGGCGGGCCGCTAGTAATATAATATTTTGATCTCACAAACAATATTTACTGCTTTAGTTTTTATTACACACATACGTGTGAAATAAAAAGCAACCAAATGAACACCGACATTGTATAAAATAGCGAGATTTAGGTTTTATATTCAGATTTTATATAGTTCACACCCTCAAACCACACACAGGGACACAGGGACGCCCGAACCCTACCCCTACCCTACCCTACCCCTACCCTACCCTACACCTACCCTACCCTACCCCTACCCTACACCTACCCCTACCCTACCCTACCCTACCCCTACCCAAAAGTATCCTATGTCCTTCTCCCAGTTCTTAGCTACCTCCCTACCAATTTTCAGCCAAATCGGTTCAGCCGTTCTTGAGTTATAAATAGTGTAACTAACACGACTTTCTTTTGTTTTTAAAATGTATTCTGCTATTCAGGGCGTAGACAAATCCAACGAAACAAAAACCATGAAAATTGATCCAGCCGATCTCGAGTTATAAGTGTTGTAACAAACCCGTCTTTGTTTTATATATACACTTGAGAGCAATAAAATCGCACACCCCTTGTAATTTGGTTTATTACTGATTGTTTTCTAAAATCTAAAGATATTGAGTAAAAATCATTAGACAAAATTAAAGCATACAAGCTTAGCTTTACAAAAACATAAAATTAAAATCATTGACCTTTACGTAACTTACAAAAACCGACCGTACACCGAATTCCCCAAATTCACGCGTTTGCGTTGTCACTACTTGCACCCTTAGCCGCAGGTATAAAAAGGTCGGTTTATTGGAATTTTTAATCAGTTGCATACCGAAGGTCAACGTGATAACATCTCTACTGGAAGCATACGGATTTACTGGAAAAATATGGATACAACGCCCGCAGAAGCCGCTCAAGTTATTGCCTTGCTCGAAGCAGGCCATAACCAAAGTGAAGTTGCTCGACGGCTAAATTTGAGCCGCTACTCTGTTCGTCGTGTATACCAGAGGTTCCAAGAGACCGGTGGCTACATTCGGCGACCAGGATCTGGCCGGCGACGCACAACATCAGAGCGTGATGACCGCTTTCTTGTGACAAGGTCTTTGAGAAATCGGCAACTGAACGCGGTTCAACTGGGACAACAGCTTCGAGAAGTTCGCAATGTCAGTATAAGTCGGTGGACAGTTCGAAGAAGACTAGGTGAAGCAGGAATGACTTCACATCGCCCAGCAAATGGTCCCAAATTGACCACAGCTCACCGACAAGCCCGGCTACAATTTGCTAGGGAACATTTAAATTGGACGTATGACCAATGGCGGGCTGTTATGTTCTCTGATGAGTGCAGAATGACTTTACATGGTCATGATGGACGCTCTAGGGTCTACAGAAGGTCATCAGAGCGATTTTCACAATGCTGCATAAGCGAACGTGTGGCTTTTGGAGGTGGATCGTGTATGTTTTGGGGTGGCATAATGTTGGACACTAAAACTGACATTGTATTCATCACTACGGCGAATACCGGCCCGAGATCGAGAAGTTTGACGGCTGCACGATACGTCGAAGAAGTGCTCGAAGAACATGTGAGGCCGCTTGCGTGGCTTATGGGAGAAGATTTTCTCTTAATGCACGACAACGCCAGACCGCATGTCGCTAGAACAGTTTGCGACTACATGGAAGACGTTGGAATCACCGCGATGGAGTGGCCAGCTCGTAGTCCTGATCTCAATCCGATTGAGCATGTCTGGGATGAGCTAAAAAGAAGAGTTCGAGCAAGAAGCCCTGCTCCTACGCGCCTCCAAGAGCTTCAACTTGCCATTGAAGAGGAGTGGAACGCCATACCACAAGATTTCATGGTGAAATTAATACGGTCCATGAAAAACCGATTAAGAGCTGTAATCAAGGCTAGGGGAGGGAATACACCTTATTAAAAAACAATTTGATCAAGCATTTTGAGTTTTATTTTTATTCTTTCTTAAGCTAAATTGGGTAATTTTATCCGTATGTTGGGTTTTGTGCCCTAAAACTCCCTATGGGTACTTTTTTTACACTGTATTTGATATCATTAGAAAGGTACTGAAGTAAACATTCAAATAGTGTAAGTTTTATTTTAATATAATTCACATTCATGAAAAAAACTGCTTTAACAACAAAAAGTCAACGTGTGCGATTTTATTGCTCTCAAGTGTATATAGATAGATTCATTTTCATCTTATTATTACGTCATGAGTAACTGTTTGTTATTCCAAATAAATAAACTAACATAAATACTTACATAACTGCATCAGTTCGGTGGCCCAGGTTAAGTTGTCCGGGTCGAGTTGAGCGGCTAGCGTCGCGCATAATATGCGACAGGCTGCAAAAAATGCGTTATATAAATAAAAATGAATGACCTGGTGTCGCTCGACCAATTTTGATAAATGGTTTTTTCATGTTTTCCTTAAGGCATAAGGAAAATAAAAATAAAATTAATTAAACCTCCGTAGCGTAGCGGTATTTGGCTCGCTTTAAATCTCAGAGGTCGTAAGTTCGATGGACAAGAAATCTTTGTTTAAATTCTAAGATTTCTTTCCGGGTCTGGTTGGTTGAGGGACTATCCTCCGTGCTTCGGAAAGCCGTTAGTCCCGATTATTACAACATCATCTATAATAATCGTATACCAAGGAACGGGCAGCAGCGTTTACTTATTTGGTCACCAACCCGCCTGCTGGCAAATACCCTCCCTCAGGAGGAGGCCCATCATGATGATGATAAGGAAAATTGTTATGGAGAGAAAAAAATGCAGAAATTGCAAGGACAACCAGTGTATGTTTTTATAAATCCCCTCATTTCGTAATTGCTACACACATTGTTTTCATGGCAATCATCCGAGAGGAATTTCATTAAGAATATCCAATATTAGGACAAGAAGACTTTATTTAAAAACCATTCGCCGAGCTATCATGTAACACTAAGGTATTTGATAATATAAAATTTTGTTCATTTTTACAATCTCAATTGATCGAATTAGAGGCGCTTGATCTATTGTGTATACCAGTGATTCCTTAAGTGGACCCCCAGGTCCACGGGAGGCTTGACGGAAGTCTAGATTGGCTGAAAAAAATGGGGTTCCCAAGTTGTAAGTGTGTAATATGATAGAAAGGGATCAACATGGGGTTTACCGAAACCGGTAGAGTTTTTAAAAAACTTTCTGCGCTTCTGGTGTTTACGATATCATCGGTTGGTATTCTTGAATAAGAAATTCAAATATAAAATATTGACTATTTTATTGTAAAAACATACCATCGTGTTCGGCGGCTGCTAGCCGTCGTACCAAATGTTCTCTGAGCGCTATACGGTCCTCATTGCGAGCGAAACGCGCCCACGAAGTTAGTAGCTCCAACGTTAAGGACATCAAGCGAACGTCTCGACCCTGTGGTGATGAACTTCATTATAATATTAATGTACTCAGGAACTCAGTATGGAGTACCTACTAAAGTTTACTGTCTCTTTTACTTTTCTTTTGATTTTACTCACAAATATATATGAAAAGTTTTAGATTACAATGCAGGAATGCAATGCTTCCTGAAAGGGACTAGTCAGTGCAATTTAAAATCAATCAAAAACAAACAAGTCCCAAAAACAAACAAGTCGTCACGTTTTATGAAAATTAGACTTAATTTAAACATGATATCATATGATACTTAAATAAAAATAATTCTAAGCTATAGAATGACTTTCATAAAATATATGGCTAGAGCAAATTCTGCAAGGAGAGTCAGGTACTAAGATATATATTTTTATTTTAACACATAGACTTTATAGTTTATAGGTATAGGACATAGAAAACAAGAAAAAGAAAGTTTGTGAGTCGGTATTTGTTACTACACGGCACTTTGATTACATACTTATATCGTGTTACCATTTGACATAGGTATCAATTGTCTTTTAAACGAAGAAAGAAAGTTGTATCAAAATTACAAGTAATCAAAATCAAATAAAAAGGTGTATATAAATAAAAATGAATCACGAAAATGTATGTACGCAGATAACTTGTGAACGACATTACTTTGCTTGATTATATTTTCATTGTGTGCGTAATTATGAGAACAAGGTTTGTGTCAGTGAAAATTAAGGGAATATCCTAGAAGAATTTACGAGAATTCTCAGACACCAACAGTGCTAGTATGTAATTAAATAAATGTTAAAGGACGGGGCACATAGTGAGATATATAAATGTCCATACCTCTTCATTTTCCGAAAGTTTGTAGTAGTATTCCAATATGAACCCTATCTCCGAGTAGTCGACATGTTTGGCAGCACTTGTCAACATCACTAGGCACTGAATATCACGTTCGTCGTCCACCGCGCCGAGGTGAGTGCTTAGCTTGTCTATCAAACGATGGCTATAACAAAATTATACATTGTATATCAATAAGATTTTCACACCAGTTAACAAACAATATTGTTTAAATATAATAATAACAATAGATTAATTCTAAAACTAAACTTAACAAATAAAAATAACCTATGATTAAAGCTAACTAAGAATTAAAAACTACCAAAAGCTAAAAACTAACGTAAAACTAAATACTACTCTAAAATGTCGTCACTGGGAAGCGTTCCCAGAATGCTGGCAGCATTGCCACGCTGAATAGCAATGCTTATTTGTTGGGCAAAGTATATACCAGCATATAAGATTATATAAGAGTTTTATAATTCTAATGTACTTTAAATAAAGAATTATGCAAATAAGTTAGTAATTTTATCATTGTAAATATAATATTCTAGGTATGGATGTTTGTTACAAAACAGTTGAACGTATTACAATTAAATTATTAATGCAGATTCCAGCCAACAGCAGTATATCAGTTATATATATCACTCTGGTTAAAATTTGCTAGAATTTGTTCTTTTTTAATAGGTAGACCTGGACCATCACATTGCAAAAAATATCAAATTGGCAGTAGCTAGCGCCTCTGTAACCACGCAAACAAAACTGGTTGTAATATTACTTTTAACTAGGGAGAGAACAGAATAAAATCTTTATCTATACTGATGTATAATGCTGAAAAATTTGTTTGTTTGCATGAACGAGCTAATCAAAGGAACTAGTGGTCCGATTTGAACTTTCAGTGTTAGATTTATGGGGGAAGGCTATAGGACATATTTATTTTTGAAGTTCCTACGGGAACAGGAGTTACGTAGGTGAAACCGCGTACGGGTAGCTAGCTTGTCATAAAGCTTGTTGTACATACAAGATGTTAGTATACGACGAAACGGGACCCAGATTAAAAATAATCAGTAGCACACCCGATCCGTCTTTAAAAACTCCTTAACTTATTTCAAGTTACAATAAGTATAGTTCGTTCGCGATAAGAATGCAGTGAGTCATCATTGTAACTGAAGGGTAAAGGTGTATTCACAGTGGTGTTAAAATTCAAACAAATTATATTTTAAAAGATTAAGTTTAATGAATTTATAAAAAATACACTTAAAAGTTTAAAATCAAAATTAAACCATTAATATCATATTTTAATCACTATCACTAATATCCTCGTTAGTATTTATAACAAAAGTATTTTCTGCAGCGAGTTCCATGACGTCATCTAAATCCCACATGGTATTTTCTTCTTGTAAAACGTGGTCGCAGCATTTCTTCCATCGATCAGCGTCCACTAAGAGGATTGCGTCATAAAATATTTTTATAAAATATTTTACTTTCCGCACTATAAATTACCGAACCACTTTTATTTTTACGAATTGGAGAGGAATTAATTTTTTCAAATTTAAATCAGTTAACATAACTGACAGGACTGTCGTCACCGTCACTGTGAACTTGACTTTGTAATTTGAAAAGATTTGATTGGTTAGGGGGCGGGGCTACGCCGTGAGACATTTATGACTCAATGCATTCTTAACGCGAACGAACTATAGTTACTTACTTGACACAGTTTCCCTTTTTATTGAGCATAGCACAGGCTTTCTGCAAATGCCTTTTCATATTATGCCTGGTAATGCCTGCTAGGAACATCCATGGGAACGGGTCATCACAGTCGCGAGCCACGAACTTGCTGAAGCGATCTATAACCAGCTGCTGTATGAGAGTAATCACTTGCTCTTGCACCTAAAAATAAATAATGAATATAAGTTGTTTTTTTTTAAGATTACTATTATTTTTGTTAATTCTTTGTGCCAAGATAAAATGCTTGTGTTATGAGTGGGTAGACATAAGTAGTGCGATGGGTGGGGATCGAACCGGCGACCACAAGATCGCTAGATCGCTAGGGCTATGACCACTTATCTGCTTATCTTACTGTATCGTTCCTACGACAAAATGCGTCAACTTAATATTGTAGTGTGTACCGATACCATACCGATGCTGACACTGTACTGATGGTATGTGATCCTAATGTCTTTCTTATTTCTTGTAGTGGTAATTTACACAATTTACTACGCAAACTACTACGATTATAACCAAAATTGAATAAAACTTTCGACACGTATTCCTCGTACAGAGCGTAACTGGCTGGGGTACAACGATTTCGACGCACAACGTTTTGCGGCATTTGTCAAGTATGACGGCGGTATCTAGTCGAAACCAATAATTTATCTTAGTACTGGATGTTCGATTCGATTTCTACTGTATTATTATCAAGTACATATAATAAAACTTATTATTTATTGTTTCTACTTGCTTAAGGTGATACGTTCGCAATTTATGTATTTAACGGACAATGTGACCGAATATAGTTTTTCTTATCTCTTAAAATAATCCAGTATTTATTTTGATAATATAAAAGGCAATAAAATACATAGGTATTTTAGGTTTAGTCATCATTAGGACGAAACTTGGGGAAAGTCCACGTTTTAAGATGTTAGTTTTATTCCAAAAATTTTATGAATTGAAAGAACACCGTTAGAGTTACTGTCTTTTACATTCGCTAGATAAAAAAATCTATTTTTTTTTCTCTGTTAAATACCTTAAGTGCGAACGTTACACATTAGATACCATTTGTGCTGAAACTTTTTAAGTATGAACTTTAAATTTTGGATGATAATTATTGTCTTTTCATTTATTTTTCGAACGGACGAGCCACAGGCACGTGCTATTGCTACTTCACCGGGCATGAAGGCGACCTTTCCATATTGCGATTGCATATGACGATAACAATTATTGACGTAATTCTAAATCTAATATGGCGGAGTCTCAAAATTGGTGGGACAATGCAACTAAATGCACCCCATAATATGGGTTGCAAACGAAAACTGCTGTCCAATGAAATATTGATAACAAAGTTGCAACTTTTTATCTATACGCAAAAAAAACAACGGTACCTTATTCTCCGGATCTGAAAGCTGGTGCATGGGCCCAGTTAAAAAGGCGTCGAACACAACCTCGGTAGGTCGCAATGTAACCAATTCACCTAGAGCCGCGATAGCCGCTGACCGTACTAGAATACTGGCGTCGCGACAAAGGCTCACCAGAATCTGTAAAATTACATTTACTTTGAGATTATAATAGTAGTATAGTATAATTCTCGCGTTAAGTCTCGGAGTTGGGAGTGGGTTGGATCCTCACGCCAGAAGATTTCTAAGATTTTGTTGACACTACCCACTTTTTGGGTACTACCCACCTTGCCTCGCAAAGCACGTTAAGCCGTTGTTGCCGATTGGTTGCCATGCTATTTATTTATTTAAAATTTTGTACTGAGGTGGACTTAATGCCGTCGACCTTAGGGTTGTGCAGGCAGAACATGGTAGGTGCGATTTATTATAAGTATAGGTACAAAACAAAAAGGTAAGTCATAATAAAATGTTTAACAACATAATAACGACGGTCACCAACCCGCCAGTTAAGCAATGGCAAAAGGGGGCTTAGCAGTGAACTTGATACGAGCTGACGGCATCTGAAGGTAGTGGGGTGTGACTCACCGCCAAGTCGTTGGTCTGCGGCGGCGGCGCGGCGGGCACGCTGAGCACGCGCAGCACGAGCGCGGCGCCGGCGCGGCGCACGGCTGCTCGCTCGTCCACTACGGATCGCGCGCCTACTGCTAGCAGTCGAGATACTTCGCCGTCGCCGCTTAATTCCTACACCAGAAAGAGAGTTAAACGCAGAAGAGATGTACACAGAAAACTGACTGATGACTTTTGTATTGGATGCATTATTCGTTAAGTTTATCGATGGCAAATAAGAGAACGAATTAAGTATAATTTTATTAATTGAACCCTTTGAATAAGCGTAAACTTACAGAATCAACAGAATGGTTAAATACATTTCTGCAGCTTGTTTCAAAATGTCGCATTAAAAAATTAAATAATGAGTAAATGCTAAAACTTTTGAATGAATACAAAATTGGGTTGAGGGTAAGTAATTTTATAAATGATTTATTTCCGAAATTTTAACCGTGAAGATTCACAGTTCGTGTTTTATAACAACAAATGTACACATTATAGTAAGATACCTTAGAGGTAACAGGTCTAAAAATTCCAAGAATCCGGCCCAAGTCTAAGCGACATCCACCCTTAAGGGGTTCGGACCAACGCTCAGGGTGCCACTGGAGTAAAGAGTAGATTAACGAACAGTGATGGTGATCGCTGGCACGAGATCACAGTTCGGGGAATAAGCAACAACGCGGTCCTCGGTCATGCCGTCGAGGATCCTACACTAGCTAACCTTTACTAGCTACCTAAGTGCATGGACGACCCGGAGCAGAAAGGAAGAAAGAAACTCCGAGATTTTTTTTTTAGTCTCTTTTGCTGTTTCTTTTTTTTTATGTCAAGTCTTTTCACAATCATATAATATTTTACAATGTATATATGATTTGAGCGAGTGCAAGCACAATACCATTTATTACCTTGTCAATTAAAACCGACCAGGTGTTCAATAAGACAAGAAAAATTATAATAATGTAAATACTATAATATAGATATTATAGTTTACTCAGGCGCAGATAATCTCCTACAAAGAAACCTAATGGCGGATGCATTCACACACATTTACAATATGACAATTTACACAAGTTCAACCAAAGGATATACCTATAATAATAAACAATAACAAGAATGAATAAACAAAATATAAAATAAAAGTTAACATAACATATCCCCGACAACAGCCGACCAGTCACCACAAGCAGCACCCGTTCACGAGTATGACGTGTGACGCAGTCATCGCCTCCCTCGCCATATTTATTTATTTATTTATTTATTTATTGAGGCACATTAACAACATAAACACATACATTGATAAATAGGTATTATCATATAGGTATCACATATTAGAGGGAAGGTGGCAACCCGCCCCACACCGCCACCGCAAACAATGACAGACAACGGGAGCATATCGAACTAAAGTGGGGATATCTACAAGTCTATTAATATTAAACCTTTAGCTGATCAATGTTTAAACTGTTTCAAAAACTAAGGTTACTATGTTGTCTGTATTTCACTGATCAACCAAGCGTTATTGTCGTTTAAATAATCATTTACTAAATAATAAGCCCTTTTTATAAGAATCCTCTTAACAGTGGACTTGAATCTATCACAAGGTAACTCTTGTAGGTGTACAGGTATTCTGTTATACATACGGACGCCTAATCCTACAAAAGATGAATGCACTTTTTGTAGACGATGGTATTCGGCGCACAGTTTATGCTTATTTCTAGTATTTATTGTGTGTATGTCACTTCTCTTTTTAAAAAGATTAATATTTTGCCGGACATAGATTATATTGGCATAAATGTATTGCGAAGCGACTGTTAGTATATCTATGTCCTTAAAGAAGTCTCTTAGGGAGAATCTCGTACCTAGTTGATAAATAGACCGAACTGCCCGTTTTTGTAATATAAAAATGCTTTGAATATCCGCAGCTTTACCCCAAAGCAGAATGCCGTAGGACATAATACTGTGAAAGGAACTAAAGTAAACTAGACGTGCAGTTTCTACATTAGTAAGTTCCCGTACTTTTCTAACAGCGTAGGCGGCTGAGCTCAATTTTCCAGCAAAAGATATATGTGGACCCCATTGAAGTTTATTGTCTAGTGTCAAGCCTAGAAAGAGGGTCGAGTTCACAGTTTCTAGATTTTCATTAGGTACCCATAATTAATTTTGGCTCTACAAAACTTACATTAGGCATTACAAATTTGATACATTTGGTTTTCTTGGCATTAAGAACCAAATTATTAACCGTAAACCATTCGGTGACATAAGCGAGAGCACTGTTAATGTTATTAAAATTATTCCTCTTTCTATCTACCTTAAAAATAAGGGAGGTGTCATCCGCAAAAAGTACCATATTACACATGTCTTTTATATATACCTGGAGTAGCCCAATCATTAAAATTTAATTTAATATTCTTTGTGAATGTTTTGATTTTAAATGTGGTTTGAAACTGAGTATTAATTTCATTGAAAACTGACTTGTAACTTAAATTAGGATTATTCAACGTAATCAATGAGGGATTCATTTTATGAAGAATATTATTTTTAAATTGACTTATTAAGTAATCAGTAACTGGCCTGCAAGTAACTTCAGTTGATTTACATCTCTCAACAGTATTAAATGTTGCTAATTGGCCACAGTGGTCAGAGGTTAAACTATTAAGAATTTTGTTACCCACTGATACACAGTTAGCAAATATATTATCTAAGCATGTTGACGAGTGTGGAGTAATATGCGTCGGTTCGTAAAATAAATAAATTAAATTAAATGATCTAAAAAGATTTAAAAGCCTATTTACATTACTTTCATATTGTGAAACAAGCCTTAGAACTATTATTATTATAATACCTACGATTCCAAATGCCTCCTGGGTAAGCGTGCACAACAAAAATAATTATCATAAAAAATGTGTAGGTATTGTAATAGAGCCAGTAATATCACAGTTATTACATTAACATCATAATGCAGGTGTGCAATCACGAGCTGATTTTATTTCCTAATATGTTTATCTTATAGTTTGCTCATGGTACGCATAGTGGGACGGCACCCTGCGATTATCCTTGCGGGCTGCGCTCGGGTCGCTTATTACAGGCAGCTAACTTCTAATCCAATACAATAATTCTATTGATCTATGACAGCTCTCTGGTCTCACCTAGTATTTCATCTATTAGTCATCATTGAGTAGGAATTTCAAAAACTCGCTGATTATATGAATGTAATTTAAAAATCAGAAAGTTCTCCAATTCATATTATATGCATATCTAATATTATACCTTATGATCTAATCCAATTCCCGATACCTATATTATATAGAGAATTATGTGACGTTGATGTTAGGATATTTTTATTCATGAAAATCCCATCCCATGTAATTCTGAATATAGGATCTTACATACATACATACATACATATAATCACGCCTTTCTCCCATGGGGGTAGGCAGAAACTACAGAACGCCACCTGCTACGATCCTTACACACTCCCTTTGCCTCGTCCACGTTCATACATCTGGTCACGCACGCCGCGCCTGTTGCGAGTACTACGCATCTGTCCTTTCTGAAGAACATCACCTATGAGGTGAATTTAGGATCTTGTCCTATAAAAAAACAACTATAAATTTACCTTTATAGCGTGCTTCATAGGTGGCCGTTGGCTCGTGAAACAATCTGTCAATATGAATAGCGCACGCGTGCGTAACGTGCTTGAAACATCATGTACACGGTCGTATACGGCTCGTAGTATTTCAGCGTGCGGAACTGTGTGGGGTCGTTGACGTAGTAGCCCGGCTACATCTTCTTCTGTTATTTCTTGGTCGATCTATAAATCCCAAGAAGATTGCGGTAATCAGTTAATATGAATATCATACGCATAAATAGTTGACATGTACTTGACTGCACAGGTGGCTCAGTGTTAACGGTAGTTTCATCTGGAGTTCTGGGCTCGATTTCCACCCAGACTCAGAACACAGAGTTGTTCTGAGTGTAGGTGTGCTTTGTGTCCGTGAATTGAGTGTTTGTAAAGTTGCCGTGTGGTTGCGGTATAGAATAGATCTTGTTTATGTGTTTTCATGGGTGTTGTAAGAGACGATTAAGCCAATGTCTGTTAAAAGGAGGCCCATGTTTAGCTTTAGTCTTAAACGGGATTTTTAAGAGAGTTCCCCGCGACATAGGGATTAATTGATTAATGTCCCAAATGCGGGTACGTAATGTTGTAGTTCACTTGGGTACGGCGTGTAGCATTTCGAAATGAGTTACTACGTGCGTGGCGCACGATAGGTAAGTAATATATATTCTTTTATTACCTACCCATCTAAACTGTTCAAAGGTTTTAGGTACTTAAGTTACAATGGTATAGGATACAGTGAGTATGAAGAGCGAACGCGAACGTATCGTACGTGCGTGGTTGTGCACGGTGAATAGTGCTGGGATTAAGACGGCCGCTGACTTACTTACTTACTTACTTTAGAATCTCTTCTATAACACTTTAGTAGGCAATAACTATAATTTATAGCTATGTTAAGAATTAATTGGTTTTAATAATTGAATAAAGTTCAAAATATATAATAGTGGTTATCATTTGTACTTACGGGGATTTCCTGACTGTCTTGGCTGCTTTCATCATCAATTGCAGTATTAACTGCGAGTTCATTTTGACGCTCTGAATCATTTTGATTCGCATTTAGATTTTCTGAATTTTCCTCTGGTTGATTTGTTGGTTCATTCTCTCCATCTAAAAGGTTTAATATTAATAAAATCTTATATTTATGTAAAGTCAGTTCTTTTATTGTGACTGAATGGTTTCTTGGTCAAATGTTACATCAAACAATGGCTTAAGAAACTAACTTATTATTCCAGCATTTTCATTAGCATTTATTTGATTATTTTGTGGAGCTTCAGTTGTTTCTGGAGTAATTTCTTCTGCGTCATTGCTCAGCAAGCTAGATAGCATTTCCTGAAATAATATTTGAAGAGTTAGGATATAATATTTATTAAGTAGCATACATTTATAATATTGTTAATAAAACATACCAAAGCTATTTGTCTATGTGACACTTTTGAAGTAGTAGACAGCATAAGTAGCCATCTGACAATTTTGCGATAAGACTTACGAGGCAACAAGCTCATTAATCCCACTACCAAGTTTACTCTAGCAGTACGAACTTCAGCGCGCTCCTGAAATTTTAAATAAGAATCAAAATACTCTAATATTATTCCATACTAGCTGTCCCTAACAGTTTCCACCAGCCTGATGGTGTCTCATATTCTTATACAGTTCTATTCTCAGGCCCACTACACCCTTTTGTTACAAATAAAAATACACATCATCTCTCTTTGTAATATAATAGTATACCTACAATGTAGATATTTTCTAGGATAAACTGTTTAAAAAATTTGAAACTTTTATATATTTTTTATTTTTTTTAGGGTGAGTATAAAATTATTACCTTGGGTGGGTAATGTATTTCATTAAACTAAAATTGTAAGAGTGTGTTTGTAGATGGGTGGCCACCCATCTACAAACAAACTCTTACAATTTTAGTTTATTTCTACTGGCCAGTAGAAAAAAAATACCTGGGAGACTTCTAACTGGAGATACATTTATTATTTTGTAGCTAGAAAAAATGCCATAACAACTAATATTTTAAAAATCTTTGATGGTTGCTAATGTTACCACTTCACTTTATGCTTATCCAGCCAGGTACAATTTAAACCATAAAGTTTACTCAACAAAAATAAGATGCAAAAACTTAGTGTTAAATAATGACCTACAATAAAGCTCTTAAACACAACAACAAAAGTGGTTTCTTCATTGGTGTTTCAATAGTTAAATTAGCATAAACAATCATTCTAGTAGTATTGCCATACAAATACACTTACCAAGCCATCCAATGAGTAGCAGAGGTGTTGTAACAACACCATATAGCCAGACAAAGCAGCTTTCCCAAACTTGCTTAAGATTAAACCAGAATAAGTAACGTAAGAAGCTCTTACAAGGTTCTGAAAATAAAAATATTAGGTGCAGTTTTTGCAACAGTCACCTCACTGGCACTGGCAAGTGGGATGGCGACCACAGTATTATGTTGTAGCAGACAGGGAAATGCTGCTGCCCATTCACTGGATTGTTATAACTAGAAAAATATTATAACTAGAAAATGATAATGGACATAACACAATAAAAATTGTAATTATAAGAAACTAGTTGCCCACGCGCTGTTTCACCCGCGTAACTCTCGATCCCGTAGGAATCTAGTTGCTGTGAACCCAATTAACCATTATTTTGGAATTGCTATAAACTTGCAACCCCGATTTTTTCACTTAATAAGGATTGTTTCTAAATATTAAACTTATTCGCAGATTAATTTATGTGTTGTTCATTAAGTTTTGTGAGTTTAAGTGTCAATAGCTATAGAATAGAGTTTCCCACAGTAAAGGAACAGATAAAAAAGTCATGTGAGGACTATAAAAACAGACTTGAAGAGCATAAAAACCAACTAGCCAGGGCACTATTGGACACCACAGACTGCATGTTAAGACTAGCCACAATATAGATAAAAAAAAAGAGAGTCCATATCAAAGGATATGGCGAATCTCAATAAACAGCCAATTATCAAAATAAAATCTGATTATAGCTGTGGGGCTGATTGCAGATAGAAAAAAAAGATAAAAAAAAAGTCTCAATAGCTTTGAAAAGAAAGGATTTTCCATACAAACTTACACTTCTTATTTCAGCCCATTTAAGTAAGGGTTGTTCAGAAAAATAATTAACTACATTTATATAAGTTATATAATACCCTACTATTAAAACTATAGAAATTTCATCAGAAACATTGACACCCATTAGGGTTTGAATTTTGCAAAATCCTCTCTTAGTAAGCACCTATGTTCTTAAAGGTACTCCCATGCAAAATTTCAGACTACTAGCACTTGTAGTTTCCGAGATTTTATGATGAGTGAGTGAGTGAATGACCTTTCGCTTTTATATATATATAGATATAAACATATTTTACTTCTATTAATACTTACATTAGCACTGCGGCTATCCAAGGAAGAAGCTAAAAACTTTGGCAATAAACACTTAAACAGCAATTTGATAGCTACAGCATTAGGTTCCTTCTCAGTGTCATATAATAAAGTGTCTATTATTGCATATATCACCCCAGATACTCTTCCCAGTTCTAGTTTGTCTGAAAAATTAATTTGAATATAAATTTAAGAAAATTCAACAAATATATTTATTACACTGTATATCTCTGGAAATATGTGTATTTTGAGTATTTTGACAGTTGAACATTGTACTTTCTCTACATTCGGTAGAGAAGAAAAAAAGCTAAAAATATTTACTTTTTCTTCATAAAATAGGGTTTTCATTTTCTTAATACTCAATGGCAGCCTCCATAACATAGCAGTATTATTAAATTCTAAGACTTCTTTCCGGGTCTGGTTGTTTGAGGGACTACCCTCCGTGCCTCGGAAAGCACGTTCAGCCGTTTGTTCCGATTGTAATAACATTGTCTATAACAAGCATACTACAACATAATACTGCGGTCACTAATCTGCCTGCCAAGCTACTTGTGACTGTGACTATGGCAAACCCCTCCTCCGGGAGGAAGGCCATGTTCAGCAGTCGACATTATACAGGCTAATGATGATGATGAATACTCAATACTTTATTGCGTTTTACAATGTGTTTACCAGTTTTTTAACATTATTGTGGTACCAATTATGAACCCTGTCGGCCACAGCAACATAGATATAATTTAAATTAATATCATAGGAGAGAGGAGCCTTAGGCAATCACAACCTAGACAATGTAATAAAATATATATTTAAGGCTTCCTTTCCATTTTTAGTATGGGCATAAATGTTGTTAGTCAATTGCCTTTGTCTTCAACACACTTAAATATGTACACATATTTAAGTGTGTTGAAGACACAGTCTGTAGTTTTATAAGTGAATTGTGTTTGTTTACATCTTAAAACAAGTAAGGTTGCACAAACTATACTTACCAACATTAGCCAATTTATTGACAATAGATCCACCAGTGACATCAATCAAATTACTTAAAATGTCTTCAAAATTCATATCCCTTGGATTAAGGTGTAAACATTCAGTAATAGCTTTTAGATCCAGCACAAAGCTTCTGAGTTCTTTTATAATTGAGTTGACTTCATGAGCTAGTTCTCTTGAATTAAAACTATTTTGTTCATTTTCACATAGTGCTTTCGGAAATCCAAGACATGCAAGGGAATGTGCAAATAACTGGGAGTGATAAACATGATAGGCCTTGTATCCTGGAATCATCATCAATTTGTAATAGACTCGAGAGGCCAGCAAGGCATTGTTTCTATACTCTTTAGATTTTACATTTTTACACCCATGATCAATGTAATATCCCAATATAGCAAGTACTTTATCATGTTGTATAAGCTGTGATAATGTTGCCCAAGACTTTTCGTCTGTAGATATTATTTCTGGACTTAGCCACTGGTCAATTGACTTCATTATACGTTTAAATATTTTCCCCACATCAATTTTTTCTATTTCATTTTCATAAGTTAGTGGTAACTCTCCAAATTCAAGAAATTCTGAATGATATATAGCTTGGACCCAATCTTCATCAAGGGACTCCAATTGCAATTCGAGCAGTTGTTCTATTACTAGCGACATTTTATATCTTGTTTATAATAATTAAGTTCAGTTCTTTTGTTGTGGACTTCCAATAATTATAATAATAATGAATTTATAATAATTAAAGTAATTAATAACAAAATTCACATTTGTTTAGTGTTTACAAATTGACACTTATCAAAGAGAGTGTAATAAAACTTACACACAGATTATACAAACCCGACATGTGATATAACCATGGCTCTAATATAATGATAAAATATATTAGACTGCTGCAACTTTACTCCAGTTGATCGTAGCTTATTTTATTTTCTACTAACTGTGCAATAGTAATAATTACTTTAAAGTAACTTTCACGTTAATAAAGTTTCCTTCTTTATCAATCAATGGCCTGGTACCACAGTAAGCAGTCATTTTGAGTAATTTTATATCAGAGTGTAAAGCGTTAAAATATCTTGCAAAATGGTAATTAGAAAGAAAAAAAAATCTATTGTCGTCTCGAATTATTTATATGTAGTAAAGTCGTATGGTCTCATGTCTCATTGGTTTGAGTTGAGTTGAGTTATGACTTTATGACAGAAAAACATAACCTCAGACAATTTTATGCAGATTGTGTAAATAAAATAAAATTAAGAATAACTGCAGAATTATGACTACCCGCAGAGCAGTTCCTTGGTTTTTAACCGATAAGGGACGTCAAGCGTCTTTTGTTTTCATTGCGGGATCAAGTTTGGCGTGTACTCTAGCAAAATTTGCACCCCATAGTTTTCTTCTTGCAAAGTATAAAGACTTTGTTCACTACTACAAGTAAGTTCAAAAAATTAAATAATAAAAAAGACAGTGGGTCGTCGTAGAGGTACAAATAAAAATATCTTCGGCTTTTATATTGTTTATTTTTGTCGCAGTAATGGGAAGCCGGTTGAGCTGCCGAAAGAACTTTCAGACAGATACTCTAAATGTCTTGATATCCTACAAGTATCCGAAGTTCACAAAAAATTGATTTCACCTTTTAGTGTTTATGGATATGACTTATTTCATGCAGGTAAAAATCATATACTTTAATACTGTTTATCAGGTTCTTCATCATCATCTTACCAAATAATGTTATATAAATAAATGTTGCTTATAATTTCGATCCTCGCTACATAGTTTCTTGTAAAATTTAAAAGTAATTTTCACAATCCCCTTTAATATTGCTATTGACACAAACAATGTGATTAGGTATTGTAGTAACCAATTTTTGCAATAAACTAATTTCAAAGTCTAATGCTAATATTTAAACTGTTTAAAGATTAAATTAATTGTTATTACAATTTAAATGAAATCATTTAATAAATACTGGCTTCACCAGCATTTAACTCCTGGATGTCATAAACAGTGCCCAGGGAGAACACAAACACCAAAGAAGCTGTTAAAATAAACAAAATAAGCATTATACAGATGAATTATATTTAAAACATTATGTAATAGAATAATAACCATAATAAGATACATTAAACTTAAACTAGGTATATACAAATATGACTATTGTAAAAATAGATTTTATATGTTATAGCTGCTGACAACCTCCGTAGCGTAGCATTATTTGGCTCACCTTGAATCTCAGCGGTTGTGGGTTCGATTCCCACACTGGACATGAAATCTTTGTGTAGATTCTAAGATTTCTTTCCAGGTCTGGTTGGTTGAGGGACTACCCTCTGTGCCTCAGAAAGCATGTTAAGCCGTTGATCCCAATTGTTATAACATTATCAATAATAATTTTATATCAAGGAAGGGGCAGCAGCGTTTCCTTGTGTGGTACAACATAATACTGCGGTCGCCAACCCGCCTGCCAAGAGTGGTGACTATGGCAAATACCCTCCCTCAGGAGGAGGCCCATGTTGATGATGATGATGATGATGATGATGATGATTATAGCTGCTAAACCAATTTCATACTTATTTTCATACTTTTACAGGTAGTGTCAATTCAAGGTTTGGTGCTGCTGTAGGGATTCCTGTAAATTTCACTTACAAGAGTATTGATGATTTAGAAAAAGATGGAGTTCAGGTAAGGTCATAGAAATAAAAATTACAAGGTGCACCACTATGGTTTTACAGGTGTTGGACTGCTAATCTGCTACAGTTATGGTTGCCATCTATACCGTTAAAAACAGTCCTATACTGTTTTTCACTACATTCAGTGGCGGACTTACACATTTGCCGCCAGTAGGCTATTTTTGCCGCCCCTACAGACCTTAACCTAGTTACCTATACCCATACCAAATTTTATTTTTGAAAGTATTTGGTATAAGGAATAGGCACAGCACGCGGTATTTAATTCCAAAAGCTGACCAGCGGGTCAGATTCACGTCTAGAAGGATGCACTCTTCAGACATTGGAGTATTCTGTTCGATATTATATAGCCAACCTACTAAGTACTAAAAATACTATACAATAATGTAATGTCTCAAATGTTTAAATGTAGAAAATTTTAGATGTACCCATTTTCTTTTCCAGTAAGACAAAAATGTGGGCCAAATTTCTGTGGCCCTAAAATCTGCCGCCCTAGGCTCCGGCCTACTGAGCCTGCTGGTAAATCCGCCACTGACTACATTATACTTTTTATTGTTGAACAAAAATAAAGTATACAAAATACTGTTTTAAGCGTCAAAATGCTCAACACTATAAGTATTGGACTTAATGTCAAATATTCAAGACATTATGTGTGACTTGTACCTACACTTTCTTTTTTTAAATACCGTTCAATATTCTTCTCAGACCTAAATAAACTATTTCTTTGTAAAAAAAGTTGGCAACCCAGCTCCAGTGCATCATAGTATGATGTTAATCCAGCTTATAAACTCTGCCTGTGCAAAATATTATCAAAATTGGTTAGAAAGTTGTGTGAAAGAGTACCTAACAAACATGTATAGATCTATTGCTCCATAGAAACCTTTGCTTTGATTTAAGGTAAAATAATATACATTATAACAGCCCCATCTAAGTTCTGAACTATCATAGAGCAAGTAAGATTACAGAATAGTCATGTTATGAAATTAGGACCCCGTTGGTTGTAGCACTAAAAATATGTAAATAGTGTACTCAATTTGCTTTCAAAATATTCTATGATGACTGATCATAATGTAAAAAAATTCTTTTTTGTAATTTAATAATTTATAAAACATGCACAAAAAATTTATGAGTTTTTATTTTCAGGTCAATCAAAAACTATTGGATTACACATCTGAAGTTGGAAAAAAATTAGCTAATGCTTTGATATTGCCAGAAAAGGTGCAGCAATTTGCTATATGCAGAGAAATACTCATGACACAAAATAATAAATTCATGTATGAGTCAACATATCCTTTC
This sequence comes from Nycteola revayana, assembly GCA_947037095.2. Classification (NCBI taxonomy): domain Eukaryota; kingdom Metazoa; phylum Arthropoda; class Insecta; order Lepidoptera; family Nolidae; genus Nycteola; species Nycteola revayana. Next base: position 5,527,384 of record OX344838.1, read on the forward strand.
ACATGTATATTCTTTGCATACAATGTCTCTCAAATTATTAATAAAAAATTCAACTTATATGCTGGACCAACTATGATGAGAGCAGTGCTTTATACTATAGTGGGTATGTTTAGCACAGGAATGTACTTTCTGATGAAGGACATGACTGAAATATATTATGAAAGTGAGGTGGATAAGAAATTATGTGAAATTTCACCTGAATTCGTTGAAAGTGGAAAAATGTTTTATGAAAAAATTTTACAAAGAAATCAAGCTCTTAGAGAGTTAATGGGAAGTGAAGGGAAAAGTAAATATAGTAAACTTGGTAATGAAAACTTTGGCATAAGGCAGCCTCGAATGGCACTGGTACACAGAAAACAGTTTTTTGAAGAGAAATTAAAAGAATTGAAAGGTTTCAAGGAAGATGAAGATGTTTTTTCAGACTGAATATACATATATTTTAAATAAACCTTGAGATCCATCTTAAAAAAAAAGTACTTTTGCTTTTTGCTACTGTCTAAAGGCATTTGTGTTTATTTTCTACATGAGCTCGCCATATTTTTAATTCTTGAATGGTTTAGTTGAGCATCATTTCTTAGCAAATTAGGAAGAAAATCACTCTTAGTCAAAGTTATAAGTTAAACTTATTATATAAGTTTAGTGTGAATAGATAAACCATTAAAAATAGTGCTGGGAATGTTAATAAACATTGTTATTTATTGGAATTAATGGCTTTTTTAAATTAAATTTACATAAAAGTTCAGTTATTTTTATTTAAAATATTTTTAAAGCCCGACGCAAATAGGTTCAAAATAAGTTTGACGTGTTTTTTTTTTTTTCTAATTAGCGTTTGACTACACCCTGCCTGTTGTTAAGCATCGGAATAGCCTAGGATGGAGCACGCTTACCTAGAAGGAACCGGTTTACTCTTGATTTGAAAAGACCCATATCGTACTTATCGGGAAATATAGACCCCGGCAAGTAGTTCCACATCTTCGCAGTACGTACAAAAAACGTGGACTCGGAAGCGCTTCGTACGTATTTTGGGAATATCGACCATGTACTGATGGCGCCTCTCCGAGTGTCTTGTTGTCCGATAGAAGAAAGGGGAATGCAGAACTGAGTTGTGCAGTTCCTGAGCACACTCTCCGAAAGTATCCGATAAAAAACCGACAAACTGGCAACCCTTCGTCGGTGCGCAAGCTGAGACTCGGCTACGTTGCCTATTAACTTTTTGGCGCGCCTCTCAATCGACTCCAGTGCCTCTAGTTGATACTTGGCGGAACCATCCCAAAGATGAGAACAGTACTCCATACATGCTCTAACTTGGGCTTTGTATAATGTGAGCAGCTGATTTGGTGTGAAGTACTTTCTCACCTTCGTCTTCGTTTGTCTGTATGTGTGTGTGTGTGTGTCTGTGGCAACTTAAGCAGCCGTACCCGAATGGCTAGGGCGTCGGACTTGTCATCTGTTGGTCGCCGGTTCGATTCCCACCCTTTGCACTACCGACGTGAACCCACTCGTAACACAAGCATTTAAGCTTAGCACGAATGGTTAACAAGAGTACTAGTAGATTGCAAAACTCTGCTAGTACCGTAAAACCTGCTAACTTTGCCAACGGTTGCCGAATTTGCCATAGCCAACTTCTGAGGGAAAAAGTGTAGTTACATCTTAATAACAGTTTTTTGTCATGTATGTATGCCTTTATAATAAAATTTATTAGTTAAATGGCAACATCGAATGAGATGTGGCAACCCAGCTTGTTTTTGAGATGTAATTTTCAGCGGTTACTTTTTTCGAATGTTGGTGGCGTAAAACTTAGTGCTCCGGAACTTTTACAAAAACAAACGGGAAAAGCATTGCCTACGTAAGTACTTTTTTGATATTATGTTAGCATAATGTTCTTTAGCTAAATAAAAGCTGATTTAATGTGCTGCAAGCTACCTGTAGTTCGCAATTGGTATTGGTAAATTCAACAACCCCAATCACACCGTTCGTGATGGTGAATTTGCCATGTTTTGTTGGAGGTTAGGGCTGTCACAAAATTTCTTTTTTTTAATTAAATTGTCGTTGTAAGTACCTACTTATAATATAAGTAGGTAGGTACCCAGATATTAAATACACAGTGCATGTGTATGAAGGTTGTTTAAAAAAAGGTATACAGGGTGACGGGTAATTTAAAAAGTATTTTTTTATTTTGCGTCAGTTAGAATTAAATTTTAATGTGAAGTGATTTAGTTATTTGCACAATTACTGTATAGCATTGCAATTTTACAATACTTTCCATAACATTTTTTTTATTTCCTTTTATATCTAAAATGTTGTTTCCATTGGAAATAATAGTTTAGATCGTGGCAATTACTTCTTTTGACATTCACAAGTTCCATAAATGGTCCAAAATGATTTGACTAGACACTGTTTAACATTGTTGTAGTTGCTACCCATTTTACCTTTAGGTTAATTTCATGAGTGCTTTGAGTACAAAATATTGACTACATAAACATTTTGTTTTCCTTTTTTAGAAGATGGAAAAACGACGCCGCCGACCTTTGTTAGGAAACCGAGCATATAAGGACACTAATTTGAGGTTAAATATGATGGTAGACAGGTACCTACCTACTTAGCCTATATTAATGAATATCTATTCACAACGAATAATAACGTGTTGATCTCACTAAAATTGATTATGTTTTTTTACCTTTATTAAATTTTATTATTTCCTACTATGACAACATTTTTATTTGACAACCCTAACCCTAACTTCGTTTTAATAAGAAATATTTTGGAAAGGTTGGTGATTTTGCCACCTTCTTAGAGAGTAAAATTACCAGTGCTAAATAATATAAAGTTTTCACTTTTATTTTACGGGATAAAGGAAGAGTGCAAATATATTACTTTTAAACCTCATAAACTGCAAAAAATCATTTTAAATTTCATAATGGCAAATTTATCCGAAGTGACAGCTGACTTTGCCATATTTGTTTTTATACTTATAATATTTTAATTTACAAAAATAAAATAGATATTTGGTAATAATATACATTTTCATGAAATTTAATACTTCTAGGAGTAAGTTACTCTTTATGTTTTCATATAATTATATTTTTTTCAATCGAATTAAACTTATTGACACGTGAAAAAGTGGCAAAGTAAACAGGTTTCACGGTAATATTTAAAAAAAAAAGTCTCCCGAACTGGTGATTTTTTTATTTAAAAGGTGATTAAAAATGTTTTACGCAGCGTGTTTCTTAGCTTTGTTTCATCAAAATCGGTTCAGCCGTTTATAAGATAAAGGGGGATGAAGAATAAAATTAAAAATGTTTAATTTATAATATTTTATGTTTACAATGGCCTACATTTTTAGCTCTATTGTTGAAAATCAAAATGTTTTTTTAAATGAGAGAAATTGTCATTTCATTGTAAAGCCTTTGGTAGATTTAAATTACAATAAAATGACTATTTTTGACTATATTATTTTTTGTAAGTACTTAGTTAGCTTCTTCTAGCAACTTTTTAGGGTGATTGTCACTTATGGCCTTATGGTATTATATTCGCCCAGTGCTTAAAGCATTTTGACACGGTTTAATTTCTGTCAACACTCGAGTGCAAGTCCATTATAAGTGGTTGATTATGAGAGTGGGATTGTATAGGAAACAACTTAAGTTACTATCCGTATCGTTTCACCTGCGGCACAACTGCAGTTTTTTTATAATATTTTTTACCAACAAAATTCTAAACAGAATTAATTTTAAAGCTCAAAAAATCAGAAAATCTATAGCATCCAGTTGTATAAAAAAAGTTTGTCATTCTCTTTGGCTGAGTGATTAATAACTATCGATATAATGAATCGCTTATATCGATATATATAATTATATTAATAGCTTTTCCCTTAAATTGGAAAAAGTTAATGGGACGATCTAAAGTACTTACTTACCTAGGAGGACAGCACCAAGTAAACTTATGTTTGCCGAGTTGAATCTTACTTTTTGACTATAAACATTAATGATGACAAGGTGTAAAATCAAATTGAACTGCATTTTGAGACCTTAATTTTATTTAAAAACAGAACTTTGACCTTATTGATAAAACAGAGTTTATATAATAATCATACATACCTAATTAATAAGTTCCTAATACAGAAAGTGTACCTATAACGCAACAATACAATTTTAGCTACTTTCTCAGTACAAACTTATTGCAATATTTGGATTAAAAAACGTATAAAGAAATGTGAACGTGTTTATTCTATTATCTTATTGAATATTGAGTTTTTCAGTTATATCGATACCTATTGTGCATCACTATATTGAGATTTGAGTTATTGGGTGTCATTTACAGTGGTTTCGTTCGACAGTATTTTTTCGTTTTGTCTGAGAAGTAATGAAGATTCTCAAAATTTCAACAAATTTGTGTCAAATCTAATACAAAATCTATTCTGATTAGTTAATTTCAGATCTCATCAATTTGTGTTTGAAAATATTTTTTATTGACTAAGGCAGCAGATTTTCTAAATAATAAACTGCGTAATGAAGTTTTAATTTGTATTGATAATAAAATAAAAAGTCAATATGTGTGGTGGATTCACGTGCTCTAAAAACGCATTAATTGCGTTAAATGTCTTGTATGTGGTAAGTTCCTTTCTTATGGTTTTATAGATACTAATATAGGAACAGGTGTTATGCACAATGCCCTTTTAGCGCACTATGAATTTATTGTATGATTTTTTACTAACATCTCTATAATATATCTCTATAATAATAATTAGTAATTTATTAGTATATAGTAGTCATAAAAATTTTAAGTTTATCTCAGTTCTGAATAGGTGATATTTTTGTAAATTGTCACAAAAAGCCTTTGTCTTTGTATTTATGGGTCAATTAATTGGCTCAATGACTAACAAAAAAATGTTTTTCTATTAGGTGGTATCTAGCATCCTGATATCAGTGGCGGTGTATGGGCAGGCATCATCACTGGTCACCAACTTGCCTATTGTGGGGGGAATATTGGCATGTGGAGTGTTCCTCATACTGATCTCACTACTGGGCCTGCTTGGAGCTGTGAAACATCATCAAGTTATGCTGTTCTTTGTATCCTTTAAATAACTTAACAAAATAAGAGCCAGCTCCTATTCAGCAATATTTCATTTTTATGTTGAGATTCTATTTAGTATAATTTATTCTGTTCTGTTGTATAGTCTTATTTATTTTGTGTATGTAAAATTAATAGATATTTTTTTAAATGTTAATTGCGGTAATAGACTATGGAATTGCAGTAATAGAATAGTATAAATTTACACAGGATGTATTCACAAGGCCTTTTAAAAGTTTTTGACATAATGATGGCTTATCATACTAGGTATATTATTGCCTACATTCACAAAATAAATAAGGTATTGATTTAAGAGATCAGGAAAGCCAAATTCAATTGTCCATTGCATACATAAAGGACAAATGTTTAACCTTTGAAGTCCTCACTTCGCCAGTTACCTAATATATCCTTATAATCACCACCACCAAATTATTATTTATTGTTTGTGATATTGTCCAATGAAGGTAAAAAATTAAAATCAAATTTTGACTTTTTTTAGTCTCAACATTTTACATTTATGAATAAAATACATAACAAGGTATATACTAATTTAAAATAAATCTAACTTATAAATTACTACTATTCTAAATTTGTACTACTTGGCAAAGTTTCCAGAATGCTGGCAGCATTGTCCCATTGAATGGCAATGCTTACCTGCTGTATCTTAACATGAATCTATTCACAATTGCTATTTATTGCAACATAATACAAGAATATTTAATTATCACAAATCAACTTTTAAGAATACAACAACTGCTATTTCAATATTTAACATGGAAAATAGAAAATAGAATAGAGATCAAGAATATGGTATATGGCATATGGTATATGGTGAACTGTAAAGTAGAGTGACAGTTGCACAAAACTCCCCTAAAGAAACTAAAAGCCATAATCCCTCAATCTACCCATCAGCGACCACCCTGAGCCGAGGTCCAAGTCCCACAGGGGATGCCCGCAGTTTGCTAAGTTTGTAGTGTTTAAACGATTTGTCTAGGCTGGAGCTCTGCTCGCCTTTATGCCCAGTGAAGTAGCAAAAGACTCAGGGATAACTAAATATGTCTGTCCGAAAAAAAAAAATGCTTCTGGTACTTTACTAGTTCTAAAAAATACATGACATTTATTTTGCTGGCTCTTTCACATTTGGACCAAATCCAATGATGTCTATTTTCCTTTTAATTTGGCCTTTTGTCTTAACTAAATTCAGCATTTTATCCTCTACTTGTTATATTGCAGGTTCAACATAGTATCTATTTAAAATAAATCCTTGACTAATTGTCTCAGTACATGGTGATTCTTTTCTTGCTGTTCTTGGTGCAGTTCTCTGTGGCATGCGCTTGCCTTACTGTTAATTCAGATCAACAGGAAATGTTAGCGAAACAGGTGAGGCTACTACATTGTAATATTTTTAATTAATGTCAACATATTGGGTGTTGACTTCTGAATCTGAATTTTTCAAGACTTAATGTTATGATCTGTGAAAGGAATTTATAGATCAAATTCTGGGGATATTGGAATTTTAAATATACATTATTCTCATTGAAACTTTACCTCATCCTGTCAGTGTTTTTTTTTTCTCATGTCTAGTCAAGAGTCGTGAGGTATGTCCATAAATCTATGTTTGTGGTCAATATACCAAAATAGATTTTTGTAATGCAATCACTGGTCATAATTAAACAATATACTGATGTATGCTAAAAGTGTTAAACATAGTGTGTCTATCATGCTTCGCTTAATATTTAATATTACTCAATATAAGGCAGTATGTTAAAATGGCTTAGGTAAGTAATTGTAACATACTTCTTGAGATACTTTCTATACACAAGGTCTTCAATTGAATTAGGCAGAACAAGGTCAAATAGCTCTTCAAGGTAGTGCCTATTCATTTAATGTAAGTAAAATAAAATATTAACTAGAACAATACATATACATATAATTTGGAACCCTTAAACAACTTAAATCTTTCAATTTTTAAAAAAGCTTGTTTACACATTATACATGATTCGATTTGGTAACTGTGTCAACTAACTGAATTATTTACAATAGTTAAACAGCTGTTAACAGTTTTATATACAAACTTTACAATAAAGAAAGGAGAAACCTTCCTTTTATTATACACTAGCTTCCCGCGCGCGGTTTCACCCGCGTAACTCCCGTTCCCGTGGGAAATTCATAATAAAATATAGCCTATGTTCTTTCTCAGGCTCTAGACTATATCTGTACCAAATTTCATTTAAATCGCTTCAGTAGTTAAGGCGTGATGGCGTAACAGACAGACAGACAGACAGACAGAGTTACTCTCACATTTATAATATTAGTAAGGATTAGTAAGGATTTCTGTAAAAGTTATTTATTTATTTTATTGAAATTAAATTTTCAGGATGGTTTGATAGTTTTAGCTCTCCAAGCATAATTACCCATGTAGCAATTATGGACGTTTTTTTATGATCGATTATAAAATCGTATCTATCTACATGCAAATTCAACAATTTTCCATTATAATAATAATAATAATCATCCAGATTTTCTGTGTGGCATGGTATTACATCACCCAGATTTGTAAATTATGTTTAGTGATATTTTTATGTCAAATATACAGGGTGTCCCAAAAGATTACGTAGCTGGGAAGGGGGGTGATAGGGATGGTCACAAGGGTCACCAGAAAAATATAAAAAAATCCCTCTGGGTGTTTAAAAAAATAAATGGCATTTTTTAAAAGACTAAAAATTTTACACCTTGTGCTAACTGTACCTACAAATATGGCTGTATTTAAAAAAAATGCTGTTATGTAATCTTCAATAACAACAAGGTCATCAACATCAACATCAAAAATAACAAGGTGTAAAATTTTAAGTTTTTAAAAAAATGCCAATTTTTTTTTAAATTCCCCAGAGCGGATTTTTTTTTTATTTTTCTAGTGACCATTGTGTCCACCCCTGTCACCCCCTTTCCCAGCTACTTAACCTTTTGGGACACCCTGTATAATCAGATAGTGTTTTTTTTCTTACTTCTATTTATTTCCATAACAATTTAAATAAATAACAACAATAAGTAAGTTTTTTTTTATCTATAGTACTCTACTCTAGATATAGCTTTGTGTTTAGTATAACAGCATTGTCCCCCTCTACATTGGGATATTGCGTGTGTTTATTACATTTGAGAACGATATATGTTGCCAGGCTTATACTCAAGGGTACAATTGATGATATGTAAAATTTTATTCTATGGATGTAAACTCTGATGATAATAATTATTATATCCTGTCACCCGTCAGAGATAAAATTGTCATTTAGGGTAAATTGCCACAGTTCAATTGATGATCCATGAGATCTATGATTCAGGAAATAATAAATTCACGACATTTGCTTTTTGATAGACCTTGAGAGACAAATTTAAAATTATTTATAGATAAATATTTTGTTATATGCATATTTAACATTCGGTAACGATATTATCGTGAATAAATTATGTAGTTTATGAATTGATTGATTTAAAACACTAAAGATCGTTATCTATAATGATATTATGATGAGGAACTATTTGATTGTTTGTATTGAATAGGCTCCGAAACTACTGGACCGATTTGAAAAAGATTTATGACATGATGATAGGCTATATTTAATTATGAAGTTCCCACGGGAACTGGAGCTACGTGGGTGAAACCGTGCGCGTGAATCTAGTTATTATTTATTTCTTTTGTCATTTTTTGACCTAGTACAGTCAACAAAAGAGATAGGTTTACACCTTGTGAGAAGCATTTTAAATGTATATGACCACGTTTATGATAATAGTTTACTGTTATATGTATTTACACAGCTAGCAGCGAACCCTTCACCCATACAGAATTAACGGCTGTTGTACTGACAAAAACATATTTATTGACATTAATTGATGGTGACGGTGTATGCCTATCTCTTTTGTTGACTGTACATGGCAATAGGTTCGGCCTCTATTTGAGTTATCGATATATATACAATTTGGTTTTCTAGGCTACTATTAAATGGTTAAAGGATGCCGATAAAAAAAAAACTTAGAGACTTCAAATGTACCTAATTATTGAGAATGTAAATTTACTCTAACTGCTTTGCCATTAATAGTTAGCTTCTTGTGAAATATTTTTACGGTTTATGCGAATGTTTATTGACCGTTTCTCTGTATAATTTGTGAATTAATAAGTACTAATATTTAGTTCGACTCTTATCTGTTCAGTTGGGTTGTGTAATGTAAATACAGAGTTTATCAGCATCCTCCATTTGCGTCTTTCATGATACGTACAATATCATTAAAATGATAAAAATATGTATATATTGTCTTTTGTTCAACATGATTTTTTAGTATGTGGGTACTTAATATGAATAGGTAGGTGAATTATATATGAGATATGGTATTTACGATGTTTTTACTGGTTAATAAATAAATAGTTTGGTTTGGTTTGGTTGTCATAAATGTATTCGAGACACGGAGTCCTTTGACCCACCATACCCACAATTTTTGCACCCTGACGTGCGACGCAGCAAAGTTTAAAACCGTTAAGCTACAAAACCTTTATGACTGGTATATATTATGTATTAATAAATTATTAATAAAAGTCCCATACATTTTTGACAACATTGCGACATGCTTCTTCTAATATTTCGGAATTTAATTACCGCCCTAAAGTTAACGCACAGTTATAATGTAGTTACGAATATTTTTAACTCTTACTGTGTTATAGGATATAACTCATTAGTTCTACACATAGGTAGTTTTATGAGTTTACTTATGTGCCAATAATGGGTCACATTTTGAGGGTTAAAACCGACGGGCTGTATTTATGAGACCCTTTTTTTTTTTTTTTTTTTGTTGTCCGGGGGGATATTCATTTACGCATTCCCACCGCCGCTGCAGCGTATTCGCGCGCTGGCGGTGGGATATGTGGGACTCGCCCTCTCCATAGCGTGGTATACTAAACTCATACCACGAGGAGAGGACCCTACCAACCACTAAAACCTCCCGGACACTCCTTCGATCCGCCGTTGGTGGGGGCCGGGTACGCATGAGCAATCCGGCCCCCCGACGGCACCCACGGCCAATATGGTACCGCGGGATCTCCAGGGCCACACTTACAGTGGCCCATTTGCCCAATTATAGGGACGCCCGGAGTGTTGAGGCGTCCCTACTCCTCATGGGTCAGCCTCGAAGGGAGCGGGGCCCATGTCCCCCACTCCCCGAGGCCGAGCCTAGGGTGGTAGGCGGCGGGTTTCAGCCCGCCGCCGACGGCCAACACGCCGTCTGCGAAGCGGGTGGGCGGAGGGATCTACTTCCCTCTTCCGCTCCGCGGCCTCCTTCTGTGACATTACTTGTCTACAGAAGGAGGCAACCGCCTCCCACGACCTCTCGCTTTGGACCATCTTCGAAATGATGGTCGGCAGCGAGAGGTCGTCTCCCACCACGCCAACGAGCTCCGCCCGCTCGTTGGCCCACGCTGGACACTCCACCACCGTGTGCTGTGCCGTATCGTCGGCACAGTCACAGTGGTGACAGCGAGTGTCCGGCTCTCTCTGCGCCACGTTGCACAGGTAGTGGCCGAAGCAGCCATGGCCTGTTACTACCTGTACACCGTGGTAGGTGTATTTATGAGACCCTGGGCTAAATGGACTTAAGCTATTACATTATTCATAAAAAATATGTAATATTGTCCAGTGTCATCAATGGGGGCCGCCTTCATATCTAAGGGTCCGCCTTTGAATCATTGCCTTATACACCCTTATATCGTGATATTTTGTAAATCCAGGGTTGGAATCAAGTGGATATGGATGTGAAGGAAAATGTTCAAGAGCGTTTCCAATGCTGCGGATTCCAGACACGGGCTGCTGAGAACGGCACCACGGACCATCCGTCTTGTGACTTGGTTGATGTGAGTATTATTTAGAGTTGTAATACAGTAACTTGGAGTAAAGCCGTGCCGGGGTAAAACCGTTTCCCCATCCCATCATAACTGTCTACGATCCAAATTTTATCGCAAACTCTTCTGTGGTTTGATCTATGCGTTGATCAGTCAGTAAACCGTTACTGCCTTTAAAGTATGTAGAAAATCACCCTAATTATTTTAAAAGTTCTTTACGCAAAAACTGCTGGTCCTATTTTATAACGTTTTTTTTATAAGCTGAATTTACATATCTATACTAATATTATAAAGAGGAAAGATTTTATTGTTTGTTGGCATTGAATGGCTCCGGAATTACTGGACCGATTTCAAAACGTCTTTCATCAGGTAACATAGCCTATGGTTTAATGGTGAAGTTCCCAGGGGAACGGGAGTTACGCGGGTGAAACCGCGCGCGGGAAGCTAGTAGGCTATAAAATATCACGCTACGACCCACTAGCGAAGAATAATAATCCAGCGCCGTTATAACCGAAAGGGGATATCTAGAGGCCAGAAGCGTAATGCCCGATGTGCTATTATACTTCAGACACATTCGTGGTATGTGCCTTTACCGTAAACTGCCACTTACGACCAAAAACTTCTAAGTTCTGTACTTCTGTACTTATCCTTCTGAGTTCTAGATATATCATAAAATATTATCATAATCAAAGTTTATATTCGTAATGTGCATTTCAGAAACAATGTTGCGCGGGTGCAAGTGATCCACTTCATTGTCAATGCGAGCCGTGTATGAGGAGACTGAAGGAAACTATCGACTATGCATTCAAATTGTGTGGCGGAATCGGACTGTTCTTTAGCTTCACTGAGGTATGTTTAAACAAGGTTTTATTAAATTATCTGCGTTATCTTTTATTGTCCAATCAAATATTGGTTGAGGAAAATTTCCGTATGACTTGCATCTTATATTTGAAATTGTGCTACTGCATTGGCGTAGATAAATTGGGCAATTAAATCTCTTGGTCTGGGCTATTTGTTAACATTATAATAATATAACAGATCCTGCCGATTTGGAGATTAAAAGAATAACAATAATAGTAATCTACATTGTATATTATTGTAATGCATGGCAATTTGATAAAAATAAACACTTGATAAGAAAAATATGTATACTATTCAAAAACATGCATGTTTCTTCTTTATCTTTTCATAAAATATATTTGACACTTGGTATAATCATTACAGGATTATTAAATCATTGATCACTTATTATTTAATTGTTTTGAAGCAAATAAATAATAAAATAGCTTGTAATTTTTATCATAATTAATTTAAAATACACAATTAAATCTTTTATATCATTTGTAAGATAATTGTCATTTTGCTCCATTTCTTGTCATACTGTGATGGTTACATTAAAAACGTTATTGTAATAAAATACTTATCGAACTGGTCGAGTAGTTCGATAAGTATCCGTATTTTTTATTATTTAAATAGTTAAGAAAGTAATAATAATTTACTGTCCCAAAAATATGCATACAAAGGAATAACACATGAATTATATCAATCGAAACACGTACAATATTATATTATGTTGACCTCTGATACGAAAATAACATTTAACAAATCAACTACAAACACCAATCATCTTGTAGAATAATTTAATTTGAAGTTATATTTCACATAACGATTGACTACCTAATGCATTTTTGTATATGTTACGGCTAATAGCCGAAGTGCGGCTACACCTAGTTTTAGCCGGCTACAACTAGGTGCAGTCGGCCACATGCGTTTATAAGTCCCTGTTCGACTCCATTGGTTTAGGTTTAGGTTATTTTTTTTAACCACCCCAACACCTTTTTGTCCCTTGCATAGGTATTGTTTAATTTAGAGTTAACTTAGAGGAACTTATAGGAACTTATTAAGGTTGACCTAAGTTTAACCGCAAGTTGTCGGCTGCACCTAGTTGTAGCCGGCTAAAACTAGGTGTAGCCGCACTTCGGCTCTTAGCCGTAACATATATAAACTCATGTGATTCATCTTATTCATGTGATTTTGCAAATAGTTTCTTGGACACACTCGTACTATCAGTGCCGGTTTTAGCACTACCAGCACCCTGGGCGAGAGTTTTTCGGCGCTCCCTAACAGCAATTCAATGATATAAACATACATTAAAACGAATAAAATTAAACTTTTCTAGCTTTTCTAACGTCGAACTCTTTTTTTAGTTTATCAAAATCGATATTTTCAGTAATTTCATTTTCGATTGACAAAGTTGCTTAGTTTGTCAACATAGATTGGTGATATGGTTGATCGGAAATAGGTTTAAATCAGTAAGTTTCGACCTTGACTTGACTGACATTATTGTAGTGTCCAAAACACAGTTGAAAAATTATTTTTGTGGAGAAGTTATAGGCTCATCCTGGGTAGTTTCACCAGCTTGACGCTTAACACATCGAATTCTTGTGGTTCTAAATTGCATGGGGAGTGTTACAAAGGCGTCTTTTAATAATATGGGCCGGCAAATGACAACACTGCAATAGAAAACTTAGGTTACAGTTAAGTGGATGGTATTGGTACTATTTATATTAAGACAGCTATGTAACCAACATGAATGTTTAACAAATTGTATCTAACACTTGTGCTAACTATAGGACAATTAATTTGCAGTTTCTGGGTGTATGGTTGACTGTAAGATACCGTAACCAAAAGGACCCGCGCGCTAATCCCAGTGCATTTCTGTGAATGATCTGATGTGGAAAATTAATCACTTGAGGTGGATTGGTGTTTTGCCTTGTGTTGCATGTTTTGTGCTGTGGATGTGCGCATGCGCTGTTATTTTACTTTACATTGCATCTTGTAACGTTTCACCCATTATTTTGTACATATACAACGTGTAAAATAAGTAGCGTTAATTATTTTAAAACTTTAATATAATAATAAAATTAAAAAAATACACGATATACTATATTGACCACTTCTAGAAAGATGCTCAATGTGAAATATTCAACTATTTATGCTACACGTTGTTTAGTTGTGGGCTTGACCGATTGATATTTTATACTATGTACAATATACATAATAATATTATTATGTTGATTGTGATATAGCAAAATATGCACCTGAGATATTTAGCCGTCGCGCGTCGCAGACTTTAGACATAAAATTAAATATTATTAAAAAAAAAACTTATTAAAATGTAAATAAATAACTTAAAAAGTATTTGAATTATAGGTTAATTATTGTGCAAGTCAAAATAACTTTTCACCTTAGTCCATGTTTTAAATCTAAATGATGAAGATTACTCTTATTAGGTAAGACGTAGAAAAGTATAATTAATGAAATGTTAGTGTTGTGTGAATATACGAAGAATACATTGTTTGAAAAAACTAATTGGAAGTATATTTTATTGCTGCACTGCAACGCAAATATATGCAAGTATTAGCGTTATGTTTACATAAAAAAATAAAGATTAAATTTATGATGCTTTACGAAACATCACATCATGAGTACATTGGCTAGTTAATGTATTATTATATATTTATTTGCGTGCTTATGTTATAATAGAATGCCATTAAAATAGCATGACTGTATACCTGCATGATGTATACGTTATTTGTGATAATGGTCTCAATTCGAGGATAGAATCGACAAATTTTGCAATATATTTATTTTATAACATTAAATAAGTCAATATTTTTTCAAATTATCATCAAAATTAGAAAAAATATTGAAATTGACCGGAAAATAATACGAATCGTAAGTTGATCAACTTTCGTGCCACTCATATTGTAAAATATAGTTTCCAGTTACAGTGAACGCGTTTAATTATTATATTACAGCGACCTGCCCCGGCGTTGCACGGGTGTAATGCTGATGTATTATATCTACATAAAAACCTTCCCCTAGAATCACTGCTGTTTATTAAAAAAACCGCATCATAATCCGTTGGGTAGTTATAAAGATCTAAGCATACATAGGGACAGACAGACATAGGAAAGCGACTTTGTTTTATACTATGTAGTGATTTACTTAATTATGACACTTGACCTAACCTAACCAAACGAGACAATGCTACTGTTGTAACAAAATTAAAGAACTTCAACTTCAATAAGTTCTGTTGAACCCTATTGGTTTAAGTTTAGGTTTAGGTTATTTTTTTTAACCACGCGAAACCTCGTTAGTTTATCAACTAACTAGAAAGTTACCTAACGATTCTCATTATTTTCCGGTGACAAATATAGTTTGATTCATTCACATAACCCGTAACGCATGCATTTTAATTATAATGGAGCAGAATTGAGGCCTCTCTCTATAAAGTTACTAACATATGATATAATATCTAATTAATTTGTTATTATTTTCCAGTTATTTGCAGTATGGCTCGCCCGACGTTACCGCAATCAACCGGACCCTAACTACAAAGAACCTCACGCTATCTTCCCTAGAAAAGATTACCTTTATTAAAATATTAGTTTGTAATTGTAAAACCCCTCAGACTGAAATTAGTTAAATTGTTTTTAACCCCAGTAGTCAAGAAGACTTTATTTCGGACTTACAAATGTGATCGCTTTCTATCATGCATTTAAAAAAAATGTGTTCGGTATTTTTTTTTTATTTCGATGGAAAATGCAGCCGCATCGACGGGATATGAAGGTCCCTCTTCATAGCAATGATATGCTAGTCATACCAAGAAGTCTACCCACTAAAACCCCTTGGGTGCTTCTCTGAACGCAAGATATGGATCACTGGGAACTACAGACTTGTTTTTCGTTACGATATATTTGTATCTTCTACTATCGGTTATTATTTCGGTACGTTTTAAATGCGAGAGTTTCCGTTTGTAATTGACTAATGTCTAAATAAACATGGTTTATTCAAGGAATCGTTAAAGATGATTATATTCCATGATTACTTCAGTTGATAAACTTATTTTCTTTTATATTATATATTAACATGTATAATATTGTTCGTATAGAAAACGATCATGTATGTAGGTCCCGTTTTTGGTAGTATGCTTATTACGGCTACTGCTTAGTATGTTTCCTGGAGACAACATAAATGATACTTCACTAGTTAACACTATTTTAAAAATAGAGAAAGGTAAACATAGGCCACGCTTTAAAAAAATAATTATAGAACCAGGCGTTACTTTGCGGAAATCTATTCTTATCTGAATTAAAAAAAACAAAAAATATTGACTTTTAATTCCGCTAAATGTGTCTGCAAAACATGCACAATATTTGGGGAAGAAAATAAAAACATGCGGAAATACTGGCTGGTGATTGTACTGTACTTAGACACATTTTTGAGCGGAATTAACTCTAAATATTTTGTGTTTTTTACACCATTTATGTCAATATTACCATTCATGATAACATGTACCATTCATATTATGTCTCGTAACGCAGCTTGTTGTCTCCGTAACATTAACGTAACTATAAAAGACAGTTAAATCAGTTATGATTTTCTTATGAATTTAAATATTAAGATTTTGTGATGTTTTACCCCGATTTTAGTCAAATGAAAACTTTATATAGTACAATCAGTACTACTCATAAAACTTATACATTAGCAAATCTGTTAGTTGTATAAAATTATATACATCTTCATTCTTCTATCCTGGTTTTTTATACTGCGTCTAAAATTGAGTGCATTTTAGTTATCCATGCACCTATACTACATACAGTTAGCATCACACGCATGTATTACGTTCAATCCAATGACTTCTATGTATAGACTGGCCCTTTATAACACAAATTACTTACCTAGTTTATGCTATCTATGAAATAACGTATCTATAGCTTTTGTAAATTATAATATTTGCGTAAAACTTCAGTCAAAAGATCGCAATTTAATGACATATTTTCAAATGACACAATCTCGGTGAGCGTTTTTTTATGTTCCGAAGGGTCAGTTTTTATTATATGTCACCGGAAAATAATACGAATCGTAAGTTGATCAACTTCCGTGCCACTCATATTGTTTAATTTAGTTGCCAGTTTTAGTGAACTAACATAATTATTATATTATTTACTTAATTCTTATGAAACTTGATATATATCATAAAGCATGCCTTATGCCTATTATTATATGTAACTGTTTGTGATTACTGTATATGAATTAAATGTGTAGGACAGTATCATAGTTTAAAAAAGAGGTTTAAATAGTTACGTAATAACTTGGTATGTATGGGAATTTATAATGTGACCTGCGAACATTAATAAAATCATATAATTACATTTTTAATCTTATCTTCAATTACTCTTTAGTGGTGTCTATTTCTGGTTTGACATACACGTGAAAATATTTAGAAATTTTATTCAGTAAGTTATGTGATTTTAGCTCATCTAATTAACTAATAATTGTAATAGTGTTTGATCTTATTCACATAATCAAAAATGTTTAAAGAACGATTATTTTTTGTTAGTTTATAGAATTAACGTCAGCATACGGAGTGTTTCTGTTTCCTTATGGGTCGTAAATCATATTATGGTTTATTAATGTCATCATAATTTCTGCCAAAATGTTGACTATGTATTCTGAAATCAATTTTATGCATATACCTTTAACTTATGGCCTATGACGTATTAGGATGTATGGAAACACTTTTTTTTTTCTGAAATGAGGCTTGATGAGGTCGCTTCCGATCTCAGTAATGCATTTCTTTCATTTTTAATAATGCCATAGCTGATAGCTAGGAGTATAATTTTATGTTGTAGGTACATTACGTCTACTAGTCAGTAATTTAATTTAGTATAATCTTGCTTTCAAAAAACTTTCAATGTTTAAGTCTGTACACACTGATGTCCAGCCGAAATCATCTTGAACGGTGACGTGTACATCATGTCTGCTCGAATTAAAGCCATCAAACGTAAAGATTTCACAAATGTATGTTTTTATAAAAACCATCTATATTTATTATTAGCTATTAATATGTTACCATGTTTGGAAACAAATTACGCCAAGTACTAGTTCTATTGGTGTTCAAGACGTATTTAAAACTGTTTTGACACATGTCCTTTGTCGCTTAATCTCAGCTCGGTGCTTAGCATTCGTGTTGTATAAAAATCTATTTAAGACACATATTTTTTTTTTTACACCTGAACTTTAAAGTCTTAATTTAAATTCTTTTTTTTATAACACCAGGCTGATTAATGAAGTAGAGAAATATCAGTAGACAATTCATCGAGTGTGTACAGACTTCACGTACTGAACTTATAGACTTTGTGAATGTGAAGTGAATCTGAAAGCTAGAACACTGAGTGCCCTAATGTGCTTCTTTTCAACAATTAATATCCGGCATATATCTTTAAACTCAATTAAGCTTTAATTAGTTAATCTTATCGTTTATGAATTTCAGTCGATCCAGTGTAAGAATTAACTTGCGGTGTTTTTATTATGAAAATGTTTTACTTTAAAATCCTTTAGTAAATTGTTTATTTTTTAGAATAATTTGATAAGAATATATTTTCACTGTCATGAAATTAATTTCGATTGGTTATTAGTTTTATTCCAGATACATTAGGTATATTTTCAAATGTTTTAACATTATACTTATTGATGTATTATCATTGTAATGATATGTAACCTTATAATTCTGGAATAAAGTGTGCAAGCATTTTTTGGTTTTTAATTTTACCACATCTATTATATAGTATCTACTGCTTCCTGGCGGAAATAAACTCACAGTTAATTTCCATTCAACCAAACCCGTTCAAATTCAACAGTAATAAAGTCATTGTAGAAAGACTTACGTACCTACCCAAATTAACAAGGCGATTACAATTATTCAAAGGTGAATCGGATCTGCACACTTAATACTAACCAAGATATGAATATTATTTTACTATTGATGATAATCTATTTATATATCCACTTAACGAGTTATCCGTGGCCAACTATGTAATTCCGTGTGCGTTGTGGCCGAGAATGTGGAGAACTGAATATCAGAATGCTATCATAATTTCTAACAGCAGTAACAGAACACTAATAAAATTTCAAATAAATTTGAAGGAATGGTATATAAGATACTTAAATACCATTTAAATTAAGGCTGATCCCATATTGGGCGTGGGCGTGCCTCTAGCGTATGCACATGACACATGCGGATGACGGCGGAGTAGCGGGTGAGGTCAGGACCTCGGCGATTACTCGTAGCCTTATTCTTTCTCTTATTTAAGGTATTAGGACGTATTGAAGCATTTTATTTTTAAGGAAATAACATTTGAACAGTAAATATTTTTACGACACATTATACACGTACATTATTTTACTAATTCTTAAGAAGTCATTTACAAAAGCTGATACAAATCTGCTCAGAGATCTAGCAAAACTACTAACCAACAAGATCTTGAATAATTCGGAACCGAAGTAAGGACAGATATCAAATTAGTTGCAACATTTACCTCGTCTAGACAACAAATTATATAGCTAATATTTATTCGGGAATTATGCCCATTAACAAAGAAAATGTATGGTTAAGCAAACAAACTCTTCAGCTTTATATCTTAGTATATACTAGAAATAGGTACCTGCATCGCGGGTGAAACTAATCGAAATTTAATACTTAATCAAATTTAAATTTACCTAACGACGCGGCGACGACGCGATCTAAGCACGAATGATGTTGAAGTTGTTTTCTAAATTGAGTAAGTTCTTACGGGTGGCAAACGTTGTTAGCGTAAAGCTTTATTTCATTGAATGACCTATTTCACGTTTTATGAACCATTTTGTTACACATATCCCTGTAAGACTACAGCACAGACATGACAAAATATATTTACGTACCGAAGTAGCTCTGGAAGCCAATCACGAACAATATACATGATAAATAAAAAGAAGCTTTAAATTTATACATTTTAATATAAGAAATTCACACTACAGTAATGAAGACATTGTTATCGAAGTCATTGTTATATCTTTACGTGATTAGCCTCCTGGCCCGCGGTTTTACTAACAAATGCACGGCTGTATTTGTTAGTAAAACCAGCGGGACAAAACTCAGTCAACTTCCTGTATCCGTTAGGTAGGTAAATACTTCTTTATCGGAACCTGTAAAACTAGTGCAAATTGTTCAGTGAAGTGAGTAACACGTAGGATTGCCATTAAAATGCTTACGTTTTTTTTTAATAAACAAACAAATTTAGCGCTTCGCGGTCATTCTAAGATTTTACTTTTTATGTACCTACGTACCTATTGTAAATTATGGTATTGATTGATTGATTGAATAATAATGTTTGACGATTTACAAGTGCCTGTAATTGGTTTACGTAAATAAAAATGATTTTTATTTTTTATTTATTATTATTTACCTACAATTAACCTTCACCTTCTTTGTGCGGTTGGTGTGACCATTCCTCAGATACCTAGGTAGAATTCTAGGCAGCTACTCAGTCTATTAATACTAGATTGTCTTAGGTATCTAGAAACTATTATGTTCTATTACATATCTGCCGCTACGTGAATTACCAACATATGTTTTAACGACATATATTTTTATGATCAAATAAGTCAATGCTTTCATTTCAACGTATGTCAATGCTTACATTTCAAAGTTATCAACTTATTTTTCTAAATAAAATAAGTGTAAATGATATCTCAAGTATGTAGATAGTTATCATAAATAAAATGTATTCTAAGTACGAAGAATTTGTTAGATTGTAGATATCATTTGTTCAACTTTTATCTTAGTTAATTCGACTGAGACAAACAAGCGTTGCCTAACAAGATACCTTACTTACCTACTACCTAATGTTTCGTTTTTTGGTGGCTATTATGAGAAAAAGATAAGAGACGAAATATTCTCATGTAATGAGTATCCGTTACGTTCGAGGGTAATGAATTCGGTAGTCGGTACTAAGTGTAATAACAATAAAATACGCACGTAGTACAAATTGAACAATGTTCCTACACGAAAGGGCAAAGAAATGAAATGCGTAGCGCAATTTAGAACGTCGTCAGGATGTAAAGAATTGCTGTCGAGGCGCAGAGTCGTCGCGCAGCCCCTGGGGTTGCTCGCCCGCGCCCTGCCTCGGCCCACAGGGCGGAAAACCGTTAGTAGCTGATATGAGGCAGTCGTGTACCGCCCGCTTTTATCGCCGCACTCATCGATCGATTTAGTCTGATAGTGTATTGCTGAAATATTAATTATTGCCTAACTATTTACTGTGTAGTTATAGTGAAAACACAGAGGAAACACAACGATGTCGTTCGATAAAGATGAACTACGTGACGAGTAAGTAAAAGTCATTTGTATTCGTCTGCATTTTGTGTCGGACTGGATAGCAGTGACTGTCACTCACCACTGTTTAAAGTAGGTGAATCGATGGGTATTTAACATTAATAAATAAAATGTCTTTTGTAAATGACCATGACACGCACAATTATGTCGAATGTGTTACCTATGTTTGTTGTTCATGTAACCCAAGTAATTATTGTTTTAACCGAATGCATAAATACTTAATCCGGAAGTACCTATATGTGTAACAAGTAGACTTTTTTTTTCCTTTTCTTTATCTATCTCAACAATATTCAAAACTGTTCATACTTTGTAGTGGCTCCGAAAGATGCAGTGGTCCATCTAGTTCCATCGTGCTTTCATTGTATTCAGTAATACGAGTGCTGGTATAAAAAAATGACAATTTTAGTTTAATAAATTAAAGCGCTCCACTTTAGATGATTATACTACTGACATCAGGGTTCAGTCACTATTAGGGTCAAATGCATTTATTCAACGATACATTATTTAAAATTGAAGTGGTTATTATTTTCAATACTATTTTATAATTTAAGTATAGATTTAGACACTAGTAGTTAGGTAGGTAGGTAATTTGTAGTACCTATATTTGAAAAGTTGGTATTCGTGATGAAGCTACGTGGAGGAGCGAATCACGTGTCGGTTCTTTGGCTGGTGATTGTATTTTTGAATGTTGTTAGATACCATATCTCCTGCATATTGTGCATCATTTTTGCGAGCGGGAGACACATTTTTACCAGATTTAACACTAGATATTTTTGTCTTTGTAATTTAGATTTGTATTTAAAATTGTTGAGTGGAATGGGGATTCAATATCGTACCTTTCGTGTCTTATTGCAAAATTTAATTTTAATTAAAACTTGGCTATTTAAATACTTACATAATATAATATTCGTTAAAATAGCACTATTTAGGTGTGCATTTTACCTACAGGTACCATGGTACCTTAAAAATAAATCATCCTTGTTTCGTTGTCCTGTTTTGACGCATATGAATTTGTTCATTGAAATTATAACTGCCCATTATACCTTTTGAGCTACATTTGGTATATATTAAAACTGGGCTTACAATATATAAATAAGTATAACTATTCCAATCTATATAATTTTAATAAATTACGAGTTTGTAATATACGTATTTTGATTTCTCGGCGTTGTGTTAAAGAACTCCACTCTTACAAAGTTGAAGAGTTTTTTTAGATTAATTATCCTTCTATTGCCACCATCTCTAACACGCAACTCTACCTATCGAAATGAACAGTAGAACTGCCTGTTTAACATTTCCCTGTGTAGTAGATGTCCAGGAAAGTGTACAATACCAGTTGACTTATTACATTATTTTAAAGATGATGTGTGCTAATTGGCTGAAGCGATGAATCTTCCGATTCTCTAGCAAATTGCTTCAATATGTCATAATCGCCAAAAAATACAAATTACTTACGTAGTAGTACCGCTTCACTGGCGATATACCTACCTATTAAGATAGTATTTTATTTTGCCCTTTCATAGTAACGACACTGTTCAATACCTACCATAAGGCTGGTAGAGATATTGTCATTAAATCAAATGCTGCTTAGGTACGTTTGATTAGGTACCTAGGTACCTAAATAGAATCTTGAATAAATAAAAGAAAATATAAAATTAGTTTTAAGAGATTCACGAACTCTTAAATAATAATTTAACCAAGCATGAACATTTTTTGCAAACTCATCAGAAACTCGTTATAGGGAAAACCCGATATGAATTGTTGTTCAGTTTGTAAATATATTATTGCTGCTTTTTCACTATCACAATGATTTTGTTTTTTATTTATATTTAAAGGTTTTTTGTTTTAATTTTTTTAACTACTGAATCTTTCTCTCATCTTTACATAGGTACCTTAATAAAAACGAATCTTTAAAATATGTCCACGTCCATAAATTGAGAACGTCTTGACGAATTTGGCTCATTCTTTTTTTATTGTATTTGTAATTATTATGGAGAATATTTAAACAAAATAATTAAATGGAAAAGTCCACCATCGACAAGTAATAACATAAAGGCAGAAGACTTGATTTTTTGTTTGTAATAACTAGTCTCAAAACAACCGTACCGATTATAAATCTTTATATAGGTATTATGATCAGATTCCTATGGGAGCGCTACGCAGTTGAATGCTAGTTGTTACTTATAATACCTACAATAGTTAATGGTTATTGGCAAAGCACGCTAATAATTTATTCTTAAGGCTTTATGTAGAACAGTGAATCTGAAATTCCCCAAGTCCACGACGAGACACTTGTCAGGGGTTTACGTTGGTGTCATAAAAAGGGCTTCACTAGTTGTAGGTAAGTGTAATATGTTGCAATATGCAGCATGGGGTTCATCGAAACCAATTTTTAAAGAAGTCAAAATATGGAGTAATTGTTTGATATTTTCTAAATCAGGTAATATCAAGTGTTAATTTCGCTAAATAATGTGTCTTAATGTTGGGATGCTATTTTGCAATGCATCCCAACATTTTCAGCCCGCAAAACCCAACAAGTGTTTCGCTTCTCCACGGAGCATCGTCAGCACTATAATTATCATCAAAATATCATAATTATACCACATGTGATTTTTGTTCACGTGTTTGAGGTGGAATTTTACGTATATTATACCTATGTTATTTACAGTTATTACTCAGCTATTATTATTTGTCAGTTAATCCCATAAAACAGCTATTGAAATAAGTTATCGTAACTGATTGCTAATCTCGCAAAAATACGATAGATATTTATCAAATATTATTTTGTTTATATAGATAGATATTGTTTATTAGATAATATAGTTGCCAGAACTTTAATAACTATTTTTATTACTAGTGAATTTGAAAACGGAATAATTGAAGTCAAAACCAAGTAGTGAAGTAGTTTCAATCGATTGGTCGTCTGTCTGTCAAAATTAAGGATTTGCTGGAGCTCAAGCCCTACTCGCCTTTATGCCCCGTGAAGTAACAAAAGCCTCGTGGCTACTATAACCAGGACGGAATTTACGTAACGATATGCGCTTTTGAACGGCAATGCTCATCTGTTGTGTAAAGTATACCTACTACACTCGGGACAATGTACCGAATTAACGAGAGCCGCTGCGAGGTTAAGGTATATAAATCAATTTGGTTAAACTTGGTAACTTCGTAATTGCAATAGCAAGGAGTTACCTATGTACATAATTGGGTAAACTGAGATAATTAACTAAGTCTCTGCCTACATTGAATCATACAATAATATTGTATTAGCTAAATAACAGAACACTAAATAAGAAAATATACAATAACAATTCGACGATATTATCTATTATCTAGTAGATAATAAAAATAATAATTATTATTATATATAAAAAAGGGAAAACAGTGTATTTTATACGAGAAAATTCTGAGTCACTCTGTTATCTTTCAATTCGTGGTTATCCATGTTACATGGACACGTGCATATTTTTTTCGTAGGTGTGTCTTACTAATAGTAATACTAAGCTTAGATAAGATTACACTAGATATAATCAAATCTAAGGATAACAAGGTATTTCATAGCAACCGAGATAACAGTGAACTACAAATAATAAATACCTACTTAACTCAATTGAATGCATAATAATTTCTTCTGAAACGTAAATTTGTGACACCAACTACCTACTGCACGTAGTACTGTCACTTAACGATATTACTATGACTTCGATAAAAATGACAGCTAGTGAGGGTTTCACTATGCATGCAATTAATATTTAAAATATACCAAATTTGTTAAGTCATTGTAGCTTAAATTTTATATTATATTACATTAACAAAAATATATAAAAATAACTCTACAGTAAGTAATGAAGACATTTTTATCGAAGTCATAGTCATATCGTTACGTAAATTCCCTCCTGGTTATAGTAGCCACGAGGCTTTTGTTACTTCACGGGGCATAAAGGCGAGTAGGGCTTGAGCTCCAGCAAATCCTTAATTTTGACAGACAGACGACCAATCGATTGAAACTACTCCACTACTTGGTTCTGACTATTGGATCTGTTATTTTTAATTATGGATTAAAGTAGCGGTTGATGTCCGCAAAAAATCAGACATTTCCCGAGTATTTTTATAAAAAAATAATACGTGTACACATTTTCTTTCCTCATAATTTTGAATAAAATTAAATATTTAGCCAAATTGGTCTTTGGATGCCTAGGTCATAAGTGTCATAAGTCATCATATTTTTTTTCGTGCCAATTTTCTTTGCAAAATATATGAATAATATAACTAAGTACCTACTTACTACAGCAATATACGTTGTAAGTTACTAATGAATTCTTTTAAACGTTTTTGCTTTAAAAGATTAAAGCAAAAACGTTTTGTAACTTAAGCTTTATCATGTATGCGACCCAGCCCTTCTTATCTCATGTACATAATGGGCAAGTACCGTACCCCAAATGTTTTCCTTTATAAAATTATTAGTAGTTAAGCATAATGGTGCTTACAAACATTTAATCCCGCATTTTTGCAA
Organism: Nycteola revayana; assembly: GCA_947037095.2. NCBI lineage: Eukaryota > Metazoa > Arthropoda > Insecta > Lepidoptera > Nolidae > Nycteola > Nycteola revayana. The sequence continues at coordinate 5,553,067 of OX344838.1, forward strand.
AGCTCCCATGAGTGAGGATAAAAGTCAAAATGAAATATTAAATCCTCGTCAGGGACCTAGTACAATTTTATTCTTTCCTTTTTTTTAAGAACCGGTAGTGGTCTAAGAATTCTTTAGTAACTTACAACGTATATTACTGTAGTAAGTAGGTACTTAGTTATATTATTCGTATATATTGCACAGAAAATTGTCACGAAAAAAAATATGATGACTTATGACAGTTATGACAGTTATGACCTAGGCATCCGAAGACCAATTTGGCTAAATATTCAATTTTATTCAAAATTATGAGGAAACAAAATGTGTGTATTAAATTTTTGTAATAATTTTTGCGGACATGAACCGCTACTTTAATCTATAATTAAAAATAACATAAAAATATTTTACTATCCTAAATCTAGGCACTTGCGCAATGTTCTCAGAATGCTAGCAACATTGCAGCATTGCGTTTTTGAACGGCAATGCTCATCTGTTGTGTAAAGTATACCTACTACACTCGGGGCAATGTGCCGAATTGAAGTTATACACCGTGATATTACTAATCAAAAATTTTTTTGTTGATAAACAAAGATTTGACTAGTAAAATCACGGTGTATCGGTGTGCGCTAATCCCAGGTACGATTTTTAAAAATCTTTCTGTTTTAGATAGCCCATTTGTCGAGGATGGCTATAGCTTAACTTAACTTGTTATTGTACTTAGACTGTTTTTGTTCTCACTGCCTGATATATACAAGTATCTTTATATTATTATACACTATACCTACAGTAAATAGTAATAGTAGCTACAAGGATCTTCTACCGCGTAGTATCCACATATAGTATCTATATCTAACGTATTTCCTCTGCATCACTACAAGGTTGACTTGTAGAGTAAGCCTTAATTATACCTACGTAGGTATGGCTCCAACCAACTCTTATATTTATATTAAACTATCCACTCTCGGCAGCACCTGTTCCAAACTCTAACATTTCCTGTGTATTTCTTCAAAATTTTACGCAACGCAACAAAAAGGAAAAACTAAATCGATCAGTCGTTCTCAATTTATGCGCTTACAACGTACGTAAATTGCGATTCATTTATAAAGATTACTATTTTTAAATGAAAAAATATAAATAGATACAACATACATGACAAATTACCATAAAAGTAGGGTTATTTTTGCCATAATGTGTAGTGGCTGGAATAGGCTTCGCTTATGGTAATTTTTTTACCATCTGACGACAGCCACCGGTGGCTATATAGCGCAAAGCTGTATGATTTTAAACACGTTCTTTATGGAATCGGCGCACAGTAGGAGAGGAGTGGCGGGAGGTCGCCGCTCATGGCAGCCTTGGCAGCCGCGGACTACAGTGGTGCCAAGGGATGTGGCGCGCGACATTCACCAACGGTGACCGTGGTCGGAGATCCATTTACGCGGAGCACATGAGTTGATAATTAATTTACAGTGAACTAGCGGCACGCTCTTTATATATATACTTACTTAGCAATTTAGCATCCTCATGAATCTGTCTGCCTATTAGTGGAAGCCTTATGAAAATCCGTTAAATATTTGATGACTTTAGGCCAGCAGGCGCGGCGGCGGGAGGTATTCTGTTTTGTTTTAATATGTAGTGTACCTACATACGAGTAAAAGTGATTATAATAATACATATTATTATGTAGGTACCATGTTTGTGCAGATGGTTGATACTTATGCAGGTGAAATCTGTGATGCTTTTAAGTAAATAAAGATGAAACATAATTTTATATGAAATATACGAGTAACTTTACTAATATTGTGAATAGTGAATTGTGTGAATTTGTAACACTAATCTCAAAATCTACGGCCCCGATTTCAAAATTTAACCTGAGCCAAGTTGCAAGTCCCACAGAGAGACCCTGTATGGGACTTACAACTTGGCTCATTTTATCTAGTTTTTAAACCATTATAACCCAACTGGAGACAAAAAAAACGGGTCCTTATAGAGACGGAAGAATCCTCGACGGCAAAAAGAGTTTAAGAAATATAAACCATGTCATCGATAAAATAATTTTATAAAATCTATTCTATACTGTTATTACCTATACTGTTTGATTTTTACTATATTTACCAAATTCGGAGCGATGCGAAGGACCTTTCTTAGAAATATTCTCTAGACATCTTACGGTGTCACTTGAGTCGGTATCCTTTACTTTGTTATGGGTGTAAGATGACATGGTTAATATGCTTTGTATACATGTCATCCAATCAGAAAAAAAAGTTACCTACTCCGCATTCCCTGGACCATTTGTCTACCGAGCTCTACAAGTCCTTTACTGCAGTATGTAAGCATGCAGGTAGTGAATTGTTAATATTTGAGTTTCAGTATACATTGGGTCTTTGCTTTGGGAGCTCGCGCTTTGATTTTATTGCTACAACTCGATGTGATGTGGATCGATACAAATCATTTTATGTATCTAAATAGGGTGATATCATAGTATAGGAGTAATAGATTTACAGTACCTACATTTTATGAGTAACGACTAGCTGGCTGTATCGAGTATATTCGAGTTTTGAAAGTTGATTCAACAATACGTTAGTGTAGCTGTGCCTCTCTCGTTACATTCGCGCGTGTTTTTTTATAAAAATACGGTTGTGATTTTATATAAATTGTTCCCGACGAATTCTGTGGTAAGTACGTTTTTTGTAATACATATTAGAGTATTTAGAAAAATGTTATTTGGAATATTTATTCCTGTTGTTTTTCAAATATGTACTTTAATTTCGGAATGTGTTATAATATTTTACAACTATACTTATAATTTAATAATTTAAACCTATGTAGAATTTAGTGAGGGAAATGGGTAATATCTAAATCGAATTATTACTGTTGGTAATAATGGTAACATTTAAGTCTCTATTATATGAATAGTGTTAACGTTTTATTAGTGTAACTTATCTATTAAATAATTTGTTTAAATGATTTCACAAAGCCTCCGTTTTTGAATATTAACAATTCTATTTTTTTTTAACATTAATATTTTTACAAAATTCCTTGCTTTGTCTAATCAATATTTATTGCTGTTGTCGTAGGAAGGTATCTATTCATATTAAGTATATCATAATTTTTTTATCTCTGTGTACTTACAGATCAGAGATTGGTTACCGAATGGTGCCCTTGTATTAAATCGATTACACACAGTTACTTACATTGCTAAATACAAACTTGAACCAAATCATATACCTACATGTAGTAACGACGTCAAAAATATGCAGGTTCAATTTTATTTAGGCCACTAAATTTGTATTAAATAAAATAAATTATATCGATTAACCTTGATAAAGTTGTTTGCAAACATACATTATCAATGGTACTGAAATCAGTAATAACAACACAGTTATACTTCGCACATAAAATATTGTTGTACTTAAACAATAGTTATGTAACCTCTAAAGGTCAGCAGTTGATCTTTATATTAAACTGGTTTAAACCTACCAACTGTATTGTATATATTTTTTATTTAGGTTGGCTTAGATTGGAAGAAGTGAGAATGCCGTGCAACTGTGATATCGAGGTGTTGAACGCTGCGTCACTCCACCAGAACGGGTGTGAACATTATGCTAAGCCCACCAATGGCTACCACCATCCCCACCGGAAAGTCTATGACGAAGAATTGGAAGAAGTTGTTCATGGAACCGCAGAGGATACAGTAGACCGGGATTCCGTTAGGTGGATTTTTAAATATCTGTTTAAATAAACTATTTGTATGTAGTATGAAAAATTGAAGTTTTTACATTTAAAAGCAAATTGCCATCTGTAAGTTACGGAAATACTTTAACTTGTATTAAAAATATTAAGATTTTTTGTGTAAGTTGGTCTAAGTCTTCAAATAGGTAAATCTGAGTGTTTGATATGATGAAGGTACCTATATCCATAATCCATATATATCCCATATCCCATACTCATATCTATATAGATGATCTGATTTACCTATATACTCGCTTGGCGAGTTCAATACATCCAATTATAGATCATCGAAACGTATGTTTATATTCATTAATACATAAGCATTATCTGATAATGACGTTTATGTAAATTTTATTTTAGTTACATTAACGTGATTATCAGAAAATACTATTGTACAAGTCAAAATAAGTTTGAAAGGTAAAATATATTTGCATCATTCTTTATTTTGGAGGCATTCTTTGAATGAGAAACAAGATGTTGTATCTTTGAGATTTTTCCTGTGACATAAAATACCCTTTTTAAATGAAAAATATGTTGATTAACTTTAGATTCTTCTTGCAAATCGTTAACTTTTTAAGCTTGTCCTAATTCATTTTGTAGTGCCTTAAGTATAACATTTAGTTTATTCCGCAGGTATCCCGATGGCACGGTGCGGCTACGGAACCCCAACATAGAGTTGATGGATCAAGATATCTTATATCATTTGGCTCTAGGCAGCGGTTCTCACGATCTAGTTGAGATGTTTGGCGATGTTAAGGTATGTTTAATACAAGTTTCTTCATAATAATATATTACTTCGTTTATCAAATATCATGACATCAAATAAAGGAAAGTTATACATATTCTTTTCCGGGGGTAAAATGCATCACGCATTCTCTCATTGTGGAGACACTATTGGTACTTACTGCCTTTGTCGGCAGAAAGGTATATGGGACTAACCCTCTCCATTTCTCCACTAATGAAGAGGGTAAGTCCCATATACCCTTATACATGCTATTTATGCCACGACGAGAGGGCCTAATCACTAAAACCCTAAAGTTGCTCTACCAACACTATTTAGCGAGGGCACCGCGAATTTCTATGATTGTGGGATTTATTCCTCGTAGGACCCACAGAGTACTGTCCCACCAAAAAAAAACCTCGTTTGTCCTTGTTTGTATTCCTGGATTGAATTAATTTCGCCTTGTTTGTCCCGATTCATATTCCTGCTACGGCCTTTTATAAGTATAAATTAATTTCAATTTTTAGTACAATCAACTAAAACAGAGCTATGAAAACTTAAGTTATATATATAAAATCATTGTTATAAGATTACATTAGTATTAGACGGCAGGTAGATTAGGACCCTTTACGTCCAACCCTCAGATGCCCTCGTTGACCCGAAGTCCGAAAGGCCCGCGAACTGTAAAGTAGAGCGACAGTTTGCATTAAACTCCCAAATCTCATCGCCAGCAACAGCCCTGAACCGAGGTCCAAACCCCACAGGGGGCGCCCTCTTGTGCAGGTTGCTTGGTTAGTAGTTTTTAAACCATTTATTAAGGGTAGAGCTCTGCTCGCCTTTATGTCCTTTATGTAAAGTAGCAGAAGATTCGTGGCTAATTCAATGTCCGTCTGAAAAAAATATTTGAACACTATTATATTACAGTGGATCAGGACGTTCGGAGTTCGGGGAATGAAATTCCCCAACATAGTGGGACGAAGGAGGATTTTTTTGGAATGTGGGACAATATATCGGGACAATCTAGGAATAAACCGATAGTGGCCTCTGGTACCCTCGGGAAATTTGACATAAGTACCTACATATTATATTGTTCTCTCTAGTTCGTGTGCATGGGTGGTACGCCGAAGCGGATGGAGCAGTTCGCGTACACGATCATGGCGGAGATAGGACACAAGTTGCCCTGCGGCACCACGCTGCAAGACATCAGCCAGTTCTCCTACAGATACTCCATGTACAAAGTGGGACCCGTACTGTGTATAAGCGTGAGTATATATTTATAAGTAGTTTTATAAGTAACTATATTTTCATAAGTAAACCTCAGCCAACCAGACCCAGAAAGAAATCTTAAAAAAGAAAATCATTTGCACAATGAATTCTTGTCTGGCGTGGGGATCGAACCAACGACCTCCGAGATTTTCCTCTGATATGTGCTGCGATTGTATATTATGCTCCAGTATTATTTATTATTATTATTATTTAGTTATTATTTCCAGGTGGCTGCCCTTATTATCTCTATAAAACCTAACAGGCTATGTAACATAGCCCTATCAGTCCTTTAATACTGAGTTGTTATTTAATTATGAACAACGTACCTGTTTTTATTGATTGTATCTATTATAAAAAATAAAGAAAACATTGCTGTTAGTATAATTAAGATAAGATCTATTATTCGGATAGGTCCATTATGTATCTAGTTATTTATAGAATCAATCACAATCTATCTATATAGATACCTATCTATATCTAAGTATTACGGTGGTGGGTTTGCGTTAGGTCCGTGTAGCGCCCAGTGATGGGCAAAAAATAATTAGATTAATAATTACAAATTACAGTTACATTGTAATTTGTAATTGAAATACTTTCGAACAGATTACTTAAGTAACTAATTACAATGAGTACTTACTGTAATTAAATACAAAGTAATTTAATTGCAACTTAATCTAATTACATTATAACAGATTACATTATAACAGATTACCTACATATTATAAGTAAGATGATAAAACGTAATTACACATTTATATTAGTAATGGCCGTGATGGGAAACCTGCATCTTATAAAAAAACTTAATGGTGTCGTGGGACACCAGGTAGGAACGAAGTTCCTTCGGCTAATGTAGAATCGACACAATTTGCAAAAGAAAAATCGTGCTCAATTTTATGTAGGTTTTCTTGATTTTTCTCTTAAATTTTTCTGATTAGTTTTTATTTAAGTACAGGAAAGTAGTTAGGAAATTCAGTATTTTAGGAAATAATAAATTAAGTAAAATAACCTCCCCCCCCCCGCGACCCCGCACATATCCTTACTACTTCCCGATGACGCCGCGCCGTACGGTTCTAACTTGCAGTACCTACCTACATCGCAGCCATGCGATGCAAGCATGCGACATTTCAAATTCAACGTTTTTACAATTACAATATAATTGAATACTATGTAATTAGGTTACATTGTAATTAAATTATTTTGTAATTAAATACATTGCAATTAATTTCATAGAACCTCCAAAGTAATTGAATTACAATGTAATTGAATTATTATGTAATTAGATTACATTTTAATCAAATTATTATGTAATTCAATTATTAATCAGATTACTTAAGTAACTAGTTACGCCCATCACTGGACTAGCGCCTCGTGACTCGCGTGATGCCGCAGGGAACATATTATGCACGTGACAGTGCACGTCTCCCGTCCTATGGTATCAAATCGTTATCATCCATCTCACTTGACCTCCTACACTTGACTCCCATTTGCGCACTAACTATCAAGCTCTCAACTTATCAAGTCTTATGTGTTCAATCAAACTGATGGACTTAACGCAATAGGTACATAATATAGGCATTGACCATTATTTATATTCAGCCAGGACCAGTATTCAGTAGTATATCTAGTACCTAAGAATTTCGAGGGTAGGCATGGGTGTGCTCTATGATTGGCTACTGACTGTTTTCCGTTTTCCATTATTACACAAAAATGGTTAAAGTAAGAATTAAATTGAAATACATAATTTATTCAAAGTACATCTTCTTACTTAGATAAAATTAATAAAAATTTTGTTCAGACTATAAACCTTGCACATTTTTAATTAAATAGTAATATTATTGAATCAACATAGGTACCTTGAGGTACTCAAACTCAAATATTTTATTGCATTCCAAGTGTAGGTATTACATAAGATGTTGCAGATAATATTAATTTAGATCTAACATGGACCCGTCGGTCACAGCAAAAATGGAAGAGAGGAAGTAGGACCAGCCGTTTTTACCTATGCCTATATTGGTTGTTTCACTATGTAAAATAGCATTTCAAAAGAAAGTGTGATAATTTTAAATGTTGTTGTTATTAAACATTTTTCATCCCGATGCCTTTGTAGAACCGAAGTCCGAGAGGCCCGCGAACTGTAAAGTATTGCGACAGATGCACAAAATTTACCTAAATATCTAAAATCAGCAGTCCCCTTGCCCAGAGTGCTTAGTTTGTAGTTTTTAAACCATTTATTAAACGTGGAGCTCTGCTCACATTTATACCCGATGAAGTTGAAAAAAAGCTTTGTGGCTGCAAAATTTAAAAGAGTATTAAAATACTCATTTTAAATTTTGCAGCTTTTTGTGTTGTGGATTCAGTATGAAGTAATCAGGGCCGAATTTAGAAGTCCGGAGTCCCCGGGGCAACAAAGGAGAAGAGGCCCCATGGGCACAAATTAGTTTCCCTCTAAATGTGTAGAAAATTTGAAGTATGTACCTAGTTTTCAGGACGATTTGAATTCTGATATTTTGCTAACTGTCTTATTGAAGTGAACAAGTATAAATGAATAACCGTTATTACAATATTTAAGAACTATTACATTATTGATTCAAGATTCTACAAAGTACTGCATGTAAAGGTAGAAAAGTTGTAGAGTTTACTCGTCAGAATTTGAAAGATTTTAAATCTCTATTGTGGGGGCCCCTCTATTGTGGAGGCCCCGGGGCATTTGCCCTGGATGCCCTCCCTTAAATCCGGCCTTGGAAGTAGTTACTTGATTCCCTGAAATCTTCCATTGTTTGATGATAGCACTTAGTTTTTGCTAACCTACTGTCCACATAGCATAATTATTACTATGTGTAACTATATACATATATAATTTCATATATAATAGTTTATGGTATTCATTAGATACTTGTTGTTACAGTACTGATAAATTTGAACTACATAATAAAGCACTTAACTTTTAATTACTTACTTCCTTACTTTATTTTGGTATGATTTTCAGTTTTTCTATGCGTTTAATTAACCAAATACCGACAAGCAACCATCACCTTAATGACACAGTAAAATGTTAATGCGCGTTTTATTCATTATTCAGTATAGGTATTTTTATTTTTATGTGTAATCAAAGGATTTCGCCATATCGAGATCGATATTTCCCTTATATTTTTTTCTACTTTAATAGTATATTAGCTTTATTTAGTTTTGCTATGAGTGTAATAATATATATACCTACTAGTGCTTTAAGATTTCATCAGAATGTACCAAGTCAGCAAGTAGTTTGAGTGGCATGTATACACAGATGTAATTTGACAAAGTATGATTGAGATTGTATTCTCGACCCCGATTTAAATTGTCGACAGAGGCCGAAAAATAATCCGCCCCTAAGACTACCCACTGGCTCATATTTTGTAAAATTTTGCACTTTCACACAATGTAATTGCCTTTTTTTTGTGTAGCACGGCATGGGCATTCCATCCGTGGGCATCTTGCTCCACGAAGTGATAAAGCTGATGTACCACGCGAGGGTTCGGGACCCGGTGTTCTTCAGGATTGGAACTTGCGGAGGTATTGGCTATGAAGGAGGCACTGTCATCATCTCTGAAGAAGCCGTCGATGGAGCGCTGAGGAACGTGCTTGAATTGGTATGCTATCATAATAAGAGTACCTACCTATATTAATTACTAGCTTCCCGCGGGCGGTCTCACCCGCGTAGCTCCCGTGCCCGTGGGAACTTCGTAATAAAATAAAGCCTATAACCTTCCTCGATAAATGGACTATCCAATACTGACAGATTGTTTGAAATCGGACCAGTAGTTCCTGAGATTAGCGCGTTCAAACAAACAAACAAATAAACTCTGCAGCTTTATAATATAAGTATAGATTCGATTCCCGCGCGCGATTTCCTATATACCTAGCCTATAGCCTTTTTCGATAAATGAGCTATCTAACACTGAAAGAATATTTTAAATCGGCCGAGTAGTGCTCCTGAGATTAGCGCGTTCAAGTAAACAAAACAGCTACTGTTTGGGTTTTTTTTATTGGTGTATGTAAGTCGATTGATTTGAGGACTTGATTACTACTAACTACTTGATGCCCTTAGCAATCCAAGCCTGTGCACCCTCATATATTATTATGTTAACTGCATTTTCTTTTAATGTCCCTATGAAATCTGCATGATTTTTAAACAGTCTTACCTTTCAATTGTTGTTGGTAAACATAACAGAGATTCAACCGCTGTATTTGTTGTAGTTATTTCAACTTGAAAGCTCTCAGAGACTTAGGTATTAAACCACATTAGCGGTTCACTAGTGTACAGATAACAGTTGCGGATTAAGTGCTTACATGCGGTACAAATACCTACTGAATGTTGTTCCCATTTGTTTTTTGAAATAACATTCAGTTGTATTTTGCGTTAAATCGCCTTGATTTGGTATTTTAGTTCGTTCATATAGGTCCTTTAAATGACACCTTATTTGCTAACTATTTGTAGCTAAATTAAATGAAAATAATATAATTTTAACAAAGACGCCAATGCGGTTTGCATAAAATTATATTATTTACATTTTAAACTTAAACAAAATAAGTAAATTCGTCTTCAACGTGCAACACGTGAAATCCTTGTAATTTTTCCTAAACTTTTTATATTTATTTATTTATTTATTTAAAACACTTAAACTATCATTACAGGTTTAGAAACCTAATGCGATAGCTAAGACTATATCGTCCCTGCAATGTTCTTTTGCAAAATTAATTTCCTTATGTATTATAGTACGTCTACATTTACTACGTTTCTAACTGAATGAGAGGGAAAACACAACGGACAAGTAAATTTGCTCCCTATTGTGATTCCAACGAATGTTAATATTACAGACGGTGTTGGGAAAGACAATTCAAAGACCAGCGAAATTGGACAAGCGATTGGCACGAGAGCTGAAGGGTTTGGCAGATCCTGAGGACCCCTACGATACGGTCACTGGGAAGACTATGTGCACCTATGACTTCTATGAAGGTACGACCAAAGGATAGGTAATAAAAATGCATACCTTTCATAAAAAAAATTAATAGAAACGAAGCTTGAAGAAACTTAAAGAAGCTTGAAATGTGAAACCATCTTTTTTAATCATTCCGTATTCAAATTTGTTGATTTATTCAGGAGTTATGATACTACAAACAGGCTAATGTACACACATTAAACTTATAAATACATGTTTATGAGTACCGCAAACGTAGCGGAAGTTGTTTATATCCGGTAAAGCCCGAGTGCGGTTGTACTGCTATATTCTCGTCAACTTAATAAGACGTTACGCGATGTGGAGTGAATTAATTGGTTTAATAGTGGTAAAAATAGTTATTTTTGCTAAGCATAAGATAAAGTCAGAGATTTCCGAACACTATTTCGTCTTGTTTGTTGAAAATATATTTTGAAATAAAATAAAGGTATTAAGTATTAGGTAAGTTTTCCGATATGGGAAAGTCCAACATAACATACAAAATTACAAATCTTTCCTCTTTATATTGGTAGGTATAGATTAGTATCCAGGTTTAATATCGAATAAGATCAGCATTGGGGTCAACAAAGATTGTTCAGGAAATTGCGTTAGAGTGTTTACAACGTAAAACAAAACATTGTAATCAAAACAAATTTATCATTAGCCAAGGTTACTATTTAGTACGCTGTGTCACATCATAATATTAATTGGAGCAAAACGTTGATAAAATGACTCCGCTATTCTAGAACTATGTTTTTATCACATCTATTCAAAAAGAGCTAGTTTATTCCTCGTAAACAGGGACCAAAATAGCTCATTAATCCCTTAGGGACAAAAATTGATTTGAATTTGGAATGTGGATATTGTTAATAATTTTTCAATCAGCAAAGAGGTGAATCACAAACCATGCGGGAACAATGTATTGAATATGTGACTGGCTGAAAAACTGCGAGCGCGCCAAATTAAAAAAAAGTTGATGAAAAATAAACAACGCGCGTAATTAAATGCATTCTGCTTTCGTTCGTAGTTATTCATATTCAGATTTTAGAATTATAAAAAATGAGTGCGTCTTCCTCAAGTGAAAGTATTATTATGTCTTATGGTTCTTCATTGTACGTAAATAAATTCTTGTTCATAAGTTGCACTTATTTTTTCATAGAGGGTGATAAAAAGTAGAGTGTCCACCTCGGGAGCAACACTATTTTAAGCTCGAGTGACATACTTTTAATCCCTCGCTGCGCTCAGGATTCTAGTTAAGAATCCCTCGCTCCGCTCGGGATTCTACTCTAGAATCCTTCGCTCCGCTCTGGATTAAAAAAACACTCTCGCCTTTAAAATAGTTGTTTGCTCCCTAGATAAACAATCTACTATTAAAGATCTCCCAACATTAGCTGGCTTTATCATGTCACTGATAAAAATATGGCGTTCATTAGTCAATTGACAAAATCGTATCATGTTTTCAGCGATATGACCCATATAATTATTATCAAGTTTATATGATTGTAACATCAAGGACAAGACGGGCTTTGACTTTGACCTGAACTTGAGTGCATTGAAAGCGACCAAGCCATACAAAATTTTGCACGTAACTAACGAAGGTTGAAGGAAGTTTTAATGTGACGTCATGAGTGAGTTATTTGTAATAGTTGTTCATAATACCAGGTCAGGGGCGCTTGGACGGCGCGTTCTGCGACTTCACGGAAGCGGATAAAATGGAATACTTGGAGAGTATCCACAAGTCAGGAGTCGTCAACATTGAGATGGAGTCTCTCGCTTTCGCTGCGCTGACGCATCACGCGGGCATTAAAGCCGCTGTCATCTGTGTCACTTTGCTCGACAGACTGAGGGGAGACCAGGTAAAAATTGCTATAACGTAATTCCAGTCAGAATACATACACACATACATATATACACGCCTCTTTCCTATGGGGTTAGGCAGAGACCACTTCCTTCCACTTGCTACGATCTCGATGTACAACTTTCGCCTCTTCTACAGAATAATATCAAGTTAACTTAAATAAACGCGTAAAGAAGTATCTTTGTATCGGTTAGGAGTATAAAAGACAGCGTCAGTGTAAAGTATTTGCTAAGGACATTCATTGGGTAAGCAGAAATTTTGCAAGCCCTTTTATGTTGGTGGTCTAAACAAAACGGAATGGTGTATAACGATGTCATTTTTGCTTGTCCCTTTTCACTATAATCGATATATAAGTTCTTTAGGTATCTGTGAATTTTATAGATTGCTTATTTAGTGGATATTAGGTGAGTTACTTGAGTAAGACTTAAAATGATATCATAGAGTGATAGGCACATAAGTTGTGTAGTAATTATGTAAACTCTATCATACTTACTGCAATATTTTTGGCCGTTTGACCTTCTTCTTCTGAATGAGTTAATATTGTGGGTTTTATTTTAACAGACCTTATTATGTCTTACGTAAAAATGTCAATTTTTAGTACTGGACTGGCACTCAAAAGTAATAAGTTGGAACAGTAGTACAGTCAAGTTATTAAAAAAAATATAAGTAATATACAATTTGCTTAAAATGTTACATGTAACTATTTCAGGTGTTGGCTCCCAAAGAGGTTCTGGATGAGTGGCAGCAGCGTCCCACGAAGCTTGTCTGCCGCCACATTAAGAGGTAAAGAAAATTCCTATTTTGTACAAAATATGCAGAGATACGGTTCGTTCCTTTTTTATTTGCAGGTCTCGACAGTAGCTCAAAAGTCCCCTAAAAATCTATTCCATTCTATTCATCGACCTTGATCTATGAACTCTGGACCTTGGTAAGAACACCAAGGTCCAGAGTTCCTACAGGAACTCATGTGCAGGTTGCTTAGTTTCTAATTTTGAACGATTTAATAAAACTCGAAGTGCAGGGTAATTTCTAGTTGTTAAAAAAATTACCCTGCTCATGAAGAAGCAAAAGCTTCGTGGTTAACTACATAATTCCGTCAGAAAAAAAATTGAAGTAGGTACCTATATTGGATTTTTTTGATATTTGAGGATGATGCAAACGTTTTTACTTTTTCACAGATATCTCCAGATGAAGGGGCGGCTATCGCTAGACGGCCACGGTTCGATATCTGTGAAGAGTCCCCGCCGATTTAAGTTGGTACAGCAAGAATCCGAAAACTACGATTAATTTATACGTCAGTTAATCGCCCATTTTGAAATCTGGCAAAAGAATCAAAATTATATACTGCATTTCCGACAAATGTCAAGCAGTAACCGGTATTTCACGATTAAAATACCAATATTACCAGTTCCATTACGTCTACGATTTTTTTTTAAACAGTATATACCGATTACTATTTGGACTAACGAGAATACCTAATATGCACCTCATTACGACCACTATTTTTTATTAATTTGTTTACAATAATATGTATTCCTAATAAATATTTTTGACTACTTTTGAAAATGTAAGTTTCCGATAGAATAATTTTTACTTGCATTTATGACAGTTTTCTGGTGGACTTGCCTCAGTCTTTTAGAATGTTTCTCTAGACGCTTTTTAATTGAACGCTGTTTTTCTGCTGGTGTTAATAAAGTAAAATATTTTAAGTAGGTGTTCTGTTACACTGCCAAAATTAACAAAAACATTGTATGAATTAATGGAAAAGAAGCGAGTAAGCGAAATTAGGCTAATTGTTCTGCATCAAGATAAACCAATGTTTAAGTAATAAATGTAAAAAAAATGACGATTATAAAGTTAAATTATTATTGTAATACTTAGTGGTAAGTGTTTCTTTACATTAATGATAAGTATTAAATGTGTTACTTTGTTGGCATAATTATATATACCTAAACGAATTAGTTGAATATACACTGCTTTTAGGTATCGTTATGTACACTTATATACTATACATATGTTTTGATCTCTTGGTTTATAAAATCAATAAGCGTCTTTTATGTACCTCATTAATTTAATGCTGAGATATCAAAATTCTTCGAAAACAAACTCATGAAAACGCATATCAAATAGACTGAACCATAGAAAAGGTCGTCAATATTCTTGGCTTGAACTACCATTTTTAATAAACCTAACCGTATAAAATTACTAAAAATGTCTTAACATTTCGATCATCGAACATATCATCTCTGATTTTTATATTTCAATATGAAATTAGATTTTCAACTGGTAATCTATATATTAAATATATTGTATAACTTTTTAATGTGATTGTATTATTTTGATGATTATTCTTGACTTTTATTATAATATTAACGGTTGAGATATTGTACTGTATTGCTAGGTGAGTGTTTAAAGGTTTGATTATGTTGTTGCACAACTTGTATTAGCGACAATTGTGATAATATTTGGCAGTAGTTTATAATAAGGACCATGACAAACGAACTGGTTTACTTGCTAGCTATTTGTTTTCATCTGATATTGACTTAATAATATTGAATAATAAATCATTTAATAAAAAAAAATGGAGAGAAAATCTATTGATTTTTTGCACTAGTAATGTAATTAATAAAAACTATAATATAATAAATAATCATGATGTTAATAACATGCATTACTTAGTAATAGAAATGAAGGTAAACTACATCTTAGCAAGTCGATATGAATAATAGGTACCCGTACATTGTACTATGACAAAAGGTATCAATCTTGCCGAGGTCTGGTTCACTAAATAATTTTTCTATGTATAGCTCCTATAGGCTTCGGGCGATCTCATCTTCATTATATTTGATCTCTTTTATCAAATAGGAGTTTTAAAAGGTTGACCATAAGCTAAACGGCAGCGCCAATTTAACGAATTGAAATTCGCTCTGCTGTTGAGCTAACGCTTAGAGAACATTATAATTTACCAAAAGTAAATCCAGGTCGTTTGTCCTATTCATTTTGATGTGCTTCCACGAATAATACTGATAATTTATGCACGACGCGTTAACAAAAGTCGCTTAAAATATTTAATATGTGTTAATGTTGTTTAGGATAAATCAATTGGCAATGTTGTAGTTTTCCTTAAATTATACAAATTGTTATCACATAACATGTATTGGTGTCCGATTAAGCCATTTGGTGTAAGGAACGGTCTATCTGTATATAGAACGTGGTGTTTTCCCAAATTGACCAAAACTCTCAAATTGTTACTTTAGATACATTATAGGTATGCGTTCTAATTTACCAACTCACGCTATAGATGTAAGTAATGTTAATGGTTAATATAAGTAAGTAAATTACATTGCCAACGCTACTTAAAAAGCTAGATTTGCCAGAATAAATAAATATATAAATGTGACATTGTTTAAACTTACTAGTAGTCGAATAAATGATAGAAATTCCTTGTCTCCAGTTTTTAATATTAATGTGAGATCTAATGTTGGTTCGCCTAAAATATACCTGCATAGGAGAAGCAAATATCATATTGAGAACATCCAGTCAACCTGCAAAGAATATTACTTATAACTCGATCAGTCCTTGCTTTAGAGACGTATAGCTCTGCAATTATTACTTTTCTCAATTAGATTACATTATGAGAACAAATGTAGGATTTGTATAGTTAAGACTATATTTGAAGACCTAATAATATTATTTCCAAGTGTCGATTGTTTTGGAAGTCAAATTATTGTGGACCTTTTTAACGAATATTGGAAGGTAGCCTAATGCAACTTAATACTTTCAGACATTGTGAAGATGACAACGAAAATGAAACATGAAGTCATTGTTATAAAAATCTGATTATGTAGATATCTTCACACAGATTTTTCAATATAAAAATATCTAACATGAAATTAATGGCTGCCTAATGAATTGGTACTTAAATAATAAGTTTAAATAAAATGCTTTAACTGAACGTTTCCAAAGTACGTTGGCGGACAGTTGGCTTTGTTGTTAATAACATTATATCATAGTATAAGCACTGTTATTGAATGTTGACACGATGTAATCAGCTACAAGTACAATATAAAGTGTTGTTAGTTGCATATCTTTTCCGTTACGATTCATAAAGTTATAAAATACATAGTTGGTATAAGTAGTTATGGTACGCAGTGAAGCCATATCTAACGAATAATATATTTTTATAAAATTGTATAAGCTATTCTATTCCTTCTCCTAATCATTGTGTAGCAATTATTTTACTTAGCCCAAACAAGTATATTATTAGTCCTGTTTTCAAAAATAAACGTATGAATGGATTTTAATGGCTTACACTGGCAAACAATCACTAAGAAAATATAAGATGAATGTAAAACTAATTTAATATCTGCCTAATCGAAATTATTTGGTGTGACAATAATAAAAAATCAATATTATAATCATCAATACTTTACTTAAAATTATTACGACAGCATTTTATTCTTACTTATTTATGTACAACATTATTAAATTAACCACCATTGTGACAGTATGACTTTAATATTTTAGTTTTATCATTCTAATCTTCATAATTTCAACTACAGACATACATGGCACCAAGAGTATTATCAACTATGTCCTATCTACTAGAATAATTAATAAAATTATGAGTATATTTATTTTATAAAGGAGCATTGAAACTATTTTGTTCTTCAAACATTGAATGTATATTTGGAACTCCACCAAAATAGTGTACCAATGTATATTTGTGGGTATACATGTTATGTAATTATATCAGTCCGCTTCACTTACTACCTATCACTTGCTTGCTATGTTAAATTAATCAGTGTATATGATTCGTGGATGTTTGTTATTAAATGTACAAGACGAAGGTACTAAAGTGGAAACATGGATTTGCTTTATAATAATAGGTGTCTCTCAGTCTTTATACTAAATACAAGTAGTATTATTGTTAAAATGTACTCTATTGTTGGTTAACCACTATTATTACGATTTATGTAAGTACTTAATTAAATGAGCAAGTAAGTTACGTGTTGCTTTATTTTGGATGAAGACCAGATGAGATTGTATTAAGTACTATTTGAGCTGTAGGAACTTCATGAGTGCGTCGTGTATGAGACGCGGGCTGGCGGCGCTGTCGGCCGTGTACCGCACGCCCCGCAGGTCGCCATCTTCGTTTCTCACCACACCGTATTCCCCAACGATGAATCCATCTGGGGTCTTCTCTTCGACCCGATATTTCTTATACTGACGACCTTCTACGACATAACCGACTTTACAACTATCCTGCTTACATTTTTCAATGTTCGACTCTTGAACTCCATGACTTCTTCCGTCGGTCTGAAGACTGATTTTTTCATCTATTTCATAATTCTTCTCCGGTTGGTGTTCTATTTGAGACCTACTCATCTGGAAAGGATTTGTCATAGGGGTCGTATTTATGATAGTACTTCCAATCGATGGCGTAGATTGTCTCTGCCATAAAGTTGAGGAGAAGGGATTAAGGGGGGCTTGAGTGCTTTTAGGAATCACACTATCTTCGAGATGTAAAGAGGCAGGTGGGCTGTAAAACTTCGAAGGTACACTATAAATTTTAGCGGGTTCACTGTACACTTTCGCAGGCACACTATATATTTTAGCTGGTTCACTGTAAATTTTTGCAGGTTCACTATAGAATTTAGCTGGCTCACTATAAAATTTAGATGGTTGACTGTAAATTTGTGGTTCGTAAACTTGCTTGGGCACTGATGGATCTTGGTGCTGGTGGTGAATATTCTGACTTGACGTTATTTGAGAATTGTTTGGTTCATTGTTTTGAGAAGGGTTAAGTGCATCATGCACTATATTGAAACTTACAGTAGTTAATCTCGGATTAATTCGTCCTTCGTTTCGAGGTGCATTTTTAAAATTGTGGTCGGAATTCAGAGATGGCGCTGGTAATGGCACCGTCACCGTCGATAAAATATTTTCCAGATTTATTTTAGTTTTTGCATAATCGACAGACTTTATAGATGGTTCGGCTATAGAGTCGTCGGTGTGGTCATTATTATTAAAAATATTTTTAATGTCACTATCAGCGTGGATTCTAGACCCAAATAAAAGATCGTCAACCAAAGAAGAGTTCGATAGATTATTTGTTTCATTATGCAAGTAGAGCTCGTCTGGAAAATTTGTGTTGGTGTTACGATATGGTCCATTTATTTTTTGACCATGTAATTTATTAGCATCAGGCATCGACGGTATTTTTCGTGCTAGTGGAATATCGGTGACATAATCATCATATTCGTAATTTGAATCTGTTTGAGGATTGTAGTCACTTATTAAACCTTTTGCTGTAAATTGTGAGGGGTCCTCTTTCATATTAATATTGCGTCCAGAACTTTGATATGCTGGTATGATATCTAATTTAACATTACTGTTTGTAAATTGTTCAGTCTTTGTAGATAGATCGGTCTCTGAGTCGACCGATTCATAATGATTTAACCCAGAAGGTAAAGGATATGCATTTATTTTAGTTTTATTTTTTATACGTTCATAATTGGAATTTAGTGAAGCGTAGTCTTCTGGAGCGTAACTTGTTGTATCATTTGTATTATTTTGAGCATGAAAATTATTCGGAAAGTATGAACCAATATCAGGATCTGCTTGATTTGTTTTATCCTTTTGTAATTGACTTAGATTAGGCCTTGAATTTTTGTCGGCGATCGGAATGCTTGATACAGCTTCCTCATAGTAATTAGTTTTGTCAGTCTGCGAATATTCGTCAAGCAGACTTTTCACCATTGCTTGGAATGGATGTATCGGTTCAAATTCGTGATTGCTCGAATCTTTTTTTGCATTTAATTGCTTTAGGTATTCCATGTTAGCACCTGAAAGATTTGCTGGAACATCAGTACTTTTAGCAGTGTTTTGAGTGTTTCTATTTTCATTTTTATGATTTACAGCAATTGATTCATCTACTGTAGACAGAGGAGATGGGATATATTTAGTGACATCTGGTTCATTTACAGGCGGTGGGTGATTATATCTTCCATTTCCTCGCCCAACTGCAACTGAAGACGTTACTCTTACAGATATCACTTTTTCATCTTGAGGACTTGAGTTCGAATCGCTTTGAGATCCATGATGGTGGTCGACTATACTAAAGTCGTGAGAGTGTAGGGGGTGTGATGCTGCGAAGTCTTGTAAGATCTGAAACAATGATGGAGAGATTTATTTTAATTTGCAGTTATTATTTAACATTAAAGCTGTTCATATACAAAGGTTGATATCAAACTTTAAAGGTCGAATTTAAAATTAAAACTAAAACTATTTGTAAATTAAAGAAACGAAACTACACAATATCAACTATCTCCTGTAGGTGAGTAATTACATTCCATATAAATCAAAAATATAACCAAAAATACAAAAGATAAAACAAATCTACATCGTCAAGAAAAACTCGCTTATTTTATGGCTCAGGGCTTCCCAAACTTATATTTACTGTGACGCACTTGGGAATTTGTCATTTTCTGGCGCCCCTCTCGACTCAAACTACCTAACATATCAGTTGTAGTTCTAGCCTAGTAACAGATCAATTAGAAAAACTCCAAGTAATTTTACTTTTTAATTATAAAATAAGAACAAAAACAAAACAAGAATGAAAATTATAAGAGATTTTTTTGAGGCTACTAATGAGAAGGATATGCTTGCCTTTCTGAGGATAGCTTCGCAATACGGAGCACACAATTAGGGAAGCCCTATAACTAATCAGTAACTTTAATCCCGCCGATACGTATCTACATGCTTTAATCTATATAAAATAGGTAATATAATTATTATGAAAACATAGACCGTAACATATTTAATACACTCCGCTTTACGAACCGTATCAAAGAATGTGGGTTGGAAAAATGTAGCATAAATCAAGGTAACTGTATTGATCAGATAATACGTTGATGAATAATCTAGAGAATTTGTAGACTCGTCGTCGTTAAACCTCTTTCTATGGATATCAATGAAAGAGAATCGTTAAATAATGAATAAATTACTGTTTATTAGGCCTACACAATTACAACTTGGACATGTTTATAAGGACATTGAATGTTTAAATAGAAAAGTAAGTGAATTGAAAAAGTGTTTTAAGAAAAATCTTTGATAAAACCGAATCATATAATTATCTATTTATTCAATTAAATTCGTCCTAAGGAGGAGGTTAATCACTTAACGATATGACTATAACTTCAATTAAAATATCTTCATTACTGTGGGGTTATTCTAACGCACTTCCTAAGATACTGAAGCCACATTAAGGTTTATTCGATGACACAAAATGATTTTTACACAGCCAGCTCATTTCCTATTTTTTTCTTGAATACGTTTTTTTCCTTTTTCATATAAACTTAGTTATTCAAAAAGTTTTTGAATGCCATATGAATGAATATAATAAATGATTACGATTAAATCCATATGAGTAGTTGTGAAAACTATGTTACTGAACCATATAATAAAAATCTTCAAATTATTTTAAGCCTGTATTTGTAAAAAGATGCGACATCAAATGGGTACTAAAAAACGTAACTGCGTACATATAAAATACCTATAAAATATTATTACTTTTATGCAGAACAAAACAATGTGTGTTAACTTTTTAATTTGTTGAGTGTAGACATTTCCGTGTTCATTTCAAGTTTTAGATATAAGAGCACTGACAAATACATGTTTAAATATTTTGCTTTCCATATAAGTATACTAGTTACTACGCATGACCTTTAACTGCCGTGTGGTTTCCGGCTTAGAATAGATTACCCCATGTATTCCTATGGGTGTCGTAAGATCCACCTAAGGAATATACAGCTGCTGGATGGATATCAGCAAGTATCAGCTCAAGTTTAGTTACCTACAATTTTACTGCGATTACAAATCCGCCAAAGACTTGCCAAGGTATGTTAATGGAAACCGTTCATGATAAGGCTTCACTTATTCACATTGTACAAGACAGTGTAGTCAACTGTCTTTTAAATACACGCAGCAAACTATCACTTGATAATCAAGTTAGGATTTACACCGCGTGTATACGACCGATTATGACGTAGGTATGCGATCACCGAGCGCCGTATTCGCTCATACCGCGTCTAGCAGTTTGTACCTACCTCTTACAAACTTCAAACTTTACAAAGTAAATCCACTCGACGTACCACCGGCTCACCGTGGTTCATTCGTAATTGTAACTTGCATTCAGATCTCTACACACTACACATAGACCATTCTATCTAACCCACCAAAGAGAATGCGCCCGCGAACGCGACGCCCTCCCGGCGCTTAGTCCGCCTTAGGCCCGCGAATCGCAACGTCAACGGAAAGTTCTCTGTAAACTAAGGGCCGGGATACTTGATCCTTGGGTTGATTTCCTGTTGGAAATCAATCCCTTGCTGGTGGGGGACCAGCATCCACCCTGAAACGAGCTCCAAGTCGCACAGGGGGTGCCATCTTGCGCAGTTGAGTTTGTAATGTAAAAACCAATTAATAAGGCTGGAGCCTCGTCTCGTGGAAAACTAATATAATTATGTAATGCCCGTCCGAAAAAAAAGGATGTATGGTACCTACAGTTAAGTAAATGTAATTATTACCCGTATGAGCCACGCCGGCGATTAAAGTCATCGTATATATATGGGATTTTTTTTTTTTTTTTTTTTTATTGTCCGGGAGGAAATGGATTGACGTATTCCCACCACCGCTGCAGCGTATTCGCGCGCTGGCGGTGGGATATGTGGGACTCGCCCTCTCCATAGCGTGGTATGCTAAGGTCATACCACGAGGAGAGGACCCTACACCACTAAAACCTCCCGGACACTCCTTCGATCCGCCGTTGGCGGGGGTCGGGTACGCATGAGCAATCCGGCCCCCCGACGGCACCCGCGGCCAATATGGTATCGCGGGATCTTCAGGGCCATACTTACAGTGGCCCATTTGCCCAATTATAGGGACGCCCGGAGTGTAGAGGCGTCCCTACACCTCATGGGTCTGCCTTGAAGGGAGCGGGGCCCATGTTCCCCACTCCCCATAAGTATATATTTGTCCTAATATTCAAATTATTTATATTATAATAAATAAAGTACCTAGTGATAGATTGTTATTACTTAAAATAAACATACCTACTAATAAAAATATAATATGAGTTGCACGTTATCATATCAGATGATCTTTCAGGTCAGCCGGCATCAATTAGAAATATTTCGTATTATAAATTATGCAATAAACCTTCACTTATTTAGGTATATAATAGGTCTTAACCTATGCAATTTGTGCCGTTTTGTATGAAAAAATTTAAACGATATTTTTTAATGTATTTTTTATTTGTATTAATCGAAGTAATCACCTATGCAATCAATGCATCTTTGCCAACGCAGTGGCAGTTTATTGATGCCCTTCTTAAAGAAATCAGCTGGACGGGAGGCAACAAATTCTTCAAAGGCATTTTGTACTGCCTCTCGGGTATTGAATTTTTTTCCCGCCAAGAAGTTATCCAAATTCTGGAAAAAGTAGTAGTCTGTAGGCGCAAGGTCTGGTGAGTACGGCGGATGACGGAGAGCTTCCAACCCCAGTTTTTGCAACTTGGAGACTGTCTGCTGTGCAGTATGAGGTCGCGCGTTGTCGTGCAGGAGCAGCGGAGGCGAGCGATTGACCAATGCTGGTTGGAGATGTGCCAGCTTCTCCATTATTGTGTTCAGTTCTTCACAGTATACATCTGCAGTAATGCTCACCCCGTTTGGTAAGAAGCTGTGATGAATCACACCGGCGCGCGGCGCTAGACCACCAAACAGTGACCATCACTTTTCTAGGGGTAAGTTTTCGTTTAGGGCATTGTTTAGGTGCTGAACCAGGATCCAACCAACTTGCTGAGAACTTGCGGTTATCAAACAGAATCCATTTTTCATCGCAGGTAACAATGCGGTTCAAAATTCCTTCATTTGTGTGTCTGTTGAGCAGTGCAAAGCACGTCTCGACGCGTACTTTGCGCTGGCGATCGTTGTGTTCGTGGGGCACCCATTTGTCAAGCTTTTTTACCTTGCCAATTTGACGCAAATGGACCAATATTGTTTTGACGCTAACGTCGAAAGCTGCTGTTAATTCAGCCGTAGATTGTGTATCATCAGCTTCCACAATCGCCTTTAATTCGTCATTGTTCATTTTTCAGGTCGAAATTTCCAGAACGGAAGCGAGCAAACCAATAACAGGTGGTGCGTTGGTTTGTAGCGTTAGCTCCGTAAACGTCGTTGATGTTGCGTACCGCTCGCGCCGCGTTGCTGCCACGACGGTACTCATATTCCATAATTACTCGAATTTTTAACGTATCCATGATGACGAAAAAGATTGAAATGCGATGAAAATGTAACACTAATCAATAAACAAATGAATACTTTTGGAAAAAAAAACATGTTTTTAAAATAAAATTAATTTGAAATTAGAATTCTTAGCCAAATAAAAATTATTTTGATTTGAAATGGCCAGTACTGCAGAACGGCAATTTCATAGGTAAAGACCTAATATACCTAGTCCGGTCATAAGTATTGTCACACAGTAAAAACTTTTCTTTTGGAATGCTGGCCACAAAAAAGTTTATAGAATTCGAATTTCGAATTGTTCATGAAAATAAAAATGTATACTTTTTAGAATTTTACTCATTTTTAAATATGGAGTGGACGCTTAAAGAAGACCGTGTTGCAGTTATTGCGTCGCATAGTTGCGGTTACGCGCCAATTAAAATTTTTGACATACTGAAAAATTTGAATATAACCAAAAGATTCGTTTATCGCACCATCAAACGATACAATGAAGACTCTAGTGTAGATCACAGGTCAAGAAGTGGTCGCCCTCGTTCTGTTAGGACTCCAGCAGTGATAAAAGCTGTGAAGGCGCGAATTTAAAGAAATCCCAAACGTAAGCAGAAAATGTTTGCCCTTCAGATGGGGTTAACCCCATCTGAAGGGCAAACATTTTCCACCACCACGGTGAAAAGAGTGTTAAATGAAGACTTAGGGCTTCGGGCATATCGAAGAAAAACAGGACATCGTTTGAATGCTCGTCTAATGGACCTGAGACTGAAGAGATGCCGCGCTTTGTTGAAGCGGTACGCGGGAAAAAAATATCGGGAGATTCTTTTTTCGGATGAAAAAAATTTTACCGTAGAAGAGAGCTACAACAAACAAAATGAGAAGGTGTACGCACAGAGTAGTGAAGAAGCGAGCAACCGTATTCCGCGTGTCTAACGAGGTCATTTTCAATCCTCGCTCATGGTATGGTTGGGAGTTTCTTATTGGGGCTTAACAGAGGTACATTTTTGTGAGAAAGGTGTAAAAACGAATGCAGCTGTGTATCAAAATACAGTCCTGACGAACCTTGTGGAACCTGTTTCTCAT
This sequence comes from Nycteola revayana, assembly GCA_947037095.2. NCBI lineage: Eukaryota > Metazoa > Arthropoda > Insecta > Lepidoptera > Nolidae > Nycteola > Nycteola revayana. The sequence goes on from OX344838.1 coordinate 5,577,970, forward strand.
ACCATGTTCAATAACAGGCACTGGGTATTCCAACAAGATTCGGCGCCAGCTCATAGAGCGAAGAGCACACAAGACTGGTTGGCGGCGCGTGAAATCCACTTCATCCGGCACAAAGACTGGCGCCTCCTACAGTCCAGATTTGAATCCGTTAGATTACAAGATATGGCAACACTTGGAGGTAAAGGCGTGCTCAAAGCCTCATCCCAATTTGGAGTCACTCAAGACATCCTTGATTAAGGCAGCCGCCGATATTGACATGGACCTCGTTCGTGCTGCGATAGACGACTGGCCGCGCATATTGAAGGCCTGTATTCAAAATCACGGAGGTCATTTTGAATAAACTTTAGTGTCATAAGAATCTATGTTTTGTTAAGTTCATTTTGGTATATAAATGGTTACATAATGAATAAACTTGTTTCAATTATGTTATATTAAACATGTGACAGAATTTATGACCTGACTAGGTATATATCAAAGGTAAAATATTAAAGAGCACATGAGAATATATCGGGTTTTTAAATCTATTAGGTATTAGGTACTGTGGCTTAGCGAGTCCTAGACAGCTAACGTAACAAAATGTTGTCGGTCTGCATAATCTGTCTGTGGCTAATCTCAGTAACCGCTGGAACGATTATGATGGGACTTTTACTGATAGATAACTTTTCATTTTGTATATCTGTATAATGCGCCTAATTTCATAAACGGTAGTCCCGATTTAGACAGGACATAGTTAGATAGCTTATAAAATTCTTAATTTACGGGTACCGAATACCGATTCGCGGACAGCAGCTTGTCTGATGCAAAAATACAAATACTAACCTATTTTTTGATTGCGATCTAAAACGCTGGACGACATATAATCATACTTAATTCCTAATTGTTTAGACTTATTTGATGTCCTTTTAATGCTTGTGTAACACTTATTTGCAACCGAGTTATAATAAGTTAACAATATAGTAGGTACTCGTACTTATTAAGAGGAAATTGCACACGATCGTTTTTTAGAACGACAAGGTTACTAGTTAACCACTTCACAGTTAGAACCGAGTTCGTAATTCACCACATTATTGATAAGTTAATGATTCAAATTGCCTTAATTAGTTTAAACATTCATTAAATTATTTCCCAAAATACCGGCATCCAGGCAAAATCAATCAAATTTTTAATCTAATGAATCAAACATTTAGGTATTTATATTAAGAATAAAACAACAGGTAGTTCTGTTAACTTATCAACAAAATCAATTAAATTGGCCTTCTATGTACGAAATCAATGTAACGTGTATTATTTAAATATTCGTAAAATTTACAAAACAATGACGCGATTATTTGTAAGTGTTTATATTTTATAATTATTTTCAAAACGCCATGTATGTAATTGATTAACGATTAAGTGTAGCTAAAGATGATGATAGTTAAATTATCTATAGAAACTAATAACTATTCTGAGTTTATTCGACTATTTTGTATATTGGTACGTTTTGAAATCTCTTTGTTTGCTTCTATACCTTATAAACCGAGACTTCAATAGATATTTTCGATTTTACACAATGAATAATTAATATTTACTACTACAAGTAGGATTGCCATCCGTTCGGATTTCCACGGACTTGTTTAGTAGGAGTCCGGGAGCGTCCAAGTGGGGTTTTAATTGTAGTTCTGGTTTAAATCACCTGTTTCGAGGCACACGATGCTGTGCACACCACGCCTCGTCCCAGACTATTGCATTTATAACAATTAAAATTGTACTTTATATTTTTCTTAAGTCTTAGTTAACAATTCTGTTTCAATCGCGGGATTATACGCCCTAGAATCCGGAGTTATCACATTTTTAGGGATGGCAACCCTGCTTATAGGTAATAAACTTCAGTAATATTAGCAGCGCGCATTCTAGGCAGTAGGCTGATATGTCAATGTTATGTCAAACGCCATAAGGTACATTAGAAAACGTAATAATAATATGGTGGTTCAGTATTCTACAATTTTCTATTTTGTCGCAAAACATTCTCATTTATTTTTCTTCCATAAGAACCTTCATCTGACAATAACAAACACAACAAAAAAAGAATAAGCATAATCGGTCCAGCCGTTCATGCGTGATGCCATGACTAAGGGATTCATTTATAAATATAATAATAAACTAGCTGACCCGACATAAATGTTGTCCAGTTAACAAACTCTATATTTATTGTCAGTTATCAAATGAGTTATTGTTTACACTGATGTATTTCGGAACAAGCTACGCTGAGTTAAACCTTTTGTCTCTCTTTTTAAATGCGATTCCTCAAATACTACTATTAGTGTACTCGTCAGGCTCCCATTGTTTGTCATTGCTTGCGGTGGCGATGTGAGTCGGGTCGCCTTCTTCCCTATAATATGGCGAGGGAGGCGATGGCTGTGTGCTCACACGTTATAGTCGTGAACGGGTGCTGCTTGTGGTCACTGGTCGACCATCTGATGGATGTGTTTGAGGTAGTAGTACATTATTGTGACCTTTACGCCGATAATCTTTTCATGTAGCTAGTTCCTTGGATATGTGCGTTGATGCTCCCTCCGTTTTCAAAGTGCAAGAGGTTGCTGCTCTGATATTTCTGCTTGAGGATTTTAAATCAGTATTTCACTATATTTGTGAAAACGCTTAGAGCGTGCATTAGCGCACATAATGTTATTTCAAATGTAAATTAAATAAAACATTGTAAACGTTATTAAAAAAAAAAGAGATACATAAACTGTGATACAAAAGATGACGAAAAAGAAAAAGCCCGGAGTTTCTTTCATCCTTTCTTCTCCGAGTCGTCCACCTAGGTAGCTAGTGAAAGTTTGCTGGTTAGCTAGGGTAGAATTCTCCCCGGCGACGACCGCGTTGCGCCCCTACCCCTGCCCCGTGATCCAGCGCCTGTAGGCCGATCACTTCCTCTTATGTTCATAAATCTGACTTATATATCAGTGGTACTACTGGGTCGTGGTCCTAACCCCTTAAGACTCGGTTGCGATGCGCAGTCGAATACGGTCGCGTTTGCGCTGCTCCGTGTAAATATTACATTTGCGAATTGCGCGGCTTTAGCCGCTGCCCGGATTCCGCTATAAGTACTCAAACTCTCATAGCCAATGAAGTTCTGGCATTTATCAAACATGCCATCGACTACATGGACGAGGTCAGCATCTTGCAGATCTGCAAGTCATCTTTTAAGGAGGATGAGATTAGCAGTGCCAAGTTGCTGCTGTTCACGACGCTCGGGAAACTCAGCCAGATGTCGTCTTGGCGAAGGGATGGCACCGAGAAGAGTATCCAGGACATCGTAACGCTGATGAAGGAGACCGATTTCTGCAAGTAGGTCACCTATCGACGCCGCAAAAGTGAACACGCGTCGCGGGACACAAAAAGTCTCCATCTGCAGTTTCGAGTCGGCGGGCTCGAATGCGTCACCAGCTGCCGAGAATGCATGCGTTGCAACGTGTGCCGCGGCCGTCCCTGCCTCGACACCGGTGGAGACGACGACATGTGTAGGTTCAGCAACCCCGCCGCTAGCCGCTAAAAAGCCTGTTGAGCCACTAAACTCACAGGTTAAAATAGCGGACAAAGTGAAAGGGGGTAAACGGAGCCTGCCTAAACCAAAACAGGTTCTGAAAAGGCAGGCTCTAGTGAAGGACACGGGCGACAGCGATGATTTCATCAAGGTGGAGAAGAGGAAGAAGAAGAAGCCTCCTTGTCGGAACCAGTGTGGTACTGCGCTGGCAGGACCCAACATGCTGTTGCGTCCAGCCGTACCGGCAACGCTGATGTACGTGTCAAGACTGCATCATTCCACGAAAGTTGAAGAGGTCGTGGAGTACATGCAGGTGAAGACCAACTGGACTTTGAGGGTCGAGATGTTGGAGCCGCGTCACAAAACGAACTTCAAGTCGTTCGTGGTGCGTGTTCCGACGCAGTATCTCGAGAAGGTCCTCAAAGAAGAGTTTTGGCCGAAGGGTGTTATGTTCCGCCGGTTTCGTGGCCAGCTACGTGACACCAGTCAGCGAAACACGACACCGACACTTTTGTTTTTAAAATATGTATTAGTTTATTACTGTATAAGATTATTGTATGTATTTTATTCTATGGGCCTCCGATGCCTGAAATAACATTATTATTATTATTATTAAGGGTGCCCCCAGTTGTGTGTCACTTAATTGTATGTTTTTACCATTTTTTTCTATATTGATCCATTAAAATCTATAATCATTAATATGAACTTTAACTTATTATGAATGAGGAATTAATGACCAGCTGACGGACGGACTACTTTGTCTGTAATATCCTACAATTTGCTACCGGTTAATTAAGTATCTAGTTTAATTCATAGGATAAGAATAATTTTGTAACATTGTGATTCTGACAAGTACAAGTGTAGGTATGTAAATACCTAAGTGCTGAATAAATTCATTATTTATTTCATTATATGCAATTGAATTTTGCATATTAGGCGTGACAGCTCTAAACTCAAGGCCGGATTAAAGGGAGGGCACCCAGGGCAACTGCCCCGGGGCCTCCACGATAGAGGGGCCACCACAATAGAGATAGATATTTAAAACCTTTCAAATTATGACGAGTAAGCTCAATAACTTTTCTTTTATTTATAATTTCGGTGTTGTACATACAGTAGGTACTATGTAGAATCATGATTAATGTAATAGTTCTTAAATATTGTAATAACAGTTACTCATCTATACTTGTTCATTTAAATTATACAGTCAGTAAAATATCAGAATTCAAATCGACCTAAAAAGTCCTGAAGAAAAATTTTAAGGATGTCAAGTTTTTCTTCAGGACTCTTTAGATTGATGTATGTCTACATACTATACATTTTCTACACATTTAGAGGGAAACTAATTTGTGACTCTTCTCATTTGTTGCCCCGGGGCCTTCGGACGTCTTAATCCGGCCCTGTCTGAACTGATGACTATATTTGCAGCACACATTCTGTCAATGTCATGGTAAGCGCCATAAGGTCACATTAAAAAAGTTAATACTGTCAAAAGCGCTAAGGTTACATTTAGAAACTTTTATATAGAGGTTTTTTCTTTCAAAAGAACCTTCTCCTGACAATAACAAACACCACAAGACAAAGAATTAGCGAAATCGCTCCAGCCGTTCATGTGTGATCCCTTGACCAAAGAAAATGGGCTTCATTTATATATAGATATATATATATATATAGATTTTTGTATGTATATATAGAAGATATGTTTTTCTTCCAACTTAAAACCCGCCTGCCAAGCGTGGTAACTATGGTAAAACCCTGGAGCCCATTTAACAGTGGTTGTTAAACAGGGTGATGATGATGATGTTAATTGATGTTTTTCTTATTTGATTCTTATCATATTTCTTAAGGTTTTCTTAACGATTTTAGTAGATAGATAGGTATGGTGAGTTTTGTATACCCGTACGGTATAATTTTTCAAAAACGCTTTCTACAATAAAACATATAATTTGAAGTAGGTAAATACTTAAGCAATGGAAAGAGCTATGCTCGGCATTTCCCTGCGTGATCGAATCAGAAGTGAAGAGATCCGCAGGAGAACGAAGGTCGCTGACATAGCTCAACGGATTAGCGGCAGGGCACATAGCCCGAAAAACTGACGGTCGATGGAGCAGAAAGGTTCTCGAGTAGAGACCACGATCTGGCGAGCGCAGCGTACAGCGTGCAGCGGTACCTTATAAAGGTCGCAGGGTGTCAGTGGATACAGGCTGCTAGCAATCGTTACCTCTGGAAATCAATGGGGGAGGCCTGTGTTCAGCAGTGGACGACAATAAGCTGATATGGTGAAGTAAATACTTTAAATACAACCTATAAAATAAAATGCAGTCATACTTTGACCCAATTCGAATATTCGCTATTTAATTAAATTTTAAGTAGGTAGGTGTTGTTCCATGGTGTCCAATAATTACGTAGGTACACGTTTACCGGAACGTTGACACTGTTGGCCCTTGTAAGGTCTAATTACCTGTAATAATATAATTAATACCATCTCACCTTATTTGTCGAATCTTGCCATATCAAAGGTGATAATTTTTAACTGGGAAATATTCCAGTTCAAAAATATTGCTAGACAGTTTGTTCGTTCTATAACTTACCCACAGGATGCTACAGGTTATAAACGACTACTCTCTCCATTTTTTTTAGCCAGGGCATATTTTTGCTGCTTTGTTTCAAATCGTAGGATAAAGATAGAATATAAATAATCTTAGTTTTTACTGGTACTGGTTATAAACGACTATATATTCTTAGGTTATTTATATTGAAATTTTATCCTACGATTTGAAACACTGAAAAAATGGAGAGAGTAGTCGTTTATAATGTAATTACATTAATTTTTTTAGTAAATATGTAATCTATATGTTAATCCAGCGTATAACCTACTCCGGTGCAAAATTTCAGCCAAATCCTTTCAGTAGTTTTGGCGTGAAAGAGTAACAAACATCCATCCATACTTACAAACTTTCGCGTTTATAATATTAGTAGGATTAGGAGAATACAGCGTCCGTCGATATTTTATTAAAAAAACAAGTCAATGAATTTTTTTACGGAATATCGAAAATTTAATTAAAAATTCTAGCGGCCATATTTTGATAGGCAACTTAGTAGATTTATATGCTCCAAATCATAAATATGCCTAAAAACTCGATGAACGCATTAATCCTAGGCCGGATCTTAGACTATTAAGTGTTATAACATTAATAAAGTATGGATAACAATTTACCTTTTTTTGCATTATTTGCATGCCTATCGTGCGCTGTTGTTATTAGATTCGAAACTAAAAGTTGTTGATTATGATGTTAGTAACGTAGTCCTGAGAGGTTACCGGTGTTTTACAAATAACCCTGTATATTTCATTTCAAAATATTATTACGTTTTTCCGGGTACCAACAATTTATCTGCGTGTGTGAACCATGTTGTGTGAACTTATATAACTTACTTATTGCTAAAGCACTTTATAAAATTGTACCTAGTTCGATCTATGATACCTACTTAATTACATTCAATGGTAAGTTGACAAGTTGAGCGGAAACTGTCTTAATCAACGAGTGTAATAATTATACTTACTAAGTAAGTACTGGTCGGACGTCTATGTCCGCGCAAGTGTCCTTGCCAACAAATTCAAGGCAGCTTAAAAACAAACTATAATTAATGGATAATTAAATTAGTGGCGGGATTGAAATGAAAAAGTGCATCTGCTGGTTAAAGATTGAGCATACCAACCCAGAATAACTAAACTGAAATTTAGCGTAGCTGAAAGTCTCAGGTTCTGAGTGTGATAATGCGATTGACAGTGTGACATTGTTGAACCGAGGTCAAAGCCCCAAACGGAGTCTACAATCTTGCACAGTTAGCATGAGGCTGGAGGCCTGGTGCAGTAGCAATAGCTTTGTATCTAACCACCTTTTTGCGTCCGAAAAAAAATATAACTAGATAAGATAGACAACACATTAAAAAGTTGAATACTATACCATATCCTCCTTTTCTCCTTTTATATCTATTTCCATTTTATATTTTATATAATCTTATAACTTAGATTAAAATTGTAGTGTTTTTAAATATTATAAAGTAGGTATATAATTTGTCCCATAAAATGATGTTATTTGTATATTTAATAGACTATTCGGTTAATTGCTAAACTACAGACATGTGTAACATCTTGTATGAAACCATCTATGTACAATATTATAATATAATTATTTAAAGATACTATGGGGTAAACACTTTCATATATAAAGTAACATTGAGCGATAGATCGTATCAATCCAGTTCTTAGTATACTGCTCACTCAGTAGGCGCCTCGCACGCGCATACGCCGTGACAGTGAAAAACGCAAGGTCGCATACTCGTAGGTACTTGTACAAAAACAAAACCAAATTACATACTTGCTACATATTTAACTTACTTATTATTATTAGTGTGCGTACTGGTTCATTACTCTTTTAATCGGTACATAATTAGGCCGCAGATACGAACCTACGTGATGTAATAACGAACTAAGTTACGGGATGTAACTATTTGGTTTTTTTAAACTCTATATTCATCATCTGTCCACATAACGTCCACTGCAGAACATAGGCCTCCTACGAGGGGAATTTTTGCTATAGTCGCGGGTAGGTGTCCGCAGATGTAATTATTATGTGAGGCACAAGAGGATTGTTATAGATGATGTAATAGAGGTGTAAGAGAGGTAACGATATCGGGACCAACGGCTTAAAGTGCTTACAGAGGCATGCAGAGTAGGTAGTCCGTTAACCAACCAGACCCAGAACGAAATGTTAGATTTTATATTTTTAGTATTTGAATTACTTGTATTTTTTTAGTATTTGTGTTACACGACAACGTCCGCGTACTCCATTTGGAGAAAAAAGAAAAACAAGTAGCACGCATCATACGACCATTATTTAAAAATATTTTAAAATGTGTCTTTGTGAATAGACTTTGACTTTGAATTTACGTAAACGGGTTGATGAAAGAAAATTGATTACTAAATATTTCTTGCATTTTCAATAAGTCCGTTTTATAAAGACTCACACTGTGTTGCTATACTGTTTGTGAAGTGAAAGTGGCGAGTTTAAGGAGATCAACGGCAAAATACTACTTTAAAGAACTCGCTCTACCTCAAGCAAGGGCAAAGACCGGGGCTGCTGTTACCACAAACGGATAAGGTTACCCAGGATGTATATATGCGAAGGTTACTTTAGTGTTTGGTCACAAGCTACCGTCATACCTCGTATACAAAATGAAAATACTACTTACAAAACCAATAAAAAATTAAAATTCCAAGCTTATCTATTGACTATTCATTAAATTAAAATCTTATTGCATTTGGTCTAAACATTAACTTATCTAATAAACGCAAAAAAATGCAGCTATTATTTTTTGTAGGGGTAGCTAAGTGCTTTAACAGCGTTCGTTTTCAGAATCACGCAGCAGTGCGCAAGCGCAGGTATGCGGTGAGCTGCTATAAATATATCAATACGTTATGCGTATGAATTAAAATAAAACCACTAGGCGGGTTCTGTGGATAGTTAAGGTAGAATTTAAGTAAGTATGTTTTTATTGAGGACTTGGTTTTGTCCGCGACTTTATCCGCCTAGATTCCCTTAGGGGTTGGCTCCGGCTGCTTGACTAACTATTCTCTTTTATAGTTGGTCTTTGACGTAGAGGCATAGTATTTGGCAATAAAACCTTAAGAACATTACTTTATTTTTGAATTAATACCTATGATCGAATTTTGATCACTACCTTAAACTGCCCCTTATGATCGGGCTATGATCGTGTCATTGCTCTAAATTTCGAAAAGGTAAAGTTTGTAAGTTTGTCCCTGTTATGTGAATTGGATGGTATCGCAAATAAAGTAGTAATTTGTTTTTCAGGTTTAGCAGACCATACTAACAGCTTGAAGTCAAACTGCATTAATTTCGATTATTTCTTTACCTACTTTTATATTTTGAAGAATTCCAAAAAATGATTATGTTTTTAGTAGCGAAGGAAATAATTTGTTCCATTCTAAATATAATTATGGGCTAATATTAAACGCTTGTTAGACAAGCGACTATTGCCGACCATTAAGGGCGTTCCTTGATAAAAGTGTTTGTCGAAGGCCGCCAACTGCGTGGACAATGCACAAATGTTATGAACTTATTGAGCGATTGCGAACCGTCGCACCTGCGTCATGTTGCTCCATATAAATGAACTAGTTTTATTATAACACTTTACTATTATTTAGATGTTTTCATGACTTGATATTCACTACCAATAAATTAGCAATATTGTAGTTAACACGAGTTAGTCACGTCATCTTTTAAGAATCTGTTAAAAATATTAAATAATAATTAGTTTAAAGATAAATCTATACTAAGATTATAAAAAGGTAAAGTTTGTGACGTTGTACGGGGTAATCTCTGTATCTACAGAACCGATTTTGATAATTCTTCTACCAATAGAAAGCAACGTCATTTTTGAATATCATAGGCTATATGTTAAGGTAAAGTTTCCACAGGAACGGCATCTACGCCCATGAACCCGCGCGGGAGAGCTAGATAATGATAAAATTATAATTTACTCAACATAGGTAATAGTTACATTATAGGTAGGTATTAACTATTTATTTAGCAATATTCTATAAATTATATTAAAACTTGAATACACCCATACAACTAAAAGTAGCAATTTAAAACTAAAATATTAATTATTGTAAATGAATAAATTATAATAAACTTATAATTCGAATAAACAAATTGTGAGCAGTTATTTTGTTAGTTGTTTTGAATTAATTTCAAAGTTTTAGTACCTACTAGTAATGTTTTATATTAGTATAATTTACATTTTTATCAACTAAAACATCTTTGATTAAAATATAATGTGAAATACGCATAACTGTTTGTTGCGCACATTTACATAGATCACGAGGTTTTTGCACCGGATCAAGGCTAGCAGGGCTCCAGCCTAAATAAATGGTTTAAAAATTAAAAACGACCAATAAAAATAGGGTGCCCAATGTCGACCTGGAAACAAGATGGGCCGGTGAATTGAGGAATTATGACTTTAAGTTAATTATGAGAGTTTTTAGCAACTGTCGCTCTACTTTATAAGTAGCGGGTCTTTCGGACTACGGGTCTACGAGGGCATCAGAAATACCCATGATACTATCTTCAAATTGTAACATATGTTTTACACAGAAGTGGACACATTGCATATTATTATATAACTTTATGGAAATATCCAAAATTAATATTATTATTTAGAAAACTTACAGCTACATAAACAACAATGACAATATAAGATGATGATATAGTTAAGGCCAATTACAAGTTTTCACTTTTATGCATAGTTATTTAGAACACACATTATTGTAAAGTACATAAGTAAGTTCACACAAAAAATTCGTTACACATAATCTTTTTTAATTTAGATGCACTCACGTTAAACGGGTCAATGTCAAATCTCTAGCACGATGATCAGAGCAGATCAGAGCTTGCCGTATTGTACGCTGTATTGTACGTACGGCAAGCTCTGATCATAAATGAGTTCTGCCTGTAGGCACTATGAGAAGCAGGAGTATAAAGAAAAATCATGAGTTCGCAATAACGCAGAGGGCACTCGCAAGCCTATCTTGTTCACCAATTCCATTGCATCGATTGATCCGCTTATAATACAATGCAATGCAATATTCGACATTTAATAAATTCCAATCTAAATATGCAATAACTTATGTTTATTTTTACTGAAGGCTACACGCCGGAAATATTAACAAGTTTCAAAATTAATAAACCGAATACTTGTATACGAGTACGTTGTACAATTGTTAGTAACTATATATGAATAAATAAATCAAAACTCTTCTAATTAAGATATTTTGTAACTTATTGATAGGAATTGATTCGTTACTCAATTTGTAAATTTTTTAATTAAATTATCGAAGAAGAGCGATACAATTTTAGATAATTAGGACTTAAACAATAAAACACATTATGCAGAGAGATATATCACCTTTATTATTGGTTAAGGTGTTAAGAACACCAAATGTACCTATAATATACCTACAAGTTTTACAATTCTAGAGCTCAGAAGCATAAGGTCGGATGTGCCATGACACGTCAGAAACATACGTCGTATGTGTCTTTTTCGTAAACTGGTACTTACGACCAAATGCTTCTGCAATATAATAGTACGTCCGTCCATATGCTTCTGAGGTCTAGAATTCCAACAATATTACATAAATAAGGGTCGAATTGATAACCTTATTTTTGCAGTCGGTTAAAAGTAGGTAAGTTTCAAAGCTACTAGCGATTCGATATCGTAAGTTGCAAAAATGAGTAACGGCACTCTGTTCGCCTGACAAATTTTATTTAAGATGAGGGGGAAAAGATTTGTTATAATTAATATGGTGCCTTATTAGATAACTAGATTCCCGCGCGCGGTTTCACTCGTAAATCCCTTTCTCGTAGGAACCTCTCCTAACCTTCCTCGATGCGCTATCAAACACTGAAATAATTTTTCAAATAGGACCAGTAGTTCCTTAGTTTAGCGCGTCAAGTAAACAAAGAAACAAATACTTCAGCTTTATATATTAGTATAATCTTAGACTGATATATATAAAGCTGAAGAGTTTGTTTGTTTGCAGTCATGCAGTTAATAAAGCATTTTGAATTCAAAATTACCTTTAACGTAGTAGCGCTAGTCTTTATGTTCGCCAAGTAAAGCAACCCCACATGGAACACTTCGAACCACGTGTAAAAAGGTAGTAAGTATTATGCTACGAAATTTGCTCGTAAGTAGTTGAAAGGCAAATATCGCAAATTTTAAATTTTTAAAGTTTGACGTTTCAAGTAACATGTAACTAAATCACAAACTATAAATGAAGCGGTCTAAATAATGATCCCTTGTTTTATTTTTGTAGGTCCTCGAGCTAGAGTAAAATAAATATAATGGTTATGATTACGTTTGCCAAGGCCATAATGTGAAGACAATAATTGGGTGCTAAATGTTCGAAAATGATCAGTTCCGTCTTCCGTAGTTTTCTTGTGTGTATCGACAGTCAGTCGGTATTACTACTTCGTAGCAAGTAAACTTAATTACAATTAAGTGCAGCTCATCAATAATAATTAATGTTTCCTTTTAATGATAAGGTTTATTAATTTTGATTAAAGTAATTGATACCTTACAATTTAAGTAGGCTGGTAAGCCGTTTAATATTTACTGAAATTTTATCATTCCTTATTAATAATATACTCAATGCTATTTTTATAGTGCATTGGCAGGTATATAAATAAAGTGTTAAAGGAGTCAGTATTTATAACTTTTATATAGTCATTACGTCAGTGCTGTTTAGTTAGAGAAAAGAATTGTTTTCCGCATACTTTAAAAATGTATAATGAATTGCAATAAAATGTATATAGGTATATACTATATAGTATTTCATAATGCAATAATTGTTCTACCAAGCTAGCACAATACTAGTGTTTTGCATACTTCATCCATATTTCTTTATACACAAATATGTATACCTACCTTACTTGAGACCGACAAACTCATAACATCGATTTGGTAAAATATTCATAATTGAAGACGTGTGTGGATGAAGGTGATAAAGTCACATAATTGAAATGTTGAGTAAATCGAAGTTAACGTTTTACTTTTATTTTTTGAGATAAGTCGCTACACAACTAATGTTTGTATTAAACTATGATGCCAAGTTGTGTAAATAACCTGAAATATTAATGGTATGAAAGCAACCAAACAAATTAATATATTTTTTTATTTAATTTGAAAAAAATCTTTACTTAACTCGTTTTTTCATAAACAAAAGTAAACATTTCTGCAAGTTTAGATATTGATAATGAGATGCTAAGATGAATGTAGTTGTCTCGTAAAGCCTTAAATGGACAGTTTAAGATCTGTAGTCGTATTGTACATATCACCTTCATCTATGCAAAAAAACAAAAAAACTCGAAAATGCGACATATCACCTTCATCCACTCGCGTCTTTAATTATAAGAGGAAAATGTTTGTATAAAAGTCTAGTTTTATATAAAATCTAATAAGGTACTTATATGAACTGAACAAAATACGCATTTTTGAAGTTCGTCAACGACAAGACGTTCACCGCGACATCGCAAGTGAACGATATCACTGAGTCGGTTGGCGAGCTTTGAGGGAAACTGCTAAATATCGTGTTCCTGCCTTCCGACATGCTTAATGAACAGCTAGAGACTATGTAGAATGTGATAAATATTTCCTTGTTTTGAAGTTTCTTTTTCAACTTATTATTGGTATTTTTAGATTTTTCCGTGGCTGTACATTTTACAACCAGATTTTTGACAATTATGTAGAACATAATTATCAAAAATCATCATCCTCCTCCATCCATCACCATTCCACGGAAAAACTTAATATACCAAGAAAGGTATATCAAGTTTTTCCGAGGAGAAGCTTCCTAATGATATTAGCTAGGTACTAAATGCATTATTTTAAGAGCGTTAAATCTAACAATCTTTTTCGATCAACTAAATACCTATGTTGATCATTCAAAGTTAATATATTTCGCTTGAACGGTATTGATCTTTATTACACAAACCTCTTTCATAGTTTAACTACCTAATTGATAATTAAATTTGGTTTGTTAGTGAGTTAGAAATATAATCTTACACATTTATAATACTTATGTTAGCTGTATAACGATTGGGATCATTTGCGCATTCACGTGTAAAGAGATTTATTTAGTCATTCTTTGTCTTCATTATCCATAAATGGCTTACAAAGTGTCGGTGCGAGGTGAGCAAACCAGTTCTGATTTACCAGATCGTGCGGTATTTTAAACTCGAATGCAAATAAATTGACCCATGATAAAGAACTTGAGAGCACAAAGAAAAGATGGCGCATACCGACCGATCTCCAAGTATTGTGTTGCATTATATATTAATAGTGAAGCATTAAATTGTATTTTACGTTACAGATTATAATATAGCTGTAATTTTATTATTATAATAACTAATGTACTTTATTACGATTGTAATGTCCAAGACACATTTACATTACTGTTATAGCTACTGAATGTGTAATCAATTATGATTATAAAGATCGTTAAAATACATGTATTTTGCCTTACCAATATTTTATAGCTATCTAGAATCAGTAAGGTGCTGGAGACTAATAACGATATTATTATGACTTTGATGTCTTCTATTTAGGGTTATTGTTCGTAAAATTATAAATTGAGATATTAAATATACATATATTGTGCATGCATAGTAAACGATGTACGGTACGTGATTAGCCTTCGGTTATATTATTTAAATAATGTGTGCTACTTAACTTAATCTAATATATCTAATAATATAAGTAATTAAGAAAATATGTCATTATTAAAAAATATAGATTTTGGATTGAACAACTGAGTATTTGAAGAAACAATTCTTTTTTTTCATTAATTTTAGGCTGGTATAATAATAATATGCATAATAAATAGACGTAAACAGTTATTGTTGTATCTAATAACTACGTCTTGATATGAATTAACCATATACATATATAAATAAAAATAATGCTACAAAAAATTGCCCATGCATAATTAGAGAATGATCAACTTGGTTGCGTTTTATTGGGTTTATAAAAAAAAACATGAGAAGAGTTTACTGCTACACACCTTGTTTTGATATACAACAAATTGATAATCTATACTAATATATAAAGATAAAGAGTTTGTTTGCATAAACGCTAGGGATCTAATGGTCCGATTTGAAAAGTTTTTGGGTGTTAGATAGCCCATTTATCGAGGAAGGCTATATTTAATTATAAAGGTCCTACGGGAACTGGAGTTACGCGGCTAAAAACGTGCACGGAAGTTAGTGAATGATAATATTTCTATAAACATATTGTAATTTTGTAGGTTAGTACCAACTGTTTTACTAGATTTGTTATATAGGTTTACAAGGCTTTTTTATTTCCGTCTTTTAATTATTGCATTTTAATTTCGACAGACCAGAACGGATGTCTTCCAAAAATATATTAAGTAATTTTTCTTTAAGAATATTCCTTTTATATTAAAAATATTTAATTAAATATTTTTGAATTGTAGGAATAATTGAGGGGTTTCTCAAAGTACTGAATAGTAGGACCACAGGAAAGTCGCAGGCTTCGCCGCCGCATGTCATTAATCTGCAGTTCTCGAAGGGTTTTAGTGGGTAAACCCTTTTCGTGGTAGATTTGAAGAGTGAATACTTACCTACTTCGCTGCGGCGGTCCGGATGCTTAATTCGTTACCTCCCCCCCCCCCCCCGAAGAAAAATAAAATTAAGGATCACAGCAAAGTACCGCAGGTATGTTATAATATGGGATATATAAGATAGAGGCTGAAATGGTACCTGGGACCCTGACTTTCGGCGGTCGGAGGAGATGGGGGTTGTTAGTGAGAACTGGATGGCCCGGGTCTGCCAAGTTCGGAGGCGCAAATGAAAAGGTCTCAAAGAACCGCACCGCTTAATTAGGCGGTGGGAAGCGTTAAAAAGATCTCTACCCGAAAGAAATAAATGCTTTAATAGATATATTTCCTCATCTACATTCTTTCAAATCTATTGGTAGAATAAATTAAAAGCTACAATTTCTACTGAATTGCGTGGGTTAACATTCGTTTTATTTTGAACCTAAAAGTAAACTGGATTTCCGTTCTCAATGCTATCATTATATATAATCAAAATAGGTGCTTTGAATGCTGTTACCTGGTTGTATCACTAAGTCAAGGACGGCCTTCAACTGCCTGCCTCAAATAGGCATTACTTTAAGAGATACAGGTAAAAATAAAACAAAATTCAATAGTAGGAAAATATCGGTCATCCTTCAACCGAATTATTCAGTAGATAAAGCTACATTCAAAAATAGTTAAAAAGCAAAATATAATTGTTTTTAAAGAATCGTTAAAGACCTTGCGGTCGCGAATAATATTTGAAAACAATATAATATAGGCCCTATCCACATACCTAGCGGAAGTATTTGTTTGTTAATGCACCATTTTGGTGTATACAATTCTTTTTTTAATTTGATTCTTAATTTTTCCTAATACATCTCCCGCACGAATGTTTTTTATAAAATTATTCTTCCCTCTCTTTATAAACTCATAGGTAACTCATGGACACAAAGCATATCCAGATTTAGAACAACGATCCGTAGTACTTTTGGGTGGGATTCGGAAATCGTAACTAGTTAGCAACCAGTGCAACTTACCCGCTATAAACTAGCGTTAGAACTGAATGGCAAGTAGCCGAACGCATGTTAGATCGTGGGCCGTAGTAGAAATCAATAAAGAATGGTTTAAAAATAATAAATCCATGTGATCTGAAACTAATAAAAGTTTAGTAAACTGTTGAATCCTAATTCTGTGTGCAAAGAGAACATCAACATTTCAAGGTAGATGTTAGGTACTTGTATACTACCGGTACATTGTATGTGTCATTAGTGTCATTATTGCCATGAAAGCTATAGTTATGAGGTAAATGTAATTCCAAAACTGAAATATTTAAATTGTGAATTATAGCAATGTTTATCTTCTCTGTAAATGAAATTACACATTATATTTAAAAGAGGCCATACTGTATTCGAATACTCGTAAATATAATTTATTTTAATTGCACATTTTAATAATCGCAGGAAGCGATGCAAATTAACGACGTGACTGTCATCTGTAGTTTAAAGCGCTATTTACGAAAATAAAATGGAGAATGTAAGACAATATTTATACTGGTATCATAAATATTTGTGCACGCCTACCTGATGCCATTTTATAAAAACATCAGGAAGTGCTCTAGACCCGTTTCGCCCTCAGCTTAAATAAAATTAGTTCGTCGATCCAGTTTGGTTAAAGATCACTCTGACATTTATTAAACGTATGATACCTATTCACTTGAACTTACGAAGGGTATCAACAAGTTCGTTGCTAAGGGCTTTCCTATTTTTTTTTGTTGTGCGTGTGAGAATGAACTGGTTTTCTACATTCTTAGTAAGAATGTTGGTGTATGTCGGCTGGTAATAGTGAAATAGTTGTGGCGCCTATATGATCGCGATAATTACGAGTCAAGTAAACGGTGGTTCTGGGGAAAACACAAACGAGATGCCATTTATTGCACATGTTTGCCATTACTAAAAAAAACTTAGATTGAAATGTCTACCACAATTCGAATTTTCCTGACATACCTATAAGTTAAGGTTTAATGTATGTGTATACCTATGTTAGTTGGGTTTATGGAATAGCTTTGTGGATTTTACCAGATTTACATTCATTCGACTTATATTATACAGTTGTTATAAATATAGGTATCTATGATGCTATATTATTATTTACTTTTGATTTTGGACCAAAAGTACCATTGCACAGCTTGAATGCCTCTTACTAAATACTTTTATTAATTAATTCTAGCTTTATCAGCGACTTCATCCGCGTGCCATTTAATAAAAAAATATAAGTTTTTTTTTTCGTTTTTGAATATTTGTTATTTGGTATTCAGGTACTTTTTATTTTTCGGATTAACTTTATTGACAAATTTCTTTATATACAATACTAGCTGACCCGGCAGACTCAATTGATAAATAAAAGACCTAAACATTTGTATAAAATAAACTGGCCCGGAGAGACTTCGTTTATGCGGTGTCCTACACTACCCCATCAAATTTAAAATCGGTTCAGTAGTTTAGGAGTCCATCGCGGACATACAACGTGTCACGAAATTTTTATATATAAAGATTTGGTGTACGATTTTTGGTCTCAAACAACAACACAACTTAAATGAAAGTTAACCTAAGTTACACCTTTTTTTTGTCTGGGGAAATGCATTTAGGCATTCCTACCGCCGCTGCAGCGTATTCGCGCGCTGGCGGTGGGATATGTTGGACTCGCCCTCTCTCTATAGCGTGAACGTGGACCCTACACAACTAAAACCCCCCGGACACTCTTTCGATCCGCCTTTGGCGGGGGCCGGGCACGCATAAGCGATCCGGCCCCCCGACATCACCCGCGGCCAATATGGCACCGCGGGATCTCCTGGGCCACACTTATAGTGGCCCATTTGCCCAATAATAGGGTAGCCCGGAGTGTAGAGGCGTCCCTACTCTTCATGGGTCAGCCTAGAAGGGAGCGGGGCCTATGTGCCCCACTCCTCGAGGGTAGGCGGCGGGTTTCAGACCGCCGCCGACGGCCAACACGCCGTCTGCGGAGCGGATGGGCGGAGGGATATTTTTTTTTTTTTTTTTTTTATTAGAAATATGTTAGCGTTTGACTACACCCTGCCTGATGTTAAGCATCGGAATAGCCTAGGATGGAGCACGCTTACCTAGAAGGAACCGGTTTACTCTTGATTTGAAGAGACCCATATCGTACTTATCGGGAAATATAGACCCCGGCAAGGAGTTCCACATCTTCGCAGTACGTACAAAAAACGTGGACTCGAAGCGCTTCGTACGTATTTTGGGAATATCGACCATGTACTGATGGCGCCTCTCCGAGTGTCTTGTTGTCCGATAGAAGAAAGGGGAAGGCAGAACTAAGTTGTGCAGTTCCTCAGCACACTCTCCGAAATGTATCCGATAAAAAACCGACAAACTGGCAACCCTTCGTCGGTGCGCAAGGCTTTGCAGCTGAGACTCGGCTACGCTGCCTATTAACTTTTTGGCGCGCCTCTCAATCGACTCCAGTGCCTCTAGTTGATACTTGGCGGAACCATCCCAAAGATGAGAACAGTACTCCATACATGCTCTAACTTGGGCTTTGTATAATGTGAGCAGCTGATTTGGTGTGAAGTACTTTCTCACCTTCGAGAGGATGCCAAGCTTTTTGGAGGCTATTTGGGCCTTTGACTCAATATATGAGCCAAAATTTAGAGTCGATGAAAGAGTAACGCCTAACAGCTCAAGCTTGTCAGTTAACTGCACGGATACATCTCGGAAAGAAGGAGACAGTCGAAACGGCCTCTTCTTTGCGGAGAACAAACACGCCTGGGTTTTACTAGCGTTAAACTGAACCAGGTTGGCATCGCCCCAATCGGAGACTGCCTTAAGGGACAAGTTTAAGCGTTCAACCATGGCCTCTTCTTCCCTCTCCAGCTCCGCGGCTTCCTTCTGTGACATTACTTGTCTACAGAAGGTGGCAACCGCCTCCGACCGAAACGACCTCTCGCTTTGGACCATCTTTGAAATGATGGTCGGCAGCGAGAGGTCGTCTCCCACCACGCTAACGAGCTCCTTCCGCTCGTTGGCCCACGCCGGACACTCCACCACCGTGAGCTGCGCCGTATCATCGGCACAGTCACAGTGGTGACAGCGAGTGTCCGGCTCACTCTACGCTACGTTGCACAGGTATTGGCCGAAGCAGCCATGGCCTGTTTACTACCTGTGCAACGTGTTAGGTGACGTCGCCGTGACGGCGACCGGCCCACTTTTAGATGGGGCCAAATCGCCTCCTCCGTACGCAATCCAATCCGCTCCGCGGCGCGGACTCTAGCCGCTCCTGCCATTTCTGGAGGGCTTGGCGACGGACCTCATTCCGCCACCGTGCCTCGGGAAGGGGTCGCGGTAAAAATGTTATTCAAATCAAATAAATAAAAATTGACAAAGATACAGAATAAAACAAACTATAAAGTTCAGGAGCCCCCCCCCCCCCTACTGAACTTTTTCAGTTTTTTGTTGCTAAAATTTCAACGCGCTGTATCTTCGTCATTTTCTGTTTAAGGAAAGAAGAAAGAATACGTGGCCAATATTTTTTTGGTAATCTAACTGACTGACTAAATATATATTTCAGTCTTCACGCCTATTACAGCTGTTATCGGAAATGTTGACTATCGAAATCTGCCTATACCTATTTAAAAAGTTCCTTACCAAACTAGGAAACAATTTTTCATAAAGGTTTTTTGCGGCACAGAAGTCGAATGGAAATGGCGGTGAATTCAAAATATATGAACATTTTCCTCACGTTCAACAGTTTAAAAATAATTTACACGATTACCAAATGACCTTACCATTAATCATTTACGTCGATGTGCGAGCTTTTATTGCTGATGATGTATTTCATTTAATAATAAAAATAGTACTTAAGTCGCAAAAAGAGATCAACATTTTTTTTTATTATCCAAACACATATTATTAAGGAATGTGAAGGATATTCACTTAAGTAAACTTCAATTATAAACTACCTATTTAACTCGTGTAGTCATTGAAGTTAAATTGTATGTTTTATGTAAGTGCAGACGTTAAACTGATTCACGTGATACGCTGAACATTTATTATACCTATAAATAAAAACAAATCGCCAAAGCTTTATTACGATTTTACCAATTAGGTTGATTCTTTTTTTCATCATCATCAGTTCAGTCCGTATAATAACAACCAACAACTGCTGAACATGGGCCTCCTCCCGAGGGAGAGTTTTGCCATAGTCACCACGATTGGCAGTCGGGTTGGTGACCGCAGTATTATGTTGTAACACACAGAGAAACACTGCTACCCGTTCTCGTTTGTTGTTGTTGTTATGTAATAACAATCGGGACCAACGGCTTAACGTGCTTTCCGAGGCACCGAGGGCTTTTTTTTATTGAATTCGTTATTATGGGAATAAGGTTTGTACGAAAGAAAATTTTGGAAAATCCACGGGAAATGTCAATACGACCAATGGGCACGGGCGACGTCGGGCATGAATGAACATATAGTATCAAAATGATGTTTGTTTGACTGTCCCCGTTAACAATGTCGGATATGCAACTCAGTAATTTTACAGAGTGGCACTTTAAAGTTCAAATTACTTCTATTTTTAATTAGTTATTAGGTACGAAATTAGGTTTACAAAATATAACTAAATACATTCGTATATTTTAAATAATATAAGCACAAATCGTCCAAGCACATCGCACAAAGCGTTCTCATGTAAAATTAAATCCGACATCTGCAAATCTTACATTTAATTTTTGATACATTTTAATATTTGAACAGCTTTTTTGATAGAAAATTGTAATAATGAGTTATCTTATAACTGCAGGGATAATCTAGATTTCTAGAAACTTGGACAATCAACTTTATGAATACGTACATAACTTACAGTTATGTAGGTACGTACAGTTTTACATTTGATTTTACTTATGTATATGTAGGTAGGTAGGTATATGTTCCACGTGTTTAATAGTGTGTGTTTGGAAATAATAAACTAGAAGATCTAATTAAGTCATTTCAGATAATAACTAAGTAATAATATTGAGGTTTGTTGAATGTATATTTTGGAAGCGGTCATTTCCTGAAATCGAAAATGATAGGTACATTTAAGTTTTATATAAACGAAACAAGAAAATTTAATAGTCCAACTGAGAAAAATCTTCATGAAATGTTTAGGGGGGGACAGCTGGAGATTAATTCATTGAGAATTATATTTACACTGTTACACACCTATGTACTGGAGAAATTCAAACTTTAGTAAAGCAGTTAGAAAATACAACTGTAGATCCCATATACCTATACTATATTTTATACTTCATATGATATGTTAATTCATATTATAAAGCAAATTTTCATTTAGATATATATGAACATGCAAACTACCTTTTTGAACTATTTCAGTAACTGACATGATAGGTGGACAACAAAATTACGTATACAATGTAAATATCAACTAAATAAAATGATTCAAAGAAAATTCATATCATACCAAAAGAAACATCCATAACAAATTGTAATTCATTTCGTAGCAGGATATCGGCGCACCTTGATAACAACACTAGTTAGTACTATTGTATCGATAATGACATGTCCACTCGATCAGGAATAAGTAATAAAAACATCGTATTTATAAACTAAGGGTGGCAGTTATATTGAACACATTGAGAATAGCTGTCCCGATCAGGGCAAGTTGTATGTTTACTACATGTAAAACTAAGCGAG
The DNA here is from genome assembly GCA_947037095.2 of Nycteola revayana. Taxonomy (NCBI): domain Eukaryota; kingdom Metazoa; phylum Arthropoda; class Insecta; order Lepidoptera; family Nolidae; genus Nycteola; species Nycteola revayana. The sequence goes on from OX344838.1 coordinate 5,600,396, forward strand.
GTCCTCTAATTCGCTTTTCGGTGCGAAAAAGCGATTCGCTTCTAGTACACGAGTGCCCTGCGCGCGCGCCGCGTTCAACTACTCCACTAAGTACTGGTGACCTTAACAATTAAGAATTTATTTTATTAATGCACTTTCTTATGACGTGCTAGTGCTGTAGGTTATGCTCACAGCAAGAGAACATTAATCGACTTACTTGTCGAAACATTACGTACGGTGATGAGACAAAGAGCGATGTATGTAGATAATTATAATTAGGTACCTATATTATTTTTTTATTAAACATTGTGAATGTTGTTACAATTGCAAGGTTATTTCATAAAATAAATCAATTAACTCTTTTTCTTTTGCAAAAAGAATTTAGAGGAATATAAAATATAGATTACAGAAATATAGTTGGATATTAGTGCAGTCTTCAATTGCCGTAGTAAGGATCGTGTGGGTGTTGCGCTGGCGCATACTGGTTTTCTGCATACTGCTGTTGTTGGCCATACTGTCCATACTGGCTATTTGGACCATATTGTGCTGGCGCCTGGGAAAAGAAAAGAAACAAATGTTTATTAATTGTGTTCTAATAGAATAGATTTATCAGCAGCGATAGTAAACTTAATGTGAGTTGGAGTAATCCTTGTCTGTTTACTTTTTGTGATTTCTATTTAATACACTGGGGCTGATTATTCAATAGTAAGATAAAAAATATCAAAGGAGTCAATTTCAAAAATTTCAGATTTCGTATGTAAATTCTGTCACAATTAAAATTTATTCTTCTGATATATTTTTTTTGAGGATTGTAAAATTACACAAACAATGACATAGTGTGTACAAAACGATTTGTAGTAAAATGTCTCCGTTTGATTTTAGAGTCATTTTCCTACTTATGTTTAATACCTACATCTCAACAGAAATAAAAACATGCGACTCAATATGAACCAATTTACCTAGCCTAAGAATCGAACTCGAGAATAATAAAGCAGTCGAAGTCAAAGTTAACACCACTGCGCCACCGAATTTTTCTTTGTCCATTAAAAAATAAAACGGACTATGGCAATAAACCTCTGTATCTATACAAACATTTTAATAACATATAAGCTTATAATGACTAATTAGTAGTAGTGCTATAAAATGCTATAAAATTATTATTTAACTATTAACACTTGCATTACCAAGTAATTATAATTTTTTAACGCGGCTGTAAACAATGTTCATGATAACTAAGTCAAAAGAAAACTAATGAATGGACTTTTAATCGTAATATAATACTGAAATGCGCGGAAATGTAGTGTGTAGTGTAGTGGTACGAATAACGTATATGTAACCATTCATTATAATCATATTAATGTATATACAAGCTTGTGACCGCGATTTGGTCTGCGTCGATTAGTTACCTTGGGCTAACCCCGATTCTGAAACATTCTTCTTTGGTTCTCTGCTCCTATTGGTCTAAGTATAATTTTCATCATCATCATCAGCCCGTATTACGTCCACTTCTGAACATGGGCCTGCTCCGGGTGTGATACTTAAGATCAACAGCCATAATATCAGCAGTTAAAACATCAACACCGTAAGACCAACGATTCAAAATCTCAACACTTCAGAATGTCAGCAGCTTAGTAAGTCAACAGTTCACCAGACCAAAGTTTAAAATCTCAACTGTATTTGTTTCGATAGAGTGATACAAATATCAACAGGAATCAAGATGCACCCAACCTTGGAGCGCTATAAAAAAATATTAAAACATGTTAATTCTGCTTAACATGTTTTAATATTTTTTTATAGCGCTCGCCGGGCGCTGCCGCGGCACCGCTCGCTTCGCTCGCTCGGCTCGCGCGCGGTTGGTCGCAGTTCTAACATAACCTAACCTATTTCACCCAGTTCAAAATGATGAAACATACAATCTGCCTGCGCCTAGATAATTAAAAAATGGTAAAAACATTTCTGCGGGAGATAATGATTCGTCATTTTGAACTGGGTAAAATTGGTTAGGTTATGTTAGAACAGAGAACAACCGCGCGCGAGCCGAGCGAGCGTAGCGAGCGGTGCCGCGGCAGCGGGCGGCGAGCGCTATGATCTGGTGAACTGTTGACTTACTAAGCTGCTGACATTCTGAAGTGTTGAGATTTTGAATCGTTGGTCTTACGGTGTTGATATTTAAACTGCTGATATTATGGTTGTTGATCTTAAGTATCAAACCCGCCTGCTCCCGAGAGAGGGTTTTGCCATAGTTACCACGCTTGGCAGGCGGGTTGGTGACCGCAGTATAATACTCGGGGCTAACGTGCTTTCCGAGAGTATGATTTTATATAGCCTATACAGGGTTATTTGTAAAACACCGGTAACCTCTCAGGACTACGTTACTAACATCATAATCAACAACTTTTGTTCTATGACTTTTTACAAAACATAATACATTTACCAAAAACAAACCTTCAATATTTCGTTGTCCTATCTAACACATTTCAACTCTGTATTTTGCTGTACCTACTACATTTTATGTTACCTACATTTTCTATTCCGTATGGACTAGTTACGTACTTGTGATTAATTTCAAAACTGGCTCAGCAATTCCTACGCCATAATTTGCATAAAAAACATCTTATATTTTAATACGTTGAACAAATATTTATTCTAATAAGTTTGAGCAGCACGGAAGGAAACTATACAATGGATTCGCGGGCGTCACTCGCCCACTATTTCGACTTAATTGCTAACTTATTACAGATTTTATGGTATGCAATCGCTGTTAATAATGTGATGTTGCGGTCTCGACTAACCGACTGCCGATAGAATAGTAAAAAACTTATTAGACGCAGGTAACCAAAAGACTAGATCTCATGGTTAATCAAATATACCTAAACTAGGAAGCAACCTAGGTAACAGGATCTATTGGTTCCTGCCTACCTGCGTTTCTGTTGTCAATTCATAGTAGCTATACCTGCTATTTTAAAAAAACCAATGGTCTTACTCAAATCATATGATACATACCTGGTAATTATGATAAGTGGGTTTTTTCTTGTCTTCCCCATGTTGGTGTTTCTTTATTATCGCACTATTCGCCACCAGCTCTTTGACTTGCAGTTTGGTTGACAACAAATTGGCGACTAAAGCCTTATTGAACGCTTTCATCTCTTTAAGCTTGGCTTTGACGGCCCACAGTCCATCTTTGAGCAGGTCCAGCTTGCCCAGTGGGAGGTCATTGTCCTCTTCCTGATAGTTGTCTTGGTCGTAAGCTGGTGTGTCGTACGCAGCTCGGAAGAGGTGTTGGTCTTCCTCGTCGAGATCGGCGAAGCGAGGTACGTGCCGTGACAACACTGTATTAACAAATTACAAAGACTTTCTTTCAGATTCATTTTACGATAATGCGCCGCATTATTTATTACGATTGTTTAATTCATTCTGGATATCTAGAGATGGATTAAAAGTTGAGAGCGCCGTAGGCAAGCATCTCATCGGCGCCCATATTTTAATAAATAACTAGTTGGCGTTAGGTACTACATGTGTGGTAGAGGTTACTCCAATTAGGAGCTGGCATTTCTTTATTTCGACTTGTAGTAGCCTCAACTAAAGTTGCTGTTCCAGCGTCTATTCCGCCCGCGCGCCCCACTATACCTGCGCGCCCTCTAAGCACGTGCCTAGTTTGTCTTATGGATAATCCGCCTCTGCTGGATATCCTTTCAATTACAGTATACCATATTCATATTGTGGCCATTAATTGTTTTACCGAGAGGCCGTAATCTAGCAGTGGACGATGAAATATTATGAATTTATGTAGTAGTCGAGTCCCGCGATATAACAGCATTGGGGCCTTTAGTCTCTTTTAGTGTAATGGTTTTTAAGCCTTATATTACAAATTACCTTTGAGTAAATTCCACATTTAATTTAAATCTGTTTAGTGGTTACGCAAAAGACTATCTATGTAACTCTTTTGTACAACCATACATATTATACTTTGCTCACAAACATTTATAATAATAGTAGAATATATGTATAGGATACCTAGATTTAAGCCGTTGGACATAATTTTTCGAATCGCATAAGGTAAGTATCTACTTGAAACGATTGGCAATAATATCTAAACACCAATAACAATTACAATAAACATTAAAATAAGTACCATGGAAAACCGCATGGCTGCTATCTAAATAGCTATTAATACGCTAACAAGTTTAAAAAATGTATCAATTAATTATATAAATAATTAACTCACCACATTGCACTAAAAAGAGACAGCAAACTATTCTTGGAAACATTTGGATATTTTTTTAATGACACAATTTAATTTAGATCGATTGACACGTTAGATGGGTTTGGCGGACTGTAAATGTGGCATTCGTAGGTAACTTACTTTTAACTGCCGTCTTTCTAGTTTAGAAATAAATTGCTTTTACCCACATGAATCTCAAAATAAATACCTGCGTATCAAATAAATTCTACAATGGACCATTCCGGTTTGAAAGAAATACAACGATTATGTGATGCAATTTCAAATGTAGCAAACAGTTAATTATAAAATAATTAATAACTCAATTGGACCATTAAAACTGGATGAAGTTGTAGTACCTAAGAAGTATTTGTTAATATAACAGCTTTTAACCAATGGTACCATTTTTATTTAACACTAGCGGCCCGCCCCGGCTTCGCACGGGTGGACTTTTATACCCTACCCCTACCCTACACCTACCCTACCCTACCCTTACCCTACCCTACCCCTACCATACCCCTACCCTACACTACCCCTACCCTACCCCTACCCAAAAGTATCCTATGTCCTTCTCCCAGTTCTTAGCTACCTCCCTACCAATTTTCAGCCAAATCGGTTCAGCCGTTCTTGAGTTATAAATAGTGTAACTAACACGACTTTCTTTTTGTTTTTAAAATGTATTCTGCTATTCGGGACGGAAACAAATCCAACAAATCAAAAACCATGGCAATCGGTCCAGCCGTTCTCGAGTTATAAGTGTTGTAACAAACACGACTTTCTTTTATATATATAGATTAGCTGTACCGCGCGGTTTCACGTACCTATATTCCGTTCCCGTGGAAACTTTAACTTAAAATAGCCTATGACACATAAGTGACGTAGCTTTCTATAGGTAAAATAATGTTTTTAATCGGTTCAGTAGATCCAAAGATTACCCCCTACAACATCACAAACTCAGAAACTTTATCTCTTCATACTACTATTATAAATTTAGTATGGCGGGAAACATTTATTTTATACAGTTTTTAATATTTGTTGTTATAGCGACAACAGAAATACTTCATCTGTGTTTTAGTTTTAGGTATATTATTAGATTTAATTTGTTTGGCTGTTGAATATTATGTACTTTTTAGTTGTTTATTTGCAATAAGTAACTATTAGCTTATGATTAATCAATGCTTAAGACTTTAAAAGTCTGAAGTTCAAATTAATGGTATTGGAAAAATACACAGAAATTATATTTGTTTATATTTCATTGAATAAATCCTCTCAAAACTACATATATTTTTTAAAGTAATAATCTTTTCCTTCTGAGGCAACATTGCTTGCTGTACTTATTTAGATATCTATGAATCCAATGGGGTTTTTTAATTTGCTAAACTTTAACTTATTTTTTTGAGAATAATACATTCATGGACCTCTGGAATAGATCCAAACAAACGAATAATAATAATATTTAATGCAACGGTTAATACTGTACAAAGTCATAAACACCATATTTTATACCCGGTAAAAAAAAATAAAAAAAGATTTTTCTACGGGTTCATATTTTATTACCTATTGCTATTCGCGGCGTCGCCAGTCCTGTAAATTACTTGTGTAACAACGTAAGTATTTATTAATTCAATTAGTTAGACATAGGTCTACTACAACTAATAGCAGGCTAAGTTATAATAACGTTGATGTGGGTAGGCGTGGGGTGCGGCAATTCAAGGTGAAAGATATCATTTCCTCTAAACATACTATACCTTTCTAATTTATTAGTATAGATGCGGATGGATGTATTTTTTAATTGTTAATTTAAATAGGTACTAGACCAACTGCTGATTAAAAATTGCGAATTCAGTTAGTTTCAAACTTCAAAGGTTCTAAAATGAAGAAGTTGTTTAGTTATTTTTATTCTGTGACTAATCCCTACCACACTCCCACCACTGCAACTCCTGTAAGCCAGGATCAACAGTATCACACTCTGGAAATGGGAATGAGCACCAAGGCACACCGTAAAAGTAAAACTGCCTTAATAACCGCAACGAATTTGATCAGAAAGAGAATAGGAGGAGTAAGAAAAACCTAAGTTTTCAATTCTTTCTTAGTTTAGTTAATATGCCATAGATTTTGTCAATGGTTATTTTTTTTTTGTAGCCTAAGAACTTACCTAAGAACACCTAAGGACTGAATAATAATATAATCCAGTCCCCAACCCAGCCAGACTAAGTATTTTGACATAATTAATATTCAGTAGGTACTCCGGTGTATGTTTATAATTTTAAGAACGTAATAACACAGGCAGACATAAATCATACAAAAACTAACAAGTCGGTATTATGAAGTGGTTATGTTAATAAGGTCTCACTACAACATAGATCAGGTTTGACAAAAAATAATAGAAAATAAAGCAATTAGTTCAGTTATGTACATATTTATTTACTGTGTAACATAAGTACCCTATTATATTATAGTATCATATCATAATATTCATTTAGTAGCTATTTATTACATATAATTACATATTAGGTCGGTAAGTGTGAGTATGTTCCATTACGGAAATATTTTATAATGTCGATTAAAATAAATGTTCCCACCTATTTAGTTATTGCCATTTATTGCCTAATTAGGCACAGCGTAAATGCCATTTTCAATAAATTTTTATCTATACAAATAAATAAAAATGCTAGTGTCTGTTTGTAATGGAAAAATTACAGGTTGCATGTCTGTCTGTCTGTGTGTCTGGTTGTTCCGGCTATCTCCAAAACGGTAATACCGCTTTAAACGGGACTCCTTATATTAGATAGCTTATTTTACGTGGATGAAGTCGCGTTTTCCGGTGCGTTTACAGGCGTTCAACAGAGCATCCCGGAGATTTCAACGTGGGATATTTTTGATTGGAATTCATCATGGAGAATGGAGAGGGAAGTTCTACATGGACGACTAATACATTTACATGAATGGCTAAATTATAAATTACAAATAACACATTAGTCAATATATAGAGTGAGGAACAAATTTTGCTACGTGTCTAATTAATCCTAAGACTCTAAGAGTCGAAATAATGAGAATGGTACACTCTTCTTATTATTATATACCTACTTTATATGCTGGTAAAGTTTTGACTGACACCTTCGTTCACGCCTTAGGAAAGCGCGGGGAGGTGGGGGGGTCGGGAAGACAGCCGACAATACCTCTTATTGTCTCGCCGCGTGCAACAGGAAGCGAATTACATAACGATATCACGACTTAGGCAAAAATGTATTCGGTACTCAGCGTTAAAACATATTATTATTTTAAATATGTTAATATATTAAGTTAATGTATCTTCAATAATACATTAACATATAACATGCGTTACAATAACCCTCCATTAATAAAGACATTTTTATCGAAGTCACAGTCAAATTGTTACGTTATTAGTCTACAGGAAGAACAGCGGCTTCAGTCAAATTATAGTACTAATTTCTTATAAACAGGGACAAAAAATGAAAATTTATATAGTAGAGGTCTACTAGACCAGGTCTAGTCAGCATCTTGGCAGTGTTAGGTACTCTTACTCGTATTTATTTCCAATTAACTTGCTTCTTTATCATTATGTAATTTATTTATAACTAAACAAATATTTAAAACATAATTTGATGCCATGTGATAATATCATTGCCTAATATATCTAATATGTAAATTGTAATAAATATTTCGCATAAATGATTTTGAATGTTGTCAACTACTGATATCTACTGTTATAATACGAGAAGCTCTAATAGAATCTTAAAAGTTATATAAAAAATTGACAGCTTAAAGATTAAATAACAAAACCCAAACTGAAAGCCTAAAACTAATGTAACAATTGGTAAGGTAAAACTTTAATAAGATATGCGCTACACACGCACGAGGGCGTATCTATGTGGCAAATATTGATTTAAAAAAAAAAAAAAATTGGTAATCAAATCTCTTCGAGGGAGGCCCATGTTCAGCAGTGGACAATATACGGACTGATGATGATGACGTAGCTATAATAGTTTCTAACGCAAATAACTAGATAGACACTGTGTTTTCTTACTGGTTGTTAAAACTAGACAGTGTGATTTACAATGAAAACGAAAAATTTTATAGTAAAATAAAATAAAAATCTAATGAACACAATCTTCCGAATGAGACTACAAATAATAAACAACACGACAAAACGAGCTCTATTGCCTTACAATTTAAGATAATCTGGGCTTCACGAATAGGCCCCTCTAATACAAGCACAAAGTAATTTTAATGTGTAGTTTTTAATACAATTAATTACAAAAAAAAACAATATTATAACATAACAGTTAAAACTTAATACAAAACAATATCAATTGATCGCCAAAATTGGAAGACCTCAACTAAAATATACCTACTTATATGACTTCAAAATTTGCTAACAAAACATGAGGCATGTACTTACTAGCTACGAGTAGATTATAATGTTTAAAAGCGGTTATTATAACATTCCTTAAGTAATAGACTACTTCCTTATGCTACAATTATTATAGTCACTGCTAATGTATTAGTACTATTCATTTCAAATATAATTTATTAGTACAGTAACTAAATTACGATTTGAAGTATGAATGACTGCACCGGTGGCTCAGTGGTTACGGTAGTTGCTTCTGGGACCTGGTGTTCTGGGTTCGATTCCCACCCGGGACAATTATTTGTGTGAACCACAAATAATTGTTCTGAGTCTGGGTGTACTTTGTGTCCGTGAAATGTATGTTTGTAAAGTCCCCCGCGACACAGAGATTTATTTCCATAGTGCGGGAGTTGTCTTTTCAAGAAAAAAAAAAAAAAAAAAAAAAAAAAAAAAGTAGTAGTAGTACTAAGTACTAAGTTAATCTTTGTGTCCTTGAATTCTGTGTTTGTAAAATCCCTCTCGATACAAGGATTCATTTCTCTAATGCGTGAGTTGTCTATAACCGCACCTATTCACGCAATAGCGGTCCCGCGTATATCACTGAAAATTACTCGTTTATGTTTATTCAATTTATAGTTGAAGAAACTGACAAGCTAGAGAATGCAATGTATCGTGTGTATTTGTTGCGTAGTTTGTGTAGTAACGGCTGTTTTTTTTTTTTCGATGTTACTTACATGGTAACACCGAAAAATTTGATTCATTTTTCAAATCTTACTGACTTAGATTGACTGAAAAGAATTATTTTTTACTTACTTCAACCATTTTATGACAAAACGAGGAAACTTGATTAACCAGCATTAATAAATATATAACTATTGAAGACTAGTATAACATTAACACTCACATAATGTTTCTATACACCGTAATTTTTTGTCGTTGCGATTTACACAATTAACTATATCTATAATGCCGTTATCTGTCACTACGGGCTTGGTGGATAACGGCATTATAGATATATCACGGCAGAATAGGTATGTACTTTTTCAATAAAAAAAAATGATGAAAACTACTTTGATCTCTTTGATCATACTAGATAATCTTGTTTTGCAATGCGTTAAAGCTCATTTTGCCATCTTATTATAATAGTCTTCTCGTTGAGGGTAACTTTTCATATAAAAACTTTTATTTTATAAAATTTCTATTATTTTTAATGTTACCTTTCAATAATAATACTGTAGCAAATTGTCCTGCCATTAAAAGCTTAGCTACGATTATAAAATCACGGTGTATCTGTTTATAAACAAACGATGACACATAAGATAAGTAGATCATGATCAAATAAGATCCACTCTAAACCGACGTGCCTGTATGAAGAATGTTATGAGAGTGAATAAAACGAAAGATGTGTGTAGGCATCGTAGCAAGTGGAGGTCCATTGTCTCTGCCTACCCCGCTGGAAAACAGACGTGAGCTTATGTATGTATGTATGACACATATAAAAAATATGATGAAATTTATAGGGTAATAAAATGAATGTTCCACCAAACCCGGACGCAATAAGGTCACCAGACAATTTTTATACCGTTTAATAGGTTTTGCTGAGTCAATTATTGTGCAAGTAACCAATAAAGGTTTTGTACCACATGGTGCTTTATGGCCTTTGGGGGTTTTACACCATAATAACGAACTATTTAAAAAAAGTTGGTAAGTATTCATAACGTCGATAAGTAAGTAAAGATTTTTTAACACCATTTTTTTTTTTGCCACGATTGGTCATCATAGTATATAGGTATAGCTGATCCTAATATCTATTCTAGTACAGTCAAGCTGGATTTAAGGGAAATCCTATAGGTGTTTTGTTCAGAAGCGCGCGCGGCGCCTTGACTGTCACAAGGCGGCGCGCGTCTTGTACAACTCCTCGTCGAGGTCGAAGGCCGGGTCCGCGTACCCGGAGTCGTCGTAGCGCAGGGACCTGTCGACATTGTTATTGTAAAATAAATTATAGCTGATTCTTGCAACTTTCACGTGAAATGAAACGTAGACGAATATAGGTGGTGGTTTTCGCGACTTCCGCGTGGAATAGTATTAGTTAATTTGGTCAGGATTTTCACGATAAAATTTAGGCTATCCCCTTTTCCAAGTTCTAGTTCGGTTCAGTGACTGTATGTCTGTTTATTATGCTTTCAAAACTAAACCTTCAAATCCAGATAAATAGAGAAAATGACTTTAAAATTAATAAATATAAGTGAGGATGACAAGTAGATGATCAATTAATTCATTTAGAATCCACTACATTTGAAAGACATTGAATAAAACTACCGAATCCCTCTCACTCTGGATGATTTTATATTTTGGTGAGCAGTCGTCACCAGCGACAAATAATAGAATAGATTGATGTTTAGGTTCTATGTGTAAGTATGGTCGGAAGATCTCATCGTTAGGAAAATAAAAAGATTAAATATGTACTTAACTTATATATGCGTTGAACTCTTTTGTTCCTGCATATTTAAATTCAATAAGATAAATAGAATATATATAATTATACACGCTGAAATTTAAATGGTTGTTTTCCCGCAGCGAAAAGGGTTGGTCTTAGTTAAACATTCAATTTATACAAAAACTAAATATTATAAACCAAAAATGGCCAATTAACAATCGTGAAAAACCGAACTCGAAAGTGACATCGAACCGATAGTAATACCTCGCGATACCTAGCGCTCGCGTCGATCGGGCGCGCGTTCGTTGACCCGGGTGTTAGTCAATCAGCTGATACCTACACCTTAGGTAATGTAACACAGTACCCAATCATAATAATAAGCTTTATCCAATACCTTTTTAGCTATAACTTACAGAAAACGTAACTTAAAACAAATTTATTATCTAAGAACAATAATTTTCTGAATTAGATACCTAATATAGTATTTAAGGCGTATTTAACAAAAATGAAAAATTAAATGAACTCCGCGGAAATGATATGGATGCAGTCCTTCTGAGTTGAGTAGTTTCCAGACGTAGTATTGGCTTACGCCAAACTTAGCTGCCGCCATTCGCGTACTTCGGCGAGGATGGCGTTCGAAGTACTCGATGATCTCCTCGTCGAGCTCTGGCGAAAGAACGGCCGATCGACCTCTGCCCTGTGCATGTGCTGGCACTTGGAACTGCCCATGATCGAGTAGCCGTCGCCGCTACGATCGTCCGGTCCTGTATGACTTGAGAGTTCAGAACTCCGCGAAGACGGAGTGACGCCAAGTGTTGCAGCTCGGCGTAAAGACGCCAGGCAGTATGGGAATTATAATTAGCCCTAGCGTACAGTTGCACCATAGCGACGTACTCTAAATTACTAAAACTGTAATGTCGATCCATAATACTAATAAAGTAATAAGATAACGCGTGCTGCGCTTCCGACGTTCACGGGACAACTAAGGAAGGAGGGAGTCGAAGGAGAGCGCGGGGCGTTCCGGCGTCGGCGCCGCGCGGCGAATTACAAAAGAAGCCGGCTCGTTTGTGATTCTTGCGTGCAGGCTATTTTATGCCGTATAACTACCATTGAGCTCTTATTTTGCTTTGAACGTTTATGGATCGTTCTTTACTTTGTCAGCAGCGCGTGCGATTCGAGTAGTACCTACAAGGTCCGTTCACTCCGTCTAGTGTTACTACTGTTTATCACGCTTTCGAGTTGTCTAATATTTTTTTTAATAATTTTAAATCCAAAAAATGTCTAAAAAAAAAAAAATATGTTTCGATAGTACTACCGACGGCAAGTTGTTCTGCTTCGGGAAAACAACCATTAAAATTTCACGGTGTATACAGGAACAAGTGTCACAGTTAACCAATGGGATGTTCTTTTAGCAGTTGCAATCTATAAAAAACAAAAAGGAGCATATTAAGTGTTCCATTGAGGCGTCATGGCGGCAGCTTCGTTGCTCGGAACTACGCTAGTAGTTATGGACGGGGCACCAAACCGATGTCGTACCACTGAATAACACAAGATAATAAGGCGTGTTGCGCTTTTACCAGTCCTTCAGGTACATGAACAAAAAAAGGAAGTGACCTATCCGGGGTCCGCGTGCGACAGCGCGACGGAGGCGGCGAGCGCGACGCGGCCCGCAGCAGCGCCGGGTCGTCGTAGCGCCGCGACACCACGGTGAAGTCGTGGTGCGCGTCGATCAGCTTCTGTAGGCGGGACACCATCTCGAAGTCCGATACCGACGCTGGCACCAGGATGCCAAGGAGCTTAGCTATCGAGTTTCTATAACACCAAAGAGAATATTCATTTTATTAATTGTTATTCTTAAGCTATAATTAATTAAGGAATACGTTGATTGCAATCAGACAGTTCAGCGTTCGGACAAGGTGTGCAAAAAATAGTCATAAAAAGGAAGTGAAACGGGTATACGCGTAAGACGTAACATGTTTTTCTGTGTAGGTAATCGGTTTTTATGTGCTATCAGTGTTCATGATATTTAAATAAGAACTGTATTGAATTTTTAACATTTTTTTGATCAGAATAAAACATTGAATAGGTTCTTCTTCAATATTTCCAATATTTAACCTCTAAGTACTGTAAATAAATTACAAACATAGACTTTTTGTTTTGCAGATCGTGTATCCTGTCTGCCATCAAGAAAAGGTTATTTCTCGATTATTTCTTTCATTAACAATTAGGACAAAACAATATTAATAATCATCAATTATCTACCGGAAGCTATGAAGCGTGGCCTCTCTACGCTGACACTCCGCAAGCGCTTCCTTAGTTCTAGCTAAATCATCTCTCATTATAGTCAGCTGATGGTCCGTGGTAGTTCGCTCTTGTTCGAAGGTCTCGCCCGTAGCTCGTACTTGATCCTTTAGTACGCACACCTTTCGGTTGTACCGTGCACGGACGTGTTCCGCCTCCTCCAATTTCTTTTGTAGTTCTTCGATTTTGCGAGCACGTTCTAGTGATGTGATCTTGGGCAAGGAAAAAAAAAATCAAAAATAGTTGCGGTTTAATTGTCTGTCTGTCATTTACCACTTCAGTCTAAGACACCAGATATAGACTGCACTGGTAAATCAGTAGGTGCCTTTGAATCCGTTCGATTATCAAGCTATATCGGGAGTTTTCTTAAAAAATGTAATAGTAAGGATCATCCTACTTAATAAGGTATAGAGAAGTGAAAGGATTACTCCTGCGAATTAACATGAAATTGGCTCGATATCAACCCTCCTACCACTACCCCGCGCGAAGCCCCGCTTTCGTCCTGCAGTAGAGTTGGCATGACATGCATGCAATTTATAAACATTTGTTTCTTATTTGTGTTACAAATTTTTGTTGAGTTTATTTAGTTTTAACATTTGGACTTGTTATTGAATTTTTTGTAATAAGTGTGACGTTTTGTTGTTAGATTTTTCTTTCACAAATATGGTGGGAAAAATGATAAAACAAGGAAAGAGCCCTGATAAGGTATTGGCTTTTTTTGAACGTCAGGTAGTAGTCCGCATTAGTTCGTAATTTAATCTAAGTATCTTTTTAGTGAAATTCCCGTTTAAAATGGTTGCTCTAACAACAATCTGTAAATTTCGAAAGACGGCAAAGTTTCTTAAAATGTGTGAGAAAATAAAATTACATTAATAATATTTTTATGAGAAGTTTTACTATATTAAATAGCCTATTAGGATAATCCGGATCGTATTACAACATAATTAGGAATGTTATGAGAAAGTACACGCAAATAAATCTTGATATTGCATGATATCAACGGATTAGTTCGTTGAAGTGGCATTGGGCAGGCCATATAGCACGGAGAACAGATGACCGTTGGGGCCGAAAAGTTCTCGAATGGAGACCGCGGATCGGCAAGCGTAGCGTAGGACGTCCACCTACTAGATGGACGGATGATCTGGTTAAGGTCGCGGGATCACGGTGGATGCAGGCCGCTTCTAACCCCAACAACTGGAGATCTATGAGGGAGGCCTATGTCCATCAGTGGACGTCCTACGGCTGAAATGATGATGATGATTGCATGATGAAAAAATAAATAACGCACAAATTTGTTTTTCCAGTCAGAATATAGCTAGACAATATGCCACTACAGTGGAGCGATAGCCAGCATAAATCGCTACACAAATGTATGGTAATTGACATGCGTTACGTGATTAAGCGATTATATTTAAAAAAATTCCGGGCATTGATTGTTTGATACGAGCGACTTGATCGTTCGGATATCGGTTTCATAAACCGTCATTCATGCCAGGTGTCATGTTAGTTCGCAGGACTTATAATTACTTTAGTAAATGTTTTGTGTCGATATGTATTATGATAGTTTTGTTTCATTGAACTCATAACTATACAATAATAATAGCAATTAACTTCCTATTATATTATACTTTGCAAAACACAATAGGCGGTCTTATCGCATAATACCTATAACAATACTTATATCTTAAAAATCGTGATGTGGTCTCGCGTAGGTTTATAAAAAGGCAGAAATCCTACACGGTGAAGTAGTAAAAGCCTAGCCTCGTATCTGTCTCCATGTCATCGCTGAGTAGGTAGGTAAATAATAATGATCTGTATAATTTGTAGCGAAAAGTAAGAATTATTCTAGGATATGAAGTTCAACAATTCCAAACAATGTACCTTATATTCAGCAGCATCTGCAAGTTGCGCGTTAAGGTCCCGTATTTGTACACGCGCTTCACTCAGCTGTGTTTGCAGCTTGTCGCACTGGCGGGCAAGCTTCTTGCTCCGAGCAGTAGCCTCATCTCTTTCGGCCTGCAATACTGCTCGCACGCGACAGCTCTCCTCCTAAGCCATAAACTTGATAAGTGAAATTATAGACTGGCTGAGAGGATATAGGTAAACACAATTAAATTAATACGCCATAATTATTTCATCATTAGGAATTATTAATAAGAGTAGCTGGATTAAGTAGACTTGATGCGGAAGGCGAAGGGTTTAAGTATGTTTATCGGTAGGTATACAAATAAGATGTGGCGTATGTCCAGAAGTGGTCTGAGATAGCTTGGAATAATGATATTCATTCTTTTTGTTTCCGATCCGAAATACTTAGGCAAACCTATATCTAATCACCGCTTCACATCTCGAAAAGCTTATTAGGAAGCGGCATAGACCTAAGACGTGTTTAAATATGGATATAATTTAAAAGTTAATATTTCCGTCCCGCTATATATCTATTTATAAATGGATCACTTTAGATGCCTATCAATTGTAATATAATTAAAGTAAGCATGACTTGATAATTGAAACGCTGTCAATCCATCTAACAAGAAAAGTTGCTCGCGTGCTTTAAATTGGGTACTTATGGGTAACATATAAATGGGGCATCGGAACCTATTCTTGTCGATGTTTACTGGCATTGGAGCTTACCACCTACCCTATTCTGTTACAATTTGCTAGTAACCAAATGTATTGATCTTATAATAATGTCTTCAGGTTTATATTTTGACAGCCGAATGTAAAAAGGAATCGTTCATGATCCGCATACTGAAGGCAGAAAAGTAGCCAAGTTGGAGCAGACTTTTACGAATAGAACAGAATAGTTGATCTTTGCCAACTTGACTTGAGCAAATCGGTCAGATCATCAACGATTAAGTAACCGTTGATCGTGTTTAAAAAATATTTTGATCAAGTCGTCATCATATAAAAAACGATGTAGACAAATTTGTGGCATCCTCTAAATAAAGAAAGGTTAACTCTCGTAGCTTTGCAAGAACAACACTTGAGACTATGAGTTTACTGGCGACATCGGTCTCGCGAAATCCACACGCTTTTGTATCACTACACAATTCAACCAATCCGTGCTCATGTCGCGTCAACTGAACACGTTTTTGCGATCAAGCAACTTTAAAAGAGGTTTTACAAAACCTCGACTCGGATAGGTTAGGTTAGAAGGCTGAGGTGGGAGCGGAGCGGAGCGGAGCTCCTGCCTTAGACTACGTGGTTATTTTTCTTAACAACCCAGAAATAGGAGCCCCGCGTATAATGTTTCTATTAATTAGTATAATTTAAATTATGTTTTTAAATACACAAATTGCTTTTTCAAAAATAACGTCTTTTTTAACGTTAAGTGCCATAATTTGACTACTACCTACTACTATAGACTAATACCGTCGCTGATTCAACACGCTCTTGAAGACTCAAACAGCACACTATTTTGTCAAGCCTTCCCCCTAGCGCCACTTGATCCCAAAGGCTGCTCAGTTAACGCGAATTGAACACGGGCTAGTAAAATTCCGTACTAATACAAAAGCGTGTGGATTTCGCGAGACCCCGTTGTCGCCAGTTGGACACGGTAAGGGAAATACGCGTCAGGGGAGACTGATGATTTATATTACCATAGCGTAGAGACCACGACATTGAGACTTAGATACTCAAGTGAATACTTAAAGCTAAATGAAAAAAGAAACATACGAACCTGTACGCTCAGCTTTCTGCGCAGTAAATCAAGGTGCAGGTCTTTTCTCTGTAGCTGTTCTCTAAGAATCCTAATCCGTCTTTGCAACTGATACACAACTGCTGTCTGAAATATCGTTAGTAACAAAAATAATCGGCCAACGGTACCATATTCACAACACAATAATCGATTAAACTGTATGCAAAATGAAAGTGATGTTCTGCAGGGCCGTAGCTAGAGGGTGTGATGTAACAATGGCCTACTTTACAAATTCGAAAATGCGTTCGGTATGTAGGTCAATCAGGGTAAATATTGCAAGCTCAGACAATAAAATGATAAATAATAAAACTCACCAAGAAAGAAAAACATAATTATACTAAATAGATTCATATTTCTTTTATTTTTAATGAACGTTAAGATACGTAATGTGATTGAGCATAAGTTTTGGACATTTCCCAATGTTCAACGTAAAAAAACAAAACGTTCAAAAATAACGACTTTTAGTTTTGGTGAGAAACTGTTCCTTTTTTCTTATTATTCCTTTAATATTTACAGATCACTATAAGGTTGGTTATATTTAAAATTCATATAAATACGTAGGTATTCGTACGAAACTTTGAAAATGTAGTTTAAGTAGGTATATCTAAGCAGATATTTTGCCTGAATTTCGTGATATTTAGCAATTTCACTTAAACATCAGTGATATCAATAGCTCAATTTACTATATTACGGTATGTTCAAATAACATTAATTTATTGAATTTATTGAATAGGTATTATTTGAATTATTGGCATTGAACTTTGGTGTACATTTGAACTTGAAACTGGGGAAATGCCTTGCCTACCTATATAAATATATCTGTTGATTTATCACTGCCGCATCATTGAGGGAAACATATTTTGTATGTTTGTGTTTCCCTCAATGATGGTGACGGTGACGGTGAATTAAAAAGTCTATAAAGTCGATTTACTGCCCTTTGATAAGCTGTGGCCCTGCGGATGATTAGGTATAGATACGTGACTGTGTTAGTCTGTTCGTTCAATGCTGACAGCATCGCGTGTGCCGGCAATGCTATAGTAACTAGACTCACACACTAAAATACCTACCTTATCTTCTGTAAGAGAAAATGTAAGCATACCTACATTACTACGATGAGTGTAACTACCTGTACCTATACGGAAGCTTGGATACACTTTTTTGCTTACTTAGGTATAGTGTTAAGGTAAGATCCGTTATCAAGGTGATGAAATAATGATTGATGATCATTGATGGCAACTACGCGTAACAGAAATGGCTGTGTTTTATAAATTTGAATAAACCCTCTGCTACCTTAGCACCTATAGTCGAAATCTTAAGATGTTTATTTAACTGCTACTACTTTGAATACTTTAATTTAATTACTGTGCTTTTATTTATGTAGATACGTGCAGATTGTAGCTAGCAAATGTATACGTACCTACTAGGTACAAGAAATAAGTTTAGCTTTAAAATACGATTGCTAGTAACTTAATTACTGTATCATTACACTAGTATATAATCAGTAGACACGTAGTTGTATCGGTAAGTAAGGTAAGGTCATGCCAATTTGAAAATTGTTTATTTCTTACTTCTTTAAGATAAGGTAAATCATGGAAAGATCTTTCTCTTCGTAGTCTCGGCAGCGTGCCATAGTATCCGTAATATAGCAGCTACACAAAACATATTGTTGTTAACACACTGCAACACGTACACAGTAAACAACTACGATCGCTTTGTACAATTGCAACATTTACTGTACATTGAAAGTTACGTAGTAAAGGTGAAGGTAAAATACAAAATTATTACATGTTATAACATTGTTACTTTAACGTGCAGCACATATTCAAATATTATTCAAACTATAAACATACACATAAATACAATAGGTACCTAGATATTGATTCAATAGATATTTCCGTACGTATACTACTTGAAATTGAAAAGGTTAATTATTAGTATATATTTTTTCGCGGTTAGGTAGGTAATAAACATAATAATATCATATAGGTAAACAGGTTTTTTTTTGGAATTAAAAGAAAAAGTCAAAACCGGAACTACAAATGATACCCAACCGGATTGATTATGAACGGAAACTCGAATTGAAGGCAAATCTAAGTAACCTGAATAGCAAATTATCAAAACAGAACATCTGAATAAGTACCACTTACGTTATTTTTAATAATTATTTATTATAACTAGGAAATCATAGTATATAAAATATATTTATATGTATCTATAGTTCCAATATCGATATTAAATCTGCATTACTCATATACCTAGAACACAACATTAATAGGCAATCAGATCATTTCTCTTGACCTCAACATTACATAGACTGACCTTGTCCACAATTTTATCGCTCTCGAGCCTAGCCAGCTGCTCAGCACGATGTATTATGGAATCACTGTGCAATTCTATTCCGACGTCTTGAGTTAACTCATCCATATTCAGCGTTCGGCTTAACCGTTCAAGGAATGCTACAAACTGTAACAAAAGCAATAATGCGGATTGTGTTAAACCAAAAGCAGACATATCGTCTATCATCCATGATAAAATCTAAAAAGTAACCTAGGATTAAAGTTTTCAATTAATAAATTGAAGCCTACCTAATACGTGTGTAAGTATTGTAAACATTATACACAAACTTACACTTGCTTTGTCTTTCCGTAGATTCTCTCTAGAAAGTTCCAAGGCGTTAAGTTCAGATTCAAGCTTGTGAACTTTAGCTTCGAGCATATTCCTTTCATCTTCGAGGATGCGAACGCGCGTAGTGGCCTGGTCATGTAGATGCGCAGCTCGGCCCAATTGCTGGGACTCTATCCCCAGTTTGTCACGAAGTGCGTCTATATGCTGCAAATATATATTAATTATACACGTTTCCGGTATAAACTTTTATCACTTTTAAGATTAGTTTACACCCGAAGCATTGTTTTAGAATAGGTAAATTTTGCTGTAATAAGTTAAGAGTCACCCGAGAACTCTAGCGTGATTAATACATATGAAATTGTATACAATCACATAAAAGTGCACCTTACATTTCCCACTTTTGTTACGTTTCGGAACCTACACTTACCACTGATTTATCTTTATTTTCTGTTAAAATTTCACGAATTCTGTCTTTTATTGAACTTTCATGTGCCTCCACGAATCTTGTAGGTAGACTTAGCAATATAGCCAGAGATTCCATCGTATTTCGAAATTCGGTGTGCAATCTTTGATATTTTTCATCGCGATGTCTTAAGTCCTCTAAAAATAAAATAGAATATCAATGGATACTAATATAAACGGGCTTCAAGCCGAAAGTAATGGCAAAATATATAAACATCCCGAAAATAATACATAAACGCCGAAAAAATATATTTTGCAGAGAGTAATTAATTTTGTAGAGTATTACCTTTTAGCTGTATTATCAAGGACTCGTTTTGGGTAACATTATCGGTAACCACATTGAGATTTTTAGCACAATGTGAAAGTTTTTCTCTAGCTTCGTGTAGTTCCCTCTCAATCACCCTGTTTTGCACTAATAACGATTCTTTATCTTGCTTGAGTCTTTCTAGGTCTAATAATTGCGCTGAAAGTTGTCTTTGTAACACGTCTTTGTCCGTGTTTGTCCTTTCTAAGGCATCTCTACAGCTCCTAAACTCTTGTTCGACGGTTGATAAATTTTCTGTAGTATTTATACACTTATTTTTTAACCTTGTTATTTCTTGGACGAGTTCAGCGGCTTTTATAATAAGGCTTTCTGGCGAGTGTGTATGGGCTGTGTCACAAAAGTCTGATTCTAAAGCAGCTGATAACCGTCGTATGAGATCATGGAACTGGCACCGGGCATTTTCTTTTTGTTGTTCTTCAGTGTGACACTCCAATTCTAGAGAACGTAACTTTTTCTCTAAATCCTTTATTTTTTCTTCACAGTATCTATTATCTCTCTGAAGTGTTTGAATTGCAATTTCACTCCTTCCTTGTATGGTTTGAAGATTTCGATGTATCTCTTCGAGGTCTTGGATCTTTTTCTTAAGGGATGATATGATAGCATTTTGTCGAGCATTTTGTTCACGGAGGTGATCGATCTCAACTTGCTGTTCTAATATTCGTTGGTCTCGAGATAACATTAGGTTCTTTAAGTCACTATTCTGTAATTAAGTGTTAGGCCTCTTTAGCATGTAATTGTTGGAAATCCAAAATAAATATATAAATTAAGTAATGTATTATTATGCAGGAATTTAGTCAAACACCTTATAGTTAAAATTAATATAATGTGATCAAATTTTGTGCTCACTTCAGATATAAGTTTGTCTCTTTTGTACTGTAGGGCAGCAAGGTCACTTCTGAGACTAGTTATCACATCATTACCAGCGTCTGCATCCATCTAAACAAATAGTGTACCATTAATTCTTTAAAACTTAAGAAAAATTGCTTACAATTCATAAAACTAAAATGCATCACAAATACACATACACTGTTATGGTTCTAACAATATGCACTTTTAACGTCAATTTAATTTTAAATTATGCAATGCAGATGTTGTTGAGGTTGAAAAATAAAAAAGAATTAAATCACTAATAAACTGCAAAAATTCTTAAACATTAAAAGATTAGTTTTCTACTTCCCTAACAAATAACTTACAAAATTCCATTGTAGGTAAATAGTTGATCACTAAGAATAGAAAATACGTTACGTTTTTCGTGACGAACGAAAGAAGACTAGTAAAGCAAAGTACTTCTTGTTAGAAATGTAGCGTGATACGGCTCGTGATTTCAGACTTACCGACCAAGAGTCACGATATCTTATTCACTAACTTACCTATATACATGCATAGTTCTGAAATTTACATAAACCGTAGGGAATGTTCCATAAACGACAGCTTTTATGGGCATGATAATTGATGAGGTTCAGTGAAGTTGCGATGTCATCCGTTCATTGGGTTGCTTATATAGGAACAACTTTTAATAAATAATGTCGGGTACATTGTCACTTTTAGTTCCCATTTATATTTGATATTACTGGATGTAGATAACCCTATCTTTAAGCGGCTTTAGGCAAGGTAACAATAAGCAATACCAACTGCCTATTGTTACCTTGCCTAAAGCCGCTTCATATAAAGATGATGCGCTAGTACCTACCTACCTACCTATAAATTAAAAGGCTCTACACACAGGGCAAGCCGCCGTGCACCCGGCGGCATTCATAGCCGCCGGCTTTGCCACACAAAGGCATGGCTTGTATTGCTGGCGGCATATACCCGGCGGCATTGCCGCCCTTAACTATTGCAGGGTCTATCTATATCATTAAAGAACGTGTACCTACGGTATCTCTAACTTGTTGATGATAAAGTAAATACCTAACTGAGAAACTATATTTTTTAAGAGTTCATGTAGGTAGGCTAGATTTCATAGGTAGTATCTACTTAGTGACTTCGTGAGACTCATTCATTATATTTGTAAGAATATTATACTTTTTATACTTCGCAATAGGCCTTTGAAACCTAACAGCGTAATACTTTAATAAGGCTCCGTTAAATTCACAGCCTTATTAAAGTCGCAATATGAACCTACTTACGATGCGACGACTCACGGGAACTCCGTGCGAGGTACGAGACAATGCACGCCACCTCCCCCTAAAAGCGGATCATATTTTTTTCGATTCCCTACCTACTTATCGGCCTCTAAATTTACCCACCCTTAATTTTTCGGATTGTCAAGTGCCGAAGTACCTTTTTACTTTTTGTTAGTTCTAAAAAAGCCCGAAGATTCAATAAAAAACTTAACTACTTACTTATATTACCTCATTTACGTCCACTGCTGAACATGAGTATGGCTTATCTTTAACAGATCTTGGCAATCCAGGGTCGTTGATGGATATATCCATAATCTCCACGCTTGGCAGATGGATTGGTGATCGCAGTAAGATAAAAGAATCCTAGGGCTGATAGATGCTGCTGCCCATTCATCAGGTGTAGTCGCCTCTTACGAAACCCATGGGCTGATATGGGGTGGTCTGTTCTGAGCCGGAAACCGCACGGCTAACAATTCTTAATATCCACAAAGGTTTGTAAGACTCACTTCAGTTAGTCTATTGCATGTTATTAATATTGTTTGTAACTTTATCATGTTGTATAAACATGACATGAGTCAAGCAACGTTACACAAGCGGCACGAAACACCAAAACGAGAGGTATCCGGAGCTAACAGAAGCCTTGTATTTCGATAACTAGAACATATCCAGAAGTTAGAATAGTGATTTTTACGTAAACCTGTAGATTAGAGATGACACTCTCAACAAAGTAAGATTCTATCCGACCGTTGTAAAGTTTAAAATTCACTTGGAGGAGTTAACTAAAATTATGACATTCCAACACAAGTGTTTGAGTTAAACATTTACTAATATTTCCATTTTTTTTATTCTCTATCTGCTATTCCTGTTTCATCTATTTAGTTTTGCGACTGTGCCAAAAGGATGAATGTCTAAAGTAAAGACTAAACTGGCGAATACAATGGTTACCTATTCGCCAGGTTCATTAAGGCTTAGTCTAAACTCTAAAGACTGAAAAACTTTTAGTAATTCATTCTTTTGGCAATTTAAAAAAACTACACTATAAAATTACAAGTTACAACTAAGGCTTCAGGAAACTGGCAAATACAATGGTAACATATTCGCCAGGTTTGTTTTTACGTCTTAGCAAATATCCAAGCATTGCAAAACTATAAGGATGTAAACAAAAAAACTATTTAGTCTGTCAGTTAGATTACTAAAAATTATTGGACACCTATTTTTTTATTTATTAAATCAATAAAAAATAACAAAGATACAGAGCATCAACAAACTATAAAGTTCAGTAGAGGGGGGCTTGTGACGTCACTCATAGGTAAAATTATACCTACAAGTGAAGATACATGAAATTTCAACGTAATTTTTGAACGAAAAATAAACGTGTACAATATTTTTTGGTAATCTAACTGACGGACTAAATACATTATGTGCGTGTGAACTGAGGGACCACACTGGGAATTCGCGAAATGAAAATCCTAGGATTTAGTAGTAGACTTAAAACAATTGTAGAATGAATCTGGGAATTTGTAAACAAATATATTAAAAACTACGACCCATATAGTGAGGTCCCTCAGTTCTCACAGACGACCAGCCAGATCTCGTAAAGTATCTTAAAAAATAAGGTTTTGTGAATACAGACATTTAGTAGAGAATTTGTAAAGATATTTACTAACTATCAGACCACAAATCATTAAAAATAAAAAAAATATAACGACTAAACTGTGGTCCCTCAGTCCACATAACAAAGATAAATATTTTAGTGAATTATACTGAATAAAATAATAAAACTGTTCTTTTTCTACATAAAGTTTTAGTAGAAGTCTTAAAACATTTTGTAAAGAGAAATGGAGCAAAAATATCGAAGCATTTCGAAGATAGCGATGATTAAAACTGCTCCCTCAAACCTCTACTACACTGACATATTTTATGTGCGTGTGCTAGCGGCTAGACGAGAGGAATATCAGAAAGTCTAGTGTACTTAACTTTTAGTAGTAAGTTTCTACAAAATAATGGGTATTTAAAATTGTGTATTTATTACCTCTTAGCTGAGATTTTTTTAATCCCATAAAAATAGATAGAGCAGTGTGACCACACAATAAAACAAAATGTAGACAGTACTATTATGCTTTATTTAATATACAGACTGTAAGGGTAAACACCGTTGTCACTAAAACCATAGGTAGTTAACTTAATTATAAAAATGTTTATCTGAATTTAAAAATAAATAATTGTTTTTTATTTTCAAAATTGAAAAAAGACTGTCCGACACCGTCCGTAAATTAATGGATACTATGCGCCCGAGTTACGTAATCACTGCAAAGGGCGCTTACTTGCTGCACTGGCCGTCCGTTTTAACTACCTATATAAGTTTGGCTTATGTTTAACTTACCATCAGATATAGTAACATATAACACCAAAATTAAACCCGCATTTTAATGTAAAATTGTAACCAAAGTTTTAACATTTCGCTATCGTATTTAAGCAAAATGACTCCAAATAAATCATTGTTAACCCAAAAGTAGTAAATGATCACCAAAAGTACCTAAATGTTTTACTAATTTACTATTCGGTTCTGGCACTCGCCGGCCGCTGCCGCGGCACCGCTCGCTTCGCTCGCTCGGCTCGTGCGTTGTATGGCCGCAGCTCTAACCTAACCTAACCGATTGTCATTTTTCATTGATTTTATTAAGGTAGAAATAGCGCAATAATTTGCTCGCTAAGATTTGGTGATCATTAACTACATTTGGTGTTCGAATACAATTTGAAGTGCAGTCGTGACTAAAATAGCTAGTACTATTATAATTTTAGACTTTATTTTTCTGGTGTCAAGTATATATTTTTTCCCATTATATTTTATCCCTATAAGTTTTAACTAACAATTTTACAATAAAAACACAATACACATAACCTTTGATGTAACTTTCCCTTCATACTTTTCCTGGCTTAGGACAAAGGCAAATACCTACCTTTTGTTGCATTACGAGTCCAAATGTAAGTTAGATTTAACAACAAAGAAAATGAAAAAAACAAATAACTGGATGTTCTGGACTCATTGGAACGCCGAGCGAAGAAAGTATGACTCTCTAAATAACTCACTTGTGGAGGTAAAACCTGGCGTAAACCCGAACCATATCGGATCACTGTACATTATTGACTGACTGAGGGGCAGAGAGGGGTGTGGACGGTGTGGGAGGGGTCGCGTGCGCGGCTTGCGGCGTGTTTGATCAAGCGCTGTGTTCGCAATGGTTTTTTTTATACATATTGCGTTCTATAAGTGAAACCAAACAACTGGTTTCAAGGATAACGATGTTTACACTAACACCCTGTATAATTATTTAGACGAAACGGAAACAAGGTTGTACGGTTGATTTAATGCTATATTACATGGCTTATGCATATTTAGCAAAAAGTGGATTACAAAATGAACTAATCACTTATTATAATACTTTTGTCAGTACTTACAGTAACTTTGATATACTGATCATCATAGCAAAATAAGCTCGTTCAGAAAACATTGATATCGGTAAATAAAGGAAGATTATGTAGTCCTAGTTTTTTATGGAAAGTACTCATAAACGAGCCCAAACTCGACTATCTTGTTCAGTAGGTACAGGAGTTCCTATGGCCACCTTCCGACTCCATCATCAGATCAGCTCCATGGTAGCTCCATATTGTTGCATTGTCACATGATATACATATGCTTGCAAAATTTTAGCTCAATCGGTTGAGCGTATCTGCTTCAAAATTGAGTTGCAAGATTCCACCCGAACAAATTACATAGGTACTTACATACCTACATACATACATTGCCAGTTAAATAAAAGCTTGTAAAAAGTATTAGTTAATATGTACGTACATAACACCTTCTTCCACTCATCTTACGATGGTTGTAAGACGCGATGTCACTTTTTCGTGAATGAAGGTGTTATGTGACATGCATATAACATTCATTTATTCACGACATTTAGATATTTTAATTATCATTCTGTCACATTATCGCGCATGTTCAGGGTTCCGTACCCGAAGGCTTAAAACGGGACCCTGTTTCTAAGACTTCGCTGTCTATTTGTCTGTCACACACATCTCAAGAACCGCGATAGCTAGACAGTTAAAATTTTGAGATATAATGTATTTCTGTTGCCGCATTAACAACAAATACTAAAAAATATATAATTATTTAAGGAGAGCTCCCATACAACAAACGTGAATTGTTTGCCCTTTTTTTGCTCGATATTAATAACGGCAATAGATAGGCACATGAAAATGGTACGAAACCTTTCGTGCGCGAGTCCGGTTCGCGCTTGGCCGGTTTTTTTTTTAATAATGCATAGTGTAACTAAAAAAATATTGTTAAACTACTGCTGATGGTCACCCAGTAACGGAAAAAAAACTAGAATCAATGATGATTACAAGGATAAGCTTTAAAAAACATGGCGTTAAGTGTTAGTTTCTTTAAGTTAAAAATAAAAGTTAAAACATTAATAAATTTACACGACTGGCAGGAGTTGAACTTGCATCTTAGGTATACTTAGCCTCTAATGCCTAGACCATTTGGCCACAGTGGAACCCAACCGGTCGTTGAAAATTATCAACCTCTTTATAACACGTCTAACACGGTGACACGTAGATCAGATGCCATCTATCGATAATAGTTAACAAGACAAATATTTCCAAAGTTGCATTTGGAATAACATTTTTGAACGATGACACCGCCCGTATTTACATTTTAAAATTTTGGAATATTTTGAATTGAGCTTAATATATTTAGACTACCGACAGGATTCGAACCTGCATTTTATGTATAGCCCCTAATACCTTAACCATTCGGTCATGCTAGAACATTCCTTTGGGTAGTGATGATATTTTATTTGCGGAAAGCCTATCGATCTGTAGTTCTTGTAATGTAAGTGAGCAAGCAGTAGGTACAAGGCAAAATTACCTTATTATTCTTTCTACTAGTAACCAACACGAACATAAAGATTCTGAGATATTAATATGCAAAAAAACTAAGCAAATCGAAAAAACACCTTACAAATACGCAGTAACGCTAATACGTAAAAAAACTAAAGAATCACTAAAGAAATTTCGAACATTTGTGGGATATACCAAATAGTGTCTAAAACAATATAATATTAATATAAGTAAAGTAAAATAGAGTATTTATATTATAATTTAGAAAGTACAACTTACATTCCTACTTTAACACCTAACTAAACGTGCAGAAAAGTTGACTTTTGTTATGGAAGAAGGAGTTATGTGTAGTTTTTTTAGAAATTATATAATAAAAAATATTAATTTGTTTAATTGCTTTCGTACCATTAATATTTCAGGTTGTTTACACAACTTGGCATCATAGTTTTATTTAAAAATCTGTTTCGTAGCGACTAATCTTAAAAAATAAAAGTGAAACTTTAAAACTCGATTTACTCGAAATTGTGATTTGTGACTTATCACCTTCATCCACTCACGTCTTCAATTGTTTTAAGTCTACTACTAAATCCTAGGATTTTCATTTCGCGAATTCCCAGTGTGGTCCCTCAGTTCACACGCACATAATACATTCATTAGAGCGCCTTCACACTAGCGTTTGTCCAGCGTAGGCGTTCGATAAACGTATGCGCAGCGCAGACGCCGCGATGTTGCAGCGTTACCTCTGGATTCATTCATGAACGCTGCGCTAACGCGGTGCAGACGTCAAGGGGGCGCGCGGCCGCGGGTGGCGGGGAAAGGTCGAATGTGTACAGGATTATATTTGACTCATGCGTCGCGCACCTGCGGCGTCTGCGCTGCGCATCCGTTTATCGAACGCCTACGCTGGACAAACGCTAGTGTGAAGGCGCCCTTAGTCCTCATCCTTATTGCTAACAAGCCCCCTATTTGCCTTGAGATCTGCTACCGCTCCCGCCCCCGAACCCCTCCCCGCGGGGTGGTACCGCTCCTGTTGGGAATGGTAAATAAGGTGCTTCCAAATAAATGCCTTCTATTTAACTGTAGAAGAAATTTCTGAAGAAAAGAACAAGCAAATTGTATTGGCACAATACAAATAATTTTATGATATACAAATACATGTTGCTAATGAATATAATCATCCACCGATAGGTTTGCTGGCTGCACCTCCCGATGTATCTCAGCTCATGCTTGTATAATGTAGTTTGATAAAATAAAATTTATTACTTCACAGAATTTTCTTCACTAACAGTCGATACTTCGATAGTATCTACAAATGATACTGTCGAGACTTATAGGTATGCCATATATTTTATATTCTCATGAAAAATACTTTACATACTCATATGTCACCCTATAAGTAGCATCCTTGTTAAATCAGCTAAATACAAATGCCATACGGGAGCCGAACGCTTTAGCTACGTCGAAGAAGAGTTTCTTCGACGTAGCTAAAACGTTCGACGAAGTCTGGCACAATGGCCTAATTTATAAGTTCTACCAACTCAAAGTGCCGGACCGTCTCGTGCACATCATACGAGACTACCTCTATCGTGGGTATCGTGTACATAGAAGGAGATTACTCTTACCCTCACCCGATCCAAGCAGGAGTGCCACAAGGCTCAGTACTTTCGCCACTCCTGTTCTCGCTTTACACAAGTGACATCCCGAACCCAAGAAAGCCCATCTGGCTCTATTCGCGGACGATATCGCTTTATACTACTCGGGCCGCAGTCCTGCCGCCATTCACGACGCTCTACAATCCGCATCAAATGCTTCAGAAAGTGGAGAATCGAAGTAAATCCGACAAAGAGTGCCGCGGTACTCTTCTCGAGATCTAACAGTCCACTGGACATTCCACCGGTCAAAATGTTTGGCGAACCAATCCCTTGGGAACGGCAAGGCAAGTACTTAGGCGTAATCCTTGACCGAAAGCTAAACTTTAGAGCGCATGTAGAAACCGTTCGTCCTCCTGACCCTTAGTTTACAAAGAACCATCCGATGCCCTCGTAGACCCGAAGTCCGAGAGGCCCGCGAACTTTAAAGTAGAGCGATAGTTGCACAAAACTTCCCTAAAATACTAAGTCATAATCCCTCAATCTCATCGCCAGCGACCGCCCTGCCGAGGTCCGAGCCCCACAGGGTCGCCCTCTTGCGCAGGTAGCTTAGTTGTTAAACCATTTATTAAGGCTGGAGCTCTGC
Source organism: Nycteola revayana (assembly GCA_947037095.2). Classification (NCBI taxonomy): domain Eukaryota; kingdom Metazoa; phylum Arthropoda; class Insecta; order Lepidoptera; family Nolidae; genus Nycteola; species Nycteola revayana. The sequence continues at coordinate 5,630,076 of OX344838.1, forward strand.
TCGCCTTTATGCCCGTTGATGTAGCAAAAGCCTCGTGGCTACTTACCTACGTATGTCAATCCGAAAAAAAAAACCTTTAAGTAGGTAACCGCCCAAACGAATCTCGTGTATCATATCATTACAAGGTAGTATTAAACAAACTATGTTCCCGCTGTCTGTCTGCCCCTTGGTATCAGGTATGCTTAGATCTTTAAAACTACGCAAGGGATTTTGATGCGGTCTTTAATTCATAGAGTGATTCAAGAAGAAATTTTATATGTATAATACCCGCCCGGCTTCGCATAGGAGCAGTGCTGATACACTGCTCATACGCGAAGCCGGGCGGGTCGCTAGTGAGTACATAATATAATAACCCAGACAAATAAACAAGTTGGAGCTTTTTCGGTTATTTTTTCCCAACAACTACAGGAAATGACACAAAATAAATGAATCGTTCAACTTCAACAAGTAGTCATTTGATATCGGATTCCATAAAATAAAAGTTATTTTGTTAGTGTTTCAGTGTTTATAATTTCGACTAGCTGTGCCCGCGACTTCGTCGGCGTGGAATTTATCAAAAACGTTATTTAAGTTACTCTTTATTACATCAGCTATCTGTAAAATCGGTTCAGCCGTTCCAAAGATTAGCCGGAACAAGCAGACATATGGACAGACAGACATACAAAAATGGTAAAAAAAAATATTTTGTTGTACTTATGTACCTACTTACTGTATTTACATTCCCATGCATGTAGTGAAAATCGTTTATTTTGATATTACAAAGAGACTAATGTAAGAAGAGTACGTACTGAATACTTACTGTAGACCTACTTGCGACGAAAGCATCACCAATATGAATGTAGACATCAAGAATCCTAATTTGTCGAAACACCCTTATTTTGACCGGAAGGAAATGCATTAATGTCACGCATCCCCTCCGCCGCTGCGGTGTTCCCGCGCTGGCGAAGGGGTATGTGGTTGACCTCTTCATAACGGTGGTATTCTAATGATACCACGAGGAAAGGCCCTTCTTTTTTTTTTTTGTCCGGCGGGAAATGCATTTACGCATTCCCACCGCCACTGCAGCGTATTCGCGCGCTGGCGGTGGGATATGTGGGACTCGCCCTCTCCATAGCGTGGTATGCTAAACTCATACCACGAGGAGAGGACCCTACTACCACTAAAACCTCCCGGACACTCCTTCGATCCGCCGTTGGCGGGGGCCGGGTACGCATGAGCAATCCGGCCCCCCGACGGCACCCGCGGCCATTATGGTACCGCGGGATCTCCGGAACCACGTTTACAGTGGCCCATTTGCCCAATTTTAGGGACGCCCGGAGTGTAGAGGCGTCCCTTCTCCTCATGGGTCAACCTCGAAGGGAACGGGGCCCATGTTCCCCACTCCCCGAGACCGAGCCTAGGGCCCTACCCACTATACGGCGGACGGAGGAGTACCCGGGGGTGGGTACTCCTCAGTCCGACGTTGGTGAGGGGCCCAGGAACCCAGGTGTCGAAGCACCCTAAGAAACCATTTTGGTAAATAAGGTGGTACTAGGGTCATATGGTTAAACCTGTGTTGACAGTTTACTTACATTGTCTATTTAACATAGTAAGTAGGTACGTACATATTTTAAATCTCGTATTTTCAATTACTTAGGAATGTCTTAAGAGACTGATGATTCTTATATCTTATATTATATATACCTACTTTAATACTACAGAAACCAGCTTAGCCTAAGAATTGTTTATTAAATGAGTGTGAAAAACTCAAATTTCCTCTACAAATTGACAATCAGCAGCGCCTCTCACGAAACTTTCTTAAAAATGAAAGAAAATTTGGAAAAAAAGTTTCGAAATTAAGAACATACAGCAACTCATACTTTTTGTCATTTGTATGGTGCATACATTCAGGTTTCAGTTGAAGTTCATCTAGTAACATGATACCTGATTAAACATACTTAGTAGGTAAGTGTGAGAAGTTTATAAACATACCTCGGTAGGGCTTTTACTGCACAGAACTTCATAAACCTTCCAGTTTTCAGCGTCTTCACTTCCTTTCTCTTCATCCATGGTCTGAGTTTTATTTGTATTTATTTAATAACAATTTAGAATCAAATCATTTTACACCAGTGAGGGCTTGTCTTAACAATAACTGCAGCGTTGCCATGGGCTTGGTACATGTAAACACAGAAATCGATTTATACAAAGTTGAATCGAGAAACGTGCTTTGTATTTTGTGGGCGTGAGTACCTCCCAATCTGAACTCGTAAAGAGTGGCACTGATTGTAAATGGGTAATGCGTTTTACCAGGAATTATATAATCTTGGTTCTTATTTTATTTTTGTTTTACGACTAGGAATATTAGAATACATTCTGTGAAAGTGTTTATAATAGCGAATACCAGGAGGCTAATCACGTAGGTAACGTTAAGACTATGACTTCGGTAAAAATGTCTTTATTATTGTAGGGTTCTTGTAATACATTGCCTCTATTATTGAAGCTACATAACAATAAATTTACATATTAAAAATGATTTTTGCATGCATAGTAAACGCTGAGTATCGCAGACAGATTGGCCTCCTGTTATAAACACAATTGGACATAAAGAAGCTTATTCATTGTAGCCCGTTGATACTCTTTGACCACGGAACCCTAAAAATAAGTACCTAACTAGGCTTAGATAAATGATTGGTCTCGCAAGTTTGAATAGATATCGCGCTCGCTTAAAAACGGTGTCCATCAGAATGGACGGTCACTACCCATATTTTACATCGAAATAATTATAGAAAGTTGCTACCTAGTTGCTTCTACACTCGGCGGCACAAAAATCGCACCTCTTCGAAAATAAGTTTAAAGCATATCCCGCCAGCAACGAATACATTAAACCCAATTAATATTGGTATCAATTAAAAGTATGTTTAACGACCTTTAAATTAACAACAGTTAGAATTCCTAAACATAACAGATCTCATTAGCACATAACGTTAAATCCCGAGGACATCCCGAGGACCGAGGAGGAGTACCGCTACATCCAGCGGTACTTGTACACGCTGGACCAAGCAACGACCCCTTGGTTCTCATACACCCTTCCCGAGGGCTTCCCGTCGACACCCAGCCGGAGGAGGTCGAGCGCGAACTGACTGAGCTCGGCTTTAAGCCTGAGCTCGTCCGACCCATTCGCGCTCGTCAAGGACGCCAAACCTCATGCCGGGCATATACGAAGTCACCGAGCTTCTGTGTATGCCCGGTGTGAAAATCGAGGCATGGCGCGGGAAAAAGGGCCCCGCACAGTGTCACCGCTGCCAACAGCTCCGGCACTCGTCGCACCACTGCTACAGGCCAATTGCTTGTGTGCGGTGCGGCGAGACCCACAACGCCCGTGACTGTACGCGCCCCCTGGAGGAGCCGCCGACGTGCGCCAACTGTGGTGGGCCGCACACCACGGCTTCCGGCGAGAAACTCGCAACAGGAAGGCCGGGACCGTCGCCAGGACCACCACAGGCGTTAAGCCTGTCACCCACCATCAGGTCGCGGAGGGGAACGCCCCTCCCTGATGGCAGCCGCCAACACCCCAGGGGGGCGTAAAAAGAAAAGGACACGCCAGCGGAAGCGCAAGGCGAAGGCCCAGCAGCAGAAGCCCACAGAGCCGACGATCGCTGTGGTCGCCGCCCCATCGGAGGGGACGAAGGCGAAGCAGCAACCGGCTCAGGACCCAAGGATGACCAGCGTTATTGGTACGCTTCAGAAGGTGCTGATCGCACTCCAGGAGAAGTGGGATCCAACCCAGCTGATCCTGCAGTGCCTACTCGAGGCGTACCAGTAGCGCGGAGAGGTCTCCTGCGCCCCTGGAACGCTATCTCCGCTCCCTTCACCTGTCGGTCGCCCCCGGGGAACATTTTCCTGGCGGGCTCGACCTCGCCACACGCTGAAGGGAGCGACGAACACCGGACCTGACACATGCGCCGCTAGCATGTTGGTCGACCTCACTAGCGGCGCCAACAAGGAATAGGACAAGACCACGAGGGCCCCCGGGCCCCCACCTGTCGTTACAGGTGGCGGATGAACCCACTGAAGAGGTCCATTGACCTAAACCCTACCTAGTTACCCCGGGACTCAGAACGAGTCCACGCAGAAGACTAACGAGTTCATTGTGGGTCATTCACTATTCAACCTTTGAAGTGAACACACGTGAACAGCTACAGCAAGAAAAATACCCCAGAAGATGAATACCACTGCAGATGAAGCCGCTCAAGTCATTGCACTACTGCAATCAGGGATGCGGCAATGTGATGTTGCTCGGCAACTGAACTTGAGTCGTTTTGCCGTTCAACGAGTGTTCCAACGCTTCCAAGAGACTGGTGGCTATATCCGAAGACGTGGATCTGGAATACAACGGTGCACATCCGAAAGAGACGATCGCTTCTTTGTTTCGACGTCTTTACGTAATCGGTTCTTTAATGCTGTTGAGCTGCAACAACAACTGCGATCAGCTCGCAGAACTTCTGTAAGCGTCTCCACGATTAGAAGAAGACTGCAGGAGAGGAAAATTGCAGCTCATAGGGCTGCTATAGGGCCAAAATTGACTGCACAGCATAAGAGAGACCGGTTGCAATTTGCCCGTGACCATGTAGATTGGACAATAGACCAATGGAGGGCTGTGCTCTTCTCGGATGAGACGAGGGTGTGTCTTTTCTGCAACGACAGGCGTCGAAGAGTGTATAGGAGGCAAGGTGAACGAACGGCACAAGCCTGTATTCAAGAGACAGTGGAATACGGGGGTGGCTGGTGCATGTTCTGGACCGGCATGTCAATCGACGGCAAAACGAACCTTGTGTGTGTTTCTCGGACTGGAAGTGCTCGCGGGCAAGGGTCGCTGACTGCTGATCGGTACATAACAGAGATCTTAGAGGAACAGGTTGTCCCTTATGCGGGTTTTGTTGGCAGTGGGTTCACGTTAATGCACGATAACGCCCGCTGTCACACCGCTTTAATGTAAGAGACTACCTGCAAGAAGTTGGAATCCCTGTTATGCGCTGGCCGGCGCGAAGTCCAGACCTGAACCCTATTGAGCACCTTTGGGATGAATTGAAACGGCGAGTACGGGCACGTGATCAGGATCATGTGCCCCCTACCACTCTCCAAGACCTCCAAGATGCCGTCGTTGCAGAATGGGACAACATTCCGCAAGAGACTGTTGTCACATTAGGTCCATGAGAGAACGCATGGAAGCAGTCATCATGGCTAGGGGGGGTAACACTAGGTTTCAAGTTGTTTTTAAGGACTTTGTTGTAATTTTTGCTGATAAAATAAAATTTAACTTTTTAAAATAAAATTTAACTTTTTTCATCATTTGCATTAGCTTGCTTTGTTTTATTCCCTGGTGAACAAAAAACCAAATCCATTGATTTATTCTGAAATTTAAATAAATTGCCTTTCCAATGATACCTTATAGTCATATGTCTACCATTGATTAATAGGGTTAAAATTACTTTGAAGGAATTTTTAAAGAGGTGCGATTTTTGTGACGCCGAGTGTAGTTGCTACTAATCGTCGGATAACTGCTACCCCCGACTAATTTAAAATAATCTACTTTTTAAAGTGACCAGTCATCCTGAAGTCAGGATGGCTGGTCACCTATCCAGTGAGGATAAACTGCGCTAATGAATCGAGTTTTTTTTTACCAAAAGTTGCTACTAGATTGCTACCTTCATATACATCGCTTTGGGCCTCATAGCTTTTAAGGACAAAAAGTTATTATCAATTTACTATTTTATGCCTGAACGCCTGTAGAATTAAATGGTATTTTATAATCAGTTATAAAATACAATTAATTCTACAGGCGTTTATTTTAAATTACAACTTACAACTTTTTAAGGTGACCAGTCATCCTGATGTCAGCAGGATGACTGGTCACCTTAAAAATTTTAATTTAAAATAAATCGGGGGTAGCAGTTATCTGACGATTAGTAGCAACTAGATACCTAGCAACTTTGTATAATTATTTCGATGTAAAATATGGGTAGTGACCGTCTATTCTGATGGACACTATTTAGACACATTGGCGCCACAATCAATGACGGTCGCATTCAACAGTACTGCCGCACTTATGATAATTACAGTAAGTCACATTTTGGTCGATATTGAGTTAAATATATATTTGGAATGTAGAAATTAAGACCTACATTTCTGTATACTTAAAATTTTAAAATGCGGTATAGAAACTCAAGTAAGCTTAAGCATAATTACAGTAAGACACGTTTGGCGCCAATGCATACTTATTATGATTGCAGTATGGGCACATACGGTTGATTTTTTCATAAAGTTAAAACTATTTCCTAGGTATTGCTACAGTAAGTTATAATACTCTTATTATTTTTAAGTTATGACTATTATTCAATAAGTATCACTAAACATATTAACAGCAAGTACCAATTGCTATCATTATATTAAGTATTTGGAATAAACATTAGTATACTTAACGTTAACATATCTACAGTAAGAGTATATACTATATTAATGCTTAAGAGTTTCGCAATGTATTATTCTAATAACTTAGCATAAGTACAGTAAGTGGAAGTTACTGTGTATATGATTAGTCAAGAAATTAAAAAATATATTTAAATGTGTAGACGTAGTAACAGCAAGATTCACTACTGTAATTATGTTTAGGAATATTAAATTTTACGCGTAGACTTACCTGGAACATATAAGGTAAGCACGTTACTTACTGCAAATATTCTAATGCGTTTAGGGTCTGAATGGGTAGTGCGGGGAGGGGCAAGTGCGTAAATTTGCAGTCGCGGTTCACGCAACAACAGAGGCTGACGTGCGTCGGAGAGTAAAATTGGCGCCAAAATCATCGTAAGTATACTTACTTTTGTATTCAGTTATATTAAAGCTTTTTATAATTAGTGCAATGTAAAAGAATTAATATTAACAGTTCAAAATATTAAGTTTAGCACTAATTTTGCATTATTTTAAAAATTTTAGAATAATTTTGTCGTATTCGCTTTATGGTACCTACCTACATACGAGTACGTATAATATACAAATTACTTATTATTCTTATATTTAACATGAAATATACACTAGTGTTAAATAAATATGTAACTAAACTCCGTTAGATGTAATGTAAATAACGTTAGACATTAAGAAAACCTTTTTTATTGTCCGTTCAACCGATTTTCAGTTTTATTACGCAGGTGTAATGATAAATAACGGCTGCAGTAAATAGTTGTTTTGTTTCACGACCTTTTCCTTTTAATGCCATTATTATGCTTACTAAATAGAAATTAAAATCGGTTGAACAGACAGTAAAAAAGGTTTCTACAAATGCCTAATCTTGTCGCGAATAGAGTATAAGCTAGTTTTATAAAATATTTGTTTTATTTTTTTTAACATCGCCGCAAATGAACTAATATAAAAGCCGCGCCAATAAAGAAACGAATCTAAAATGGCGTCCAGGAATGTCACTGACAGATGGTAAGGCTCCTTTTCCTGTCATGCGTATTTTAGCCCGCACGCGGGTCCACCACTCGCAAGTAAGTCGTGATTTTCCGTTAGCTTTCTTTACGGATTTTGTTTTGCATGCAGTACGCGCCGTGTGTGACTAAGACATCAACAGTTTAGAGTGAGAGCGCATGATCGCCGCTGCCATTTTAGATTCGTTTCTTTATTGGCGCAGGTTATACAAAGCCTGTTGCCTTAGCTTGTTTGTGTAAATATGTTGCTTATAAATATAGTATTTTAATTGTTTTACAGACAAGATGACGTCCAGAAGTGACCGTATTCTGGCTTTGGCTAGAAAAGCAGCCTCAAATACTCCCGACATGAATGAACATAGTCTAGTAACGGAAGTGAAAGAAAAACGTGTAGCTACCGAAATGAATGAACAACGTGTTGTTACCGACTTAAATGAACAACGTGTGGTTACCGACATTAACACAATGTGGCTGCGGTATGTGAATTTTAATGATCATCAAAAAATATTTGATTTTGATAATGAATACAAAAATTCGCATAGTGCTGTAATGGCAAATGATATGACTGACTTTGATAAGTTGCTTTTTGAAAAAGAGCCTTTTGATGAAAATCTGCTCAGATGTAATGAAATTTTAACAAGTTCGGATGAAGAAAATGAAAATTTTCAAATTAATAATAGTCAAAGCTTATTCGAAAATTCTGATGATAGTGTTAAGGATAAAGATTATATACCTGCTTCTGACACAACCGACACTGATTGCGAAGATTTACTGAGCTCTCGTGTTAGATCATTTATTCCAGAAGAAGATACTACAGCCATTATTGAAGCCAATACCCCCGACATTAATATAAACGGATCTTTTCCAGAGCATAATTCAACTCAAGTTTATTGTGAGAGTACAGTAAATTTGAATAATTCGGAACAATTAAATCTAATCAATAATCTCATACAAGAAGGAAAAGGATTAACTAAGTCTGGTTTACCACGGAAAAGACAAGTGTTTGTAAAGTCATTAACAGAAAGAAAGAAGATTAAAAAGCAATTATTGATTGAAAAGCTATCACTTAAAAGGACATGTATGGAAAATTGTAGACGAAAATGTTCGACGAACATTAACGAAGACCAAAGAAAGGTAATAAACAATTATTACAGTAACCTAAGCAAAGAATCCCAGGGTATATTTATTAAGGGTATGGTTGAAACGAAAGCTGTTGGAAGAAGAAAAGTAACAAGTAGTGAAATACCGAAAAGAAAACTAACATATGCATATTTTTTAACAAATCCAGATGATATTAAAATAGAAGTTTGCAAATCATTTTTTCTAACAACTTTGGGATATCACCCTAAAAATGATCAGAGAGTTCTTGCTGCCCTAAAAAGACCTGTCAATCAGCAAAAAGATCGCAGAGGTGTCTACGAAAGAGCTAATAAAATAGACAGAAATATTATAAAGAGTCATATTTTAAGCTACAATCCTGCAATATCCCACTACCGAAGAGAGCATGCACCTAATAAACTGTATCTGCCCAGTGACATTAAAGTGCCAATTATGTACAAAAACTTTTGCGAAAAGTTTCCCAATTTGAAAGTATCTCTAGAAACATACCGCACAATAGTAAAAAATGAGTTAAATATATCTTTTACCCATCTAGGAAACGAAGAATGTGAATTGTGTGCGATATTTAAACTACATAACCCAGAACATGATGAAAATCCTGATACTACCTGTGATGTTTGTAACAAGTATAGTGCTCATAAATTAAGATATACAGAGAGCCGAATAAAATATAAAGAAGACGTCGATAATGCCATTGTTGATAAAACTACAATCCGTTATTCCGTAGATTTGCAAAAAGTGATCATGTTACCAAGATTAGACCAATATAAAGCCGCAATTTTTTGCCCCAGAATAATTGCTTTTAATGAAAGTTTCGTGCCATTGGGAAAAACATCCAAAGAAGAAATGCCATTCGCAGTAGTTTGGAATGAGTCTATATCTGGTCGCCATCAACATGATATAATTTCAACATTTAGAGCTTTTTTGCTTCACAAACGAGATGCCAAAAATGTTATTTTGTGGGCTGATAATTGTGCATCTCAAAATAAAAATTGGGCATTGATGTCGTTTTTAGTACATATTATTAATAGTTCTTTAATATCTGCTGATACAATTGAGATACGATATTTCGAACCGGGGCACACTTTTATGTCTGCTGATCATTTTCATCACCAAGTTGAAAAAATGTTAGGTAAAAATAAAGTGTACGATTTTGATGATTATGTCCAAAGAGTAAAAATGGCAAATAATGGCAAATGTATTGTAAAATCAATGGATGTTTCGGATTTTTATTTATATGAAGACTTATCGTCGCAATATAAACTAAGACAGATGGAGCATAGGATTTACCTTAAGGACATAATGGTGGTAAAAGTTCAAAGGGGTCAATTTGTACTTTGGTATAAAACGGGTCATAATGAAATTTTTCAGTCATTGGACTTTTTACAAGCGAAGATTGTAAAGAGTCAAAAGTTCCCTGAAGTTAAACCTAACAATACTCACAGAGGAATCAGTGCAGATCGCAAAGCAGAGATAATACAGAAACTGGTACCTCTGATGCCTGATAATAGAAGGGGTTTTTGGCTAAATATTCCGGTTGCAAATTCTGCAACCAATTTATTAACCGAAGAATTTTAAAACCCAAATATTGTTTCTGTAAGAGTTTCATTTTACTAGTTAGTAAAAGACATTAATTTACTATCTAGCTAGTTGCTACAACGGTACCAATTTCTTAATTTTTAAGACTGATTTTGTTAAGTTCGTATAACGACGATCTCATAATCTATTAATAATAGTTAAGTGTTACACTTAGTGTGACTTGTAAGAATCTAATGTGCCTTCAAAGACTGTTTTTAAATTGAAAAGGCCAAAGGGAAAACTATTTTATTTTTTGGAAAACAAAAGTGTTTGTGATGTTTATTGCTTTTTTATTTTGTGTCTTCGCACACAAGTACAAACTTGAATTAAAAAAAATGCTGTAAAAGTGTCATTTTGTTTCGAAACAATACTTAGTTTTGAAGCCGAATTATAATTGATATGTTTTATTATAATTTTTAATGCTACAAATGGAACTGATTTTTTAAAATTTTTAAAGTAATAATAAAGCTGTGTAATTAAACTATAATTGTACCTTTTAATTTTATTAAACTATTATTTCAGATATATTTTATTTGATTTATCTACCAAAAATATCAAGGAAGAGTAATTAATTATGATTCATGGTAGATGCTATAAGATTTCATATTGCTCCTAGCTATAATTACAGTAAGTGATTAAATAACATCAGGCAAATTTTGCAATTTTGTTATTCTGTTTCAACATTTAACTCAATCTGTTATCACAGTTGCAGTATGTACTACAAACTAAACATTGTTACAGTAAGTCATACACTTACTGTACCAATATTAAAAAAAAAAAAATTTTTTAATTGTCCATTCCTTAACATACATATTTTTTCAAGCTTTACAATTTAAATATTATTAATAAAAATATATATATTATTAAACAAACACATTTTTATCTAAAACTTTAAAAAAAACTTAGTTATAACTTATAGTTCGGGAGATATGTCAAAAATAAAAATAAAAACTTTAACCGCCTTTTTCTCAAAAGTGTCTTTATGTCACTTACTGTATATATCACAAGCACGGCAGAGTAGGTAAGTCACTTTGCTTTTTTTTAAGTCTGTGATCACCGATCTCTTAAATTTCGTCGATTCGTCCGACGATTACAATGAGGTAGGTAGGCTTAGGTAGAACGTTACACTACTCATTCAGCACACCAAATCGTTAGTTGGTTAAATGATTTCAAAATAAACGACACTCATAAGAAATATAGAAAATGTATTACTAAAAATAACAAGTTTTATGGGTATTCTATATCGCAAGCTAGGGTATCCTAAGATATCAAGATACTATACTTACAGTAAAACTATCCTTCACCTGACTAGAGTCCAAGATTAATACTTTATTTTGAATGTTGTTATGGGCAATGCAAAGTAGGAATTATTCAGTTGACAGATTCTGAATACAGAGCTTGCGATATGAAATATCCCTGGGATATCATATATCCTCAGACATGAAACTTAAGGCTAGAAGGATACCAGCAAAAAGTGTACAATAAGTACCATTTATTGCTGGTCATTTAACCAGTTCTTAAATTACTCAGACGGGTATGTCTAAAAAGTATAACATCTGTTATCACATTTTTTACTTAATCATCAAGTCAATTCCGTAATGATACAGGTCAAAACTTATACAATATATATCCAGATCTATTTTAAATATCTGTCTCAATAACAAGTACTTCAACATCAGCAAAAATGAAGAGGTAGTGAACATTTGGTTTTAAAGGCATGGTTATATCTAAATTTAGCTTCAACCATATTTTTGACAATTAATCACTCAACTTCGGTGGTTCAAATTAAAACTAAAAATTAACTCTAAAAATGCAAAATATTAAATGGCTTCACATAACAGCTGCTTACTATATAAAAGTGTCATTTGCCATATAAACAATGAGATACTTTTCAAAACGATTCAACAACTTACATACTAGGAATGATAAACGTGTCATCAACTCAAAACATGTCTGGCGATGACAGTCACTTAATTTGAAAGAACAAAAATTAAAGAAAATATAAAGTCTCGCTGAGCGAGTTATCCGGCTGGTAATGCAAACTATTTCCAGCCAAAAATGCGAGCTTGTGAGCATATTGACATACAGCAGGGACGCGCACTTGTGAAGAGCAGTTGAAGTACATATGAGTTAACTTGTAAGTCAGCCATTGGATCTGGAACAAGATAAAATCCATTTAAATAACAATTTACTTGAAAAAAAAGTTATGAATTGATTCAAATTACAACCTCTGAAAGAATGCCTGTCCTAAATCCTCTATAACACTATAAGTTTTATTCTTATATTTTGTTATCTGTCTGACAATACAATTGGAAGCGTGGCATTTGCGTCCGCACTTCTCTGGATACTTTCGCGAAGTCTCTTTACTTGCTAGTTGTGGTAAATAATGTTAGTTGGGATCTCGTTGTCCGGGTCGTCTAGGACGCCCGACGCCGAAGGTTACGACTGCAGACTTACGATGCATTGTGCGCAAAAGCCTTATAGTTGGATACCTCAGTGAATCTACTTTTAACAGTTTATATGCGGTACCAAGTTCTGAACAAGGTAATATTACACTGTCTGTACTTACCCTGTCTGGATGGAGACCCGTAGTATCTTCAATAATGTTATACGACGTTGGAGCAATGGTGCCTTCGCGGACATTTTGAGAAACCAAATAGAAATCGTACCTAAAAAATCACGAAAACGTATACATATATTATTTAGTTGAACAGATAACTATGCGGATTTTAAAATGATATACTAATAAAATTAGAAAATAAGTTAAAAAAAAACATTTTTGTTTACAATTTTAGTGCGAGACTATTTTGAGAACTTAACATATCACTGTATAAAATCGATTACATAGTAGGAAAATTTTTAACGCATCTTAAGGTATACTTATTTATTTGAATGGACAAGTGTTATTTTCATTTTATAATATAATTTGTAAAATAAAATTACCGTTCAGGCAGTGTAATGCAGTCGTCAACTACAGTTCCTGGTCGGGGATTATCGCCGGTGTTGCCGCGGTCGAGGAACACACGAGTATTAATGCGCTTAGATACTATTATAAAGGCTAGCTTCCATTCGTCGTTGCCGTACACTTCAGCTAGCTTTTTCTTAATTTCTCCCAACTGTAAAGATTATAATTTTATTTCGAGCAATAGCACACATTATACTTAAGGAAATTAATATAAATTGAAATTTAAAAGCACACATTATACTTAAGGAAATTAATATAAATTGAAATTTAAAATAAGATTTATGATGAGTTTAACACATAATATATGAATAATAATATCACCCTTAATTAAAAAGTACAAACAATATTACGCTGTTTTGCGGGAAGAACGAGGCAATTCAAAAAGAGAAACATTGAGAAAACGGTTCTTAAGATTCAGGCATTAAAGTTTTTTTTTCCATACTTACTTTTTTTGAATGGTACCGTTATTCTCGCAAAACAGCGACTAGAGCTATCATATTAAACATGGCCAAATTATTTGAAAACATACCTCATGGCTGTGGACGAAGGGGATCTGCCCATCACCAACACCATCACGATAGATGAATATACGGGTGGGAAGACTTCCTACAGACGACAAAAGTAAAATCAATCAACTAATAATAAATTATTAATACTGTACAAATAAAACAAGCCCTTTCTTGAAAATAAGTGAAACTGGAATCAAGTTCAATTTACTTAGTGTAAATAATCCCATACACAGTCATCACGAAAATTAGTCAGCATTTGCTATGTTTAGTGCTCTTAACTAAAAAACTGGTCTATTTAAATAAAGTAGACGGCAACATATTACTTTAGATTTCTTATGTTTATGAGAAATTTACCATCACACAGTATGTGTAGAAACATTTGGATAACTAACAAATTTTCAGGAAAGTTTAATAAGTAGGTATGTGAATGCCATAAATTATAACAATTAACTTACCATTTTTTTCTCGGTACTTTCTGAGCGCCATGCCAATATTGAAGCCCATGTGCGCGCTGAGCTCCTCGCCCGAGGTGTGCTCGTTGACGGCGGACCAGTACTGCGTCATGTGCCGGTCCATGGTGGCCACGAAGGCGCCGAAGCTCTTCGCCTTGTTGCGCGTGTCGTGGCACACGTCGTAGCCCACGGCCATGACGCCGGGCAGCGGGATCTCGACTCGCCACGGCGCGCCGCCCAGCTTGCAGTTGATCTGTATGGCGACCTTGGTGGCGATGGACATGGCGGACTTGCTCGTCATGTTCCTGGCGCACACCACCTGCGTGGGCACGGCGCGGTCCACGGTGCACTTCTTCTTGATGGCCTCGTAGCGGTCGGTGGACTGGCGCCCGAGCACGCACAGGATGAGCGCGGGGTTCTTGCGCGCGATCACGTTCTCGCACGTGTTGGCGTACTCCATGGGCCCGTCGTGGCGCAGCGGCACGATCTCGGGCCTGGCCATGCGGAACCCGCAGCCGGCGCCCGTCTTCATGATGAGGTCCACGAAGCCCTCCGCGTCGCGGCGCTGGCGCTCGGGCGTGACGACCACCCACGACGACAGCTCGGCCACCGCCAGCAGCGGCTTGGAGCGCATGTCGCGCGTCCAGCCCTCCGTGGTGTCGCCGGCCGGGTACTTGCTGTTGTTGCCCTGGAAGATGTTCTCCGGCAGCAGTTGGCGACCTTTGAATCTGATGATGTCGTTCGAGAGTTTCATTCCCCACATGTTGAGCTCGGTCACGACCTCGGGGCACGACGTGAGACGGCGGTTGAAATTGAGCAGCTTCTGAATGCGCTTGTCGGGTCCGATTTTAGTGTGGTTGTCGAGCGCGCGCATGAGCTTGAAGTTTGCGCGCATCTCGTCGGTGAGTCCGGTCTGGCGACAGAGCTCGGGCACGAGGTAGACTAACTCTGGCATGCCGGCGCGGATATCGCGCGGTTTGGACCTTGATATAAGCAAAGGCTGACCGGCATCATGAATCCTGATATTATATTTCTGAAATGTCGTCAATTATATTTATTTTGTTATTGTACAAATTAAATAATGTTATTGTTCTCACCGCCTCAAATAATTATGGCGGGTGCGCATTGTCTGTTATGTAAGATAACATAACAGACAATGCCCACACCATCTTTTCAACACCCATCGTCGGATGTCCGAAAATATTTCTCATAACATTTAAAGTCATAATGATAATTCTTCATTAAAGTTAAAAAGTAAATATTAAAATAATATAATCATTGACATTTATAATATCACTAATTATACACTTACTTTTTAAACATATTTGCTTATACTAACGGTCGGAACTCATATTCATTTGAATAAATAACTATAATATTTATAAATGTGTTTTATTCTAATATTCGTTTTTATACAAGTTTAAAATGTGACTACACTGAAAATCTTATTCTCTTATTTTTGGTCGAAGGTTAAAAAAAACACCAGGATTCCAACTTGTTAGGTTAGAACTGTGATCACAACGCACGAGCCGAGCGAGCGAAGCGAGCGTGCCGCGGCAGCGGCCGGCGAAGTACCAGATCCAAATTCCATAAAAATTATTAATTTAATCAATATGATCATTGAACGTAAAAAAATATGATCACTAACGGTTATGAAATCAGTTGGTAGTAATAAAAATGTATGAATGAAGTGATTATTTTGAGCACAGACCGGTAGTAAGAATAAAATGACTACTACAATGACTGACTCATTTAATGTCACTGCCTAGTAAAACAAAAATATTTTCAAGTTGAAGAAAAAAGAACATAACCTAATAATTCTTATGCAAACAAAAAATATGGCAAAAAGGGGTTGTTAACCGCTTCTTTGGAAAACGATTGGAGAAAACAATGTCTATCAACCCAAGCGATTGGAATAAAAGCGAATGTGGAAATTTGCGACTTATAATTTTGTAACGCGGAACTAACGACTTTGTGGACTGATCTAGCTCAGCAAAAGGCAAGTGGATTGTAATATGACAGATAATATAACACCCCACTTGCCTTTTGTATTATTTCTGAACAAATTGAATAGATAATGGTAATAATTTATTATATTGTCTGACAACTATAACAGTCTAACAAAATTGTAAATAGTTTATTTTCAATTTTTCGTTTGTTTTATATTATATAATTATTGGAGAAAAAAAAATGTTACCTTGTAGTAATAATCCATGTAAGTGATTGTTTCGTCTCTCATCTTAAATGTAGAACGAGGAGATTCTTTCCAAGCCACATCATCAATACGATAAGTTTTTTTATTGTAATCAGTCATTACAATTTTACCTGTGAAGATTTAAAATTTCACAATATTAATTCCAATTTTGATAAACATGTTACAACCTGAGCTAAGCCAAATGATTTACTAGCTGTGGAAGACAACCATGTAGGCAAGGGCGGATCCAGGGGGGCACGGTGGTCATGAACCCCCCCTACCCTGGGCTGGGTTCAGGACCTAGGTCGACCACTAATTAAATTATTAAACATAATGTTTTTATCTATGCTTTTCACAAAATAGATTTAATGTAAGTACCTACCTACCTATATATATCACGTAAAAAAAAAAATTTTTATTAATTTAAATATAGGTATTTTTAAGTAGAGTACTTACATATATGTATTACTTTTAACTGGCATCTATTATTATCAATGTTATATTATAACTTCTTGTGACTTGCTCACTACTATGTGACCCCCCTGACGCCAAAGCTGGATATGCCCTTGCATGTAGGTAATAGTTCCGACAATAAATCTTATAACGAATGCGTTATAGAAGGAATTCTATGTAAATATAATTACATATAACCACAATCGAGCGGAAGATATTATCTAACTACAATGCAATGGACAAAATGTTAATCAGATTTTTGTGCTTTACTCTTGCTGCATGATAAGATGATTGTTACCATACCAGTATTATACATTATATTGAAATATTATGAGAATGTACTTCAAAACTATTGGGCTTATTTGGATAATTCTTTTACATCTAAAACGCTAAGTTGATGAGCATACATATATTACATGAAAAGGTTCTTAAATGAAGTGATGAAGTTAATCACGCGGGAAAACTAGAAATAAACGAAATATCACTTACCAACAACATCTTCCTGGAATATCTTCCGGTAGTTTGATCCCTTGGTTGCAGCATATTCACTCAGCATTTGCAGTACGGTGTCAAGTCTCAATACCTACAAT
Organism: Nycteola revayana; assembly: GCA_947037095.2. Lineage (NCBI taxonomy): Eukaryota > Metazoa > Arthropoda > Insecta > Lepidoptera > Nolidae > Nycteola > Nycteola revayana. The sequence continues at coordinate 5,647,396 of OX344838.1, forward strand.
TCAAATATAAGTACATCACCAGCCTCTGCCCATATAACGTCACACATGGTAGACGAAAATGGTGCTGCCCATTCCCTGGTAAACAATCATTATGGATGATTTTATAACTACCGGAAACAACTGCTTAACGTGTTTTCCGACGAGCGGCGGGTAATCCTTACCACACCCGGAAAGAAATCTTCCGATTTGACACAAAGATTTCTTTTACAGTGTGGGGATCAAACCCACGATCTCCTAAATTTAAGTCTAGACTTTTGTCTGGTTGTCAGCAATCAATATATAGCAATAAAAAATTGTTGAACTGTATTCACTTTACCTTATGGGCTATTTCAGTAACCATTAGCAATCTATCTTCATACTGGTTGATGGTAGTTTTATAACCAGGCCAAATCTGCAGCTTGAACTCAGGCACATCAATCTGAAATAAGAAAATACATCATACTCAAGTCAAAGTCTCAAGAACAATGAGTGTTTTTTTCAAAATTTATGAGATAATGAACAAATACATACCTTTGCAGCTGGGTCGAAATAATCACGGCCCATCAGTTGCAGTTTCAGTAAATTGAAACATTTTCTGATAATAATGTTAAACACTTGGATGTAGTGATAGTCTCCCGGGGTAACGTCGCTAGTCATCTGCAAAATTAATAAGTAAAAAACAATTGTAGCATTTGCGCAAAGAAATGTTTATTAATTAAAAAAAAAGAAAAGAAATTTAATTGTGGCGCTTGTTGTGTTCAAAGCCTAGCAGTCATTATAAATTAGACGAAATCTTTATTTGTACAAGCTGGCAGACTAGACAGTAATAAATGGTAAACAGATTATATAAATTTACTAGCTGACCCGGCAGACTTCGTACTGCCTCAATCAATACATAAAAGACCTAAACATTTGTATAAAATAAACTGGGCCGTAGAGACTTCGTTTATGCGGTACTCCTACCCTACACTACCCCCACCCTACACTACCCCTACCCTACACTACCCCTACCCTACACTACCCCTACCCTACACTACCCCTACCCTACACTACCCCTACCCTACCCTACACCTACCCTAAAAAATCTTAGCAAAAAAATAAAGCTCAAATTGACTCTACATTTTAGTTAGAAAACGTTTGTATGGGAAAAAGAAAAAGGCTGTTTTAAGGGGTTTTCAGGCAACTACTAATAAATTAAAAATTAATTAAAAAAACATTGTCCAGCGGACAAAATTGTGAATCTAAACCATTCCCAGATCCCCTTGAACACACACAAAAAATTTCATCAAAATCGGTCCAGTCGTTTGAGAGAAGTTCAGTGACATACACACTCACAGAAGAATTATATATATAAAGATTAATACACAAGTCATTGACAACTACAGTTTACGTTGATTTGTCCAAAAATTTTAAACTACTGATAGATATCAGTTAATATATACCTTAATCATAATCCTCATCCTCTCTCCATCAGTTTTACGATCAGAGTATAGTTCCATTGGATCAGGGTGGAGTCGCTTAACTGTGTACAGCACAGTGCCATCAAACAGATATCTAACAAGAAAAACAATTATATGAACATCATACACAATTTCAGACTACTCCATAGCATTGGTACTATCATGAGCTGTTCATCTGAGGATCTCCACCTTAACAGTACCACAGCCAAATTACATTGATTAAATTTTATCTTTCTGTGCATGACGAAGGTCCACATGTTATGTCACACATGAATATCAGGCCTAATGAGATCTAAAGATTATGACAGTAAAGCAATCATCCTGGGCTGATGTGCATCTGAAACCTTCATAGCCTGGTCTATGGGAGGAACAGCTTATCTCTAGGTATTGTTTCAGAGCATACTGCATTGACAAACAAGGTACATTGAGTGCAACTTCATGCTGCGTCTGCCCTTGGTCAATCAATTTTACAGTTTCTGCAACTCGAGCTGTTATAAATGGCGTTTTAATTGACAAATCACCATTAGATATTGGATAAACAGGTTATTCCCTGAGTACCCTATCTCAGGGATTGAGCCTGGGAGATCTAGGTGTTCCACAAAATCAGTAATTGGATAAATTAACAGAAAATCTTACCCTCCAAGAGTGTTAGCATGAATGCGTAAGAGCCCTCTGCGCACAGCTGTGCTGTCCTCCTCAGGGGTTATATCAACACGATACTGGTATAGATTCCATTGCGGTACAGTTTGAACCGTAAAGTAATTGGCCATCAGGTTGATCACTTCACCAGTTTTACCTGAGAACAAAAATAAAGACATTAAAAATTAATTAATTAAGATTCATATATTAAAATTAAATTCATTCATATAATTTTATCCTTTGTAAAATGATTTAATAATTCCTGTCCAGTGTTAAAAGATCAGGTTGGTTCTAAATGATCTTATACTGTCATTTCTTTGGCTAGACTAGCTGAAACAAAGGACAGAACCACTCTCTTGGAATCATGAAATAGTGACAATATCAAACTGAACTCTTTGTAGTAAATAAATTGCTGTCAGCAAATATGTATATTCATTAAGTTATTTTACCCTTCTTGGTCTCCAGAGTAGTAGGCCGGGTGCGTAGTATGGTCATTTGTTCTGGCAGTACACGGCCACCACCACGATGTGAGCCTCTGCCACTGACAACACTACCAGCATCTCCAGCTCCAGCTGCTGCTTGGCCTAGAAATCAATAGAAAAAATGTTACATGTTCATAGGATTCCAATTTGATTTAGCTAGAAATGTAATATTTAGCTAGCCATATTTTAGTTACCTAAATCAATTCTTTGCATTCTCTGTTGAATGTCAATGTCCCCAGGATGTTCTTGATGTGTAGTAGGAGTGGAGCGATGAGATGCGCGCCCACCCTGCACAGCGGGAGTGGGCACGCCGGCTCGCACTGGTGGCGCCAGCGCGGGAGGGCCCCAGGCCGTAGGTGGCTGCGGCCGTGGGCCGGGGGGCCCGGGCTGCTGCTGAGGGGGGCCTACCTGCTCCCCTGGCCGTCGCGGCGGTGGCGCTCCTTCGCCCCCTCGTCCCGCCCGTCCTCGCGCTCTTCCCCTTCCGCGATCCGACATCTAGTAACGCATAATCACAATTAAAGTTGATAGAACTTCGATTTCAAGTTGCAAAACTATCAACATCAACCACAACCACATACAACCAGTTAAAACAATATTTATATATTTATTTTAACACAGCTGGCAGCAAGAATACACTTGCGTACATCAGTGCAGTAATTTTATTCTGACTGACTCATCAATGCAGAGGCAATGAGGATATTTGGACCGTGGATTTCGCATCGCATTAAATTATAAAGTTTCTACAGGTACAGTAGTTACGCGGGTGAAGCTGCACGCGGGATGCTAGTATATGAAACTTACCTATCTAAAACTTAAATGAGTATATAAATGCAAATACCAACATTCCCAAACAAATTAAATCATAAGTTCTGGCATGGTAATAACAATAACTTACTACTTTATTATTCGGAGTGGTACCGGTAGCTAGTATGTATATAAATTGCATTAATTTTTGTCATATATACATCAAACTTAGTTATCTATGTCTATCACTTTGATCCAAAAACTATGTTAAACTCTAATTTATTTTGTTTTTAAATAAATTATATATTTCTTTTAAGAGGCAGGACAAATTTCAATAGGTTGTCTAAAAAATTGAAGGTATACAACATGGTTTTGTTAATAAATCATATTTGTTTACACCTTAACACATAGCCAGACAGTGATATGAGCCGTGTGGTTTCCGGCTTAGAATAGATCACCCCATGTCTTCCCATGGGTGTCGTAAAAGGCGACTAAGGGACATATGGCTGATGGATGGGCAGCAGCATCTATTAGCTCAAGGTTTACATCTTACTGCGATCACCAATCCGTCTGCCAAGCGTGGTGATTATGGCAATATCCCTCTATGATCCTGGCTTGCCAAGGTCTGTTAAGAGGAGGCCCATGTTCAGCAGTGGACGTGAGCGGGCTGTTGATGATGATGATGATGATGATATGAACCACCATATATTTTGAATTGCTTTTTAATAAAGTTCAAACCAATTCTAATTCTATAGAAGATAGTGCCTTTATTATAAAACTATAATTAGACAAAAGGAATTTTGGTAACAGTTCATTAAATCCACCAATGTAAGTATATAAGTATAAATACAGTAATAGTCCAGGTGTTACTGCTAATGCCTTCTCATGCCTCAAAAAATATTAAACCAATCCCAGAGAATGGGCAACATGTTTTCCAAACTAACTTTGGAGGATGACTATGGCCAAACACCTTGTCTGGCCACATAAATGTAATATTCATAGTGTAAAATAATTATTATAAAAAACATAGCACAATATTGTTTGTAATCAGGGGTTCAAAATAAAATGAAGCCTAAGTCAATATTTATTAATAGTTAATCTATATTAATATTATAAAGAGGAAAGATTTGATTGTTTTCACAAATTCTTTCGCCATTAGAAAGCTATATTATGCAGGAGGAACATAGGCTAAACTTAATGGTGATGTTCCCATGGGAACAAGCTAGGCCATTCATATACCTAATTGCTAGTTTTTAGAAGGTAGGTATGACAATTTAAAACAGCATTATGCAACACTAGTGCTGGTTAAAAATGAAAATTTTATTTTCTTCACATTCTTAAATAATCAGACGGAGAGATAACATTAATGAGTGGCCACTTCTATGATTTAGCTGGTCTTACAAATATTGCCATAATGACCACGCATTTGGAGATAAGAGTAACATGATAAATAACATTCTCACTAAAAATACAGTATTAACTCTGTATTTAGATAAATTATAGATCTCGCAAGAATGTTAGGGAGTAGACCTCCCTACCTATCATTCTAATTAAGTAATAAAAATGGCGGTATTACGAACAATAAATCTACCTACTTTATGAAAATGTTGAACTGCCTATAAATCAGATAAGGCAAGTATACCAGCTTGAGACCAAAATATAGTTTGAAGACTTCAAACTAAATAAAGTACCTATTGAAATAATCTCAAAATACCAATGGGTACTTCCATCAAAAGTATGATTTGTAAAATAAATAATGATGCAGTCGGTATGAGTAACAGTTACAAAGAGTGCAAGTAGGTTTCAAGGAATATGTAATAAGATACCAGGTATTGAGAATTCATTCAATGTCAGCAAATGTTACATATTCGAATGTAACTGACTAATGGAAGCTGATGTTGATATAAATTTGATATATTGCTAATATTTGTTGCTAATAACATACCTTAGTATATTACATAAACTTACAGACGTTTTAAGAAAAATCAATCATGTCAACTTGCAACAACTTGTTGACCAATAACTATAATAATAACACGTTTTGTATTGACAAAGATGGCGTACCAAATTTTTTTTCGTAAAAATAATACCCATCAGATATTTATCATTCAGACAAAAATAATATAAATTACCTTTTAAAGCAGAATTACGTCAATGTTTTGCTTTGAAAACAATCTTGATTAAAGTTTATAGATGCCACTTGGTGAACGTCTGACGCCAAACACAAAGCAACGCGCTGCTGTGTTCAATTAAAAGTGTTCTGAGTTGCCAGATTGTTAAAATCTTTTACTACCAAAGTCGTACAAAATATGGCAAATAAATAATTTTACACGATTGTTACGATCACTTCATCTAATAAAATCTCCAAAGATTATGAATGGCGTAAGACAAGAGCCCTGTGACGGATAGGAGAAAAAAATATTACAGACTGCAGGTATGTTCTAATTGTAAAAAAAAGAAATGTAAATCTGGAGGAGCGCTCCCTATACTCGATACTTACTTGAAAGTTTCATTGTTTCCGTCACAATTTCCTGCTGCGAGTACCTACATATCGAAGTATGGGGATCACTAGCCTAGATTCTAAAAATGTTTTTAAAAGATGTACAAATGATTAATCAAAGATTTTAAAAGATGACAAAAAGAATGATCTCGGAGTTTCTTATAGTCTTTCTTCTCCGGGTGTCACAACGTAGGTAGATAGAGAAAGACTCGTAGGAAGCTAGGATAGGGTCCGGTCGTCCTTGCAAGGCGAGGCTCGCGACGCGTTCTATGCTTCTGACCGAATCCCTGCCCACGCTGGTTGATTCTAATTATATTTATAATACGCGACTATCACATGCCACATTGGTAGATTTAAATTATATTTAATAACATGACTGTTGAAATGTATACTCATTAATTAGTCAAGATTAATTTATTCTTTTTATATTTTTATCATTGTATTTGACTTATAATAAGTACGATCGATTCGACTTTATTATCAATAAACGTTTTCATTTCATTTCATCGCCACATGCCCTTAAAAAATGACCCTCAATCAGATTTGAGAATGATGGCTTTATTCCAATTGTGTATAAAGTAGTTCCTATAAGATCAGTAAGTTTTATAGACCATAGCAAAAAAAATATTTCAAATTTCACTTTCTGTGCATAATTTAAACGTATGTTGTATGAGGTTTTTATAATATTTTTCGTAAGTTTTTATTATTGAAAATTATATTTACTTGATTTACGACCTTAGAAAATAAAACTTTTAAAAGGTCAGGTTGCTGGCAATATCAGATATTAAATTATTAGAACTTAAGACCGGCTTCTAATAAGGCTGTGTGAAGTCCGCCATTTGGGAGAAGATATCATTCAAGACGAAGACTACATTTTTTAACATCTAAGCGAGACCAGGGGAATTTCTTTCCATTTTCCGGAAGCTTTGGCTTTCTTGTCAAAAATAAAATAAAATAACAAAACTTTCCATTCAAAATATCTCGAAAATCTAAGTAAGTACTAATATACCAGAACTTCTGAACACACAAGCGATATATAAATAATAGCGATGAATACTATTAAAAAATCTTGCGCAGGCGACGATAGATGGACTGCAAGATCAATAGCGTGGACCGGACAGAGAGGCACCAAAGCAAGGAGCCGCTCCCGTACTGGGTAGGCTGACAAAATAGAGGCACGGCAAAAATCTATAGCGACCGCAAATGATAGACCAACGTGGATTTCTTTAGAGGAGGCTTTTATTAGCAGGAAGTCCACGCAGATCAATTTTTAACTTCAACAAGTCGTATTGCATGCCTTACCAGTTACCAGAAAATATCAGTTATTTTCTTACTCGTAGAGGCCCGATTGACTAATTTAATTTATCTATACTAATATTATAAAGCTGCAGAGTTTGTTTGTTTGTTTGTTTGAACGCGCTAATCTCAGGGACTACTGGTCCGATTTAAAAAAATCTTTCAGTGTTGGATAGTCCATTTATCGAGGAAGGTTCTAGGCTATATTTTATTTTCAAAAAAGTTGGGGATCCGTAAGAAAATTGCGTTTTTGTAACCCAAGGTGTAAAAGCGAAAACCTATTTATGCGTGCGCTGCAAAAACTATAGACAATAGAACAAAATGATGTACTACGGGTTTGTAGGTATTATTAAGATCTACAAAAAAGTGCGCAAGAGCATATATCTAACTATCATAGTTTAGTCACAATAACCGCTTTTATGTTCATAAAAAATATTAAATCGTCTGAAGAAAGAAACTACGTTAAATGTATATCGTTATATTAATCCTTATCCAAATTAAGCATAATGTTATTAAGGGTATTTATGTAGAAGTAAAATACTTTTTGTTTTATTCCAATCGGACATTTCGTTGAGAAATTATCACGAGTATAAAAACGCAAGGAATTGGTACCTAATAAAGAGTTATTTGCCGTAATAGATAAAGCTGAAGAGTTTGTTTGCTTGAACGCGCTAATCTCAGCAACTACTGGTCCGATTTGAAAAATTATTTCAATGTTAGATAGCCCATTTATCGAGGCTATATTTTATTATAAAGTTTTTATGGGAACGGGAGTTACGCGGGTGAAACCGCGCGCGGAAAGCTAGTAACTAAATAAAAACGGCTGTTAGGTATACCCTAAAAGTTATATTAATATTTAAAGAAAATAAACTTTATTAACATTTTAATATAACTGTAGTTTTTATTGACTTGTGACTAATTAATATGGTCTTAATATAAACTTACGAATTTATTTGGAAACATAAGTAATGTCAACTTATAAAAACTTTTTGACAAATGAATAACACGTTGTGTATTTAGCAATTTTTTTTTTCGTAGAATTAAAATGCATCAAATTGGATTTAGTGAAAAATAATATGAATTACCTTTTATAGCAAAATTACGCCAGGACAGTATTCTGCTTTAAAAATAATCTTGATTGTCGTTTTTAGATGGTACTTCGTCGAACGTCCGATGCACAAGCAACAGTCTATGCAAGCAACGGACTCAACTCAGTCGGTACATACTATATCGTGCACTCAGCAGTCAGCACTGTGGTCTGTGGTAAAAGTGTTCTGTGTTGCCAGATTGTAAAATCTTTTATTGGTAGTATAATTTATTTTTTACTAGTGTGCCAATCTGCCATTATCAAGTAGGTATTTTTGACATGTTCAATTATTTAATCAGTTTCGTGTTTGAGTTATTTCAGTTGTTTTTTTCTTAGAATAAGTATACTTAATATACTAATAACTATGGCAAAGGTCATGGCAAAACTTGTCAAGAAAAAATTTTATTCTCTCTGGTCGTTTTTGGTGTCTGTTGAAAAGTTGCACAGAAATTGTATAATATGCCGCGCCATTAGAGAAACGAATCTAAAATGGCGTCCCTGAATGTCACTGACAGATGATAGGGTCAGCAAATAAAAAGAAAGATAGAAAGAAAGTTTGTTTATTGTTTATGTAGGTAAAATACAATTGTTAGTTTTATGTTTTGAAATGTGTAACGTATACAAAAAAATACATAATCTTTCATAAAAATTAGAACTGTTTATTTGCTTACTTTTCTTTAACATTTTTTACCTTAACCACTCGCAAGTAAGTCGTTTTTTTCCGTTAGCTTTCTTTACGGATTTCTTTTTGCATGCAGTACGCGCCGTGTGTGACTAAGACACACTAAGACATCAACAGTTTAGAGTGAGAGCGCATGATCGCCGCTGCCATTTTAGATTCGTTTCTTTATTGGCGCAGGTTATACACTTTCTGTTCAACTCTTTCCATCCAAACAAATTTGAATCTGGCGGTTCAAGTTTTGTTTCATTATTTCAATTTCTAGCGAAACAATTACTCGACAGCTTCTTTCCACACTTTTTGAATATCAAACATTATTGTTCCAATTTTTAAGTTATAGAACCAAACTGTTTTACAACAATAAAACGTTTAAGCACATTTTCAAAAAAATACCTATGCACTCGTATGAAAATTAAGAAGTTTTGAATGGTATACAACCTATGTACTTTCGAGTTGATTGAGGTTTTCATTATATTTTTGTATTTTTTTGGTAGGTATAGAAAATTATACCTACTTTTTACCTTTTTTTACTCATTTTTTTTAAAGGTATATCTATAGATACCAATCTACTTATATAATACTGCCGTGCTTAGCCAAAAAGGCTAAAGGTTTATGTATTTTGAAGGTCGCACTATCTAAAACCGGCCTTATTTTCCTAAATTTTTTTGTTTAGTAAAAAATATAGCTATACGTTTGTTAAGTATATTTTCAACTTAAAATTATATAAGTAGGTATATTTTAATTTAAAACTGACTTACGACTTTTTTGGTAAGCGCTTGAGTAATTCTGTAAGGGTTATACGACGTTTTATCTTATTTTTCTATGAAGGGTTCTATAGCAATGTAACAACATATTTGAGTAGATGAAGTGTGGTAAGTAATAAAAAGAAGAAAAAACATTAGATTAACTTTATTTCTTTTCACAGAGTCCTCTTTTTTTATAATCAAAACAAAAACAAACAAAAAATCAACTTGTTCTAACTTAATTTTAGAAGATCAGGTTCAGTCAATTCTTTCATGGTCTCACCACAATTTAAAGAAAACATACCTACCTTTTTTGGTTTGTAAATAAGTAAATGTACTTAGGTAACAATGAATTATACATTGGTAGGTAGGTACTAAACTTTTAATTAAGTAGTCCTAACAAATTTTATAAAAACATAAACAAAGCTAGTCGTATACATATATATAAATGACTCATATAATTAGAACAATCTGAATGAGTTTTGTACGTTTCAATATTAAATAAAATCAATATGAAATGAGATCCCAATTTTTCCCAAAATAGTTCTATTGGAGAAAAACTGCAAAATAATTGTTATTTTCGAATTCTTTTGAATGATTTGTACAAACTTCCTTAGAAATGTCCAATCACTAGGATAAGATGAAAATGTGTACCTAATTATTTAATTAATAACTATCATAACATCACAGGTCAGGTGCGTAGTACTCGCAACCGGCGGCGTGCGTGTATGACCGATGTATGAACGTGGACGAGGCAAAGGGAGTGTGTAAGGATCGTAGCAGGTGGCGTTCTTCTGTAGTTTCTGCCTACCCCCATGGGAGAAAGGCGTGATTATATGTATGTATGTATGAATGTATGTATCATTACATCGGTTATGAGCAAAATAGAACTTATTTAAAAAGACAAATAAATGAGTAAGTATCTTTTTCAAAAATTAACAACATTAAATCAACAAATTAATAAACAAAGTCTCTAACACCCGACTTACGGTAATACTTAAAAACATATTTCAGTCTTTATGCAATTATAAAGAGCAGGTTTGGACAAGATCAAAGAAGTATGTATGTCCACAGCGCAAGCAAATGACAACAATATCCCTAAGCGATTTGAACGTATACCGCGTTAAGTTGCACAGAATTCTTTGCAATTCTACTATAGGTACGTCCAATTGGCTTAGGAATGCGTTACTGTTACTACAATGGACAACTTATCTATTTGTTCGTAAAGTAACTATACGACCTAATTGTTACGTATTTTATACATACGTAGATTTCCTTAGGAATTTAGGGAAAAACAAGTCTTACGTCTATTTTGTTAGTCGTACTTATAAAAAAATATGACTTTTTCGTTAACATAATCTCATTCCTTGTAGCTTAAGGAATCCAACGCAAAAAAAAAACAGAATTTGGTCATTTTCGGACATAGGCCTTTTTGGCTTAGCACGGCAGTATAGGTCTTTACCTAAGAAATTGACGTTTTGTATGAAAAAAATTAAACTATTTTTTTTCATGAAATTTTTATCACATGAAAGGGTTCCGTAGCCATGCATATTAAAATGCGTTTTTTTTAATTAATAAATTGTAAGTAACTACATAAGTTGGTCGAGTTTAACTTTCCGTATGATTTTGTCACCAATTATAATCTGTTGTGTTTTTGAACACTGCCATAATATTTTTAAACAGTTTAAAGTTAACCGGTGTGTATTGCCAGTGATGACCTCGGAATCCGAAACATGGTGCTTCACTCTATGCCTCATGAACAGACTCAGAGTCGCTCAACGAGCTATGGAGAGGTCTATGCTTGGGGTTTCTGTACGAGGTCGAATTCAGTTACCGACATAGCCCAACGGATTACTTCGTTGAAGTGGCAATGGGCAGATCGGTATATAAATAGGTATATATATATAGATAGGAGAACAAATATCCATTTTGGCCGAGAACTTCTAGAATGGAGACGGCGGATCGGCAAGCTTAGCGTAGGACGTCCAACAACTAGATGGACGGATGACCTGGTTAAGGCCGTGGGATCACGATGGATGCAGACCGCCTCCAATCGTAGTAATTGGAAATCTATGAGGGAGGCCTATGTCCAGCAGTGAACTTCATACTGCTGAAATGACGATGAATGTTCGTTAAATTTCGTTTCGGTCACTTAGTTTGCCAATCTTTGTGACCACGACAAGATCCCCCTTGAGGTAAGGTTAGACTGCACCGGTGGCTCAGTGGTTACGGTAGTTGCTTCTGGGACCTGGTGTTCTGGGTTCGATTCCCACCCGGGACAATTATTTGTGTGAACCACAAATAATTGTTCTGAGTCTGGGTGTGCTTTGTGTCCGTGAAATATATGTTTGTAAAGTCCCCCGCGACACAGGGATTTATTTCCATAGTGCGGGAGTTGTCATATAAAAAACAAATTTTTTTTTTACATATAACCGCCTGTTTTTTTATTCCCGAAACCGCTCAAACTGACCATTTAGTGCGAGCACTGTTAGTGTCCCTAATTGTATTTTATATGTTAAATAAAATAGCTGTCGTAAATAAAGTACCTACCTATAATTTTCAGTAAAAGTGCAGTCATTGAAGCGTTATTGGTCCGATTTTTTCTACTGTGAACCGATTTGCATGAAATTTTGGAATAAGATTCATCTTACCCTTAACTTCAAAAGTGATCTGAACTCCGCACCCACCCTCGGGGAGGTTGCCACCCCTTCTTGTTGGTGTATTTTTTTTTTAAATAACAATTGATTTTTAATAAAAAACCATTAAATATTCCTCTTATTTTCATTACAGCTCACTCATTTTACGTGCAAAAGACTTTTAACAGTGCTCATTTTAAAGCTTATTTCAAGCACTACAAAACCCTATTTCATTAGAATGCATTAAATGTATCTGCTCGCCGCTAGGTGGCATTGAATACATCGATTAAATTTCAGACAACATAAAAAGCGGCTTTGATATCTAGCTTAATATTGCACTTAGAACACTTTATAAAAACTGATTTGTTCAGTTTTTTACCTGCTACAATTTGTTCATCATAAAATTTTTGTTAAAATAAATATTTTTGGAGGTATTTGCAAAAAACCGATGAAAAACGTGAAAAATTCCGAATTTTCAATTGCCAATAACTTGAAAAGTATTGTGTTTTTTGAAAAACTTTATAGAACATTTTTTTCTTGAAATTAGGCCTTCTATCGATATCCGAGGTTATTTTGAAAAAAAAACTACGCCAACGAGAAGGGGTTGCAACCTCCCCCAGGGTGGGTGCGGAGTTCAGATCATTTTCACTTTTGAAGTTAAGGGTAGGATGAGCCTAATTCCAAAATTTCATGCAAATCGGTTCACAGTAAAAAAAATCGGAGGTTACACCCTATTTTTCGCTTCAATTACTGCACTATAATAAAAATTTACAAAAATATTATATTTATATATATATGCAGTTTTTTTAATGCTTTACAAATTAAATAAAACCGTAGCTCGGTACGCATAGCCATACATCACTGAATTAGTTTGTTCGCTGTTGCAGTTCTAAATCAATCGTGGTATAACACTAACGCTCACTTATTTTAAAGAAGGACTATTTAAATAAAAAAAATACATAAAATATGAACAAGTTTTATACGAAGTGTTTAGTATGGTTTACGAGTGTATTTTTATGTGTTCAAATAAAAGCAGAGGTTTTTACCGCTATCGCTGAAGTAGAAAATTTGTTAGACACGCACAAGAGGATCATAGATGACTTGGATATCTATGTAGGTAAAGAAATTAACAAAATATCAAAGCTTAAAAGGTAAGTAATAACAACATTATTCTAAAAAAAAAGGGCAAGGAAAATAAACACCTGTGTCGTGGCTTATTGGGCGCCGCTGCGCCGTGAGGTTACCTACCGGCTTAGAAGACCACTCTTTGTCTTATTAAGGGTGTCGTAATAAGCGACTTAGGGATATATAGCTGATGGATGGCCAGTAGCATATATAAGCTGCGACCACAAATTCGCCTGCCAAGCGTGGTGATTATGAGAATATCCCTCAAAGACCATGGCATGCCAAGTCTGTCAAGAGGGGCCCTTGTTTAGCAGTGGTCGTTAACGGGCAGTTGAAGTGAAGAAGAAAGAAGAAGTTCCAGATCACAAATAAAAATGAGGCCTAGACTCAGTTGGAGTACACAAATAATTCTCCCGATGGAGTCCTAATCACGAAACCATATTACTATGACTTCGATAAAAATGTCTTCACTTCTCAGTGTTTACCTATTATGCATGCAAAAAATAGTTGAATTAATTACGTATAGACCAGGATAGATGATTTTTGAAACCAAAAAAAAATGATAGTAGTCTGAAACCCATTGGAAAAGGAAGGTATTTATAGTTTTTGCATTTTATAAAAAAAAATACAGGAGTAATATACATTTTTTTATACCATTAAAAAGTAGAGATTGCAATGAACAAAAAGCGTACCGACTTTTTTAAAAAAGCAGTGATTTTTCGATTTTTGAGTCAAAATAAGGAGAAAAATAATAATTATTGAATCAAAAAAAATCTTATATGTTTAGGACATACACAGGTAAGTTTTCAGCAAATTTAGTGAAAAAAAAATCAAAATTTGTTAAAGATAAAAATAAAAAACCAAAAACTCGGTTTTTTGAATTTTTGATGATAAGGTAAAAAATGTAAATATAAAAGTAGATCTTTTTATTACCTACAACTTTGCTATTTAACTTTTTTCCATAGGACTTGTAGTTTTGCCGGAAATCGAGGGTAACCTTTTTTTACCCTTAAAAACCCATTTTTTACCACTACGCAACCTCAGATCGCCCGTAATTTATTTTTCCTTTCATTTTTGTTGTACTCTCTTCCTTTTCCAATGGGTTTCATACTACTATAATTTTTTTTCATTTTTAACCATTCTAGTCTAGTATGTCAACTTATTATGCTAATTAAGCTAAGCTTCAATAATAGAGTAACATAGGAAAAGCGTTACAATAACCTATTAGAGTGATTAGCTTCCAGAAGGCTAATCACATAGGTAACGATATGATTATGACTTCGATAAAAAATCCTAGGTATATTACTTTAGGTTTATTGTTGTACATTTACTATTTTATTTTTACTGAATCATTGAACTTAATAAATTGACATATTTAAAATATTTTTTGCTTGCATAGTAAACATAGTCATAGTAATATCTTTACGTGATAGCCTCCAGGTCCCAGAAGCAACTGTTAACATTGAGCTACCGCCGCAGTCGTGAAGTCAGAAGCATAAGGACGGATCTCCAGAAGCATTTGGTCGTAAGTGCCAGTTTAAGATAAAGGCACATACGACTAATCTTTCTGACGTATAATGGCACATCCGACTTTATGCTTCTGAGCTCTCGATATATTTATTGTATTAATTATTAACTAAACGAGCTATTTTATATATTTGATAGTAGTGCATTTGTAAAAAATAGATGGTGTGTTGAAAATGTCTCCAAACGATTTCGAAATTTTTACTAACAAGTATGTAGTACTTTGATATCGTTCTTTGTTTTGAAGCTTTGTTAATCAAGATAATTTCGTTATAAATAGGTACTGTATAATCCAAATCCACTTTTATTATACAGGATGTTAGTTTAAACACCGTTATCCTTGAAACCAGTGGTTTGGTTTCACTTACAGAACGCAAAATGTTTGGCGGGAAGATGATATTATGTATAATACCATTGTATTTTTTTGTAACTTGTGTTTCTAAATAAATAATAAATAAAATAAACCTTGAGTCACCTAATTATTTATGTAACAAAAAGAGTACCTATTAGGTAACTAGAGACAATAAAGGAGTACTTATGTACTTTAAAAATCATTTATAATTCCTTGTGTTTTTCTTTGCATAGTATTTTTATTCTTATTGATTAATGAAAGTTTGTAGGTACACTACTGTAATTTGTTTTTAAATTGTTTGTTTTAAATGTGAATAAAACAACGTAACTTATTTATGATTAAAAAATCTACTAACCAGGAAATGTAATTAATTATTCCTAGCATAAAAAGTTTAGCTGCGTTGACAATAATCTTGTTATTGCATTTTCATTTTAAAATAACTAACGGTATAATTTTCAGACACCTAAATCTTTTTAAACGTGAACACGAGAGTGCTGTAAAAAATGTATCCAACTACTTGGAAAATCCTATTAATGCTTTCACTCTTATAAAAAGGTTGACTACGGATGTAAGTCATATTGATGAAACTATTAAAGTAGGTACAGGTGAGTCTTTCTTTACTGTGTAATGTTCGAATTCATAGACTTAACACCCAGGCCCGCCGCTAGCTGTTTCATCGCCCGTGTGCAATACCGATTATGCCACCCTACGGCTATTTACTCTGAGTTTTGACAAAAAAACGTTTTCATTATTATAATGTTTTCTTATTATAATGGGAAAAAAGAAAATCAAATGTCTAATTGAAACTATAGCTAAGTAACTTAGTCTTTGGGGTATTGTATCTTAGTTTTAACGGATAGATGGCAATGTTAACGCCATTCGGTCGGTTTTATTTCCATGCGATGACATTTTTTGTACGTAAGGTATAGGGTGGGCATTATGACAATGACTTGAATTACGTGGTAGTCGCATGATTTGCCGCCCCCCCTGGACTAGCCACCCGCGTGCGGTGCACGCCTTGTACGCCCGCTTGTGGCGGGCCTGTTAACACCCATATTTGTCATCTTTATGAAATCATCATCATCATATATATATCGTCCACTGTTGAACATCCTTCCGAGGGAGGATATTTGCCATAGTCACCACGCTTGGAAAGCGGATTGGTGACCACAGTATTATGTTGTACCATACAAGGAAACGCTGCTGCTCGTTCCTCCTTCTTATTATTATAGATGATTTTATAACAATCGGGAACAACGGCTTAACGTGCTTTCCGAGGGACTGAGGGTAGTCCTTCAACCTACCAGACCTGGAAAGAAAATCTTATAATTTACACAAAGATTTCCTGTCCGGCGTGAGGATCGAAACCATGACCTCTGAGATTTAAAGCGAGCTAAATACCGTTACGCTAAGGAGGTTGTCATGTGGTCATGGAATGCTGGAGACTAATCATGTATATGATATGACTTCGATAATAATTTATTTATTAGAGTAGCGTTATTTTAACGCATTTCCTATGTTATTTTTATTGTGCGATTGAAGCTACACGAACATAATAAATTGACATATTTAAAATTGGTTTTTGCGTGCATAGTAAGCGCTGAGGAGTAAATGCTTTTTCTTATCAAATTTTTAGTAATATCAGTGTTACCTAGCCATGCAGGCTTTGAAGTCCATTGTGGTAATTCGTACCACGATGCTTTTTAGAATATATTGATAGATTCTCCTTTTCAATATCATGACTTTTTATTATTACCTAGGTACTACTGTCGCTAGGTGAAAATTCACAATAACAAATTAAATGTTCCAAATACAATGTCACTGCAGTATATTTGAATTGGTGCAAGTATACCTACTATTTTTCGTTTTGTTTTACCTATAAATTGCATTTTATTTTGTCACACTGTTGATTATGATAGGTTTAATATTCTACATGAAGCTTTTACTAAGTTTTTTCGTATGTTTAAGATCTAGGAAACATCTTTACTGTCAACCGGACGGATGTCAAGTACCCTACTGTAGAAGATCTGAGCGGAGCAGCCCAAGGGCTTATAAGATTACAGAAAACTTACAAGTTGGACATTGAAGATCTAGCTGACGGGATACTCAAAGGAATTTCTTATAGGTAGGTTATTAAGATATCGTTTTTAATTACTTTGTTGGTAAACTAGTTTCCCTCGCGCGGCTTCTCCCGCGTAGCTCCCGTTCCCGTGGGAACTTCCTCTATAAATGGGCTATCTAACACTGAAAGAATTTTTCAAATCGGACATGTAGTGCCTGAGATTAAAAAAAATTCAGCAAATAATAAAGAAACTTGCTTAATTAACGTCACTTTATAACTACGTAAGTAAGTAGCTACAACATTACACGTGGAATACTTATTTATGCCCGGTGAAGTAGCAAAAGCCTCAGGGCTAACTAC
The DNA here is from genome assembly GCA_947037095.2 of Nycteola revayana. NCBI lineage: Eukaryota > Metazoa > Arthropoda > Insecta > Lepidoptera > Nolidae > Nycteola > Nycteola revayana. The sequence continues at coordinate 5,665,064 of OX344838.1, forward strand.
ATAACATGTCCGCCCGAAAAAAAAGAAACAAAGTGGAATACTTAGCGTCTTTACTTTGCTAAATTAAATCTTTTCTAAAGTGAATCGTGAAAATGTATGTTAATAACTTGAGAACGACTTCATTAATTTGGCTTATTAATTTTTTGAAAAAACATGGGAAATGCCAGAATTTCTGACGGGCAGCTAGCTGTATTTTTTTCTTTTTCTCACCTCTCTAATATTGAGGCACAAAATGTAAATATATAAGGTTCACAACATGGACCCTGTCAGGCACAGAAAATTGGACGTTGGTAGTAGGCCCATTACGTATGAAGGACTAACGAATTTTTTTTTATTCAATCGCAGAGTGATATTTCTTTTTCTTTTTCTTAAATCAGACTTGTTTTATAAAAATACTTATACAAATCCAAATAATACGCGTTAGTGTGTTTCATTTCTATTAGTTGACTCGGTACACCTTACCTATCTGTCTTTTATCTTTAGTATTTAATTAAAATTCGTGCTATGGGTATAAAACTGCAGTAAAATGTAATAGATAAATATTAAGTACAGATAAATAATTTACTGTTGTATTGTTAAATTTACTTACTTATTATAGTGCATTGCGTAATCCTAGCTTTACTTACTTTTGATAGGATCCTATAGGTCGACTTAAGTGACTTATGTATCTATTAATTCATGCCAAGAACTAACTAAAAGCGCCAGTAAAACTAAATAAAACAAGTTAGTTTTATTTTTAATTAGTTACTTTTAGGTATGTATTTTGTTCATGTTTGTTTATTAAATAATACCAAAAAAAACAACTAAAAGCTGTATCTCAAACTCAAACAAAAGTTTTGTAAGTCCCGTTTTTCATCATAGCAGAGAGAAAATGAGTTTCAATGCCCGACTCTATAGATTCCGTTAAACTGTATACTTGCACACAAGACTCTATCTCATAGTTGCGACAAACAAGTACACGACACAAGTTAGGGCAACAGTAAATTATGTCGACACACAAAGGTGCGACAGCACATCAGCTCGACGTGCGAAAGAGCAACATTGTTATCTGGACAAACGGCAAGGCGACAAATCGTCTTTTGATCGTAATATTGCAACCCCGAGACGGAGTTTGCACACAAAACTTTGGAGTTGCCTGTACTGCTAAAATCTCCACTCGATCCCCCGTTTCCCCTTTCGCTTACCCGCTCTGCTCCACTTGCGTGTTTTCAACCTGCTCGCTATGCCTCTCGTCACCTCACATCTAGTTTCGTGTGATAGAAAATGGGACTAAATTTGTTGGATTTGTTTAATCTCTGTTTATATTTAACAATTTTTTTTTACTAAGTTCTGCTGATTTCTGATCTGATCTATCGCCGTTTTTATGCGTTATTCCTAGCTCTCCCATGTCTGCGGGGGATTGTTATGAACTAGGGCGTATTCTCTATAAGGAGGAAGACTACGAAAATGCCGGGGCCTGGTTGATGGAAGCACTTTTGAAGTATCAAGACGAGAAATTTCCTTATCCATTCAATGAAGTTGATATCTTACAACATATGGGCTTGTCATATAATTTCTTAGGTGAGTTTTCGATTTCACAGATGAACTGTCATGATTGATGTTTTTAGTTTAAATTGTAAATGTTCATATTTCAACTGCCTTTAACAAATATACGCGGTTTTACGGTCTAATCATGAGATCTTTGAACTAATTATATTGCCGCGACAGCTTCCTTGCGTACGACCAAGTCCATTGTTGTATGAAACTGTTTTGAGGTGACAAATTGAGTTTTTAAGAAACAACGGCTAGACAGGAACTTAAATGGTGAACCATCGACGAGCCAGACTCGCTTGCGCTATTCGTTATATCTAATCCATGCGCTACTGACTACGTGGATGAGGAATTTTTTTTTAAAGATTTATTAATTGTGTAATTGATAGTACATTAAAACTGATAAAAAAATGTAAGTGAGTAAAGCAGTGTAGTTATGCGCTTTTAATTTCACAGGCGATTCAGAGAATTTACCAGATTGGACACAACTTCTAGAATCGGAGCAATCAAGGGAAGAAGGGGAGGTACTACCGGCTCAACAGTTGCAAAACAAAGCAGAAGAGGTAGGTACCTACTCTGTATTTTGTCTTCAATGTAGTCAAATCACAATCATGGGCAAATGGGCGCCTACAACATCTGTAAGCAAAGGCAATCTTACTGGCATGGTAACATTAAAAGCTTGAAGTAAGGAATATTATTATACTTCCCTATTTAAATATATAAGTATTTTCCAGAAAATTAAAAAGAAAGTAGATGATAAACCAAGTAAATCCACTAACGCTAATGGAACCAACGTGGAGGAGGCGCTGTGTCGAGGAGAAATTCACATTCCAGCGAATATTTCTAAGAAGTAAGTACTGAAATTTTTTTCTGTAATTTTTTATATTTTTGTAAAATTATTTATGTCGTTAATTAAAAAAGTAATTAAGAATATGACTAAAATATAAATACAGCCTCCGTAGCATAGCGGTATTTGGCTCGCTTTAAGCCGCGGAGGTCGTGGGTTCGATCCCCACACCGGACAAGAAATGTTTGTGTAAATTCTTAGATTTATTTCCGGGTCTGGTTGGTTCACTGCTGAACAAGAACCACCTCCCGAGGGAAGTTTTTTGCCATAGTAACCACGCTTGGCAGGCGGTTTGGTGACCACAGTATTATGTTGTAATACACAGGGAAACGCGGCTGCCCGTTCCCTGGTAAACGCTTGTTATAGATGATAGATTGGTGTTACGTCACTATTTTATTAACACTACTTAACCGTTAATCGTGAGTTGGCTGCTCTATTATCACCTACTATCTATGACCTTTCTATCGCAGTTTCAAACGAAAACTAAAAGGATATAATAAAAAAAAAACAATCGCACTGTATCTAATAATTAAAACATTTTGAAAGTGTTGATTGTAATGATTTTCAGATTGACCTGTCGTTATTTAACCGAAAATGACCCGTTTTTACGGATAGCACCCATTAAAGTGGAATATATTTACCTTGACCCTGATGTTATTTTATTTCACGATGTCATAAGCGACGCTGAAATAGAGGAAATCAAGAAACTGGCCAAGCCTCGAGTATGTTCTCGGTCTAATATTATATATTATTATAATTTTCTTATATTATTATTGATACTTAGATATAAATGATTGGTTTCTCGAGTTCGACTACATACTGCTCTCGCTTAGTACCATAGCTCAGAAAATGCGGCAACTCAATATTGTAATATAGCACATACTTATTAGGCACCAACAATAGTGATTTACGCTAAAATAAAAATAACCTCACATTTATTGCGATACCAATCGTTTATCTAAATATTGATATATTATATTGTATTTAGATTTTTTGTACAATGTAGGGTTGTTATAACAAGTGGCGTAGCGAGCACTTTTTTGTGTTGATATGCTTTTGCGCTTTCCCACCGCCGCTGCAGCGTTTCTGCGCTGGCGGAGGGATATGTGGGACTCGCCCTCTCCATCGCGGTGGTATGCTACTCATACTACAAGGAGAGGACCCTACACCACTAAAACCCCTCGGACACTCCTCCGTCCGCCGCGCCGTTGGCGAGGGCCGGGTACGAGAATCGAAAGCAATCCGGGGCGTAGCTAGCCTTAGCCGGGCGTCTTATCAAAGCTAGTTGGAGATGCCCTCTATGTATACCACATACTTTCTGAGCCCTTGTGACTCAGAGCCCGGTATGATTGCTGACAGCGGTTGCTACGCCACTGCTCATTATTAAAATAGGTACCACATAAATCCAACGCCTGTTTACGGAAATTGTGAAATGTCATTAAGCAAAACATGTCAGAAACATACAACATAACCAAATATAATATGTCAATGTTAGAAAGCTTTTTAAAGACGAATATATATAGTAGGTAGTCTGTAGTACGGAGATAAATTGACTGTGAGTAACGTAGAAGTGTTAAGTATTTGTACCTGTTACTCTAGGGTTGCCAACCACAATTTCAAAACTAGAACTTGGACTTGAAGTTTTAAAAACCAGGACAACTCGTTGTAAAAACAAGACGCAGTAATAGTGTAGCAAACTTTATATGAATACGTAGAAAAAGTAGGTTAAGTAATTTCAATTCAAATTACAATGTTAACGCGCAATCTGTATAATAATATATTTTACCTTATAAGAGCGCTTTAAAAACCCAGGACGCTGCTATCATTAATAAAACCAGAAAACAGAACGGTTGGCAACTCTATGTTACTCTCTCCTATTCATTAACGCGATTCCCTCTGTATTAACTACCCCAACGCGTAACCTCTTACAGGTTGATTAGTTTATCGCCTTTATACCTGGTGAAGTAGCAAAATCCTCGCAGCAGACTAAATAAAAATGTCCGTCCAAAAAAGTAAAACACGGTATATGTTTGTATATGACGTATCCGAATAATCATCCTTAATAATGGTTTCCCGTTTAAATACTACAGTTTAAAAGGGCAATGGTCAACGATGGTAACGGGACATATGTGCCAAGTCAGATCCGTATCAGCAAGTCGGCCTTCCTGAACGACAAGGAGTCCTCAACCATAGCTCGTCTATCACGAAGAACCACCCATATGACAGGATTAAGCATGGAAACGGCGGAAGCACTGCAGGTTGCTAATTATGGCATCGGAGGATTTTATAAGGGGCATCACGACTTTACCACTGTAAGTATATATGTGTGCTAATATATAAAGCTGAAGGGTGTGCTTATTTGCTTGGTCGCGCTAATCTTAGGTACTACCTACTGGACCGATTCGAAAATTTATTTCAGTGCTAAATAGCCCATTTAACGAGGAAGGCTATAGGCTGTATTTTGTTTTTCGCACGCGTAAGCAAATTATTCTAATTACAACCATTTTAAGAGACAAAGGAGCCTAAATGCAATTACAGCTAGTGCTTGCAGAGATGTTGAGCAATTATCGTTCTTCCGACCCTAAAGCATGCCCTTATGATCTGTGGTTTAATAACCCACAGAAACGCAACGCATTTAGTTTCAAAATGTTATTTCGATGTGTATTCTGTATGCTGAAGTTATTTTCCCTATTGACAAGTTCATTAAGCGAACCTACTAACGCGTCAACAAATTTTGCAGCCTAGATTAATTTACAATAATTTGACTTTGAGTAACTAAAGGCAAGTCCTACTGCTCTGCACCTGCTAGGCAAGTTGTTAGACGTTATCAGACCACGTGGTTTGATTACTTTTAACAACTTAACTACGATAGCCACGTGTTTAATTGGCTTAGCTATTCGCATGAACGTTGGTACTTTGAATAAAATTTATGAATTAGGACATTGGATGAATGCATTAGTAATAATGTTGCTAATAATTAAAAATTAATTCATCCAATTGATAAATATTTATTTTAAGATATCAAATCAAAGAACATTAATTTAATCCGAAAATCTAAAAAATATTATTCTATTTATTTAATCGCAGGGAAAAACAGCAGCCAATGCAAATCCTTCTATAGGAAATAGGATTGCTACGGTACTTTTCTACGTAAGTATTTACTTAGTATAATATTTTGGTTAGCGCGCCCACCGGGACCATTGCCTTATGGGCCGGGACACCGGGACATGACGCTCGAAACCGGGACATGTCTCGGTGTAATACAGGTACTTATCAATTACTGCGTCGTCGTTATCAAGAAATATGTAAGTTAAAGTCATCTAAGCATACAACTTTGAGTAGTGTTTATGAGTATTTATTGCAATTTGCTTATTTTTAAGTAATAAAATTGTACCTACCTAGGTACTTCCTATAGGTAGATACGGTGCGAAGCGTTGCATTATATGGACATGTGAACTATAGGTATAGCGATTGACCTCCTTCACTTCTCCAATTCAGCTCCAGGTCCACTATGAAGCAACACAATTACATTTTCTTGAGGGTTACTCTCCAGAATTCGGGATTGTTTTTGAAATTTCAAAGCTTTTGGAGCCGATTTGAATGAAACGCTCGTCAACCACTGTCGTAAAAATAGGTATGTCTCCATACCTGCCCTCCTGTAAGCCCGATGAAGAAGCAAAAGCCTCATGAGCGTGTCTAAGCGCATATTATGTCATCGTCATCATCATCATGATCAGTCCGTATAACGTCCACTGCTGCGCTATAACGTGCCACTGCGTATCTTGGGAGGAGGCCCATGCCTCCTGTTTTTGTCACCAAGCTTGGCAAGCCGGTTGGTGACCGCAGTGTTATGTAACAACATACACAGGAAAACACTGGTGCCCGTCCCCTGGTATAAAATTGCTACAGATGATGTTATAACAATCGAGACCAACGGTTTAACGTGCTTCCCGATGCACGGAAGGTAGTATCTATATATAAACTCGGGGAAAAATCTTGGGTTTTACCCAAAGCTTCCCATAAGGTTTAGACAAAATGCCACTGCCGGAGATATCGCTAGCATAAAGTCGCTAACGCATATGTATGGTACGTGATATTTGTGACGTGTTTAAGCGATTATATTTAAAACATGACGGGCATTAAATAAAAATAAAAATCATTTTTATTTACGTAAACCTATTACAGGCACTTGCAAATAGTCAAAACAATAATTTAGTATTTACTAGCTTCCCGCGCGCGGTTTCACCCGCGTAACTCCCGTTCCCGTGGGAAATTCATAATAAAATATAGCCTATATTCTTTCTCAGGCTCTAGACTATATCTGTACCAAATTTCATTTAAATCGCTTCAGTAGTTAAGGCGTGATTGCGTAACAGACAGACATACAGACAGAGTTACTTTCACATTTATAATATAAGTAAGGAAGTAAGGATTAGTAAGGATTATTTTTATCTATAATTATCATATTTTATAAATTTTCAAATTCAACAAGTATTTAAGTTATTATTTAAATAATATTTTAGTCTTATCCTTCTTTGAAACGAGCGATTTGTTCGTTCGGATTTCGGTTTCATAAACCTTGTAGATAGCACCATGGTGTCATATTGTATATCGCACTATGGTCTCGGTCACCATAGTATAGAATAAAACAAAAAAATCTAAGTAGGTAAGCATAATCCTATTGGAAAAAGCAGCAGTCTTCGCATTAGTTTGATATTTATTTGTAGATGTCAGAGGTGCCACAAGGCGGTGCGACTGTGTTCCTAGATCTAGGTCTGAGCGTGTTCCCAGTGCATCGCGGCGCAATATTCTGGATGAACCTGCATCCCAATGGGCAGGTGAACTACGACACAACGCACGCTGCGTGCCCCGTGCTCATTGGCTCTAAGTGGGGTATGTTATAATAAACTTATATATTATTAATGCATACATAAATTGCACGATTACATGGTGGTTTACGGTAAATGTGTACGAAAGTGTGGTGACTATATTGTCTCCAAAATCTAGAACATCATCATAACCAGCCCGTATAATGTCCACGGCTGAACATATGCCTACACCAAGAGGGGATTCTTGACATAGTTACCACGCTTGGCAGGTGGGTTGGTGACCGCAGTTGTATTTATGTTGTAAGACACAGGGAAACTATACTGCCCGTATGCCCGTTCCATGATATATGATTGTTGAAGGCAATGTTCGCTGCATGCATGGAGAGTAGTCCCTCAGCAACCAGATCCGGCAAGAAATGTTTGATTAGACACCAAGGTTTCGTGTCCGGCACGGGCATCCACGGCTTCCGAGATATAAAGCAAGCCTTTTACCCTACGCTATAGATGCCCTAAATAATAAGTAAAGTAATAATAACAATAGATCTTTGTGTGGTCGGAATATATAATTGAGAATTTATGGAGTAATTCTAGAATCGACTAGTCCAACCAAGTTATTTTTAACTAGTGTCCCGCTTGCGGTTTCACTCTAGTAGCTCCCGTTGCCATGGGAACCTCATTATTAAATATAGCCTGGATAACGTAGCTTTCTTATGGCGATAGAATTTTCGAAATCGGTCCAGTAGTTCCGGAGCCTATTCAATGCCAACAAACACATTATTAATATGTGCAAAAAATACATTTTGCAGCTTCAAACAAATGGATTCATGAGGGTGGACAGGAATTTCGCAGACCCTGCTTGCCTGAACACCGAGAAGCTCCTAGACGGAAGTCATCCAAATAGTAGAATAATTAACTATAATAATAATATTTAATCAACTGTTTTGACTAATACACATTGTTGGCGATAGATTTTGTAAGTTTTAATATTTAGTTATTTGTACCTTCACCTATTATTTACATTGTAAATTGTTACCATCAGTTGAATGTTAAGAAGTTTAAATAAATGTGATTTTGGTGCATCTTAGTGTCGGCTCGTGTCACTAGATGGCCTTAACCGGGAATGATCTGTTCACATTTAAATTCTTCTAGAAAGATAGTTAGCAAATATTTTGTCAAATGTGCTGATAATATTTTCATTGCAAAATTTATGAAATTTATTGAACGTAAAAATTTGCCGTAACGTAAGCTGCACCTTTCTTTTTTAAAGTAAAAACGTGTTTTATTCCTTCAGCCCTCCGTTATACCTATTGTAATAAAAGCGACAAAGGCGAACCTAGAAAAAAAAACATTTTTTATTGTGTCTAAACTTTATACTCCTTTGGTCCATCATTGTAACCAGTTTTTGTAACCAGCTACGAAAGAAGATTTTTATTTCGTTTTCTCGTAACTAGTTAGGTACCAATCAAGAATAATTATTTCAGGTTTGTAACTATTTTTGGTAACCAGTTACGAATGAAGATTTTTATTTCTTTTTCTATAACTGGTTACTAATCAAGAATAATTATTCCAGGTTTGTAACTATATGTGAGTAAGAGAGTATATAAATGAAACAAAATATTTTCAAGATTTAATTTGCCAACTTTATTGGCGTAATATTAATTAATGTACGTAACTATACTAACCACAGTATTGTAGAACATAACACGGATTGAATTCATGTATGAACAGACGGACATACCGACATGGTGAGACTACAAAGGTCCCTCGACCTCGACGGAACCCTTAACATTGTAGTAAAATAAAATAAACAAATACCAAAATTTATTATGTTCTACAATACTGTGGTTAGTATAGTTACGTACATTAATTAATATTACGCCAATAAAGTTGGCAAATTAAATCTTGAAAATATTTTGTTTCATTTATATACTCTCTTACTCACATATAGTTACAAACCTGGAATAATTATTCTTGATTAGTAACCAGTTATAGAAAAAGAAATAAAAATCTTCATTCGTAACTGGTTACCAAAAATAGTTACAAACCTGAAATAATTATTCTTGATTGGTAACTAGTTACGAGAAAACGAAATAAAAATCTTCTTTCGTAGCTGGTTACAAAAACTGGTTACAATGATGGACCAAAGGATATTTATTAATGATTGATTGGAATTTTATGACGATTTTTAATAGGTGTGATATGTGTTATTTCTTGTGCTCGTTATGTTTACCTTTGAGTATTCTTAAAGAGGCTGTTTGAAAATATTTTAGGACATTTTTATTGAAGTCATACCATCGATTGTTTAACGTTATGTTACAAAAATTAGTTCATTTTCCGTACAACGGTAAGTTTCGCTACCCGATGACAGATGGCGCTGTATGAAAAAGTAAAGGAGAACATACGAGCTTGATTCTCAAACTGCATTCTAATGCAAATAACGAAATCAACACTTGTAGTATTGATTTCGTTATATGCATCAGAAAAAATAAAGTATTACTTTAAAAAACCATTTACTTAAACAAATGTTCACACAAATAAATAGTTTTATAGGAGTACCTACTATGAAAATATTCTTTATATTTTAATAATATTCCTAAGATTAATATCATTTACCAGAGAAAGATCAGCAGCGTTTTTTATTATACAGCGGTCGCCAACACTACTTCTTAATAGATTTATTTCATTGTACCGGGTTCATTGTACCGAATAGAAATAACAACTATACAGATTTCAATAATTAATTCCTACCTGACACTCACCAGTAAAAAAATGAATAAGTGGCATAAAGGGAAAGCTTGTGCCAGTACATAGCACTACTAAACCATCCGATGCCATCGTAGACTCGAAGTTCGAGAGGCCCTCGAACTTTAAAGTAGAGCGACAGTTGCACAAAACTCCCCTTAAATACTAAAAGTCATAATCCCTCAATCTCATCACCAGCAACCGCCCTGAGCCGAGGTCCGAGCCCCACAGGGGGCGCCCTCTTGCGTAGGTTGCTTGGTTTGCTGTTTTTAAACCATTTATTAAGTCAGGAGGTCTGCTCGCCTTTATGCCCGGTGAAGTAGCAAAAGCCTCGTTAGATCACTACGAATGTCCGTCAGAAAATAAAAATCATAGCACTACTCATCGTGCGGGCCACTTTTCCCCATTACTCTTTTCTCCCCGTAAGCTCTGGCGCCTAATCACGTACAATAAAAAAAAAAAATCAATAATGTTACTTGGCTTTGCTATTTTGTAACGTGAAGGTACTTTCCCCTGTCGAGCATGTCATTAAGCGTGTTAACACTGCTCTCTACCTCTCAAAACTCTCCTCGCTTAAATATTGTTTTTATATGATGAATTTCAAAATCATAGTAAAAACATAATGTTGATAAAATCCAGGAGGCTATTTACGTAACGACATAATTTTGATAAAAATGTCTTCGCTTTTCAGCGTTCACTATGCATCCAGAAAATATTTTAAATTTATCAATTTATTAAGTTGATATAACGTCCACTACAGAACATGGCCCTACCTCCTGGGGGAGGGTATTTGCCATAGTCACCACGCTTGGCAGGAATTTTGTAACACACAAAGAAACGCTGCTGCCCGTTCCTGATATACGATTATTATAGAATATAGTTGTAGAGATGTTGTTATAAATATGGCACCAACGGTTTAGCGTGCTTTTCGAGGCACGGAGGGTAGTCCCTCAACCAACCAGACCCATAAAGAAATCTTAGAATTTCACAAAGGTTTCTGGTCCGGCGTGCCATCGAACCCACGACCAGACGCTACGGAGTTTGTCAACATAGGAAATGCGTAACAATAACCCTACAGTAATATAAACATTATAATAAGAATAACAACATAAATGAAGAATTTTTTTATAAAGGTCATAGTTTTATAGTTAAATGATTGTCCTCCTGATATAGCATAACGGCAGATTAAGCCATGTTTTTTAAGAGAGAATAAAGCGAAATTCAATTACTGGTATTCATTTCAACATACCTAAAAGTTTAAAGCAATCGATACATAATACATATATAACAAAAAAGGTCACGTGAAAAACGACTCTAATGTAGTTTTGATGTTATCGACGGAGCTGTAAAAGCTCTGGTGTATTTTTCTATAGAAATTAATGGTTGTGTGACCGCGTGACGAATCGCCATAGTTGCCTTTTGGATTCAGAGGGTGCACACGATGTAAAGAACATACCTACTTAATGTATGAAGTGAAATAAGTCAGTACATTAGTTTTCATTTTGTTATACAGGTACTTAATAAGGTTTTGGTATGATTGGTACGCAGGAAAATCAATAAGAAATATATGAGTTGGTAGTTATCTCAGTGTAGGTACTGCATACCACCTCGTCCGGCAAAGAAGATCTTCATTTTTTGTGGAGGAACACCATCAATCGTTCCTCTACATAGATATATGTTCAGGTTCAGACAAAACCGAAAAATTTATCGTATGTTGCCAATACTTCTTATACTAATTATCTTAACTCTAAAAACACTTAAAAGAAAAAAAATATCTTTATTAGCTTTACAAACCGACTTAAAAAAAGGGGGTTAGTCACCTGGTCATACCCACTTCTTTTGCGAAAAGCAAGTACAGTCGGGTTAATAATCGTTTTCGTTTTATGTAAGAAACATTTTGAAATAAAACCAATGTGTAACTATCAAACATTTATATTACTTAGATGATTTATTAATATAAATACAAGCTATCTCGCAATCATTTAAATTTATTAGAATCTCGTTATTTGTTGTATCATCCTCATGATTAGGATCAGTTGTTTTTAATATAATGGTGTTAGTTAAATTTAATTTGATTACAACCGGACAAGTTAACTTTTTAGAACCACGCCACATTGAAGATTTATCTTTATTTGTCCTTAGGTGTATATATATTTTGTATCCATCTTTTAATAAAACTAGACGATTTCTTTGTGATTTGATAGATGAAAACGTATTTTTGTTAGCCATTGAAGGGCCTGCGACTTTTTCTATAGACATATTTGTTTTTACATGAAAAACGGAATAAGATTTTTTTTATAAAAATTAAATAAAATAAAAAAGTGGCATTGATGAAAGAAAAAAAAAACGGTACTAAATCTTAAATTGACCGAGTTCTTACCTATATTAAAATCCACGTCACTTTTTAATGGCACAAATACTGCACTTAATGCACACACAAAATAAAGTAAATTGACAACAGCTAATATGACCAAAGGGTTACCGGGTTGGGATTTATTACCTGTGTCAACAATTAGAGCAGACTACGACATTTTTAGTCACCGGCAACCTCGGGAATACAAAAGAGTGTAATAAAACTAGTTCCGTGATGACGATTATAGACAAGCATAGTGACATGGTGACTTTCGTTCACTATCGGTGTAATATCTTAGAAAATTCACAAATGGTGAATAATTTTACCATGACATACAAAATGATCCGTGCCTAATAAAGGCCAATGATGAATATGAATTAAAAAAAAAAATCTGCGTGACTGTTGACATGAAATCGGGTAAAATGTGAGTGTGTGTCCAGTCGACGAAAACAAAAAAAGCTTAAATTTAAGTTTCACAAAGTGAAAACACATACAAATATCGGTATGTCCAGATGACGAAATAATAAGTGATCCTAATTCCGAGTTTCACCAACTCGACACACTCATGCCCAGTCTTGTATGACCAGATAGTGACTAACCCAAAAAAGGAGGAGGTTTCTTTATTCGACCGTATATATTTTTAAAATATATATTATCTACGATGAAATCGTTTTGTGCTGCAATAATGGAGGAAGCTAATCAAGTAACGATAATACTATGACTTTACTTTGACGCTACTCAGCGTTTAATATGTTTCCAAAAATATTTTAAATATGTCAATTTAATATTATTTAGTATTACGTCAACGTAGCTTCACTAAATAGTATAAAACAAAGTCACTTTACTCTGTCGGTCTGTCCCTATGTATGCGTCGATCTTTAAAACTACGCAACGGATTTTTATGCGTTTTTTTAATAGATAGGTTGATTCAAGACGAAGATTTATATGTATGTGTAATAACGGAAGCTATGCGGATGAACCGCACGCGGGATCCTGGTAAATAATAAAGTAACAATATCAAAAGAAATGCGTTACAATAAGCCTACAGTCATGGAGACATTTTTATCAAGTCATATTGTTAGGTGATTAGCCACCAGAGGTATTGCAGCCAAAAACAATTTCCTACTTACCTACAGCCCTAAAGGAAAATACGAGTGAGAATGGAACCAGCATCTAAGTTAATAAATTTAACGTTTATTTTTCTAATTTTATCAACACTGTAACTAATCGATTATCTTATTATCATTTTTACGCAGACCACTTGCAGTTATATTCACACTAAGGACGATAACACTAGGGATGCTATAGCTGCTTTCAATAAAGTTCTTGGAAAACTAGTCTTACTAAAGCCCTCTAAATTTCATGTTCTCATTATAAGTAGCAGATACATGTATAATAATAATATTCAATGGAATACAGTTCCCCCGTTAGGTATGTTTGATAACATGTCTATAGATCATCATATTAGCCTGTTATCACTGCTGAACATAGACCATAGATAGACGCATCGATTAACGGAAACGATTGCTAGAGGCCTGCATCCACTGAATCCCTGCGACCTTTATGAGGTCGACGGTTCATCAACACCGTCTCACGCTGCGCTTGCTAGCTCGTGGTATCCACTCGAAAACCTTTCTGCTCCATCGGACGTCAGTTCTTCAGGCTAAGTGTGCCAATAACTTCAAACAAGTCAAAAATACAAGCATGTGTCGGAGTTTCGGCTGCGGTTAAAGTAGCTACCGGATCTTTTCTCCCCTTATTATCTCAGTGAACGCTTTGAGTATTTGATGCCTTGGGATAAGTTCTATTGTACTTCTTCTTCAGTCTCATTTCAAATCGATATGATGGCTCATTTTCTGTTCGTGCGATGTGACTACGTAATTCAGTACCAAACCCTATTCGTACTTTTATTCTACTTTTAAATAGGGTTGAAATAAATACTAACCAAGTCGTGAACAGTTCAAATCAAAAGAGATGAACTACCTATATTTTATGAAGAATGAACCAAATCACGGTCCGTCCCTCACGGTACTGAAAACAAATGATCGATATTGTATAAAGCGAAATGAAAGCTTAAGTGTTGTTTACTTACGCCTAATGGTGGGGTCCAGTATTGCATTTCTGTCTTCGAGTACGTAATAAAGCAAATCGGGTAATTTGGAACCATTATGTTGTGGAATAAATATGATAGCATAATAGAGCAACAAAGTAATAATATGATTCCGTTAATAATTTAAAAATTGTTTATTGTTTTTTAAAATTACAACTCTCAAACTAGGAAATTAATTCCTGTGTCTCGGGGACTTTACAAACACTTAATCCATGGAAAGAAAGTACATTCCGACTAAGAAGAACTATCTGCGGTGCAGTCTTGGAAATTTATTGCTTGATTTGCTCGGTGATATATGCAGACAGTCATACAAACTATCTTAAACATGCCATTTTTCACAATACATTACAATCTCTCTAGATACTCATAATTTTTATATTTTTAAAATACTTTCTCTAATAATAATACAATCATAATAAACATTTATTTGAAATATACAGGTTTTAAAATACATTTGCAGGTGGTTTAGCAAACATAATAGTGATATATATATGTCGCATGCTACATGTAGGCATACAAATTTAGTTAAACTAGAACTAAAATATAATTTTTAATATTAAATTAAACCGTCCTTTCCCCAACAGAAATACTCCTATAGTATGTAAAATGTTTTTTCTAATAGCCATTTCTTCAATGTTTTTGGAACTTTAAGTAATTCATTCAGTTAAATTATGCAAGAGTTTAAACATGTAAATTAATATTAAGACAAAATGTCTTTTATGTACATACATACGTTTTTATTTAAACGTTAATTAACTATAATAAATGGAATCTTTTTTAACGGAATTTGGTTTCGGCCAACTATTTCTAACTTAAGACTAACTAGAGACTAGCCATCAAAGGAGGCTAGTTCTGTAAAAAGCCAATGCGATATCAAAAAGAATTAATATCACAACTACAATATTTATTTTTCCTCAACAGTCTACACTAAGAAATCTCTGTAAGCTATATTGTAACTCGAGTGCAAAAAATATATTTGTATTCATTTGACACTGCTTTAAAATTGCACGTTTTTACTTCGGCATTTTTATTAGCTATCGTTTTCCTTTTTGTAACGAGATCTGGCTCTCTCCCTCTTTAGTGGAAATTTATTTAAATTCTCAAAAGAATAATTCCCTTTTCTTTGTATTGTTACGCTCCTTGAGTTTGGGAAGTCTTAAGCGAGTTGGTTAGTTTATTTGTAAGTAAAAATATTTAATTTACTTTCGCTACTTTTATTGTTTGTGGACGCTGTGCTCAAAACCCCTTGTTTGTAAAAAATGTATGCAAATTCAAAAGAAACAGACAAATATACATCGCAATAAAATAATACTGTCCCGTTTTATTTAATATTTTATGCCATAGTTAGTCTTTAAATGGAAGAAGAGATTTAACGATTTAGGTGAGTTACTCGAGACACACACTTCACACATCACACTTTATTTTAAAACGTTGTTTTTTTATTTATAGTTGGCAAAGCGACTATTCTTTTTAATAAAGGTATTTCCCATTGGTTACTATAGGATTTTGACAATAAAGGAATAGAAATTGCAACTCTCACATATTTGTGCAATCTAATATGGCCAATTTCCATAGAGATTTCCTCCCAAGCCAAAATCACCCCAAATAAGTTAAATAATTAATTCATATATATTTAACTCGTTGTTTTGAGTCACCATCTACACAAAAACAACAAAAATCTAGTTGTTTGCACGTGTTGAAAATCCTATAAAAAGTACTCAGATATCTAAAATTATTTTTGAGATGAAACTCTTCTTGTACTCGTGCCTCCCAATTTCCTTTCGTTATAGAAATGGTTCCCCACTATTAACAGAACTTTTCAATTCCAGCTAAACAATGAAGACTTGGAGAGAATCACTGCGTTATATTAATTAAAATCTATTCCCTTCGTATCCTGTAATTAAGTGCTAGTAGAGTTTTGTACGTACCCTTCCCCAGGGAGCGGGGTGACACCGGTCGCATAAAACATTCATACCCTAAAACCGGTTAATAGCCACAGTTTAGGAACATGTACTTGTTGGGTATCACCCTGTCGTTTACATTGTCACTCATTTGATATGCATACTTGGAATTTGATATTAGCGACAATGACTATGATGGGCCGATGATTGCGATTAAGTGATTCGTAGTAAAATATGTATGGGTTTAACACGAATTTATGTCATGGATGGTGATTATAATAAGGAGTACCTACCAACTAAACATGTTGTATTGGAAAGGTTTGTCTCTTAAAATGTAGGTCTTCACACTGTCATCCATTTCATATGTATACTTAAAATTTGATGTCGGCGCCATATAAGCCAAATATGCAATAGTTATACATGTGGGCATTTATTTATTAAGAAATAATGCACAATATAATTCTAAGAGAAATATCTTGAAACAATTGCTCAATATAAAAAATGTGAGAAAAATTGTATTTATTTGTGGTGTCTTAAAACTTGACAATTAAAAAGTCATAATTCAGGCTTCGGTTATGCAACATTTTTAGTGAACTGAAATGTCCGAATTGAAATGTAAAATATAAATTACTTAAGTATAATACCTACCGCTAATCCAAGCCGCGACATCAATGTCAACAATATATATCTGCAAATTAATCAAAGTTTGAAATTATTTAAATATTGATTTAACTCCAGTAAGTAGCGGGGGGTGGGCGAGCAAACATTTGTCGAAAGCAAACAGCAATATCGTTGCGCCTCCCGGCTATTCCCGATTCACTCGCTTCCGCAACTGAAACGTTCCCTCAATATGATAATGATGGATACCCGTTACGAATGCTGATGTGTGTGGAGTTCGGCTTAGTGAGGGATTTTATTCAAATTGCTAGTAAACTGTTTTAATACCAACGTCTGATACTGGTAAGTCTCTCAATACCGTCTATATGGACGTAAAATCATGGAAAAAAATGAATTAAACTTTTTTTCATGCATTTTTAAGAACAGCGATAGCGTGATAAGAAAATTTACTATTTGATTTTCAATTATTAAAAAAAACAGATTTTAAAAGATTTGGGAATTATAAAATATCAGACTGTGTAAATGACAGAATGGCTTGGGAGTAACTTGCTCTGCAATGACACTGCTTAACAATATTGTAAAAGTAATGATAAAATGATTATTTAAAAAATGATTCCTCTGAGTTTCTTGCCAGTTCTTCCCAGAGTTGCCACGTCTTCGAACTGGTGGTAGGAAAAGAAATGGATGCATCATAAGAACATGAATAAATATTTTTTTTATTGTGTCTATATGAGTACTTAGTTAATTTTCTTTTCACGCTATCGCCATTGCTTAAAGTGCATGAAAAAATGTTAATGTAACCAGAATTATTTTTTATTATTTTAACACCAGCATATCTTATTCCAGAGGAGCAGTAATTATAATGGTAACGTTATCCCATTGTCGCACCCCTAATGAGTCTTCGCTTTTAATGAGCGCTTTCAAATTTGTTGTGATGTATTTACTTCAACTTTGCTTTTAAGACAAACATCTGTTATGCAGATAATTTTATAAAGATAATTTTACCTCTTGTTTATGAAATTATGATTTAAATTTTTAATGTAAGTATTAAAGAATATGTGGCATTTCTGCAAAGAGAGGCAATTACGTTATGGTTATGATATGACCATGGCTTAAAAAATATTGATACTCATACTTACTAGAAGGCACAAAAAAAGAAGAAATATTCCAATTTATTAAGTTATCATCATACAGTAACAATAGTTCATCTATCGACGTTTTTAGGAAAATAACAAAAGAACATTATCTTCTAACTCATTTGTAGTTTTTTATTATATGTATTTTTTATTTTTATGAAGTATGTATGTATTGTATTCGTTTATATTATTATGTACAAAAAATAAACTATTGTTTTGTACACTGTTCTTGCCCGTTTATCACAAATCTCACTCTGTATATGGTTTGCTGGTAGAAAACTCATAAATGAGTTAAGCTCGCCATTGCGTAGCACATCATCTTTAATTGTTATACTTTCATAACTTATTTTCATGTATACAATAAATAAAATATAATATAGTAAATAAATAATTATAACCCTACAGTAATGAAAATAATTTTATCGAAGTCATAGATAGTTTCATAATAACCCCTTCAGATTAGCGTACGCCGTAGCATAAATGCTAATCTGCTACAGAGTATGACATGCTACGCTATTAAATTAAATCGTAGAGTCACATCTCACACACAGCGGCAGTGAATTTTGTACACAGAGTGGCATTATCTCAATTACATTTAACAATATTTAGAAAAAATGGTAGATTAGTACCTATTGTAATTGTAGGTACTTATGATTGTTATATTTTAATTTGAAGCATACATTGAATTAGGATCAGAACATGTCATAATTTTCATTTGACACTACAAATTTTCTTTATGCTAAAAGTTAAAAAAAAAACAAAATTATCACTGTAAATACTAACTGTAATTTATGCTAAGACGTACTTAGTTAAAAAACCACAGACTAAAGAAAAAGTACACGACTCAACGCTGCAGTTTTTAATGCAGTCGAAGTATTAAGGGGAGGGGTGGACGTAGCGGATCATCTTTAAGCTTGTTCAGTATCGACTCACCGAAGTTTCGCCGAGCCAGCGAGTGGGCAAGTAATGAAGACTTATGAGTCTGGCTGTCACTCCAACTCGATAATTGTCATCCCAGCTATGAGGATGGATAAAACCCTTAGTAGCAGCGCTGCAGTAATTGACGTTGACACATTCGTTCGAGAATTTTTAGTAATTTTGGTGCTTTGGTGTCATTCTCGGAGCTTTTTAATTAATGACAATTTATTACTAACCGATATAATTATGAAACTAGGATATTTTATATATACACAAATATTAATGATCTGTGTGATAAGAAATGGGTTTAAGTACTTGTGTCTGGTCTTTCAATAAAGATATTTCCTACATGTCAAAGTGCCAACATTTGCAAATTATACGCTTAAACATTGTGTGTATGATTTTATCGCGAGCAAATTAAATTTTATCATTCTTATTAAGTACAGATATATACAAGTTGTAACGGAAAGGGTATATACATAGAAAGAGCAAGGCTTCTTTGGTAGTCTAGTCAACAAGTTCAAATTGGTGAAAAATAGAGATAAAGCTCCTAAAAATATGAGTGATACCTCATTGGATTCGGAATGACGTGTAGAAAAATGTTTTCGACGGAATAATTAGCACGCAAAAAATTACAAAAGTTATTAACAAATTAAGTTGCCAAAAAAAAAAGGATTTCATTGTTTGTCAATAACTCCGAAACTATTCATATTTAATAATTTTAAAAAAAAAGCATATTAAACAGGAAGGAATTTCCAATAAAAAAGTCCTGACTAAACTTTTTTCCAACGGGAATTTTTTCATTCAAGCGTTCAAAATACACCATAATAAATTCATTTTTTTATTGATATTTAATACTATTAAAAATATATTTTCTGTGGGGTACTCACTTTTGAGGTGGTGCGCGGATGCCGTATCGGCGGCGCGGAGTCCTATTTTCAGCGTTAAATTAAAATTATAAATAATGGAGATAGAACTCCGAGAGTCCGGACTTTTTTATTGGAAATTTCTTCCTCTTCAAGATGCTTTTTTTCAAAATTCTTAAATATGAATACTTTCGGAGTTATTGACAAACAATGAAATCCTTTTTTTTTTGCAACTTAATTTGTTAATAACTTTTGTAATTTTTTGCGTGCTAATTATTCCGTCGAAAACATTTTTCTACGCGTCATTCCGAATCCAATGAGGTATCACTCATATTTTTAGGAGCTTTATCTCTATTTTTCACCAATTTGAACTTGTTGACTAGACTATGGATGATAACAAACGATATGGCAAGGGTTAATTAATCCTATCTCTACAAGTCCGGAAGTAATGATTTTTTTAAATTCATAGATACCAGAAACCAAACTTTTCAAATTGAAATAAATATATCACTAGCACTCAATCAGCTGATCGATGTCAACGAAATATTTGCTAGTAAAAATAAACCTCTTACTCCTGGTATTTTTGAATAAAGGGTTCCGCATTTTTATTTTTTGTTTGCAAATAATACTGACTTTTCGAGTATTTTGAGTTGAAACCCTTGTCATATCGTTTGTTATGATCCAAAGAAGCCTTGCTCTTTCTATGTATATACCCTTTCCGTTACACCTTGTATATCACATATTTTAGTTCATCATTATAATCAGCCCGTCTAACGTCCAGTGCTGAACATGGGCCTCCTCACGGGGGAGGGTATTTGCCATAGTCACCACGCTTGGCAGGTGGATTGGTGACCGCAGTATTATGTAGTACCACACAAGGAAACGCTGCTGCCCGTTCCTTGATATATTATTATTATAGATTATGCTATAACAATCGGGACCTACGGCTTAACGTGCTTTCCGAGGCACGGAGGGTACTCACTTAATCAACCAGACCCGGAAAGAAATCTTAGAATTTACACAAAGATTTCCTGTCCGGCGTGGGGATCCAACCCACGAACTCTGAGATTTAAAGCAAGCCATACTGCTACGTTACAGAGGTTGTCTAAATTTATGGTTAATATTATATATTTATGTACTATTGTAAAAATTACATTCTTGATATTTTCGTCAACTACTTACAAATTACACTTATCTATTTTAAAAAAAAACGCTTTGTCCCGAATGATTCACTAATTGATGGATCAACACAGGAAAAAAACCGTTGGTTATAGAAGCCTTAAACTTAGAGGGTATATTCGTTGACATTCGATAACAACTTAAGGATAGTTTTTTTAATCCCAAAAAAAACGTATCCTTAAGTAGATCAAAAGGGGTAATAAAGTTTGTAGGGAGAAATAGGAATCTAGTGAGAAATCTAAGTCGCGAGCAACAACTAGTCACAAATAAAACCAAATACTACTTTCCTTGTCGCTTCATTTTGTAGCTACAGACGTTTTTTATGGTAGATTGTTGTGAGAAATAAAGCAAACTCTTAACACGTCAAAGCTTAGGGTGGTCTGGTGGGTTCTAATGCGTGGTAGATCTTTCCTTGTGAACGAGCACGATTCATCATAGCCCATTCACAGCGATCTTTTGACTCAGCTGCGGTTTAACTAGAGATGAGAATGTCCTAATAAAAAAACCTTACTTTATTAAAATATTACTGTAATTTAAAATGGTTAATATTTAATGAATCAGTTCAATAATATAGATATAATATGTATGTGCGGCAATTGCAGTGAAATAAATAAAAAGCATAACATTATTTTGTAGCTATAGGCGTTATTTGTGGTATAAGTATTATAGTGACAGATAAAGCAAACTTTTTACACGTCAAAGCTAAGGGTTGTCTGGTGGGTTCTAATGCCTGGTAGATCTTTCCTTGTGAACGAGCACGATTCATCATAGGCCATTCACAGCAATCTTTTGACTCAGCTGCCGTTTAACTAGAGATGAGGATGTATTAATAAAAAACAAACTTACTTTCTTAAAATATGATTGTTATTTAAAATAGTTAATATTTAATTAATCAGTTTGAAAATATGTATGTAATACTTATTTTATTTAATTACGGGTTTCACACACATTTTGAATGGCTTCAAAATTTGTGGCAAATATATTCAGTATTAGTGAGAGAAAAAGCAAACTCTTTTAAAGAAACATAGCTTAGGGGCGGTCTGACGGGGTCCTAATGCGTGGTAGATCTTACCTTATGAGTGGGCAAGACTCATTATAGCTCAATCACATCAACCTTTAGATACAGAACTAATATACATATATATATTTATGTTAAGCCGCAGCTGCAGTACTAATATTATATTCAAATTTATTTATATCCAATCTAGAAAGGAAAGTTACAAATTATAAAAATACAAATGTAGTATGTAGTAAATTCACGTCATGAATTAAATTCGGATCCTGTGTAGATTTAAATGTAAATCTATAAAGATATCATTTTTATGGTAATTTATTACAATTGTAATTTTTATAACTTTTATTTGGTATGACTAGGACGAATACAGAGTGTCACAATTTTCGTGAAACAGTAAAAAAATATTTAAGACGCAATATAATAAATTATTTAGGGTTAATTATTAGTTATTTATCTGTGTCGTATTAGATTTACAAATACATGCTATTCCATTTTACGTTAATACAATACCATTAATAATTTATAAGATTTTATATCAAAATTAAATGAAAACTAAAATAATAGTAACAAAAACAATTGTAACACTTTCACCACCACGTTAGATATCAATTACGTGTCGAAGTGTCCCATCCCTAGCTGTCGTTCAACAGAGATTTAGCCGTCGCGCCGTTCGGCGGATTACCGTGATTTCCCGAGGGGCCTGGACCGAAAAGACACCTTCGTTGCATCCGCATTATTACTTTCCCATACTGTGGACAGCTGAACGCGTTGAGCGGTCGTAATTATTTTCTGATGTCATAATTATTTACTGGTACAAATGAGTGTTTCGGGAAGTTGCACGAGCATTATAGGGAGAGGTTATTAATTACCTTGGGATCGTTATATGATGTAGTAATAAGTTCCCTGTTGGAAAAGGAACCTAAAAATCATTTTTAATATGTAATAAGTGGTTAAAGTTATTCTACTTAGTATCTAGACTATGTCCGTTGCAATTAAAAAGGAGGATTCCTAGATCTGAGTTTATTAGGCAAGTGAGATTTATCACCAAATGTACTTAGTATGTTATAATATCCTGGCTATTTATAAATCGTAAGATTTATTTAGACATTGACATTTTTGACTGCTGTTAATTGATCAATAGATCAATAGACAATTTAAGCTAATGTCATTCATTAAGATAATAAAGTAGATTAAAATTTATCCGTACGTAGGTACCTACTAGACTCATGAAACTTACTGTAGGTCATTAATTTATGTTATATGTAAATCATACCAATATTTTCATATCTCAATAAAACAATCTGACTTACTTATATCACTTTGTTTGAAACAAAATAAATATAGCAAATAGTTATTGACGTTAATACTAAGAACTAATTTATTAACAAAAAACTGACAGACTTCTAGCACACCTAATATAAATTTAAACATTATTGAATAGTAAATTTTACCTATTTATAATTAATGTTATATGAAATGTTAATTTTCTTGACAAATGCAAGTGTATATTATAAATACCTAAATGCTGCATACATTTTCGTTAATTCGAAAAAAAAATATCATAAAAATAATTTTATCTATCACGGCAAATCAAATTAAGCTTGAAGTCTGAAGAAGCAATAATTGAAATATGTTGGCGCCACCATACATCATAGACAATAAATAAATAATAAACGGTGACCGAACATATTAATGTTTATGATGAAAATAAAAACACGGAGGTCCACCCTCGGAGGCGTCGACAATGCATCACGAGGCGACATCCGGCGGAACTGGCGTAACGAGGCCGTTGTTCCGCCCCGCACTGAACCCGCGACCCTCGCGTATCAAGTTTTTTTCTGAACCAGCCGAACCCTACTGAGATTATTTTCGGATAGCATTCAAACGTGAATGGCGCCATGGCGATAATACCGGCTCGTATTAATGATTTGTCCGCGGGCTGTACCGAGTACCTACCCGTTATGACGAGCTATTCATCGTTTCAAAATAATAACTCTTAATAAGCTCGGTTTCTATTTCCATTGATTTTATCATGTTTTATGAGCAATTGGGTAGGAAACTTTATACCTACCTTCTGTAGTTCATTTCAATTTGTTGGGGTTTCATTTGATTTTTAATTTATTGTTTTCCGAAGTAACATACATATGTCGCATCTTTGGCAAGACAATTAAGGAAGCTAATCATCTAAATATTTTGTTATAGCATTAAATGCAACTCAAATGTATTGGTGATAACAATTGTTGGATGGCCAAATTAATATATTTTTTTTATATTCTCTAAAAAATACAACTTTCGCAGTAAGAAATCAAATCTCTGTGTCGCAGGAAACTTTACAATCATGTTATCTATGACACGAAGCACACTCAGACTTAGAACAACTTTTATCTGTGGTTGAGACAAATAGTTGTCCCGGGTGGGAATCCAACCCGGGTTTTAGTACCAGGAGGCTTGCTACTTCACCGGACATTAAGGCGAGCAGAGCTACAGCCTCAATGAATAATACTTCAAACTATGCAACCTGCGCAAGCGGGTGCCCATTGTGGGACTTGGACCACGGCATGGCGGAGGGATTGAGAAATGATGACTTTAGATTTTTAGGCGAAGGTAATCACTTCCGATGCCCTCGTGCATCGGAAGTGATTACTTTTAACAATAAAAATAGGCCGAATCGTTCTCAAGTTATGCGCGTACATACCTTCATACATTTTAGCGATTTCTTTTTAATTTATACAGATATAATATTATAATATAAATTAAAAAAAAAAACAAAATAATTTTCTAAAGAGCTAGCAGGAGCAGATGAGTATATGTTTAAAATAATCTTTTCCAAATTCCTTTAAGTTTTCAGTATTACAATATACCTGCAAGTTTTTAAATATGACGTAAAGTGAAAATGTGAAGCACCGCTACCCAGGCAATACTAGGGTATTATCATCACTCAAAGCGTACCAATTAGACCAGCTTATGGTACAAGGGGCTTTGCTCGCATAGAAACTGTTGGAAGCTCCTCATAGCTAGCTCATTATACCTACCTTTCATACTTCAAATATTCCATTTTGTAGGGTTATTGTAAAGCTAATTAGGAGGGTATTCTTGATACCTTTGTTTACGTTTAACTATTAATTTTTGGTCTTTGATTTTAATAAATTAAGGATATTTTATTAAAAAAATAAATCTCTCTCGTTTAAAAAAAGGGTTTTTTTTCTATTGCCTTGATTTGATTAAGTTGTACCAACAGTATTATATCGATGGTATATGAATATGTAATATACCTACTTCTATAAAATATGGTGTATAAAGAGCTAATAATAAAAGATTAACTGGTTTACTTTCACAATACAATTATAGCTACAAACTTATCAATACTAGCTTAAAAAAAATACTAGTAAAGCTTATTTTTAAATAATCAATTAAAAATGAGTAAGTAGTTTGCTCTTTGTTCCTAACCAATATGGATCTATAACATAACAACGTAAGTGCGTGCACTCTTAACTATATGCACTTTTCGATTTATTTGTGTTATCGTCATCATCATCATAATCATTATCAGAGTATAATGTCCACTGCTGAACATGGGCCTTCTCCTGTGGGAGGGTATTTGCCATAGTCACCACGCTGGCAGGCGGGTTGGTGACTGCAGTATTATGTCGTACCACACACGGAAACGCTGCTGCCCGTTCCGTGAGATACCTACCATTATTATAGGTGATGTTATAACGGGATCGGGACCTACGGCTTAACGTGATATCCGAGGCACAGTCCCACAACCAACCAGACCCGGAAAGAATCTTAGAATTTACACAAAGATTTCCTGTCCGTCGTGGGAATCGAACCCACGACCTCCGAGATTTAAAGCGAGCCAAATACCGCTACGCTACGGAGGTTGTTTGTGTAATCAATGTAAAAAAAACGTTTTAGTATTTTATGTTTATTTTAAGAAACATGTATATTTACTATACATTAGTTTATATTTTATATAATTACCCGTATTTGTTTTTTAGGTTTACTTGTATATGAACCTATAAAGGTTAAAAACTTCAATCATTACGATTACGTTATCCATTGAAATAACTTACATATAGCTACAAAATCTGTAACTGATATAAATATGGAGCCACAACTTGTTGTTTTTAACAAAGTTAAATTAGAAATGCGCCTAGAAATCAAATTAATAATTTTGGTCACAGCATGCTACAAAAAAAGGGTTGCATAACTCCAGTTTTTGATCAAATTAAGCCTAGTTGTATATCCTCCTACATTTTCATTAGTACGAATATTTAACATATCTAATTGTAAATTAAAATTGTTCTTATACCAAGTATAGGAACATTGCATTGAGAAAAAAAATTGAAAGGACTGTCTTATTACTGCATATTCTAGAACACCAAGAATACTATATTTTATGATATCAATGAAATTAAAAAATGAATTCATTCAGCATTTCGGTGTTTACATAAACTTAAACTTGTATTGATAATGATTTATTCTTTTTATTTAAAGATTACTAGCAGAGTTTTGTAGTCTACTAGTATTTTTGGTAACCTCTCGTGCTAAGCTTAAATGCTTGTGTTACGAGTGGGTTCACGTCGGTAGTGCAATGGGTGAGGTTCGAACCGGCGACCTCAAGATCATAAGTTCAACGCCCTAGCCATTGGGCTATTTCATTATATTTGATATGGTACCTCAAAAAATAATACACAGGATATAAAAATACTTCCTTAATCATAGCAAAATATGAAATTTTATGGCGTAAAGAAGCCCTTATGTTTATGTTATTCATTATACATTTTTAGTTCAAATTCGGAAGTAGGTAACTAATTTTAAATTATTGAAAATATAAGTTCAAATGTGAATTTCATTTCAAATAAGTCTGTCCGTAAATTGCCATTAAATATACTAACATTTCGACACGTTTGTCGTGTTGTTTCCGGCTTAGAATAGATCACCCCATTTCTGCTCATGTGTTTTGTAAAAGGCGACTAAGGGACACACGACGGATGGGCATCATTTTTGTTTTTTCGGACGGACATAGTTATGTTCTTAGCCGTTTTTTTGCGAATGTATGGCAACTTATTTTCTGTTATGGACTTTAGACAGACACTTGATAATGAAATATTTTAAATCTGTTTACATTTTGATGGGTTTCAGATAAGGTTTAAGCTCCGTATAAGAAAAAGCCCTTCACTACCTTGTTGTTAGTCATTCATTAGCACGCGACATTTATAGTATTTATACCAATTTAACACGGATATTTTAAGTAAATATTTAAAAAAAAGATCAGTCGCAATTGATAGCTGTAACATAATTGTGTCGCTAATGGCTTTATGCCATTAACTTTGTCTGCATCGCTTTGTTTAACACGCAATATCTACATGACTTATATAATAATATGATGTGATTTGTTGTTAAATAACAGCATGAACTAGTTATATTATTGAACAATTGGTTGGAAAAATGTTATTTGTATAACAAAAATATTGCACATTTATTTTCATATAAGTTTAGCAAAGTTTTTAATGAGAGACAAATTGTATTGTTGTTTGTAAAGAATAATCGCAAAATAACAGGAACTAATTCAAAATTGTCTGTAACCGTAAGAATACATTTTATGATGAGACTCCCGCTAGAACGGGTGAGCCTATGATTTTATGTTGTTACATCAACATAATTTCGAAATATACAGTTTATTTCAGCAAGTTTCTATAGAAGGTATTGGCATTTCATCAAAATTCATCAACGTACCTAACCTTGTAACGGGAACATAAAATATATTAGAACTGCACAATTCCATAACTTTTTTTTTCTAACAAATACATATTAATGAATATTAAACATATGAAAAGACCTCAGAAGGTAACAATTTTAGTTTGAAATAACTGAACGTCGTTCAACCTCCGTAGTGTTGCGGTATTTGGTTCGGTTTAAATCTCGTGGGTTGGATCGTGGCAGGAAATCTTTGTGTAAATTCCAAGATTTCTTTCCTTTTTTTTTTTTTTTTTTTTTTTTTCCTGTCTCCCCTGCCATGAGCAGGGACCTTTTTTATGTCTATATTTTAATCTTGTTAACCTCTTTTATTCTATTCTCGCGTTTATTCCTCTCGTACTTTTATTCTACATACTATTTCTTTCTGTCTTCCATCTCTTTCATTCCATGGGTAGGACGCCCATATTCTAGGTTTTAAAATAACTAATGTAATATCATGTTTGGGGTAGTGTAACAGGTCTAAGCGTAGTTTTTATTTTGTTTTTCTTTTTGTTTTAATTCTTTTGAATTTTAAACTTTAATATCTTATATTTTCTTCCATTAAAATCTATGTTTACAGTTCCTTATTTTATACATTTAGAGTTAGCTTAGTATCACATTCTTATGGTTAATTACATTTTAATATTATATCTATTTATTACATTTTTATATTATATATTTATTTACTACATTTTAATATTACACATCTATTTATTGCATTATTATATTACATATTTATTTATTACATTTTTATATTACATATCTGTTTATTGCATTTTTATATTACATTTAATATTACATATCTATTTATTACATTTTCCCATTACATATTTGTTTATCACATTTTTATATTACATAATTTATTGTTACATTCAAGTATTCCTTGTAAATTGGTTCATTTCCTTTACCTCTAGCAGGTTAATGCGCTGACTAGTTAGTTTTGTGTTGTGTTTATGTGTGTTCTAGTGAAGTGAGTTAGTTGCGTGTTATGTATATTTTAAATTTTTGTGTATATGTGTCTTTTAATTTTGTTAGAGTGTAGTACGTATTCCGTTCTCATATCTTCAATCTTTAGTAATTGTATGTATTTTTCAAAATATATATTCTTACTACGTTCTGTGTTCTTCGTTTCGTACGTACTAATTTATAAAATTTGGAGTGTATTTTTGTGTGTTTTAATGTGTGTGTAATGTTTGAAAATGTGTAGGTGTATGTTGTTTGTGGCAGGGCCGTCTGTAAAAGGGTCCGTTTCTGGTTGACTGAGGGAACCGTGCCTCGGAAAGCACGTAAAGCCGTTGGTCCTGATTGTTATAATATCATCTATAACAAGCGAACCAGGGAACGGACAGCAGCGTTTCCCCTGTGTATTACAACATAAAACTGCGGTCACCAATCCGCCTGCCAAGCGTGGTGACTATGGGAAACACCCTCCCTCGGGAGGAGGCGTTATACGGGCTGATTATGATGATGATTAATCTGAATCTGAAGACAAAAGGAATGCTATGATAACATAAAACTGCGGTCACCAATCCGCCTGCCAAGCGTGGTGACTATGGCAAACACCCTCCCTCGGGAGGAGGCGTTATACGGACTGATGATGATGATGATTAATCTGAATCTGAAGACAAAAGGAAAGCTATGATAACTTTAACATTTAACTATTATAATCGAAATTATTATGAAATTCACAATGTTAGAAGTCGTATCGTTTTATTCATTTTAATCTATCAGAGTAGTATAAAATCGGCCCGTCCATTTGACTGAAATTATGAGTAATAACTTTTATTGTAGAAAAAAATGGTAAAAAGAACCTTCGGGTGAAGCTGCATATGACAGCTAGTATAAAATTAGATGTTTATACAATTGTACTTAACCAATTTGTTTACCTCTAACCTCCCCACTCTCTTGTTTTCATTATTAGAAAAACAAAATAACTTTGAGGTGTTTACATATGATATTAATTTAAGAATTAAAATTTTCTCTTTATAATATCAGTATAGATATATATCTTGAATTAGAACTGATTAAACAACTCGTAAACCTGTTTTAATTCACTTTTATATACTTAATTTAAACTGTACCCTATCTATTAATTATACAATACTTATAATTAATAGTTAGGGTATCGTTTAAATTACCTATCTTTATTACTAACGTAGAGTATAAAATTAAACTAAAACTTATAATAAGCTTACTTTTATAAGCATCAAACACACTAACATCATAATAACTGAGTGATTTTCCTCACACAATTTAGTGGGCTAGAAGGTAATTCCGTTTTTATGGCGTCAATCCTCTTATCTCAGTTTCCACTCCAGCAAAAGTCGGGGCAAATTACGTCTCTAACTTTCCTATTTGTTATCAATCATTTTGTTTTATTTAGCTTAGTTTTTATAGTCACGTTTAGTTCTGACATAACATAATTGTATACAGTTTTTGTTTATTTATATCATTCGTTGCAACTATTCAGTTGGGTTTTAATTGTACCTAATACATTTTTAAGTGCATGCTTAGCAAAAGAGTGAGTGGAATTGTAGCTTTGGGGAACTTTTGCGAAACTTGCCCAAGGCCTAGTCTTTACTAAATTTTATAGAAATCGGTTCAGTGGTTTAGGCTTTAAAGCGTAACAGATAGACAGACTTTTGCATTTATAACATTAATAGGAATTTAACCTGCGTTAAAATAAGCAAAAAAGGGCAGCTGATTCTAATATTGCTTGCTAAAATTAAAAAGTACTTTTTTTTTCAATTGAAAAGCAGTAATGAAACTGTACCTTTCCATAATTTGTACATAGCAAGGAAATGTTTTCAATATTTTCCGTAAAGAATTTTTCCGTTGGTTTTCTTTAAAGTAAAAATAGCGGACAATAAGCGGGGTGGGGATATGCCGGCGGGGGTAGTGGGGGGTGGGGTAGGGTGGATGTAAACACAAAGCTTGAGCGCGGCAGTCACGTGGCGCGCCTGCCGGGGGCGCATCACTCTTAAGGGTGAGATCGCCGGTACTAACAACACCAAAACAACACACTTAGAAACGCGCGAACTCAACTTCAAACATCCAATATACGGAATCATCCGATCATCTGAGACTTAAAAAAAAAGACACATCAAATTTTAGTCCCCGAAGAGTGATGCCCCCCCGGAGTGATTAAAAACCAGTATAATATATGATATAACATATCTATCAACATTTCAAGATACCTAATAATGTTAATGTATTGAATTAGAGTAAATTGTATATAATACAACAACCACTCTACAGAATATCAATACGAAACATATCAAAATAATTATAACATATCTAGTTAAATTATCTTTAAATAATTATATTAAAAGTATGTAATAGTTAATTACTCGTATAATCTTTGTTAAGTACTTATTTAGTATCTATTGATGTGTAGTAAAATATAATTAGGTGTAATTAAAAGAAGTATGGCCATACTAATTAAAGGTAAGATTTTTTTTCATAATTTTTATAGTAAGTATAATTTACAGCATGCAAGCCGCTAGCAATTGTTCCCGCTGGAAATCGATGAGGGAGTGCTATGTTCAGCAGTGGACGACAATAGGTTAATAAGATGCTGATGATATTAAGCAACTGTATAAGTAGTTATAGAACTATTTGATAACTTAAATAATTACGTTATTAAAATTCTAAATAGTATAATTATGAAGTTAGACGAGTCGGTTAGTTAGTTAAATAAGATAATAAGATTTTTATTGCTTCGCTGTTGCTATAGATTGCGCAGTTTACATAACAAAGTACATATTTTGCTTTTTCCTGAATACTGTTGAAGCAAATTTAAGGTACTTGATACTTATACATTCAAGTGTCAAAGACTATAATTCTTATCTATTTGAATTAGGATTCATGATGTATGATTGATAGAAAGTTTTAAAAGACTGCACTGTCCCTCAACTATTATTAATGTTTTTTTTTTATTCTTTATTTTTTGAAGGGGAACGTTCAAAGCCGAACATGTAATCCCCATATTAAAGTTATATTACAAAGAAGTTATATTTGTCTAGCAATACTTAAACTACCAAAGACATTAAAATAAATCAGATAATATATTTTTGAAGTTATAAAACTATATTTTATGCAGATATAGTCTCAGAAATTACGCGGGAAAACTCGCATGGAAATATTTAATACACACAATTAATATATGAATATATTAATTGTATTCAATAGTAACATTATTAAAATATATTTACTATACAGCAAGTAGTATCTTTTCATGTTGTATAGTATAATATAATTTAATAATATTTATAAATAAGACCGAGAAAGAATGATGCATATCATACCAGTAGTTCCTGAGATTAGAGTGTTCAAGCAAGCAAACTTTTCAGCTTTATATATTGACAAAGATACGATAAGTTATAAAAATACAATGGTATTACATATACCATCTTCTTGTTAAATTGAAACGTTTTATGGTAATATACGATATAATACAGTTCACTAGCTATCAAGTTATGCATGCATACAACTTTAATTAACAAATTTAAATTTACCTATAACTAAAACTGTGATTACTAATAAATCTAATATGCTACTAGGCAGCATTGCCACCTTGATTGGCTATGCTTATCAATTTGAGCGGATTTTATGAATGATATTAAATATTGAATTATATTAAAAAGGTGCCAGCTACTGAGCAGTGCGAGTCGAACTCGCGCACGAGGGATTCTATTCCAATATTTGGAAAACAACAATTTTTTGAGATAGCACTATCCACTTTTCGTTGTAAATCAGAGCAAAAAAAGGCATTAACATCTGGTTTGTTTAATAGAAAAGAAGTTTCTGATTCTCCCGTTAATTTTGCTTTTCCTACTACTACTTTTTTGTGTAATGGATTAAATTTAAACGTCAGCAGTGTAGGGCCATTCATTAAAATATCAAGACAGGTTTAACTATAAGATCTGAATGATAATTACCAATAGTATCTTATGTTGATAATGTTTGTATTCATATTAACAGGCACGTGCAAAACGGGTTTTATGTCAAAAAGCCTTTGATACAAGAAAACTAAAATTGTTTGACAAAAAAGTAATTTAGGCTAATTAATAGAGCGAGGCGTTAATTTGAAGTAAAGAAAACAGAAGATAAAATAACATAACTTAGGTATTTTATTGTGTTAGTTTCGCTCAAACCTTCGATAATCTCGTAGACTCGAAGCCTCAGCGGACCGCATACTATAAAGTAGAGCGACAGGTGCACAAAAGTCCCTTACAAAATTAAAAGTCATAATTATCAATCAACCCGCTGCTGCACGCTGAATTTCAAGCCGAGGTCCACGGCCCACAGAAGGCGCCGTCTTGCGCAATTTGTTAGTTAGTAATTTTTAAACCATTTAATAAAGCTGAAGCTCTGCTCGCCTGTAGATACCCAGTCAAGTACCAAAAGGTTTGGACTGCACATATCCGTCAAAAAAAAATGAGTTTTTAATACACATAATGGGACAACTATGAACCTTCAATGTGATAGGCCCTTACATATATATTTCATTCTGTTTTAGTAAATATTTGTTGTTGTATAGGGCTACAAAAATACATCATTTGTGAAAATGTCAACTGTCTATCACGGTTCATGAGATACTTACAATCTGGTGATAGACAGACAGATGAACAGCGGAGTCTTAGTACCTAATAGGGTCCCGTTTTTCTCCTATGGGTACGGAACCCTAAAAAGTAAGTCATACAGTCCATGATTATCACTTCACCTGATTTAATTTGATAAAAGCAATGCAAATTTGACAAACCTTATTAATATTATGCAAGATCAAGAAGAAAAAAAATCAGCTGTTCCATACATTTATGTTTACTTACCTCGACAAAATGTATGGAACAGCTGATTTTTTTTTCGCGATTTCAGGGTTGGTCCCATAGTAAAAGTTGTTCATAATGATGAGTACAATGGCCTCTTAAGATATTGTTGGTGTTTTACAAATAACCTTGTATAGTTTTTCATCATACGCTATGGTAAAAGTTTCTTATGAAAAGTTTATTATATGTGTTTTTAAGAAAAAATATTTAATAGTCCTAATTTTCTGTTGAAGTTCTGAATTGCTAAAAAGGTAAGGTCGGCGTTTAAAATACGATGGGCCGTTGGACATATTATTGTAGACGTGCTTATGTTTTAGTAAAATGAAGTAAGTGAACTTTATTCTTGTAGCGACTTTTTTCTTCTTTTACATTATGTTTTAATGTTGCGTCCATTTTTATTCTTACCATTAGTTCTAGGTGTGGAAACTTGGAAGAACTGGCAAGAATATCAAATATGATTCTAGCATGTAAAAGGAAAACATGCCAGATGCGAGTTCTATTTAGTACTAAAAAGTTTGATTATACTATTAAAAGAAAATTATGATTTTATGGTAGAAAAATAACGTATTTCGCTGAACATTACGAATTTTTATTATAACTAGCTGTTACCCGGGCCTTTGTCCGCGTCGATTTAGATTTCTTCATACAACCTTTTCATACTTTTAGGAGTATTTAGGGGGAATTTTTTAAAATTCTTTCTTATTGGGTGCATAGAAAATACAGTTTTAGGTTTCTACGATCAACGGTATATGCTGTGCGTTTATTCGTCAATCAGCCAGTGATTTAGGACAAAGTGTTTTATCAACGCTGTACATATAGTGAATATTATTGAATAGGAGATAGTAACAAATAAACAATATTAATAGGTATACTGACAGCACATTTGCAAGATAATAATAATTAAGACCATACAACATATCAGTGACAGATAACTGATATGATTTATGTTCTTGATTATTATTATTATTATTATTTATACAACTCAATTGATTTATTTAATAAAAAGTTTAAATGTTAAATGTGAATTTTTGAAATAAAAAAATAAATTGAAAATACAGTCACATCCATTTAATTAAAAAAATGACTTGATTCAATATTACTTGAATTTAGATTTTTTCGCACCAACATTTTTGATAATATATTTTTAAGATATTCTGTAACTGTTTAAACAATTTGTCAGAGTTTTTAAACAATAAAATGTATGGGTTGGCAAAATCAGCACTGATTCCGGTTTCATGCCATTCATTTAAGAACAAAAATGAATATCAATCGATCGATATCTAAGCTTTATTGTTTTAAGTATCGTAATGTTAATATATTTAGTAGTAACGCAATGTTATATAAATGACCTCCCCCATATTTAGTAGATAAAATATCAAATATAGTTCTTTTTGCGGATGACACATCCTTGATATTTAAAGTAAATAGAAAAGATAAAGACTTTATTGGACACACAAACACACTTAGCCTCTCAAATTGGTTCTCAGCTAATAATCTATTGTTAAATGCAGGGAAAACTAAGTGTGTTAAATAAGCGCTACCAAATTCAAACAATGTCACATCTACAATTAACTGAATAATGAAACGTTGGATCCTGCTTCATCCACGGTATTTTTTGGAGTGACATTAGATTCTAAATTACCGTGGGGTCCTCATATTGAGAAATTATCGGGTAGATTAAGTTCTGCTTCTTATGCCGTATGGAAAATAAAACAATTGTCAGATAAATCCACGGCTAGGTTAGTATACTTTGCTTACTTCCATAGCATTATGGCTTATGGCATTTTGCTCTGGGGGTCAGCTGCTGATGTTAATACTATCTTCATCCAACAAAAGAGAGCGGTCAGAGCTATTTATTGGCTAGGTAGCCGCGATTCTTTGCGAACCCTATTTAAAGATATAAATATATTAACTGTGCCATCTGAGTATATCTACCAGAATATTTTATTTGTTAGGAAAAACCTAAACGAAATTAAAACGAATTAAACGATATTTATTCAGCACTTAGGTATTTACATACACTTGTATTTGTCAAATTATACACAATGAAATATGATTAATATAATTAAATACAAAATATCGCAACTAAAAATCTATTGCAGATTAGCTAATAGTCTGTATAATTAAAATTTTAATATAATTTAGCTCTATAG
Organism: Nycteola revayana; assembly: GCA_947037095.2. Taxonomy (NCBI): domain Eukaryota; kingdom Metazoa; phylum Arthropoda; class Insecta; order Lepidoptera; family Nolidae; genus Nycteola; species Nycteola revayana. The sequence goes on from OX344838.1 coordinate 5,700,831, forward strand.
AAAGAGGCACGGCTTTAAACAGTATTTTTACTTATAAACGACACACGCCTGAGGGCACCCTTAATGAGCTAGGACCACGGCTCAGGGCATCGCTAATGCTATGAGAAATATTACTGTGACAATAATTATATTTTAAAAAAGAGGGAGTGATCACTGGCACGGACTACAGGCACAGGATCATCGGATTGGCACAGGGGGCCAACGCGTCCTCGGTCTGTCCGGCGAGGATCCTAGCCTAGCTAACCTGCAGGTTTCTCTAGCTACCTAAGTGGACGGCCCGGGGAAGAAACTCAGAAAGAAACTCCGGTTTTCTTTTTTCCGTCTTCTTTTGCTTGTTTTATCTCTTTTTTTTCTATTTATTATTTATTACATTAAATTATTTATTTATTTTAAAGGATGTGGGCTAGTGCATGCTCAAAACCGTTAGTAGATACATTCTAGATACATTTAGTAAAAAAAGTGACTTTTACAATATAAATACTAGGAATAAGGGCAAACTAGGTATGCCGTGCTTTAGGGTCAGCAAAGTTAGTAAGTCATTCATGGGAAATTGCATTAGATTTTATAACATACTTCCCTCTTATATTACTGACATGCCTGATACATTATTTATAACACATGTAAAACGCATCCTAATGAGTAGGGGCTATTATAGTATCAAAGAGTACCTATACATATAGATGATAAAGATGTATGGCAGGCTATACCCTCGTGCACCAGATCGGATACCCTATAGCTGATAGAATAGAATAGAAGTAGCTGATGAAGCATTGAAATTTAAAGATCATGATAGTGTATTCTGTGTACTGTCTGTAATCATAATCATAAAAATAACACATGTTCTGTCTCAAAATAACTTATCTGATCTGTTAAATCGCCGATCGAAGCCGATTGGTAAATTGTGTGAGCCAATTAACTAAATAATGACAGTAACTGGACCTAAATAATGTTGACATGCCCATTTGAGTATGTTTCGCCAGATCGTCTCAATGAGGCCGCGATGAAACCGGCAGTAGAATACCCCACTGAGTTTGTTTCGCCGGGTCTTCCCAGTTGGGGCGTATTGGATCCGGTGGTAGCATAAAATCGCGTCCGACGATATACTTATGGTCCATCAAAATAATAACATACTCAAAGGACAGAACTTTAGACTATAAAATTATAGATAAAAAATAAAATTATATTTTCATACCTGACAGCTTTTACGCTAAAGCTATAAAAAAATATCTAATATAAACTACTTATTATTATTATTACTATAATAACTAAACTAAATTAATTAATTAAATATATTATATTAATGAGCCAAATATGTTTTGATTATTTGCAAATGCCTGTAATAGGTTTACGAAAAAAAAACCTTTTTATTTTTTTATATGAGTATTTCGTATTTCCATATTAGTACAGTAGCGTGAATTACAGATTGTCAAACAAGTGATATAATTTAATAAACTATACCAATTTAAATTAAATCCATTTCAAGCCATGATAAAAAAATATGTCACAAATCCTTACATCATATTAACAATGACATACTCTTACATCAGATTAGATAAAATGTTTTGTGTACAATTTTATTTGTATCATGATATTAATCAGCATGGAAAGCTTTTTCGTCCCCTAAACGGATCTAATCTAATAACGCACCGCCCCTGAAAATGTTCAACTATACGTCACGAGTTGTTTGCGTCGACAAAACGTTAATAGAGTTATTAAATTTAACGTTAATTTATTCAATTTGCAGCGGGTTTGAAAGACAATGGTAGAGCGGGGCGGAGCTTCAACGGGTACCGCCCTCTCACCTGGATTCTCATTAACATATAGCTATTTATTACAACGGTTGCTATGTATCATCGGTCGATATTGTTGCACTCGAGTGGAAATGAGATGCAGCATAGCTCTTTGTCATCACCTTTGTCTGATTTTGGTTGTAGTGTTGTATAGGAAATCTGGATCGGAGCATTGTATCGGCAGTATATCTAATTTACTTCCTAGTCTATTTGGTCAGGGATAATTGGATAGACCATATTCATTTGAGATGTTTTTGCTAAGTCAGTAATGTCAGTCTTCGATATTTTTTCTGAGGAAACATTATGACCTCCGTGGATCCTTGATTGTTATACGTTTCGCTTTCGGTCTCGGGGCTTAATCCCCGTGCCTGACGAGGAATTTGAGTAAATCTAAGATTTCTTTCCGTTTCTGGTTCATTGATGGACTATCCTCTGTGTCGCGGAGCACGTTAAGTATTACAATATCATCAATAACGATTATATGCCAGGGAACGAGCGTTTCCCTGGATTTCAACATAATACCCATCCCAATGCTACTGACCAGAATGGTAAATTTGGTACAATCTTACTAGTGGATAAGTCACCAATTTGTACATCCACTTATTTTTGTCACGGACATCGATTGTGATGATGAATATTGTAAATACATAACACATTTAATTCTCTATGACCATTCAATTAAAAGATTCTACAATAATGTAGCAATTGTTTGAATTATATATTTTTTAAACGGGTCCTCTATCTGGCAGAATCTTAATGCTCTGAAATTTGTTTGGCATAACACACTTGGCATAATTTTCTTTAACCAAATATTTTTAAGGCATAAAAAATATTGAATTAGTATGAATTTACAATGGCATATTATTAATATGTAGTACAATTAGGCAGGATACTTCCGAGGAAGTGTAGTCTTGTCAGCTAATTTCATTGGTTAGGTTAGAACTGTAACCACAAAGTAAAATAGGTAGAACTGAATTCTACTTATTTAACTTGGTTATAGCGAATATATTTTCTGATAAACTGGAATTATGTCTTTGTAGCGATATGAAATGCCAAACCTTGATTGTAACAGTTTACTTTCTGAGGTAAGATAATTCTGCCTTTAATGCCCATCGATATAAAATATTATGCTAAAAGATGATTCTGACTCCTAATTTTGGTTGTACCTTTTGATTATTTTTAGCTCTAAAATATATGCCTAAAGATGAATCTGACTTAATAAAAATATGTGATTTGAATGTATGCTAAATGATGGTCTGCCAGACGATTTTCTGCGAAATGAAGTTTATGCCATCCAAAGTTATGCAAAATAATATTATGACAAAAAAAATCTGCCATGAAGGCCTTTTTAAACGCACTTCTAACAGGCTAACCTTCATTTATGGAAAATAATTAAAATTATAAGTAACACACACTACTTTTTTTAGAAAAATAATTAGCTTTCGGCACAAAAAATACAACTATATCGTGGGTGAAAATCAATATTTTTAATTTTAATTAATATTTTTGATTCCCAATCCTTTGGCTTCCGTCGTAACGAGTCCTTCTTACATGGTGTCATGTCCCTCCATCTGCTAGAGTTACTGCCTGTCTGAGTTTGGCTTAGCACAGAAGCAGGCATCACCCTTGGTGCAGTTAATACAATTAAGCCAACAGCAGTTAAGTTAGTTATAATAAATGTGCATGAGTCTCCCTAGTCGACTTCCTATTTTTGCAGTTTATAAATCGCCTGTTACCATCACAGATATAGATGTACAAGTGTTAATCTATGTCATAAAAATGAATCGCTGAATGTGTTGCTAAGCGCAAAGCTCGAGAACAGCTGAACCGATTTCGCTAATTCTTTCTTTGTTGTAATTGTTATGGTCAGGAAAAGGTGTGTGTCAGGATGGCGTGAGAGATGTCTGAATAGTCACAAAATGTGCACCAAATAACTGTACCTAAACTGTACTAAACTGTACCTATGTGGAAAAAACTGTACCTCAAGCAATTACATATTAAATAGATAGTGATATAGACACGCCGTTCTGACGTCAGGTTGGCGCGCATAGTCGTGTATCGCCCCAACGTGTAGGAACTATGTTCTGGAACAATAAACTGTACCTCATAAAACTGTCAATAAAAAAAATCAAACGTGTTATCTATCAAATCAATAACAAAAAAAAATTACCACTCGTTTATTTGATTTAAACGAGTGACATGTATGTTTGCCGATTAATTTGCAACAGGCGCTTGTTTTCTCGTAATACATATAATATTATTAGAATATATTAAATGCACATATAAACTGGAAGGAAAACTATGACTTATTTTTAATTAATAGTGAGATACATAATTATTTATTACTTCTGCCTTAACCTATGCATTGTTATGTTATAAGAAGCAAATGAAAATAAACTGTTTAAGTACTTACTAATTTTGTGTCTGTGACTAGTTATTCTTTTGTTATTAAATAAAATGAAACGAATGAAAGATCAGAAGACAGTGTTTTTAAAATTTAAATTGTACTTTAAAGATGAATCTAATCTGCCTAACGTAATATGGATACCTTACTTAATATGGTTGAAAAAAAAAGTTTTATTTCTTGTTTTATGTTCAAATTTTGAGAGAGTTTACTAATTACACACAAATATGATGTTTGATAAGAGTGTGACCAATGTTTAAAATGAATAAACGCTTATAAAATAAATTAGCAGTCAAAAAAAATGTTGTTGATTTGACAGATATCACGTATGTTTTAATTATTTTTATTGGCAGTTTTATGAGGTACAGTTTAGGTACAGTTTATTGATAATATGTTCCAGAACATAGTTCCTACACGTTGGGGCGATACACGACTATGCGCGCCAACTTGACGTCTGAACGGCGTGTCTATATCACTATCTATTTAATATGTAATTGCTTGAGGTACAGTTTTTTTCCACATAGGTACAGTCAAGAACAGTTATTTGGTGCACATTTTGTGACTATTCAGCCATCCCGACACACACAGGAAAAGGTTCTTATTTAAGAAAAAAATCAGAAAATTGCAAAAAATTTGTAAAAAATTTGCCTCTGCGAAAAATTTGTAAACTCAACTGCAATATTATTTTGTAATGAATTGACATTACTGTCAGTTGTTTGAAATAACTGTCAACGATCGATAGGAAGCCACATTATTTGTGAGTGTCATAGACTGTATTTTAAGACGAGGTTCCCATAAGAACGGGATCTACGCGGGCGAAACCGCGCGGGACAGCTAGTTTTGTACAAAAAGACTGCGAAAGATGGCTAAAAGAAAAACTCCAGAGTTTCTTATATCTTTACGTACGAGTATCACAGGTGGATTGAAATAGACTTCAGTTTGGGATATGTACTCGTTTTTTGTTTCAGATTTGATCCTAGCCTATCCAGAAATTTAATACAAAACGAGACATTACCTTTATTTATTTATCTTTATCTTTACTATAACATTATTATTAATCAGTCATCTATGATATATTTCACGCGTTAAAATCTAAACTAAATTTAATAGTTAAGTACTGTTATACGATGTAAGATCATCTATTTTTATCATTATGTTTGACTTATATATATAATATAGGTACGATTGATTCGTCTAAATTATCATAAACGTTTTCATTTTCCTCTCCGCTGTAAAATCGTTTGGTAACCATCTTCGCTTTATGCGTCGTTGTTTTAACAATCATTTTGTTCGGGAAATAAGCGTCAGTACCTACTCGAACGTTGTTTGGTGTATTTTACCTTAGACGGTGCGGAAAAGGAAAACTATAGTATGATTGTGGTCCATGTATGGATGGTAAAATTGTTTCATAAGGTTCGTAAACGTGTCCTTTTCAATAAAAGTAATATGCTCAATATAGTAGCAAACTGAATTAGTAGTACAATTACTTACATTGTCATTTATGTGATGATGAAAAACGCCAATCGGATGTCAAAATTTCTTAATATCACTCCAAACGGCATTCTTTTTAGAGAATTCTTAATTTTTTGGCAAGTTATACATCTTCTTCATTTCAACAGCCTGTTAACGTCCACTGCTGAACATGGGCTCCTCTTTCCGACCTTGGCTAGCCGGGGTCATCAAGGGTCTATAATCACCACGCTTGGCAGGCGGGTTAGTGATGGCAGTAAGGTAGTAAGTAACCATGAGTTGATAAATGCTGCTGCACATCCATCATCTATCCAATTTAAATACTAATGTAGTTATTTTTATCCGGGTAACTTTTCTATATAAATTATTAATTAAAAAATAAAATGGACGTGTTGGCTATAATGGAAAAATAACAAAATAACATTTTTGTGTCGGTTTGTTTCCGGCTAATATTATTAACAGCTGAACCGATTTAGATAGCGGCACTCTCGCTGTTAGATAGCTAACTTGTAAGCTGTAATATAGGCGTTTTATTATGACTGTTTGATTGTTTGTCCATTCCGCCTAATCTCCAAAATATAGACTTAGATAGGACCTTTATTATTACACTCTTTATTTTAAACCGCCTTCCTTTACCTTAATGTAGATTATTATGTTCACAATTCAAATGTTATAATGCTGTTATTTGTATCAGGATATAACTTAATCTATTATAACTAAGCGAAAATTAAATATCTTCAAATAGAACCGTCTTCATATTCATACACTGTAAAGTAAATATATATATATAAATATAATAGGAAAAACATCTCGAAAATATGTAAGCAATCACTGTACCAGTAGCTCTGTGGGAACGGTAATTGCTTCTGAGAATCGGTGTCATTTGTGTGAACTATGGATAGCTGTTCTGGTTCTAGGTATGCTTTTTGTCCATGAATTATGTGTTGTATTTTTAGAAAGAAAGAGCAAAAGAAAGACAAGAAATACAAAAAAAAAAAAAGAAAATCTTCCAATATAATGTAGAACTCAATAAAACTAATCTTTGAAAATCTCTTATACAATTTTAATATCTCGGGGAGCAGGTTCTCATCGATGAGTTGTCAATAAATATCGTCGGGAGGGTTATTTTATTGCTTTGTGAGCAAAACTGGTCGAGTCGCGTCCCCAAGGAGCGATCGGTTGGCAAACATCGCAATCTGGCAACTGAGAATACGGATTGTGGAACGATTTCCACTGTTGAAATTCTGTATCGAATAACATTTGCATAAACGTTTTCTTTGTTGGTTGCTGGTTTTTTGCTATACATAAGATATGTGCTCACTTTGAAGTTCTAATTTACATTCAGTAAAATTATTTGTAATAGTGTAATAAAGAGGAAATATTTGATTGATAGTTTGTTTGCATTAAACATAGGCTCAAAACTACGGGACCTATTACAAATATTATTTCACCATTAGAAAGTAAAGTAATCCAGAAGTAACACAGGCTATGTGAAATGATAAAGTTTCCACGGAAACAGGAGCTCAGCGGAAACTATGGTAATAATAAACGTGCAATGGTACTTTTCTCAATTTTATTTTCTGAAAATATGACATATAAGTCATATATTCAGTGTTGCTAGTGGCAGATTGTCAAAGTCAGCTCAAAAAGTAACATTTTCACGAGAAAAGTAACATTACCTTTTTTACTTCGAATCGTTGCTGGAAAATCGAAAAAGTAACACAAACGTAACATATTGAGTCGTATAACATGGAGATGGAGGTAACATGAGGGGGTCAAAGGTAACCTAAAATGTTACTTTTGTAACATTCTGGCAATGCTGCATTTATTACTTTTTACACATTGACTATACTTTAATATATAAAGTTGAAGAGTTTGTTTGGTTGAACGCGCTAATTTCAGAAAGTATTGTCCGATTTGAAAAAATCATTTAATGTTAGATTGCCCACTTATCGAGAAAGGATATAAGCTATATTTCATTATGAAGTTCCTACGGGAACGAGAGTTACGTGGGTTAAACCGCGGGCAGGAAAATAATTATTAATATATAGTTAAATATAGATTATTATATGAAGGGCACAGGAAAAAAAGGAGCTCATTGACAATTTCACCTTTTTGAATTAACTGTACCATTTAGGTCGCTTTTCTATGGCCAATCAGAGCACGTTACTCCAAACATGATAAAAGGGGCTGATATTGCATAAATTTGAATTTCAAAAATCCTTGCTTTAGAATAAAACGCGCTCATTGCAATCTATACCAAGTAAAAAGGTGCCCATTATCTATAAAACCACGCTAGAACGGGCTGATTGCAGCGGTTGTAACAGAGAACGCGCTCATAGTCAGCCATCTTGCTTTTTATGTCATACAAATAACAGCTGACAGATAAGCATCCTTCGAGAAATTTTAAGGCGCCTTTAATGTGAGTTAAGTTTAAAATTTCTGCTGAAAAATATAGTGACCTCCAGGACCTGAAAAAGTTTTGTACCCCTGAAAGTATTTTATATTACACGAATTTACCTCATAAATAAAATTTTATCCTAATTTTGTTTTTTTTTTTTTGTTTTTTTTTTAAAGACAACTCCCGCACTTGGGAAATAAATCCCTGTGTCGCGGGGGACTATACAAACATACATTTCACGGACACAAAGTACACCCAGACTCAGAACAACTCCCACCCGGGACAATTATTTGTGTGAACCACAAATAATTGTCCCGGGTGGGAATCGAACCCAGAACACCAGGTCTCAGAAGCAACTTCCGTAACCACTGAGCCACCGGTGCAGTCAGATTAATATGATGTATTTTACAGTAAAAGCTCCTTATTTGCGCTTCCTTCATTCGCGTTTTCACTATTCGCGGATTAAAAATTTGCGACCGAATTCCTGTATTCGCGGCAAAAAAATCCCATATTCGCGGAACTAATCGGTACATCACTACATACATACATATATTAATAGAAAGGATTCGGGTTCCTTTATAAACGTGTCGGTAATTGGACTAAGAAATGAAGATTATAGTGATATTACGACTACGCCTTAAGTTTTTGTTTAATGCTGCCACATATTAGATGTACTGTGCTTTATAATGTCGACTAAAAATAAGTGTTTCGACACGAAAAATATCTGTATTACAGCTTTAAGTGGAAATAGATATGTTTTGATCATTTACGCTTTGGAAAGTCACGTTTCCAGTGCATGTGGAACAAACACTGGAAACGTGACATTTTTTAATGAAAATTGATCCATCTACTGTCTCCTAGGAACGTATCCCCTATAATCCCATATAAATTACCATTCCATATTCACGGTTTCTGTATTCGCGGTATATTTACGGAACGTATACCCCGCGAATAGAGAGCTTTTACTGTATTTCATTAGGGTGTAAACAGAAAAAACAGACAGGTACCTACATTACACATTGTTTATGATCACCATTTTAGTTGTAAAATGTAAAAAAGAGCTCATTGTGACAATGATCACCTTCTTTCCAGTTACATTTAGGTGTTAGGCTATTAAATGTCAGATTATAATTTTATTGACCAACCTTATGTCATAAAATAACAATCTATATGTTCAATATACACTGTTACCTTTTTTTATTGGAACAAATCAAATTCAATTTGAGGTGTATGTGTAGAAATTGAAATTTTGTGTTTAATTTTATGATTACTCAAAACAATGAGAATGTTAATGAGCTCCTTCTTTTCCTGTGCCCTTCATATGTTAACGTCTCTTACTATTCCGGTGAATTATTATCTAACTGTAACTGATATCTATTTCGGTGCGTCGTAGCGTGATGTTTTGTAGCCTATAAGTTAATCCTTGTAAATAATTTCGGTCAAACCGTTCAGTATTTTTTGCGTGAAAGACTGACGAACGTCCATACATCCATCCATACAAACTTTTGCGTTTATCATATTAGTATGGTGTATAATATGCTTAAATGTAAAGACGTCTGGAACCATATTTATAGAAAATGATAAAACAATGAAGAAAAACTTTAATATTTGTTAAACAGCAAAAAATCAAAATAATCAGTATAACGTAAAGAGAGCTAATCTATGTACTAGCATCAATAAGAATATTTTTTAAATATTGATGTCGATTATAAATATTTTGTAAATATCCATGATATACATAAAAATATCCATAAAAAACCATAGAGATGTGCTATTAACACACTGCATGTTAACCTATAAATAATTATATTCAGGACTGGCATTGCGATGTGTCTAAACGAATTATGTTCACTACTTTGAACTCTAAAATATTTAATAGACCCTATAATTAACAAGACAGGTACGCTTAATTTAGCTTTGTATGAGTCATAAAATTGATTCTGAAGAATTTAATAAACTGTATCCAACTTATTTCCAGTTGAGTTACCAATTTTCTATATTAAATCGTCGAAGCGATGGCGTGGGCGCGGTTGCCATGATACCTTAGAGGAGTTAATAAGTCATAAATAGCAGAGTGAACGAGACAGACAGATTTGGAATATGTGAATTAGAAAGTGAGAGAGGATATCACCCCAGGTGGTGGTGATAAGCAATCGTGTGGAAAAAGGTGCGTTTGGAGGAGCTATGAGGTGTCACAAAATTGCGATTTTCGACAATATAGTTGTCTGCTAACAAATGAGGGTGTCGTGTAGACATGGTTCAAATAAAAGTTACTCAATGAACTACACACATGCATTCAGAGATAAAAATCGGAATTTAATATATTAAGTTTCAGGCAACATTTATAACAATAACACAAAGTAGAAGCTATTGTTATATGATATGCTTTTGTTACTTAATAACGGAACCAATATTAATTGGAACAAAGATAGATTAAGATAGATTGGAAAGATGTACGGGTCTTTTGGCAGTTGTAATCGTAGGGCGTTGCCAGTTTAATATATTTTAAATTATATTAATATAGTTATCGCACATATTTAAAATTGATTTGATTCAACGTCTAAAAACATAGCCATTTATCGCATGTGGCCATGTACTACACTATGAAATAATGTTCTATTTCTAAAATAAGAGTAAAAAACATCACCATACATTAAATGATTTCCTATCCCTCAGGTTGAAAGTCTCATTGTATCTTTGAGGGTCATTCATGCACTTTGTGAAGAGGTAAGCGATGTGGATAAGAGCTGAGTGCGCTGTATCGAGTGGTCGATCAAAGTGGGCGCGACACTTAGCAGCTCATAACATCGCCCGATAAAATCACGTACTAGTTGAGAGTTTAAAATGTCCTTTGTATGCACAGAATCTTTATGCGAAAGATACTGAAACTATGAATACCACACTTTTCTTGAAAATACACTTATCAAACATGTTTAGGTTTGTTAGAGTGTATAAAAGTCCGGGGGCTAACTACAAATTATGTCAGCTCAAATAATATCTTATACCTTTATCTTAAGAAGCTATATGCAGATATGGCATAGTTTATCAGACAATATATAATTAAGCTGCTTTATTAAAGGCTGAAGAGTTTGTTGGTTTGCTTAAACGCGATAATCTCAGGAACTATTGTACCGGTTTGAAAAATTGTTTCTTAATGAGATAGATTAGCAGGAGTATCATTGGTTATATTTAAAGATGAGTTTTTACGGAAACGGGAGTTAAGTCGGTGAAACCGCATGAGAGAAGCTAGTTACACTATCATTTTATTTATTGGTTAATATTTTAAATAATGAATTTATTCAGCTCTTAGGTATTTACATACACTTGTACTTGTCAAAATCACAATGAAAAAGAAATGTAATTAATATTTTGTATGCTACAGGTAAACTTAACAATGACAATTGATCGCAAAAATGTTGTAAATACTTCATTAGCTTTCATAAGCATGGTGCATGTATGCAGGTATTCCTTGTTTTTCTCATTATGTTTTAGCCCATATTTTTCTGAGAATACAAAATAATTAGCGCATCGTATGAGGAACAGAAAATCCTTATACATTAATTCTTGTTTTATTTAAAAGAAGACCATTTCTATTTCTAACGATAAATGTACTAGCGATTTATAGTCCACCCTGATTTAACGTTTCAACGGATATAAATATAAATTAACCGCGAACTAAGAGGGTGGTCCAATTTCGTAACAAATTTATATCATAACGGAGAATTAAGTTAAAACTTTGGACTCGTTTTTTTATTGTTTGTATTTTGTTGGCCATAAAAAACTAAAGAGTACTGGTTTGGAAAAAAGAAATTGTTCGTTATATTTTTAATACGAAATCGAAGACTATCGCTTTGTGTATATCTAGCTACCCTAGTTTCAAAGGTTTTTTTAAAGCAATAAATGCAACGCAAAAGAGATAAATTGCTGATGGGCAGATTCAAACGTGTTATTCAGAAAGCGTAGCAATATGATTCATACACCAGATCTACGAATAATCCTCGCTGTGCGGCTTCTATGAATTAATATTCACAAAATCGACATTTAGTTTTGAGTTAAGTTTATTAGCAGTAAGGTTTTTTAATGTAAAGTCAAAATATTTGGATATAAAACTACATCAAAGTTTTACAGAATATTCATAATAGTGATTGTCATATCTCTAATTTTATTTTAATTTCTTTTCTAAATAATTATTTGTACTCAAATACCACAATAATAATGATTTTTTCAATATTAACCTTTTAGAAAGCAATTTACAATTTGGTGTATATTGTATAATTAAGTGAAGGTAGCTAAGATCCAACCCAAAATTCCTACAGCTACAACATGAAGCAGGTCCGTAACCTAGTTTGTAATCGAAACGTTATCATTATCACCAATATTAAGTTACATTACCATTACACAGTTTTCTTAAGAATCTGGATTTTATTCTTAGTTGTCCAATATCTTCGTAGTTTTAGCTTTATGCCATATCCAAATTTAATACGCATCATCACAGTGCATGAAATCCTTCGGTTTGGGTTCGGTGGACCGGGGAAACTTCATTTGCGAGCTCCTCTGGCCGTGAAATGAAGTCGGCTCGATATTACGATCATATTACTACATCGGTATTGGCAACGCAGCGAATGAAACGCTTATTTAGCAAAAGCGTTTAGTCTGCATAAAAGTTAATTACTTGAAGGGCTTTTGTTTTATTGAGCTGTTTCATTGTATTTTAGATAGGTACCGGGATTTAGTGATTATATTTATGTATTAATTATTATTGCTCTTGATTAATACATTTTCGATAAAATACTTTTTTTTAGGATTCAGTATCTCTGTAAGAAAATTGGTGCACTACTATGTCCCTGTCTCTCATATTATGTCTTCTTCGTTCTATCTAAATATACATTATGTCAAAATAGAATAGGAACGCAATTTTGTTATTGAAACACAAAAGTTTTACAACAATATTAAGTAGTATACTAAGATTATCATATGGGGGGTTGAGAAAAAAGTTTAACAATTTGGATTTCATGATATGGCTAACACCTAGAAGTATTAATTCTTGATTTTCTAATTAAAACTTAAATTCCGTAAATTAGAAAATATGTTAGAAAATGATTTCTTGATTCTCTTGAAAATTAAATAAATACCGAAAGAAGGTTTCATCATCATCATCAACCCCTATTACATCTATTGCTAAATATAGGGAAGGCTTTGTCTTAGTCACCACGCTTGGCTGACGGGTTGGTGACTAAGTTATATTATGTTGTAAAACAGAAGGAAACGCTGCTGCCTATTTCGTGAAGTACGATTCTTATAGTGCTTTCCGACGCAGACCAACAAAGAAATTTGAGAATTTACAAAAAGATTTCTTGTCAAATTATACTGCTAAATCACATGGATTGTTCTCAACCTATTTATTGCATTATTTGCCCTCTATCTGTACTATCTCAGACCCAATGAAAAGTAAAGACGGAGCGTTGCCAGAAACACACTGGAGCCAGTAAAAACTCGGCCTTGGCGTGTACATACACGTGTACATACATGTGTACCAAAACTGTGCCATACCTTCTCATTCGATATGTCATTCTATCGCAGCTTTAGGTGCTTGATATCAAAACAAAATTAATTATTTGTTAACAAAAATTCCCAATTGTGTCATCAAATGGTGAACAAGTCAAACTTCAACGTTATTTTTATAATATTGGGATACTGTGAAAAACATAGAATAAACCGGAGTTTCTTTCTGAGTTTCTTCTCCGGGCCGTCCACTTAGGTAGCTAGAGAAACCTGCAGGTTAGCTAGGCTAGGATCCTCGCCGGACAGACCGAGGACCGCGTTGATCCCTTTTTTTTTTTTTTTTTTTTTTTTTTTTTTTTTGTTGTCCGGGGGGAAATGCATTGACGCATTCCCACCACCGTTGCAGCGTATTTGCGCGCTGGCGGTGGGATATGTGGGACTCGCCCTCTCCATAGCGTGGTATGCTAAAGTCATACCACGAGGAGAGGACCCTACACCACTAAAACCCCCCGGACACTCCTTCGATCCGCCGTTGGCGGGGGTCGGGTACGCATGAGCAATCCGGCCCCCCGACGGCACCCGCGGCCAATATGGTACCGCGGGATCTCCAGGGCCACACTTACAGTGGCCCATTTGCCCAATTATAGGGACGCCCGGAGTGTAGAGGCGTCCCTACTCCTCATGGGTCAGCCTCGAAGGGAGCGGGGCCCATGTTCCCCACTCCCCAAGGCCGAGCCTAGGGCGGTAGGCGGCGGGTTTCGGCCCGCCGCCGACGGCCAACACGCCGTCTGCGAAGCGGGTGGGCAGAGGGATCTACTTCCCTCTCCCGCTCCGCGGCCTCCTTCTGTGACATAACTTGTCTACAGAAGGAGGCAACCGCCTCCCACGACCTCTCGCTTTGAACCATCTTCGAAATGATGGTCGGCAGCGAGAGGTCGTCTCCCACCTCGCCAACGAGCTCCTCCCGCTCGTTGGCCCACGCCGGACACTCCACCACCGTGTGCTGCGCCGTATCGTCGGCACAGTCACAGTGGTGACAGCGAGTGTCCGGCTCTCTCTGCGCCACGTTGCACAGGTAGTGGCCGAAGCAGCCATGGCCTGTTACTACCTGTGCAACGTGGTAGGTGACGTCACCGTGACGGCGACCGGCCCACTTTTTTAGATGGGGCCGAATCGCCTCCACCGTACGCAATCCGCTCCGCGGCGCGGCCTCTAGCCGCTCCTGCCATTTCCGGAGGGTTTGGCGACGGATCTCAGTCCGCCACCGTGCAACACCCTCCGGGAAGGGGTCGCGGCCAGAACGCGCCCCCTCACACCTCCGCCGGTACGCGGCGGCCAAAATCTCCGCCTCCAGGTCCCACGGAGGGGACCCCGCAAGGAGGCAGGCCGCGTCAAACGCGACCGTGCGGTAGGCGCGGGACGCCCTGATGGCCATCACCCGCTGCGGACGTCGCAGCAGGGCTATGTTTCGCCTCTTCAGGGCGTCGACCCAAATGGGGGCGCCGTAGAGCGCCATGGAGCGGATCACACCGGCGTACAGTTTGCGGCAGGTGCTCCCGGGTCTGCCGAGATTCGGCAAAAGTCGGCCAAGAGCACCCGCTGCCGCCACCAGCTTTGGGGCCAACCGCTGGAAGTGGGCCCCGAAGCTCCATCTGCTGTCGAGGACTATGCCTAGATATCGCATACTGTCCCCGACAGCAATGGATTCGCCACCCACTATGAGGTGGGCGCCTACAGGTGGCGCTCGCCGAGGCCCATGAAAACAAAGGGCCTCAGTTTTACCGAGCGCCACCTGCAAGCCCAAACGGCGTATACGGGCGACCATCTGTGCCACGGCTGCTGTGGCCAAAATGGTCGCATGCCGATGATCAGGCGCGCGGGCGGTCACCAGTGTGTCGTCAGCGTACGCTATCACGCTGACCCCCCGGAGACCGCGCATCCGCAGCGCCCAATCAAACCCGATGTTCCACAGGAGCGGCCCCAATACCGACCCCTGCGGAACACCGCGCGAGACCGTCCTCCGGCCAATTTCGCCACCGGACGTCGGGTACACCACCTCCCTGCTTTGGAGGTAGTGCCCCACCAGAGCCCGGAGGTACCTGGGCACCCCATGGTGCCTGAGGCCCTCCTCAATGCACGCCCAGGGGAGGGTGTTGAATGCGTTGCGGATGTCCAACGACACCGCTAACAACACTTCTCCCCGGCTGGTCGCCTCCTGCGAGAGTTCCCGCACCCTCGCGATCGCGTCTATGGTCGACCGACCCTGGCGGAACCCGTATTGGTCCACGTACAGGTCGGGACCAACCCTACCAAGATGTGTGGTGAGGCGAGACGCGACCACCCTCTCCATCAGCTTGCCCAACTCGTTCAAGAGAACGATTGGGCGGTAAGCCGATGGAGACTCCGTCGGTCGCCCGTCCTTACGGAGAAGGACGAGTCGACCGGGCTTCCAGGGTGCGGGAAAGCGACCCTGCCGAAGGCACGCATTGAAGAGGGCGAGCACCCTGGGCTCCAACTCCTACCGCGTTGATCCCTGCCCCTGTCGTGTGATCCAGTGCCTGTAGTCCGTGCCAGTGATCACGTCCTCTTTATTTCTCTTTACTTTTAGCTTCAGCGGCGCCCTGAGTCGTGGTCCTTACCCCTTAAGGGTGCCCGCAGGCGTGTGTCGCTTAAATTTAATGGAATTTGGCTGAGGACGTCTGATCTCGCCACTTGACCGGTCATTGCACTCTAAAATATGCTTTAATATTTTTTTAAATCTTTATTCATAAAATGTTTGAATGAAATAAATATAGTAAATAGATATTAACGTTGATATTAAGAGCTTATTTACTAACACAGGACTGACAGACTTCTAGCACACCTGAAATAAATTTAAACATAATATAATAGTAAATGTTATCTATTTATAATTAATGTTATATGCATTGTTAATTTTCTTGACAAGTACAAGTGTATGTAAATACCTAAGTGCTGAATAAAAATCGTTTATTTCGTTTAACAAAAAAAATGGCTCCAGTGCATTGTTTGGCAGCGGTCCGTCTAAAGAGTTTGTTCGCTTGAACGTGTTAACACTACTATGTATGTAGCGGTGGACGGTAAAATAAATAAAATTAGAATGCATTACGAGTTAATCAATCTCAATGGTGACCTGACAACACTGAATGTTATACATGTTTGTTTGTTGTCATATAACAACAAAGGAATTATTAAAAAAATATATATTAAAGGATAAAGCTTACAAAAAAAGAGGTCGCAACTCAATCAATCGCCAAAAATTACTGCCTTAAATTTTATTTTATTCTTAAATATTCACTCATCATTATATTGTTGTCAAGCTTCACTAATCAACTGGTACTCGATTTCACTGTTGAAACTGCGGTTCCCGTGGCAACCTCATAAAAAATATAGGCCTTGTTAAAACTGGTTAATGTGGCTTTCTAATAATAAAATAATTTAACAAAGTAGTCCATTTGCTTAAGAGGGCAGTCTGTCTGTTTGATTGCGATAAACTCAAAAAATACTAAACGGATTTTTATACAGTTTTTACATTGGTCATCTATTGAGATAGGGTGTATTATGAGAAAGGAAGAAACTTAGGAGGAATTTAAGTGTATATATATTTTGTGGTAAAGATTTCATTAAAAAATATGTTTAAGGTTTAACTTCCCGTGTGTTAGTTTGTAATATGTAATTTTTTTTTATGTCTATGACCATAAAATAGTGGGTTAATTAATAAAGTCAATGCTTTTTGTAATGATTCCTATTGATGATATTTTGATATTTGTATATTTCCTCTGAATTTAACAACGAAATAAGATTTTACACTATGATTTTTCGTTCGATCCTTGTTTATCATTTTCTAGTAGTAGTAACTAGTTTTTATGTGAGATAGGTTCCAATTATTTCAACACATAAATAATGTGTCGATTTCGGGTTTATGACTGAAAATTATAAGCTTCTGGTACAAAAAGAGTTGTACAAAAAATGATTAAAAATTAAATAGATGCCAACTCTAATTTTCTATTTGCTGAAACTGTATAGTTTGTTAGGTTTGTAATATTAAAGAAATGAGCTAAAATTAAGCTTTTTGTATCTTGTTTAGTGCAGCTATTCTATACATATTTCAATAGCGTTCTCTGTGCATGTATGCATGAATGATACATGACGTGGCGTTGTGTGCATCGTTCCAATATTGGATTATACTTTATACATGTAGTATGCATTTTGAGTCTTCCTGAAAATTTTCTGAAAACTGAATAACCCCGCCCCTTTACAGTACTGGCTGCGATTGGTTCAAGTTCATCTATGTCCGTACACGTAGCACCCAATGACGGCTGAGGCTACGCGCAGCCGTAGCGTTACGGCGTAGAGGCGCGCGGGGAGCTACACGATCGACAGACGCTACGGAGCTGCTACGCCTGGGAACTGAAAAATGTAAGTACTAATTGTTACTTTGTGATTCATCTCTTCCCTTTAATAATAAATCCGTTGATTCTAACTATACTATAGTGCCCGTTCCATATGGTAGTTTTACAGTTGTGTCAGAACGGTGAAGATAGTATAACTTGTCTATAGCTTTGTATATGTAGGTAGGTACCTAAGTACCAACTGGGCGGTTATGTAACACCGACATGACCTTATACAAAATTTTGTTTAATTCTATTAGACTGATTACTGTATCAAAGTAAGTTCATCACGGCGCAGCGGCGTCTTATTATACGTGACGTGAACAAATCTGGCAATATTTAGATTTTTACTATTCAAAATTATAAGTAGCCTATGGAATATTAAACTTATCAATGCGTGCATTGAGAGATTATACATATTATAAAACATAGTTTTAATATTACGATCAAAAGATCTGAATCTATTTAGTGCATCGAAATGGTCTCTTCCGTATTATATAATTATACTAATGTATGTTTCCTTCACAGGTGTTAGTGTTAGTGTCAATTGATGTGGGAGGTGGGACCGCGACAATGCAGGGGCTCCAAGCCGCGAAGGAGAAGGCCTCGGGCCTGTTCGCCAACAAACCCCTTATATTCAAGTAAGTCTAGTTTACGTTTTTCACTAAATAGGGTTACGTTAGTATGGAGGATGGTGATTTTGACTTTACTTACAGTCTTAAGAATAAAGTTTTTTTTTATCACTATCATTTACATTCCTTTTTTTATCCACTGGGATATGCTATATGTCTAACGCATCCTCTGCGCCGCTGCAGCGTTCCCGCACCGGCGAAAGAGTACGTGAAACTCGTCCTCTCCATAGCGGTGGTATGCTAATCATAAATAAAACCCTCGGGTACTCCTCCATCCGCCGTTGGTGAGGGGCCCAGGAACTTTTTGCTTTATAGGGCACCCTCCGGCGGTACCCACGGCCAAATTGGCGCAGCATACTCATAAAAACTTTTATATCATAGAATTTTGGCCCAGTAGAAATCCCTTTTAAGGTTTAATAGGCTTAAGGTAAGGTTTAATACTTTTTACAAATAGTGTGTGAAGCCTTTGTAGGATGACTTCTTGGAGATAAATTAATTTATTAGTTCAACTGATTTCCCTCTAAAAATATAAATACTCGATAACATGTTTGCCATTTATGACAAAATAACTTTTAATCTAGACATAGTGGAAGAATGAACAGAAAACAATATTGGCTTACCAATATGTCTAAATATGCATTGTACTGTTAGATCCTAACATGACCGCAACAAAAATTGCATAAATAGTAATTGTACAAGTGTTGCCGTCGTTACATTTGTACATCCGTATTTTTTTCTCCGACGGAAATGTTTGTACTCAGCCACGAGGCCTTGGCCTTGCAGGGCTCCAGCCTTGTTGTATTATTAGTGTGTTCCACAGATTATATTAAGTTGGAAGTCTATGTGTGCTTTGTGATTAATTGTATGTTTTTCAATACCCTGTGACGTCACAAAATAAGAATAACGAGTTAAACATATTAAAAACATACACAGTTTGCGTAAACTAGCGTTTAGAAGAAATTTGGTTTAGAATTTTATAACTAAACCAGGTGTACTCTTTTCGTATTCGCGAAGAAAAATACAAAGTAATCATGAGTTAATTACATCACCATAATCATCATCTTCCTGCCTTGCTCCTATTATTTGGGGTCGGCGCAATATGTTATCCTCTTCTATTTTTTCCTATCAGACGTCTCTTCTATACTAGGTCACATGGATTCATTTAGGTTTGTGAGTTCATCTTTTTCATAGGATAAGTATATGAGTATATGAGGTAGTAGTTGTACCTAACTTCATTATTTCAGCAACCTGCTGTAGTTTTAAGGATACACATTATGTATTTTGACAGACCTTTGGTGGCCAGGGTCCTTGAGAGATGTTGTCATGATCACAGTAAGATTATTAACCTTAAGTTAATGAATTGTAGTTCTTCATCAGGTGAATATCCTTCAGTCGCCTGTTACGAAACCCACGGGAAAATATAGGGTGGTCTAGTCTAAGCCGGAAACCACACGTTCTTGTATCTGTGCCTCGAAAAACACATCAAGCAGTTATAGTTAGTTATTAAGTTAGTTATCTGTATATCAGGGAATGTGCGGTAGCGTTTCCTTTTGTAATAGAACATAATACTTATCAACCCACCTACCGAGCGTGGTTGCGAAGCTTTTCACGGCTCATATTCAGCATTGGACGTTACGTGATGATAATGATGATGATGTGTATTTGCTTAATACAATAAAAGTCATAACTAACACCTTAAATTTTAAGCCTAAAACCTAGCGGCCATGATAATTATTTCGTGTGTGCTTGATTAAAACATCTCATTTCCTTCAAATATTTATTTTCTATCGTTAATAAATACGTCTCTTAAAAGTTATGTTTCAAATACTCATTTGCTAAATTAAATCCCGTCAATACTTGGTACTAGGAAAAGCAATTTTCTCTCGTTTTAAGAATTCTTGAAACAAATCTGAAGAAAACGGTGTATAAACAAAAATAAACAATTGATGGCCAACGCGTAGGGAATCGGGGAATCGAAGCAATTTAGTTGGAAGCAGGCACCACCGATAATATTGACAGCCGGATAATACTTGTTGCAATAGAAATAAAATATAGGGAGGAAACCCTGACTCGCCTATAACTTGTAAGTACGTACACCTACTTAATAACGTAGGGTCGACATTTTATATCAATTATTGTAAGTTTTTTAACTTATATATGTATATCAATAGGTTTTCTATCATTTATCTGGGAACAGAGCAGTACCCCCGCTATGTCGAGCAAAATAGTCTCAAAATTACGATTATTATTTTCAACAAATTTTATATAGAATATAATTTGTTTCTAAGGTGTCTTGTATGTCTTCACAAATTTACTAAAGTACTATCTGTTAATACTTTTGTAGTTACGAGTATAACGGTAGTAGTAGATTCTTGAAGAAAATCCTTTGTCAACTATGCCAAGTTGTCAAACATAGCAATGACTTCAGTGCTAAATCATAAACTCAATAAGGTATTTTAAATGCATAGTTTTATGAAAAAATCTAGTATTGCGATCTTTATAAGCCTTTGGTTTCTCGGTATTCAATATAAATGCTGATAACGAAGATGTGGTTAAAATAACTTCTAAATCATTAATATTTATTATAACAAAATCATCAAAATATATAACAAAGCTCACGATAAATACGAAGTTTGCGACAAAATATCATAATACTCAATCGTCCGAATTGGATAAATAATGCGATTATGAGATGGTGGCAACCCTAGAGGCAGTCGACTGCTCAGGGCTGATAACAAACAGACATCATCCGGATTTGTGTCGTCATGCGAACACCGTACAGCCGCGCCGCCAAGCCGATTCGAGTGCACGCAAGCAACCGATGCTGATCGTTACGCCGATTTGTTCCCGAATGTGTTATCTGAAGTTATGATGAATTTGATTTATAATAAAGTTAGGTGATGTATTTAAAACATTTATATTCCATTTATAGGAAAATCTAATAAAAGCAATAGTTTAGAAATATTCTAGTTTATCTTTATTTAAGTATTTTTATTATATTGATAAGGTCATCTTAATTTTATTATTTTAACAAATGTATTTTTGTTTAACAAAGCTAGGTTACTTTTGATTACGTGATTATCAGAATCATTATTTTCCGCGGATAAGACCTAAGACACTATAAACTGTTAATTAAATATGATAATCCAGCAATAAAGTGGTATCAAAACAAAAGAAAACAATTGCTGCATTCTAAAATTATAATGTCAACATGATTCCAACGCAATGGCCAAATGAAGATAGCCACCGCCTCTACAAATGATCATGTATATCTATAACTCATGCTACCCCGAAGGTTTTAAGCTCATAAATTGCGAAGCGAGCTCCGACAGAAGGGTAACGTTCATTATTTAGTCCGTTTAAATAACTAAGTCCTTAAAAGACATTAGCAGGCTTTGTAGCCTTATCGTTGTACACAAAAGAGATTTAGAATTAAATGAAAAGGGGGACTCGTCACTTTTTATTCAATCATATTTAGAGCTATAGATTGGAATGGGTACTATCGGCTTGGAAATATTAGTATCTGATGTTTTATTTGGCAAATATCTAAATAACAAAAGGGAATAAAACTTTTTTTTTTATTAATTTTACATTGTACTGTATCTTCAACAAATCTATCATTCGAAGCTTAATTCATCAAAATAGTTATTTGTATGTGCCTAATTCACAAATAACGTTAAGCATGATGATGCGGTCACCATCCCACCTGCCAAGCGTGGTACCTATCGGAAAACCCTTTAGGGCAGGCCCGTGTTTAGTAGTGGACGTGCTGTGAATAATAATTACGCATGTTAAGTGTTGTGGTGATGAAACATAAATGTGAAAAAAATAGTTTCACTGTACTTTAAAAGATTCTTGGTAGAAAAAATACTTGGGATTTTTTAATTGTGTACGAAAGTAATTGTTTCACTTTAAAATATAACAATTAAACCTAGTTTTAGTTTGAAAAATGTTTTCCATAGAGCATATTGACAAATCTTAATATAAGATTAACTAAATTACATAAATATTAAAGGATATTTATTTCTAAAAGTTTCGAAACTATTTTTAATAATCTTTTCATATCAATGTCCAAATTTTGCTATCACTACCAAGCATTAAATGTCTCGCCAGCTAAATGCGTGTACAGCACTCACACTAATTGTTTCCGCCATTTGAATATTGCCGGCGACAATTACTCGATTGGTCCGCTAGAGGCCGCTGCTACAGCTCTAAATTAATTGCTCTCGCACTTTGTTTTATTTTGATCGAGATAAAACTCATATATAAAAGGTTTTTCATAAAAAATATTTATGGGTTGCAATAAAATAATAAATTATATTGTAATTAGTGTTATTTTAGGTATTTTTTAATTTGTATCATAGCTTACTTTCTTTAAAGTCAATTACTATTTATCGATGTGATTCACGAACAATAGCATCATAATAAATTAGTATGGTCAAATTTGACATCGACGACAAAAACATTTTTATCACTAATTTCAACCGAATCCATTATTATACTTCTTTTTTATTTCTTTCTTATTATCTTTCACTCGCATTGCAGCTTATTTTCCTTCGAATCGATACATGTATGTATATTTTTACTATAACGTATTTATTTAGTATAACGTATTTAATATATATATTTTTAATAATATTTTATATAATCTCAAATTGCATTCAGAATAGAGACATATATTAAATTGCTATACTGGTATTATTTAGACATAAGTATTCGTTTTTGTTATTTTAGATTTAATTTAAGCTAAATTCTATCTATGAAATATAAGTGTACTATATAATAACAACGATTATTGGCCTTTGCGATACAAACGACATCTTTAAATGTAACAATAATAAATTTCTCGACATATTTAATCACAACTGCAATAGATTTGCTGCTAACGTGAAAGACATCCTCCATATTAGTTCGGGTCAGGATGCTTCAAGTTTCACTGGAAGCATTTGAGTCATTCTGTGCCGATTTACTACAGTTTTTTTTTATTGCTTTCTTTTAATTGTTTTGTCATAGTTTTAGCTGCATGCACATATCTTTGCGTTACAATCCAGATCAAAACCTGTTGTTTTATTTTGTTTTTAATGTTGATTGTAATGTGTTTTGTGCATTAAATAAATAAAAAAAAAAAACAAAAAAAAAACGTAAAACTTCGTGCTGTAGCCACTGTAAAAATTACTAGAGCGGATATGACAGCAGCATCTATCAGCTCAACATTACTTAGCATCTTACTGTAATCACCATACCACCTTTAAAGCAGGGTGGTTACGACAATATTCCTCAGCGACCGTGGCTTGCCAATCTCGTAAAGGGGTTCTCAAGTTCAGCAATAGACGTGAACGGAGTGTTGAAGATAACAAGAAACTAAATAAATAACTCTTTCATATTGTAAACACTAATTTGATGTTATTACTTTTGAAGCTTTATTTTGAATTACTACCATAAATAGTTTTCCTCGTAAACATTGACGTGGAAAAAATATCTAGAATACAGCGAGGATTTATGAGCTGCAACTAAGTCTCCGTACTATGTATATCCGAAGATCGTATCAATAAAGTGCGACTAACAGACTCAAACCCAATTTCCTCAATTTGTGCGTTTCCCGGACTACTCCCTATCGAGAAAACTAAGTGAAACATTCTTCCGGTGCTTAATAATGAATATTTTTCCATCATAAAATATATCGTCATAACATTTTATCATTATGATATTATACTAACTGTTGCAAGTATGATTTATCATAATGAAATGAAATCATTACACTACAATTACATTACTACGAGTTAGTGAGTTAAACTATGTAAACGTTTAAATGATCGTCCTCTTTCCAATGGCAACTATGCAAAATCCGGTATAAAATGTTTTTAAGATTCTTACCTTAGTATGCACTATAAGCATACCTAGTTTAATTAAAATCAGATCAGTAGTTTCGGCGTGATACATTTTTAAAGAATCAGACAACCGGACAAAAATAAATAAAATCGCAGGTTTACTGGAAGAGATTTCTTTAGAAATAAGTAGTACCTTTAAAGGTACTACTTATTTCTAAAGAAACAAACATTGTCTTTTGTTTGAATTTGTTTTTCTCTTGACTATATTTCTTGTTAAATAAATAAATAAAATAAAATTACATGTTTAAGTTTTTTTACGATATTAGAATGCTCTCCAATAAACAAAATATATAAGTTACGTAATTTGACCTAACTAATATTTTTAGCATACGAAATATTTATTTGTATTAGCTTTCGTAAATATAAATTTTGATCACCATTTTTTTAGGTTAAATACTTTTCTTAAATTTTAAATTCGTTCTCAGATCTTGTTTAAAGAGATAAAGGTTATCTATGACCACATACTTTTCTTTTATGAATGGATATTGTTTGCTTGATTTTGTATTTTTTTTGTATTCAGCAGTAACTTAGGTTTTTTACGTAGAAAAAGTCCACTCAGACTAAGGGCAGAAATCCTTTTGCCTAACTAACCAAAGGTAAAGATAAGGTTCAAATGTAATAAAATAACAATAATTAATTTTAAAAATGTGAGATTAAACTATACATGAACCATTGTCAAAATCATTATTTTATTGAATGGATACATTAATTCATATTGACATAGCATCAACCAAATCATATAAGTTTTATCAAAAATAGGAAAATAGTATCAATAAATAACTCAATAATAAAACCTTTATACACTGCAAAATTCATAATCAATAGATTCATACAATTTTTAAGTTAAAAGTTTAGTCATAAATCACAGTTACATATTATGTTAATTCTTTCTAAGGTCTTTGCTTATTCAATTATTATCTAATACTTATTTAAATAGCACAGTTGAGGTAAATGACATTTTTTTTTCCGCGATAAAAGTCTTATTTACGTTTATTATAAAAAATACCTAATTACACTTATTACTAGTTATTACAAACAATTAATATAAACGAACATACCTAGTTCACATATCAGTATGAGATTAGGAACAGCCCAGAAATGCCTCTATAAACGAATTATGAAAAGCTGTTAATAATTATTTTTATAGATATTTAATATGTAATTTATAGCAGTTATGTCAATTTTGCATAATACGTCCATGTAATATTGTCATGGACTATACACTCTATTGGATTGCAACACAATGTGACGTCACGGTGTTACGTTACTTAGCTAATTGGACGTTAAAGCTTTTGCCTCAGGGTTTGTGGATCAAATTTTAATGAGCATTTTGCTTTTGTGGTTTCTCAGTTTGTTAACATCAATTAGCATTGTGTTTGATATAGCAATGTGGATAGTTTGATGCGTTCCTTTTTAATCGGATTATGTTCAATGTTGGGTAGTTATTTAGGTACAAAATAAGTGCATTATGTTCAATATGGCTTTTGTTAATTTGGAGCATATCCGGTATTTATTACTTGCCATATATTAAAAACTAGCGGCCCGCCCCAGCTTCGCACGGGTAGACTTTTAAAGCCTATGTCACTCATGGATAATGTAGCATTCTACTGTTGAAAGAATTATCGAAATCCGTTCTGTATTTGAGTTTATTCGAAACAAACATACTAAAATATATAAATACAAACGTTATCTATTTATAATATTAGTATAGACTAGTATAGATAGGGTCTAGCAACCGATTATTTAACTTATTACATATTCTAGATTACGTTTACCTTTTAGATTTATTACAGCTGACGAAATCAACAGTTATTCTGTGATTCTCTACTTATTATTTTATTGTGAAACAATTTTCTATAGGAAAACATCATATATGATCACTAGTACTAAGTTTCGAGTTTCACAATAAAGGAACTATGTCTTGAATATCGCATTATCACCCGTGATCATCGGGTGCCACATTTAAGTCTATCCGTTACATATTATTATTATACCATTGCAACGAATAAAAAACAATTGTACCTATATAATTGTTACAACAGCAAATTACTCTTATTCGGTTAAATTTCTTTCGGTGACTATTTTTACAATAATCTATTTATAAATACGTGAAGCTAAAACGTTGTACCCTTTTCTAATAAAATTTCACAGTTGGTATAAAGTTTTGAACACTTATAGTTCATACGGAAGATTTTTTTTATTTAATTATCGTCTAATTTCGACTACTAGGCGCGACCACTAATTACTAGGTACCTATATTAAAATAATTATTTTTAGTATGTGAGAAAGCTTTGTTTTTTTATTATCAGTAGTCTAGATCCTGAGGTCGGGTGCCGCAGGTAAATTTGTCTGTTACTTACTACGACGAACGAATAAAAATTTATTATTGGTCCAACAGAATATTACTCTCAGTATTAGATATAATTTATAAATTACATTTACGTTATCGGATAAAGTTATTAATTTGCTCAGATTCCAACAAATTTCAACATTACTTACTTTTAATATTTACTAAATTAATTATATATTCTAGGAGAAACCTAAGTAGTAGAGCAATAAGCATGAAGACTAAAAAAATCTAATGAGTCAATCACTTAGATTACCAAAAAAATATTAGACGCGTATTTTTTTTTCGTTCTTCAAACAAAAAATGACGAACATACAGCGCGTTGAAATTTCGTGTGACGTCACTTCTAGGTACAATTTTACCTAGTAGTGACGTCACAAGCCCCCCTCTCCTGAACGTTATAGATTGATGTTGCTCTGTATCGTTGTTAATTTTTATTGATTTCATAAATATGTGTCTAATATTTTTTTGTGATATAACTGTCCGACTAAATATATTTTTTTAGTCTTCATGCCCATTGTCAGTAGGTCAATAGCTTATATCCGTTGTTTTCACTAGTCTCGGTAATCGCGTCATCTCCCGAGATCGATAGATCGGGTGCCGCCGGTAAGTCTGTCCGTCGGGACGGCGCGGCGCCAACCGCGACGGCGCCAGGGGGACGAGATCCACCAATAAATCTTATGAACTACCACTGTCATGCTTGTTATTCTTATAAACACTGCCGAATTTTATTGATTAGTGTATTGGGAATTCTGGAAAGGATATAAGTTATGCCTAATTTATGAGGTGAACAAAAGCTTAGTTAAAATGATTGAGAGCATTTTTTTGCAATCCTCAGATGAAAATATAGGAGGAGTATATTTTAATTTAATATTTTTTTTATGGAAATGCCATCCAAATTAAAATTTATTCCTTTAATAAGACTTTCATTGAAAAGCTTATCTTAAGTGAAATGGAGGTAAGTAGGTACCTAGTACATTTTTTATGAAATAGTGATTTTCACTTTTTAGCTGGAAGTGATTTTTGTTGATAGGTATATCAGGCGATCATATACTTTTTCCTAATATAACGTTCCTAAGTAGGTACTTACTATCTTTAACGCTAGTCTAACGTTGTCGGACAAACTTATGTTGTTGTACGTTAACATGTCTATTTAAAAAACATAACTGAGTCTATATGTGTTGAGACTATATATGTGTCTATTATATATGTCCCTCTTTAAAAGTCAAACGAAACAAAAAATTTATGTCATCCCTAAAGTCTGCCTTATTCTCATTACGGCAACTAAATTGTCATAATGAGAATCCTCTGTGAAAGGACACAGATTTAATTTGCTGTGTGGACGTAGCGACCGCAGAGGGCTTGCCCACCGCCGATATTAATCCTACTTCAAAGGACACTCAAATTACAAACTCGTACCTACGTAGTATTATATTCAAATGAATGTAGCTAGACTTACACGCAGTTAATTATTTCCTTACTTTTTGTAATTAATCCGAAACTAAGCTGACTGTGGGTGTGGATGGAGTGACATTACATTTTAAATGAATCGAGGATATTATATGACGTTAATGATTGATGATAAAATTAATATGACTCTCCACTTTGTGTGATTTAGCTACTTTTTCTACTATATATAGGCAAGCAGAGCTTCAGCCTAGATAAATGGTTTAAAATCTACAAACTAAGCAATCTGCGGGACTTGGACGTTATTATAGTAGTAGATACTAGCTACTTTAGCAAATCAACATTATTATTTGTTTATCATCAAAAAAGTAAGTAGAAGAAGTCTCGTAAGTACAAGTACAATTATTTAAATAGAAAAAACGTAGTTTACCAATTAAGTTTATTATTTAGGTAGTAGTTGTTGTAGGTTTAAATACTATCAGGTACCTATTCATTACATAGTAAAATCATACTATTTCGTATAAACTAGTGTAATATTCTTTTCACGCACTCGAATATTAAAACATGTATTTAAATGGTCGGGGACATCTAATTAAATTATATTGCTCTTAGCAAGATATTTGAAAATTTAATGCTTAGCCAGTTGCTCAGTCATTTTAATAAACATAATTTACTTCATAAGAAACAGTTTGGATTTACGAGGGGTTGCTCCACTATTGACGCGGGTATACATTTACTGAAAAGTATATTTGCAGCTTGGGAGGATTCGCAGGATGCTTTGGGAATATTTTGTGTTTGTGTGTGAGATTGTCCAAAGCTTTCGATTGCGTACATATGACACTACTCTGGTCAGGAAACCATTACGGTATTAGGAACAAGGCTCTCGAACTTTTGACTTCTTACCTAGGAAACAGAATTCAGAAGGTCGATATTAATGGTAAAACATCTTCGGGATCACCAGTAGTTATGGGAGTTCCACAGGATCAATTCTGGGTCCATTTTTATTTTTAATATACGTTAATGACTTACCTTACTGCGTAAGGGATAAACATGAGATTGTATTGTTCGCGGATGACACTTCATTGACATTTAAAATTAATAGACAATTAAGTAATTATGACGAAGTCAACGATGCACCCTCTAAAGTAGTTCATTGGTTTTATATTAATAATCTGTGCTTAAATGATAAAAAAACAAAAGTTATCAAGTTTTCAACCCCGGATGTTAGACAGGTTACCACCGATGTACATATAAATGAAAACGGTATACGGTTCTATAACAAACTTCTCAATAGTATAAGAGAATTGTCTATAAATAAGTTTAAAATGACTATTAAAGCCAAATTGTGCAGCAGGGCTTATTATAAAATTTCCGATTATCTTTTTGTCAAAAATGCTTGGGATTAAATCGCTCCAATCTCAATGTAAAATAAAGTATTTTGTTATTAGGTTTAAGAAGATTGATAGATAATCAACTAGCTTCACCCGCGTAGCTCCCGTTCCTGTAGCAACTTCATTATTAAATATGAAGCCTATGTGACTCAGGAATAATCTAGCATTCTAATGGTGAAAGAATTGAAATCATCCAATAGCTTTTGAGTTTATTCGCAACAAATATACATACAAAAATACAAATATTTGCTATTTACAATATAAGTACCTATAGAAGTATAGATGTAGATAAAATTGGAAAAATATTTACACTTCAAATAATGAACAAATGAAAGTTTACTTTAAATATTATACGATATAAAGAATTTATTAATCATATAAATATTTTCTATAGAAATATTTTTCGTATGAGGAGACATCGTCCAACCGATATAATGAATATAAAAAAAATACTACACCTTATTCTCATTTTCAAAAACAGAGACACCAGACAGCCAGTAGACGTCGTGACGCCTAGCGCTATTCATTTCGCCCTTGCGCCTTCATGAAACACAATGTTACAGAGAACAATACATAGACTACTCTATGTAGTGTTGCTACTAATTTTTATTTTATAACATCGTACTTTAAGTTAAATATAAAATAACTAAGTATCAGTAAATACATGAGTAACAAAGTATTTATGGTTTACAATTGTCACTTGAAGCCGAAATTGTACAAACAAATATATAGGTAATTTTTTTTTAAATAGGTACTCCGATTTTTTATGATGTTTTAAAGGTGTTGTCGGTCTAATAATAGAGACATGGCATTTAGGCCGATAGTATTTAGTTAATATCTATTTAATCATGCTAAAGGGTTAGCGAGTTAGTGTAAATACTTTGGTGTTGTTAAAATGTTATTGCTCATTACAGAAGGAATTGGTAATTAATAAAAACATGAGAAATTTATTACATTAGATATGTATACCTACATATCGGCGAGTAATTTTCAGAAATAATGATAAACATTATTCACGTTTATTTATTAGTTTTTTTTAATAACATTCAATGTGTATCAAGAACATCGTCATCAACCCTTAACGCCCACTGCTGAACATGCTAAAGCTTCCCAAGGGAGGGGTTTTTGCGAGACTTATACCGCAGAGATTGTTATAAAACAACGTTAAAGGCCATTGTTAAATCCGAATTAATATTTTAAATATAAAAGTGAGAACAAAAAATATTTCACAAATTTTCCTCTATATAACAAACACTCTATAATCCAAGTACACGAGTATGCAACATTGGTCGTTTTGTATTCGCATCGGTCTTCAGTCTCCACTAATGTGCGTGGTGTGCAAATATTTGAGTTCCCTAAGACTTATTGATCAGGAGCGCGATCATGACGGCCTCTCCACTACGCTTCCGTCACGTTTCAAGTGCTTGTAAGCTTGTGTGTGTAATGTTCCACTTTCGGTATAGATACTTTTTACTATTTTTTATTGCATTTTAATTTAGGATACACTTTGTGACATGGTTTTACTGATTTAAGCTCCTAATTTAAAATGAGCAACGGTCTGGATTCGTACAGTAAAACAGTGTCACTTTAAACTTAGATAAATAGAATATGAAAATTATTAAATTTGGGATTATTCTTTCTAATAATTACTTTGCTTCTTTAACATTATCGGACGTGCTTTTATTTAAAATGAAATATGCCCAACAATCTTAATGGATTCGACACTCTTAATGGCATAATGGGAAACAGCAAGACCATATTTCAATATATTTTTTTTATATGTACAGTATTTCGTTCTACAATACAATTAACACTTTAAAAAGAACTTATTATAACGCAAGTAGGTATCATAATGTTATAAAATTATTTAAAATTCATTCCCTGTTACAAGTTAATACAGTGTGTCGTTTCAGCACTCGATTGAATTTCCGGGCGGTAACGAGGTTGAGGCCAAACTCAGCGGAAATTCCGTTAATGCATATCAATTGTTGTACCCTTAACTTTGTGGCACTCTAGCGGACAGGGCACTGCTCTTTACTCAAATTATGAATTGAGAACATCATTATAATGCTATTAACATAAGAGTATAAACACTTATCTATAAAGGTTCGTAAAATCGTTACTTCCTCACGTATATTATAAATGCGAAAGTAACTCTGTATGTCTGTCGCCTTTTTACACCAAAACTACAGAACCGATTTAAATTAAATTTGGTATACATGTAGTGTAGAGCTTGTGCGAGGATATAGGAAAAAAGGGTTTTAGGGGTTGAAAGGGGGAATAAAGATTGTATGGAAGTATCGTTGTTTTTTTTAGCTAAAAGCAACTTATAGATAACTGCGAATCAGTCTAAATTATAATTGTGCCTGCTACTCCAAATTACTTCACGCGGACGAAGCCGCGGGCAAAGCTATACACATAATCATACTCAAAAATTTGTCCCAGCATTAGACTGATTGCAATGGATCGTAGTGTTATTTTTTTTAACAATTATACTTAACTATGCAATATAAATTGTCAGCGAACTTTGTGCTCGATTCCGTAAAATTTGTAATTAACAAAATTACACAAATTTATTGAGTATTGGTTTTCTTAAAACGAGGAAATACTATATGTGTTTCGGAAAACAATCTAAGGCAATGGTACACATTAAAACGGCCTTTATCCGTTAACATTATACTGTTATTGTTTATCCAATTGACTACGGCAAAACCTCCTTCAGGGAATTCCTTTATGCCCGGTGAAGTAGCAAAACCCTCAGGGATAACTACATAAGTCCGTCCGAAAAAAAAGCAGGGGATTCCTACTTTCAACTGTATTTTTTATATAGACTGAATTATGAACATGTTATTTAAAAAAAACCTTTTGACCGTAATTTACAATACAGAAAGACTACTTTATTATATGTTGGTACAATTAAATAGAATACTATAAAGTATTTCAGCATGATGGATGGTGTGTCATCTATCAGCTCAACGACTATGACTTGCCAAGATCTGTTAAGAGGGGGTCCATGTCCACTAGTGGACGAAAACAGGAAATTCAAGTCAGTTTAGTATGACCAAAAGTGTTACTATGCAATGACTTTTTCTAAAGCCAAAATAAAAGTGCTCCGAAGCGTATAGGTCTATTGTAAGAAGTGTGCGTTCCTCCTCCCTATGTAGTGTGTACACACAACAAAGGGTTGTACTCAGTGATTGCTTAATGGACAGTGAAGGCTGAGATAGCACCATGATAAATCACCACCGTGATTACCGACCCATTATCTAAAATACAATCTCGGGGGCGACAACTTGGAGTTGCTGAAAGTAAAGTTGTTGATGTAATTGACGGTGACGCCATGACGCGACGTCGCGAGATGTCTTAGCTATTAGATTAAAATTATGAAAACTTTTTATTGCAAAAAATACACAAGTGAAATAAATGATTTTGTCACGGATGATTCACAAACACATGATTCTCGGAAACAAAGTGACTCAAAATGTTTCTACAAATATGTAGTTATTCCGGGATAGAATCGTACTCAGAACCCTGGAGTGTTTCAGTAGCAACCACTGAGCATGTATTGCAGATTTATGAGATATGAACAAGCTTGTTAATGCATTTAGCAGAAACGTTAACATAGTTATGCGAGTTAAAGTTCGCAAGGCAGCGTAGTAGGAGCCATGGTTAATTTAGTTCCTCTTTATTTAGTCCCTCTTTTGTTGTTATCGAGGTTGTATCTTTACTGAATTATATTTTTCATTGCTATACAGGGTTATTTGTAAAACACCAACAATCTCTTAAGAGGTCATTTTACTCATCATTATAAACAAATTTTACTATGGACGCAAATCTAAAATCACGAAAAAAATCTACTGTGCATTATGACGAGTTAAACGAACATAAATGTAGGTTACAGCTGTTTTTTTTTCGCGATTTCAGATTTTGTCCCATAGTAAAAGTTGTTCATTATTATGAGTATAACGGCCTCTTAAGAGGTTGTTGATATTTTAAAGTAACCCTGTATATTTATCAAATTATCGAGAATATTTAGGTATCTATTTATCTAGGTCTTGCTGTATTTTCTTAAAAAAAACTTTTATTTTCGAATGTTATTAATAAATATTTTTAATTTACAAAACATGCTTTATTAAATGTGTCCAATAAATTTAAAATTCATTTTATTTGCTTCAATGTAACTGTATTACTAACTCCCCGTAAATCACAACATAATATAGAGGTGAACGTTTAAAGGAAACCACAAAATTACGTTTCTCCACACGGAATCTTCAAGGCACCCTAGTCGATCAACGGCAAACAAATAAGTGTGTTGGTACACTCGAGTCTATTTCATGCAAGCCCCACAACTGCGCTCAAAGAACTCGGAACGAACGCTACACTCCTTTGTAAATGGCTCACAAAGTTACAAAGACAGGGCTCACTGTACGGATGTTGCCAATTTAATGAAGCAATTATAACATTTCAATGAGGTCTGCTCTAGTTTTACTTTAATACAAAACAACTATAAATATTAAATAAATATTCTGTAAGAACATTAGTACAAGATTCAATATAATAAAGGCACTATGTTTATTCCTTTATTAATCTATTTCTAAAAGTTATTAACATTTTTGAAATGTATCGAACACTTTATGGAAAAGTTTACCTTATACTATATTTCAAAATTGAGATTACGTCCCCCTTAGAGATGTGTTATAAAGAGATTAATAAATTTTGATGACCGGCTGTGGTTCCACCGTAGCCTAATTGGTTAAGGCATTAGGGGCATTACCTAAGATGCAGTTTCGAATCCTGCCGGTGGTCGAATTTTATAAATCTCTATTTTGAAATATAGTTATTAACATGTTTTAAAATGTTTATTCATGAAAATCAGACCGTTATACGGTCTACTCTTGAACATGGACCTGCCTCGAAGGTGGATATGCCTTATTCACCACGGTTGGCAGGCGCATTAGTGGCACCGATTGAAAAATCCGGCCCTTGGATTATTTTCATTTAAACTAAATATTCATACAGACAAATTTATAGGGTGGTATTTCCATCAATCTTACAATAAACACTTACGACAGACTGTATTGAAATGCAGGCTTAGTATTTAAATGGATTCCCATTTGTACTCCCGAAACATGAAAATAGCGTGGCTTTCGAACAGAGAGGGGAATTGCGTAGACTTAATAAAATGCGCAAAGCTTCTGCTGACAACCTTGTATGCAAATCGGATAGAGCGCTGGCAACAAAGAGTTAGAAACTAGTATTAAATTAGATTCTCGCAAAGATATATGCAATCTGAACATAAATTATAGATAAGTATTACTTATTCATTCATTCATCAACCGGTATACCGTTCACTGCTGAACAAAGGCCTCCTCCCGAGGAAAGGTTGTTGCCATAGTCACCACGCTTGGCCGGCGGGTTGGTGACCGCAGTATTATGTAATAACACACACAGGGACACGCTGCAGCCCGTTCCCTGGCAATAAATTGCTATAAATGATGTTATAACAATCGGAACCAAGGAATTAACCTGTACCTGGAAAGAAATCATAGGTTTTTACATACAGATTACATAAAGATTTTTGTCCGGCGTGGGGATCGTACTCATGTCCATCAAGACTTAAGGCGAGAGTTATTCCGCTAGGCCACGGAGGTTGTGTGTTGATTACTTATTACATAACATATTTTCAATAAAGCCTAGAATAAAATAATACACGTTATTTGAAAACAATCATTCTTACCATCAAATCCAAAGCATCTTTTAAAACGAGATGTCAATTCTATAACTTGTCTACTCTACGGCAGGCGACTTTTAAAGTATATTGCGTATCCTCATACATACGTATAGAGAGGGTTATTGTTGTTTTTCAAAGCTGGTAACGTTTCACCCATCTGAAAGGGGTTTCGCCGTGGTTTCACTTCGCCTCTAACAGATTTGTACCTACGCATTGCACATTTAATACACGGTGGGTGCTTTTACAACCCGCGGTCGGATTTATTGAGTGTTTAGGATTCATAAAAACGTAAATGTGAATACATTATTTTATTTATGGCGCTTGCTCTGCTGAATAATAATACATTTGGCATTGTTAATTTTATGCCATCAAAAACATACTTGTAAAAAAACCCAAGTCTCGTAACGCAGTTCTTTTACCGTTAAAAGTTGTGAGATCTATGTAATACCAAGTCGGTTAATTTATTCAGTCCCTACTTAAGGGACCTTCTGTCTTAAGCTATTACGTAACTATCTCACCTAACAGACTCTTAAAATGATCTTATCAAAATTCGAAACTTTTAAGTTTTAAATAATAAATTAACTTGGCCATCGGATACTATTAGAATGTGTCTCACAAGTGTTTATTGCGATGGCCAAGTCAATCTAATATTCATAACATAAAAGTTTTGAATTTTGATAAGATCATTTTAAGAGTCTGTTAGGTGAGATAGTTACGTAATAGCTTAAGACAGAAGGTCCCTTAAGTAGGGACTGAATAAATTAACCGACTTGGTATTACATAGATCTCACAACTTTTAACGGTAAAAGAACTGCGTTACGAGACTTGGGTTTTTTTACAAGTATGTTTTTGATGGCATCTCATTTCTTTTTGTAGATAGTTGTACCTTTTTTCCTTTGCTTTACAATTTACATAATTTTGTTGAATACCTACAACGGATTTAGGCTGTATCTCAAGAACCGCGATAGCTAAACAGTTGACATTTTCACAAATTATGTATTTCTGTTGCTATATTAACAAACTAAACATAAATTAAATAATTAAGGGGGGCTCCAATACAACAAACTTTTTTGCGGCCTTTTTTGCTCGATATCTATAACGGCAATAGGTAGGCACTTGAAAATGGTACGGAAACCTTAGTGCGCGAGTCCAACTCGCACTTGGCCGGTTTTAGTCTATTGTATGCACAAATGGAGGATTCCTGCGCTTTAATCGTTCCAAAGTAGACTTAAATTAAATGTAAACCGTCCAGACTCGTAACTCGGTGCCTTTATTTACAAAATAACTTACGAATATATGAATACCCACGTACCTAGCTGGCATGACAACACTCACCATACGTAACAAGAGCAGCTGCGTCGTGTACTTTTTTATGGTTTATTGATATTCGTCGCACTCGTCAAAGGTCATTTAAAATTAATCCTTATTTAAAATTGTTATCTCTCATTCATTATAAATATTGTCAATGTACCTAATCGAAAACTACAGCATCAAGCTTAACAGAGGATTAACATGAACTTATGTATGGCACTCACGGCCTCACTGTCAAAGGTTTTTAAATAAAGAAATTACTAAACTGTTTTTAATGAAACTTTGGTACATGTCCGATTTTGGCTTTTTTTGAGACAGCTCCCGCACTTAACTTTTCCACAGAGACAAAGTCGCGGCCACAAGCTAATATGTACATAAGTAAATTTAAAGCTACCTAGTTAACATCAAACTGTGTAAAAAATCTACACTAATATTATAAAGAGGAAAGATTTGTACCTATTTTTGTATGTTTGTATGTTTGTAATGAATAGGCTCAAAAAGTACTGGGCCGATTTAAAAAATTCTTTCACCATTCGAAAGCTACATTATCCACGAGTAACATAGGCTAAATTTTATTTTGGAAAAAGGTAGGGTTCCGTAAGATATTTGTGTTTTTCTAACACAAGGTGTAAAAAATCAACCAGAAAAGTTACTTATTTTGCGTACGCTGCCTAAACTATAAAAGATAGAACCATAAAATGTTCTAATTAATTATAGATCTTATAAATATCTACAAAAAAGTCCGCGACACACTATACCTATCTATGTCGAGTGAGGCACAACGACCCTTTTTTTTATTTAGAAATCTTGAATTTTTTTTGGACTACATTTAAACGCGTTTATTTTACTCATGATATTAATCCTTATCAAAATAAATTATTTCATCACTAAGTACAGTTTATGAAGATAATATTTGGTATTTTAATGATTAAAATTGGACGTTTGGTTTTGAAGTTATGGCGAAATTAAAATATTACGATTTCTGCTGCACGGCCCGTTGCGAAGTCTAATAATTTTCGTGCGATTTTTTTTAGATTTCGTTCTTAAAACTACACCTACGCAAAAGTTCTTCTCAGAGCTAATCAACAGTTCTTCTCAGAGCTAAACAACAGTTCTTTTCAGAGCTTTGAAAATGCCTAAAATGCCTAATCCCTAAAATGCCTATTAATTACATCATTAATTATATTTTCATCATTAACAACTTTAACATCCACAGAAAGACAATCTGTGCAGCCTGCGGATAATGACTGCGTTGTCGATGTTTATGTCGGTGTCTGTGAATTGATCTGGGAATCATTTTGCTGACCGTGTCTTTCCTGGGTAGGCTTTTTGCAGCGGTAAGCGACATCCGCACGGAGCCGCGGGCGACCGCTATCACTACATCACTACATATTATAAACAAAGTCCCCTGCCGCGTCTGTCTGTCTGTTCGCGATAAACTCAAAAACTACTACATCGATTTTCATGCGGATGTTACCAATCGATAGAACGATTCTTCCAAGGAAAGGAAGGTTTACGTATATGATTTGTTTAGTTTATGTGTACATTTGACTAATATATATTGATATTTGTCAGAGGTGTCGGAAAAAATTAAGCCATTTGGGAGCTTTCAACGAAAACGCTGCCTAAACCCTATGAGATATAACAAAACAATGTATGGTGGCAAATATTCTTCTCTTTTAGATCTACAAAAAAGTCTGCGATAGCATATGTCTATCTTTCAAGGTTAACTTGCTATATCCATTATATCTTAGAAAAATGATAATTTCTAATGCGGTAATTGTAAAGCTAATCAGACGGATTCAGTATTTATCCTTATCATTTTAAATGAGTTAATATTCTTAAGCATTTCATGCAGATTATTTTACCCCTACACTATATACTTTTAATGAATAACTTAGAAGTTATCGCAAAATAACAGCGCGTGTTTTAGGTAGGCCTAATGCGATTATGCGCGCTCGATCATTAAGAATTATAGGGCAAATTTTTTGTTTTGTGTTCGTTGTAACTATGATGGATAGATACTTGAATACCTATTTATTTAGTGTTTGTTGTATTGTTAGTCCTGAAGAGTATAGGTATTTCATACGATAAAAGTATACCCACCTACTTATTTCACTGAGTTTTAGTAGGTCATCATCATCATCAGCACGTATATCGTCCACTGCTGAACATGGGCCTCCTCCCGAGGGAGGGTATTGCCATAGTCACCACGTTTGGCAGGCGGGTTGGTAACCGCAGAATTATGTTGTAACACACAAGGAAACGCTGCTGCCCGTTCCTTGATATACGATTATTATAGATGATGTTATAACAATCGGGACCAACGGCTTAACGTGCTTTCCGAGGCACGGAGGGTAGTCCCTCAACCAACCAGACCCGGAAAGAAATCTTAGAATTTACACAAAGATTTCATGTCCGGTGTGGGGATCAAACCCACGACCTCCGAGATTTAAAGCGAGCCAATTACCGCTACGCTACGGAGGTAGGCCGAATGCGATTATGCGCGTTCGATCCTTAAGAATTATAGGGCAAATTTTTTGTTTTGTGTTCGTTGTAACTATGATGGATAGATACTTGAATACCTATTTATTTAGTGTTTGTTGTATTGTTAGTCCTGAAGAGTATAGGTATTTCATACGATAAAAGTATACCCACCTACTTATTTCACTGAGTTTTAGTAGGTACCTATATTAATTTGTTTCTGTTTGTTTTGACCAAATTTCGCCCGTTTGTTAGAGGTTTAAAGACATTATGTAGTATAATTATCAGTATTGTACCCGTGCGAAGCCGGGGCGGGTCGCTAGTATTTGATAAAATGAATATGCAAATACAGTTTGTGTCAGATAAATAAAACGTGGTGTGTGTGTATACCTGCGATATCGCAGTAAGACTTGTTAATTACTTGAAAGAAAGTGACCGTCTTTCTGTGACGAACGGGAAGCGTGGAAGCCGTAGTGTTTGTCCGGGGGGAATGCAAGAATTTTACGCATCTCCTCCGACAGTGCGGCGTTCCCGCACGAGCGGTGTGGTATGTGGGACTCGCCCTCTCCATAGCAGTGGAATGCAAATCATACCTTGAGAGAAAAACACTTAAACCCCCGGTTACTCCTCTGACCACAATTGGTGAGGGGCCCAGGAACTGTTGCCTATCTGGGATACCCTATGGCAGCGTCCGCGACTCAAATGGTGTTGCGGGCTCTCCTGGGTCCAAATAACCAGTTTCAGGGATGCCAGAGTACACGGGGTCCCTACTTCTCAAGGGACCGCGGCCTGTTAGTATACCATCGTTCATAGCACAGTTGCTTTTACATTCCATTGAGTTTTTTTTTTTTTTCCTTTGATTTTTTTTTTATTTGTTAAATTAATCCCTGTGTCGCGAAG
Source organism: Nycteola revayana (assembly GCA_947037095.2). Classification (NCBI taxonomy): domain Eukaryota; kingdom Metazoa; phylum Arthropoda; class Insecta; order Lepidoptera; family Nolidae; genus Nycteola; species Nycteola revayana. The sequence goes on from OX344838.1 coordinate 5,740,898, forward strand.
GTCGCACCGCTCGATAGATTAACGAAAACAAAGCACCCCCTGACTCAATACAACTGTTTTAATTTCAGACGAATAATTGTCCCGGGTGGGAATCGAACGCAGAAAACCAGGTCTCTGGAGCAACTAACGTAACCACTTAGCCACCACCTTTCAACATAATCGCATCTAGGTCCCTATCTAGACCTATTCTTCCATTAAATCATACATATTCATTTACACTGATTCACTGACTGCAAATGTAACTTGGTAATCCTATACATTTATAACAAATAACAAAGTTATTAATGCAGTTGATGAAACTTAACAACTGGACCGAAATTGCAAAATGTTGGAATTTTCCCATGAGTTTTACACTAAACTCTACTAGTACTCAAAATTTGAAGCTTCTACGTCTGCTAGAAGTGCCTAAACATTTTGATGATCGGTCAATCACGTGTGAGCGAGTGACAAAATTACCGAAATTACCGAACTTTGAGTAGTTATAATTCTTAAAGTACTTTTTCAAATTGAATGAAATTTGAAATATGCTGTAGTTTTACAAAGCCTGCTTAGGTTCTGAAATTTCAGGCTCCTATCTTCATCCACAACGAAGTTATAGAGGGTCGAAAATCGGCTGAGTTGCTTCGAGAAAAGATAGGTACGGCCGTGCACTTTTTTTTTTTTTTTTTTTTTTTTCTTACTCGACTTGGGGGGGCACTGCCGTGCCCCCAGATTGCTAAAGTTAAAGATGGTTCTTCATCTTTTAAGTCTGTAGGATTTTAGCAAAGATAATCTAAAGCTCGATGTCTAGACGGCTGGATTTAAATCTTAACTTTATAATTATTTAGAATGTGATTGAAAAGAGTTTAGATCAAATTAATTTCAGAGTAGTTTTGCAGCAATTTCGTAAATATGAGTTTATATTCTATAATGCTATATACTGGGACTAGGGGTATGATATTTAAATTATCTTTCATCCGGAACCGAAAAGGAAAATCCATGGTGTGTGAAGAATTCCGCGACCACCTAGGCGTTAAAACCCGACTTTAGAAACGTTAAATATACCCTATCTCAAAATAACATTCCATAAAACTTATAACCTATACATTTAGTGTAGTGAGTTGTAATTAGTATTAAATCATTGTATTAACAGTAAATAGTATAAAACAAAGTCGTTTCCCGCTGTTTGTCTTTCCCGGTGTATGCTTAGATCTTTAAAACTACGCCACGAATTTAGATGTGGTTTTTTAATATAGGAATTGACTATGTACTTATATAATCAGCGTTTTAATCCTACGAAGTTGTGGCCACTCTAGTTAATTTATTACGAATAATTATTATTTAAATGTTTTTAACTCTTTATGGAAAAGATTACCTTATACTATTACGTCCCCCTTACAGACGTGTTAAAAGAGATTAATAAATTTCGATGATCGGTAGGGTTCCACCGTAGCCTAATTGGTTAAGGCATTGGGGGCTTTACCCAGAGATGCAGGTTCGAATCCTGCCGGTGGTCGAATTTTATTAATGTCAATTTTGGAATAATTATTAATCGTAGCATAAGAAGGCTTTCAGTAAATTCTAATCCCAATAACCTACGCAATAACACGATAAGATCAAATGGATGCAACTTAAATAAGCATTAAGAAACATTTTTGCGACCTCCTCTAAGATAACTTCATCTTGATCCCTGGCTATTGTGATAGTCATCAGTAGAAAGTCCGTGAAAAGCCCGGGACTCATTCGCCATTCATGGGGCGATTTGATTTACTTAAGATCTTTGCCTTGATACTGTCTATTAAGCGAGAGGTTCAGGATAGAATAAGACCGTATTTCTAAAAGTATTTACCTCTATCTAGTACCGTAATAAATGTTTGCCCACGAATAAAATGTTTTATTATTACAATTTATAGTATTAGTAAATTAGAACGTATTTCTCGTACTTCCACTCGCGTTAGATTGTTACACAATACTTAAATGTATTAATGCGTGATTTTATAGACTATTTATTTTATAGTTATTTCAGTCTTTAATCTATCTCTGTAGCTGAATTCGTGTGTGAAAAAACAGACAAATGTCTGTACTGTTTATTATCTATCTACGTTTTTATACAAATGAAACTTATAAATTGCAAACATCTTGATAATTTATGATGAACAACCATTTTCCATTACTTAATTAAATTAAGTTTTAACTGACTTAAGTTAGTTTGATAGGAAAGCGAGTCAGTCTTGGTATCCATTTACTGACAATAACATGAAAAGGTTATTTTTAATCAAAAAATAGTTCGGCAAATGTAAAGATAGTTTATATAGAATCGGTTTACAAAGAAGGTGCATTAGAAGGGTGGGTTAACGCGTGGTTCCGGCCGACCGAACGGACGATTTATAAAATGAGTTTGCGGTGCAACCAAGCCGTGATACGCCATTGGTTACGTCTCACTTTTTTATTAGTGCTGTGACGCTACGTATCGATAAAAGTAATAAACTGTTTTGCTTTTTTATATTAACTATAGAGTTTTAATTTATTTAAATTATGTTTTTTTATACTTTATCTTATACTTATAAAAAAAATTGATATGTATATATATGTCATCGCAGGTAACAATGCGGTTCAAAATTCCTTCATTTGTGTGTCTGTTGAGCAGTGCAAGGCACGTCTCGACGCGTACTTCGCGCTGGCGATCATTGAGTTCGTGGGGCACCCATTTGTCAAGCTTTTTTACCTTGCCAATTTGACGCAAATGGACCAATATTGTTTTGACGCTAACGTCGAAAGCTGCTGCTAATTCAGCCGTAGATTGTGTATCATCAGCTTCCACAATCGCCTTTAATTCCTCATTGTCGACCAAAGTCTTCGGACGACCGCGAGGTTCATTTTTCAGGCCGAAATTTCCAGAACGGAAGCGAGCAAACCAATAACAGGTGGTGCGTTGGTTTGTAGTGTTAGCTCCGTAAACGTCGTTGATGTTGCGTGCCGCTTGTGCCGCGTTGCTGCTATGACGGTACTCATATTCCATAATTACTCGAATTTTTAACGTATCCATGATGACGAAAAAGATTGAAATGCGATGAAAATGTAACACTAATCAATAAACAAATGACTACTTTTGGAAAAAAAATTCCATGTTTTTAAAATAAAATTAATTTGAAATTAGAATTCTTAGCCGAACAAAAATTATTTTGATTTGAAATGGCCAGTACTGCAGAACGGCAATTTCATAGGTAAAGACCATATTTGAAGAGAAATATTTTAGAAGGCGGTCAAAAATACACTAAAACATGCTGAAATTAAGATTAGATGATTTTTTTTACATGAGGATGTAGCTAAACTTGAAAATGGTCCGCCTTATGATAAGCGGATATAAAAAAAATACTACAATAACACGCTGCTTTACCAAATCCCCCAATATCTTACGACCTTACTAACCAACATCATCCACACTTCACTTAATTAATTCAATTTCTTTTTTAAGAACTTCGTTACATATAACACATAACAAATACAAAATACATACATAATTTATAGCATTGAATAAAAACGTCATAAAATAATATAAAGACACGCAACCCTAAGTAACGTGAGCACAACCCTATTTCACGGGCATTTGTCGTGGGACGTCACCATTTTTCCCTCGCCGTGCCGCCATCAGTGGAAAGTTAAAAGCATTGAAAGACATATCGCGGGTTCCTTCCACTCGCCATTGTTCTCTCGCCCTTTGTCCCGCGCCGAATGTTTTAATGTAATTGGCTTTGTGAGACGCTTTTTTACCCTACTTTCCCTGTATGTGTGGAAGAAAAGTTTTCGTTATTCGGATATATCCTCTTCGGCGAGTATGGTAACTTTGGCTTTTAATTAGCGATCTTTTCTGTGCGATTTCCGTCGGTTTCATATACGCTCGTGATTTTATAGGTCATGGTACTATATCGAAATATATAGGTATATATTCGCAAGGTTTGGTTTGGCACTTAGCTACTTAATTATGAATAAGCATTTATTATGTCTATTCAAATCTTTTTTATCATCAAGGCACACACAAAGAGAAAATATGGAAAAAATACAACGATATGCATATTACAACTACAAAGTCCTTCCTATTTTAACCACCCCATCTCCTCTGACTTCAGTAAGTGAGTTGGATATAAATTGGGGCATTGTCTGTGAATCTGGAGCATTCGCGAGACTTTTAGTATCATTCTGCAACATCAAGAAAAATATTCCAATCCGAAACTAAGTGCTTTCTCACCCTAGTGTACTGAGTTTCAAGTAAGGTAGAAAGAGAGAAAAGAATTGATTATTATTATCGAGATGGAATTTTCGCAGAATAAGATAGCTGATCTTGAATGAATTCTCTTTTGTTTTCTCGCTCTGATGCTATTTCGTTTCGCTCTGACGCACAGGACTGGGCGCTATATACACTCCTGTCACCCAGAATACAGGATCAATCCGCAGTGTGATTCGGTATTTTTTAACACAAGTAAAATAATATTTTTATAAATACAAAAAATAGTGTTTGTTTAACTAATGAGATATTTAGTGTGTGTATACATACAATAAGATATTCTAATATGTAAAATTCAAATAAAAATACGATTGAATTTATTTAAACTTTGGTTTCTTGCATTCAAACTAAGTTTTAATAAGATTTTTTTTCATACTAAGTTTCAGGTATTATATTATGTTGAGTAATTAAGTACTTGATCGTTGGATAGTTTACAATAAATGATTTCAAATCTTAGAACTGGACCTCAGAACTGCTAATACAGTACTTACTTGTTAAGGTTTTGTACCCTTATTAGCCTACAGCCTACGTTAACAACAAGCCGGAGTGCGATGGCCCTGAATATTATAATAAACTTGGAACTCAAAGAGAAATCTTAAAAATATTTCATACATACGCACAAGAGCTCTTGTGTGATTGTGTGGTCTAAAATTTAGATTAAGATTTTTTTTTTAATAAAAATGTTCTTACTATAACGTACATAATTACTGCTTTACTAGTAACGTTCAATAGATGAAAACACTTTACCTTATTCTTAAAAAACGAAATAATAGTGTAATTCTTGAAAGATAATCTTAATTACTGAGCAACAGGTCAAAATTCATTGCAGAATATCTCTGTGAGTGAGGACTGAGGGAGCGTGGCACGCATTTCTGGCTAGTTTGATATCAGCTCCCGAGCCAACGCTACCGTTCCTTCGCCCTTGTAAAATATACGATAAATTACAAGTCATCAATCATCTTCTGTACGAATCTAAGTGCTGACACAATGACCCTGATAATGAATTTTGTGTGATCTAAAGTGTTATCTGTTAACGAAAATACCTCTGAACGTTGTAAACTCCATTCAAGCGAAAGGCTTATTTTCGATAGTTTTTCTTTTGTGTAAAAATCCACAGGTTGTTGTAACATAGTAATTTATAAACCTCTACGAACCTGCGGATAATTTCGTACTCTATAACTTAAGTGTAAGGTTCTAAGTTGTTTAAGGGACTTCCGAGTGTAAATTCTGAAATCACCTGTTGATTTTACTGAGAGAATTCTCGTGAAACATGTTTTGGAGAATACTGTAAGTATTAACATAACTTGAGGGAAAACGTAGAGCTTGGTTTTCCTACGATAGAATTTCTTTATAGTTTTTCTTCAAGGCATCATCAAAAGTCCTGTTTTATTTCGCGTAGAAATGCATGTGTAGGTAGTAATAATAGAATTCAGCTTCAGCCTGTGTATTTATAAGTAAATATGATTTATTCAAAGACATTTTTTAAAATGCATTAATAAATACAAAAAGCAAAAAGCCAAAGCCCAAAAACCAAAAAAAATGACTTAAATAGAATAAATGTAAAATAGTGTAATAGTGATGCCAACTCCTTAGCTTTATAAAAAGTAAAGTGAAAATCAGTAATTTAATCAACATTTGTTAAATGTGTGAACAAATTGACTCAAATGGCTCTTAACGTCAATGACGCACCGGTGTCATTGAATTTTGTAACAATTCTTCTTATGCGGGTTTAATAAAATTGAATTGCAAAAATTTTTTGTGTTAATGTACCTTAAATATTATTACTAGTTTTATTTTGACATTACTGTAATTGTGTAATTAAATTATGTTTCTCTTTTATGTTAAATTGGATAAAATATCGTGCTTATGAAACAACATATCAGTTTTACATATATTTTGTGTAATTTCATGTGCCTTATTTTTTTTCCTTGTGAATACTCAAACATGATAAAGTAAGTATAGCCCAATCGCCCCTCGTCACAGGACGTAAGCCACCGTTATATTTACGTCTTCATATGTCATCGTGCCCTTCTGAAACGGTCTCAGGAGGCGGCATTACGATATCACAGGTATCCCAATTTATTTTTATGATTGAATCATATGAATTGATTTCGCTCTTTGTTGGTTATTTCCTATATTCATGTAAATGTATTTAGGTATATTTATTTGTATGTTTTAGACCTTGAGGGTTGCATATAATTTAACTTGACTGTAATGACCTTTTTTTGAACTATACAAGTAACTAAAATGATAAGTTATCTGTATAATATTCTAACGTTGATAAAACTTATAAATGATTACATTGTAGCGTCGTATTATTTTGTAACGTGATCTATACACATAATTGTAGGTATAAATTACACGTTTCTCACTCACGGCGTATCGAATTAAAATAAGATATTATGACCTAATAAAAAGTCTATCAAATTGACGTGAGATCGATACAAGACTCCCGGGGCCTGCGACACGAATATTAAAATTATGTACAAGTCTTCAACGAGTGTCCCCGGCCCCCAGTTCTATTAGATTTGAGGGAAAAAATCGCCCTCGGGACTCTTATTCAATTGCCTGCTACTGTACCTTTTATTAGTTTGTTACGTTATTTCGTTATGTTGTTCTGCGATTATGCCTCATTAGGCTACTCTTTTGAATAGAACCCTCAATTGTGTGAAGATCAAAGGAGTACAATCCTCCTTCTAGTTTGGAAAAGCTCCGTTACTTAGTCAAAATATTGAGTTAGACAAGATTTTGATAGTACATATTAACTCCAGCAAACGATACCTATACTTTACATGTTTTTAGGGTTCCGTAGAACGTAAATGGCAAAGAACGGAACCCTTATAGATTCGTCATGTCTGTCTGTCTGTCTGTCCGTCCGTATGTCACAGCCACTTTTTTCTGAAACTATAAGAACTATAATGTTGAAACTTGGCAAGTAGATGTATGTTGTGAACCGCATTAAGATTTTCACACAAACATAGAAAAAAAACAATAAATTTTGGGGTTCCCCATACATAGAACTGAATCTCAAAATTTTTTTTTCATCGAACCCATACGTTTGGGGTATCTTTGAATAGGTCTTCAAAAATGATATTGAGGTTTCTAATGTAATTTTTTTCTAAACTGAATAGTTTGCGCGAGAGACACTTCCAAAGTGGTAAAATGTGTGTCCCCCCCCCTGTAACTTCTAAAATAAGAGAATGATAAATCTAAAAAAAATATATGATGTACATTACCATGCAAACTTCCACCGAAAATTGGTTTGAACGAGATCTTGTAAGTAGTTTTTTTTTAATACGTCATCAATCGTAAACCGCAATTTAGCTTTCATTCAATCAACTCGAATATGAAAATATAAAATAACATTTCATTTCATAAACATACGCTTTTTTATTTATTCTTGATATCAAAAATAGGTACGCACTTGTAACTAAAACGGAACCCTTTGTGCGTGAGTCCGACTCGCACTTGGCCGGTTTTTTTTTATTTAAACAGTTCAAAATAAAATATTGTTTGTCCGTACTGATATGTAACCTGTACTTGAATGTATGTATAATATGAAATAAAATAAAGTTTAATAAACTTGGATCTACAGATCACGTTTAAAAATATTATAGGATGGAAATTTTACCAATTAATGTAATTAATTCGCTCATAACAATGTTAGAGAGGAAACTGGCAAATTTCCACACTGTATAATTTATCTTTAACTTTATGGTTAATACATTTACCCGGGATATAATAAATACAGATTAATTTCGGACCAAAATGATACGATTATAATATTTGTACTTTTATTATGATTATATGACTTTTTTCTATTAAAAGATAAGGTTAGATGGACACAAAACTCACTGCTACCCTTCTGCATAATAATTACAGTTTACAAAAGTTTGAAGATAACTGTATCACATAACATGTTATAGTTGTTTTTTATCCTTCGTTAATAGCCGAGAGCTCTTTCAAATACGTGTAAAGTGCAAATTCACCCCTTGTAACAGCTCGTGATACCCGCCTGAAGTAATACGTTTCCTAATCCAGGGTATTTGCGTAATTGATATTTACAACTAACCTGGATTGAGAATGCTCTTCCTCGGATTAAACGGGGATTTGTTTGGATTTTCCTTCTTTGCGAATTCACTTCAATTTATTTACAGCGCCGTACTTTGTAGTGCGATAACGTTTAGTATTGATATCGGCTTTGAATTTTATGGCCTGACCCTTTTTGTTTTGCTTATTCTTATTTTATTTGGGTTACTAGGGTAGTTGTAATAATGAATACGTTCTTTGTTTTATGGAGTGATAGTTGGACTTAAAGGGTAATGGAGTAAAGCACAGTGTAGCCTTACAGTTTTTTCTAATATTGGATTATATTACGGAAGAGATAGATATCATGTTTACTAATTTTATTTTAAAAATAATTTGTAGTCATTTTCATATAAAAAAGATCACCTACATAGATTTTAGTACTTATACCACAATAGATGTTTAACTTAATACCGTATAACTTGATCTTTTATTTATCATTTAGTCTCCATTGAGGTTAACACGAGATTCATTAAAGCTGCCCTCATTATTAAAGCCACGCAAAATTCAAGTTTATAGGTAGTATTTTACGGATGGCATGCAATTTCCTTAGTTTCAAATACGTTAACTAATGAACATCTTTAAGTTTAAATTCGCTAAGCAAAGAACAAGTTTTTCGTGTACTCATTTTCAGCTATATTTGACAAGTTAAAATAGTAGCAGATATTTTGTGTAAAAGTTCGGCCGTTCGGCCATATTTGCAAAATAAAAATCTCTAAATGGACGCGAAAATCAAGAAACAATAGAAGCATACTTCGGACGTGAGGAACGCGCCGCCCAGCAGATTAGGCGGCTCCAAAGAGAGTAAGAATGTACCAGCCAAATACGAGTTTCACAGCAAATACAACTGTTTGCTTGCGTTCCATTTTTATGATATTTGTCGAATACGCTGCGAGTTGTGACAAAATAAAATTAATGTTTGAAATAGAAATATCAACTGTGAAGCACGTTCGTCAGGCTCGTATAAGACTGGTATTGATTTTGCTTCATTGGTACAGTATATCTATTACTATACATTTGTGTTGAAACCTATACTTAAATATATGTGATAGGTAATTTTGTAGTGATGAATTGATTTCATTATAACGTTAGTCTAATGAAATCCGTATGAGCACTAAGAAATGAAAACTAGCCATCTGCGAGTAGGACTCGCGCACGAAGGGTTTCGTTCCATTTTCAAGTGCCTACCTATTGCCGTTACTTTTCCAGTGTTGTATGGGAGCCCCACTTAAATATTTATTTTATTTTGTTTTTAGTATTTGTTGTTGTAGCGGCTACAGATGTGCATCATTTGTGAAAATTTCAACTGTCTAGCTATCGCGGCTCTTGCGATACAGCCTTGTGACAGACAGACAGTAAAGTCTTAGTAATAGGGTCCCGTTTTTACCCTTCGGATACGGAACCCTAAAAACTGCAAAAAAGAACATTTTTTGTAACACTTTATTAGATTTTTAGGCGTCATTTTTTATCTATTAAAAAAACAGAATTTGATCTAATTTGTCAACCAGTAATTACGTCCAATTATATAACTTATACATGTCGTTATGACCATTCGATAAAATTATTGTTTTATTATCAGTTATCTCTTTTTATTTCATTTCTCCCGCATCAGGAACGGCCATAAAATAAATCTGGTCATAAATAAAAGCAAGGAGACGCTAACAAGCGTCTCGGGTTCACCAAGTGATATTTCTTAGCTCCGTCGCCATTTTTGTCATAACTCTATTATGTTCGCGAGTGTCGAAATGCGAGATCATTCACTTGATTTATTTATAGATTTTATTTTGTAAAATACCTTGTATGACAATAGTCTTTCTTAACAAGTAATGGTCACAAACGTATAGTATATTGCAAATACAATATCTTTATTTGCATGTATAGGTAAATTACAATGGTTATTAAGGTAAGGCTATTGAGAACCGCTAAATTCCTTCTAGGCATGCAAATATACAGAATCAATTATTTATAATTAACAAAAATAAGGAACATATACCTAATCATATCCATGTGTGCAAGGCTTTATAATCGAATATTTCAGTCAATACCTACTACGTTTTTTATATCTTAAAATGAATAGATTTAATATGAAAGCAGTCAATGCAACAATTTACTATACTTCTCTATTCGATAAAAATATCAAGACTGCGCGTCTTCGCAATCCAGTAGATTTCTTGCGTCAATAATTTTATTCAGAACTCGTTATTACAATAAATTTATGTTATCAGCCTTGTAGGGTGAGACAGTTGTTTGTTAAATCTCATCTCACTAGATCCGAAGAGTATCCACAGTAATAGTTCGTCCGTAACATTGGCTACATTTATTTATTACATGTTTTATTCACCGTTTCGACGGGCCTCGGAGAGTTGACAGACCGGCCTACAATACCAGCTCTTTGTTTTACTGTAACAACACATTAGTTTTTACATTTTCTTTTATTTTAAAAAACTATGGTGACTAACAAATCTAAAAAGAATACAAAGCAATATTACTTGAACTTATGCTGTATATTTAAATAAAGAAAGTTATTAATAAGTAAGAAAAAAAAAAAAATTTGTCTTTTTTGGTATCGAGATCTGTGGAAAAACTAGATCACACAAATTGTTTACATTACTTCTATCGCGATTTCTATTTCGTATATTATTAATATTAAAATTTTTGGTTACATTGACCATAGGTACTAAATATTTGGATTCAATTTATCTACAGTATCAGCAATAAAACAATCCTTTTTTATATTCATTTGTGGTATCCAAAATTTATGCATTTACGATCGGTGATCGCAGAGGGTGGTCGGGAAACAAATTTAACCGACAATTGTAAATCAATTAGAGAGGGTGGCTTACGGGGTGTAATATCTGCCCCCTCCCGCGCGCGACTACAGGTCCGGAATCAGCTTATTTATAATATTATGGGTTTAATTTAGTCATATTGTGTCTTACACTGAAACATTACTAACATTGTTAAAAGTAAAATAATAATAATAATAAATAATAATATTTATGATTTTATGATTACCTTTAAAAGAAATAAGACTGAAAAATATGGGTTCTTATAAAAAAATCGTCTTGTCTTGCGTAAAACGTATTTCTAGAATAAGTTGGTTATCAGAACAACTGAGACATGGAAAGGTACAGAGTAGTAGCTTAGCAAGCCATAGCTTGTACGCTCATCGGATCCAGTTCAATATAAATATATTTCAAATAGTAATATTATTATTGGCATTGAACTTTGAACATGACCAAATCGTGAACCGTGTTGTAAACGCGCTATTCAAATCATCATCATAAGTTTATTTTATGTTTTATTTATATAGATTATTTATATGAACTTACCCTTGTAATATATAGTTTAAAATTAGTAAGTGTTTTAATTCGATAATGGTTATGATGGTTTCAACAAATCAAAACCTTCAAGACAGTTTAATTGGAAGCTCTTCAACAACCTTCTTAAGTCTCAAAACAATATGCAAGTTAATTAAACGAACACTTAGTTCATTAATGAATGAAGTTAACTTGTCCTGCCCTGTGTATAGGTATTCATAGTGGGTTTCAAGTGCATATTGTGATGTACGCAATAAACTCCCTCTTCGAGACTTGGGCCCCCTCCTCTTGATGTCTCATCCAGCATCTCTGGAGAAGAGAAGTCAAGGCATCGAAGTGTTTCAAGCTTCTAAGGATTTTTTTCGTATTTTTAATTAAGTTTGACTACGCTTTGACTGGCTTGAAAAAAAAGAGTAGATTTTAAATTTGATTAATTGTATAGTGGTGGTAAAGTCAGAAAACGTATTATGTATTAATGACCAAAAAAGAACAATGCTACTAATTTATTCCGTGACTACGACTTGCGAAAAGAAAAGACATGTAAAGACTCATTTTCAGTCAAACAATGGTACGTTTCACGGTATATAGAGAACTGCTTAAAAACTGCTTAAGTAAAACGTAAAAGCCCTTTAGAATTTTGGACATTCCAGTGGCTAAACTTATAAATTTCGCCCACTTGCCTTAACAACGTACTGTCAAATTGTAAAGTTAGTCAGGGAATAGGAACTAGGACAGTAATTTGATTTGTAGTCTAAAGTTTTAATACTTCTAATGTCATGATCTCTCGAAATTCGGGGATGTGAGGAAATCTAATAATTAATTTAGAGTCTGGTACTTTTAAGAGTAAAATTATTAAGTTTTATGTCAATAAATTAGAACAATGCAAAGTAATTCTCTCTGATACACGGATTTTTTTATATAACTAAAATCAAATTTAGTAATAATAAGAATAATGAGACCACTCTTAATAACGAGCAGATACAATCATAAAATAACTATTTTATGATTGTATCTGCTCATAAATCAAATCATCAAAACTTTTAGTTATAATTACATAGATATCTAAAATTTGTATCAAAATGACAATATCCATTAACGGCGCAGACAAACGGGAGCAAAACAGTAATTATACCATTTAGTGTTACGTCACATAATTATAGGCACAGCGTATAGGGTGCATTAGCGTGACAATGAAGCGACGCCGACGCAAGCCGAGGGTAACAAAAAGGGTGGTACGCGAACAAAACTGGTAATCATAAAAGTATTTTTATGTTAATCTAAAGTAAAGTTAAAGTACTGTGAAATTAAGTAAACTTAAGTTAATAAATTGAGAACGTTATTAAAAAAATAATTACTTTAAAAAACCTTTATGGCATGTCTCTTATTATCGTCCTTCTAGTGATGTTCAGTTTTTAAATTAATGTTTTTCTCCTTTTGTAATAAAAATAGGACAAATGGATGAAATTATCAAGTTAAAGTTCCAGTTGGATTTCTGATTATTGATTTAGAGTCATTGCAGTTTCAGTGATGACTTTAAAAATAAGCTTCTAACGCCTTATCTATTACACTTACCATAGTAGAATAATAATGGGATAAATAATTAGTAATCAAGCATCCCTTCCGACATGTCTGACGTAACTGTTGACGGCTTTTCGTCCACTCACAGATAAATGCATTTGCATGGGGTGCCGACGCTAGCAAGCGGGGCGACAACTCGAGTTAACGGGGCGACAATTTGAGCTAGCGGGTGATAGTCGACCAGAATCGCCTCGTGCCTCGTTTCCACTTGGTTATGCCTTTTATGCGACGATTCATTACCAACAACGTTAGGGACGGGAACAGATAGCTACATTTATTACTTTTGTCAGCGGAAAAATGAATTTACACGCCGATGACTTACGCGCAGTCGTACCACAAGTCGTTAAATTCATCGCTACATTTAATGGTTTTTGAATTTTTACTGTTTTGGTGACAAAGCATTTTGTTGGGATTGGTATAAAAAACTTTATAGCGTGTTAACTATTTATATAGGTATGCATTTGATGTATACAATATATACATTTTCTGTCGGTATAGGTACCTAGGACAATTTTAACAAATTACAAAAAAATAAATCTTGAGTTTAAATTAATCTGAAAACTTAACTTTAACATGAAAACTAAATACTTTTGATAAACTTATGGTTGCTGTTTTAACATACCTAAAATTGATTCACTCACCTCAACAACCCTCAGATTTAAAACACACTATTTGGTATTCTTTATTTACTGGAACCTACAAAGCTCGCAGTTAATAAAATTACAAACTTGTTTAGATAAAATATCCACGGCTCGCCTAAGCCTATCATTGCACAAACAATGAATGTTGACGTGCGACGCAAACGCCAAATAATTCAATTTGCTCACTAATGGGCCCCGGCAGGTTACTCGTACTGCGACAGACAATCGCTAGAGACATGAATATTGTGTTAAGATGTTTAAGATTTGATATATTTTCTACTGTATTCTCATACATATCGTATATGAGATTAACTGACAAAATTATTTAAACCGTACCAATATCCAGTTACACTAATCTGAATGTTTGATTCATTGATCAATTATTTTACGTGCACTCTGTGAATCATAGTACTAAGCCCTTGACGAAAAGATAATAATAAAATAATTAAGAATTTAATCCTAAATATAAAATTTAAAAAATTATATCTTTTACATCGAAGCTCTTGGAGATATTCAAAACATTTTAAAACAATTTCAATAGAGGTATAAAAGTTGGCTGGCATTCGCAGTCCGTACTTATTCTGTTGTCAATGGATAATCCGACTCAATGAGACGAAGTTGGGCAAGTTTCTCCGCAATGTCGAGTTTCAATCTTTTGAAATTTTATAGCCTTTAACTAGGCAAATGAGGCATACTTTTAATGTCGAAACTTGTTATTTCTTTCCTTTTTAAACAGAAATAAAGACAAAAAAGTTTAACTTAAAATTGGCATAGCATCAAATATCGATCGAGGAGGATCACGATATGATTCGATGTGCTTAAAAAATGCTTGCCGTTTTGGGTACCTACATAAGAACGTCATTACTAATCCAGTTACGACGTACGTATGTACCCAAAACGGCAAGAATTTTTTTACAGTTATACAATTTGTATGAACTGTAAATAAAATCCATAAAACACAGGCCCGGTACCTAAGTACACAATACACGGGTTCTCCTCTATGGCAGCCATAAACATCGCTATCAACAGGCAGACGCATTTTAATTTTATTTTCTAGCGAGGTGTATTGCTTCGCATCGGATTCAATTACAGAGAAAATAGCGTGAAATATCATCGATAAACTAATTGGAGCTCTATGAGTCTGTATTCGATCGTAGCGTGCTTTGAAAGTATAAAAAGAAAACATTTGATTTTAGATTTTATGATTTGAGATTTTTTATATCGTAAGCTCAAAACGTTATTTTCTAATAGGTTTATTTTAACACTGACATGTAAGTGAGACTCATTGTCGAATACGTACAAGAAATTTGTAGTTGTTATGAAGTAGAGTATCAATCAAAATATGAATTGGGGAACTTTCTAAGTGTACGAAAATCAAACAACGTACTACAAAATTAAACGAGGTTAATAAAAAATAAAAATAAATAGTTGCAACTAGGATTACCTACTAGATTTTAAATATATTTATGTTTGTTCCAGAAATTCTCAATATGAGAACTTCCACGTTGACCAAAAGGGCTACGATCAAATGTACGATGGTGAAGACTTGGAGACACCACCATCTCCTGACCGACCTCCTCCACGAGCAATAGGTAACAAAAAATATTGCATAGATTTAAATTATTTTTTTATTTTTTTAAATTCCATTTATAAATTATCTCTATTTATTTTGCTACATCTGGTTTGACTAATATTAGATCTAACCCTAAGTTTTTTTTAAGTGATTCGTCCGCTAAGCGGTAGGTACACAATGTGGACTGTCAATTCGTTTGTGGCGTCGTCGTCGTATCCCATGCAATCAACCGATAAGATTGAATGTTTAAACTTTTTAGTAAGTGTCTTAGCTTGATTTTATATAAATACTAGCTGACCCGGCAGACTTCATACTGCCTCAATCGATACATACCCTACACTACCCCTACCCTACACTACCCCCACCCTTCACTACCCCTACCCTACACTACCCCTACCCTACACTACCCCTACGCTACACTACCCCTACCCTACACTACCCCTACCCTACACTACCCCTACCCTACACTACCCCTACCCTACACTACCCCTACCCTACACTACCCCTACCCTACCTCTACCCTACCCCTACCCTACACCTACCCTACACCTACCTCTAATCTACCCCTAACTTTGTCTGAAAAATAAAAATAAAAATTTAGGGGTGGACTACCCCTAACATTTAGGGGGATGAAAAATAGATGTTGGCCGATTCTCATAGATACCGGATAAGCAGAAAAAATTTCATCAAAATCGGTTAAGCCGTTTCGGAGGAGTATGGCAACGAAAACTGTGACACGAGAATTTTATATATTAGATTTGTAACATACAAAATAAAGGTTCGTTAGGTGTAGAAGTTTTTTTTCCTAATTTTAAATGTATTGTTATTTTGTTGCTAGACAAATACATCCGCGCGGAATGTCCGTGCTTAACCGCACGGTATACGGTGGCGCTGCTTGCGTGTGCCGGGTTTAGCATCATGTTTGGAATGCGTTGTAACATGAGTATGGCCAAGCTCAAAATGACTGAAGCCCACGAAGTAAGTACTTATTTATTGTCAATTCAAGTCTATGTTACCAGTCAATGAGACAAATGTTATCTTACTGTATTTCTATGAAAGACTAACAATAAAAAACAAATGGTATCTTTCTTTTGGAAATAACTTATTTAGATTGATCTAATTTCTGTTTATTGTACGATTCTATGTTGGCAAATGTGATGTAGATAAAACTTAAGGTACTTCTAATGCTAATTGTGAACTATCTGATTGACTGATTTTGTTTTAGTATGTGGAAATTTAGTATGTTTATCTTGCTGTAGAGTACTAAAATTTTAAACTAAATTTACTGAATTTACATCGAAGTTAATATAACTACTAGTAGTCAATTGATGGATGTTATATTAACTTCTATAAGGATTACATGTTTTATCGTTGTTATATAGCCCGATGAGAAGCCTCCTTTCGACTGGACTCTGAGTGCTGAGTCTTCAATCGACTCATCATACTTCGCCGGGTACCTCATCACCCAAGTTCCAGGAGGCTACCTCGCATCAATGTACCCTGCCAACAGGATATTCGGCGTAGCTATAGCTACATCAGCGGTCCTCAATATGGCTATACCCGGGGCTATGTCGGCGGGGCCGGCCGCTGTTGTTATTTTGAAGGTCATTCAGGGATTGGTTGAGGTAATTAGTATTTTTTAATTCTCTTAAATCAGTGTAAAGAAACGTTCCTTAAGGAATGTATATACTTTGTACGTCACAAAAACGTTATATGAAAACAAAGAAAATATTTAAAATAATGGTGGAGTATTAAGTTTTGTTCCAACAATATGTAGCACAATCTACTGCAAAAAGATAATATAATAAATAAATATTAAAGATTATTGCGATTATCACCTCCTGTTATGTGATATGAAATTCTTGTATTTAAACTATACGTATTTTAGCTGACGCAGCTGACTCTACACAATATATGATTGTTAAATGAAATGATGAAAGTTTTGTGACATTATATCGTAAAATATGTTGTCTAAATCGCAGAGGCCTTGTTTATGTGGTTTTAAATATGATATTTTTAAATAAAATTAATAAAACGTTAAGCATACAGGATTTTTTAAAGACGTGTTAATCATACTATGTTCAATATTTTCAATTTATTGTTAACTCTACTTAATATACATAAAATGTCCTTTAAATCTCGATATAGAAACCGTGTGAGAAACGCAAGGCTTGCAGGTGGAAATTCAAAGCTGTCGATTCCTGCATTTGCATTAAAATGGTCACGGAATAAACCCAAAATACATTCGAAATACGTTAAATGTAGCAGTAGGGAAACATGTAACGAGTGAACATTCACACAGTTTAAATTTAAGACATTTGACATTCGGAACGTGATGGCGCATGATCAAGCTTATTACCAATGCTTCAAAATTTTGAGTTCGCATCGTTCCGGATATACCACTTGTCACGTTTGGGTGTTAGAGACCTATTACACTGCGATGTGCAAATGTTTTAAGTAAAATTGTTGCTTAATAATAAATCATGTCGGGATGCATTTTCGACAAACTTTTATGCTTGTGTTTGTGATTAGGTATAAATGATAATACGATATTTATGGTTTATTACTCTAAAAGCATTTGTTTTTTAAGCTGTAGGTACAAAATTTTAGTAAAGTATAAAATATTTTTTGGCATCAATAATTTTACCTTGTCTTTTAGTTTATATGTTTTTCTGTTTATTGCCCACGTACAAATCAGATCGAATTGTTAAAACGTGTTTTAGTTATTTCGAAGCGATACCAAAATCTGATCTAAAAATAGTGTAATAGTCTCCCACCTTTTGATAATTCTGGTATCCGATCCAATATCTTGTGTGGTAAAATTTATATATTAGCCGAATTTGACGGAGCCTGCTGCGTCTCGGTGTAATAGTGCCTTTACTCTCCCCTGTATTGCACTTTAACTAGATATATATTTTATATTACCCTTTTTGTTGACAAGCAACTACAGATAGGATTTCGCAAAGAAAGTCTTTTCTGTTTGAAGATTATGGTGTTGTTAGGATACAGTTCTCAAAATTCGCCCGTGTACTTTTCAAATATAAAATGCATGCTTTTTATTTTTATTTAATGAAAGCAATTTATTATTTATTTTATTTACTTCCGGTGCTACTACTAGTACTTATTATTTGTTCTACTTAATTATATGATGCATCTACCTATTGCGCGCGTGGACTGCATCGAGAGCCTTTAAACTATGGCCGCTTTTTTAAAAAAAAATATTGTCTATGATAAATGGACCCACCATTCTTTTTTTATTAATTTTTACAACTTTTACCGCTAAACAAGTCCAGTTGTTTTCTTTTGGAGTTATATTTATATTCTCTCTCTCTCTCTTCAATTTGTGTAAATTTGTGTTACCTAAATAAATCGATAAACGTGCTTTTTAATATCTTCTTCCATAGTTTATAAAGGTAACCCACTTTAACTTAGTAGTAAATATGTAATGTAATACAGGTTTTGTTTAAACAATTTTTGTTAAAATAATAAATCAATACAATATTTACATTAAACAATTTGGGAGCAACTTGTTCATTTTCTTTAAAGTCAATGTCAAAAGGGACTATTTATAAACGGCTACTTTCTTTTCCGCAAAAAAACAGTTTAATTTATACCTGCTGAACCTGAATTAAATTCAAATTACTTTGATGTAGTCGGGTTTCCAAAGGTCGATTTCAACGGTTGCCTATAAAACGATTGCTATCTACCTATCGTCAATCGCTTGAGTATAGTCGACATCGCTTACGAGGTACAAAGCCTCTTCAGGATTACCGGGCCCTCCGTTACCATGGCAACGTATTTGCTCGTCTCCGCATATCCCAGCTTAGTTGATTCCTCAATGCCTTTGCTATCCTATTAAATCTTTAAGATTGGAACCATTGATATCTATAGAAAATATTGTTATGTTATATTTTATTCTTTTGTTTCATTGTTATCAGATTTTTGGGGACATTTTATTGTATGCGATATTAAAGTAACGTTGCTCGTATTATAAAACATCTTTTAGATTATAGGTTTTTGTTAAAAAAGAGAGTTTCGCCATTTGTTTTCTTTTAATCATTATTTGTGATAAAGCCGTGTTTCGTCAGGGTAACAATAAATCGAAATGTTTTGAACTGCGGTTTCGAAGTTTTCGCCTGTAGATTGTTATATACTATATATAACTAATATCAGTTATACCTAGTAGGGGGAAGTCCCCGAGTGACGGACACATAAGGTTTTTTTAAAATAAAAAAATATATGTTCAGAAAACGATGTTGTTCTTTATGGATTACCAAATTAACAAATTTTTAAATTGTAATAAATTATCAAAAATGCAGTTTCTTCATAAGTTTTACTCAAAATTATAGATCAAACTTCTGTGAGGAAAAACGCAGTTTTTGAAAGTGGCACCTAGTACCGGACGGA
The DNA here is from genome assembly GCA_947037095.2 of Nycteola revayana. NCBI lineage: Eukaryota > Metazoa > Arthropoda > Insecta > Lepidoptera > Nolidae > Nycteola > Nycteola revayana. The sequence goes on from OX344838.1 coordinate 5,760,764, forward strand.
ATTCATCGCGAACCATGAGTACCGAATATTTAACAACTATCACAAGTTTAACCATTTAATCATTGTGGAATGTCAGGACAGGCCTCATGTGCCCACTCTTGGCATATGTAGCACTGCATGCAGTCTTCGTCTTGGTCATCTAAATGAACTGAATAGGTAGATTTGCGTGCTTTAGTTGTTTTCTTTGTTTTTTCTCCTTTTATATTTTGTGTTTTATTGAACTAAACGTTTTCTATAGTTTTGACAATTTCCTCGAAACAAACTCGTTGCCCTTTCTTTTCTATCTCTTTCACATTTTATAGCTTAATTACGGTCCTCGGTTATATCTGTAATTTTTTTTTTCAATTTTTTCGTCAATTTTTTTTTCATCCTCTTTTGTTTCGACAACAACTTTGTATGGAGATGACCCTGATTACATGATATACAAAAAATCATGTAATATACTTTTTTGCATATTGCATCGTGTCGCAGCTTCTTGAATACCGAGTTCTCGAAATTTAAGTAATCGCAATTTGTAAATTATTTTCATCTCACTACCCTTTTTTCTTGTCCTTCGTTTTTCCCTGAGCGTTCTGATATCTTAAACCTCGTAGGCACAATAAGTACTATGGTAATTTTAATACTACCAAATTTAAAAAATCATACTCACTGTCCGGCGTTACGGGACTATTTGGTGTCCGGTACTACGGGACAGGACACCGTTACAATTGTTTTTTACAAACCTAAACTATTTCATAAATGTACAAAAACTGTTATCATTAAAAGCAAACGAATAATATCTTTAGTAAAAATAAACTAAACATAGGCAGCTACTTATCCGAATCTGAAATGATGCAGTATGTTCCCTCCAAAATCTGCAAAAAAACGCTCCTGGCATTGCTATGCGCGCCACTGACGATGCGCATGTGGTTACTTGGCATTAGTAAGTAGCCCCGCACCCTTTTAACTTATCTATGTTTCACTTGCGTTATTGGTTATCGAGATAGAACTGGTATCCAGCACTAGGTGCCGTCCGGCGTTAAGGGACTTCCCCCTACTTAATCAAAGTAGAAAACAAAATTAAAATATAATTATTCATGCAAATAAATGATAGAAAAATATAAATTATACTTTTCGTCACAACAGTGCTCTTACTATCAAGATATATTAAGTTGCTAGAAGAGCTTTGTCGCACTTCTGTACTTTTTTTTTCTGTGGGTGGGTAATAATGTGTTTCACATGTATACTATTTGTGTAGGGAGTGACATATCCCTCGTGCCACGGTATCTGGCGCATGTGGGCGCCTCCTATGGAACGATCGCGGCTGGCGACCCTGGCGTTCTGTGGCACTTACGCGGGCATTGTCATAGGCATGCCGCTGTCGGGGATACTGACGGATTACATCAGTTGGCAGGCGCCTTTTTACTTTTATGGCGTGTCGGGAGTTATTTGGTAAGGCTTGTTTTCATCAATATCACTTTTGTGCAATAAATAAGTCACTAGACAATACATTTATTTGTAAAGACGAAATTAAAGTCTCAAAAGTATTTAACTTTGATTAACTAATTTATTACGTACTAGGTACACCTTATGGCTGTGGCTGGTTTTCGAACGACCCAGCAAGCACCCTACCATCAAGGCCAAAGAGTTAACTTACATTGAGCAATCGTTGGGTACAGCTACGCAAGCTCCTATGCCTGGCTTCAGGGCCACACCTTGGAAAGCGTTCGCCACTTCGGCTCCCGTGAGTACAAATTCATTGTTTTATACTAACACCCGTATTTATGATCACTAAGTATTAACTTAGAAATTCAGCTTAGACCGCATATTGAGGTCGCAGGTTCAAACCCCACCCATTGCACTACCGACGTGAACCCACTCTTAACACAAGCATTTTAGCTTACCACGAGGGGTTAAAACAAGAATACTAGGAGACTGCAAAACTCTGCTAGTAATATTAAAAAAAAATATATATATATATATATATATTACGTGGCTGCAGGAATACCCTGATAAATTACAATTGACAGGCCGCGAATGACCTTTTATTTTATATCTACATATATACTAGACCTATGACGTCATTAAATGGCTGGTTGCGTTTTCGGCCAATTTATATTTTTAGTTTAACACTAAAATCTGGCTTAAAGAAAATAATACATGAATAGCTTTTTTTTCAAATTTGATGTAGGAATATGATTGCGCAGTTTGTATGTGTGGGTATAAATTCGTTGTATTTAATATAAATTTGAAATAAATTATCAAATTAAATATATTGATCATATATATTTGTTTTCGTTTTTAGAGGAATTGTGCTAAGACATTTTATTAAATTACCTATGTGGTGTATTTATTTACAAATATAATAAAACTGATGTCGTTGATCTAGGTGTACGCTATCATAGTAGCCAACTTCTGTAGAACATGGAACTTCTGTCTGCTCGTCAGTTTCCAGTCGTCCTACTTCAACAGCAGGTTCGGCATGCAGATAACTGAGGTAACTCATTATTACTGAATATATTGTTCACGGTCAAATTAAAATCAAATCATATATGTAAAATTCAGTTTGAAACCATTAGATCACGTTTGTTAACTCATGATTCCATATCAAATATGTTACTCTAAATGCTACTAAAGGTAACTTCAGAAAATCTTACATCAATCAAATCTACTTCAAATATTCCGGTGATAAAGTAATTGGCTAAATTAGTTAGATTATATCATTCTACTTAATACATGTGTTTTCAGTCTGGGTTCGTCGGCGCCATCCCACATTTATTAATGACAACACTGGTGCCTATTGGCGGCATGATGGCGGATTACTTGCGCAAAAATAACATCATGACCACCACCAATGTGAGAAAACTCTTCAATTGTGGAGGTTTTGGGTTGGAGGCGTTCTTCTTTGTACTCGTTGCTTATGCCAACAATAAGGTACGTATACAATGATATTATAGTTAAAAAAAAGGTAGATACGGCACCTGGCCTTGAAAAATGGCACCACAAAACTGAGCTAATTGGTACATTTGAACGTATGTCTGTCTCGGTTTGCACACGCTAATTTTCATGTTGTCCTGTTTACTCTCTAGGGACAAATTTTGTCTTAGCAACACATGAGCATAACGTATATATCTCATTTTATACAACATCATTGTACATACATATGTATCTGGGCTATATTTAGATTACTGGCCAGACTTGCACTTGCAATCTGAGGTCTTCAATTTACCTAAGATTGCAAGTCCTGCCTGTGATCCAAAGAGAAAATTCTATTCCAGTATTAAATTATTACTTTGTTGGTCTATTTATTGCTTTGTTGGTCTAGCGGTTATATGTTCGATCGTATCCAGCAAGGTCCCGGATATGAATTGTGTTACTAGAGATAAATAATATATTAGGAAAAAAATAGTACTACCCCAAAGTCTGGAAGTTAGTGGTGTTTCCCGTGCATCGGAGAGCACGCTAAGCTTTCGGTCCAGCGTCTGATCTCCCACCAGTCGTGTTGGTAGATCCCTCCCATCGGATTGCCACCTTTGCACTTTTCCTTGTGCACTAAAATATGTCCTGTTCTGATAGCTAGTCTCATTATAGATTAGTTATTCTTACTATATACCCATGTATGGTGGCAAACATTATGGTGGGGTATCATATTGTAACAGTAACAATTATAAATATTTTCTAGAAGAAGTTGAATTGAACTAAAACAAAATAGTTGCATCAACTAAATGGAAATACTACTTACTTATGGGATTTTTTAATTTTTGTAGTAATACTTTAAATTTTATATACGTCATCTATCATTTGTTATCTGTTATTTAAAAGTTAAATCTGTCTATATATTTGGTGTAGTACGTGGCGACCATAGAACTGACGCTGGGTGTAGCGTGCAGCGGATTCGCTATATCAGGCTACAACGTGAACCATCTGGACATAGCACCTCGATACGCATCCATCCTCATGGGACTGTCTAATGGTATTGGTACCATAGCCGGCTTCGTGGCGCCCATCATTATCGACACCATGACGCATGACAAGGTAAGAGTATATCGCAAGATTTTTTTTTAAAGTATCCTCTATTTACGTTAACGCACATCGACGACAAATTTAGACTTATTAAAATATACTGTACGACATTACAATGTGTGAGTTAAAAAAAAGCAGAGTAGGCTCTATAGGTAACCGATCTCGCTCAAAACTAAGATATCCTGAGGCATGACTTGATTGAATATTACATTTTATTATTTTAGATTAGCTAACTTTAAAAAAGGGTATAATTCTTATGCTTTATTTGGAATATATAAAATATATGGAATATAGGTACCTGGTTCACCCATGAACAATATTGTTGGGAAAATGGCAAAGCTTAGTTATACCGATATACCTATTTAACAAAACACAGTCGTTTGACTAATAAACAAATTTATTTGGTGTATGCTTATGCCTTTTCTTTTGTACTGATGTGAACCTATATTATTATTAACCGCATATTGCGGTTGCGTTGTTATTTGTGTAAATCTAAATTCTTTTTCGAATTGATGGGATCACTTTCCCAATATTTTTTCGGAGAATCTGCTGCCGCGAGACGAGGTTGAGCGGCCTCAGTTGCCTAAAGGGCCCAGAGTGCGTTATACTCTCTACATTACAATCGCTTATCGTACATATCATATTCTTGTACAAATACTACATGGCATAAACATTATAATTACCTACATTTATGTACAAATACATATAAATTCTAATACAAAACTTTAAACCTCGTATCGGTAACAATGCGTTCATTCGTGCGCGTTGTTCCGCGGGTGATAATAAAGTGCTCAACGCAGTTGTGACGCTCTGCCGCGCACCCACAATAACTTCGCTCACTCATTCCATATTCTACTCATTCATATTCTGCGAACGCTCACAACGAGTCGATTTCCTTTTTTAAATTAGCTATGGACGAATGTCCTTTTTGTTTCGGGACTTGGAGTGATGCCTTAGGTTTGGGTGCGTAGAGGAAAATGATACGCGGTAGTGATGAGCGTAACGTATTTGTGGTAAAGCTGCTTATTAACTTGCTTGTAGTTAAGCAGAAAAGTCTTTAATTAAGAATTAAGTTAAACAAAATGTTAAAAAATCAATTATTTACAATCTGTGACAGTCAGTCATTAGGTAGTATAGATTTTTGTATTTAATTGATTAAAATCTAGCTACAATATCTATCTAATCTTGATTTTTTTAAGAACAAGATGTTTTATTGCTTGTAATGTACATATATATGATCTCATTAAAGATGGTGAGGTTGCAGATTTTTTATTTAAAAAAATAGCATTATACACATACTTAACAAGCAACAAATAATTATTACCATATATTAAGAAGTTATTCATTGACACAAGACGATCATACTTCTAGCATACCTACCTGCAATAAATTTAAATATATAATTTAAAAGTATATTGTATCTATTTATAATTAATACAATTTCGCAATATTATTTATATATTGAGATTTTTTTTACAAGTACAAGTCTATGTTTGTATCTAAGTGCATATGGTATAATGGAATCAAAAACTCGGTTTAATACATTAAAAAGGGTGCCCGTACAACTCGGATTTGACCGCCACAGAATAGAGTGCAACTCCTCACTATTTAAAAATCCGTCTGGTAACCACGACTGGCTGAACTCCAAGTAAAATTTTAATATACACTATACTAATATGACTTGACATTACCCATTTTCCATTTTCTATAACTGGTTGTGAGGGACATAAGCACTGATCGACCGAACCGCCAGTGTTTTTTAATACGAACTCAAGCTCCAAAGCGGTTTAAATTAACATCATTCTAAAGTCCTCGTTAATAAGGTCCAATTTCAACAGACAACCAAAGCCAAGGCTATAACGGAGTGGCGCGCCGTGTTCCTGATGGGAGCTACCGTGCACTTCATAGGTATCACCATTTACGCGATCTTTGCGTCTGGCGATCTACAACCATGGGCGGAGGACGTAGTGGAATCGCCGCAGATGAAGTCCTTGGACCATGAAACTACATTTGTGAGTATTGTTACTATATCATAACTATTTGGATACTAATGAGGTGATACTAAAGTATATGCCATCTCTTGTGAGGCGCATGTGCAAACGTTGTAGAAAAAAATTGGGTGCAGTTTTATTTTAACATAAAAATATACATTTGAAAACACATGTTCGTTACTATAAAATCGTTATCGATTACAAAATATGGCAGAAATTGGGTGAAAACTAATTTAATAAATATAAAAATCTTTACTAGGTTAATCACTACACACATGGTACTATTTCCTGTTAAAAAGATAGCAAATATTTTGGAAGCACCTTATATCAAATTAATAAAATATTCTTATTCTTTCATAAGTATAAGAACTCCTGTTCATCATAATAAAAAACTGTTTTACATTTACCCAAAAGACGGAGCAACCATCAGCACCGCTAAAAGCCACCGATCAGCCTGGGTATGGTGCGATTGCACCCCCGCGCCCTCCCGCACCCGGCGCAGCCCCCCCAGCACAGGTGCATGTGCCCAACAACCCATTCGTGTCGGGAGCGCTGTTCCCCGCAGAGGCTGTGCAACCCGCCACACATGACTATCAATATGACCCGCCTGTTACGGGACACGACTACGAGTAGACTACGAGATTGATTTCACGTCTACCATCAAACTAGGGGTTAGAGAGACATAACTACGCATAAGCTACGAGTTCAGGACACATGACTACGAATGTACTTCAAATTCGAAATACGACTAGACTACGAGTTTTCAAAGATAAGGTTTATAGTTCGATACGACTACGAGTTCTAAACATAACTACTAACCACGAATCTATTAAGCGTTTAAAATGCGTTTCGATTCGAAAGGACGGTTTCGAACATAATACGACTATAACAGTTTACCACCTGGCTAAGACTACGAGTTTATGACATGACTAAGAATTCTACTAATAGACTACAAGTTGACTACGACGACGGAACACACATTTCTTATTACTTAATTGTTTCATTTCGTGCGTAAACTGTTTTGTGTCGATTTGGTGTAATTTGGAATAAAGTTATCTTTCAGGATATGAAAAACTCTAGCTACCATTTCATATACACCCGCAGATCCAGAATTTCGCCCTGACACATGATAACAGAACATAATATTATTTTACTAAAGAGGATACGTTATTCAAAAAATCAAGTCGCTAATACGTAATGCAGCATCTAAAATTGCGTTTCAGCGGTTTGACGTTTTAGATAGTTGCAAAAAGAAAAAAGTCTATTTTAAGCCTAATTGACACAAGCCAGTTTCAAATCTATACGTGATCTCAACTATAGGTAGCTAATAATTCCGTTGCCGTCGTGTAAGTCATATTTTTATAGGAAATATAATATAATACAATATCGTTCTCATCGTTAGCTTGTATGTCGACTTATTTAGCATATAGTACCAACATGTTTTGTTACTTATCAAAAAACATAAATTGTTAATTTCATGATACTTATTTTACAGTTGTGATATTAGTATTTAGTTAGATTTCGTGGAGATGTGCAATGATATTTATTTTTAATTCTCTATCAAAACAGTGCTTCCAGATAGCAGAATAAAAAACAGACTTTTTGGTAAAATACATAGAAATTAACTAAAAAAACTAAAATAAAAATTAATTCTGCTACAATGTATTTTAGATGTAGTTTAAATTTATTAAAATATATACGATCTGGAAGCTCTGTACCTTACGTACCTGTTTATGTAGCTATTTGTACAGGTGTATATAAATTGACGACATTATCATGAATGCTGGAAGCCACTCTATCAAGGCAAATAATTATATTAATATTGGCATATCACAGTAGACCTATTTGTTACGGATGAGTCAAGCTTAGTATTCAATTTATTGTTAGTTCTGCCTCATTAATTCATCACTGTATTTATTGAAATTGATTATTCCTTTTTATACTTACCGGCAGTTTTTCTAAAAGTGAATAATAATAGTATTGTTTCGTATAAAACTATAAGAATATAAAATGTTGAATACATAAAAAGAGCAAAATATTCGATTGACGATCATTGTCGTGTCGGTAAGTGTGATAAGGATCGACAAACATTTTTCGTCCTTGTTACTAATTTTCATAAAGTTGTTGTGAAATGTTTATAAATATTTACTAAAATAATTGAATTGTTCAAATTTAGAATTGTACTTAATTGGACACGTAAATGTACTTATATGTATCATAGAAGTAGACATTGAAATGAAAGGTTAATATTATAAAGGGAAGTAATGTAATCATTATTATTTGTTATCAACTTTTACTATTGAGACACAGGTGCAAATTAATTAATTTTGGTTTAAGTATAATATAATTTTAGCATTTGTAAATATTCATAGCAATTTGAAGTATTTCGGACTGGTTTTGTTTAGATTAATTTTTAAGTGTATTTAAAATTAGTTGAATGGTGGTACGTACTTAGCTAATTATTGAACGCATTTCTCTTCTAATGATATTCTACACTTATAAAATAAATCTAAATTAAAAAGACAAAATTTCTAGTGTACGCTGAGTAGTTCGAGTCGTCAACATCACCCTGATGATGCTACGTGGAGGAGCGAAACACGTGTCGGTGGCTGGTGGCTGGTGATTGTATTTTTGCATGTTGCTCTACTGCAAAAATAGCATACAGCATCATCAGACACATTTTTTAGCGGAATTAATACTAGATATTATTGTCTTATTAATTTAGATTAATATGGATTTCCGCAAAGTTTCGACTGATTCTATTAATTATACTAATAAAGTAATAAATTATTCATTTGCATTAATGAATGGATGACTCATATGAGTCATCCTTAAGGAAACCTCAGTACATCCTTACATTGTTTATTTTAGATGGGCATTTATTTATTTCTGTAAAATATTTTAATTTAATAACATTTAATTATTAATAATTATTTCATAGCGAAAATTTATATGAAACTAAATAATTTATTTCAAATTTTATATAACTATTTATATGTTAACATGATTATTATAATTATCATGTATTGTTATTTGGCTTTTTATCGGATAATTGTTCCAAATGGAAGTAATTGAAAGTTTTCCATTATTTTTTCCATGATTTAATTTAGAATATTAAATCTTTTGAAAAAATTTAGTAATTATACATAATATTATAAATTATTGTACAGGCTCATATAGTAGCTTTTTAGTATTAGGAATGTATCCACATGATAACGTGATGAAATAAGTTATATGATATTATTAACCGTAAGAAAACATTGATAAATAACACTCAGTTGATTTCTGATACACCTGGCGTTATATATGCATCTTTTCGGTTTTTTGTTCAAGCACAACATACAAAATTAAACGCACTGCATGAAACAAATATTTTCTCAAAATGCTTAGTGAAATTATAGTTCACTTTTATTTTATTATATAGGGTGACTGGTAATTAGTGTCCGATACCTAAACACATCATTGTGCTCATGATAACAAACAACTTTTACTATGGCAACAAACCTGAAATCGCGAAAAAAAAATCAGCTGCTCCCTACCATGTTGACGAGTTATGTGAACATGAATGTATGGAACAGCTGATTTTTTTTTCGCGATTTCTGGGTTGGTGCCATAGTAAAAGTTGTTTGTTATCATGAGCACAATCATGTGTTTAGGTATCGGTCACTAATTACCAGTCACCCTATATAGTGTCCGTGGTACGTAATACCGCGTCATTAACTAAAACGCTAATAAGGTTGAAGAACGAATGTAGCAAATTGATTTTGCGCTTTACAATACAAATAAAGGAAATATTTCTTGACGGATGAAATTACACTTTATTAACTACTATATCAATTGATATTGCACTGAGCTATCACCCACTATAAAAGTTTTCGTTAATAACGCTTGCATCAAATCATTAGTCATTAGACTCCTTAAATATACCCATGTAATATTTAGAAAGAAATACTTTTTTTAATATATGAACGTACATATACAATGCACTTTCTATTCTTTTAGGCTTGTTTCAAGTAATAGTTTGCTATTAGTATTAGTATGTTGGCTTTTAGTTTACATATACTGTATTTAAGGTGCACTTTCATGGATCGCTATAACGCTACTTTGCCCTTTTTTACAATATCTCGATGGAGGAGACTTCGTGGGCATCCGCCGAAGTGTACCTTAATACCAGCAACTATCTTGAAAAAGTATGTTTTTATTTTTCATTTCCAACTAAGTATTAATTTCTTCAGAATTTGTCATCGTTCCACCACTTCATTCCCATGTACAAAATAGGTAAGTATGAAACGTATAATATGAACTATGATAAATTATGCGTAATTATATAATATTTCTGTAGCATTTACTACGTTTACTACGCGCTACGCCGTAGTAGCTTTGTACATTGCTTGTTAAACTGCTGGAATTGTATTTGAAAAATACTTTCTAACATTAGAATTTGTGTTTTATTCCTGATACCTTGTATTCCTGTAATTACTTTTTATAATTCTTACACATGTTATTTTTTGATCCACAAGTAGAATATATAAATGGAATAAATTTATATGCACTTGCATTTGATTTTATTTGAAGATTAATATTCGCATGCCCAATACTTGTTTTGTATATATATTTGAAGTAGTTTATTAGATATTTCACTAGTATATATTCACTAAAGCTGCTCATTGCACAAAATTCGTCATTCACTTGCACTTCACATGCACATTGTCACATTTAACTATAAAAAATGTATGAGGACAATAATTTACTCGGATTAAAGCTCAAAATTTAATAAAATATTGACAATAAATCTGACTGAAGGTGTCTGAGACCAAGACGCACTTGTTGATTCGCACGTATTGGGTAAGAGGTTTAAAGTGAAGGTTCAAATGACATAGGAATAGTCGGAAAATATATAATTATAATATGAATATAAAGAAAGAAACAAATATTTATTTTGGACGTTTATGTAGACGATTTTCTGTATGAAGATAAAATATTACTAAATATTTTAATTTGAAAGATTTAGAAAAAATTGAAAGATAAATTAAAGTACATACATCTAAATACTTAAGGTATCATCAAGAAAACTAAAAACTTCAGGAGCCACTCAAACCAGTTTGCGTAATATTAATATTTATTATTGTTACCGAATATAGTATAAAGGCGAGACAGATATACAGTATAATCTCTTTAATAGTGTAGGAGTATTAAAGCATGGCGTGCGATGTACGAAAAAACAAAATTAAAATCAATCATAAAAATAAACTAACAAACTATATCTGAACATTTAATTAACTGTAGTACAAAGTAATGGAATGCATGTGAATGGTTATTTTTTTCAGAATCATTCGAATAATTCAAAAGTTGGGAAATATAAAATAATCTCCCACTTCCAATGCATATACTTAACTATATATACATAAATAAAATACTGATAAGGAAATGTATATATTAGACAAAGAAAATAAAGGCGCTGCGATGATAATAATTACGTATAACTGTATTTTATAGGAAGAAATACTAATATAAGAATAGTGCTAGTATATTGGACATCGGTGAGAATTATCATCTCAAATCCGATTCATTTATAATTCAACCTCAATAAAGAAACATCCGCTACTTATCTTCATGAAAAATCATTTTATTTTAAACTCAGCGATATTAATTGCCCATAGTAGAATCATAACGATTAGTTTTCATAGTCTCTCATAGATACAGATTTGCCAACGGTGTAATAAAAAAAAACTTTATCGAAGTGCGATGTATGGATAATGTTATTAATATTCAGAATTATGTTTAAAATGATTAAAATTCATAATTACGTTTAACCACCTTCTATGCACAACTTTATGGCCAACGTTAAAATAATTTCTACCTCTATACACAGAAAAACAGCAAATGTTTTTCCAAATCCATTACCATAATTAAATATAATAGCTATTTTCTTCTAAACACGTTTTTGTATGCAACTCAAAAACATTTATTCTTTTATATATACTTATACTTTCATACATTTCTTATTCGACTATTGTTTAGTTTTAAATATTTCGCAAAATACATTTTATAGAGCTAATTATATAGTATAAAACGAAGTCGTTGTTTTAAAAATCTCTACGCCGTCAATTCTGTGATGTAAAAATACTTTGACTTAACGTTGAAAGAATATTAATTGAGTGTGTAGTGATTTATATTTATATTATTAATAAAACTTTTAATGTTATGTTAGCTATAAATAAATATGAGTTGAACTGAGGTCACATGGAAAATAATGACTCAGATCTACATTTTTAAAACGTAATAAATGAGAAAAGTTTCTATTAATGACTATGTTCATAAAGAATGTAGTCCACTTGAATTGTTCCAAGTTGTTTATCAAAGAAAATCTTAGTAAAATAAAACTTTAATTATAAAATAACCTAATCGCATATCACTGGAATTTAATTAGTGTCTTCAGCAAAATATAAAAAACAATCATAGATATCATTAAAAACATATTATTGTAAGTACCTATTTTTATACTTAAATATGTGGCAGTTAGAATCCTTACTTACTTACCATTATTTCATTTCAATTTGGCCGGGGTATGTGCATAATAAATATTAAAATGTGTATTAAATAGAATGTATATAGAATGGAGTGATAACTATAAGTTGTAGCTAATGATAATTTTCACAATGTCCAAGGCTATGGCGGAAAGGGTATGGATCCCCCACGCACTTGTTGATGCGCACATTTATATTTCATTTATGGTTTGTTAATAATTTTGAACGATATTAACCAACTAAAGTGACATACTTTAATATGTCTATATTCACTGGGAAATATTATTCGCTTCTATTATAACCTACTATTACAATAAAAAATGTATTTTACTAGCTTAAACTATGAGATTTCAAAAGTATGAGTTTCTGATTTTAATATCAGAACATCATATATAAATTAACTAAATAAGCAAGTAATGAACGCGAATCCGTAAGCTGCAGCGCTACAATGCGAAGTCCCCAATTTTATCAAAAAACCTGAGGTTGCATTTTTGAGCAACATCAACCGCTCGCCGCTAGGTCCATCAATCAGATAGCGGATTTACCTGCCACTGGATGAATGACTTCGATTTCTGAATAAATTGAGTCGTTCCCTTATAATAAAACGCCTTTCCAACTTTGTTATTGGCAGGTCATAATACTTGCGCTACAAAAGCACAGTGTATTTTCACCTGAATTCGTTACGTTGCTGGGTTCATTAGAATTCTGTTCGGATATTAGTCTAACAGACATATCTTATGTTATCCTTTCTACATCTAACATAACATAACATAAAAATGTGCAAAAATTTGTTTGTGCGACAAAATTATATTCTACCAAAACATTTTATTAAAAACAATATTTCGAACTTGTATGTTTAATTATTATTTAAAATGCAATTTCCAATAAAATAACAATAATTGTAGAATAGAGTTTAAAAAATAGGTTAATGCTTAGACAATAACTTAAAACGGGGTGATCTCACTCTATAAGGCTGTGTTGACAATAAAGCTTAATAAAGCGACCTCTAGTTGTAAAAACAATAATAATACATAAGGACAATAATATATACATTAGAACTAATGATTATAGCCGTATAATGGACATGGACATATGGATAAGGAAAGTAGCTGTAAACTATATGTTATTTGCTTATTTGAATAAATAATATTTTGTATAAAAAAATAAAAATATAAAAACTTAAAAAAATCTTCTGAATATGTTGCGAATATTTTTTGATACTTATTTCTCTCTTTATTTTAGAATAATATACAAATTTTGCATTTGGTTTCCATGAAGATCGATATTTCAATAGTTGAATCTTTATAGTTTATTTAATAAGTTATTTTATATGTATATATTATTTCGGTTATTATCAATGTACAATATAACCCGTAGTAAATATTACAAATATTTAAAAAGTAGTTAAGATTAAGTATTACTTGCACGGAAGCACTGATTTGTCAATTACTGATTAGACTCATGTTAAGGATTTGCTTTAAAAGTCCTGATGTTGTAGACGCTGTAAATATTTTTTGCCGCTTATTAACTTAAAGAATTAAGTTAATAAGTTTATTATTTGTCCACTGTTAAATGTTAATTTAGGCAAATATAGTCACCGTTTTGATTCGAATATTTATAAAACTAACATAATGATATTAATATCGATTAACTAATATACTCGTATATATTCGCAAGAAAATAATAGAAGAACATATAAAATGGTACATAAAGAACGTAAAACAATTAAAAGATCAGAATATGTATGTCAACAATTAAAACCATAAGCAGACATAACTTTAAATACGTACATACTAGGATTCTCACTTCCATTTTTACTTTTGGTACCTATATTATTAAAAAGTCATTATTTGCTGCCGTTATAATATCATGCAAAAATAAGCTTAATAGTATTTTTACATAATTATAATTCTATATTTGACAGTACAAAATTTTTGTTTTTATGTAATTCGTGATAAATTTGGTTTCAATCAGGCCTACTATGACTCTAGAATGTAAATAATGTAGAAGCATTGTAAAAACCGATGGTAAATATTACGTAGGTAGTTAGCTTAAGCTATACATATAATGATAAACGTAAATGTACATACTATGAGTATAAATTATTATTAAAATGAATATTTGTCTTACAATTAAACAGAACAGAAGGGTAAACTATCTTTGTAAATACTTTTTAATTGCTTCTGAGTAGTACTTTTAAATAACATTATTAGTTTTTTGGCTGTGTCAGTTTCTGTAATTGATTATGTGAAATAATTATATGAGTTGATTAAGTACTTTTTTGTTTAACTAAGGGCTAACCTTTGAATCCATCAAATAAAATTATCAGAAATGTCAACTTTTACAAATTTTGTATGAACTATCCGTAGAAATAGGCACTTGTCTTCCTTGACATTATTTTAAAATATTATTATGTATAAGAGGTTCGAAAAATTAGCTCTAATAGAAATAAAACAAATTGCTTTACAGTTATAAAGTTTCATGAACTATATTTATATTTTTAATAATTAATTTTGTCACTGAACAACAATAAATATGTGTAGATGTATAAGGAAGGGTAATGCGTTCAATCGTTCGTTAGGACTTAGAATACAACGAGTAGCGAGTACTTTGTATTTCTTATGAATTTTGTTTTATTTATAGACAAGTTAATACTTTTGTTTTGGTTATTACTTACTATTTTTTATGGATTTTTATTAGAGTTTAATAAATATGACTACTTAATTTCTTAATTAATATGTGGTTATTGAAGAAAAATGATCAGCCTATTAAAATTTATCATATGGGAAGTTCAACTTAAAGATATTGTTATTGTACGCTGTCTTAATTTATTGATATCTTGGATTGTATCTTAAATTTATAAAAAACGCACATAATATTTGAATGTAATTTTACGATTTTCATATATGTATGATGAAAAGTAATAAAATAATGAAAACTACGTAGGTATACCTACTTTTGATTGTAAACCCGAAACTTGATTTTGTTTTTAGTGAATTGGTATTCTATGAAGATAATTTACAAATTTCAAAAATATTAAGAAATTAACCTTATTAATGTATGAATATCTATCTATCTATCTATGGCGAATAAAATTCTCTATGAAAAATACTGTAGTTTAATTAGAATAGAATTTAGATAAGATATTCTTGCCATTCTATAATGTAGTATAACATGATCTAAAGGTAATTGTACCTACCTTAATTTGTGTACTTGACGTTGATGTGTATCACTAACATGTTTCCTGTTGAAATTATTCCTATTGTCATTTAAAATGGTACATTATCTTCCCTAATATATATGTTTTAAATTTATTGTTGTTTAATTTTTTCCTTAAACTACTGATACATTTTTTCTAGGTGGGAGTTTATGATCGCATTGTGGAAAAATATAAAAATATCTGCGTTCCTACATAAGATACTATGGTGAGAAGTAAATAATTTTAGTATGTGTCGATACTAAAAACAATTAAAATAAAATCCTCTTTAATGCTAAAATCGCATCAATAATGCATAGAATTGGTGATTGACGGGTTTCATTGATTTTTATATATCAAATCGGGAACAAGTTTTAAATGATTTTAATAGGGGAATATGAAGGAAGTAAAATCTTATATTTTTATATTTGTTTATTCGTTATAACATATCACAATCATATTTTATAAGAAACCCAACACACGATACTTTAAATCTTATGTCACCTTCAAAATTAAACGTTGAAAATATGCAGCATAAGATTTTTTTTTATTTTTTGTAATTTGTCTTTTTTTGTAACAGATTAAAGTATAGTGTGTCAAGTATATGTAACAGTACCTACTTATATAATAATTTAAACCCACTTTAAGAGAATGCTAGTCATATCTATCCATTGCAACACTATTATAATCTCCTTGGATATGATTTTTTTCAACAATTAAAAAAACAAAACTTATCTGGCTTGAAAAGTATCGCGGGTACTAAGTTTCTTTGGAATATTTTTAAGTCACTCATAACAATAAATCTGTCACATAAATAGGTCTTTTATGTTTAATAGTTCACTATTTCAACACAAAACAATTGTTCGTATGAAGTCATGTATTTGAAATGATAATAATCTATTTAAGTTCTTAAGCTGTAAAATGTCCACTATTTTTTATTTTTACTTACTTTATGGGTTATAAGTATATATTTGTGAATACATTTATTTTAAAATTAAAGTAATATTAATTTTTTTTATCAAAACTTGGTAACATTATCCAATCACATTGAAAACCCTATTACATTAAGTTATAAATTACAAATAATTTATTAAATTAATGTATTCTACTGATGAAGACATAGTATGAGTATTTTTATATTAGATCTATATGACACAAAATATTGGTATCTACTTATTATCAATATATAATAATAGTAAGCTACACTTATAAATAAAATATTTCTTATAGGTAAAGTTATTTAGTCCTACCCATTTACCTCCATAATCCACTTTTCTTAAAATTATATTTGATACTAAAGAGTCTGTTACGTCGTGTCGATCGTCGGCTCTACGTTATAAATTTCACCAAAAAAAAAACATCAAATTGGTATCAAAAGGAGACGTTCAAAAGATACAAGTAACAGCTATTTTAAATGTACTGTGTGAATAAGAATATTACTATTTACATGATAAATTAACAAACGGCGAACAGTCAATTAATAAAGCTTACCTATTACTAAACTTAACTATAAGTTCACAAGAAATTCTTCAGCTCCTACATTACCTATTTAATTCGTTGAGTGGCCTAAGGCAGGTTACCTTTTTTCCAGTGCCTTGGTAGGCCTCGGTGCTCATTGCCATTTCCAGTGTTGATCCTGATTTTCAAGAGTTGCAGCGACGGGAATATGAGTGGACTTAGTCCCAAAAAATTCCCCAACTTCCAAAACGACGTTTGTCATTGGATTCTCAATCATAGATTAACTAACACGTTAATCAAATCAATTAAACGCTAATCATGCGTTCGGAAGCTCATTTAAAACTATAAGAGAGTTTCAAAGTTGGTCATCCTTTCAGAAACTGGTAATACTTATTGGTTACTTTATGTCATCTACGATAATCATATTGTCGACAGTAAATTGACAAGAATCAATTCAGATCATACAAAAAAGACACATACAGGTTACGTAGGTACTCTTATTTTGTAAAACAAGTCGAATTCGTCGATCAAATTCTACGGAGGTAACTAATTTAGAGTTTTAGACATCGGCAGAGGTTTAGTATAGACGGCTGGAAGTCGTCATACCTTAATCCGTATTTTGTCTAGTTTTCTATAAAATACATTTGGTAAGATTTATTTAACTTATCTAGAAATATTGGTTACTCATCAACTATATGGCGTTATAGATCGCAATCGTCTCGACTTCCCTGGGAATCCTCTGGCATATGGAGGCTTGGCGTTTGTTGTAACATAGTACACCCCTCGGGCACTGAAACACAAAATTGTATGAGTATAATAATAATATTTATTTACATAATAAAATTATTTCATAGTTGTGCATACCTACTCTGATTCCTATGCTAGTTAAAAACTGTATTACAGGAACCAGTGTCTTCTCCAAAATATCGTCCCAGTGTTTATTTTAACAAGCTAGCGTTTTAAAAGTATAAATACTACGGATTAAAATAAGTTAAAACAATCTTATAGCTAGAATAAATATAAAGAGGGTAAATTAAAAAGATGTATTACATCTATACAAAGAAGTAGGCTTGGCTCTGGGACAAAGTTGTTTAATTAAAAACTTCTTTCGCATATGCATTATGTAAATAGGTGGGTATTATAGTAGGGAGTTTTAATCTTGGATTTAAATTATACTTCATTATAATCTACAAAGTAATGTTATGACAGTCACGTATATCACTTACTTGTGTGTAACATGTTCACCCATAAGCACATATTCAGTGTCCTTGGGTTCGCACCAGCCGATTAGATAAGAAAATAAACTGGGACATGGACCCGCCCAAAACCCTGTACGGCTGTTGATTGATTCAATGAAATATGGCGTTACTTTTGTATGGTCACATGACAGTGTTTCTGAAAATATAAAATAAAAGTTAGCATAATAAGACAAAATAGTGTATAATTATGATAATATTAATGCATGATCACTAACGCCATCTAGAGTATAGTAATAACATTACTTTTTTCTACTGAACAATAGATGGCGCGTTAAGATATGTAAAATATTAGTATTTGGCCAACACAATGTTTTATAAAAAGTATGTCAGAAAAGAATAAATAATCTTCTATTTATCTGTTAGAACGATAACTCTCAGTATTTTGATTAGTAATGTTTTAATGAAAGCTTACACGATTTTTGTTTAGTCATCTAGTGTGAAGTAGCTAAATTAATTTAAGGTACAAACTAGTACTTCTATAAAAAAATAGGTGGCGCTATTAGTTTATAAAATTGTTTTGTCTTACGAAAAATTGTATCATGGGCACATCCTGGCTGACTGGAACCGCCGTTTACATAGAAGTCAGCATGACCGTTTGGTCCCCATTGACCAAGTATTCCAGCCCCAGTGTGCACGATGTCTACAAAATGGGCGTCTGTATAATCCAGGTCACGGGAGCGATTGTTCCCCATGTAGAAAAATATAGTCGGGTCTAGACCTAGGACATAGAAAGGAATTTTATTAGAATATAACCTTTATTTGCGTGGTATACATGTACATAGAAGATGTCACATAGGTACATTATATTTTTCCATGACGCTTTGTCATTCTCAAGACGTGACATTAACAAACCTAACCTAACCTACAGAAGTTGGAATCCTGGGTTGGAGTGTACGTAACGGGGCAAAAATAAAAAAATATATATAAAATAATAATTATTCATAGTACTATAAATTAGGTATATCTACTGAAGATTCAAACGCATTTTATTTTTAAGGTTTCGTCGATAACATTTAACAAGTATGTATATATATACCTAATGAATCATGTATGACTTTGGGGCGATCACATGAAGAAACAAAAAAATAAATAAATAATAATAAATAAATGATTATTTCATGGGGGCAAGGACAAAACGTGGGATTAAAGTTTGTATAAAGATTTAACGCAATCAAATCAGCGGGTAAAAGCTAGCGGGAGATCTTACCAGTTATTCTGCCAAGCTTCCCCTCTGACAGATAGTTGGCCACGAGTCCCAGGATATGAGCGCCGACGCTGTACCCAATAGTGTGGATCTTCTCCGGAGGCACTGGCTTCACAGGATGGTATTGCAAGTACTCCACCAACTGAGCAATGCAAAGACCAGCAAAACGAGGCGCCCAATCTATCTGGAAATATTAACGCCAAATTTAAGGCGATTATGCACACATTTGTTTTAGCGTGGGAATTATGTTTAACATTTTTCTTTATTCATAGGGATTAAATGCGCGGCCACATCCACCACCCTGAGTGCTGGAGCGAATACAGGTGTGTGCCCCTAACGGGTATGTGGGCGCGCGTCGTCGGCTCACACTCAATGCTCCGACGGCAAGAACAAACTTTCAAAAATTTGCTCCACTATCGCGTGCCATACGGATTATTAATAAAGTAGCCTTAGATATTGATATATATAGGTAACTGTAACCTGCCGAAATTCACAGAAGTAGCACAGAAGTGCATTTCTTGTGTAATATAGGATATACGTTAGATACATTATGTTTAAGTTTAGGTATTTTAAGATAGATATAAGCATACAATTTCTTTAGGAGTCTCTCCTGTTATGGTATTGTAAATGTGTTTTATAAATAAATAAATTAGCTAGAAAATAAATTTAGGTAACTTTAAGAAAAATACACTGTAAGAGTAAATAATAAGAATGATTTTTTTTTAATTTTAATAATTAATATTTTATTTTTGTTTTTAGTTTTCAGTTAAAGTAGCATTAATTTTTTTCATCTCATGTCACCTGGACAATCTATTGATATAGATCTATGTACAAATAATGCTCATAAAATATTTTCAGTTCAATTTTTATGAATACCTTCTTGACTACGTTACCTAATTCGTGATCATGTTGTTTCATTCATTGCTGTTAAACAACATTAACTATTAGCAAAAACATCCTACATCTATGTATGATCGACGATAATAATCTAAAAAAACTGTTACAAGTATGTTAACATAAAATATATTTTACATTACATGTCGTTCCTGTTGTACTCGTTATTAGCAGTACAACAGGAACATGTCACTCTTGGTAATCTTATAGATTTCAATTAAGATATACAAAACTTGAAAAATAGCAGGAGGCAGACTTGTAACGTGAAATTACATAATTGCTGACTTTTTATATTTATATATAAAATTGGCAAAATGAGTCATCATGTACAGTCAACAAAAGAAATAGGTGTACACATTGTGAAACGCAATTTTAAATTTATATGTACACGTTTATGAGAAAAGTTTATTATTATGTGCATTTGTACACAGCTAATTCTTTATGGGTAAACCCCATAAAGAATTACTGGCTGTAGTACCGTCACAAACATAATATGTATTTACATTAAATTACTGACGGTGTAAAGTGGTTAACAAAAAAAGTTACAAACCTGAAATAATTACTCTTGATTGGTAACTAGTTACGGGAAAACTAAATAAAAATCTTCTTTCGTAGCTGGTACAAAAAATGGTTACAATGATGGACCAAAGGGATGGCGGCAGTCGACTGCTGTTTTGAGAATTATGGTACGGCCGACTTTCTTCTGTATTCATCATCAGCCCGCGTATTACATCCACTGAACATGGGCCACCTCCCGAGGGAGGGTTTTGCCATAGTCACCACGTTTGACAGGGGGGTTGGTGAGTGCAGTATTATGTTATATCACACAAGAAAACTACTGCCCCTTCTCAGCTTGTTACAAATATCGTTATAACAATCGCAACCAACGGCTACTCCCTTAACCATCCAGACCCGGAAAGAAATCTGAGAATTAACACAAAGATTGTGTAAATTCATTCATTTTCATCTGTATTATAGTACCTAATTTATAGGTACTTAGTTAAAACACCTACCTGACTGAGACACGGTTCCTTGACAAGGGACCCGTAATCCACTATGATGATATTGTAGTTTCCTCTAATGAAGTACGCTTTCCGCATATCAGTGCTTGGCGACAGGTTCCGGCCTCCACCGAAACCGTGCACCACTACCTTCGTCGGGTGCTTCGTGTTGAACCTTGAGTATGTCAACGAGTCTTTGTCTAAGGTGTTCAGAAGCTCTCCCTTTTCTTGTGTGCTCCTGAAAATTTTAGGTGCCATGTTGAGTTTGCAGTCATCATTCACATATTAGGTTTTATTAGCATTTATTACGTAATTGGACTAAGATATGTGACGGTTTTGTTATAACATCTTTGGTAATTGCCATCATGTCATGCAGGATGGCAAAACCTTTTCTCGGGAAGGTGCTTATGTTTAGCAGTGGTTATACGGGCTGATGATGATGTTAACTTTACTGGTCAGTGGTTAGTCTTAGGGGCGGATTTTATTTCCAAAATTTGACTAAGTCCTGTGCCTTCAAGGCTACTCAAGCTGAAACTTCGACCAACACTCAGTTTGTTTTTTTATATTTCATGGGTTTTTTACGTCGTCGGGTGGTGTCTGAATAGAGCAACAATAAGAATAAGAATGAAAATATTTTCATTTGAGCAACTAGTTCGGATATACGGAGGTTTTTGTAAAAAAATGACAATTTTTGAATGCTTAAACTCGGAACCGGTGCGTCGGAAGGCCATGGTTCTCAGAGGCTAAATGATTTCTGCAATAAAATTGAAAAATTTAGAAGAAAAAATCGGAAAATTTTCTATGTCCTTGCACCCCTGAGGCTACACTCCAACCACTAATGCCCGGTGAAGTAGCAAAAGCCTCGTGGATACCTACTAAGTCAAACCGAAAAAAAAATATTCCAACCACATTACTAAATTAGTACTTATCGTTGCCTCACCTGGTGTAAAGATAAAATTGCATCTTTGGATGTGGACATCGATAAGGCGGTGGTATACACGAGGTAGTATTGAGTAGGTCTCTTACTGACTGCGGTCGTTTCTCCACTTCTTGACTTTTACACACTGTAATAAAAAATAATCACGTTTTAATAAGATTGTGTCATTACCCTCCTATAGGAGGATATACAGAATTGTTATAGGGTTGAAATAAATTTGTATACTTTAGGAACTATGAAAATTAAGTGGGTACGTTTATAATTGCAGGTTTGTACGAAAACAAATTCAGTTATATTTTACTTGTTTTAGAATTTTATGGAGTCTATTATGTTAATGATTTATTATTTTAGTAAACTGTACAGAACAAAGTGCAACGTATTATCGTCAATCGTATTACACAGTAAACAATCATCGTACTTATTTGAACATAAGTACATAAGAACCTATTGTATTGAAAACAATACCTGAAATCACATTAATAACAGCGTTTTACTTGAAATAAAATGCATATTAAAATAATTATCTAAAACCTTTGTTTGAGAGTATTGTCACTTCATTTTCGCTTATATACGACCACTTTTCCATATTACCTTCCTTAAATTTACGGGTCGCTTTATTTTAATTGACTTCATATCGCCATGCTAAAACCTTAAGGTTTTAGAAAAGGAAAGTTTGTATTCAAGTTGAATTTCAAAAATCAAATATAGAAACGATTTTTTAATTTCATATTTACATGTTACTTACTTTGTCAATAAAAAAAGTGTCATTCAATTTATTTATTTAAAAAGATTATTTAATTTAAATTACAATAACCAGCACAGCATTGATTTTTAAAATTGATTAAATTAAAAAGTTTGTTAACGAACTTACATGATAAGAGTTCTCTCTTTAATAAAACTCAAAATAGTATTATGTAAGTGTGATTTTGTTAATCAACTAGAATTTTCATTGAAAAACACACTGCTAAAACGGTTGACATGTTTTACTAAGAAAGATCTAAAGATGAATTTATCGATAAATTTTACGCTTCTCTTCATATTTTCTACTATTAAAACTCACTTTTGTTAAATACTTATAGGTACCTCATTGAAGGTTATTAACTGTTTGTAAACATACGTATTTACGATTACAAACAGATGCACATTTCATGCTCTGGTTCTTCAAAACAATTCCAAGTAGTTACTTAAACTTATGTTGTCATGAAACAGATTTGTTATGATGTTCAATTTGAGCATATTTTCACATTTTGAAAGAAAATAGTATCTTTGAACAAAGACTTGACGTAATCGTTAATGATATTACGAGGACGTGCATCATTTAAATTGACATCATTTCAATTCATACACGGAAGAACTATTTTATTTATAAGAAAAGATTTTTACATCATTGTCCCATGTTAAAACATATTTATACTATCTACTATCTTCTATGTGCCTGTGACAAAATATTCTTATGCAATGGTACCTAATTGTGTTTTTCATATCGTAGGAAACCTTTCTTAGTTACCAAGTTATAATTGTAGTTCTAAGTGAAATCTTAAATGATTTCCGTGACACGCACAACTTTCAATTAAAACTTAATGCTTATAATACGAGTATTGTTGAACACTAGAAAACAAAGCCGTAGCAAAGAAAATCATTAGGTACATTAATATAAGGCGAGAATTTTTATATCTTAATGTTTCTAAAAGAATTATTATGAATAGTATAATCTCAATCAAAATTTAGTTTGTAAGTGCGATTTGTAATACGAATAATACGAATAGATAAGTAACTATATGAAATATCTTAGATTGATTCTTTTTTTTATTGTCCGACAAGGTAATCATTTTTATTTGTAGGATATGATCTTCAACACAACCAACGTTTGTTTTATAATCTGGACCTAGTGATAGTAAAAATTGAATCATTTCCATCTAAATGTATTTTTATATTTACAAAACAAAGTTATTGTTGAAGAACCCTTTGTTAAACCTTCAGGGAGAACAGTGAGATGTTCAATTGTGGCCGCTATATGCGCTCATGACGACGATGGAAACTAAAGGGCATGAGTCATAAGTTGATCCATTGCTATAATAAAATCACTGATAAAGTCTTTCGTATTTTTAAGCTACTCGTAGGTATATACGAGTAAAGAAGAAATACACTTGAAAACAATTACGTCAAATAGTTATTAGTTAGGAGCAGTTGTCCGCCGACTTTTTGTCCATCACAATGAATCATTTATAACTGTACATAATGCATCATAATTATACTTTGTAAGCATGTTAGCCGTTAAATTACGTCAGACATGAAGTATTGTCTTTTTGGATTGTCTTTCGCTAGTCTGTGTAGTTACTAAATTTGTACAGTGGGTTACGTAGCTACTGTGTATATGTGATCATGACCTGAGTTCTTACTGAAGATGAAGGGTCATGACCAAATCATAGTACCATATTATTATTGCGGCTGATAAAAAACGTACATTTGTTTTATATTGGCCGATATTTCCCTCGATTTTTCTTGTGAATTTTACCCATTTATTAAAAAACCTATTTTTATTAAATGATGAATGTTCACTAAAACTTCAGCTGTAGGTAACCTCCATATAGATGGATAGAGATAATTAGCTAAATCAGTAATTTTTATCTATAATTGAGGAGTTTTTAAACGTATGAAAAAATGAAATGAAAACAGGACACCCGGACCCTATCCTAGCTTTCTACGAGTCTTTCTCTATCTACCTACGGTGTGACACTCGGAGAAGAAAGACTATAAGAAACTCCGAGATCATTCATATGTTCGTATGTAAGTATATGTAGACAAAATTGTACCCAACGTCATTGGCACGGTAATTGAGTTTAGGACATTGCCTGTGCCATGTTGTAACATACAATTTTAAATGACCATCAAATCACAGACCATACTGAGTTTATTGTAGGTACTTATTACTTACGAACATATTTTTGCAAACTCTTTAGTTTTTGTATATATTTTTTATTTTCTTTTGTCAATAGTTACATTTTACAAAAGAAAATATTCAAAAAGTAATAGTTCGTAATCTTTGACTAAGAACCAAGTGAATGCAAATACTCTAATTTAAAAGATGTTTTTTTAGTTAACAGTCTGCTACTTAGTATGTACCTACTTAAGAACTAAGTAGGTTGCCGGTTATGCAAAATATGTTTGAAATTAGTTATTCAGATGTTATCTCAGACGAAGTGCTGAAATTTCGCAGAGTTGAAATTATGAAACACTTAGTGTGATATAAATATATTAATTTTGAAGATGGGTACCGATTCCAATCAAACTTTTTTTTTATGTAGACTGGAATAGTATATTTCCGTTTCATTAACCGAACCGAAATTATTATCGCCGAAATTAAGAGACAGAAATTGATACAAATATTATATTTTGCAACTTTACATTTCTAAATCTTTTACTGTTTTTGAATAAGTTAATGGTAAAAATAAGCATAAATTAAATCGTACCTCCAAAAGTGACATCTTAATTCATTTTCATAAACTACGCGAATTAATTATAGTTAGTTACCAATTAAAGTGTTTTGCACTTCAATATCTAAATTTAAATGATTGTGTATATATCTACTTGCCGATCTTGTATTAGGTACGTGTATTTGTCATTATTCTAATTATATACTTATTTAAGTAATCTTAAGATTATGCGGTTTTACTGATAATATATTTTGCGCCACAAACGCTTAGAATGGAATGTTACTAATTAAACCAACTAGAATTTTGCAATAGACGTGCTAGGTTGATGTTGTATTTTCTATAATAGATAGATATATTTATAATTTCTAACAAAGTTTTAGTTCTTAATTTATTTTACTTGCCAACAGAATAATGTTGACTATGTTTTTTAATAGAAAATAATGTAATATTAGAAAACTCAATTCTTATAAATTTTCACCAACGTCTACTTTGAAAATTTGGTTTGGCGAATGTTAGTATGGTGCCTAATGAGAAAGGAATAAAAATAAACGATTTATATTACTCTTTACACAGCTAGGAATGCTATCTAGGTAGATCACATTTTATGTTATTTACATGATCGAGCTCTGCTCGCCTTTATGCTCGGTGAAGTAGCAAAAGCCTGGTGGCCAACTACTACGTAGGTATGACCGTCCCAAAAAAAAACTTTAAATAGATTTTCGATACTTCACAAGGATACTTTAAAATTGCAAAATTAGCAACTTGGGCTCCGCTGTGGGTCTTGCATCTCAATTCTGGGCGGTTGCTGACGGAAGGATTGCGGAATGATGATTTAAAACATTTTTTTAAATTTTGTGTAAATGTCATTCTACTTTACAGTTCACCGACTTCTCATACTTAGGTCTGCGAGGGAATTAAATGTTTTAAAGCAAATTAAAGGTCGCGAAGGTCACATTTTATGAAGACACACCCACAGGAACTGCAGTTACCAAGGTGAAACCAGCGGGGTGGCTGCCAGTCTACTAAATTACACAAATGATTGATCGGCCGCGCATACCATTCAATGCGAGTTTATTAGGCGGTTAGCCTCGATGATTACTAAAATTGTAGTTATACAGATTGGATGGGAAATGCGATGTCGCAATGATATTGGTAAAATAATGTGATAATATTGCATAGAAACCTTGGTTGGTAAATGTATGGAAAACCTTCTCGTGGAAGTAGGTAGGTACCTAATAGATTTTAGTTGACTAAATAGTAGAAACTAATTTTAATATAAAATATTGTAAACGTAATTTATTATAATTTGTTTTTACAATTTATATTTTTGACTACGATGTATCTATTTCTTCCAACCTTCTCTTTATATAACTTGGTGGTCGGTAAAGGATTTTACCATAATCACCACGGTTGGAACTCGGATTGGTACTCGCAATAAGATGATAGCAGCAAATCTGTGATAGATGCTGCCATTCATCCATAAATCCCTTAACCACCTATGTTGCGTGGTATAACTCAATACACTCGGTATTGAGTTATTCTGTGTTTTGAGGTAACAAACATAAAAAAGTCGAATGGAGAATCTCCTCCTGTTGAAGTCTGTTGAAATGTCAACTTATCCGCATTTATTATATTGATGAACAATCTTCCACTCCAGCGCCTTATGGCGTGTAGTAAGCTTGTACAGCTTGGCAAAAAAGTCTAGAAACGGAACTAATTTTTTGTCTGTTGGCAACATTCCCAAAATAATGCCATTTCATAATAAACAAAATTAAAATCAATAAGTATAATTACTTATTGATTTCAAAAAATAATACATAAATAAAATAGGAATAAATATATTATTATGTCTAAAAAAAAACCAGGTAAGTATCAAGATTAGGTTTATATGCTATTCGGTTGCAACGGCCACACAAACAACACAGTGGCGCCCCCATTATTTTCTACTCTTTTTTGCCAAGCTGTACGTAACTTGTAACATGACAAAAATACAAGTTTTATCCATTAGGGTCAAGGTTACAAGCGTACAAAAGTGTAATGACATGTTGCATAATTTTCCCCTCAACTGAATAGAGTGCGTCAATGATATGTTACACTATAGGAAAACACCCAAAAGTTGTGAGAGATGACAAAACCCCAATTATACATAATTTGGGACATTATTATGATAATGGTCAGGTCCGACATTGATGAAGATTAAGGTCAGGTAGGCAAAACTGTGAAAAAGATTATCGGTATATGTATATATACCATTCTAATATTTATTCGTATAATTAATAGGGTACTGTTTTATTATTGAAAGTAGGCCTATAATTAGTATCAAAATCACAACTAGGTTATACCTACAGTAAGTAATCCACTTTGTGCTTTCAATACATTTAAATGATAATTTAATTTTCTATTATGATGCAGATTTGTTTGAAGATATCGAGATAAATAATTGTATGTAATATAAAGTGTTTAATAAAGCCAATAATATTACTTTAATGGGCGTTATTTAATTATCATGTGTATTATCTGGTATTATGAAGATTTTAATTGAGTTGTATGTCTATTATACATTAAGATATCAGTTTGTTTATTAGATAAAGGGTTGATTTATGTATCCTTAACAATTTATAGAGGAGTAAATTTTATCAGATTTAAAATGAAAATTTTGTTAAAATTAACATTAATATCTCTGATAATTATTATCTGGGATTTAAAATATCAACTCTAAACATCTTAAATGTAATCGTTATTGAATTATTCTATTTCTTCTCAATATAAAAACTAAGATAACAGGAAACACTAGAATCATTGAAAGACAGGTTGACACAGAACCGCCTTACATAATCATAATGAACCAGATTACGAGTTCCCATCAATGGAAAGTACAAGTGAATCGATTGAACAGTGAAAGCGTCGCAGGCGCAAGCGTAACCTATCACACTATGACTCGAGTAAGTAACCAATTACCTGGTACCTATACTCACTGCCAGTAAGTAGGAAACAAGGGGTCATCTTACAGTTGCTATACAATGTTTAGTTAAGAGTAGTTTTAGGACACTGACCCGACTTGTGATAATTAATTGTCTGTTGACATAAGTATTTAGGGACTATATGTACGCAAGACTTAGAAGTTATGATAATACATATATCACATTACATTGTTTTAGGAAAACATCCGGAATATTAGATCGATCGTTATGTCGTCTGAGTTATTCGAGATTGGAAATATTTCTAAATGCGCAATTTGTGGACTTGATTTGGTGTAATACCACCGGTGTAATACATCCATATATCCATCCGGTTATCTCAGTCCACTGCTGGACATAACCCTCTCCTAATTTCCACCATAACACTTGGTGTTAAGTCATCGGTCCATATCGGGTTATTCCATGAGTAATCCGATCTCTGAGGCACCTGTCCCACACGGCCCCGATTTATTTGTATCAGCTACATACTAATAAAGCAGAGTCCATCGGGTGTCTCGGGGATCTAGACACTCAGCGAATAGGTCGATCCATCTTATCGGGGGATTTTATTGATTTGGCTATAACTGTCGTCACTTAATTCTATTAAGAATATCTTTTCTACAAATTCTACATATTATGTAGAGAAGCCTAATGGGGGCTAGGGGCGTCGGACTTGTGATTTTGTGGTCGCCGGTTCGATACCCACCCATTTTACTACCGGCGTGAACCCACTCGTAACACAAGCATTTTAGCTTAGCACGAGGGGTTAAAAGACTGCAAAAAAACTCAGCTAGTATTTTTTTTTAGTTATTGCCAAATTACACATTTGAAGAATAACCGATATCCCTGCCGGATGTTAAATTTTGTATTATTTCAAGGTCGTTACTAGTAATGTATAGATACATTTCAAAACATTTTAATAAGTTATAGTTCCTACAATAAGTAAAAGCGCTACGCTAGATAAGTATCTTAGATAGGTACGATATCTATGAATTACAGGTATTTATACATTGTGCCATTCATAGACATGAATCTTACTATTTCTTACAATGTTGATAAATAATAACTATTGCTAATATCACACATTTGCCAACATATTTTATTTTACTTCACTACTATGTAAAATATATTTTTGTATATCAAGGGCTCCGAGATATTTTGCAGACCTTCTGTTACGCGTGTTAGACCCATAATTACGTAATTTCAAAATGTTAGATTTATACCTATGCAATTTAAACAAATTGCTTTACTTCTATCATTTTGATGTTTTATTCCTAAATCACATACATACCTACTATAGACCTTAATTGACAGACTCGTCAAATAGCCATGGCCTCTGACTGAGCTAGAAGTAGTCGGCGCGCTGAATTATGATCATATCAAATAATATACCACTTTGTCTGTGTGGTCATTATTTTATTATTTAATTAGCCGCGAGGCTTTTGCTAATTTATTGTGTACTAGCTTCGACGCACGGTTCCCCGTTCATAATAAAATATACCTAGTATGTTACCCAAGGATAAGGTAGCATTCTAATGGTGAAAGAATTATCTAAAGCCGTCCATTAGTTTATATATATATATATTTGTAACAAACATAGGTACATATAAAAATATAAATATTTTCTCTATATATAGAGGTACCGAGGATACCCTCGGTTTTATAATACCCTATTACCCGTGGTTTCGCTTGCATTGAAGCCAATGTCCCTTTGCTACTTCTAATACCTCCAAGAATACAAACGAAGAACGTGTACAAAGTTAACAAACAAAATTACATTCACACTTGTAATATTAGTAGACATAGTAGGGAGGGATAAGTATAGATACAGATAGGATAGAAATAGATAAAAGCGGGAGTAGCACCAGCTTATTAAATGATTTAGCCTTATTTAATGCTGAGCTCAAAACTATATACTGGGTGACTAGGTTTTTACCGTCTTGATAATATTATGGTGTGTTGTGTAAGTGGAATAGAATCTATAGACCATAGTATTTGTGTACTAGTATGTCGGTTTTAAGAGTTACGAAAATCAAATAAATGACTTAAACGAAATACAACCTACATAGCGCGTGCATAATAATAAAAAAGGTGTCTTTAATACCTAGGCGCAATCACACATGATTGAAAAGAGTGAGCGAAATAGCGCAATTACCTACTTAGGTACGCATTTTTACCGATACGATTTTCACTCTATGTCAGTAAAAAAATTAAATGATAAAATAACTATGCTTTGGACATCTATTTCATATACATATCCCGCCCTATTATTTTCAAGACGGTAAAAAAAGTTATCCAGTATATTGTGTATCAAAAACTTCTAGAACTCTCTGCTGATAATGAATTGCATAAACAGAATGCACGCTTGGGTGGCAAAAGGTAATGTAATCAACAAGCCAATGCGTCTATATAAAATAATCGTTCGCTTTCGTAACTTCCTTTGCAAACATTTGTCATGTTCTCGGATGTTGCAAAATAGGTCCCTACTCTTCATATGAATTGACGCGCCTATATTTCCTCATAGTGACCTCTAATATTTAAATTGGATAGTGATAGAAATCATTTTGAACCTTCAGGGACAAATGTTAATGCTGCCTCCTTAATTAAAAAACTAAATAATGTATGCAATGATTCAGTAAATGAATAATATAGTACATTTTAATTACGTTGCCGAAGCTTCGTTTCCTTTTATGACAAATAGCCGGATGTTTAACAAAATCGGTAGTAGAAATAAATATTACCTAAAATTCTTAGTGTTAATAAATACCTACTAAAATGTAAATAAATATTTACGTGAAGCAAAATCTTTGTACCCATTTTTACGAAAATTTCGCGGAGGGGTTTGAAATTTCGCATACCTTCTTAATTATACTAATATTATAAAGAGGAAAAGTTTGTATTTCGTATGTTTGTTCCGAATAAACTCAAAAACTACTGAACGGATTTCGATAATTCTATCACCATTAGAATGCTAGATTATCTTTGAGTATCATAGGCTATGTTTAATTATGAAGTTCCGGGGATTTAAGCTACGCGAGTGAAACCGTGCACGGGTTATACGGGCTAGTAGCTTATATAGAGAAGGAGTGCAGATATAGAAAGATAATTACTATGGTCAAGTACCTTTTTTTTTTTTTTTTTTTTTTTTTTTTTTTTGTTGTCCGGGGGGAAATGCATTGACGCATTCCCACCACCGTTGCAGCGTATTGCGCGCTGGCGGTGGGATATGTGGGACTCGTCCTCTCCATAGCGTGGTATGCTAAAGTCATACCACGAGGAGAGGACCCTACACCACTAAAACCCCCCGGACACTCCTTCGATCCGCCGTTGGCGGGGGTCGGGTACGCATGAGCAATCCGGCCCCCCGACGGCACCCGCGGCCAATATGGTACCGCGGGATCTCCAGGGCCACACTTACAGTGGCCCATTTGCCCAATTATAGGGACGCCCGGAGTGTAGAGGCGTCCCTACTCCTCATGGGTCAGCCTCGAAGGGAGCGGGGCCCATGTTCCCCACTCCCCAAGGCCGAGCCTAGGGCGGTAGGCGGCGGGTTTCGGCCCGCCGCCGACGGCCAACACGCCGTCTGCGAAGCGGGTGGGCAGAGGGATCTACTTCCCTCTCCCGCTCCGCGGCCTCCTTCTGTGACATAACTTGTCTACAGAAGGAGGCAACCGCCTCCCACGACCTCTCGCTTTGAACCATCTTCGAAATGATGGTCGGCAGCGAGAGGTCGTCTCCCACCTCGCCAACGAGCTCCTCCCGCTCGTTGGCCCACGCCGGACACTCCACCACCGTGTGCTGCGCCGTATCGTCGGCACAGTCACAGTGGTGACAGCGAGTGTCCGGCTCTCTCTGCGCCACGTTGCACAGGTAGTGGCCGAAGCAGCCATGGCCTGTTACTACCTGTGCAACGTGGTAGGTGACGTCACCGTGACGGCGACCGGCCCACTTTTTTAGATGGGGCCGAATCGCCTCCACCGTACGCAATCCGCTCCGCGGCGCGGCCTCTAGCCGCTCCTGCCATTTCCGGAGGGTTTGGCGACGGATCTCAGTCCGCCACCGTGCAACACCCTCCGGGAAGGGGTCGCGGCCAGAACGCGCCCCCTCACACCTCCGCCGGTACGCGGCGGCCAAAATCTCCGCCTCCAGGTCCCACGGAGGGGACCCCGCAAGGAGGCAGGATGGTCAAGTACCTATAGTATTTAAAAATATATTTAAAAATATGTTCCTGGTATGAGTGCCTACATATCGATGCATGGGGATCACTAACCTAGATACTAAAAATGTTTAAACAATGTATAAAATTATTAATCAAAGACTTTAAAAGATGACAAAAAGAATGATCTCGGAGTTTCTTATAGTCTTTCTTCTCCGAGTGTCACACCGTAGGTAGATAGAGAAAGACTCGTAGGAAGCTAGGATAGGGTCCGGTCGTCCTCGCAAGGCGAGGCTCGCGACGCGTTCTATGCTTCAGACCCGATCCCAGCCCGCGCTGGTTGATCTTAATTATATTTTATAATAAGCGATTAATTACGGACATGCCATAACAATATTAATAAATTTAATAACATTATTGTTGAAATGTAAACTAATTTATTAGTTAAGATTTATTTTTTTTCATTATCATTGTATTTGACTTATAATAAGTACGATCGATTCGTCTACATTATCAATAAACGTTTTCATTTTCATTCATTTTCATGTACCATAATTTTATATTTATGTATTGTTATGCCCTTGATATTTCCTTGACGAATACGTTCCATGGCCAGTCTATAAACAGATTCCTGTCACATTGGTCAGCGATTTGAAGGACTTTTCTGTCCTCACAAGCACTTTTAAATATAGTTTTTTTTATTTCGATATTTTTCTTGTTCCTAGATAAGCAGAGTTTAATTAAGTTATAACTGTCTGACTACGAATATTTATAAACTGAATTTGAAAGGCGGAATTAGCATTCTGGTTTAGTTTTATACTTTGAATAATAAAGCATTTAAATGTAACCTCAATACCTTAAATATAATGCTATATAATGCTTTATAATGTTGTCTTCCTAATACGTCACTTTTCCATTTATTATTAGTGTAATAAAATAATGGAAGTATATAAAAATAGTAACAAAAAAAATTTACTAATAATTAAAAGATCAAAACTTATTACCATATTAACATTTATTTCAATAAAATATCCAGATAATTTATTCTACAATAATAAACACTAAAAAAATAGATTACGAAACGCAGATTTTTACGCATCTCTTCTGCTAATTGCGTGGCATTTACCTACGAAACGAAAAAGTAGGTAATTAATTAACTAAACGACTAATGTCTGTTTCATAAAATTTGATGAATAAATACTAATAAATTTATAAACTCGACACTACAAGTATAAGTAACTTTGTAGTAATACCATATTAAATGCACTAAAACAAAATGAGGTATTAACTGTAAAATGAACATATATTGTAAGTTACATAAACCAAAGCTTGTAAAAATATGTGAATTCAACTACAGAGTTATTACTAAGGGTCTTGTCGGGTAAAAGCATAGATAATAGTGATTATCTACCTCAAAATCAGCCCGTTAAACATAATTTTTTAAACGCTGCTATCTTAACTCGATTTTTAAGCACCAAATCATCCTCATGTTTCCTCAGGCTCATTTTCTGTTCGCGCAGTGCGGTTATGGAATTCCCTACCACAACCTATTCGTTCTAGCTCATCTTGATATGCTTCAAAAGAAGAACGAAGGAGTATTTCCTATCTCTGTAATTTCATACTTCATAAGAAGATTAAGTAGTATTATAAATATGTAGATATTTTATGTAAGAATAAGATCGGTAAAAAATAAATTAAAAAAAAATAAACATACTCCCTGTATGATTATTTTATTTTTATTTGTGTAGATATGTATATATCTATATATAGCCGGTAATGCCCTATGTTTATTTTATTTTTATTTTTTTACCGATCAGGTATTGATAAATAGTTTGTTGGTTGTACCCGGTAATGCCCTATGTTTACAATTTTTTCTCATACTGGGTTTGTTGGAAGAAATTCATACGGGGTTTATTGGAAGAAAATTCATAAATGAATTCAGCCCGCCTTTTTGGTAATTATATTTTTGCTTAATATATGTATTTTATGTGTTTCTATGTGTGCAATAAAGAATAGATAAACAAAGTATTTATTAATTTGCTATTAAAAGCAAGGCCTAAAATATGACACGGTCATTGTTCGTTGTATAAAATAATAACTAACGGAAACATACAATCTTTAATCTCACTTTTTGGGTTACGCAAAAGTCACGACATTGACTCCTACATGTTAATTGAAATTTCTCACGAAAGATTATATTTATCTTGATGGTTTTATAATATCCGTTGTATTATAATAACATGTTTGTAAGGTATTATTAACTGCAAAGTACTGTTTCATGTTAAATAAAATCAACGTAATATCGTTGTAATTAAGGTTTTGGCGGTCTTAGAATGATTATATAATTTGAGGTCACCAAAAGTAAAGAATGCCTCCTTAAATGACCTACAATGACACTGGTACCTACTGCAGACCTCGTGTATTAAAGAAATCATGGCTAGTTATAGTATGTAAAATATAAAAATAATAATTTTAACAATGTTTTTAGCTACTTAAGTGATACTTTTGTTAGATTTAGTCTTATACAGTGTAATTTTGACAAGTACAAGTGTATGTAAATACCTAAGTGCTGAATAAATTTCATTATGTATTATATAGTCTTTAAATCATAGGTCCTAAAGCTAAATGCAAAACATAACCTTTTACGTGAATGTTGACGATAGAGTAGGTAATCTGCCGTGTGAAGACTACTATCATACATTTTGTATATTATTTGTTTAACTATGTGTAAGCTCCGTAGCGTAGCTGTATTTGGCTCGCCTTAAGTCTTGGAGGTCGTGGGTTCGATCCTCTCCTGGCAAGAAATCTATGTGTGAATTCTAAAATTACTTTCCGGGTCTGGTTGGTTGAGGGACTACCCTCCGTGCCTCGGAAAGTTAAGCCGTTGGCCCTGATTGTTATAACATCATCTATAACATGCGTATACCGCAGCAGCGTTTCCCTGTGTATTACAACATAATACTGCGGTCACCAATCCGCCTGCCAAGCGTGGTGACTATGGAAGGCCCATGTTCGGCAGTGAACGTTGTACGGGCTGATCATGATGATGTGTAAGATAATCACACCATGGGAAGAGAGAATCATCGGAGCTATTCCGATATCTTTCAAACCGATTTTGGCCATGGCAACCAATCACTAAGGCCTCAGAGGTGCTTGACATTTTTAATGCACAATTATCTGCGCAAACACAGGCGCACTCTCTATTCCTTAATTCATAAAATGCGTAACGATTTTATCGATGTGACTAGTGACAGATCAAGCGTGGGACTGCTAGGAAGCTTGGAATAACGCCAACTTACTGGTACTAAAGGTCCGAGACACGAAGGTTTAAGGGACTACCACTCCTTTACACGGAAAAATATCCAACGTCCTACAAGTGTCTATTTTAATCACACATTAAAAAGAATATGTCTTTCTCTTTTTCTAATCTTGCTACTCGTTATGGTGGCTGAGGGTCGTTAAAATCGCATGATTTTATCTACCCATATAATAAAAACATATTATTCGGGTAAAGTATCAATAACAAATGTTCCTCCTGTTCCTCCTTTTAATTATATTACACACTTACAACTTGGGAACCCGATTTTGTAACGCCAATGTAGACCCCAGTCGAGTCTTCCGTGGAACCTGAACCTCTTTGGGAATCACTGCGCTAGACAAACTTGGGCATTACAATACATATTAACTGTACCTTTGATTTACCAATATGCAGCTAGTACTATTTATCTAATAGTTTTTTCATATTTTAATATGATTTTAAACATAATTATGAAGTAACACATTTGGCAATCCAATGTGGATTTTAATTGCAGCAATAATTTATAAAGTATATAAAATCTACGATTAAAGGAGCTTTGAATGACGAGAATGAGGTCGCAGCATACTAACAGTTGAAAAAGTTGTATTTAACATTTCTTCATACTATTAATATAAGATTCTATAAACAATTTAAAAACATTCACAGGTTACAAATACCGAAATATTTTTTAAATGTAATAAACAACATGAATGTTCGAAAGATAGAGAAGTTTTTTTAATTTAATTATTCGCTTTTAATATATACATATGTAGGTACCTACTTCCGATAAAAGTAAATTTCACCCTACGAAAGCCCAATTTTATTTTGAGTTATTTGCTGTGATTAGTAAAGTAATAATACTATTAGGTATTATTGCTTAACTAATCATAGCAAATACCTAATGGTATTATTACTTTACTAATCAGAACTAGCTATTAAGCTGCAAACCCTGATGTCATCTTTATGCAGAAATAATTTTTAAATTCGCTTTAAGTTCTTAGACTAGAATTTTTTGTAATATTCATGATATTTCAAAATTGAGAATAATAAAATGCGACCACCAGCAGGATTTGAACCTGCATTTTAGGTTTAGCCCATAATGCCTTAACCAACTAGGCTACGGTGGAACCGCAGCCGGTCATCGAAATCTTTATATATATAATTCTTCTGTGAGTGTGTATGTCACTGAACTTCTCTCAAACGACTGGACCGATTTTTATGAAATTTTTTGTGTGTGTTCAAGGGGATCTGGGAATGGTTAAGATTCACAATTTTGTCCGCTGGACAATGTTTTTTTAATTAATTTTTAATTTATTAGTAGTTGCCTGAAAACCCCTTAAAACAGCCTTTTTCTTTTTCCCATACAAACGTTTTCTAACTAAAATGTAGAGTCAATTTGAGCTTTATTTTTTTGCTAAGATTTTTTAGGGTAGGTGTAGGGTAGGGTAGGGGTAGATTAGGGGTAGGGGTAGGGTAGAGGTAGGGTAGGGGTAGGGTAGAGGTAGGGTAGGGGTAGTGTAGGGTAGGGGTAGTGTAGGGTAGGGGTAGTGTAGGGTAGGGGTAGTGTAGGGTAGGGGTAGTGTAGGGTAGGGGTAGTGTAGGGTGGGGGTAGTGTAGGGTGGGGGTAGGGTAGGGGTAGGAGTACCGCATAAACGAAGTCTCTAAGGCCCAGTTTATTTTATACAAATGTTTAGGTCTTTTATGTATCGATTGAGGCAGTACGAAGTCTGCCGGGTCAGCTAGTTTATTTATGTATTTGTAACGTCTCTAAGGGGGTTAGTTCCATCTATCGATAGTGATCCGCATTACTTCGACAAATATCTCCAAAGTTGCAGGCCTGGTGTGGTAATACTGCGGTCACCAATACGCCTGCCAAGCGTGGAGACTATGGCAAATACCCCCCCCGGGCGGGGGCCATGTTCAACAATGGACGTTATACGGGCTGATGACGATGTGTAGCATAACACATTTTCATACCAACCTTAATAAAGAATTATATTAAATATATTTTAAAACATATACATATACGGAAGATATATTGTAAAATACAATATAATTGTAAAAACTTTACAATTATATTAGATAGATAGATAGATAGATACACTCTTTATTTTACACTAATAAAAACAAGAACACAGAAAACTTACAAACTAATTGGTATACAGAGCATGTACAATTGGCGGCCTTATCACAAAATGTGATCCCTTCCAGGCAACCGAGGAAGGAGTCAAACAAAGGAGTTTGAGAGAGGGGTAGTGTAAAATAAAAAATAATAATATATTGTACATAATAGGACGCTTTTGCTACTTACCCGGGCATAAAGGCAAGCAGGGCTCTAGCCTTAAGCGAATTGTTAAGTCACGGACACACCTATAGGGTACCTATAATATGCCACTAATAACATAAATATATTTGGTATACTTACGTATACATATGGACGCAAAATATTCTTTATTAATGAAGTTTTATTTTTACATTTCGTTCCCTTGGAAACTTGTTATGTGCATCATCTATACCTACTTATAATCTATAATAATCGTATATAAAGAAACGGGTCCTTGATATAAGATTATTATAGATGATGTTATAATAATCGGAACCAACGGCGTAACGTGCTTTCCGAGGCACGGAGGGTAGTCCCTCAACCAACCAGACCCGGAAAGAAATCTTAGAATTAACACAAATATTTCCTGTCCGGGGTGATGATCTAACCCACGACCTCCGAGATTTAAAGCGAGCCAAATACCGCTACGCTACGGAGCTTGTCAAAAAGCTACACATTGGGTGACAATATCATAAATGAGGAGGTGAAGAACCAAACCTCACTTTTCCACTTTTTCTAATATTGAAGAAAACAGTAAAATGTAAATAACTGACTACGACATATGTCTAAAGTGTGGTTTTGTTTTAAACTCTGTATTTGAAATGATTTTTTTTATAAGAAAAGATGTGTTTTAGATAAGATTTTACTTATTTGCTTTAATCAATTCAACATTTTTTTACACATAGACTAAAAACAATTATTTAAAACAAAAATGGAAAAGTGAGGTTTTGTTCTTCACCTCCTCAAATATTGTCACCCAATTAAAAGTGCAAGAGTGTTATACTTCACGACACTGTGGCAAAAAACCGGATTGGATAACTTCGAGCGAGCACTTATTATGCAACAAATGACAGAATGAGAATGTCGGTCGAGTCACATTTCGGAAGTCGCCATTGTGTCGCCATTTGAGAAAACTACCTAAAAGTAGAGTTAGCGAGTCTCGAATACGAACAAAGTAAGTTATTTAATCAGTGGGTAGGTTTATGAGCAAGGACAATGGTCATGTTTGTAAAAGTGTCACGTGAGTATTTTTATTATATTTTTGTATCTTTGACATTTTTCATAGAATTCTTGTTAATTTACTGTTTACAAGTGTGATATAAGTATTTTAGCTCAATATAAGCTCCCTAAACCAGCGCTTTTCATCTTAATTCACCAATTATAATGCGTAACAGTATTGATTGAGAGCATTACAATGTAACGTATTGATTGATTAAGCTCTAATGCTCAGAAAAAAATATTCAGATGTAAACATTTTAATTTTGTCAGAATGTCCATACAAAAACGATTAAATTTAAAATTGGCTACTCTGATATTTTTTCATCGGAGGTATGAGTATTTGGCCCTTCATTTACTTAGGTAAGGTCAACTTATTCAGTAGCCTTGTTTTAACCTTGCCAATTTCATTGCAAATAAATAAATAAATATTTTACTATGATTTAAAATATATTTTAAATTTATTTTAGCTGTGTATAGATTGTGTTTCGCATATATATAGTTATTCACGTATATTATAATAAGTCTGTTTGTTTCACAAATAAAAAATGTGAATTTAATTTAAGGCTTAAAATAAACTACCTGATGTCTTTCCATTGGTGTCGTAATAGGCGACTAAGGGGCATACAGCTGATGGATGGGCAGCAGCATATATGCCCTCACGGGTACTTACCATCTTATTACGATCACCAATCAGTCAGTGGCATGTCAAGGTCAGGAGAAGCCCATGTTTAGCAATGCACATAAACGGGCTGATGAAGCGAAGGAGTGAAAAATAAATAAATAAATGTTCTTCCGTACAATTAGTTAAAAGTGCTGTAACATGACAGCTGTGTCGGTAATTACGGGTGGGCAACAACAGGTAGTATGTAAGAAAGTGTGCGGAAGTGTTTATTATGTACGTTATGTCATTTCACACCTGTTTGACTGATGTATGAAAACGATGGATACCGTTGTTATCTCGCGTAACGACTTCAAATTAAAATGTAGTAAATTAATAAGTTAACTTTTTTAAATTTTAATACTAATACTAAAACTTTACCTATATTAATAGATTTCGAAAATAAATACGTTTTATGTATCTTTAGGAAAAAGTACTAAAATATAGCAAAGATTAATATTTTGTATTTGTTTCAAAATACTAGGGTAGATAATAAGTCCCTGTGTCGTAGGATTTTACACAGTACAAGTCACAGACTCTCGAGAGTCGCTCAGAGTCTCGCCGTTGTTCAGAATCTGAGTGTGCTTCATCACTCAGATTCTGAACAACGGCGAGACACTTATAATTGTACCGCATAAAAAAAAAACTACTACTTATAGCGAAACTATCGCTAGCTTAAAATCGCTTACCGCCAATGTAGGTATGGTACTTTTACTCTATAAATATTATATCCCTTTTATTTAAATAACTCAGTAAAACATACTCGATAGTCATAAGGATAAGATAATCTTACCAACCAAGAAAGGTCTTCAAGTTCGAAAGTTGAGTTCACTGACATTATGCAATGTAAATCTAGGTCGAGTACCTAATATATTTTGTGGTCGTATTACGTGGGTATATAACGTGAGATATAAAAACGTAATCTCAATTTTATTAGGAATTGTTAATGTCTAAGCTAGGTCATCTAGTAATTATACCTATTTTTGTATCACCCAATTAACTCGTTACCAAATA
Source organism: Nycteola revayana (assembly GCA_947037095.2). Classification (NCBI taxonomy): domain Eukaryota; kingdom Metazoa; phylum Arthropoda; class Insecta; order Lepidoptera; family Nolidae; genus Nycteola; species Nycteola revayana. Next base: position 5,802,072 of record OX344838.1, read on the forward strand.
GTATGTTGGCGCACACATAGGTATATTCTATATATTTATATTTGACCAGATAAATAATCCTGAGGTAGTTCTCCCGTTGAGAGTACGCTATACTGTACATCTTCAAAGATTATTTGTATACTATGTCATTGCTTAATCATATACTACTTAATGAGTAGGTACCTACAGGGTGCAATTGAAAAATTGAAACAAGTTCGTTTAATTTTCAAGGAAACAGCAAATAACATTAAGTACTGGTTTTAACTCATTTTACAATTATATTTTAATTTCCCAGTTTTGTAGACTGAAAAAACATTGTTAAAGAATGTCGTCTTCTAAAAATCTTTTAGGTGGTCGCCGTCTGTTGGTTTTCCACTAACTTATTGTTAACTTCGCAGCGGATTTTGACGCGGCTTTCATTATGCTTGAGACAGCTAATTTATTTATAATATTTTTTTTAATTTACATGTTTGAATTCTTCCTATAATGTTCTTTTCGGTTGCTTTTGTAGGCCTTTTGAGGTAAGATATTTCTTGACCATTAGGTTATTAAAATATGCTATACCTCAGACATACCTATATACCAAACTAATGTAGATCCAGTCTCCTTGGGAACCTTGACTTAAACATAGATGGTTATCATCTATGTTTAAGTCAAGGTTCCCACAAAAAATGTAAAAATAAAACAGGACTTGACAAAAATATACAGTAAACATTTGTTTTAAACGTTCTACGTTGTAATTCCCAAAAAGGAAAAGAACTACGTAGATATATTTTTGACCTAATTCACCTTATCAGAAAAACAACATTAAGCCGATAAAATTTCGATAGTTAGGATATTATTTATTGCGGACAGACAATATTATGTAGTTAACGACAAGGTATTTGCAGCCTTACAAAGTGAAAACTTAAAACTAAGCAACCTGTGCAAGAGACGCTTACGGTTTGGACCTCAGCTTACAGCGGTTGCTAACGGTGGCGGTGCGGAGTGATAACTTAATACATTTAAGGAGTTTTAGCAACAAGAGTCTCCAAGGGCATCCAAAGGTTCAATGCGAACTACATAGCAGGATTTTTAAATGCGAAAGTGTAGACGTATGGATTAAAGTCAAACAACTCTTTAAACATATTTGGATGACATATGACATAGATATAGATAGTCTAGAACAGCACGTAGATTTTTTGTCCCTCGGAATCATTAACGGTGATGTAATCCCTTGGTATAGAATCTACCGCAAGTGGTAATCCGCGGCGTCGCTGTTTGTGGACAATAATGCAACTGCAACTATATAATAAAATCCACGCCTGATCTAGGTTAGTAAAGTAAAGGTGCAAAGAGCACCACTGTGTTTGTGCACACACTTGTGCACTATAATATTATGTCCTACGCAGACGGCTAGTCACCTTATAGATTGACCACCGTAGCTGAAATCTGTTGCTGTAACCTCTGTTATGGAAGAGGAGGTATCCTAACACAGCTCGATCCTTAGATATATTGTATAACTGTGGCATTATAAAATAAACTTTTTGTACATAAACCCCCTAAATGTATGCCCCTTTAAATTGGTTCAAATTTTCAATAAATAATGAATTTATTCAGCACTTTTAGGTATTTACATACACTTGTATTTGTCAGAACCACACGTTACACTATTATTCTTATTCTATGAATTATACTAGAATTCCTCTACTCATAATAAGTTTAAATTCAATTATTATAGGTTTTAGTAGATCAATATACAAAAATTTGGTAAATACATACAATTAAGTGACACGCTTCTGGGGGCACCCTTAAGGGGTTAGGACCACGACGCAGTGGTACTACAATATATAATACTTGTACCTTGAAATGAAGTCAACCAGTAAAGTTCCCGGATCGTAGCCTCCATGCGGACGGAAGTAATGGAAACCGGTTTGACAGCAACCAAACGTTTACGTAATAATTATTTATAGGTTACATTGCGGCCGACGCCCGATGCATTAACTTGATATTGCAATACGTAGATGTTGTTAAAGCAAAAAGCATTATTTAATTACTTAGCCTATTTTATACGTCCATATACAATAATAAATACCTACTATTTTAGCATAACTTGTTTTCCTTTAGTGTTTACTAGGTTCCCGCGCGCGGTTTCACCAGCGTAACTTTCGCTCCCATAGGAACTTCATGTTTAAATATCCTATCTAACACTGATTTTTTTTTTTTAATTGGGGTCAGTAGTTCCTGAGATGAGAACGAAACAGTTGAAACTGAACAGTCAGATTTTTTTTTCGTACGGTAGTACGGTTTTACCCCACGAGCCTTTTGCTATTTCACCGAGCATAAAGGCGAGCAGAGCTCCAGCCTTAATAAATGATTTAAAAATACAAACTAAGCAAGTTGCGCAAAAGGGCGTCCCCTATGGGACTTGGACATTATTATAGTAGTAGATAATAGCTACTTTAGCAAGTCAACGTTATTATTTGTTGATCATCAAATACCTCGGCTCAGGGCGGTCGCTGGCGATGAGATTGAGGGATTACGACTTTTAATATTTTAGGGGGTTTTATGCAACAGTTAGCGGGCCTCTCGGACTTCGAGTCTACGAGGGTTTCGGATGGTTCTTTGACGTTGATGGTTCAAACTAAGGGTTGGGAGGACGAGGGGGGACGCGTCGCGTTCTCGGGCGCACTCTTTTCCGATGGGTCGGATAGAGTGGTCCTCTGCCCACCACTTAAACAATAATTTTATTTGGCTGTGGTTTTCTGTATAGTGTTAAAACCACTCTTACGAACGTCTGCTTATTACAGCGCCCCTATAGCTTAATAATATGATTGAAAGATAATAAATCAGTGAATCTCAAGTGATTAAATCAGTAGGTAGGTACCCGTAGAAAAATATTCAGAGTATTTTTTCGTAGGTTTAACTTTTTTTTTTTTGGAAATAAATGTAGGCATTATCTATTTGGGCAGTTAGTAAAACATTTTTTCAGCAGTTTTTATCGAATATCGTACGTGATTAGCCTACGGGTCCCCTCAAATATTAAACTTATTCTTTTTTTATGGCAATTAAAATAGGTAAGCCACCAACTGTCTAGAACAACTAGTAAAAGGAAAAGTAAAGGTTGAGTCAGCACGTTGGCACGGCATACACGTACAGCACGCTTACCGCACGCTCAGCTGATCGCCGACCAAAACAAACCGGTGCGCGCGCGCCGCTAGTTTACGCAATACCCATTCATTTGTAGGTTACGTCGTCTGCCTATCGATTGTATTATGCACACTAATAGACGATGAATATTAAATATCTTGTCATAATTACTTGGTTTTACCTACTTAAGGTGTAATGTAAGATGCATTAATTTACAAATTACGTAGTTATAGGCCATTAAATTTAAATTAATAAGTATGTTAAGTAGATACAGTCAGCAGAATTACCTACTGTGATGTAATTTTTAAATGTCTTTTATTTATTCCGGTGCCGTAAACTAATTTAACATTTGCAATTAGGTACCTACTGTAGGTAACTGTTAGCATTAAATATGGAACGGTTTATAACTAAAATTAACATTAATTTTATTAGATATACCTAGGTTCCTACGTACCTACGTTCTGGTGTTATTTATTAAATGTAAAACTATTAACAATAATATTATAACTGGAAAGACATTTCATTAATATAAAATTTCATTTTTTCTACATATTTAATTAAAGTAGTTTGTGTAGTTAAATATTTATATAATTTCCCTTACCTATTTAATATTTGCGTGATCGTAAACATTTTTAATAATAATTATTATTTTTGTTAAATTTAAGATATATGTAGGTACTTATTATGTAGGTAATTCTAGGAATTTAATGGAAATATAAAGATAATGAAATTAGATTTGACTTACCGGATATATGCAATGCCGTAATCCCAATTAAAATTATCCACTTTGTACTCGATATCATTGTGCATAAAGTTTACTAAAACTTCCTAATACATTAAAAGCACTGAACTGATAGTTAACTATTTAATTTTTTCACACCTAGTTCAAAGATATCAAAATTTTATTCAATCACAGATTTTAGACCACATAAGGATTTTTATTGGAAACACTGCGTATTTTGAAGGTTGTTTACTTTTTTTTTTTCGTAACGTAATGTCTTTAGTGCGTGTTTCACGTGCGTATGCCGTACGGGTACTGAACGGAGAGCGAAAGTAGTTACGATACTGACCCTCACTCGTGCTAACTTCCCCCCTTTTGAATGAGAAGACTATGGAATTCGGTCATTCTTAGCATTGCCGATTTGCACTGTGGAGCGACAACTGTCTTTATGTAACTTGGTATGAACAAGTATTCTGTACAAATATGACATGCGGTTTTTTAAATAAAATGAATAAAACTTTTAAGTCAGTTTTGAATTGAAGATTCTGAAGAGATGTCTGTATTCTGTAATAGTTAGCTCCCTAATGTTACTTCAAGGTCAGATTGGACAAAAATATTATAGTTGAAAAAACTATTTCCAAATATGCCGTTAAGACGGTGGGTCTTAGCGGCATAGGTATTTGCAAATAATTACTTGTTGTTGTCTCTGACCCAAATCATTAAGCCAAATCTATAAGTTTTGTCCTATAATAATCTTGTTACAAATAAAATATGTCAGTGCATGCCTTTCAATTTTTATAGTTTAGTAACTCTAAATTGCTATTATAACCCGACTAGCAATATGTATGGCATTTTTTCCATTAGATAGGTATCTATGGTACATTTACCTCTTATAAAAGGAAAATATTGTTTTTATTTAAGAGTTCGAACCAAAGAATGGTGAGTGTAGGTGAGCCGTGTATATGTTTATTAATTTTCTTCGTAAACAGATAAAATTTGATCCGGTTACATAAAGCAAAACGGCGCGACCCGGAGATTTTCGACAAAAAAATTGGTTATTACATAATAGACCAGGGTAGAAGCCTTTAAAAATAATTAAAAGTGAAAAAAAATTATAATAGAATGAAACCCATTAGAAAAGGAGGGAAATATGATAAAAATGAAAGGAAAAATAATTTACGGGCGATCTGAGGTTGGGAAGGGGATGGGGGTGAGTTTTTAAGGGTAAAAAACGGTTTTTCTCGATTTCCGGCAAAACTAAAAGTCCTATCGAAAAAAGTCAAATGGAAAAGTTGTAGATAATAAAAAGATCTAAAACTTTTGTATTTACACTTTTTTCACATAACCTCAAAATTTATGTGAAAAATTCAAAAAACCAAGTTTTTGGTTTTTTATTTTTATCTTATACAATTTTTTTTTTTTTTAACGAAATTTTGTGAAAACTTACCTTTTTATGTCCCAAATACGCTGTAATTTATTTAATTAAAAATATTTATTTTTTCACCTTATTTTGAATTAATATCGAAAAAACACCCTAATTTTCAATCGAAAATTCACCCGTCAAAATATCAGCTTTTTTCAAAAAGTTGGTGTGGTTTCTGTTCGTTGAAATCTCTACTTTCCGATGGTGAAAAAAAAAATATATGTTACTATGGTAAATCTTCTCAGAAAACGCAAAAATTAAAAAACAACTTGAATGTGAAAAATTTTTTTTAATTATTATAAATAATTTTGAGCTATTTATTAAAATTTAGACTTTAATTACTCGAAAAACGTTAGATTACATGTGACGTTGATAACAAAAAAATTGCAAATAAAAATATACTACTATAATTAACAAACAAATAAGTTAATTAAATTAATATTTAATACGACATCTACAATATTTGGAGAAAGTTGTCTAATTTTCTTTAAATTATATGCGTAGATGCTTATTTATAACTATTTTGAGATAAATTATATATATACCTGAGTAGATATACCTGAGTGACCTACGAAAAATTGTAGCCCATCAAAAGGTATTTCGTGGAGAAGTGGGGAAGGGGCTAGGCGGGTCTGGGTCTTACTACATACATACCTACTATTATATACTATATATTTCGTAGCAGCTGTTACAACCGCTAGCCTAACCAGTATTCGAAATACAGTACAGTATACAACATCGTTTATAAAAATACACGTGCACGCTGAGTTTCTTGAAGATAATTGTGACAAGTTTACTTAAAAAAACAATAAAACTTTTCGAATCTGCATAGGAAGGTAAATACTATCTCTATTTTTATCTGTATCAATCAACTCAACCATAAAAATCGTAATATTTTCTTTAAAAAATAGTATGCTTAACTTAACATAACCTAAAGATTGAAATTAAATGATATTTTAGTACAAGATAAAAAAATAATTATCTCCTTAATTTTGCACAAACAAATTTAGTTAATCCCATGAAAAAAAAAATATTTCAAAATCTATAAAAAATATATTTAAAATCTATAAAAAATATATAAAATATATATCGTAAATATATTTCTAATAAAACAAACTTTTGGCCGATTTTCATATATATTTTATACTTTTTTATAGATTTATAATATATTATTTATACATTTTGACATTGATTTCTTTAATATTTTTTTTTTATGGGAGTTTATTCACGATTAAATAGTGAAGACATTATTAATTCGATTTTGTCTTTTCAGATTATCAGTATGGATGAATCTGTTTGTATCATTTGCAATAAGGCAGATGATAAGCAAGTGTATGCAATAAAAAAGCAGCTTTGAATCGTTTAGTGGTATCCAGCAAAAAAAGAATCGACAATAAATACAAAAAATTTGAGACTTTGACATCAGCTTTTATTCATCGAAGTTGTCAAAGTCAATATAATGACGAGACCGTGTCAATATAATAATATAATTTTTTAGATGAAATTATTTATAATAATTAAAAAAAAAAATTCGAATTCAAGTTTTTTTTGAATTTTTGCATTTTCTGAGAAGATTTACCATAGTAACATATATTTTTTTTTTTACCATCGGAAAGTAGAGATTCCAACGAACAGAAACCACACCAACTTTTTGAAAAAAGCTGATATTTTGACGGGTGAATTTTCGATTGAAAATTAGGGTGTTTTTTCGATATTAATTCAAAATAAGGTGAATAAATAAATATTTTTAATTAAATAAATTACAGCGTATTTGGGACATAAAAAGGTAAGTTTTCACAAAATTTCGTTAAAAAAAAAAAATTTTTGTATAAGATAAAAATAAAAAACCAAAAACTTGGTTTTTTGAATTTTTCACATAAATTTTGAGGTTATGTGAAAAAAGTGTAAATACAAAAGTTTTAGATCTTTTTATTATCTACAACTTTTCCATTTGACTTTTTTCGATAGGACTTTTAGTTTTGCCGGAAATCGAGAAAAACCGTTTTTTACCCTTAAAAACTCACCCCCATCCCCTTCCCAACCTCAGATCGTCCGTAAATTATTTTTCCTTTCATTTTTATCATATTTCTCTCCTTTTCTAATGGGTTTCATCCTATTATGATTTTTTTTGGTTTTAAAAATTATCGACCCTGGACTATAAGGAATAATTGATATTATAATATGGCAGGCGGGTTGGTGACTGCAGTATTATGTTGTACCACATAAGAAAACGCTGCTGCCCGTTCCATGATATACGATTATTATAGATGATGTTATAACAATCGGCACCAACTTAACATGCTTTCCAAAGCACGGAGGGTAGTCCCTCAACCAAATAGACCCGGAAAGAAATCTAAGAATTTGCACAAAGATTTCCTGTCCCGCGTGGGGATCGAACCCACGACCTCCGAGATTTAAAGCGCCAATTACCGCTACGCTACGGACGTCGTTTGGGTACGTACGGGGTTGATGTTTGGGATCAAATTACAAAATACCTATAAGACAAAAGTTTTACTGACTGTAATATGTGTCTTTTTCTCTGTTTCTGATATTACGAATATAATGAAGACCGCTCGTATTAAACTTCTTAGAAAAGTTTCTGTAGCGGTTTGGAAATATTTGTTGTATACCAACAACAATCTTAAAATTCAATCAAAAATTTTTTTACAGGTTTATTTATTAATACAGTTATTTAGTTTATTAATGCAGTAAGTCAGTAATAATTTTATCTTACCTCAGACTATGTGAATAAATAAAGTGGTATGCATAGTATGAGGTAATTTGCCCTACCGTAGACAATATTAATATAAAAACATAAAATAGTTTTTCACTGAAAGACTGTAAGATTCTTATAGGATTACAGAAACACCTTTAATAATTCCTTGTTAATTTTATGGCTAGATGTAAGTTTGAGATGATACATTTTAAAACTATAAAGTGCAAACCCATAAGCAACATACATATTGCCTAAGGAATTCTTAAGGCATCACATCTTTGGGGTCACTAAATGCTATTTCTGGTGCATGGTACTTTCATGTGCTAGTAAAAATATATTTTTCCTAACACATGAAAGTAAGGCAGTTTGAAAATCTTGAATTTTAGTTTAAATTTACAGGATGCACAGGATTGCTGGGAACAAGTAGTCTCAATTTGGAAGCTGCTTAAGAAATCCACTGTATGTATTTCTTGTACACAATATATTCATAGTCATTATATTCTCGCTATAAAGTTAATCTTGCTAATATTTCTAAACTTTGCTATTTTCTAAACTAGTTTATGCATGTAACTATGTATTGCATAGTTGTCTATACTGTGTGTTTCACCTCAACTCACAGCCTGTAACTGCCCCTCCATTTCTCGCATTAGTTCTGTCAAATATCTCGGTGTGCAAATTGACGATTGCTTATCATTCTCGACGCACATTAACACCCTCACTTCACGAGTGCGGAGGCTGATCTATATTTTTAAGCCCCTTCGTCTCGCTGCGGACACTACGGTACTAAGACATGTATATCTAGCCCTCTGCTAATCGCTTCTACAATATTGCATAATTACTTAGGGCGGATCAGCTAAAACTCACATGCTGAGGTTGGAACGTGCTCAAAGGGCACTTCTGAAGGTAGGATGACGGTTGCCCTACCGGTTTCCTACCACCGAGCTGTACAAAACATGTGCGGTTCTATCTGTTCGTAAGTTATTCTTGCTAAACCTCATTTTAACCACTCACTCTCTGACTCCCTACACTCCATCCAAATTTAGCTCCCAACGACGCAAACACACTGTCTGGCCCTCTATACGCACAAATTGTCGTTCGGCCCAACGTAGTTTCCCTTTCCTCAGTAGCTACGTTTATAACAAGGCAAACAATATTTTAAATATTTACCCTATGTGCAGATCGAAATGTAAAAAAACCATTACGAATTGGCTACTCGAACTGAATTATGCAGAGACTGAAAACGTACTAAGTATACCGAAATAATTTCGCCTATCGGATAAACCTCCGTAGCGTAGCGATATTTGGCTCGCTTTAAATCTCGGAGGTCGTGGGTTCGATTCCCACGCCGGACAGGAAATCTTTGTGTATTTTCTAAGATTTCTTTCCGGGTCTGGTTGGTTGAGGGACTACCCTCCGTGCCTCGGAAAGCACGTTAAGCCGTTGGTCCCGGTTGTTATAACATCATCTATAACAAACGAACCATGGAACGGGCGGCAGCGTTTCCTTGTGTGTTACATAATACTGCGGTCACCAACCCGCCTGCCAAGCGTGGTGACTATGGCAAATACCCTCCCTTGGGAGGAGGCCCATATTCAGCAGTGGACTTTATACGGGCTGATGATGATGATGATGATGATCGGATAAACCAACCCACTTAAACCTTCTTATAGATCGCGTTTCACTTAGTAAACCACATACAGACACACACACACCCTTGCGTAAGTAGGTGCCCACGCCCAGTACCCTTCACTCGTGCTGGGCATGAGGACCTATTTTTGCACCCACGGACACACAACACTCCCCAAAAACACACGTAGCATATCTCCTTTTGTTTTGTTAAAATAGAACTCTCTTCCTCTCAATACTTGAAGCTTTTTATTGTTTAAAGTACGTAAGCGCAAGTAAATAGTGTAATTTTAAAAGGTGTGAGTCTGGAGATCTGTCATACAGGTCCCAAACCCAGTATAGACTCCAGCTCTCACAAAGGTTTGAATTTGCTTGTAACCTAGATACCTACTATATACCAAAATGTACCTTTTTGAGAGAAATAAAACCTTATTCTATTCTATACTCAACTCAAATAGCATATAGACGTTTAGAGTTGTTTTCTTTTTTGCACACTTAAAAACAAGGTATTATAATGATGAAAGAATTGACCCAAGCCTTTTCAGCACCGTTGAGCTGCAGAGGTATTCGACTTAATAATAACAGTATTATTAAAGGTCGGTTACGAAAAATATGTGTAAGTATACACACCTATTAATGACTGATTTTTTTACAACTTGTGATGACACGTTGCATAGTTTATTGGGCAATTGGCGGATGGAGGCCAATAAGGCCATGGATGCAACATGAATGCTGCGGAATGTTGCAACCGAATCAAGTATAATGACAAGGATATGGGGAAAGCCCGCAAGTCCGCTTGTAGGTCCGTTATTATGAACAACTGTAGTGTCCGGCTACAGATGTTGTAATCTTTAGGTTGCCGCTTCACCAAAGATTCGCGAGATACCATAGCTTAGTGCCTAGTTGCTTAACACATCCCTCCCGACCCTTAGTTTGCTAAGAACTTTCCGATGCCCTCGTAGACTCGAAGTCCGAGAGGCCCGCGAACTGTAAAGTAGAGTGACAGTTGCACAAAACTCCCCTAAAGAAACTAAATAATCTCTCAATCTCCCCGTCAGCGACCGCCCTGAGCCGAGGTCCAAGTCCCACAGGGGACGCCCTCTTACGCAGGTTGCTTAGCTTGTAGTGTTTAAACCATTTATCTAGGCTGGAGCTCTGCTCGCCCTTATGCCCGGTGAAGTAGTTAAAGCCTCGGGGCCAACTACATATGTCCGTCGGAAAAAAAAGCTTTACACATAGCTCCGTATTTTAGCTTTAAACTTTTGCGATTTAATTTTAATCGAATTCTTTTAAGTCCTTTTAGGTAATTACGTAACAATTGTCTATGATTTCCATTAAAATGTTCTTTTTACTGAGGGTTTACTGTGCATGAAAACAAAATGTTATAAATGCCACATAATTAAGTTGTAGAGGAACGGTTGGTGGTGTTCCTCCACAGAAAATGAAGATCTTCTTTGCCGGGCGAGGTGGTATGCCCGGCGACCGACGGCCATTTATTACTGTTCGGAACTTGTATAATTACGTTCGAATTGGCTTGCGAACTTGTATTGCGCGATACAGGTTAGTTAGGATGCTAGGTGGTAGATGGCGCTGCTCGTTCACTAGTAGTTTGTGTGCGGCTACTGTAGATGTCGCTACAGTACTCCCCTCCGAGACTGTAAGTCGTTCTGCTGAGTTGGAGTTTCAGTGAGTCGGAACTGATTCCAGTGAGTCGGAATCGATGCGGGTCCCAGTGAGTCGGGACGGGTCCCAGTGAGTCGGGACGGGTCCCAGTGAGTCGGGATCGTTGTGGCTGTGACTGCGTGCGGCGAAGCTGGCAGTGCTGCGCAGACCGGTGCGTGTAAGGTCGTGTGCGCAGTGCCGTGGTGCTGTAGCCGGAGTCGATGGAGCCGTGTTGCGGGAAGCTAGTTGCTTTGTTGGTTGTGGTTGAGCTGGATGAGGAGTAGCTTGCTGGAGTAGCCGTTTGCGTGTTGTCTACGGGGTCACCAATTGTAGAGGAACGGTTGGTGGTGTTCCTCCACATAAAATGAAGATCTTCTTTGCCGGGCGAGGTGGTATGCCCAGCGACCGACGGCCATTTATTACTGTTCGGAACTTGTATAATTATGTTCGAATTGGCTTGCGAACTTGTATTGCGCGATACAGGTTAGTTAGGATGCTAGGTGTTAAATGGCGCTGCTCGTCCACTAGTATAGTTTGTGTGCGGCTACTGTAGATGTCGCTACAAAGTTAATGTATTATATTAATATTACAACAACAATAACATAGGAAATGTAACCCTAAAGAAGACATTTTTATGGATATCATTGACATATCGTTATGTCATTGACCAAATTATTTCTTCACTAAAGGTCATTAAAAAACTGATGCGATTGAAAAAAATTACATCTTTGAGTATGTACTACGTCTCTGCTCTTGATTCTAGGAATTTTAATAGAAGTACTGTTTAGGCATAACGGTCATTCATTTTTTTCAACTTAAAACAATTCCAAAGACGGAAAATAGCTTGAAAAATTTGCTTAAAAAATCTCGTAGTTATTTTATTGTTTCATTGTGTTAGAAGTAGGCAAAGGCTATTCAAATCACTGTGAATTTATTGAATTCTAATAAGAAGTTTGTCTGTTTTGTAAAACAATAAGTATGACATGTCATCGTCGTGTCAGTCGGGTCATGGACTATGCATCTGATGGTTTCGTCATATTACTTACTGAATAAATAATTAATGAACTAGCTGTTACCTGTGACATCGTCCGCCTGTAATAAGGATTTTAAAAGCTATCTTGCTATAAAAATCTCGTCTAAATCGCTACTACCGTTTTGGAGATTTTGCGGAATACACCGACAAACAAACAGATATACAAAAAACTTTAAATTGTGTTTATAATAATAATATAATAAAGTAAATTCTTTATTGGAACAAAAACTAATGTACACAAAATATCATGTGATTATGTTATTAGTAGGTATTCAGTATCTATTCAGTAGTTTTTGCGTGAAAGAGTAACAAACATCCATCCATCCATACATACAAACTTTCGCCTTTATAATATTAGTAAGGATCAACAAGCTTATGAAATAATAACATAACATTACCTTAATAGGTACTTCATGTATGTTAACATTTTGGGTAGTTCAATAACTATTGCTACAGCATTTTAGATGAACAAGGCTAAATTGTTGACCTCTGCAAGTTTCAAAACTAAAATTACACATCTTACTACAATACATTTTTTGTGAATAAAAACATACCAATTAAATTATTAGATGTTAAGTAAACCCGTGAATTTCGAAAACGGAATTTGAAGGTTTATTTGTGGTACTTCTATTGCCTATTCGGTGGAACATTCAAGTCTTGTATTGAACTGTACCGTTAACTTAGACCAGTGTTTCCCAAAGGTTGTTTTGCCATTTCTAGGTCAATTTCACACTGCTCTATCGTGACCCACGTGACACTTTTAAACTATATTTTAATATATTAATTTTAAAATACCGGTATTTTATTTTGTTGGCCCGGTACCGGGTCGCGGCCTGGGTAAATATGAAACACTGCCCTATGGCAGTGTTTCTCATTGGCCGGGTGTGGTCTTTACTATTACCCACTTAAGTTACGTATTTTCCTATATTTCGAAAGGTATTTTAATCAGTGTGAGTAATATTTGGATTAATTCACAAACGTATCAATGGAAGCCACCCTTAAGGCTTCATTCCAAAATAAATTTACATCAAATGCGGATATTTAATAAATAAATAGTTTTCTAGGTTTCATTATCAATATCTTTTCGTGTTTTCGTCGCCCTATTTTTATCTTATGTGTCTTCTTCCGAATAAATAATATTATCCTTACTAATATCATAAACGCGAAAGTTTGTATATGTGGATGGATGCACGTTTGATACTCTTTCACGCAAAAACTAAAGAACGGATTACGCTGAAATTTTGCACAGGGGTTTATAAAGAAAATGCTGTGTGGTTTCCGGCTTAGAATAGATCACACCATGTTTTACCATGGGAGTCGTAATAGGCGACTATAAGGGACATACAACTGATGAATGGGTAGCAGTATCTATCAGACACAGGATATTCACCATCTTACTGCAATCACCAATCCGCCTGCCAAGCATGGTGATGGCAATATCCAAGGACCCTCCATTTCAGACATCTTAAGTGGAGACCCATGTTCAACAGATGACGTCAAGTGACTGAGTAAGTTTATAAGTTGCAAATAGGCTACAGTACATTACCTTTCGACCAACTGGAGCAGAATAGCTTTCCAACGCGGGTAATACTGCGGGGCTCAGCTAGTATATTGTATGTTACCTTCATAATTTTTGTGATTTTTATTATTTTTGTGAATTAAAACACGCACTTGGCCAATATTTTATATATAAAGTGTCATGTAAAGGCTGATTGTGTAACCTGTTACAAGGTGCATACAGTTTTTTAACATTGCGATTAAGTAAGAGTAAGGTTATCGAGATTCAAATACGGAACAGGAACTTATTTTGTTCATACTAGTTCGGTGGTTGGCGTGTAATATAATGTTCACTGTCATAATTAAAGACGTGAGTGGATGAAGGTGATATGTCGCATTTTCGAGCTTTTGTGTTTTTGTGCATAGATGAAGCTGATATGTCAATACAATACGACTACAGATCTTAAACCGTCCATTTAAGGCTTTACGAGACAACTACATTCATCTTAGCACCTCATTTCCAATATCTAAACTTGCAGAAAAGTTTACTTTTGTTTATGAAAAAAGGAATTACGTCAAGATTTTTTTTCAAATTATATAATAAAAAATATAAATTAGTTTGGTTGCTTTCATACCATTCATATTTCAGGTTATTTACACAACTTGGCATCATAGTTTAATACAAACATTAGTATAGTAGCGACTTATCTCAAAAAATAAAAATTGAAACTTTAACTTCGATTTACTCCAAATTTAAATTATGTGACTTATCACCTTCATCCATTCACATCTTCATTATTATTTATGTAACTAACTTGATTAATACATATTATTTTAATTGATTTAAGTTTTTTTTCATAAATCTTAATTTAGACAACTTCCGTTGTCCGCAGCGGTTAATCCCTCAAAACACACAATTAGAAAAATAAATAAAAGTGTTTCTAAATGAAACATTTTATGTTGAATCTCTACTAATATATAAAGCTGAAGAGTATGTTTGTTTGCTTGAACACGCTCCAGAACTACTGGTCCGATTTCAAATTCTTGAAGCGTTAGATAGCCCATTTATCGAAAACATTTTAAATATGTGAATTTATTAAGTTAGTGTAGCTTCAATAATACAGTAACAGTAATACAGGAAATTCGTTACAATAACCCTAAAGTAATGAAAACATTTTTATTGACAACATAGTGATATCGTTACTTGAGTACGTACTAAACTGTTTAACGTAGAGACCTTAAACTTGAAGGTTCTATTTTCAATTTTTTTTTATTCTTTTATAAAATCTCTAGGTTTTCTAAAACCTCCTAAGATAATGAAAAGTGGAGACAAAGAGATTTTGGAGAAATTAGAATCGAAATAGGTAGACGAAGTCAGATGCAACAACTAGTTTAAAAATAAGATATTCATAGACCTTAAAATACTAAAAAATAATCTCATAACGCTAAATGAGGACGCAAAAGATAATAATAGGCTATTAAAAGATATTTGTATAATACTATGAATAACGTTTATTTTTTCTTCTTGCTAAACAATCATTCCTTTTTCTTCTGTCACTTTTCTTGCTACACCCTCGAGCGTAGGGTGGTTCCGAATTTGTGCTGAAGAAGTATAAGCCACGCGCCCTGCAAATAAACAATGAATTAATTAAAAACGAATAATTAACTACAACTATAGTCAAACGAAGTAATATACTACAGGAATGTAAACATATAACATACCTATAGTATATAAACATTTATTACTTATAGATATTTACAATGCGTAGGTATTGAAAATTAACTTAGGTACTGGAGGCAGATCACCTAGTGATCACTTACTGTAAAATATAGCCGATTCAATTTATATATCTTGTTGGCGACATATTTTGTAACAGGTTTATTTATTTTATTAATTTCTTTTATTTTAAGAACCTTTTGTATAAATTGAACGTTGGTGTTAATAAAAATATGACGTATGTACGGTGCATCGTAGTGCGGGCTCGTGTCGCGAGATGGCCTAAGACGGCGAGCCGTCATATTTGTATTTAAATTATTAGAACCAAAAATAAATGAACAACTTTTTCTCTCTGTCATGTCCAAAATTGACCGAAAGGTCAATATAATTTTCAATGAAAAGATTCCTAAATTTTTCCGATTTATTGAACTTAAAAAGCCGTGTGCTAAGTTGAACCTTTTGTCTGAACCGAATAACATTGTGTTTTATTCCATTCGCTCCGTTATATATCTAGACCTCAGAAGCATAAAGACGGATGTACTATTATCTTCAGAAGCATTTGGTCACAAGTGCCAGTTTACGGTAACAGAATGTTTCTGACGTATAATGGCACATCCGACCTTATGATTCTGAGCTACAGATATATACCTAACCAACGAGCGGTTTCAGCCGCGTAGCTCCCATCACCGTGGGGACTTCATAATAAAATAAAGCCTTAAACGCTGAAGTATTTTTTTAAACCGGACCGGAGTAAGTAATTCCTGAGATGCATTGAACGCAAAACGCAAACAAATTAACTCATTTGCTTTATAATATTAGTTAATAGAAGTATAGATTATGGGCATTAAATACCACTTACACCAGTTTAACCACCACTTTTTTTAATAAAAATAAATAAATAATTTATATTAAATTTCTTAGGCTTAAATTAAACTAAGCCGAAATTCAATAATATGACGATTTCTAACCTCAAATTTTGAAACATTGCGGTCGTCGGTAAATGTGATTCGATTTTTTGTAGAGTTTACTTGCATTAGTGATATAATGAAATGTTTTTTAATACCTTAGTCATGCAAATGACATAAGATATTAAAATAAAAACAGTGAATTAATAATAATAATAATTATTCAGTACATAGTTTGTTTTTTTAAATAGAGTACTTATTACATGTACCCAATTAACTATTTCTGAATTATTACTGACCTCAAAATATTTATGAGGATATGACTCCTCATAAATTTTAGGAGGTTAGTAGAATAATCGTAATTTAGACATAATAAATAGGTTGCATGTTAAAAAGTTACATGTAACGCCTGACGGAAGTTGGTGGACGTTTAAGTAACATGAGGCGGCGTACGTTGAGTTCGTCTGCGTTTAGCGCGGCGGTGGCGGTGGCGGCCTATTGGAAGGTACGTAAACATGCGACAGCGATAAGTATAAATACGTGGGAAGGATTATGATTGAATGGTCGTCGTGAAGGATACATGATTAATAAATGCTACAGCGATAATTTAGCGGTATATTCGTAAAACATAAAAAAAAATCAAATAGTCATAGAAAATATATCTTTTTACGTTGCATAATAATATGTTGTTGTGCGAACATACAATATATGTTGTTGTTGGCTAAACAAAAGAATATATTGTAGCTATAGTTGACAACTAGCCTTTTTGAAGATTATACAGCTGTATTATTGCTGTCGCATTATTAACGTAATTTCATATGATTGCTACAATTATGTATCACTCGTAACCAGCATTTCGATATCACGGATCTAGACGCAATATTCTTTCGACTTAAATCCGCTTATTTATTATTGAAAAAAAAGTTGTTACACAAGCGAGATAGGTATCGATTGTGTATGTATGCGTAACATTGAGACGTTAAGATATATGGACGTGGCTGAACTACACATATAGTTACTACACTAGATCTTATAGATAAATCGAGGTAAGGAAACAATTCTGAATAAAAGGAAATAGTCTCAGTGAAAGTGTGGAAGTGTTTCGGTCCCTGCACTTGATCACAGAACAAACAGCCAACAAATGTGATTCGTTATAATAATATAAGTAAATAACAACCTTTCTACATCAATTTATTGATGAAAGAGATAAATGAGTTCTTTTTCCTTACGTTATATAGGTACAAACTAAATCGTATATCGCCATCGCGTGAATAATGTATTTATTTGCGAGTTCTGTCAGTGATTTATATTTAAATATACAGGTCGTTGCTTATATTTACTTTCGCGACCAATATTTCCTTTCATAGAGTTATACATGTAGTTTTTTCAAAGCTGTTTTTGGTTTAACTTTAAGGTAAGAATTATCTTTTAATCACCTAATAAATAAATACATATAAGTTTTATATTTAATAAAAGCCCCTAATCAGAATCGAGATGATAAAAAAAAAAAAAAACTTTTATACTTTTTTATAATTGTTTCTTAGTATCTTAAGTTTGTTGGTCCGATGAAATAATTTAAAAAAAGGAGAAAAAAACGCGGGCAGCTCAACAGCGTTTTTATAGTTTCAGCTGTTACTGCACACACTACGCGATAAATACACACGAAACATTTCATTCACTAGCTTGCCTGTTTCTTCAACTTCAAGTGTCGTGCCACTGATTTGGATAATTATTTTTTATTGTATTCTTAATTATGAGAAAATGTCTATGTAAAGAAAAATGTAGATAAATCCACGGGAAAGCGACATCGGGCACGAACAACTAGTTTCACGAACATCATAAAAAACATTTGATGGTTTTCATGATGACGCGTCGGTCTTCTAAAGCTCATTACAATTGCGAAATGTACCTATTTGACAATGTATAATTTTTATCATCACATTGTATAACGTCCACAGCTGAACAAGTCCTTCCCCTGAGGGAGCTTTTGCCTAAAGTATCACTGCAAGCGGGTTGGTGAACGCAATTTTATTTTGTAGCACACAGAGAAACATTATTACCTATACCCTGTTATAAGATTGTTACAGATGATATTTTAAGTATCAGGAACGCATAATTTAAGTACCTAATCTATATTAATACACTAGTAACTGTACCTATATTAACTTTAAAACTTTTCATCGACCGATAAGAGGCGACTGACAAATTATGTCAGGCGCTGTTTTTTTTTTTTTTTTTTTTTTTTTTTTTTTTTTTTTTTAAAGACAACTCCCGCACTAGGGAAATAAATCCCTGTGTCGCGGGGGACTTTATAAACATTCATTTCACGGACACAAAGAACACCCAGACTCAGAACAACTATTTGTGGTTCACACAAATAATTGCCCCGGGTGGGAATCGAACCCAGAACACCAGGTCTCAGAAGCAACTTCCGTAACCACTGAGCCACCGGTGCAGTCAAAAAGTATTTCAATGAGATCTTGCTAACTCAAATACAAATACTGAACGAACGAACGCAAAATAATGCTAAGCCGCTACCTCCCGACATCGTCCACATGTGACGCACAATTATATCAGGCGCTGCATTACAACGCGGCGTAAGCCTTTATTTCACTCGAATATGAATGTTGTCCTGACGCAGCGTAATATAATAAATGAAAGTATAATACAATTTTAATGCAGCACAATTACTTACCAGAAAGGCACGTATTCTCCAAACAGTATAGCTTCTGATGAGTCGAACAACTCACACCAGCCGATCATGTAAATAATCCAAGAGTAACACTTAGTTGCGTAGAAACCTATATCAGTAATGATTGATTCAGCGTAGTATATTGGCGCCCTTGCATGATTGCAACCAGATTTCGCTGAAAATAAAGACAAATAATAATTCTAAATTATGGTTTGCGTTTAAAAGTGCAGCATTACGAACTTAATTCTAGTTTTACTTTAGTGACCTTTGGATGGACTACTCACAACAAAACATTGAAAACTTATTTTAGTCCATGTGTAATAGATTACTTATAAATTTACAAAAGAAGATAAATAAATTGATTGAGGCTTCCGTCGACTGCATCTTAAAGCCAAGATCAAATCCCCCCCTAAAGAGAAAAAAAAGGTCCAAAGTTTGTAGAGATATCGATATATACGTGGACGAAGTCGCAAACCACAAATAGTTTACGTATTAAAAACATACAATATTACGTCTGATGCACCTTCTTTCATTTCATAAGCTTCTTGACAGTGTTTGGCCGGAAATCCTTTGATTGCACCTACTGGTTTGAACCATTGAATTTTTAATTTTATGGAGTGGTTCCAGTCGACGGCAGAGAATGTTAAAATTAAATGAATTCGATGACTGTACCCAGTTTCCAGTTTTGCGGTGTCATTCGGAAACCTTACTTAATCATAATTTGACTTACATTGTTGTTTAGTGGTTTTACACCCTGGTTGAGTGATTCCCCCGTTGGCGTAAAAGTCAACATGCCCACAGGCTTCTAATTTCCCCTTCTCCAACGCATTAGTATGGAGCACATCTACAAATTTTGCGTCACTTTTGTCGAGTTTCTTTTTTTCATCCGTAGTCACGAACAAAGGCATTGCTGGATCCAGCCCTGCAAAGAATGTTATCTTCAAATAGTACTAGTAAGCTATTTATATTCAGCTTCACCTATCTCAATAGTATGCAAACATGTTCAAAACATTTGTAAAGAATTGGGTTATCTGCTCAACAGAAAAAAATGTTTGTACTTATACATGTATAGGTATGAATTTTTCTGTGAAACAAATATTCTGGTATACATATTTATGTAATATTTTAATATAGATTAATAGTCGATTATATGGTTCATACTTGATAAGACATATGTGCTTGATATTAGAAAAAAAACCAAAGTTGTTAAAGCGAAGGATGCAATTTTAGAAGTTAATATTCTAACAGCCCGCTTACGCCCACTGCTAAACATGGATATATAAGTGTGTAAACTTTTCTTAAACAGAAATTGGCAAGCCAGGGTATTTGAGGGATATTGTCGTATACATCACGCTTGATTGCTGATTGCAGTAATATCTTTGAGCTGATAGATGCTGCTACCCATCCGTCTGGTGTATGCCCCTTGGTAGCCTCTTGCAACAACCATAGGAATATATACAAATTTACCTGTTATTCTGTCCAACTGTCCACTAGTTAAATAATTTCCAACGAATCCAGCGGTCTGCCCGCCAAGACTAAAGCCTATTACATGGAACTGTGTGAGGTTAAAACCATAGTCTTTGACTAGGACATCAATCAGCTGAGCTGTACACATCCCAACTAGTTCAGTATTACGTGCCGCTTCTATATAGCATGGCTCGCGAGCTATGGGGTTGTAGTCCACTGATATTATATTGTAATTGCAGCATTTCATGTACGCTGAAAATGGAGAAACTATTTTAGTATAAAATAAAATGTAAATCTCTGACACAAAAAGTACTCAGTTAAAAAAATCTAGGCAGCATTTTCCAACAAACATTATCATTGCCAGGCCAGTCTCGCTTAGTCTTAGAATGTTAACTTGCACTACTTGATTTTTACAACGTTTAGAGCCGCGTTAGACGAGGATAAATCTCCTACTCCCGATGGTTCACTAAGATTTTCAAATCCTATCCCTAATACAAATGCGATACCCAAGAAGCCACAGGTTTTAACATAAACATTCTATTATATGGTTTACTGTTATGAAACTTTAAGATATGATGTGCTCACCTGGTCTTATTTCTGTATTAGGTGAGAAATTCTTATGTCCAGTGTAACCGTGGATCAATATCTTAATTGGCGCGCCATCTACCCACGGCGCTGATGTGATGGAGCTTAAATTGCTTACGGACACCTGATGAGGGTTACCTTCATTTTCTCTTTAGAAACAAAATAGTAAAAGTTAATGTCATGGATTCTAAAAGGTGTAGATAAATATATTACACGGTGTTCACTAACACGAACTAAACTTCCTTTTTGTAGAGGGCAAAAGAATTACGCATCCATTAGCTCTAGCGGCAGGATATGTGGGACTCCTTTATCCGTTGCACGTTCCAGTTACGAAGATAAACGTTTCATAAGGCATACACCCTCCAAATTTCAGGTTTCCATGAAGTGTGGTTTAGGATGTGCGTTGATCTCTCAGTCATTCAGTCATTCAAGACCAAGCATTTTATTAATAAAGTCAGATTAGTCATAGAGTTAAGCAACTTACCTCGTGTATAACCAGAAGGTTATATTTTTATTTGGACACTCCATCGGTGGGGCCACACAATTACTGAACATCTGTGCGTTCGTGGAATTCATATCTATAAAATACATTTCTCATATTAATTTTTTGAATTTTTAGTAACAGTAACTTCCCGCGCGCTTTTTTTTGGGAACTTCATCATTAAATATAACCTCAAAAAAAACTCAATGAATGGGCTATTTAACATTGAAAGAATTTAAAAAATCGGACCAGATTGTGCGGAGTTAAGCACTTAAAAACAAACAAACAAACTCTTCAACTACCTATATTAGTATGTATATAGAGTTTATAGGGAGCATTAATTTTGTGCAAAATACATTCTCATAGTCATCTATTGCGCACTTCTTGAGAACCTCTCGATTGATAATGTTTGTGTTTGTTATGATTAGCTAGTGTATTTAATAGATTTGTTTAATTTTGATTTAATTAATTTGAGAAATAATTTAATTTTGCTGGGTCATGCCGGACGCCAATGGTTTTTTTTCTATACCAAGTTCTGGCCTTTCACTTTGGCTAGAAACTCATATTTAATACTATACTACACGTATTGCCTAGCACTATTGTTCCAAAATAGTATTAATAATTTCGTCATTTATATTATTATATTATATATTTATATAATGACATATTTTGTCGTTTAGATTTTATACAATTTAACTTTCAATTCAAACTAAACACCAAAACTTAAAGGCTTATAATTATTTTATAACACTTGACTGTTATAAAAGCGTCATCGCCTAATAAAAGAGTGGCTTACTCTTTTCATTAACCATTTATTTAGCCTGGAGCTCTGCTCGTCTTTATGTCCAATGAAGTAGCAAACGTCCGTCCAAAAAAAACTCTTGCCGCCAGGAAACCCGTGGATCTAGTTTATTGTTTCACCCCCGTAATTCCCGTTCCCGTGGGAACTTCATTATTAAATATAGCCTATGCCATCCGGGGATAATGTAGCTTCCCAACGATAATAGTTATTTGTTATACAAGAGTGCAAAGTTGCTTTTTAACCGCGTGTTCAATTTTGGTGACCGAGCAAGCGAAGGATTCTAAAATTGAATCACGAGCGCAGCGAGTGATTCAAAATAAGAATCCTGAGCGTTAGCGAGGGAATCAAAAGAGCACGAGGTGAAAAATCTTTGCACTCGAGTGCAACACGTAACTTTTCATTTCACCTCAGCGAGGAAATGCGCATTATTAACAGTTTCAGTCAATTCTGTTGGCGTCAAACAAACTTTCTCGTCGCTAGAATCACTCATTTTAGTTTTTTCACTTGTTTTCAAGTTTCTTGTTTTAATGTAAGGTTTAACAATGACGTGATAAAATGCCGCGTAAAGAACCGCATACAAAGCAAATTGAAAAAAGAACACCAAGAAGGTTCCGAGTCTGAGTTTTTAACAAATTAAAAAAAAGTTGTATGATATATTCGGCACCATAGAGGTAGTAGTAAATAGGTTTAATGTTTTTTTTTAATTCACAAACTTAGTGCACACGATGTTCTAAATTCAATTTACTTTATCCTCTAGAGAATAAAAACGGCTTTTCCACTCAGATATTGAAGATTAAAAATACTCTTTCCGAGATGGTGGGATGAAAAAGATTTTTTCTAATCGGTTAAATAGTTTCGGAGCCTATTACATACATACAAACAATCAAATGTTTCCTCTTTCTAATATTACTAAAGATATATTTCAAAAAACCAATATTTCCTATAGATTTAGATATTTAACGGTAACCTTCAACTCAAAGCCCTTAAATTAATGTTTCAACAGAATATATTATCGACCAATCGAGTTGTTCTCAAGTTATGTACCGACGTACCTACATAGGTAAAAACTGTAATTTAAAAAAATTATTTTTTAAAATAGAGAAATTACCTGCATGCAGCAGGTAATTTCTCTATTTTAAAAAATAAATAAAATGTAACGAAACCTACTTTAAAATAATTCTTATATTATAGTGTTGGGTGCACTCGTTTTGTTGGTTCTTCTTTAGGCCGAAATGTTAGTATTTTGGTTTGAGAAAAACGAAGTGAATTTTCGTTAGGTAAAAATGTACACAACTTTTATGTTAGAACATGGACTATTCACAATAAGAGAAGGAAAACCTCCGTGGCATAGTGGTATAAGTCTCGCTTTGAGTCTCGGAGGTCATGGGTTCGATCCCCACATCGGACAAGAAATCTTTGTGTTAATTCTAATATTTCTTTCCGGGTCTAGTTGTTTGAGGCACCCTCCGTGCCTCTGAAAGCACGTTAAGCCGTTGTTCCCGATTATTATAACATCATCTATAACAAGCGTATATTAAGGAACGGGCAACAGCGTTTCCCTATGTATTATAACATAATACTGCGGTCGTCAATTCGCCTGCCAAGCGTGGTGACTATGGCAAATCCCTCCCTCGGGAGAAGGCCCATGTTCAGCAGTAGACGTTGTACGAGCTGATGATGATGATGAAAAGAAGGACAGAACTGTTGCCACAGGAGTTAAAAGACCGTCATAGGATAACATTTTTAATACCCTGTATTTTTCAAAATAAGTACGTGACTTGACTGACGTGAGTCTCATCTAATCCCAGTGTGTATAGACATACAACGTGTATAGTTCAATGAACTTTAAGTAATTTATTCTATAATTACCACTAATCTACAGTCAGGACTTATAAATCCATGAGTTTATCAGGCGTACTACCGCAGTTTAATTATATCCTTATGTCTACTTGTCATTAAATTAATGTTATTTATGTATTTTCACTTAACATTTACGCTCTATGTACGTTTATAGCATATATGTGGGTATATTGTACATAAGGTGCTTCCAAAATATATGCTAGCCTTTCAACAGTTATCAATTATATACATATTTACTGTAGTAAAAGAATTTCTGTGAAATAATAAATTAAAATTTTCCACCCAAAGATGATTATAGATATTAAAATATGTACCTACATGTTTTTATTATTAACTATACTGGAGGCATTACAAACGTGCGAACTGATTCATAAATCATTTTTATCAGACCTCTCGCTCAAACTTATAGGCATATCGGAACTCTCGCTCACACCCATAGTGTTGTGTGTAACAATAAAAAGGGATTTGTCGATAGTCGCAGGTAATGAGGGAAAGATTAAGGAAATAATGCAAAATATTAGGCGCGCGCGGTTTCATACGCGTAGCTCCCGTTCTAGTAGGATCTTCATAATTACATATAGCTTATGTCATCCGGGAATAGTGTAACATTCCTACGTTGAAAGATTTTATTAAATCAACCAAGTAGTTTCGGAGCCTTAAAAATATTGGTATAGACTAGCATGGATAGGAACTTTATGAATAAATAAAACCCTTAGCCTCGATAAATGGGCTATCTTACACCTAACCAGTTTTTCAAATAGGACCAGTAAATTAGCGCATTCAAGCAAAAGAACAAACAAACAAACTCTAGCTTTGTATGTTAGTATAGAAAATGTAGATTTAATAACGCCATCCTACAAAACCTACTAGTAGTAGGGTAAAAGCGGGATAGTTGCCCTACATTTCCATAAAGCTGTATCATTTAAAAAAATGTACTTATTAATAATATTTCGAGGTGTATATCGAAACATAGGTTTGATCTTTCATAATAGCCCATTTTTGTGTACATAATTAATATTCGTTACGAGTAATTCATGTTTTATTTGACCTCCCAAAACCTAACGTTTAAAATTCTTCGGGGAATACTCGCCTCGTGTAAGAATAGAGGCCTCTCTATATATTTTTTTCAGATAAGTTTCAAGTAATTTCAATTTATCAGTCTTTCGTTTTCTCTACATTGGAGATATTTCGATAATTCCATTTTGCTTTTTATCTAGTTGTTTGAATGCAAGTTTAAACTATCTTCCCTTTAGCTGATGGCTAAGGCATTTTATTTACCTAGAATAATTGCAATGAAATAAGTTATAGTTACTATAAGTTAGAAAAAACGAAAAAATTAATTTTTAATAAATTTATTACTCGTTCAAAAATTTATAGTGGCTCTATGGGCAACTTTCAGCCAAAGTAAAAGCTATATAACTATCCTTTTTTATACGGTTACTTTCCTTTTCTATTTCCAAAATAATTTATAACTATTCAACAATAAAACGTAAAACATTGTGTAATTGAAACTCTAACAAATGCCAAGAAACAAAATGTTGGCTGAAGATGCAATTATTATTAAAAATGTTAAACACGAAAGACTTGCCAATATAATTTTGACGCCTGTCAACGTTTCGCCGTGGAAGATATTTGCTTACAAAGACAAAACACTTAGGTACCCCTACTTTATATTTTTAATGAATATAAGGTCTGCTTCTAACACCTCCAAAATATATAACATACAGTATTCGAAACCGAGGCATATATCCGTGTGGTTTCCGGCTTAGAATAGACCACCCCATGTCTTCCCATGGGTGTCGTAAAAGGCGACTAAGGGACATATGGCTGATTGATGGGCAGCAGCATCTATTAGCTCAAGGTTTACATCTTACTGCGATCACCAATCCGTGTGCCAAGCGTGGTGATTATGGCAATATCCCTCTACGATCCTGGCTTGCCAAGGTCTGTTAAGAGGAGGCCCATGTTCAGCAGTGGACGTAAACGGGCTGTTGATGATATCCGTCTGAGGCAACTATCCCGCTTTTACCCTACTATCTTATATCACGGGATGAAAGGACATCTCGCACTTGTTTTAGATATTAATTTTTATTTAGTTAAACAAAAAGTCTTGTCATAAATACTGTTACAATTAAAAATAAACAGAATTTGGAATCTATAATCTAAGGGGGATGTTAGAAGTGAAATAGAACACAACCAGTTTTTTTTAGGTATTCGATTCTCTGTCTTTTTCTCTGTGTGTCTGTTTGTACGGGCTTATCTCCGAAGCTGTTGGACCGATTTAAAGGAAATTAGTGTTTAATAAAAGACAAACAACACAGTTGTGATAGTTTAAAATAACGGAAATGCACAGTTCAATCACCCATTTAAAGTTGTATGCTCTGGACATTGGTTAAACTTAGCGATTCAGTGAAAATAAAACATGTTTGATGTAACAAAAAATGTAAAAAGAATCTACTCACATTTTAAGGTTTTCTGTAAAATTTTCCTAAGTAGAAAATTTAGCTGTGATTGCGGATTACATAAACGTGGTAGGCACTTACTATGTTTATCCTCTGACCACTTATAATATTATAGTGACCATTACTTGCCATAAAACACCCAGTTACATAAAAAAACTGTTTGCCTATCCCCAAAAGACCGTACGACCGACCCCAAACGAAGTATTAAAAATTGAATAAAACCAATTTATTCCACTTTATAAAAATTCAAAATATATTTTATTTCCTGCGCCTGTATCTAATAAAAATTTTACGTACTTAACCAAAGATAATTGTATATAAGTTACTCACATAAATATAAGAGGTTAATAAATACTAGTATGTAAAACATTGTGTCGGTGACATAAACTGTAACTATCAAGCGTGGAGTGCTCACTGATACATATATATATGTAAACCTTGCAGTTCTATGTACCACCAAACTTTACACATAACATCCGAACAGCTGATTGTAACAGAGAAAACTACAGGATGGTATCTTTAAATTTTTTCGACATAATCAAACACCGCGCTAATACTACTAAAAGTAAAGGAATATTGATATGTTATTTTATTACTTTTTTATCACGTTATGTGATTAGCCATTTGCATAATAATATGTAGAGGTACAATTGTTGACAGTATTCTATATATTATTTACTAGATTCCCGCGCACAGTTTTACCCACGGGCCTCGCGGTCTCATGGAAACTTCATAATTCAATATAGCCTAGCCTTTCTCGAAAAAATGGGCTATCTAACACTGAAAGAATTTTTCAAATCAGTCCAGTAGATCCTGAGATTAGCGCGTTTAAGCAAACAAACTCTTCAGCGTTATATATTAGTATAGGGTTCAAATAATGACTCGGTTTACAGCATCGGTTGTCATCTTAATAGAGTTCTCGGCAGCCTCCGAAATGGCAAAATACCTTTATGTCTACAGGTAAGTTGGTAATAAGGGTGTCGCTTATCCCAGTGTTCCGCAAACTTTTTGTGTTCATGGTACATCTAGGGAATCTTTTTTTTTTGAGTTTTAGGTAGGTAATATTAATCGAAACTACAGACTTATTACAGATGCACGAAACAAAATGCCTTGCCCGTGCACTCGTGCGATTTAAGTACATCTGTAGCTTTATGAGGTAACCTTATTTTTCCGAGGCATAGCAACTAATGACTACGACACATCAGGGTGCAGCGGCACACGCTCTACGGAACACTGGCTTATCCCATTCGTATCACCTCAGCTCAGATGGAAGCCGCTTGGATAAGTTTTTTTTAACTTCCCCGTAATAGCGTAAGATATGAATGTCTAATGAATTTAGCTTCTAAATTTGTACATAAAACAACATTTTTCAACCTTTGAGACGTGGTTCTATGTTGTTATAATCTCTTAGTACTTATAACAATCACAAAATTAAATCGTGTTTAAACTGGAAAATATACTCCATGCAATAAATATAAAATTGCATGACGCGAGTTATAAAACAGTGTGTTATTTAGATTACAAAAATACTTCGACGTTGCCGTCGTAAGTCATAAAACAAAGCATATGTAACAAAACATTGCGAGTATTGAAATTATTTGTGTAGATCATAATTACACTTACGACGTCCTGAAGGAGAAATTTTACTTATAGTTTATATACAAATCCAATTTGCCAAAAAAACTAAATAAACAAATAACGACTTTGTAGCATCACTGTTCCAAATTATTATGTAAATGACATTGAAATTGTCGTAAGGGAACAAGCCTGCATTATCACCTTATCATTGTGTCGTGTTTTGTGCCTCTTTATACGTAATTAGGTTCAAATGTACGATGATAAAAAAGGGACAGTTCTATGTAGTGTCGGTAAACTACGCTGTTTACTTTTCCGTAAACGCTAAATCTTAATTAATTCATACGAATACATAAAATGTTACGAATGACTAGCTTTTGCCCGCACCTAGGTTCATGTAGATTTTTAATTATCTTTTCCAAACTTCGATCCCTCCTTTTGCCCCGTTAAGGCCGGCTGACTGACATCGCAGCATGGCATTTTATTTACCTAATCAAAAGATCATCAATATCAGCCGGTATAACGTCCACAGCTGAACATGGGTTTCCTCCCGGGGGAGGATTTGTGCTATAGGTAGTCACCACGCATTGAAACGCTACTGCCAGTTTCTGATGACATAACAATCGGGAATGCTTTCCAAGACTCAACCAACCAGACCCAGAAAGGAATCTTAGAATCGACACAAAGATTTCTTGTCCAGCATGGGATTTGAACCCACGACCTATATACTGCGGTCACCAACCCGCTAAACGTAGTGACTATTGCAAAACCCTCATCGGAGGCGAGCTATAATCCTTGTAGGTACAGTAGTAGATCTTAAGTAAATAGAAATAACGACAATATATTTAAATTCATCTATGCGCGCGGCGCTGAATGTGTGAGTTAGCCTTACTTAACTATACACAAGATTTAACTACCTATACGTAGCGCCACGCACCGTGCGAATAGATGAGTTGAAATAATTGTATTTTGTGATTGATTAATCAGGTATTCGTATAAGTCTAAGTAAAATACTTTGAGTTTTTCATAAAGGTAACCTATGCAACATAAATTCCAATGTCATAAAATAATTTGCGATAGCCATGGTAAAACCTCAAGTTTATGATTGGAATATTTTGTGATAATTTGTTAACATACCTACTTACTTATGTCTAGGCCAAGGTTATCGCTTCACTATTTAGTATAGATAATGTTTTTGAGTGTATTTCCTACTGACGATTTTATGATAGCGGAAGGAAACAATAAAAAAATCAACATTAGATATTTAAATTATATTTATTCGTGAAATCAGTCAGTTATTTAAAATTATTTTAAATCATTTGGCACTTCACTAAATAATATGGCGATATAATTAATAACAGGGAATGTAGCTCTGTCTGTTTTATTCTCACCATGACAATTATGAAATAATACGTGGAATATGTACCTACACAAAATGTATTACACGGTTTGACGTTAAATAATTTTACTAGAGAAGACACATAAAACCAAAAAATATAATTATATTAACACAAAAGAGGAAAAACACTGATAAAAGCAGCGGATGCATTATATAGGAACAAATTGTATTTGATAAAGTAACGGCAACTGTGTTGTTTTTCACTGATGTGTTTTGTAAGGAAAATGAATTGAAATATTGATTCATGGAGGCTCATATTTTATGTCTTTTCCCTAGTAATTTACTTCAAAGTTATTATCACATAGAAATACTCCCACAATATCAGTTTTATTTATTCACATATGTTTATTATTTTTATCAGAGCTCTGTATTTTTGAGATACAAATTGATCTAAATATAGTTTACCTATTGTTCACATATTTACATAAATCCACTTGTCTATGAAAATAATTATATTTACAAACTATATACATTATACAACGAGGAGTAATTTTTATAACAGTATACAATGGAATAAATTTCATTATTATTCAAATCGTTAATAGCAAATTAGGTTGGAATGGATATAAAATAGAATAATTCATTAATGCACAATTCCTCAATTCAACTGAGCTTTTAAGAAAAATCTTTTACACTTGTATAATTATATATATATTTTTACTACTTAATGACAGTCTTCGGATGAACAGTTAAATAATTGGTCCTACCCGTTTGAATTTTAAATAGGTCATGTTCCATACAATTATATGTTTTAATCTCATTTACATGACTCATCTACGTTACAAAAACATATAAACAATATATGGCAAGAAAATATAGAGACCTTGATACAAGATCACAACAATTTTTACAAAATCTTAATAATATTGTACTATCTATTTACACACTATTTCTAAACTATAGTATTAAACGTACTCTTCCGATGGCTTTGGCGTGCCATTCTGCAGTCTTAATGAAGAAGACATTCTCCCATTTACAGAATCAGGTAGTTCAGCTATATCTTTAAAAACATCGATCATACTTTCAAAATTTGGACCCCAGTTAAATAAATCTAAAGTGGCTGGACCCCAACCAAGAGCTGCGGAAGCTGGAGAACCATTCGCTTGCCTGTATAGCGCAGAACTTACATGAGGAGCTAAATCATCATCAGATGCGACTAGAGTGCTTAATGAGCCCCGAAACGACGAATCAAAACTTTCGTAAGGGGGAGGTAATATGGGCTTCTTAGGATTACTTCCACTACTAACATTCTGTCTTCTAACATCTTCTAATTTATCGGCATTTATACTGTTATTATCATATTCGATTTCAGAGCAAGTGAAGCTATCATTTCCACTTTCATCGTCTGAACCTGTTGAACTTCTATTGTCGTCTGGTGGTGAATGATGTCTATGGGACATGTGATGACCTACTCCTCCTCCGCGAGGCGCTTCGCTAGAACTTGACACGGCATCTAATGTCGATACTAAGCTAGAAGTTCTTTGTCTAGCATTCATTCTTTCTATTTCTTCAGCTGTTAGTCCGACTGCACCTGAACCAACTGAAACCTGTGGAACTTGCGGTGGTGCGCTAGGTGTCTTTCTTCCAGCAGAAGAACTTTGCCCACTCAGTTGTGACATAACTGGGCTATTCAAACTACGCTCACTATTACTATGTAGCGCATCCTTCCCAACGCCACCAGAGCTTGATGTTGTGGCTAATAATGCGCTCTGTAATGGTTTACCAGAAATGTCGTGTAGTGTTAGTATTCGGGGTTGTTGACTGAGCTCACTACTTGGAGATAAACGAGCTAATGGAGTCGTTTGATGTTGTCGTGGCTGAGGAGGAGGTTGTGCAGCTTGTGGGACTCTGGATGGATATCCACTTGGATGATGTGGTGAATGACGATGTTGAGGAGTTTGGTGTTTGTGATGGTAGCCAGCTATTGGAGGAGGCGTAGCTTTATATTTTCTTACACCTGCTGCTTCTCGAAATCCTTTGTAATGGTATACAATATCGATATCTGAGGGGGCGATAGAACTTGCGTTTTCAAGATCATAGTGTTCTGGTACCTCAGAGTTT
Organism: Nycteola revayana; assembly: GCA_947037095.2. Classification (NCBI taxonomy): domain Eukaryota; kingdom Metazoa; phylum Arthropoda; class Insecta; order Lepidoptera; family Nolidae; genus Nycteola; species Nycteola revayana. Next base: position 5,833,864 of record OX344838.1, read on the forward strand.
AAGTCAATGCCACTTGGGTGATCATGGGTATGGTGGGAAGTATTTGTGGACGGAGGTGGCGGTGCATGGTGATCTTCCCTAAGAGCTGGACTTTTTCCAACTACTTCACGCTCTATGATATCGGGACGTTGAGGTCTTGGTGGATCTATATTCATGATCTCCCTATCTTTATATTTCTTGGATAACAATTCTGGTCCAACAATGTGTCCAACATTACGAGTGATGTCCGCGTTGTCTGACATATAACTATTGAGACTAGTGTCATTGTTGTGAAGACTCCGATTCATCATACCATCATTTGTACCAGCTATTAAATTGGGTGCATTCAGCATAGCAGGTCCACCATTTTGCTTTGAATGTACCATATTACACTTACTCGTGGATCCACCTCCCTTTTCTTTCTTTTGCTTACGAAGGCGATAAAAGATGATTGAAACTGATATTGCAACCAACAAAATCACAAAAAATACTATAACAAGGGTTATACCAATGCGCAACGGATGATTCTGAGCCGCACCTACTCCAAAAGCACTATGACAACCACTGAGTATTTTTCCCGCGTGCACTGCTTCTTTGAATATACTGCCATTACCAGTGAAAGGTTGTAATTCATTATTTATTGAGAAATTTGCCAAACATCCTTCAAATTTGTTTAGAGTAGCTGTAGTTATCCATTCATTTTTTATTCCTCCTAGTGATATTATAGTTAAGTATGGATCTAAGAAATCGTGAACTCCAGCAGCATCAAGTTCTTCGCCAACATTTTTACTATCTACTATTAGGCGGATACTTCTTCCGACTGATAGTAAAGTTACATTATGCCAAGTACCATCGGAAACATCGGATTGTTCAGTTTGGTTCATATTAACTATAGTATTTTGTTTTGACGTATAGCTGACTCTTCCATCCAACAACTCGATTAAAGTGTAATATTTGTCAGTGGCGGAGTAAAACAACAAACCATCTCTCCTGTGTGTTCTAAAGAAGAATGATAATACTTTTGCTTGATTATTAGTCTTAGGGACAATTTTATTAGTAGATTTGCTGTTTTTCTTTGACCATCCTGTATTGCCACTGTAAAATGATTCCAATAATTGCATTCTTCTATGTTTTTCTGATATAATATATGATACAAAACCATTTTCGGCAACTGATATTGACTGGAGAGAAATACTGCAGTCAGTGGAAATGATGTTCGTATCACATTTGCATAAATTTGCTTTCCATCGATCTAAACATTGGCCACTTCCACAAATATCTTTTTTATAGCATGCACCCTTTTCTGAACGATCACATCTTGGTTCTACACTTCGTGATCGAAGCGGATTTGTAAGGTTTAATAAACGCCCATTAATAGTTATACTATGCATACAACCCACGAAGTCATCGGAGTGGATTTGTCCTGGACGTTCTAGGACAGGGTCTGCTTTGTAGAGTCCACCGATGAGCAGAGGTTCATTATTGAAGTTCAAAGTCCTGAAAAAACAAAATGGCATAATATTAGAATAGAAAATATTTGGAAATTATTTAATAGAATACTTGAAAAAAATAAATAAAGAGAGATAGAGAGGGTTATTTGCGAATTTTATTCTATACTAATATATAAAGCTGAAGAGTTTGTTTGTTTGCTTTAACGCGCTGATCTCGGGGACCATTGTCCGATTTGAAAAAATATTTTTAATGTTAGATAGCCCTATATTTATTTATGAAGTTCTTACGGGAATGAGAGTTATGCAGGTGAAACTGCGCGCGGGAATCCATAATATTATACATTTGAATGTTGTTACTTATTCGAACAAAAACGAATGAATGGATTAACATTAAATCGAGAATGTTGATAATTTACAACTAGAATAAAAAAAATATAAAATACTACATCAAATTAATTATAGCAAAAGTTAAAAGACATCCAAAGTAAAAATACAAATATGTTTTCTTAGTTCAAAGGATGATATAATTTCAATTTAAAATATATATACGTACCCCGCTTGTCCTGTATCATCGCTGTAACATGAATCATCTCCAGGCTCACAATCTGTACAGATATCCCCATGATCAGTGCAAGAAGCTATACTGAGAGAAATAACTCTTCCGTTTCTTGTAGCTATTAGCTTGTACCAATTTCCATCAGCAAGATTTTTATTAGAATTGATTATAGCTACGGATGTAATTGATGTTCTTGCACCTCCAAATGAAAACACTGGCTTTCCTCCAAGCAATTCGATTGCTATAAAGTCAGATCTTCCACCAGTTTGAGAGCCATAATTGTATAATAATAACGCATCGGGCTTTGTTGTGGCAAATATGATTGTGATGTCATTAGTCGAAGCATCAAGAGAGGGAAATTGCATGTATGAGAGTTCACCGAATCCAAAAGTAGTACTTTCACAGTGTGTTCCGTATCGACCATTTGTGCAGCTGCATTTGTAACCTGGTTTCAAGCTTATACATATACCACCGTGCATGCATGGATTTGGACGACATGAGTCAACTAAAGCTTCACAAAGATTACCTCGATAGCCAGGTCGGCACAAACAAAAGAAAGAATTTCTATCAGCACTTTCTTTACAAGAGCCACCATTTTTACATGGGTTGCTACTACAGACATCATCTCTTTCTAATTCACATGTTTTACCATCACGACGAGCTGGGCACGTGCATGTAAAATCGTGGCCTTGTTTTCGACATAGTCCTCCAAAGCGACATGGATTTGGTGAGCAAGGATCTTGACGTTTTTCGCACTTATTTCCTATGAATCCATCAGTACAATGACAGGTAAAGTCATGTTTTACAAAAGGCGATGAAAGAATTAGAGTAGAACTTTCAATTATTTTCGTATCATCTAATACTTGTATTGAATCTGTACATAAACCATCATTTTCACACTGTTGAGAGGCACATGGGAAATAGGAAACAATGATTGGGCTCTTCAATAACTTTGTAATTTGATGTTCTTTAGATTTTAAGTGTTTTTCAGTTAATTCTCTTTTCCATATAGTTTGGTTGCTTTTAGTCGCAATCGTTAAATCTAAATGTCCATCTACTTCATTAATACTGTATAAGTAAATACTTCCTCTAATCTTGAGATCTTCTTTTAATAACTCTAATAAGCTTCGATAGTAATGAGTTAAAAAATCCGATGCTGTCATATTTTGTATTCTCATAGTTATGGACTGTTCCACAGTTTTATTATCAAATGAAAAGTATTCGACACTCATTGAAGATACCACATCACGATGTACACCGTCATTACCGGATACAGAAAAAGAATAACCTTGCCCAGGCTTCACATCATTTGTATAAAGGTTACACCCTGATCGAATATTGAAAAGTGCAAGTGTATTTTCAGAAGTAGATTCTTTTATTATTTTGCATCTATAGTCTCCTACTATATCGGGATCATTGGGTTTAACATCGGCAATTTTCCCTCGTGGAACTTTATTATTGAAAGCATAAACAATAATATGGGCAGATCTTGGTGTTGGTGGGTTATCATTTCTATCTAATACTTTGATTGATATCGTATAGTTTGACTTCATGACGGGTGTACCACTATCTTCAATTTGTATAAATACTTCCAAATTTGGCGTTAGCTCTCTATCAATTTTCTTAGTAGTCATCAATATACCTGAATGTTTTTGAACCTTAACGTAACTTTGATGAAGACCTCCAATTACAGCATATGAAAATGGAGCGCCATTCGGTGGTAAATCTGGGTCTTTAGCTGATAATGTAGCAATTGTGGTCCCGGGAGGTTCATTTTCGAAGACGGATCCTTCAAAATTAGTAGTATCAAATATCGGGCCATTGTCGTTAATGTCTGTTAACGTTATTTTTACTGTGGCTGTGCCAGTTTGAGGTGGAATTCCAGTATCAATTGCTCCGACTATAAGTGAATATATAGGTATGGTTTCTCTATCTAACTGACGAGCAACTTCAATTTCACCCGTCTGAGGATCAATTTTGAAATTTTGATTGGTATTCCCACCTATAATGGAGAAACTAAACTGATTATTTTGCGGGCGAACATCTTTGTCAATTGCTTTCACTCGTATTACTTCTTCTCCAATGTAAGCTCCTTCCGATACACTTGCTTCATAATAATGATGAGAAAATTCAGGAGGATCATTTCCGTCTTGTATGGAAATTATAACTTGAGCTTCATCAGTGTCATTGCCATGTATTCCTCCAGAATTTTTTGCCAGAACTGTTAAAACCACCCTATTTTGTGTTTCCCTGTCCAAGTAGCGGGCAACGCGAATTACACCAGTTTGAGAGTTAATGCTGAAGCCTTTATCATTACTTGAGCCGACAAATAAATAATAAATAATTCCATCATCACCACTGTCTTGGTCTGTGGCTTGAATAACTCCAACGTTTGTACCTACTTCGGCTGATTCGGATACATCAAAATGGAAAACAGGTTGCTTAAATTTGGGATAAAATTCATTTACGCCCGTTATATAAACATTAACCTTGGTAGTATTTTGCATGGTGGAATCAGGATTTTCTGCTCGAATTTCAAGGCTATATTCTCTTTTTTCCTCATAGTCAAACACCTCTTTTGAAAATATTTCTCCTGTGTTAACATCTATGTGAAACAATGAAGCCATTTTGTTTATTATGTAATATTTTATAATTGCATTCTTTGGAGAATCAACATCTATTGCTGTAACTTTGTAAATAAAACTGTTGACTGGTGAATTTTCAGGCAAGAATGCAACATATTGCGACTGGTTGAATTGTGGTGCATTATCATTGATATCGGTTAAAATTATTGTTAGAGTTGCTATTGTTTCTTTTGATTTAAACCCAAGGTCTTTTGCAGTTATATTGAGTCGATATTCTTGGATAGTGTCAAAATCAAGAGGCCGTAAAATGCTAACAGCACCGGTTAGGGGATTGATTTTAAATTCTTTACCACTATTTCCAGATGATATTGAATATCGGACTATGCCATTAGGTCCATCATCCTCATCGCTGGCCCTTACTGTTAGAATAGAGGAGCCTATAGGTTCATTTTCAGGTACTATCACTTGATAACTTAGAGCTGTGAATCTTGGACTGTACATATTTTCACCTGTTACCACAAATACTAAAGTGGTCATATCTGACTGGGGAGGAACACCTCGATCAATAGCCTTTACTTTTAACTCGTAGTACTGTCCTAAATAATAAAATTCTTTATTCACTACTATCCAACCATCTTTTTTATCAATCGTCAGATATGCAGTTCCGTTTCCTCCGGACACATAATATTCTACTTCTGCGTTTATACCAAAATCCATACTATCTTCTGCAGTAAGTTTTATGATTTTCTCACCTGGCATCGCATCTTTTGGTACCGGCACTAATTTTTCATGATTTTTAAATTTAGGTGCATTGTTATTCGCATCTACTACATTTATTGTTACTAAACACTCGGAAGACATAGGAGGTTTTCCGTTATCCGTTGCTACGACAATAACTGAATATGTATTTTCTGGCGATGAGTTGATAAAAGTTCTCTTGTAATTCATTACGAATTTGCTAAGTATGTCACCGGTAGCAGGATCAATAGAAAACAAGTCTGACGGTTGTTGCAAGGAATATGATATAATTGAATTTGGTCCTTGTTTATCTCTATCTGTGGCAATAACTTGTCCAACAAAACTATTCTTTTTCTGTAATTCTGGAAAATTGAAACTATAATATGAATATTCAAATTCGGGTGCATTATCATTTTGATCTTGGATTGTTATTGTTAGTGGAGTTTCAGAGCGCCAAGCTCCATCTGTGGCTGCAATTTTCAGATTATATTCATCCTGCAATTCTCTGTCCAATGGTCTAGCGACAGTTACATTTCCGCTTACGGGGTCTATCACAAACTTTTCTCCAGGATTTTCCACAAAAGTATAAGTAGCATTAGCATTATTTCCGGAGTCCAAATCAGAACTGGTTACTTTTATTACAAAAGAGCCAATTTCTGCATTTTCAGTTACATTAACACTGAAAAGTCTTGTGAATCTGGGCGGATTATCATTTTTATCTAAGACTGTAACAATAACTGTCGAAGTTCCAACTAATTGCGGCACACCATGATCTACAGCTTCAACAATAAGTTCGTAAAATGGTATGGATTCTCTGTCTAATGCCATATTCGTGAATATTTCCCCATTATCGGGGTCTATTCTAAATGTTTCTTCATAATCATCTACCAGCTTGAAAGATATTCTACCGTTCTCATTAGAGTCGTCATCATGGGCGTCAATTTTAATAACTAGTTGTGGTGGATATTCTTCTTCTAACACAGTTGCATTATAAAGAACATTATCGATAACGGGAGCATTATCATTTGCATCTGTTACTTTTATCTCTATTTCTATAAAAGATTTTAATGGTGGATTATCAGAATCTCTTACTTCAAACCAAACTTCATATAATGGCATAGTTTCATAATCTAAACCTTTTCCAGTAATAAAAACTTCTCCACTCATTGGTTCTACTCTCAATGCATCGCCAACGTTTCCACCTGCTATACCATACTGTAATAATCCGGTTGGGTCTTTTTTAGGTGAAATTGCTGATAATCTAGTCACCAAGACTCCTTCGGGTGTATCTTCAGAAAAAGTAAAAGTTAGTTTATTTGTAACTGTAAATTTCGGAAAATTTTTGACAGATGTTGGAATTAAAATTAATTCTGCTGTACTTTGCCTAGGCACCACGCCACTATCCGTTGCAATGATTAATAAATTGAAAGTCAGTCCATTCTTATTATCTTTGTATTTAATTAAATTATCATTTGCTTTTATGACACCTGTTTCTTTATTAATAGTAAATAAATTATGATGTTCACCTTTTAAATCATAAATAATTTTTTTATTTAGTCCAATATCATTATCAGTGGCTTTTACTCCAAAAACAAAGTCACCTTTGACCGTACGATCAGAAATATGAGTCTCATAAACCGGATGAGCGAATGTTGGTGTATTATCATTTTCGTCCTCAACTAGTATAGTAAGATTAGCTGTGGCCGTTCTTGGATCAGTCGTGGATGAATCTTGAGCCATTATTATTAGATAGTAAATGTCCCAATCTTCTCGGTCCAATGTATCATTCGTAGAAATGACGCCACTTGCGGAATCTATCTGAAACCTTTCAGATTTATCACCTAGCAAGCTATATCGTATTTTTGCATTATTTCCTAAATCTTTGTCTGTTGCTTTTGGTTTCAAGATAATCATTCCAGGTGGCAAATTTTCTTTGACGGTAGTTCTATAACTTTGTCTTTCAAAATCTGGGCTATTGTCATTCACATCCTGAACTACTATTTTCACTGTTCCTGACCCTGTGAGTGGTGGCGATCCTGAAATCATAAAATATTACTATTAATGAAGCAATAAAAATCAAACATTAGAAACATTATTTACAAAGAAGGTCATCCAAACATAAGACATAATATTATAAATCTTTGAAATTAGATCCGTAAAGCATAAAATACTTTCATAATACTAAGATTTATGTAATAATAGTTAAGACTAAATAGCATAAACGTACCTGTATCCATTGCTACAAGTGCGAGTGTATATTCATCTTGCGCTTCACGATCTAATGTTCTTAACAAGGAAATTTGCCCCGATGAGGCGTTTATTTTGAATAAATCTGCATCACCTTCCTTTATAAAATAGCGAACTTGATTATTAAATGGTGGTGAATCAGCGTCATAAGCATGAATTGTTATTATATACCCGCCGTTAGGAGGAATTACATTCTCCATTACGTACGCTAAGTACGGTGAATCTAGAAACGTGGGTGGGTTATCGTTTATATCTTGAATTGAAATAGATAATTCAGCCGTATCGAATCTGACATCATCCTTAGCACAATCTTCGGCTCTAATAATGAGTAAATAACGAGATTTTCTTTCAAAATTTAAGTTTTTAGCTACTCTTACGACCCCAGTATCTTCACTTATGCTGAAATCACGATTTTCATCCCCCGAAGCAATGGAATATCTCACTCTTCCATTTGCATCTTCATCGATATCTGTAGCAGATACCTGTAATGATATTAGATTTACATAAGATTCCCAAATATTACATAAATTAATTTGACTTTTTACATACAGAAGATTTATGACTGGACGAGTATATACTTACTATTAGTAAGTATATACTCGTCCAGTTATTATTATATTTTTATACCATTTTAGAACATGTTACCAATGTGTAAGTACTAATGTAAAAACATCCTAACTCACAAATATCTAAGGTTTGTGAATTGGGATGCTCATTACTCAATCACACAAAACCTATTAAATAGTTTAGACAACAATAAAAGTACGTGGTCTAGCTATTAATTAATATAATACATAGAAGTATATCATTTAATACATGTATTAAAATTTGTATTTATATAATTATACCAATATTCAAAATAGCATACCTGTAACACACTAGCTCCAATGCTGGCGTTTTCAGGGACGGATGCACTATATTGCTTAGGATCGAATACTGGACTGTTATCATTTTCATCTAAGATGTTAATCTTGACCTTCGATTTTGTCACATTAGGTGGATCACCCCTATCTTTAGCCGTTACAGTGATAGTATAGCTGGACTTTAATTCTCTGTCAAGTTTTCCTGTAGCTCTTAATATACCATCAACATTTCCCAGAGAGAAGTAGCCATTAATTTCAGAATCCGGGGTCATAAAATATTCAACGTATCCGTTTCTTCCTTCATCTTTGTCAATAGCTTTTATTGTCATGACCACTGTATTTAAAGGAATATTTTCGGACACTGTCGTTATGTTGGGTGTAACAAACTCAGGTGCCATGTCATTGACATCTTTAAGCTGTATCGTAACCTGTAAAAATAAAACAGTGCTATAAAACTGTGTGAAAACGATACATAATAATACAAACGCAATAAAAATAAAACAAATGAAACTAAATTCCTCGGTAAAGCCTTTTACGAATCAATGGTAGATATGAATGCCCGGATGTGGCATCAATTGGATTTTATTATGCCTTTTCACAATGTTTTCAAAACAGAATCTTAACATGTTAGAAATATTATACAAGTAAGTAAAATAATAAGGTTCAGTCCGCCCTATGCTTCCGTCTAGTCTCATCAGAGCCTCATTGTGGTATGCAACAATAGGTGAAGTTAACAATAGCTAGTAATGAAGATGATTTTTATAACGTTTGAACATTTCCTTTAAAGTAAATTTAATTGGCGTTTCATAATATGCTATCTTGGTAAATATTATGACACTCTAACATCAAGAGAAATTTAACATAAAAGAGTAAATGAACTCATGTTTCGCTATTTTTTATACTTTTATAATAAAAAATAAATACCAACACATTTTAATTAAAAAATCTGTAATTTTTTTTTTATTTTACCTGTACCGTCGCAGAAAGTTGAGGCTCAGGAGGTTTGGCCATATCTTTAGCAGTTACAACTAAATTGTAGTTCTGCAATATTTCTCTGTCCAATAACTTGGCAGTGTATATTGTACCATTTTCAGTTATAGTGAAGTCATTATTCTCGTCGCCAGAAGTTATGCTGTACGTTACTTTGCCATTTAAACCTAAAAAGAAAGAGTATGGTTTATATTCATTATTATTTTACTGCACAAAGTCTACTTGTATTTGCATTACCTTTTGTTCCTTGGCATTCCTTTGTATGCAATAAAATATGAATGATAATTTTGAAAAAGTAATTCTAACAAGTTTCTATAAATAACATACACGAATCATTAAAAAATAAAGGAATATTTTATAAGCAAACGAATACCGACCTGAATCCGAATCTGTAGCGCTAATTGTGACGACGGAAGTTCCTATCGGAACGTCTTCTAGAATTTCATTGGAGAAACTCATGGGGTCAAAAATTGGTGCGTTATCATTAAGATCAATCACATTTACATAAACAGTGACAGTTCCAGATAGTGATGGGTGGCCGTTATCTTGCGCTTGCGCAACAAGAATATAGTGCTGTGTCTGCAAAAAATGATACATTTTTAAAATTAAAAAAAATATTCTCAATTCCAAAATATCGTCCCAAAAATATAAGTATACATTGTTAGTTAGTTAATTAATATAATCGTAAGAATAAAACAAGAACTTCTGGAACCTAAAACAATGCTACTCATGAAGTACGACGGTAACATTTTACGAATGACTGCGGCATTCAGATTTTCCATATAATAGGACACCGAAGCTTCCCAGCTATGACAAGCTCCCTCATTCGCGGATCGTGGAGCGAGATGGCGATTTAAAAAACAAGTATTGGTCGCGGAATCCGGCTCGGGGATGTTTTGCGGACGGTCGCTTTGTCAGACATTGTTCGAGCCTTAATTTCGATGGCGGATCGAGCGGGCAAATGCCGAATATGATGCGCGACGCGAAAAAACTGTACCGGGATGAAATTAGCAGCTCTCTAGCGGGGTACGCGGAATTGGCGGGCGGTCGAGAGAACGAATGTACCCAGCGCATCGTTTTTACTAATTAGCGAGGCCGACCGACTTGATGAGTCCTCAGCGCATGCTTGTAACACCGCTCTTATGCAGCGACTGAATACATATTCGGAGACAATCAAATGTCATATAGGAATATTATTTATAAAAACAACTAATTCACTGAAAACTGTTCACTCTAACAGTATAAATAAAGTAATATAATCACAATTTTCGTTTTCTATTTCTTTATACATTTACATATTATATTTAGTGAATATTACACCTTAATTCCGTTAAAGTTTTACAAAGATATTGAATAGACATTTATGAAATAAAGGCTGTGTCTACACTGATTGCAGTCATACATCTTGGCAGTAAACATTTGTTTGGAATGTTTTAGAAATAATGCACATAAATAAAGAATCTCCTCCTACCTAATCCGAAAAATTACAAAATGGCCTTTGATTTATGTGCATAGAACATTTAACGACTTGTTTGTCATTTTACTACAGTATTGATGAGCACAATAAGGCGGTTGCGTCGAGAGTTGCAGCAAAAACAGGTTAAATAGGCTTTATACTGGCAAATGTTTAAAGAAAATAAAAAAGTTAGAGCATATAACATCACGTCAGTTTAAAGCATACTTGCTTTGTGCAATCTCGATATTTTTTGCGAGTCTCTGTTAACACGCAAATGCTAAACCATACAATAGCTGCCGTCAGATGTAAACATGCACGCCCCGACAGATACTTTCAAAAACCATCATGTTATCATTTTTGTTTTATTGATCTTATGGGCTATAGAAGCACTTAGGTATGCAAATGTTAATATTAAATACTTTCTTAGTAAAGTTACGTTGATATTATTACTTATAGGATTCTTTTAGCTTTTAGCTACCTCTCCGACATAATATGACACACTTAATATGTGCTTGCGTCAAAAACAATTAATTAATTGTCTCGGGTTGAAATGTTTACAAATTTGATAAGCAGCATGGACAATCAATAAAAGCACCGATCCGGCGATTCGAAGGAGGTTTCAGTGTGTAAGCTCTCCGCAGCTTGACTGGCGTGCCGCGGGTAGGGACCATCAGTGCGGAGGCCTAGTGTTACATACTCCGCCGTCGATGCAGTACCCCCGCATTGGCGGGGGGTAAGCATAATGCATTTCCCCCAGTCAAAAAAGGGGCAGTCCAGCATTCATAGTTTACTTGAATTAAGTGATCAATTGAACCCAAAAAAGTTTAGAAGTTAATTAAACACTAGTAAAGGTTAAGTTTTCTTATATAAGTACGACTTTTATTATCACACCACATCTTTAATTCACCGTACGCTCTATGGATATAATATTTAAGTACCTATTACTAATTATTCACTGACGTATAATTACAAGTTTAAGAGTATGAAAATAAAAGAACGTTATTCTGAGGCCGACAATGAACTTTCATACCTACTCTGCGATTGGTAAAAAATATAATATTAATAATGACTCTATATTAATAACTGACTTCGTTGAAGTCAGATCGCTTCATATTAAATACGCAGTAGCCGCCGGCCAATATTGTCCTTCGTTCTTAAATTGCGTATATTATCTACAAGATGCAATATTTTTCATGGTCTATAATAAATTTTGTTCGTTCTCTTATTTTTGCGGAAAGACATTAACGTTCAGTATATATCATAAAGTACTTTACTGGTATGCAGCTATAATGTATGCTCCGGCAGATCAACCTGATAATATAATGCTGTATAGCTATAAGTTTACATTCTTGTAATTTATGTTAAAAACAAAATATTGCCTAGGGTTAGCGTAGGTACTTAAGAAGGTATATGATAATGTCAGGATATTAATCCAATAGATAAAAATGAATGTTATAATGAAATTTACTGCTACCCGTAAACGTGAAAACAATATCTGAACAATAAGGTTCGTTGAGGTAGGTCTACTAAACATTTTACCATTTTCTATGATTTTCTCAGATGAATTTTTAGTATGTTTCGGGCATATGATTCAGAGTTGTGACAATAGCATAAAATATTCGAAATTTACTTTAGCATGATCCGTCATATAACCTGGTAGTGCCTAATACATACTTTTGGCTCTGCATTGCTGTGCCTAATTAAAACTATATTGTGAATTATTTAAAATAGTAGGCGGCCGCGTGGTCCCGGCAGAATAGAATAGGCCACCCTCATTCTTACCGAGGTGTCGTAAAAGGCGACTAAGGTATCTTGCATGCATGGTCACCAGAACTTAGAGAGGGAAAACTCTGAAATTTATACCAAACCCTCACCAACCCGTCTGCCAAGCGTGGTGAGTATGGCATTTACCCCTCATGTTATTGAGGGAGGCCCGTGCCCCAGCAGTGGGGACGTAAATGGGCTGATGATGATGATGATGATGAGTAGGTACAACCTACGACTTCGTTTTTTTTTACTATTTAAAGTAAATAATTGTTTAAAAAAATATATTCTATTCAAATTCGGTGGCTAAAGAGTTGCTACTTTCCCTAACTATTTACTTCCACAAGATATTGGGTTGTTTGGTCCGATAAAGTTTGATCCTGGTATATGCTACAAATAAATTGTGACTCAATGAATTAACTTATCTTATAACAACAATGACTATTTTACAATTCGTTTTTAGTACTACTTAAAAAGTGACGCACTCTAAGAAGCCGAGCGGTCAATGACCTTCTCAAGATCTATGTAACGATAATTCTTTCAACCGCAATGTATGGCCGCGAGCATCGAGGGGCGGCATTGGGCATATGTGAATCGGTACAAACACTGCTCACAGATGACCACTTTAAAATTTGCTTCTTACTCGAAGACATTGTTATAGAGTTTTAAGATGTCACGAGATAAACATTTTTATTAAGAAAGTGGCGTAAAGCGCCACTTTAAAAATGTTGCAAGAGTTCAGTTTTAGTTTTATCACCCGTAAAGCTGTGTCGTAAGATTTGCAAGCCTATTCGTTTATTTAACATTTCAGCTTAACTTATTCGATCCATCAATAATAAGTAAACTACGGCAATTCCAAATTGAGAACAACTGTGTATAATTTTGTAAATGTATGTAAGCAATGTTAAAACGTTATAGTTAAATAACAAACTGAGTTAATATAAAGAACATTAAAGTTCATGTAAGTTGTGTTCGAGGCTCATATGTTGTTATAACAACATTCATATTCAAAATATTTGTTAGAATAGATATTATTTGAATATACAATCTGCAATACATTATTCATAGCGAGAGCTTCTTCCAGCTTAAATGTATTCAGAATGTAAACAAGTAATATCAATCGTAGCATCAAAAGTTCAGAACACTTTTAAGATATACTTTTATTTATTCGACAGTTAATTTACGATTAATTAATCCTTTAACACGCAAATCGCTTTAAATGTTGTTTTATTCAGCTGATTATTCCGGCACAGTTCTTATTTATTGCCGACTAGTAATCAAAGATTGAATTGTAATCAATCAGACTATTTTAGTACATGCAAGGGCAGTTACATCCATGTATATCAATACCGTGACGTGCTAACCGTTATATACTTTATACCTTTGCTTTAAGGCTTAAAATTCGAATCGGTTCCCGGAATCATTACTTGTAATAATTGCAAATGTACTACTTAAAACGCATGTGCTTTCAGAATACGATATGCCAAGGCCTTGTTACTTGAAGGATCAACTTTTTTATCGCTTGCAAATATTTTTCTTGATAATCACTTAATCTATTTTAAGTGTTTTTAATTGCTCAGTTGGTTTGTTTTAACGATATGTCTCTGAATTTTACGAGCGTCTTTAAAACTAGCGGCTTTGCCCTCTGTAAGGTTATTCAGAATTTACAATTCTAGGCGTTTTATAGCCAATAACATTTGTTGTATTTTTACTTTCAGCCCATTTCTCCACGGCTTGAGCAATAAGCGTAATTCTTAACTTATTTCATCCATGGCCTTAATCTTTTGGGGCTTTTTGTGATGAAACGTCATCTGTCAACTGACAGGTATGCAGTATTTCAATTAAATTTACTGTTATGCTACTAATTAGCCACCTTGGAGCTTTTGCGCATTTCGCATACTTTTGACGCCGGCTTCAGTAAGTAGGTATGATATAAATAAATTACCTCTTTTTTTTTTGTTCATCAAAATTGTTGGTTATAACATGGTTACTTGTAACACTTACCTCTTCATAATCCAGTCTAGCTGTTAGCGTGAACACCCCAGTCTGAGGGTTGAGTGAAAACACATCGTTAGCCCAGTCGGAGATGACGGTATAAGTAAGCTGGGCATTTGGTCCCGAGTCAAGGTCAATGGCCGCCACAGTACCAACTACGAAACCTCTTCCAGCGTTTTCCGAGATGTCGAAAGAGTAAGCGTTTTCTTTGAAAACAGGTGGATTGTCATTGGTGTCCGTGACCTGAAAATTTAAATTGAATATAACAAAGAACTCTTCAAATATAGAGCTCGAAGTCTGGTAACAAAAAATTGATGCGAGAATTATATCCAAAACATAAATATATAGATGTAATGATTAGCTACTCGGCAGCATTCGGCGGTCATCCGTCAGACAAGTGACGTAGACACAAGATAATATCCTTCTGATTTGATCTGAAGTGACGCGGCAATGGACCGCGATGCTGAAGTTTTTATGCATACAAAATGTTAATTGGTGATTAATGTTCTATATATTTTCATATTTAGTAGGTATACTCTCTGAGGTCAAGCCAAAAAACTTACAAGCGCCTTTGAGCTTCTGTTGTGAGTTCATTGATATGATCTACAAACAGTTACAGATGAACTTGGTTTTCGTCAATTATAAGAGTTAAAAGCACACTGAGAACTTTAAATTATTTCTGTATATATGAAGTTTACACACAAATATTTGTAAAGATAATAAAATTTACAAACCTGAACAACAATAGTTACATCCGTGTGTTGAATACCATCATCTGCCCTTATAGTCACTTGGTACTCCGCAATGGTTTCCCTATCCAGAGGCTCATTTAGAAGCAAAACCCCCGTTTGGGAGTCCAATGAGAAGGGTGTTGGTTCATCATTCTGTATACTATAGGTAATGGTCCCAATAGTGTCGGGATCTTCAGCCGTGATGGTGGCGATGCGTTGTCCTGGCGCCAGGTCTTCAGACGCCATATACGCTGGAGGAATATTCTTGAACTCTGGAGGACTGTCATTCTTGTCCAAGATTATTACTTCCACCTGTAACGAATAAATTAACTGGTAAGTATAAGCTTTTTTAAATATAAATGATAAAGAAGGATAACTTTAAAATAGAGATGTTATTATGCAAAATCGTTTAAAACATTTACCATGTTATTATTGTTTTGTTCAAATTAAGGAATATCATAATATACCTTAATTTGGTAAAGCAGTGACTAAATAATATTATTTTCATTGAGATACAACATGTGAAAATAAAACAAAGGATCAAATACATCCTATTTAAAGAAACATTGAGGTCAATAAAACAGTCTCGGGAGAAGTCTGGCTATGTTTTATTTATGAGGTTGGCACAAAATCGGCCACTTTAACACAGTATAAGAACAAGGGCCAAATTAATAATTCTAAAAATGCAGGCAGCGAACGAGCGAGTGGACAAAATGCAAGGTTCTGACCGCCGCCGTGCAGTGTTTGATGAGATGACAAAATACACTAGAGACTGACGCTTTATTTGATACATCTTTGATAATTGCTATTATTTCATTTCACTTTCTCTGATTCCCGTGTAATGAAGTTATCGATGACAAATGAAATGGTAGACTCGATCATTTTCTTATATTCAACTTATGATTAACAGGTTTTTAGAGGTAATATAACCCTTAAAATATTTTGCGAATGTCTCATAAAACACGTATACGATACAATATTGTTAATCATGAGATTGCCAAGTATTAATTAAACGCAACTCCATCAAATGTACAATTCGAAACATCATACCGTGATGTTTCAACACGCTACATTATTAAAATATTTCGGACAACTTAAAAGGCTGAATTGAATGAAAATCAAAAATAATTTCCAAGTGGGATGCAACGCATTCGACGTTAGTAGGTATGTGTGATACTAAGTGCATTCATCAATATGATTAATGGAGCAGTTTTTATACCTTTTTCGTAATTTAAACTTTTTCTACTTTTTTGGTGGGTTCCATTTTTTCATTCTTCATGGTTAAAGAATATTTTTGATGAGTTTTTCTTATAATATTTTGCAAAGATTGATTACATCGAAATATAATTACTTATTGATTACCGTTAATTAATAATAATGAGACATTACTTTGTCAGAATTAAGTTGATGATTTAAATGCTTGCCTTTATTTTTTACTGGTGATAATAATATTTTTTTAAGATAATATGTTAAAACAATATTACACTATAATTCTGACGTGATCGGATGAGTTAGATAACATTTATTAAGTAAGAGGCAAGCTTTATGGTCATAGAGTCGGTTAAGCAGTCAAAAAAATCATTGTAAAAGAACTCGACAAGTCAACAAAGGCAGAGAAAAGTAAAAGGCTAAAACGCACTAGTATTTCGTCATTGGTACTGTGAAGCACGAAGTATTCGGGACACAATGATTGTTGCCGTCACAGATAAGAAAACGCCGATTGTAGAGAGTTCTCTGCCCTCGCCTGGTGAGTGGTGAGGACAGCCTGCGCATTTGTTATGATGACTCAATCTTTCCTTTGTATCTAGATGAGGGTGCAGTCTTAACAAGTCTCCGCACTGAACCTTTCCGTCTATACAACACGGTCTCCGTAAGAGAGGCAGCAATTAACATTGATTGTGTGATCTTAGCTCTAGAGGAAATCAATTGAAATGTGTTAATAATTTTATTGTTCCAAAAACAAGAATGCATGAGAAACTCGGGGAACGATTGTAAATGTTCACCTGATGGCGGTTCCGTTACCGTATACATTCTCAGATGCTGTATAGAATTTGAATGAAAGGTTATAATACGTTTATGACAATGTTTGTATTAATTTAATAGTATTATTGACGAGCGCTGACTGCTGGGAAGTCACAAAGAAAGCGTGTAAAGTGTTATAAAATCAAACAGTATATTAAATTGTATGAGATGGCAAAATATGAGTGTCGGCTGGTGTCGGTAGTGCCGTGTAGCGGGCATAAACAACGAACGGTTGAGCTGGCGAGCGAGCATACTTCACACAACAAAAAGACTAAAAAGATTTATTATGGACAAAAAGGTTAGGTACGCGTAGCTCGTCTGCGGGCTAGTGGACCCCCTAGAGTTCATGTTTGAAGTAATCGATTAAGGGAAGAGAAATGACAGTACGTCGGTTTATTGGGTTCGTCGATTAGTCAAGTTTTGATAATTGATTGCGGTCCGCTACTAGATTAATAAGAAATATCGAATGTTTCCTTGTACGTTGCGTGTCTTGAATAATGACCGGTACTTAAATAGACGTAAAAAATTACAATATATCAAATCTTGAACATAACAGTGGTTTAATGTACTCAATGTAAATTGTTATAATGATCGTTTGTATATTATTTTAGGCATTCGCTTAAACTATCATCTAAACGATTATTATTACTTTTAAATCTTTTGAAAAGTTTAAACGAATTCATTAACTGGAACAATCTAATTATAATCTATTCAAATACAGTAATTTACTAAAACGAATGATGCCATTGAATATAATTGTTGCGCCTTAATGTATCCGTTGTTGATAAAAATACAAAATGTTCCCATTGAATTGTTGCTTTCAAGAATCTGTTAAATATTGTTCTAACTATTCTCATCATGTTTTAAACTCCAAACTTTGCATTAAGTTCTTATAATATACTTTGTTAATAAACGTAAGGAACATAAGTTTTATTCGTATCTCTAATTTACCTATTTCTCAGGTCTCTCTCTGGTCTCTGGTCTGGTTTATTTTCTTATAATTAACATACATTTATGGGATGTTATGTATACTAGAAACAATGCTAAAGTCATTGTAAAATCACGTAAACAGAGCGAGTTTATGTGTTTTTCCTCTTAAACATTACCAAATTGTTATTGTTGGCTTTTTCATTATAGACGTCAGACCCAGTAACTTAACCATCCCGGTTCTAAATAGACATGCGCAAAATGTGTCAGTAAAAAGAAATGAATGAAGTATATCTTTTGGCTCAATGAAGTAGTCCACTGATTTAGTTCAGTACTTCATTTAGTTCAGCAAATCACAACGAATCAATGAGATATAGACATGCGCAAAATGTGTCATTGAAGTATACTTCATTTGAACTAAGTGAACTATATCACTCATTTACTTCACTAGTTCAGCTTATGAACAAGATTCATTTGAATCAGTTTTCGCATGTCCTTCAAACGATCATCGAATTAATTTACTTCACTAGTTCAGTTTATGAAGTAGATTCATTTGAATCAATTTTCGCAGGTCTTTTAAACGATCATCGATCGTGCAATGAACTAATAACGAGAATGATTATATTGATTTGTATTAGTTCTTTATGTTTTTTTTTTTTTTTAATTATAAGTACCTATAGCTTTCTTTTAAAAGAATTAAGTTATATTGTGTACGTATTATATTGAATATAAGAATTTTAATACTGTGAACTAAATGGACTAAACTGAACTATTGAAGTATATGAATCTGCACTGAACGAAAGAGATACAGAGTGATTCCAACTGAAGTACTTCAATTGAAGGATTCATTCGCGAATTACACATCTCTAGTTCTAAAGAATCTATCATAATTTAATATTGACAATCACCGTGATGTAGCGGTAGAGGACTCGCCTTAAATCTCGGAAGTCGGAGGTTTGATTTCCGCTCCAAAAAGTCTTTGGGTAAAGTCAAAGATTTCTTGCCGGGTCAAGTTGGTTGAGGTTTTACCCACCGTGTCTTGGACAGCATGAACAACTATGTTAATCGTATACCAGGTAACCGACAACACCATTTACCTCTGATAAACTGTACATAATACTGCAGTAACTAATCCGCCTGCCAGGCATGGTGACTATGGCCCCTCTTCATGGAGGCCCATGTTCAGCAGTTGTTTGGATGTTTTGCGGGCTGATGATGATTAAAATTTTCAAATTGAAGGATCATGTAGGTATGGTCACATTTGAGTGTTGCCTAGATACTGTAAGGCGTTGTATAATAATGTATTTATTTCATTACTCTTAAAATATGAATGAAAAAAGAAACAGTACTAATACACCTCTTCTGAGTGGACCACGTATACAAGATTTATCCGAGCGATAACTTACAGATTGTTATTGAAATGGAAATAACGTGCAGAAAACGATAAATGTAAGCTATTTATCTAATTCAAGCGTTGTAGTTACAGTGAAAAATAAAGTCGTTTAAAAATTCCTTCGTTTTCCTATCGTCTACGTAATGCGAAGATTATACTGAACAAGTTTGCATAATATATAAGGTACATTTGACTAGCAGTCATTTGTAACATTACATTAGTACATATGTATTTAATGCAGTTTCTGGGAATGGATATGTGGTCTAGTTAAAATGTAGTAAATATGCGGTTCAGTGATTTAGGAGACTACTATATAGCATGTCTCATACTTATTTCTAAACGCTATGCAGTTAAAATAAAAATAGAATGTAAAATAATCATTATGTCATTGTAAAAAATATGCACTATTATGCTTTGGAATAATATTAGATATAGTACTTAAGTAAAATACATATATACAAATAAAAGTAGCTAATTTAAAATAAAACGAACTTATAAAATACTACTATTGTAAGTACTTAGGTTTGAGATGTTTTCCCAATTTCTAAAAAACTCAAGCAGGTTTCAAGCACTCATTAGGCTGAGATTTGCGACTCTTTTAACAGTCACATATTTATTAAAATACCTATAAAGCACTAAAATGTTAATTTCCGTAACAGTTCCAAACTTATTTGATAATAAAAGAAAATAACTATATTTTAAAAATTATACACACCTCAAGAGCGCAGATTCCAGCGAGTCTAAAAGATGGCCACACAGCTCTGGCGTTTTTAAAACAGTGTAATTTTAAGAACATCAATCACTCAAGTCGTTTACCTTCAAATTTTACGTCACTCCCTATATTACCTCATTCCATTTTTTAATGTAATTTTGCTTTACAGTAAAATAAAACTATAGAGGTTAAAGGGAAAGAGAATTAAGAATACATGCGCTACTTTAGCTGGTAATGCAAGCAGTGAGCAACTTAATCCAAGCTGCATTGGTCGCAATAACAATAAAATTTCATTCCAACCAATAAATAACGTGCCTTTAAGTATTTTACTTGACAACGACGCTATCTATTTGAAGTTGTTTTTTGTACCTACGCATATTCAACTAATTACTCATAAGATATTACGCGTCTTTTCTTTAGCTATCATATATTTACAAAAGGTTTTGAATTTATTAATATGAATACAAACAAGAAAAAATAGTTTTTAAAAAGTACTTCTTGGATGTGGAGTGGTTTGAGATCGATAAACCAAAAAAGGTATACCGGCGTTATTGGTAAGGTTGTATCTAAGTAAATACCAACAAAGTGTTTATTATATACTTTTGAAAATATTAGACATATAGACAGTACCCTGATGGAATTTAATGAAGATGATGAGAAACTTAAATTAAACTAACATTTTCATGTCATCGACAATATTTTTATTTTCAAGTACATCATAATTAAAGCTCTCATATTACAGTGCAAGTCTTATTATAAAAACGTATTTAATTTAGTTCAATTTATTATAACATATACATAGTGGTTTTCGAAATGGAAAAGGATATCTCTTGGTCATAAAAAAGTTCGGAGACCTCTGTAGGACATCCAGATAATTTTCTCGTTTAAAGTACAAATATCGCAACCAAATATTAGCATTTTATAGCACTTTTTATCACAAAAAATATATATCAGCTTATTATGATCGTCTGCAGAAATGCCAGTATCCGATCAACGGACACGTTTACTATTCATTATAGAACCAACCGACTTTTATTAACATTCCACCACATACATATGGATTATATTAATTTTATCCAACAAGTCTATTATATTGTTTCGAAGTCTTATAAAAACTTCACATAAAGTGAGAAAGTTAAACTTAATGATTGTTTCAATAAAATGGACGACAATTTTTACACACACACAATGGTTGGCACAAGTTGAGCTACTCGTAGTATAAGATTACTTGTGCAAGTGTTTGAGAAGTGTACCTACGGTATTGTACAAGGAACATGGTGGTGTACAACATTGGACAGATCTCGAATACCGTTCGAGTGTAGAGATGTGTACAGCGTAGCCGTGAGGCCGACTACACGAACTTATGAGTGGATGTTGTCGGCCGACGGATATGGTGGCATCGTTTAGGGCTATACTCTATGTTTAGAGCGCTTCGTGACCGCAGCGCAGCCGCTATACCCTCAGGACTCTGCACAATTATGTTATGGTGTCAGAGATTAGTGGCCAAGAGACGCGATACTGATCTTTATTGCTTCTATTTATTTTGTACCTATGTATTACTAACTTGATCAATGTCACTTTTTCGATTAAGATATTTAAATGTCTAATGCAAATAATACGTATTTGCGCTCTACAACTTCTCCAAAATATATCGACACTTAGTATACTTACTATAGTTTTAATATTTTTTCAAATATTAGTACAATAAGGTTAAGTTAATATTATTCGATAAGCATAAGCCCGTCGAAGTGTTGTTAATGTTTAATTTACCTAAGTTCGAGTCTGCGTGAGCGGCGCCGTTTACCGGTGCATTAGCATGCGGCCGCTGGGTCCGCCCACACTGGCTATCGCATCCCCACAAATATATGTAAAATATGCACAAAAGTACCCCGGATAAAGTGCACCGATAACAGGCGACGCAATTTGCATTGCCTTCAGCATCAATCCGGACTGTTCGGGTCTGTGTTTACCGAAAATAATGTCCACCGACTATCTTACTGATTTCATTATATACCACGTATAATGCCTAGTAAGTTATAAGTATAGTATTTTAAGGTGTGTTTATGAAAATTGCTTATTTTATTGGTTTACATGAAATATTTGTTTATTCAAATAAGTTAATGAACGTGTCATATAGAAGTTCTGAATCTAAATAGTACTTCTTAATTAAATCACCGTTACTCGGTTTTCTTAATAACATTTAGCCGGTAAATCTCAGGAACGTCGCCAAATCAAAAATTATGAGATTAAGCTGTTTAAATTGTACCGTTGTAAGTAGGTACTTCATATTCATGATATAATATTTCGAAAGGAGTATTCATGACGAATCAAGTACTCAGTCACGTATAGAAGAAATTATTTTGATTGTGTTAAAATCGTTTGCCTCGTGCTATATGATCTTGGTGAATAACATTTATTATTATGCATGCAAGGATTACACAGCTCGCGGGAAGGCACGCAAGCACCCTCAATTTCTCCTAAATTCGCCTCCCGAGGGCACTATCCCGGTATTATTGCCTGATCGATAGTATAATTTCGTAATAACAACGCGCATCTCAAATATTTTTGGAAAAACTTGAATAACAAAATCGCACATATTTAACATTCAGTTGAAATTGTGAGTTAATATTTATTTAAATGTTTAGTAGGAACTTGATGATTTTGTAGTTTTAAAAGTTAAATTTACAGAGGTTTATTCATTGTGATTTGTGATTGCAAAGAGAAAAATATATTTATTTGTAAAATAAGTGTAGGTAAATATATCCATAATAATACACATTACGTACATTAAATTTAAATTCTAATTCTTGGCTTCGCCCGATAAGTTTTTGAATCTGGAACATAAGTCGTTTTTAAAAATATCATTTTTAACCCAATGATTTGATTAATTAAATCTAGTGAATCCTCTTCCGTATTATTTGTTAGTAATTTTAAATTGGAACAAATGGTAGAAAAGGTATAAATTTTAGGGAAAAGTAACTAGGGCACGTCTCGTCATTTCAAACGCTATTAATGGTAGAAAGTTCTTGCATGTACCTACAGTGTAAGAGTAAGCAAATGGAAAGCCGGAAACTTCTGGAGATTGTTGTACTTAGTAAACAATATTCACCGTCTCCGTGCAAATAAATGAAGTACACGAACCAAAATCACGAGCTCTGAATTTTTCAACGTCGCTCGCGGATCGAGATCGCGCGAGCGCAGCGGCGAACACAAAGCACTTAACGATTAACGAACTTAAAACCAAATGAGACCATATCATTTATATTTTAAGGAGATATGAATTTTATTCTTTTTTCAGCTCACTTGACACAAATTCCAATTATATGCCTCGTAACTTGTTGAGGAATGATTAGTTGCAAAGATACTTTTTTTGTACTCGTATACCTACTTCTTTTCTGTTCATAAATTTTTCGGCTTGGTATATTTCAAAATATTCCTTTGTTTCAAATGAAATCTTTATAAATTCATCCAAGATTATCTTCAATCTCTAAACTTAATAATAATCACAAGTCATCGCGATGATAATAATAGCAATAACAACAAAAGAATTATAATGTCCGCTGCCAAAACTGTACAATAACACCGGTCGTCTCGCAGGTGGTTCTAGCGATTTATCGGTGGGCGATACAACCGTTCGATAATGACGGGGCACTTCGGCCGACAGAGGAACGATGTCGCAAGCAGCTCGCTGATTTCGGTCTGCCCGTCGGTCATCTCTAACGATGGAGCGATAATTAAGATCGGACGTCGGCATTATTTACGCCCGCAGCATTCTGCCTGACCCGCGTTCTACTCGGTCACGACTTTTTCCATGTCGGGCGAGACTATTGTTGCTTTTACTCGTGTTTAGTTTAGCTAGATCTGCTCGTTGCACGGCCGATTTGTTCGTCGCGAGTTTAGCTATCGAACCGCGACTCACCCATGTAGCCGATGAAGTTTATGAGTCTCGCGTTCAGATAAACTTATCTTGTACCTATATTCTGTAAAAGATGTAAAGTCGTTTCGTTTCGCTAATAATTGTGTGGAATGTTGGCATTTATTGTGCAGCTGATAGCTAAAAACAAACAACGTTTTGGCTAAGAATTACAAGCTTGGTATCTTCATAATTTACATTGTTTCTAAGTTCATACTAATGTGGCATTGTTAGTGCGTTTATCAAGCATCTGCCGCGACACTGCCCGCCGAGTTGCTTTATGATAATCTCCCTTTCAAGTTTGTGCCGTGATCTGTGCAAAGATACTGCTCATCTCAACCGTTTACATTTGCTATTAACTAACAATATTTCATGTGATATTTATGGTCTCTCGTTTTGTATAATTACTTATGCTTACTGTATTATTAAGTGGGTAGATATTATTATTGGATTGATTTATATTTATATTCCCACAACATCCTACCGATAACGCTATATTTAGGTTTCCTTTTTCATTTACATGTATCCTTAATTCATGTGTCTACCTACTAATAAGGAAATGTCTTTAAGTAAATTATATCCTAGCGGAATCAGTCGTTAAATTACTTTCATGACAATTCGCTGCCAATTACAACGAATTACCACAAGCTCTGAAGTAAAATTAATTTAATCCACAAAACACGGTCAAATGAAATAATATTTAAGGCAACCAAAAGAAAAATTGAAAATGTGGTGTAATACGATACCGCGTCATCTATGAAACTGTGCCGCAGTTGGTGGGACATGGGACCTCCTGTTGTGATTCTCAGGCGACAGAAAATGAACTCGACGCAGAACTTACAAGCTCAGATAAAGTATGTGACATTTTTAATTTTATAACTTTGTCAAAGATTACTTAAAGGACGTCGTTATCAAACGTTCAACGTAGGATTTCATTTTATATTTGCCCGATTTCATATGTTTACTTAGTTCTTGTTGATGTCTGATATCGATTAATTGTACAAAGAGAACTAATAACACTATGAACACATCGGATATAATTAAACGATGGGATCATCATTAAATCTTTCTTTCTTTCTTTCAAATCCATGGAATCAGATTAGAAGAAGTGTCAGATTTGTCATACACCACTAGTTTATTCAATTACATAAGGCTTCGACTTTATTGTCTTGAAAATTTATTACATAAAGACAAACATGAGGTTTATTGGCAATTATTTTAACGAGTCTCGATGAGGCTTAAATCTATAATAAATTGTGTACTTTTTTATTTTAAACTGCGTTTTATTAATAAAACCACTGTAAACTTTATTGTGATAAGTTAATTCAGTGATGAGATGTAATAGGTTGTAAATCATAATAATTATGACCACTATAGGTATTATTGATGTGTCCGAACTTAGATTTAGAAAATAACGAACCTTTATTTCAGGTATTTAATCTCTTTAAGAAACGTATTTAATTTATATGATTGGTTAAGTTTAAGTATTATGACGAAAGCTAAAAACTTTAAGATAATTTATGAATTAATTGGTTTCTATTTTTTTTAAGTACAAATAATGGTTACACAAAATTAAATACTTAGTAGTTTAAGACGAGAGTCGAGACAATAGGTATTTGTTATGAACTGTAAATTTAAAAATTGAGATGAGTAAATTTAGACCACCGGCAGAACTCGAACCTGCATCTTAGGTACAGCCTCTAATACCTTAACCAATTAGGCTACGGTGCGGTGGAACCTCAACCGATCATCTAAATTTATCAATCTCTTTTATAACACGTATCTAAGGGGAACGTAAGTGCCATCTATTGATAATGGTCAGCATTACTTTGACAAATATCGGTGGTCTAAATTTATTATTTCACAATTTGGAAATTTTGTAAGTGGTACCTGTTTCTGTAATGTATTCAAAAAATTTTAAATTCTTATGAACTCTATTCGGTAATGTTATTTGTGTTTATGTAAAATATGAAATTGAAGAAGGCCTGTATTCTTCAATTTCATATTTTTATTTCAATAGACAGTTTACCTAAGTCTATTTCAGAATATATATAAGACATGCACCAACATTTTAATTAATTAATTAGACATTGATTTTGTTATTGCCATTAAAAAAATGGCCTGTCAAACAGAATTTATTTTTTTAAGTCACAAGATTTTACAGTCATGCCTAAAACAAGCACAAAAGCTTAATAATAAAACATTTGGTGTGAATTCACACCAAATGTTTTATTATTTATTATCAATTAGGTGTTGAAACAAATTCAATTATTTTTTTGTTCTATCTGCATATTAATATGAATAAATTGTATATGGTACCTACCTTATATAAACTCTGTAAAGGTGCCATTTTTTTGCTACTTATAACACTGTACACTACTAATATAGCGAATAGCTACGTGTGAAATTTTATTAGCCACTCGCATCCCTACAATGTACGGTATAGATATAACTGGGAAAGTATATATACCTAACAGGATACCAAAATCAAATCATCGTCATCATCAGCCCGTATAACGCCCACTGCTGAACATGGGCCTCCTCCCGAGAGAGGGTAGTTGCCATAGTCACCACGCTTGGCAGGCGGGTTGGGGACTGCAGTATTATGTTGTACCACACAAGGAAACGCTGCTGCCCGTTCCTTGATGTACAATTATTATAGATGATGTTATAACAATCGGGACCAACGGGTTAACGTGCTTTCCGAGGCATGGAGGGACCTCAACGTTTAGCAATGGCATATTTTTTTAAAGATTACTAGCAGAGTTTTTGTAGTCCACTATTAGGTATTCTTGTTAACCCCTCGTGCTAAGTTAAAATGCTTGTGTTACGAGTGGGTTCACGTCGGTAGTGCAATGGGTGGGGATCCGCTAGTAATAATGATTGTAAAAAAAAGCCTTAAACATAATCAAACAATTCCTAAAATGTAAAAATATAATAGAAAAAGATCTGATAAAGTGTAACGCTCATATGGGGAAGCAGATTAGGTTAAGCAACACATGAGAAACTTTTGTAATTTAGGTAAGTGTTTATATGCTACAGTAACCGCTAAACATAATTCTTGTTTGCCAATTTTATAATATAATAAATATATACAAAGTAACAAGGCATTGACATTTGTTTGGACAGTGTCTAATGGATGACCAGCACTATAACAAAAAAAGTTATCTGTCTACAATAGATTCACATTAGCGTAATGAATAACCTATACAGAATGCGAAATCAATTGGCTATCAGTATTTGATGTATTGTTACCTATCAAGATTATTGTAAACCGAAAATAAATTTATTTTGAAGCAACGAATAAGCTCACGATCTGGTTTGTACGGGTTGGAATATTTTTTTTTTTAATTCTTTTTTTGTTTTTTTTTTGTTTGTCATTCGTGTGGCCATTGACTTACTTTGTTTAGCCATTGTGTTTAAAACTTTTTTTATTATAGACTTGATAAATCAACTCGACCTTCTGCATTCAAATAGGTATTTTACATTTTAACCATTCTATAATAACTTTCTGTTAGGTATTTGATCCGACTACATTGAAAAAAAAATGCGGTTAAAAAAGAGAAAAACTGTTCTTTGCAATTTGAATACAATTTACATTCATAAATAATTATACGTACTTGCTATTAAATAACTTCACAAGGATAATCTCACAATGTTCTATTTTTTACATAATAGTTGTTAAAAGATAAGCAACACCGCGACCGTATCGATATATTTTTTCTTGAAAGTTTCATTAAAATTCTCTTTTTAACAGTAAAGTAGAATGTTATCAAGTACCAAAGCACACAATGGGAGCAAGATCGTTGTCTCCGCCAAGCCACGACGGCCGCGGGCCCAGGTTCGATTCCCGTTCGACGAAATTCAGGCTAACGAACGGCCCTCCGACGGTCTTGTTAACTAAATACCGTTTTTTACTCTATTCTTTTTTGTTGCAAAGTGTTATACTGTCGACCGTTAGAAATCGGCACTGCTATTTATAATTTTGTTGTAAAACTGGCATTAATTTATAACTTTATTGGTGGACGAACAAAATAATAAAAATACCTAAAAAAGAATATGCGTTCAGCCAAAACTTTATTATGTTTTTTCTGAACGAATACTAATTCTGTTTTTTTTTATCAAAGACTTAACTGTTTACTCGTTAATTTGGTTCTTAGCCCAAAAAAACTCATTTGACGACTAACTTTCTAATGAATAGGTATGACTAAGGTAAAATACTATGTTTCTAGCTTGCGACTTTGTATTTGTATTGTATAAGCTTCGAATTCCCCATACAAACTTTGGGACCAGTTTCCCATATTAACTTTAAGCTATCTGCGTTCCAAATTTAAGTGAAAGCCGATGAGGGGTGTCAGCTGTGGGTTGATATCAATCAATCAGTTAATTTTTCTCTTTTATATAATAGAAACATCCGAATTAATACTTACCAAGCAAATAGCATATAGATTATTTACTTCTATGAAATTTATTATCCGCGCTCCTAAATTTTCAAGATCACTTAAAGTTTATTAATCAAGCATCCTGAGAACGCTGCCCAGTGGCACCAATTTAAAATAGTTTTTAGTTATAGGTTATGAGGTATTAGGCTATTTTTATTTCGTAGGTATTTTTAGGTTTTAGAATTATTTATTCTGTTATTATAAGAATTATATTTTTTAAATAAAATATGTAATATGATTTATATTGCACATCAAAATAATATCTGGATCATTTTATACATAGAAGCTAACGAACTACATATTTAGTAACATTATTATTATTATGTTACTGTGTGGTTTCCGGCATAGAATAGACCACCCCATGTCCTCCCATGGGTGTCGTAAAAGGCGACTAAGGGACATATGGCTGATGGATGGGCAGCAGCATCTATTAGCTCAAGGTTTACATCTTACTGCGCTCACCAATCCGTCTGCCAAGCGTGGTGATTATGGCAAAATCCCTCTACGATCCTGGCTTGCCAAGGTCTGTTAAGAGGAGGCCCATGTTCAGCAGTGGACGTCAACGGGCTGTTGATGATGGTGATGATGATGATGTTATATTTTATTATGAGGTTCCTAGCTAGGTAATACATTTAATCCATGTGTGAACTTTCTTCTTTATACGCACACCAAACGAATATCTTAAAGTCTTGAATCAACTATTCGTATCTTATTTAATTATGAAGTTCTAACAGGAATACGAGTGAAAGCCATTTAACAACAATAGTGTAAATAGGCGGGTAGGTTGATTGCTGTGAAAAAGTGAATATCCTTGATCTGAAAGTTGCTACTGCCCATCCACCAGCTACGTAATGTCCCTTAGTTGCCTTGAACGACATCCATGCAAGACCTTTCTAAGCATTCTGGCAACATGGCAAAGTGGTACTTTATAAGTTAGTTTTATTTTACATTAATTAGCTACTTTCAGTTGTACATAATTATGTACTTAGGAAATATTAATATAAAATACGTAAAATAACTAAATTTAGGTTTGAATAGGTAAGTAGCTAATAAACTTAAATAACAAAGGTATTAAATACTTTGAGCACAAAGCTTCTTAGTAGTGAATGATGCGTACATTGTTGCCGCTAGCTACATAGTAACGTTGATAAACCATATCCGATAACATATAAATCTTCTTAACTTTCTGAAGCCTAATTTCGCAAATTGGCATTTATTACCGGGATTTTCTGTTGAAAATGTATCGGAATTATACCTAGTTACGTAGTTTCATTGTAGTCTGTTTAGATTAGCCACAGGAATCTGGCTTAATTAATAAAGAAAGCTGAAACAGAAAACATGTTATTGTATCTTAATTGTCGATTTGCTGTGTGCATAGCTTTCTGTTTACAAATGGTTTTTGCTACATAAAATAATGGAAATTGCATATAATATATATTATTACCCCACATTAGGCGCGAGCCTTCGTTAAGCGTGTTAACGTTGCGACCAACGAGAGCGCCGAGCACGTGTGGCGTCAGCCTTAGAATCCATATAGCCAATTTAATGCTTTTTTTTTAAATTTACAAATTAAATGTAAAGAAACGGATTCTCCTAATAAAGAGCTAGGTATGAAGGCATGAAATGCCCAATACCTACGTTTGAATAACATCATTAAATCCCCATCAAGATCCAAACGATTTGAGCGTCAAACTTTCCACAGCCTAATTTCACAAATTGGCCTTTCTTACAGGGAGATTTCACTTGAAAATGTGTCGTTAATCAGTCGGTTAACATCACATTAATCCGCAGTGATTAGCTGATAGTATCTGCCGCAAGTGGGGCGCACGCGTCACAGTTCGTTATGAGCCTCAATGGCGTGTTGCTCCACTTCGATGCGTTACGTGAACACCGTGGGAAATGCTCTTGAAAGTTTACTGTGAGCTGAATTAATTATAATTGTTATGATTCTCTCTATTATGTGTGTAAAGAATGGATTAACACGACTAAATAACGTTGCGGATGCAGCATTTGTAGAAGCAAAATCCTCGGAGATTTCAATTTTGAAAATTTCGCGGATTTTGCGAAATGAATTTTAGCTATCTCCACCATTCCTTAATAAGAAATGGTGGAGATAGCTAAAATTCATTGTTATGCGACAAAATAGTGACACAACAAGGTAATTTAAAATAATTAATAATCCCTTCTAATATTTGGATACTAAGTACTCTTTGTTTATATCGCAATTTATCAAAATAAATCAATTAGGTAGTCTAATACAGACAGAGACATTAATATTAAATAATTGACATGAATTTATAGGTCCATTATGTAGTATAAATACCTGTCAGTCAATCAAGCGTTTGGGTATATAATATGGTTTGCTAATATCAATTGCTAATTGTCAAAACAAAATTACGTTTGAGATATTGACACACATGTATATAGTAATTATGGCAACTACCGACTATGTCTTCCGCCCACTTGACAAAATATTAAGTCGGTTTTCGCGCTGTGACACATGACGTAAAGACACCTGCCAATATCATTATAGTTTATGATTGGTTTAAAAGTTTTTTTAATTCTATATTCAAAATAGGGAGAGTTTGGTCGGACTAGCAACTTTCATGGGAGAAAAACAAAATAGTCACATAAAATTACTTAACACTTAAAAAAAACTATACACCTCTATGGCATATAATGCCAGCGAGTATAACATACATGCTTCTTCCGATAACGGAGAAGAAAGCATGTTATAACATACACTAATGTTATAATTTATGCAAAAATATTTTTTTGTAATATCTCATCTTCTGGTTTAAAAGTTGCTTAGACACACGAGAGAAACAATTGAAAATATTTCATCTTTATGTGCATGTAGGTACATATTATTATAACCTAGGATGAAGCATTGCTGCGCTATGCGTCATCAGGCGAGTTTCATCTTATTTCAGACACCAATTAATTTAATTTATCAGCTTAGAAGAAACCTGCTGTATTTCTAAGTTATTATTTTCTCTTCTATTTCATCCTATCTCCCAGTAGTCTATGTATCTCATTCTGGCAATGTAAGTTTGACTTTAGTACATTTTCATAAATATTCAGCAGCAGAACAGAGTCAATGGGAAGCCATAATATTGTATATCATGATTTAACACCTTACAAATTATTATAGGAACCTTAAACGTCTAGCAGCAACGTTCGTTATAATAGCATACTCAATGTCTAAGTACCTACCGTATAGATATTTTATAAACTATATATCAACCAAGATAATGATTATACAGGTTTATGATCAAATTCTCCAGGTCTAATACTTGACTGCAATCAATTCAAAATCCAATATGTGTAATAATTTAGAGACATACAACCTTCTAACCCTCACTTAATAGAAATAGTTAAAGACATTTTGAACGTTCAGAAGATTATTCCATAAGTAACTATCAAACGTATTACCACCGACCCTTACTTCTTGGCAGTCGGAGATAAAACTGGAGATTACGTAACAATTAACCAATGACCTCCACAACCAATTACTCAGGTACTCATCAAATAAAATCTGTCCGGCTAGCGGTTTCTTCAAGTAACCCCACGAGATGCTATCCAAGTTATCGCCATGCATCAAGGCTGTCGTAAACAAGTTACGACCATTTATATCGGCGTGCTATATAGCATCACATAAAGTATTTACATTGTATCTTTAAGATCAACTATCAGTCTTATGAACATTACATGCTATAAACCAATATATATTGGTAGACATAGATAATAAGGCTGGAAA
This sequence comes from Nycteola revayana, assembly GCA_947037095.2. Lineage (NCBI taxonomy): Eukaryota > Metazoa > Arthropoda > Insecta > Lepidoptera > Nolidae > Nycteola > Nycteola revayana. The sequence goes on from OX344838.1 coordinate 5,866,388, forward strand.
TGGTGTTCGTTAGTTAGTATGTATAAATATATATACATATATCATCTGTAAACGACTCAATGAATTTGCCAGGTTAGATAGTACTAAAGGATAGTTCCCTTAAAATGAAGGAGTAATTTTTCAATCTGCTAGGTAGGCTACCTGTGCAAGATAATCAAAACATGTATGATGCCTTTTACTGTGTTTACCACTTCTGAAGTCGAGGGATACAGCTGGCAATAGACATTATTTAATTACAGTAATGAGAATTAAATCAAATAACATCGAAATTACATTTGTGTGTTGATTTTAAAATAATAAGTGAACTGTTTACCTGCTAGCTAACTGTAGAGTTAACTTATCTGTTTCTGTAAACAAAGGACTATCTTTATATATCAGGTAAACGGTTCTATTTTGCACAGTAGACTTTTAGTTCGCAAATAGGTAGCTTATTTATCTGGCGTTGAATGTAGAGAGCGCGTCGTGGTGAAGTGTTGCAACAGGCGATATATCCGCCTTTCGGTTTGGTTTGTTTTAGATAATTACGGCTAGCTGTCCGCCCTCAGCTGGCCTTGAGTTTCCCACTAATGGCCGTGCCATCGTTCAAACCGTGCCACTTCGGTGACGGCAACATGGGTTCATTAGCGATATCACTCCGCCGTACCCGAGATTGTGAGGATGTGAGCGCATGTTATCTGTAGAAGCTTTTAGCATTCCGATTACTGTTTCAGATTCTTTCAAGTTTACTCACAGCTATAGTTTCCGAACAAGCTGGCTGCGTGTCCTTGGTCCGTTGAAAAATCAACGTAATTAAATTCTAGTCCTGCTAAAACAAATGCCTTTATGATGCTTCATAAAGTCACATTAATCTATGAAGTTAACTTATCGGTCAGTTATACATGTTTATATTCCTATCTAATCGGAACTCAATATTAAAATTCTTACAACATATTGTTGCATAACGATAGGCTAGATTACCAAATGAGTTCGAGCGTTACATTTGTTATTCAAATTTAAGTATCAATGAGCCAAAACATGAGTAGCTTTGACAAGTTGTTGACAAGCAACGTGCACCGACAAAAGATGTTATACATACTATGTGCCTACCTACCTGCCTCCATTTTTATCTACTGTCTGATTGGTTAATACATTGGAGCATAACTGGAAACTGGAAGTCTATGAAATGCCATCCATCTTCTATTCGCGACAGTTCTGATTGTGCAAAAAGTAGTCGCAAAATGTCGTTTGTTATTGGTTATTAAGTTAGGAAATGACAAGAGCTGGGAACATTGCGTATTGGTTGTATTGGAAGTGAGATCGCGACGCGACGCGTAAAACTGTCACGATAAGAATCAGTCGAAGATATAGATCGACTCTCTCGATCCAACTCAGTGCGCGACTTGAAACGACAGTTGCCCGACATTCCAGAGAAAGCACCCCGTCTAGCCTCTACTAGCGGCGATTGCTTTAATAGACATCACGTACAACGGATATTTATTTAGTGAACATGCCGTTTATGTACTTATTCTACTTTAAATGACATTTGTAATTAATATAATTGTGATGATGAAAAAATGAAACAGAGAAACCAGTTATAGTTAATAAAAATAATTAGACTGACAATCAATAGTGGTATGTTAAAATATTCAAATTCTGAGTAATTATATTTACTTAGAATATTATATATTGCTAGATTCCCGCGCGCGGTTCACCAGCGTAACTCAGGTTTCCTTGGAAACTTCATCACTAAATATAGCCTTCCTTCCTTCCTCGATAAAGAGCTATCTACCACTTATAGCATTTTTAAAATCAACACACATCAAACAAACAAACTCTTCAGGTTTATATTTTAGTATAGCCATAGAAAATGTCAGTACCTACTTAATAATAACATGATTAAATCTAAAAGCATTAATAAAGGCAAGAATTTTCCCAGTTGGGATAGCTTTTAAGCAGACAAAGAAAATTCTGAGCGGTTGTATTGACCTATCATTATGAAATCATAATTATATTCAGTTTCGCAATAATGACCTTTAAACTACTCAATCAAGCAAAAGAATCTAACTTAATTTGTGAACTAAGTATATTAAGATAAAAACAACGATTTAAGATCTGTAAAGGAAGTGAAGTACCTAATACAAGTGTTGTGGCTAGATAAACATTCCCGTGATAGCCTGTTTCAGGGAGTGTTGTGGACGGTCGTGGTGGGTCGTTCACTCGATCTCGTCCAATTTATTTACTTTTTTCCCAGGTGTAGTGTTACGGCTATAAAATTCAGTTTTTGTTGGTCGGGCGCATGCTCGGCTAGATCTCCCGTCGCGAGATATGTTGATTTACGTTTAACGCGCGTGACCCTTCGACAGAGCCGATCATAGACTCGATAGACGATTCGAACTGGCGCGCACCTAAGATATCGGCACATCGCACTCGTGCCGATGTATCTTGGGAAATATTTCGCGGTGTACAGCCTCTCGCCTCCCACTTCCCCTCACTCGGACAAACATTAGTACAATTCTTTGTTTCACACGATTCATTTTATTTGCTACAGAAATACTTATTTTTTTACTACCAATAGTTTCATAGATTATTTTCTATCACACACTTGATAACATTACCTAGTAACTCAATGTGAAATCGATATGGGCGTGACTGCATTGATTATTGAAGGAACTTAAATAAATCATGACTTCCATTTGTAGATATTTATGTCAAGCAACCTATTGCAAATACTTAAATATAGCTTTCGCAGAGATTTACTCCGAACTTAATTAACGTACTTACATTATGTGACAGTACCTTTAAATTGGATATTATTTCAATTAGCTTGAGACGTAACAATGTATTATTGTATGGAAATATTGGACTCATTACATTAAAAGTGGTAGTTGCATGCTGTTTGAAAGCAGCGACAATGTTTGACCTTTTCCCTTCATGAAACAACAATAGTATCTATTACTATGTGCCTAGATACAATTCAATTGCTTACAATATGTACAATCTCTTCCCTGATCTCCTCAGCTTGTTCACATTTTGTAAGTACGTATTTATTTTTGTATTAACTTACAAGGAAATAAAAAGTGTTATTTATTGCGCGCAAGGTGTCTCTGAACGACTTTAAAGCGAAGTAAACATCAAATGGGTTACACTAGTTGCACGGAAAATGTTTGCTGGCGGTATTAACACTAGAATAAATCCTACTAGTTAACTACGTATGGAAATCGGTAGGGAACTTGCATAAGTAGGTACTTACAAAATTATTGACAAGTTGTTATTCCAGATTTCCGGGTAAGTGATTTTTTTATGACGTATTTTTTTTATTTTATGACTTAGGACAACATGGTATCCACTGTTTAGTTTTAACAGTATATGTACCAAGGTATTTTTTTCCAATCCTTGCTAGGCTTAAGGCCTCTAATTATAAAAGTTTTTGTTCAGTTAAAAAAGCTGTTGATTTCATCTCTGTAGACAACATTTTTTTTTTTTAATGGATTAAGTCCAGAAATGTAGATTTTCACAATATGGTTGATCAGTTTATTGACCTTACCTTGTAACCAATGACATAATAATTAAAATTTGATTATTTTTAATTATAATTCATTTAAGGCACGTATTTTACTTTAGTTCAGTAAATAATTGTCTTTTTTCGGCGAAACGGAGTCCATTCCAACTGACTCCGACTTTCCGGAATGTTTCCGTTCCGATCAGCGACCATCTTGAGCTCTTAGGGCTTGACCTCTCTTCTAATATAAACTTCAGTCACTACATCGAGTCCATCACAAACACTGCAGCTAAAAAACTTGGCATTCTCACCAAGGTGAGGCGGTACTTCACATCGGAGCAGCTCTTAAGTCTCTACAAGGCTCAAGTTCGCTCCTCAATGGAATACTGTTCTCATCTTTGGGATGGGTCTGCTAGATATCAGCTGGATGCTCTGGACTCATTGGAGCGCCGAGCGAAGAGAGTCATAGGCAATAACTCACTTGTGGAGGCAAATCTTCAGAGCCTCGAACACCGTAGACGAGTAGCCTGCCTATCGGTTTTTTATCGGTATATTTCGGGGAGTGTGCGGAGGTTCTACATAACCTGATACCCCCTTCACCCTTCCATCACCGGACGATCAGGCGTGGCGAGCGGTTTCACCCTTATGTTGTAGACATTCCTTCAATAAGCACGAAGCGATTTGCCTCTTCTTTCATAATGCGGACGGCTAAGGACTGGAATTCTCTGCCGGGGTCAGTTTTTCCGGAACGCTATAATCTGGACATCTTTAAGGCAACAGACACTTTCTAGGCACGTGTGTATCATCTTAGGCCTTATCTTCGCCGTCCATCAAGCGAGATTATGGTCAAACGTAAGCCTATATTCAATAAAAAAAATGAGTATGGCTATGAAGATTTTGTCGTCAATACTTATAGTTTTTTATGATTTTTTATCCTTCCCATGCTTCCCATATGGATCCCAGACTTGGTCTTGCCAACGTGCAATGGAGCGTAGTAGTCTAAGCGTCAAATTGACAGACCATATTCGCAACACCATATTGCACTCCAAAACACAGATTACTGACGTTGCTCAAAAAACCGCTAAGCTGAAGTGGGAATGGGCTGGCCACGTCTGCCGTATTACCAATAAGCTGTGGGCCAAAATAACCACCACGTTGAACCCTGACACAGTAAGAAGGCGTCGCGGCAGACGCCGTAGAAGATGGCGGAACGAGCTGGACAAAACCAAAATCAGTGGCCTACTTTAGCCCTGGATCAAAAGAGCTGAAATCTTAGAATTTACACAAATATTTCGGCGTGGGGATCGAACCCACGACCTCCGAGATTTAAAGCGTGCCAAATACCGCCACGCTACGGACGTTGTTATCAAATGTAGATAAAATAGAATTGTGAAAGAAGCTCACCGCAACATTGTTATGTTAAAGTAGCTTCTTGTTTTCCTTCGCTATGGTGCGTTAAAGACTTTACCACGGCTGTTATGTCACTACTATCACTTATAACAACTAAATAGCTACTTATTTTCATAAGATATGACGATACCTATATAACTTTTATACGTTACTTGTAAAACTCTTCATTAATGATTACAATATTATAATACTTCATATTTTAAATAAATGGGAAAATAAATATTTTAGTGATTTTAAATTATCTATATTAATTGAAAAAACGAAAGTTAGGTAAACATGTACATTTCTTGGTTTAACAGTCCACTGCTGAACCTGGCCAGCCACTTTACTGACCTTGGCATGGGGCGGTGAGGTATATTGCTATAATCACCACGCTTGGCAGGCGGGTTGGTGATCGCATTAAGATTTTCATCATCATCATCAACAGCCCGTTTACGTCAACTGCAGAACATGGGCCTCCTCTTAACAGACCTTGTCAAGCCAGGATCGTAGAGGGATATTGCCATAATCACCACGCTTGGCAGACGGATTGGTGATCGCAGTAAGATGTAAACCTTGAGCTAATAGATGCTGCTGCCCATCCATCAGCCATGTCCCTTAGTCGCCTTTTACGACACCCATGGGACGTGGGGACATGGAGTGGTCTATTCTAAGCCGGAAACTACACGGCATTAAGATTTTAAGTGGCCTTAATTTAATAGACGCTGCTGCCCATTCATCAGGTGTATGTCGCAAGAGTCGTCTCTCACGACACCGAATGGGAAGATATGGCGTGATCTATACTAATCCGAAAACCCCACGGCTAAAACCTGAAACGTCACCTGCTATTTGTTTCGCTTAAGTCATCATCATCAGACTGTACTTGTACAGTACGACTCACGTACGGACAAGTTAGGACTTGTAGAAATGTATAAATTGTAAATAAATATGATTCGTTAACGTGTAACCGCGGGCGCACGCAAACCACCACCGATTGCGGGCGTCTCGCGGAGGTATAAATATAGGTCGATTTTATTGTAATATTCATTCTGATTTGGAGAGCAATAATAAACAGACGTCTTTATGAAGCAACCAAGAATTTAATTTCAAGATCCCTACAATACAGTCCACACCCTACAGTTTGGTCCTTCGAGAGCCAGATCAGAATCAGGATCCAGCAACCAGTGAACGGACCTACAGTTTGGTCCTTCGTGAGCCAGATCAGAATCAAGAAACCAGCTAGCAAATATCAAGAAAATGGTTGGTACCAGAAGCCGTACCAACCAAGAGGAAAGCGAGGGACAGCGCGGCGAGCCAGGAAGGGAAGAAATCGGTCACCACAGGATCCTGGGCCAACCGGCTTCACCCAGCACGCAGCAGGAGACCACGACCGGGCAGGGGGCTACGAACGACGCCCCGCTCGCCGGTGCGATGGGAACCGTGACGCACGGGGATAACAGACGAACGAGGTCCCCGGCGCGGTCGATGCGGTCCCGGCGGTCTACCGAAAGCGTGGCGGCACGGGTGAAATTGGCGGAACTGGAGGCGACAGAGAAACTGGCGGCGCTGAAAAAGAAAGAGCTGGAAATAGAAGCGGAATTAATAAGAAAACGACTGGAGGCCGACGTCACGTTGATACAAGAGGACCAGGACAGTGTCCACGACGAAGCCCCGGGAGAAAACCATCACCAGAAGGTCAGTGCGTGGCTAAGCGCGAACCCCGTGACGGATCAAGAACAGAAGACCAAGTCACGGGACGAGAGACACCTACGTTTAAACCTCCGAGGCCGCTCGCCTACACCCACGAGGACACGCGGCAGTATGGACCGGCTGACAGACGCCCTAGAGAAAATGAACAGACCACGGGTCAAGTGCGCCGACCTACCTGAGTTCACCGGGGCCCCGAGCGAGTGGCTGACATTCAAAGCTGCGTATCGGGACTCCACCAGCATATACGGCGTCACGGCGAATGAAAACCTACAGCGGCTCAGGGGCTGCCTGAAAGGGGAGGCGCGCGACGTGGTGGCTGCGCTGCTGTACACCGCTACAGAACCGGGTCACATCATGCGAACGTTGGAGCAGTGCTTCGGGAGGCCGGAGGTCATCATCGACAGAACGTTCGAGGAACTAAGGCGCCTTCCGAAGCCCAGCGCGTCGGCGGTGGACCTAAATAATTTCGCTGTTAAGTTACAGAATGTCGTGTGCGTGCTCAAGAACATCGATCGGCGCGGGTACCTATACAACCCGATGCTGTCGAGGGAGGTTCTAGAGAAGCTGAGCCCGCACGTGAGGTCGCGGTGGTGCGACTACGCAAGTGAACACGAGGTGTCGGCGGAGCCGGAGATCGTGCTACTGTCTCGGTTCCTGATGCGAGAGGCGGACCGAGCACTTAAGTACACGTACGTACCTAGTATCGGCAACATCGGCACCACGGCGGTACGGAGGGAAGTGAGGACATCGGCGACGCCCGTCGCGCAGAAGAGGAAGACGAGCGCGGTGTTCAACACTACCGCCGCAGTGGAGACCATGGAGGGATGCCCCGGCTGCGCTCAGCCCCACGAGCTACCACGGTGTCCCAAGTACCTACAGATGAGCAACGATCAACGATGGGAGTTGGTGCGAGACAAGAGGTTATGTTTCAGGTGCGTAACACATCGACATCGTAGAGCCTTTTGTAAAGCCAAGCTGTGCGGCGTGAACGACTGCCGCCGCGCCCATCACTCGTCGCTGCACTCCGAGGGGGTAACGGAACGACCTACCTCGGACAAGAAGGAACCGGAAGAGGCCGTCTTGTCGGTGGTCACCCGACCGACCGCTGACCCCAAGGCGGTGCTGCTGAAGGTGTGCCCAGTCACCGTGGTGGGACCACGGGGGGAGTGCCGGACCTACGCGCTCCTGGACGAGGGCGCGACCATCTCCCTTATCGACGAGGACCTGGCGACGAAGATCGGAGCGAGAGGACCGAGGCGACAGCTGCACATGCGAGGTGTGAACATGTCACAAACAGAACAGAACAGTCAGCTGGTCGCGGTACGTATCAAGGGGAAGGAAGAAGAGCTTCTCAAACTTCGTGCGCGCACCGTTAAGGGACTACAGTTGCGCCGACAGTCCATCCCGAGTGACCTATTGAAACAAAAGCACCTGCGTGACATACCGAGGGAAGAGGTATGTTACGACCAAGCACGTCCCGGTATCCTGGTGGGGACCGACCATTGGGAGTACATCGTGTCACGGGAACTACGGGTCGGCGAAGCGAACGAGCCGGCCGCATCAAGAACACAGCTGGGATGGGTGGTACACGGAACAGTACCGCGCAACCTCATCCACCGGAGCCGAGATGACGACGTGCTACACCTCCATACGCCAGTACCGGAGGAACCTGCGGATGAAGATCAAAGACTACACGAGATGGTGGAACGACACTTCAGGGTCGACGCGCTCGGCGTCGCTCACACCCCCCGAGTGAGCGAGGCGAACCTCCGAGCCGTGTCGATAGTAGAACGTACCTTGAAGAGGACCACCGAGGGCTACGAAGTGGGACTACCGTGGAAGGAAGACGGGGTCCAGCTGCCGTCGAGCTACAACGCAGCGCTTCGCCGCCTACACAAGGTCGAACAGAAGATGGATGCCGACCCAACCTTCGCCGAGGAGTACACTAAGCAAGTAGAGAACCTGCTGAAGAAGGGGTACGCGGTGCCGTGCGACGGCTCTGAACAGACGAGCGCCGTTAGCTGGTACCTACCTCACTTCGCTGTGCAGAACCCTAACAAACCGGGCAAACAACGGTTGGTGTTCGACGCGGCGGCGAGGAGCGGCGGGGTCAGCCTGAACGACCACCTACTGGAGGGCCCGGACCTACTGATGTCACTACAGGGCATCATGTTCCGGTTCCGTGAGAAGCCAGTAGCCATCACAGCGGACATACAAGAAATGTTCCTACAAGTGAAGATACGTCCCGAGGACCAACCGGCTCAACAGTTCCTGTGGAGAGGTGCAGATCGGACTACGTCGCCCCGGCGCTTTAAGATGAGAAGTATGATCTTCGGTGCGGCGAGCTCTCCCTTCATGGCACACTACGTACGCGATTACAACGCCCAAGTGCACGCGAGTACTCACCCGTACGCCTTCGAAGCCATCACACGGAGCCACTACATGGACGACCTCGCAGCTAGCTACGATAGTGATAAGGAAGCCCGACGTGCCGTGTCCGAACTAATGAAAGTGCACGCCGCAGCTAACTTCACGTTACGTTCATGGAATACAAATAATAGTGATGTACTTACAGAGATACCGGACGACCTGCGAGCGTTGGCACCGACACAGCTGGGAGGGAGAGGACCTGAGAACAAGATACTGGGACTCCACTGGAACGCGGCGCAGGACGAGCTGGGGTTCAACACATCAATGAACCGCGTCCCGGCCGAGGTACGTGATCGTCGCCGCGCTCCCACCAAGAGGGAAGCCCTCAGTGCGGTCATGTCTATATATGACCCTCTGGGATTACTGAGTCACTATACGATCCGAGCTAAGATCGTGCTTCAGAGCCTGTGGCGACTACAGATGGCCTGGGACGAACCAGTACCGGAGGAAGAGAACGAGCTTTTCGCATCGTGGTTGGAGCGCCTCCCGGACCTCACCCGCCTACGACTCGAACGATGCTACTCACCGGAGGGGTATTACGAAATAGAGCTGCACGTACTATGCGACGCGAGTGAACAAGCTTACGCAGCAGTGGCGTACTGGCGCATACTACGACCCGACGGAGCTATACACGTGAGTTTAGTGGCAGCGAAGTCTAAGGTGGCGCCGCGGCGAGTGCAAACTATACCACGACTGGAGCTGCAGGCGGCGGTCATCGGGGCTCGGCTGGCGGCTACTGTGAGGAGGGAGCATCGGGTCGAAGTGCGGCGTACTAACTATTGGACCGACTCATCCACAGTGATCCATTGGGTGCGACACGACGCGCGGCGCTATACACCGTTCGTCGCGCACCGACTGGGGGAGATCGCTGAGCTCACTCACCGCGGGGAGTGGCGCTGGATACCTACGGCGGAGAACGTGGCTGACGACGCGACAAGGTTTAGCCACACACCGATCACCACAAGCGACCGATGGTTCAGAGGCCCGGAGTTCCTGCACCGACCCGAGGAACAGTGGCCTCCCGAGAGAACTTTCACCGAAGAGGGGGAGGAGGACCTTCACCACGTCGAGGAAGGCCCGAGAGAAGACTGGCTGCCCGAGCCCTCCCGCTTCTCAAAATTTGAGACGCTGGTGCGGGCCGCAGCGCGTGTATTAGCATTTGTAGATATGTGCAGGCGCCGAGCAACGCGCCTAGAGGACGAGCACATCCGGAGGGCCGAGCGCGCCCTCATCCAGCGGGCGCAACAGGAGAGCTTCGGCGACGAGCTACAAAGGCTACGAGCGACGCGCCCTCTCACCAAGTCGAGCCGACTGTACAAGCTCGACCCGGTGATCGAGGGCGGTCTACTACGGGTGAGGGGCCGCATAGGGGCCGCAACCGTGCCCCTTGAGACCCAGCGACCCGTCATCATGGACGGACAACACCGCATCACCCGGCTCATCGTGCTGCGGGAACACTGCGCTGCCGGACACGCCGCGCGGGAGCGCGTGACCAATGACCTGAGGCAGCGCTACTGGATACTGCGCCTGCGGCCCACGGTGCGCTCTGTGGAAAGAGAGTGCGCTCTGTGCCGCGTGCGCCGAGGGAGACCGCAGCCACCAGCACCCGGGGACCTGCCCCGAGCCCGCCTAGAACCGTTCCAGCGCCCGTTCACAAACTGCGGGCTGGACTACTTCGGGCCCGTGGTAGTACGGGTGGGACGCCGGCGAGAGAAGAGGTGGGGCGCGCTATTCACGTGCCTCACATCACGCGCGGTGCACTTAGAGCTTGTGCCCTCGCTGTCCACGAGCTCGGCGCTGATGGCGCTGCGGCGGATGGCGGCGCGCAGAGGGTGGCCGAGGACGATGTACTCCGACAACGCTACCAACTTCCACGGCGCAGACACGGAGCTACGGGCGGCCTACGCGGAGTGGGAGCCAGCGCTACGCGAGGAGGGACAACTGCACCGCATGGAGTGGCGCTACATCCCGCCGGGAGCGCCAAATCAAGAAGGCGCTGGCCAACTGCTTCTGGCAACGGTGGGTGCGCGAGTACCTACCTACACTCGTGCCCCGAGGACAACCTACCGACGAGAGGCGACCGCTGCGGGTTGGAGACGTCGTGGTGGTGGTGGACCACAACCTACCCCGGAACGTGTGGCCGATGGGGAAGGTGGAGCGTGTCTACGTGGGACCCGACGGCGGCATCCGAGTGGCAGACGTCCGAACGAAGACTGGCATCTTTAAGCGTCCCGTCAGCAAGCTCGTCGTACTGGTGCAAGAGGAAGCTACGCGGGCTGCGCTGGGGGGAGAGATGTACAGTACGACTCACGTACGGACAAGTTAGGACTTGTAGAAATGTATAAATTGTAAATAAATATGATTCGTTAACGTGTAACCGCGGGCGCACGCAAACCACCACCGATTGCGGGCGTCTCGCGGAGGTATAAATATAGGTCGATTTTATTGTAATATTCATTCTGATTTGGAGAGCAATAATAAACAGACGTCTTTATGAAGCAACCAAGAATTTAATTTCAAGATCCCTACAATACAGTCCACACCCTACAGTACTCTTATAACTCCATTGCTGGTGAACATAAACCTCCCCAAAGGCGGCATTCTTCACCTTCCTTTACTTGTATCTAACATTATTATAAGTAAGTAGAATTTAGGTTTAGTCTATGTAACACGTTTACATTACATAGACTGAAACTTATCTAATCATAATACTATCTGAAATTAAGATCTTCAGAGTTTAACTTTGTATGTATGGCATGCAAGACTGTTGCGCTTTTACAGACGTTTAAAGAGCATTGGTAAAAAAGCGAAAAAAAAAACTTGAAATTGAACATATCTTTAAAACACATTACGGGTTATCCGACAAATAAAAAGGCCAGCTCAGATAACCACACTTCATTAGCATTTAGCTTTCTGCTTAGTTAACCTCCTGTGAGATATAAGCAAGAAGTGTATGCAAATATATATGGTAAATGTGCACATTTTTTCACAAGCCCAAGGATCTTCAATAGTTTATACAAATTGGATTTCTCCTGTAGCGTCTTTTAGTAAAATACAATTGGTTATTGTGGGTTCTTTTATTTTATTGCTTTTGCTACCAAGTAGTTGGTACAGAGTATTGTAACACTTTTAAACTACCTTTTGTAGTTACATAAATACCGTTTGTAATTTAGACATATATTTCACTGGTGCGCTTGGTAACAGTAATTATTAACCACATACAATTTCTTTTTTCAACAACATAATTAAAAAATACAGTGCAAATATTAGTTTTTTTTAAAGAATATTTTTGTAAATGTCTTGTTTTTAACGTGTAACTCAATTTTGATTTTATGCTAATAACTTGGATAAGTTTAGTGAATTGCAAATCCTATACACCCTGCTGTTTTTACGAGGCATGTTTATGGCTACCTTAATGTAATTCTTTTATTGCTACAAAAATAAAACATTCGTATGTTTATGTCCACATGATATTATTTGCATCCATAATTTTAGCACGTACATTTTAACCAACCACTTGTTAAAATCAATTTATACCTATTATTTTAAAATGTGTGAAATTTCAATGGACCATTTCCAATATAATCAAATGCTTGCACAGATGCCATTGGCGACTATTTACCACTAACCAATCGCAATAAAACACAATAAAGTTAGATGTCTTCCGGCATTCGTCAAACGGACTCGAGTGGCGACTAGTTGCGCAACCCGCCACCCAACTAGTTGGCTTCGACAAACCACCAAGTTGGGACAATTGAGCGATTTGTCAACGATTGCATTAGGCAAGCGGTCACCGCGGGCAACTCAAAATTCTCGAAGCGTCCGAAGAATTTCCCGTTCTCTGTGTCGTCTTTTATTAGATCGATTCGGATAAAAGTCGATTTCGATGCGGTAATGGATACTTTGTCAATCAATAGTGACGAGAATTGGCGAGCGTGGGCAGAGGAGAAAGCAAAGCCCGCAGGAATCGCATGCTTCTTACGCAAGATATATCTGCCGAGAACACAATGGACGGGGAATGCTTGCAGAACAAGCTTTTTGGATATTTATTGGATAGATTTTGTGTGGGATGGATTTACTTTGGTGAGTTACATGCACATTCTAACGCTTTATAGCAATAATAGATTAGTAGTATCTTGATGAACAAAGGACTGAGTGACAATCGACGTAGTTTACTTATTAATATTTAGGTCTTATTGTTGCGAATTTAACCGATAATAAGTATATATTACCACGTCAGGTCAAATTGAAATAGTCTCTAATACCTATTTATCATTACTACCACCCATTATGTACCCGTATAACGTCCACGGCTGAACCTGGACCTCCTACCGATACGCTTGGCAAGCGGGTTGGTGACCGCAGAATAATGTTCTTACATACAAGGATACGCTGCCGCCCATTGCCTGAGATACGCTTGTTATATATATATATGATGTTATAACAGTCGGGACCAACATTTTTACAAGCTCTCCTAGTCACGGAGGGTAGTCTTCCAACAAACCAGACCCGAAAAGAAATCTTAAAATTTACACAAATTTTGTCCACCGTGGGGATTAGGCCTACGACCTTCGAGATTTAAAGTGAGACTCAAACCTACCGCTACGCGACAAGGGTTGTCATTACCTGTATAACTACTACTAAATAAGAGTTGCCTAAAATATAACAAAAGTATTATTAATATGAAACGAGAGGAATAATACTTAAATGTAATATGACATATTGTTACAACCGGTGTATTGCCAATTATGAAGGCTCGGGTACCTACTAACCCTCACATTGCCCATGAGAACAGTGTGAAGCCACGGTTAGGTGCGTGTGAAGGTAATAGTTAGCAGTCATGTTGTTAGACTGACAGTTGACCCCACCACTAGTAGAGGTGATTATTGTTGAACTTTACTACTTCGATTTTTCCGAACTTGTAAAAGAAATATGTGAATGACATAAATTGTGTAAATTTCTCTGAAGGACTGAGCTTTTATATGGACATTATCAAATTGCATCAGGTTGAACATTAATTTTAGATTTAAATGTATTTACTGTTACAATAATAGTAAATAATGTGTTCTCTGAAGACATTTCAATTGACAAACATTTTGTTTTCATTTTGTCAATTTACCCGAGGATTCAGCACAAACTACATTAGATCTTTGAGTATGGCCATCATTCCAAGCGCGATTTATTTGCCTTTTTTATTCTTGACCAGGCAAATCATCCAATCTATGCGGGTCCAAATATAATTTCCGTACAGTAAATAAGCAAGCACTAGCCACCCTTATCCTGCCGGCCTTTTACCCTTCCTCTGGCGAGAACAACAGTAGGTAATCAGGAAAGTTATTTGGCTTTGTTATTCTGTAAGGTGAAGGCCCCAGCCCAGGAACTCATTGAGCGTACTAACGCTAAGCTCTCCGCCACTATTTAATTTACGTTATTTACAAATATTACTAACATAATCTAAGACATCAATTTTCAATTTTCTTAACCCCCCGCATAAATAGGACGCAGAGATCGGGCGAGTAAAATAAAATACATAATACATTACTAGGATGTTGGTATCGATCGCGGTACAATGTAACAACACTATCAGGTCATGACGATCGAAGCGGGTGTCACTATCGTTACAGTCTTAGCCGTAAATGTATAAGCGACCAACTGGTTTCTAGGATTGGGAGAATGCCTGATAGCTGTATGAAATATGCAGCGCACTTATCGGCTTAGACACTTTTATGGCGTTTTATATGTTCAATCGTAGAATTAGAATTCTATCGGAATAATTTGAAGATCATCAGTGACAAATGCGATGTCCTATTTCCACTTTAAAATAAAATTTAGTCTGAAAAATCAACCCCTTTCTTTATTTTGCAAGGTTTAACCTTTCCTTGCAGTTCTAGTAACAATTTAGAGCGGTGTTTATTGGTTTAACGTTATCATCTTAGCCCATGGAAATTATGGTGTGGCATTAAAGATATCTGAAAATGTTCTCATCACGCTATTCATATCGCCTAAATATGCATAAGTCACACCACTATACTCTTTGATATTGGCCTAATTTTTGGAACATATTTCTTCAAGATTTGCATCTAAAGTAATTTTTCACAGCAATAAGTCGCAAAAAATGCATTCGAATAAGTTTAGATCTACGATAACGTGTTCCGTTGTTTTTATATGGCGTAAAAGTGTGAAAAGTGAGAACATAAAGAAACGAGTTATAGACTAAGAAATTTCTAGCCAATTAACCTGAACACGATATAGAGATAATGTTCGTTTCGCGTTTGTATATTTATATATAATACTATTTAATACAATATTTTTAGTTGAGTTCAACAAGCCGTTGCAGAAATGCTAAGCAATATTTTATTTCATACTCTTTCAAAGAGCTGATAATAAACTAAGAATTTTATTGTGAGACATGGTCTGTTTTCAATGGAAAAACTTTAAATAAGTTTTATTGAGCTAACATCCATAACAGTAAATTTAAGATCACAGCAAGCAGGCATCGTTGTGAGAAACGAACATTAATTTTAGAATTTATGCTGTGCTAAGAGGGTCTAATTTATACCGATTATTAATTTACCTAGCGACACTCGAGCCGGGGTCGGAGCTTTAGTACAAGCAATGACGTGATTGTGTATGAAAGTGTATTACTTATTGGAGATAACAAGACGGGCCTTAAAATATTGCTTAGAAATATATAACGCTGTTAAAATATACCTATTATAAATAACACTGCAGTAATCATAAAACTTTACAACTTTATCGTTACAAGAATTTTTTATAATAGCTAATGCTCTTAAAATATTTCTAACATAAACATGACACTGCAATACATGTTAAATTAAAGAAATTAATTGTTACAAAACATGGTAATTATATTATTTGAATAGCTGAGTCGCGCGACTTTGTCCGCCTAAATTTCATTCCGCCGTACAAATTTTGGACTCCGATTTTATCCCTTTAGATGATGATTAAATGGTTTGTGCGGGACTGATAGTAAAATATAAATCCCGCACCAACAAAATATAACAAATATTAATACAACTTATAATGCGGGGTAAAATATTTCTAAAATCTTATTCCATAGCCTTTTCTCTCTTTATGGACATTTGTTTTTTGCCTCGAGGCTTTTGCTTCTTCACCGGGTATATAAAGGCGAGCAGTGCTCCAGCCTTTTTCATAGTATGTACTATAATCATACCAAGTTTCATAAAAATCCGTTCCGTACCTACCTTGAGAAAGCACAACTGTCTACTCAGACAAAAAATGATCCGCATGAGTATTGCCCACTCACCAGAAGTGTTCGGGATATAGAAACAACTCAGTAACAAATCGTATTTCCTGTGCCGCTAGTATATTCAAGTTAGTTATTGACCAACTACATGAGATATAGACCAATAACTCGTTCTTACAATACTTCAGTTACACTGGCAATAACCTCTTCCATTTATCGTTCGCGAATGCCTGCTTTTGTAAAACGTCTATAGAGTGCCAGAACGGCATATACTAGCATTATACATAAATTACATAGTAGGTAAGGGCAATCGTATAATATCAATTTTCTTCATTAGCTATTTATCCGACCTCAGTGAACCGAGCCCGCTACCCGACACTCCGCTGTTACTAGGTCGACGGCAATGCCTGCCGCGGTGCGAACTATTTGTACCGTTCAAGCCCACAGTTAGGGTTACACGCGTGCTAATCCAATACCAGATAAATGATACTGCGCTATGTAGAACGACGACATTTTGCCTCTAGGATAAACAAATGATGCGGTATGCCGAACACTTTACGCATAGTTTCGCTCGATCCTACATTTTGTACACGGTACTGTTATTCTAGCTATGTGATCTTAACTCGTTGACATTTGTGTATGAGAATTAGCTGATTGAATCGCGCCTTAAGTTATTTAGTGTCGAGAGGTGTGAGGCCAACTGTTGCAAATAGTTATGCAAGCTTTTTTTGCCATTACGCTTTTTAAAGAAGAGAACATATTGTGATTATTCGTTGCGAAATAGCTCCGGTATTTGGGTCTCAAATAACATAAATCATAAAACAGCTCGCTATGAGTAATTCTGAGAACTAATTCAATCTGCACTTATCCGAAATTGGTTATCTTGTTGGAAATGCATTTGATGTTTATCACACAACAAGATTGTGAAACAAAGCGGGTAATAAATAAGAGGGTAGGTAAGTGAAGGCTCTCGGTCCCTAAAACATTTGATATGGTGTTCGTATGCCCGGGGCTAGCGCCTAACGGTGGATGCGCCCACTCTAGGTGTCGCCCGGCGCGCCATCCGTCCGACGTACCTACATACACGGACGGATGGCCGCGCCAGGCGACACGCCTTGCGATTTATGAGACATCTCCTACTTTATTGACCAAAGCGATTCACATAAATTCGCTAAGTACATAGTGTGGTATAATTTTTGATGCAAAGGTACATTTATATTCGATTTTTATTGCCACCATTACGAATATTATCACCTTTTAATACGTCTGGCCAGCATAATAGGATATAATCAAATAAAAGACTATCTTCAGATAGGAGGTACTAAGAAACGATACACAAATAACGCTTATTGCTTTATTTATGTATGTATAATATAATACGTATAAACTAAATTTAAGAACCTATTTTCAACTTATACTAACTTATACAATACTAAGGATTCTAAGTGTGTGCTACTTGTCAACGTCCCCAGAATTCTGGCGTCATTGCCTCCGTGCATATATTATTTATGTTGCTAATTGTTTAGCTATAAATACAAAAAACAAAACTAACGTCTTGTTCATGTGCGGCGAGAATTAAAACTTAAATGGTAACCTTTTACATAATACGGATTAAGCAATTATTGCCCTCAGACGTAACATAACCATCACAAACTACAGATCGATTATACTCTTTAGATTACCTACTAGGTCTACTAGGTACCTATTTAGTAACCACAACCACACCATGGGAGCGTATTTGTTAAATGTCGTCGTCGTATCAGTACAGTTATTTGTTAACGTAGGTTATAATCGGTTGAAAGATTGAGTGACAGAACAGACCTGGGTTCGGCCGTCACACCGCACTACCAAGTCGAGAGAGACGCGTCCGTTAGGCATTCAGACTCACACAACCTACCCGGAATCTGACTAGATATCATCTGCTCGTCGTTTGTTATTTGTTGACTAGAGAATAGATGGGCAAACTATTAAAACAACTGAAATTTGTTACTGGGAAATTGTATCGATGGGAAATAGTTCACTGTTAAGTGAAAACTGTAACAATAAAATTTCTATTACAAATTCAAACATGCAAAGTCTAGTTCTGGGGGACTGTTGATAATAATCTTATATTATTATTCAGAATGAGTATGTAGAAGCATAATCTGTATATCATTAAACTATTTCTTAAAGACAAAGATTTTATTTGGTTGATAATAAGCTGCCGTAAAATGTCTAAACCGCTTCGCTACGCCTACTTAAAGACACCGAACGCACTTTGATTTTTGCAAATAGCGAAAATACTTCCATGTAAAATAAGTTCGATTACATTATACGATTCCAGTAAAAACTCATAAAATACGAGATGTAGGTAATAAATAAGTAATAATGTTTCCACAATTAAACTCTAAACAAGTTTCTGCGATTGAACTTATCACATATAGAAAATTCTGAAAGTGGAAACACCTTCGACTTATCTATACGAGCTAAATGTAACTAGACAAACACGTATTTACTTCGTAACTTTACCAAGCTTTTACAAATGTTTGAGTTTGGTACCTACTTAAGATATAAGTAAATACATACATATCGTTACTCTTAAGATCAGATATATCTTTTATTTTTACAAAGATTACTAGTAGAGTTTTTCAGTCTACTAGTATTCTTTCTTGTTAACCCCTCGTGCTAATATTTTTTTTATTTTATTTACCGCTATTATTATGTCGTAATCTACTGTTGCTGTGACCTAACATGGTTCATGTTGATAATTTAATTAAGATATATTTACTACCTGCCTACATGAAGTATAGAGATAGGTAGATACAGAATAAATAGCAGAGCGACCCAATATTTTTTCTATATTTCTAGGTTTATCTTAATATCAACGTTAGGGTTTACACCACACGAACAATTTTTGCTTGAAGTATTATCAGAAGAAAAGAAAGTATTTTATGCATCGTATCCGTCAGCGTACGGAAGTTCGTCTCGTAAACATGTTATTACGTTGTAGTTTAGTTACTATGTTGTTGCGATAGTCTTTTATTATTGTTTAATGTCTTAATATTAACATAGTAACTAAGGTTTATTACAACAATAGATGTAATGACGCCTATTTTAGTTAAAAAGTTAAATGCCTTCGTTTACGCCTTTGTAAAATTAACTCCTCCTTTTACAACGTCTTTAATTAAACTAATCTAATATACAAAAGTATGTACTTTTTTACTGCCTTCTTGATCAAATTATCTACCAAAGCGTCCAAGGCGCCCAAATGACCTAAGTATGTCGATGACATGGCGATATAAGTAAACCTATTAGGACACACTGCATCGAACGAAATGCTGGCACTGCGCCTATTGCGCAGGTTACGTAGTTTGTAGTTTTTAAACCATTAATAAGGCTGGAGCTCTGCTCGCTGTTATGCCCGGTGAAGTGGCAAAAGCCTCGTGGCAAACTAAGTAAATCCATCCAAAAAGAGAAAAAATCTGCGCCGTGTCTAATTAAATAGGCAAACTCTCCCTCTTAAAAATATATATCTTATAAAAATATATGTAAGTCTTTCAAACTATACCTATCGATATAGTATTAGTAAGAAATTTACTTACAGATAGTTACACTGTAATCTTACAACTTTAGTGGTGCTAAAGTACTACTTCAAATGCAGTACTATTATTTAAAGGTGTAATTTACTTCTACAGTAAAACGGGCGGGAGTATAGCAAATGTCTCTACTAGAAAATCTATTTATTTAATTACTTTGTATATACCACCCGGTAAATTAATGTACATATAAAATTCTTTATTTAGTGTTGATATATCAAAATAAAATTGGCAAGCTTCCAAAATGACGTTGGCTATGGAATATTAGTTAATTTATACACTGCGATTTATTCATTTGCCATCAGTATCAATATCAAAAATAAAATAAAATTATTAAAATTGATTTTTACAAAAAACGTTCCCCTTAAAGAAACGGTAACGATCCCTTGAGCTCATTATGCCATGTAGGTACACACCTACATGGCATAATGAGCTCAAGGGCCTTCCAATACAACATAATCTAGATTGCATGAACGGGCGCCAACCTTACACAGGTTCAAAGTCATTTTAACCTGGAATCTTTAATGCTTCTGAAACAGTAGACGTATGCTCTAGTATACTACCAATAATATATAATTTCGACGAGTAGGTATTTGAAATGACAAAAACTCACAGTGTAAAGATATTATAAGTAACAATCTTACTAAGATTTGTACTTGTTACATTTATCTATATTATAATTTTGATTAGAATGCTCTAAAGAGACCCAGTTAGCCGTTATTTTAGTATAATCGTAATTTTCTTGACTGTATATGAATGGAAACGTGATAGACTAGAAAGCCAAGCGGATGGTCCAAAATCCAGTCAGACACGACCGCTATTTTCTAATACAATAAACTGACTATAAAACCCTCATACAACTTTATTCTTCCATCTATAACTTTATAGGTAATTATCTCCAACAAGTAGTGCCGACAGATTGTTTTAAATGCATCTATAAATTGGTGTCCAGTCAGACATCATGATAACGCCACAAATCAAGTGGGGTCGCTAATTACTGGCGCAGCCTCTATGTCTCTGATAGAGATGCGACTAACAATCGAATATATCAATTATAAAACTGTTATAGGACAGTGTAATCGAGTGGTGGGACATGCAAAACTTATACTGCAGAAGAAGACATTAAATAGGTTTTAAACCGACTTTAGTAAAATACTTTTACTGACCGATTATGCGTAGAGATTTTGGTACACAATTTTGAAGTATGACAAAGTTATCATACAAATATTCTTAGCGTGCCTTTTTAACTAGTTGATTATTTGAAAAATATTAGAATGCTTTATTGTAAGATTTAATATATGTCTTATGGAATTTCTTATTGAATTGAAAGATTTTGAACAATAAATTAATACCAAAATGCTGAATTATTCATGCTTTAGAGGCTTTACTTAAGATAGCCGGTAAGAATCCTGCCGGTGGTCTAAAGTTAATATTTTTGATTTTGTTTTCCATAAAATTTGCCACTTAAACGTAAAGAAATACACATAGACTAAACCGCACTGTAAACTACCTTATATTATTAGCTTATTATATACATGCTTGCAGATTAAATCTCCATCTTTGTCACAATTAGACAATATGTTAACCTATGACTCTATTGAACTAACGGGCCATCAGCCATTGTTTACCTTCATAACAAAGGAAAACACTGCCCTTAAGGTGGTGACGGACCGGTAAAGCTTAGCCGTCGCATTTTCTCCGCAAACATTTTGTTAAACCATTTTGGAATACCTTTTGAAGGATGAGAAAAGACGCGTTTCCCAAGCTTTTCGTTGATAAAGTTAGGTGATAAAGGTGTTCGCACAAATTAAACTGCAACGATAAACGAGAAGTTTATAACACAATCAGTAGAAGTGTACTATGTTGTGCAAATTAAGAGACTAACGTGCTAGACCGACTTATACTGCACTATTAACTAGTTTCCAACTTAACTAGATACAAATTGAGGATAGTACCACGGTGCACATAGTGGTGCATTTTATATAGTTTCTCTTATACCGCATTAAATATTTTAAATCAGCCTTATGAAAAAACTTACATGTATCGCCTATAATTTATAATGATGCATGAACGAAATAATAACTCAGTCAAGGGCGAATAACAGAATTTTAACGACAAAAATGTAAGCAATAGGGTCCTGTTTTTACCTTTTTGATATGGAACCCTACAGAAACGGACAGAATAAAAAAGCTTGCAGCCTGTAATTATAACGTAATACACTTTTTTCACATTTAATATCATGAGACTAGGCTTCACGTGCGCGATTTCACCCGCACAACTTCAGTTCCAGTAACACTGAAAGAATTTTACAAATAATTTCTTAGATTAGCGCGTTCTATCCAATAAACTCTTCAGCTTCATATATCTTCTATAATATAAAAATGAATCGCAAAATGTGTTGGTAAGCGCATAACTCAACAACGCCTGGACCAATTTGGCCAATTCTTTTTTTTAAATGTTCGTTAAAGTTCAAGGATGGTTTGTAAAATTCGAATAATTGCCGGAAAAACCCTAAAAACAGCTTTTTTTTTTTCCCATACAAACGTTTTCTAACTAAAACGTAGAGTCAATTTGAGCTTTATTTTGTTAATTAAAAACTTGGACTTTTTGGCAAGACTTTTTAGGGTAGGGGTAGGGTAGGGGAAGGGGTAGGGTAGGGGAAGGGGTAGGGTAGGTGTAGGGTAAGTGTAGGGTAGGTGTAGGGGTAGGATAGGGTAGGTGTAGGGTAGGGGTAGGGTAGGGGTAGGGTAGGGTAGGGGTAGGGTAGGGATAGGGTAGGGTAGGGTACGGGTAGGAGTAGGGTAGATGTAGGACACCGCATAAACGAAGTTTCTCCGGGCCAGTTTATTTTATACAAATGTTTAGGTCTTTTATTTATCGATTGAGGCAGTACGAAGTCTGCCGAGTCAGCTAGTTATAACATATAACTAAAGAAAAAGAAAGATGTCAAATTATAAACTAAATACCACTTAGGTATTCATAACTTCTAAGATACAGAATTTTAATACCGTACGTATATTTGTAACAAAATGTATTCAATTGTTCTGCATCTGATACTAATCGCTTTTGTACCATCAGAAAGAATTTTATCAACTTAAAAAAACAGTACATAATTTTGTCCGTGTGAAATGTATTATACACTTGTAGCAGTTATAATGACTTAACTTTTAGGTATGTCCAAATAAAAGACCGTTTTCCGGTTAGTTTGAGATTGTAGTCGTTTGCGTAATAAGTTTAATGTAGACATTTATGTAGCGTTTACGGATAAGTGACTTTCAGATATAATAAATAAAGTTGTTTTTACATGGCTACCAAGCATGTTATATTACCAATTATTATATTACCAATTCTTCCGAATATTTTGAGTTACTATCCTATGAATACGTCTAAAAACTACTGTGTGGTTTCCGGCTTAGAATAGACCACCCAGGCTTAGGGACAAAGAGCTAATGGATGGGCTGGATGGGCAGCAGTACCTATCAGTTCAAGAGGTCTTACCATCTTGTTGGCACCAATAATAACCAATCCACCTTTTTTTTTGTCCCCGTTGAAATGGAATTACGCTTTCCCACCACCGCTGCAGCATATTCGCGCGCTGGCGGTGGAATATGTGGGACTCGCCCTCTCCATAGCGTGGTATGTTAAACTCATGCCACGAGGAGAGGACCCTACACCACTTAAACCCCCCGGACACTCCTTCGATCCGCCGTTGGCGGAGGCCGGGTAAGCATAATCAATCCGACCCAATAATAACCACCTGCCAGGCGTGGTGATTATAGCTATATTCCTCAACAACCCTGGCTTGCCATGGTCTGGTAAGAAAAGACCCATGTTCAGCAGTGGACGTCAAAGGGCTGTTGAAGTAAAAAAATAAGTAGAGAATACGCCTAAAACTATTAGGATAGTCAACGTGTTAGAATAATCTTATTTACTTCGTTTTGGTACTTTTTGGGATAATTGTAGGTGTACAAGGGGTAAATTTAGTAAACATAAATAATCAGGTTTTAAGTAACTAACCCGTTATATACATTAATGGTGTTGAAAAACGTAAGCTAATGTAATGAACGAATAAATTAGATTTATGACATCCACTTTCAGCCTTATCGCAAAGTAGAATTACTCTTTACCCTTAGCCAAGCAGAGATCACATAGCCACCATAATATTTTGATCTCTTTGCGCTTGTAATAAAGTTAAAAATTATCGCTTAAACAACTTACTTCTAAGGGTTAAGGACTGATTCGTGACATTACAAGGAAGTGCATCCAGGTGGTATCACGTTTAAAAACTATACGACTACTACGATTTCCTGATACTTATATCTGAAATTACAACATCCTGATTTTCTGATGGCAGCTAACATAAAAATACTGATTTATGTTATTAATCTATAACTACACTAGCTGTCCCGGGCGGTTTTACCAGCATAGATCTCATTCCCGTGGAAACCTTGACTTATAATAAAACCATGACACACACAAATATTGTGGCTTTCTACTGTTAAAAAAAATTACAAAATTAGTTCAGAAGATCAAGACATTATCCCTTACAACCACACAAACAATTGACAAACGTAAGTTTAGTTCGACAGTAATTTGTACTAAACAGAATTAAATAGATCTTTATAGGTAACAATTATCATTCGAATGTTCTAGTAGCATTCGATAGTGTTTTTAGTCAGTCATTTTACACCTTAACAAATTAACTTATATCCGTTCAGATTTCCTTAGTTTTCTTAATGAGATCTCTTCTGGTTTCATACTGATTATAATTGAGAATGTAAGAAGTTAAAAGTCGCACGGTATCTTCATCTCAATCGCAGATAAGCGACTTTCTAATCGGGTCAAATAACGTTTATATTTACAAACTAGTTAAGCAACGGACGTATCTTGTTAAGCGTAGTGACAAATGCTGTCCAATTGTCTCAATGAAAACACACACTCCCAATAACATATAAAGCAGTAAATTGAGTGAAAGAGTCTTAACAAATATTACTGGTGTTGCATATAACATACATTTTATTGAGTATGTTCTTATTAATTCTTTAACTAGAGTGGTTTTGGTAAATAAATGTCTTGTAACATCTCGAAGTAACTTTCATAATGTAATGTTTTGACTAGATATCGGATTGTGGAGTGCATCGACTTATTTACACTGCCGTCATTACGAAAAAAAATATTTTTTTCAATATTTCAGAATTATTAAAGATTTAATACTTAAGTTTTTTTTCTGATTCCAAATATGTATATTTATAACACAATTTCAATAAAAAAAAGTTAATAAGTTAAAATGTATAATAAATCCCGGTATTAAAGGTGGCATTCATATATATTTTTTTAAACAAACAATTAAATAACCAAACAGTTACAGATATGTGTAAAGTACATGTTTAACAATAGTATGTTGTTTTATGTTTCAAATGTGTACCCATAATAAAAGTTACTCTCAAACTATGGAAATATTTTGAAAGACATCAAGCAATTTTTCATATATTTTTAGGAGTAACTAAATAAATTTACTCTATTATTGTTATTTATACAGTAATACAATAATAATAACAACAAAAACAATATTTAAGTAATAAGAGAATATAAAGATTATGTCAAATCGGACATCATCTCTTTGCCTCCTTCCTTCCACTTGCTACAAACTAGACATAAGTACTACTTTCGCCTATTCTACATTCATCAATCTCCTCATGCATGTCCTTCGGTTTAGGGAACTTTTATCCTGGTCTTTCTTAAGAACATTCTCGATTTAAACGTAGAACGTCCGCCTTGGTCTTCCCCTGCCAACGGTTTCGTTCACATTCGCCTTTTAAATTTTAATAGTTAGTCTCCTTTATTCATATAGTTCATATATTGGTTTAAAGGAGTAAGAATCATTGATCAGTAACTGTTCCTTTTTAAGTATGTTAGCATAGCGGCCAGAAGGACATTTAATGCTTAGATACATTTTTGATGACCACGGATGTACTAAAGACTCATTACATACGGTAACCATTTACTTTCCGACGGGCAATATATATATGTATATATATATTTTCTAACTATGTCGTAAAAACGCCGTTAAAATAGAATTAATGCCTTTTCCAAGTTCATGCCGTATCATCCTTCTAATAATTAGCTAATTGGATAAGTGCTATTAAGCGATACTCATTTACCATGCAAGATTTAGATGTGTTACCGTAAAATAATATGAATCGTGAGTTGATCAACTTCCGTCCCACTCGTATTGACTGCACCAGTGGCTCAGTGGTTACGATAGTTGCCTCTGAGACCTGGTGTTCTGGGTTCGATTCCCACCCGGGACAATTATTTGTGTTAACCACAAATAGTTGTTCTGAGTCTGGATGTTCTATGTGTCCGTGAAATGAATGTTTGTTAAGTCCCCCGCGACACAGGGATTAATTTCCCTAGTGCGGGAGGTGTATTTTTTACAAAAAAAAAAAGTTAAATTTAATTACCAGTTTGAGTGAACGCGCATAATTATTATATTATTTACTTCATAGTTATGCTACTGTTCTAACAAAAAAAAAACTTCAATAAGTCATGTTGACAACCTCCGTAGCGTATTTGGCTCGCTTTATATCTCTGAGGTCGTGGGTTCGATCCCCACGCCGGACAAGAAATCTTTGTGTAAATTCTAAGATTTCTTTCCGAGTCTGGTTTCCGTGGCTCGGAAAGCACTTAAAGCCGTTGGTCCCGATTATTATAACACTAAAATAATCGTATCTATAGCAAGGAACGGGCAGCAGCATTTCCTTGTACGGTACAACATAATACTACGGTTACCAACCCGCCTGCCAAGCGTGGTGACTATGGCAAATACCCTCCCTCAGAAGGAGGCCCATGTTCAGCAGTGGACGTTATGCGGGCTGATAATGTAGTCATGTATGAACCCCATTGGTTAAGGGTTTAACCACCCGCAACCTCATTAGTTACATTGTGTCAAATAACTAGTAATTTGTTTTACTAACGATTCTTATTATTTTCCGGTGACAGATATATTGATATTGCTTAACCGAAAACTTAGTAATTTATTTTAAATGTAAGAGAACATTTCTTACAATATTTATGTCTAACAATGCTACCATCGATGTTCCCACAGCCATATAATTACGCAGTTAATTTATATGCCACAGATAACATTCATTCATTATTAGAAATTGTAAACTAACAAAAAGTAAAAGCTTGATAAAATACCTGTCTCGATAAAGATAAGAAAATACATCAACATCTTATTATTTGATTTGTGTGGAGGAACTTCGTAGGTGATACTCTGTTCTACATTCACTTAATAAAGTTGTCATCGAGAATTTTGTTACCGGTATATATTCTTATAAGGTGCTTCCAAAATATATGCCTTACCATTAACAGTAGATAGCATCATATGTAGTGATTAACTTACTGCGACAAAATTATATTTCAACATTTTTCTTATTTTTTGCTAAAAATAAAATATCGTATAATATTTTGGTAAAGAGATATCTTATTATTCATAAAAATAATTATGAATAATAAGATATCTCTATACCCTACAGTACAACAGTACACAGGACACAGCTAGGACTAAGATACGACTTTATTCATAACAAACATATATTTTAATATCGTTTTATTTTTTCGATGGAAAATTAAGAACATATTTTTTTAATGAAACTCCTTTACAGTACCTAATTATTATAAGTGACAATGTTAATGGAATGGCATATATTTTGGAAGGACAGAAAAGGACAGTACAAAAGTACTGCCCTCGTTTTCACGGATAGAAAGTACAAGTTTCATTCATTTTTTTTTATCAAAACTTGATATATTGGCCCTGGTCAGGTGATATAGATAACCATATCAACGAAGTTCTGCTTTTCAAATAGGGTATTGGAAAACTTACTTTTTAATATACTCTTTCTAATCATGGAATAATATGAAAAAATAAGTTTTGATAACATGAATTAATGTGATTAAATGTCTGGTTATTTCGCAAATATAGGTATAGTGATTTCAGCTAGGTAAACTAATAATTACATCGTATTCGATTTCGATTAATAAATTCTTGTGTCATTAAGGTAAATTGTATTCTTGGAAATTGCTTTATTAATTTTGGGCAACACAGGCTTAACATAAGACATGAGACATGTTTTAAAAAGGGAACTTAAATGAGAAAAATAAAAAATATATAATGATGTTCCTACTTTACACCAGGACTATATACTCGTATTTACACAACATATTATTACCTTCTGATCTATCCGTTATCAATTACAAACATGATTGCTTATCTTTGAGTCAGAATGATTATATTAAATGGTATTTTTACACGACGCAGGTGAATTTATGGTGCCTTTCAATGTTCCCAATAAATGCGCACACGCAACGTGGCCGTGGCTCTGTCACGGCGCAAAAAGATTCAAAAGACACCACACAACAAGGCCTGCGGTTAGCGATTTTATATTTATAATCATCGGCGGCCGTAAAATAGTAAAAACTAAACATGCAGATATCGCTTATTTACATGTACGATGAATAAATTCTTGGGGAGGATAATGTGAGCTTTTAGATTGAGCTGAAGAGTTTTTTTTATATATAGTGGGAATAAAGATAATAGCTTTATTAACTTAACAAAAGATTTGGTTGCTATTTTTCTGGACAAGAATGAAAACAATTAATTGTCCACCTCACGAAATACTAACTGAAATAATAGTTACCTTATACATCTAATACCTATGTCAGCACTCTTTCCAATTATAATCAGTTACCTTCTATATATTTAGGAATGTCAGTACATCTATCTATATATATATATAAAAGAAAGTCGTGTTTGTTACAACACTTATAACTCGAGAACGGCTGGACCGATTGCCATGGTTTTTGATTTGTTGGATTTGTTTCCGTCCCGAATAGCAGAATACATTTTAAAAACAAAAGAAAGTCGTGTTAGTTACACTATTTATAACTCAAGAACGGCTGAACCGATTTGGCTGAAAATTGGTAGGGAGGTAGAACTGGGAGAAGGACATAGGATACTTATATTTTGGGTAGGGGTAGGGTTGGGTAGGGTAGGGTAGGGTAGGGTAGGGTAGGGTAGGGTAGGGTAGGGGTAGGGTAGGGGTAGGGTAGGGTAGGGGTATGGTAGGGGTAGGGTAGGGGTAGGGTAGGGTAGGGTAGGGGTAGGGTAGGGGTAGGGTAGGGGTAGGGTAGGGGTAGGGTAGGGGTAGGGTAGGGGTAGGGTAGGGGTAGGGTAGGGGTAGGGTAGGGGTAGGGGTAGGGTAGGTTAGGGTAGGGCAGGGGTAGGGTATAAAAGTCCACCCGTGCGAAACCGGGGCGGGCCGCTAGTCTGTTATAAAGTGAAAAATATTTTTAAAATTGAATATTTAATACAATAGATCAATTCAATTTGGGTGGTATCACAAAGGACAGCCGTAAGCAAAGTGAATATCTATGTTTCTTTTTGTTTCTGATTTTTTATACCAGTTAATCTTTATAAATAAGAACATTGCAAAGAAAATACATTTTGTTACCTCTTTTAGTATAAAAATTACTAATATACCTAACGACAACATTTCATAAATAACGGTTGTAATTTAAAATACGAAGAATACAATCGCAACAATAACGATGCACCTTCCTATATACCTACTTTATATTCCTCCATTAGACATAGGTATGTTATAAGGCTCATATAAGGAAGCTTTACTAATAAAGCGTGATTAATTTCCGTGTTTAGCCTACAGGCTCAGTGGTACAGACAGCACACGTTAGGTGCTGCCCTGGGCGATCGAGCTTACCTAAGCGTAGATAACAATTTTATAAATGGAATAGTTTATTGGAATTTAGTTTGTATGAATTATTCAATGGACGAACAGTTAGCATTGGCCACGCTAAATGCTATCGAAGTTTGAAATTCGAAATTCTTTTTTTGAACTAGTGATATTTGAACAATATTTTTCAATGTTAGATTTATAG
The DNA here is from genome assembly GCA_947037095.2 of Nycteola revayana. Classification (NCBI taxonomy): domain Eukaryota; kingdom Metazoa; phylum Arthropoda; class Insecta; order Lepidoptera; family Nolidae; genus Nycteola; species Nycteola revayana. The sequence goes on from OX344838.1 coordinate 5,896,158, forward strand.
AGAAAGGTTTTAATAACGCGGGCGAAAATGCGCGCGGAAAGCTTGTGTTCAATTAAAATTGAGGCATTTTTTTCTGCTATGTAAAAACAAAAGAATTAAGCGGTAGTTTAAAAATTTTGAAGCTATCTACAAGTAAAATAGTTATACGCATATTTCTTATGATTCACAAACATGCTCTATTCAGATCGGTATTTGGTTTCCATGAATCGTTACGTGGTAAAAGTCACACACAATTTTATTTCGCTGGTACGTGGTTTTTGCAGAGACAATTTTCATGCAAATAATTTAAAGGCGCCTATAACGTTTATATATCAACTACTAAAATTTACCCATTAAACCCGAAACAGACGAATGGTTTTTGCATTGTAGATGTTCGAGCTTATGCTAATCATAATAATAGAATTAGTATGCTTGCTTAAACTGATAAAAAAATATAGGATTTGACATCTCAACGTAAGTTTAAGGATATAAATATTACGGTACTTCTTTCTAGTGCAGAAAACTCCGGATAAATGTTGACGTCAGTTTTAGAATACATTGGGTTTAAATTTTATTGACATGGTCATAGAATTCAAAATATGGTAGTGTTTATGTGATCACTGTCTGGCAACTCAATTTCAAGGTTAAAGTAATATCAAATCGAAAATCATTATTTCAATCAATTAGTTAGTAGTAAATTGGTAATAGTCATATATCTGCTTTAATATTGTACGCATGAATAAATTATAAGTCATTGATTTATTACAATAAGGAGTTAGGTTATCGACTCTACTTTATCTTACTTAACAATATAATACATAATATAACCAGCAGCCCATAAACGTCCACTACTGAACATAGGCCGCTCTTGAAGAAGGTGTTGCCATAGTCACCACGCTTGGCAGGCGGGTTGGGAGTCGCAGTATTATGTACCGCATAATACACAGAGAGACGGTTACCTGGTTGTGATAAATGATGTTATGCCAATCGTGATCAACAACAACGTGCTTAACGTACTTTAACGTAGTGTCTCAACTAACCAGATCCGGAACGAAATCTTTGGTTTTACACAAAGACTTTAGTTTAGGAAAACCTCACGACCTCCGAGATTTAAGGCAAGACTTCTATCGCTACGCCACATAGATCAATTTAACACACAATTATCATAAATTGGTGTGAAAGAAGTCAGTATAAAATATTTAACTTCGAGTAAATGGAACGTCGGAATTTCTCTACCAACTTGTAACACTTGATTTCTTAATATGTTTATACTTTAGTATTTCTGTCATCTGTACGCTGAACAAACATAACAAAAAAGTACAATTACAGTAATTTGTTACATACAATGATGAATGAGTTCGAAGACGATACACGTAAATAAATACACGTAGTCGAAATGAAAAAGGTTTTATTGTAACTTACCTACGTGAAAGTCTACAAATCTATAGGACTATGAAGTTACAAATAAAATGTTTAAAAATGAGATATTTTTTATAAATAGACTTTAAGGTACATTTTAAAGAATAACGTTTTTTAAGCACATAATCGTATAGTACTAGTTATAAGTTTCATTTTACACACATTTCATCTTCATTTGTTTTCTTTATTTCCCAAACCTACACACTTTTTTATTCTCTTTCAGAATTTCCATTCACGGGTCTGCTGGAAAAAAAATCTTTAGAAATAAGCAGCACCTTTGTACTACCAATCTTTTAAATTAATTTTTATATATTACATTTTAATGTTATATGTGTACATAAATTAATAAGCCTAGCTCAGTATAATATATATATCTAAGGCTGGCGCATTCCAGGAACGTTTTACATGCATGCCGGTGGGGACAGCGGTTGACGGGGCCATCGCTCACGGCGTCGTTAACACAGTCAAGGAACCAATGTGGGGTCAGCCTAAAGAATAAAAACGTGTACCGTAATCAAAATAGACGGAATAAATTGGAAACTTTTACGGTACTTACAGAATTGAGACCGCAAAAACTAGAAGATACAATGATCAAGTGATGATTACAGTAAATAGCTTTTTCAGGTGCTAAATTTATATAAAAAGATCAGTAACCAACGTATTTATTTTTTAAAACACCGTAACTAAACGGTCTGTTTTGTATCAAAGGAAGAACCGACTCTTAGTTGGTAAACAAAGCTCTAACACCCGATTCCTCAAACGTTAATTAAACCAATAATCAATTACCACAGCTATTAACTTTGCTGTCAAATCAAATTCAAGCATGTATGTGAAATACATTTCATGAAACATTAAAAAAACTAGTCAACTTTACCATAGATTTGTCTAAAAAGACATGCTTTCAATAAATCTTTGGACACTTCGCAAGTGTTTTGACATTTTATTCGATGTCGATGATCCATTCAGCAACTGAGTATACGTGTAAAGTTTTATTTACTTTACGCCAATTAAACTTACAGAGCGTATAAGGAACAGCAAACTTCGTTTCCAGCTGCCAAGCTGAAATGAAACTGGACTGACTGGACCACTTCCACCGCATGTCACAATCAGGTTGGGCGAAAATTACCAGAGTGGCTTCCTAACATCTGGAACGCGGTAGAAGGAGATGGCCGTTTTCGTTTTCCTGAAGATTGGCAGTGATAGGGAAGAATAGGAAGAAGAAAGGAGACCTTTGTCCTGCTATTAATATATAATGTAATAATTACGGTGGCGTCGGGATGTAACGACCCCAGCGCCCACTGGTTAATCAAGTGCAATCAGTCACTGCAGAGCAGCTTGTAGCGAGCTGTTGGTGAGTGGTGACACCACGGATCCTATCTCCCGAGTACACAGACAGATATGCACACAACACACTAACACATAGTGGCGCACTCCTTGCGTCTGAGCTTGCCTTTACTGGTTATCCAGAGTGGAGTTACAAGAACGGGATCTATGCTCCAGTTTGGAAGTGTAAAATGACATAACGCCGGGGCATGCCTTTCAAATGCCCTGGTCCCGTGGCAGTAAAATGTACCAACATAGTTATAATGGAAATCTTATATTGAATTCTAATTAATACGCAAATCAATACAATCACAACAAAGGTTTAATCAATGCATTGCCGCAGTAAGTCTGGAATTCAGGACACCGCTGATTACAATTGTATAGTAAGTCACGGACTCTCGATTTATGAATACTATCTTAAGACAATACAATTCCCTTCCTTGATTTTTAATGTGTTTTCTGTTAGACATGACTAGACTAAGACGAGGCTTGCAGCAGTTCATATACCTCTGTGGCGTAACGACTTTGAGTGGTGAGTTTGATCCCCCGTCGGACAGGAAATCTTTATGTAAATTTTAGAATATCTTGTGGATTTTAGGGTGTCTTGTAAATTTTAAGAATGGTTTAGGGAACTGTTCACCCCACGGAAAGTACGTTTAACAATGTTATGCCGGGTAACGGGCGGTAGTTTTTTTTTTTTTTTTTTTTTTCGGACGGACATATGTCGTTAACCAGGAGGCTTTTGCTACTTCACCGGGCATAAAGGCGAGCAGAGCTCCAGCCTAGATAAATGGTTTAAACACTACAAACTAAGCAACCTGCCCAAGAGGGCGTCCTCTGTGGGACTTGGACCTCGGCTCAGGGCGGTCGCTGACGGGGAGATTGAGGAATTATGGCTTTTAGTTTATTTAAGCTCCCTTAAATAAACTAAAAGCCATAATTCCTCAATCTTTTGTGCAACTGTCGCTCTACTTTACAATTCGCGGGCCTCTCGGACTTCGAGTCTACGAGGGCATCGGAATAACGGGCGGTAGTGTTCTATTATATGTTGGTGCCAAACGTGGTGACTACGGCAAGTCCGTCCCTCGTGAGAAAGCCCAGTTCAGCAGTGGATATTACATAGACTAATGATTGACTGATTTAAACTATTAAACAGACTCAATTGCTTTTCTTAAAAACCTATACCACATCCATCATAAATAAAGCGACTAAATTGAATGCTACATCTAGAACAAATGAATTTACCGTATTCCTTTAAACAACAAACATACAAAATTCAAGCATTTATCATTGCAAAGACCTCCATTACAACAGTCTACAACAAAGGTGCATAGTTTCCTATTTATTGTTAGCGTGAAACTTATATAGACGGCAAAATAACTCAAACGGAACAACAGTTTATTATCTTAGCAGATGGACAGATGTGTGTCGGTAGTAAATAGCTTTTCGTGATAGCAGAGCGGGCCTGTGTGAACTCTGCCATGACTCGTGCTAAAGCCTCGGTTAGACTATCTCTGATATGCCAATATTCAGTAACGACTTCAGGGCGTTAATCACGTACGTTGACTTAGTACAATTTCTCTGCAGAAATCTTAGTTTTAATCATTCATCATCATCATCATCAGCCCGTATAGCGTCCACTGCTGAACATCCGAGGGAATGTATTTGCCAAAGTCACCACGCTTGGCAGGCGGGTTGGTGACCGCAGTATTATGTTGTACCACACAAGGAAACGCTGCTGCCCGTTCCTTGATATACGATTATTATAGATGATGTTATAACAATCGGGACCAACGGCTTTCCGAAGCACGGAGGGTAGTCCCTCAAGCAACCAGACCCGAAAAGAAATCTTAGAATTTACACAAAGATTTCTTGTCCGGCGTGTGAATCGAACCCACGACCTCCGAGATTTAAGGCGAGCCAAATACCGCTACGCTACGGAGGTTGTTGGAGGAGGAGTTTTAATCATTATTATACTAATATATAAATCTGAAGAGTTTGTTTCTTTGTTTGCTTCTAACTACTTGTCCGATTTGTAAAATCCTGAGATTTAATAGATAACCCATCTATCGAGGGCGGCTACATTAAATATGGCCTATATTTAATTATGAACTTCCTACGGGAACGTGAGTGAAATTGCGCGCGGGAAATGGGTAAAATATGAAAACATCGTTATCTGTACAAACATATCCAATAATAAACGTTTAATAGACAAATTTGTAAAATTCACAAATTATTTTTAGACTGTAATATAATAAGAGATTGTTATATAATAATATTGATTGAAACAGTGTTTCATAATGTTTTGTAGAGAATGGTTCGAATCAAGGAAAAAATCGATTAAATCATTGATTCCTTTAATATCGAAACCTAATATACACACCAACCTAATATTCTTCATGAATAAAATGTTTTTGTTCTACATAAGTTTACGTGTAACATGATGTCTCGATTTCAAAAACCACAACAAACAAACGCTTAAAGACCATCACTGAATGTTTTGTAATCTGTACACGCCTTTACCTCTCACTATATACCAAGTAACAACTAGCTATTCTTATAAGGAATAGAGATAATTTGATTGCTATAATACCTTACTTGATATATTCACGATTTGGGAAAACATTTGACGTAATCGACACCAATTATTCACTTTTTATCAGCAGTTATGGTTCATTAGGTAAAAATAAAGGTTCATATTTGTTTATTTCAGGTATTACTGTATGCCACTAACAATACTGTGCCAATAATAAACTTATCGATTTATCTCAAAGATTACCGCCCTGGACAAAAAAAAATCAACCGACGATGACGATAAATACAGTGTAACTCTATATTTAAAAAAAGAGAAAAGAGAACATTAAATCATTTACAATATATACCAAAAGAATACAAACTAAGAATAAATAACATAATATGACAATATATAATTTCACACTTAAGATGAAAATATTGATAACAAACAACTTTTTTTGCGAGTTAACTTTATTTCAGTTTTATACAGCTCGAATGCATTTTGAATACCCAATAAATGAAAAGAGTTGAAAACTAATACCACTCATTTTTATTTCACTTTAATTGAGGAAAATTATACTATGTTTTTGAGTTAATTAAGAATTAAACAACTTATTTTGTTTAATGTATTAAGCAAAACCTGCACGTTATACAATTTATACGTTCAAGTGTCCATAAAAGATTTGATTATCTAGTTCTATTTCAAGATACCGATAAATCTATTAGCTTGATAGTTCTAAAAATAAAGTAGTTTTATTAGATTTCATGCTTCGATACTATGATAAGTAAGTTGTTAAGAAAACTGATATAGGATTTATTTATAACCTGAACTGTATTTACTACAACAAACAAGCAGTTAAAGGTGTTACGTTGCATATTTTACTTATTTGACTAATTGACTTTAACTACACACCATGAGTGGTATTGAATTGAATACTTTGTGTAAACTCATAATAAAACATATCACTTAATATCGCCTTGGTGTCGCTTAAGTCTATTTGAAATAGAGGCACGATATGATAATTTAATTATCCGTATCGTAGGAAAGTTACCTGTATATTTGATATACACTTTAGTAGATTTGTACTGAAAACTTGTCCCTAAAAATAAGCTTATAACAATATATGGCACCCACATACATTTATTACTACAGTTAATCTACTACTGATAATATATTTTTACAACAAGTTGCAACCAATATACCTATTAATAGAAAAGTGATGACAGATAGGTAGGTGGAACTCGGAGTAGAGAGGAGGCAAAAAGCGTGCTCATAAATAAAACACCACTGCATGTCCTGCGTGGCTGTTATTTTTCAAGCGCAGGTGTTAATTCAATTAGAGATTGGCATACAAAGTGATTGTTTGTCATGTCAATTGTACTGTATTTTCAAATAACTGAGAGATAATTGCTAATATTCACGTTTTACTGTCGTTTTGCATGGTCCGGTGTATATCGGCGGCACCTGGCCTAAAATTGGTTTTCCGTATCAAAACAAATCTTCCACCCTTGTATTGTAATACTTTCAAAAATACTATTCAATGCTGAATACTCTAATTTGTATACTTATTTAGTTAGTTTAAGTATGTTTTAGAGAATCTATTAAACACTGACCGCTAACTACCGAACAGCTATTTAATGTTATGTGCTGTCTTTAGAATCAAAAAGAAACAAAAATATATTATCTAGATTTAACACTATACAAAATATCGGTTTCTTCCGTTAATGTAAAAAATAACACTTTGTTTGATTGTTGAATATAGGTATTAATGTTTTCTGTCAGAAGAATATTATCATAAGGAAAAACCACAAAACGATTAAACAAAACTTGACGAAGCACATCTAAGCTCGAGTCCAGTCGCTCAGTAGACTCAACCATTACCAATAACAATTTCCCGGCCGCCATCTTTGTTCACGATTCAGTACACCACAGAATCATAAACGAATTGATTCGACAAAAAAACATATTGACTTTCTAATTAAAAGACAACATTTTACGTAATAAAAAAATAAAATTAAAATTTTGTTTGTCCCATTGAGTTAAAAACTATAATTTCAATAGTTACTTAGAAAGCTCGACACAGAGTCAAAAAGCTTCCCGTATCTCCGCACGGAACTCACTTCATATGATACAATCATAAATCGTTAGGCTCCCATATGATACTTGGGCAATAATATAACTGATAGACATTAACATAATATGTATGAATGGATAATATAATATTTTTCCAGTCACGATTTCGAAATAAGGTAATGTGCAAGCGCATTCGTAGCTCTCTGTGTAGATATTCCAGTGCTCAACGAGCGATATGATCGGACTCCCCGTCGCCTTATTGATAAGGTTTCCATACTTCCCGTGTGTATCGGAATGCTTCTGAGTTTATTTAATGTAATTCCTATCTGTGTATGGGTCGTATACCATATTTAAAGATACGTAGATGTCAGAGATGTAAACGTTCCTTTGTAGTTGTTCTAATACGATTCATTGTTTTCGATTCGAAATCTATTATCATTACACCTTTAGGGTTAAAACGATTTCGAACAATAACCAACATTAGAAATCGAACAGGGCTATATATCAAGCGATAGAATAGCCACCGTAAATTGAAAAGCAGCGATTATGATGGGCAAAATAGATTCGCCCGGGGTCGAGGCGACATCACGAAGCGAGCCTAGGGTTAAAGAGCGATCCTTCTGAGCTGGTTCGAGTTATGGGCTCAACCGACACAATGGCCAATTTCATAGAATTTCCTTTGATGGATACCAGTTAACCTGAAGCAGTTAACGGTGATTTGCAATCGGTTTAAATTAAACACTCCGGAATATCACGTTTTAATTTTATCCTATTTAAATTTAAGTGAACATGACAGTATCGTGAGAAAGTTATGTATGTCATTAGTTTTGAATATTACAATGGCTTTTATAAGACAAATGTCTATGCGATGAATTTAATTAATGTTAACCAATGGCAAAGCTTTTTATAATAAGATAACTAAGTATCGCTGTGACAGCAACGCTTCTTTCTCCAACGTCCGACAGATTCGTCACGGGTGACAATGCTGCGCTCGCGCACTCACGACTAAAAAGCACAATACCGTTCTTGCTATCTACATCATTTTTACCCAATTGGATAAAAAAATAGGCTGCTTGATCTTTTGCTGCTAGACATAAAAATATTGTTTTCTTATTTTGATAGGTATTTAAACAAATTGTAGCTCAGACGAAGAGTGTGTAAAAATTGCCTATTTTGATTCACATACCTACATGATATAATTTATAAAAATGCGGAGTGTATAGTATAATTTCAAATATTCATACATCAAACAATATTTTTTTATAAATTATTAACTGCTGAGAATATTTAACATCAATCAATATACCGTTACCAAACCACAATTTGGACAGTTTACATAATTACACAAATTATTTTGCAAATCTTTAACAAAATGCTAAAGCCTTTTTTGTGCCAACCCACGAGAATACTAACTCGTCAATCACATTTTAGGCCGTAAACACGAGCCGTAAGCTGACATTACGTGGCCGATCCTCGAGGTCCTTGTAAAATAAAACTTTGAAGAACTTCACAACGTCGATTCGACACAGAGTCGACTGACTCGACGATCACAAAGCTTTCTCATTTAACCGTCACCGGCCGAAGCCGTGACACTAAAAGTCATTGGGGATAAAAAAAATATTCAACCCGTTTCGTTACATTTCTTAACGCTCGGAAAAAGAGCACAAAAGATTTTCTTAGTTGAAGCGTGACTGTCGTAATTAGGTGGCGAGAGCAGTTCTCATGTTCAACGTTTATTTCGATACATAATACAGAAATTATTATCGGCAGTTTGTCATTGACTATGTGTTGTCGAACTTTAAGAGGTCATTACTAGTATATTATTTTACCTAGTATTGGAACATACACGAGTGAAGAATCATTTGATACTGCAATGCAAATATAATAAACTACTTTTGTTACTGACAAGATTGCTTCAACTTAGATAGGATACAGAAGCAGTAAAACAGAAATAATTTTCCAATTGACACATTCTATCATTTTATTGCACAATTACCCAACTGTAGTTTTATAGGTAGTTCTACCGTTCAATATCTCAAGGTACGTAATAAGAAGTTTTCAAGTTGAAATGATAAACTTCAAGTAGCACAAGTTACTAAATTACCCCAAGACATTGCATTAGTTAATTAAAGTGCATGTAGAAATAAATTTTCCGTTGGGAAGATTGATCTATGAAGGAAATTATGTTCCACTAAAGATATGCATACAATAATTCCTGTATAAGACTTATTTATATCAACAGTAGGTGACTGTTTTACATAAAGAAGGAATTACGTAGATTTTTTTATGTGTAAATGCTTATTATAATATAGTTGAATAAAAGTCTTTATACATTTGGGCCGCCAATCATTTACAATGTCCCATGTCATAAAATCCAAGTTTAATAAGTTGCTTCCAATTTAAAATCAAAATTATTTTTAAGCCTGCTGTCTCTGGGAAGAGGGGACCCGACGGGGGCCGGATTATAAATCATAAATGCCACGTTAGCCCGCCAGACGGCCGGGTTCGTATCGAAATTATCGCCCGCGAGCCTCGCGTAAAATATACAAAACAGTTTCAGGTTACTGCGTCAAATATTTCTTTTTGACATCTAAAATAAAATGCGCTGACTCATTAGTACACAATTTTATCTTCCTACCTAAAGCTTTGGATTCAACGAATCTATAAAACTGGTTATGAGCAAAGTGATGTGGATGCGATAATAAAAAAAAACGATAGTAGGTACTCGTTTAGTTAGTCAGTTACTCCTTGATCAACAATGTTCCAGTTATTGAATAATTAATAGTGTTAAATTAATGTTTCACTTTATAAAATCGATGAATGATTCATTAGGTCCAGATAACGAAAATTAAATTGAACAATGTCATTAGTCTAGAATCGACCTCCCATGTAAAGTGTAATAAATACATAATCTCATACTGGCTCCGTCAGAATGGCAGCCGCTTGAACTGGTCCAGTACTTCCGTACTATAGAACCACTTAAATAGAAATTGAATCATTTATACGAATAAAATCAATTTACAAGAGGAACGATAGTTTATTCTAGTTTCTTTGGACCAAATTAAATGACTCACTTCCTTCAACATCAGTCAAAATGTCGCATGTCACAGTTGATTTAAATTAAACAGTAGCATGTATTAAGGTCTGTGAATAAACATAGATGAAGTAGTTAAAGCTTTTATTCTAACAAGACATAAGAAAGTAGTAGTAACTAAACAAATCTACGCAGCCATTTATGTTCCACAAACTAACTCGATCTACGCTTCTTCGCGACTATCTGAATTTATAGACTGGTTGGATAAAACAATTTTTATAATGACTAGGAAAACTACAGCCATTTTGTGGGATTTACATTAATCTCGTCGAGAACACTAAATCAGTCACTGAACAGGCATAATACTTTAGAAGCGAAAATAACTCTTTATAATGTCGCCACTATAACAATAAATGACTGCTAAAGCAAGGCTATGAATAATATCGGAGCAAAATGAAGACGTAAAGGCAAACGTATGTAAGCACAATCTACAAATGTCAAAGATTCAAAATCTATGTCGCACACATAACGAACACGAACCTCGTGTGGGCTAGAAAAGCACAACACATAAATTATTTGCATTGTTCCGAAAGCCGAATGATAAATGGACTCGAGTTCTTAATTTAAATTATACTATTTGCAAAAGTGGACTAGACTAGACAGACAGTCGTATCGAGATTTGAAAATATTTGGTTTTATCTTTTAAAGTACTTGCCAATGTAGGGTAATTAACTAATTTTATGGGGACCCAACTATTAACACATACGAAATGGTAATCGCAGCCATGTATTTTTTTATATTTCTATGTTCATTATATATATACGTATTAGCTAAGTTCAAATTAATTCTTGTGCAATCAGCACACAAATTCCTAGTTTAGTACCTAACTCACATACCTAACTGTATATACTTTTGACCTTACGGAATGTGGATGGCAAAACAGTCAACAACGTATCGAAATGAAACACATTGGCAACAATAAGTTCTTCGGTAATAAAGGGCAGTGTGAAATAAACGATATATTTTCTTTACCCATCACATATCCGGCACAACTTTTGAGTTCAACTTCTAATATATCATTCGGAAGTAGCAAAAACTTGGTGTCGGATCGTTGCGACAGTAATCACAGGTGCAAAAAGTTCTCGACATCTCCTACAATTACAAGCCATTTAAGGATAGCTGCGATCCTTATATAATAGTTTAAAAAACGCTTTATAGAAAGAAATCTGAGCTAAGTTTAGATTTCGATTGACCGTTAGTCTACATAGCGAGACGCAATACAGTAAAACCCTATAACCAACATTTATTCCTTAATACGTTGACAATACATGGCAGCTTCAAACAGTGTTATTTAGCATCTGCGTCGTGATAACTGTTGTCTTCACTTGTTTTGTAATTTCCTACTTATTGCAATACCTTGGAGCTTTTAGTCGTTTAATTTTACCAGCTGTATTATGGCAACTTTGTATCCTATGTGACGCGAAGACAACACGACCGTCTCGGGCACAGTTTGTAGGATTACTATTCTAGAAAAACGGCTAGGGGCGAATTGCGTTGCAATTACAGTCGGAGCGTCTTCTCGTCCGTCCGTCTGTCCGCGGGACCAAGATGGCGGCCGCATGCCTGTCCAAGATTGACTAGTAGCTGAATGCTTCTTTGCCAACGGCGATCTAGGTTGAGTCGATGTATCTGAGGGCATGCTGGCATGCAGGAATGAAGCTCTTGCCCCTCGGTAAATTAAAATACTTTTTGTTTGATAAGTGTTCTGTGATTATCTTGTGTAGTAGATGTAATGCAGCCGTGCGAGACATGTCATTAAAACGAGAATTGTTTATTAAACTCACCGCTCAATCGTTACCTATCTCGATAGTAGTATACTGCAATCTTACCTGAAACATAAAATAGTTTAATTAAATATCGATCATTACTGAATTTCACATAAAATAATGATGAGTAATTAAATACTACTAGTAACATTCCTAGCGCTAATAACGGCGGTAAGTGTTTATAAGCACAGAGATGTATAATCGTTGATTATGTATATTCATTTATTATTGAATACATATAATCTAAAGGTACTAATTTTATAGTCAAGATGTATCTTCAATTTGAAGAGGAATAGTTAGCTAATATTATTATGTAAATGTTCTCATTATCGATAGATTACAATTAGCTATACCTTAATATACATAATAATGCATTCATTATAAAACTTTGTGGACGATTGACGAATTTATAAACTTCACTGCAAGACACGGGGAATGGCGCATCTGTCGTGGACGTCTCTTCCAATAGTCACTAATATATGCCCGGTGAAGTAGCAAAAGTCTCGTGGATGACATACATAAATGTTCGGAAAACAAAATACAATAACAGTTAATATGTTAACAATAATCAGACTTCACAATATGTTACCTAAAGATAAACAAGTCAAGGAACGCTTACATTACTACTATAGACACAGCTATGTGTTGAATTTACAATTAAAGGAATTAATAACACCGTTCCATCATGACTATTTCAAGTTTACGATGAGAACTCTTCGTTCTGAATCTTCATTCTGTTATAGTAGAATAATTAAACATTTTTTATCGTCTATCACTAATAGACAGTTGGTACGAGGTGTTTATTTTATCTGTAGATACTATTTTAAATATTACGTTATATCTATATCATGTAACATGGAGTTGTTTCATATTAATTTGACACTAATAGCACCATTGGCCAAAGAAAAAATGTTAAAAGCCCATTTAAGGTATAATCTGTCAAAGTTAATGGTCATAGCAAGTTAGGACTAAAGTAATTAACCTACTTACTTCATAACAAAACCTAAATTCAATGCAACCGAACAAAACTAATGAAGATTTAACTTGCAGTGACTAATATGCACAGAATATTTAAAAAGACTTAATAATAACCTTTACACGTTAAATGTTCCCCGCCTATAATGCACAAACCGATCATTACACAAATGTACCCCGTTAGTCGAAAACCACATAAGTCACATTTATCGCCACATCAAAAAGCAATCAAGCGACAAAAGTTGGGTCGAGTCATCGAATGAGACTCCGACGAAAATATATTTGAAACGCAACTAATCGATCCCACAGGTAAGCCTGCCCTAACGTAATTTACAAAGGTGCTCTATAAAAAGACGGAGCGTCAGAAGCTGAACATAGAATTTTATTAACGACAATAAACTTCATTTATTTATGCGACTATCACTACGAATGTGTTTACTACATAAAAGCGTAAATAAGTACCCATTGGAAAGATACCTACCTATATTTATTGGCAAATAATTGTTGGTGGGAAGAAAACACTTAGGTACCACGTAGCACCAGTTCAATGCTGCGACCGATGATTTTAACTTTAATTTCTTTGCATCTAAGTATCTGTGAGGTAATGATTTGTATGTCAATTAAAGAGTAAAGTCATCGGCGTGTACCTGCTCCTAATTGTTAACTTATCAAACACGCATTAGCTTGTCGCACAAGCGCGAGACATCCAGACGACTAGGCATTTATTAATCGAGGTTGACGCTTCAATCCTGTTTGCATTTTAATAAAGGTTTACAGTTTATGCAACAATTATATGGAAAATGACAAAAATATACCTCCATCACTATTGTCTAACAGGTTATGGACCAATAAATTTGTTATGCTATAATTAATATCACCGCAGCGATGGGGTACTCCCGCGCATCTTTAACTTTGGCCCAGACACCCCCCGCTGTCTCAGAGATATGTTACCTGAGCCACACTGGAGGAAACAAACACTATAACGTAGATACGACGTTATAAATTTTAGAAATGACCGCTGCATTCTGATTAAGAAACTAATTTTGGGATCGAATCTTGCCGCTTGTTTGTACCCTTACATTTTTAAAGGACATTCCGTGTTTATTTAATACATGTAATGTTGAATATTTATCGAATTTTCTAATTTTGTGTTAATAACAGTAATAGGAAAGATAATTTTGAAGACAACAATGTATTTTTCATATGTGTACGGAATACGAATTCTAATAAAACGAAGAGAAGCTTGTTTGAGCTTTGTTGAGTTCATGGGAATGAATGTTTTGTTACAGCAGAAACAGAGAAAGGAATTAAAACGAAATCCATAAACGCTACACAAACACTAAAACATATAGTGACTTGGTGAACATAATAATTTCTACCAATTCCATAAAGCGATACTTATTTTCTTGTATAAATTAATATTAAAATAACTTGTCGTGAAATTTATGGTCATACATAAAAGGCGATTGGCAGGTCTCGTGAAAGCGCACGCGCAGCCGGAAGCCTCTCTCCGGCCTCACTGTGAATCTGCGACTTACTGCGCTAAACCGACTTTAACTACTGGTTTACACGACTTTAATAAATGAATGCCTTACTTTTGATTAGACGGTCATTATGTTGTTGATTGGTAAGTAAAGGCGTCTGACTCAGTTGCTATCGAGGCTAAGCATCGTGGTCACTTTAAAGATTTCTAGTCAAATACGTGACCAGCAAAGATATCAACTTTTCATTTATCTTTTGGTGAGTCTCCCCAGATAAGAAAGTTTATAATAAAACATGGGACGTCATTACTACCATAGGTATAATGCAATGCTTACTTAAATAAAATACATAGAAACAACGAAATATACTTTAAAAAAATACTCATTAATAGGTTTGTTTTTAAAGAATCACCATCTTACATCAGCTTAACATGTTATTCTTTCATAACTAAAATTCATGTTTACAATAAAGAATAAGTCAATAAAATGTATTTTAAGTGAGACATAGCAAGTAAAATCGGTCTATTTTTGTTTTCAACATAGGTAGGTTAATAAGAAAAAAATTGAATAAAGACATAAGAGAATTATTATTGGTAAATGTCTTTATTATAAACCGAACGCGAAACGTTACGTGAGAAGAAAATGGTAATCCAAATTCGCAACTTCAAACAGGTAGGTGACCATAAAAATGTTTATGACTTTTCTTTCTAATAGCCCACAAGTTCATCGGCATCATATATTTAAGATTGAATTTACAATGCAACTAAATATGTACATATGATTACCGTCAATTAATCAATTGATAAATAACACAAATTATATTTGTTACTCTTCGTTTTATTGACCTCCTAAATTACAGCGACATCATTCCGATTTAAAGTAATTTATTGCATGACTAGCTGTGCCGGCGACTTCGTCTGTGTGGAATTTAACAAAAAAGTTATTTAAGTCCCGTCTAAATCGGTCCAGCCGTTCCAGAGATTAACAGACAGACAACAATTGTAATGCAGTAGTAAAAAGTGGTTATTTAAATATATAAGAAACACACACTCAAATTTTATTTATTTGATTAGATTAAGTAGGTAGGTATCTACTTTAAATTGTCCAGGAGAGCCCTCGATAAGCCCTTTGAGTTCCTGAATGAAGTTGGAATTGACACTATGAATTGGCCAGAGCTCAGCCCCGATTTAAATCCCATTGAGCACATATGGGACGAGCTCAAAAGGAAGTTAGAGATAAATGAGCTCAAGACTGCGTTGGTAAAAGACTGGGGTCGAATACCACAATCATCAGTTGGTTTGCGGGGAATTAGTAGTTCCCAGTGCTTCCGTATGGAAGAGCAGAGTGGGAGACGCTCTCCTCGTGGTAATAGCATATACCAAATCTTTATGGAGAGGGCATCCCTATAGGCCACCGCCACAGAACAGGTGAGGACGCCTCATTCATTTACCTACCTCCGGCAAAAAAAACACCTATATCCATATCATTCATATTAACTAAATTACATACCTACGATAAATATTCAAACTTTGTCCATTTCATAAATGTTCACTGAACTGGAGATACCTACATCATCTAATTTCACACTTCAGTTTACCAAGAGAGTGTAGTGTAGGCGATATGTTTGACACGAGATATTTGAAAAGCGACGCGATAATTATTATTTGGTGTCAAATAGTGAGAAAAGTCGTGAGAACAACATCAAGTGAACGTCAACTCGTGACTTTGTATGAACACTGACGCGTTGACCACTCTATTTCTATAAAACTATATTACTACTTTATGCACTACTCGGAAACCTCATCGTAAATTTTTACGGGTGACCTGAGCCAGGTATATTTTTCTTTGGTAACCTGTTTGTGACAAGACTTAATAAATATTAACCTATATACTTACTTATATCGTAACTACTTCATTAATTTTGCCTACTTACCTATTTATTGACAACCTCCATAGCGTAGCGGTATTTGGCTCGATTGAATCTCGGAGGTCGTGGGTTCGATCCCCACGCCGGACAAGAAATCTTTGTGTAAATTCTAAGATTTCTTTCCTGGTCTGGTTGGTTGAGGGACTACCCTCTGTGCCTCGGAAAGCACGTTAAGCCGTTGGTTCCGATTGTTATAACATCATCTATATAAATTTAAGTTTCCTTGTGTGTTACAACATAATACTGCGGTCACCAACCCGACTGCCAAGCGTGGTGACAATGGCAAATACCCTCCCTCGGGAGAAGGCCCATGTTCAGCAGTGGACGTTATACGGCCTGGTGATAGTTACCTATCTCAAAATTATTAATAATAATAACATTTAAAGACCGCGCAGCGCATGTGTTAAAATTGGTGTCCTTATGTAATTATGGTCCCTATATGTTATACTAAAACTCATTATAATCATAAAGATTTGAATATATATTGTAGTATCCGCACTAGAATATAATAATATTAAGATTCTTAATGTCTTCCAAAGACTCCCATAGCTCAGAAACAAATGGTATGGGAAAGTCTGGATCCCATTAAATCACATAGTTCAAAACATGCTACTGGCGCCAAGGACTAATTGAAAATAGTGAATACTCAGTGCTTAGATTCAGCGTATTAATTAAAACTAAAGATTCTCGCCTATCCTCGCTTACGCTCAAATACCTACTTACCCGTTACTATTTGTACATGCTCATATTCCACATGGCAGGACAAACTGAACATTAACGCCATGTCCTAAGAGTTAAGTTCAAAAGCTCCCAATCGCAGACGGTGTAAACAATATTCGACCGTAAACAAAGGAGTTAAAGTATAATTTCATTGAAATAACTATAAGTATGAATGTGAAATCAAACAAGCAGCGTAGTTAATAATTTATTGATATAAGACATGCGAAGCCCATAAAGTTACCTTTGGCACACGTCTCGGTCTCTTTTAATTTGTAACTCGTTAGCATTAAGCAGCCAGGGTGCGGGACATGCTTAGATTAAGATTTTACCCGCGGTCAAAGAACATTTTCATTATTGACGTATTTTATTAGCCGTGATCTTATCGAGAAAGTTTTAATTTATGTTGATCAGGTCTCCTATCTACTGCTAATTACTTAACACAGTACTCAGATTTAACAAGCATGTCATTAAATCACCGAATCTCAAAAAGTTTAGTTAATCAATGTTCTAAAAAAATGATGTGTCGTAAGTATGGTAGGTACTACTAAACAAGACTAAACATAGGTATATTTGAAATAAATAAAAAGCGATTAGAGGTGAAGCAACAGAGCGTTATCAAGTGAGTCGAACTGAGCGTAACAAGCATTGGTGTGTCCAACAATACTCATAACTGTTGAACAAACAAAAGTTATCGTTCATAAGACAACTTTTGGTCGAAATAAAGGGGGCGGTGCAAGCGGAGAATGTTAGAAAAACTTATAGAAAATGACAAGCGGCCGACAAGGATAGAAATAGCCATAATGTAGAAACGAGCGAGATGGATACAAAACTCGTTCTCCGGCATTCCGCCGCATGGTAGATTTAGGAACGGGGGCAGAACGATACGATTAGAAGGTTATGTTGTTTTATTTTTAAGGATAGTTTAAATAATTAGATATCAATAAATAAATGAAAAATTATAGCCCAAAGCAAAGAATATGTTCACGGACTGTTATTAAAATTAATTTACGAGCTGAAGGAGCGGTTTGCGAATGCTCTCAGTTCGGCCAGGTCAGGATACAATCCATTCTTTACGTTGACAACTAAATTGATACAATGACTGGTGAATGATCTCATGTGATTGAAATATCTATCGATGCTTCAATAAATATTTTGTAATATGAAGCTGATAATATCTATGGATAAAAAATGACTTAAATAAATGTTATATATCGAAATAAGTTACGATTAAGTAGTTTATACGTTTGTACATAATTTGTTTAATTTTCATATCTGGGTATGTACATAAATAAATTAAATTAAAAACTTAAATTACGATGCGTCAAGTATTAATAAAACATTAATATTATTACCAGGAGTTTACGATAGTGTGCTCACAACATTTCCAAAACATAAGATTAGTTGAACCATTACCTTTTACAGTTAAGTGCTAAGAAACCTACGCGTGAGACTGAATAACGTATAAATAACCTTATTTACCTCGCTATTTTTCTGGTAATAAAAACTGACTTAAAAAACCGGACAAGTGCGAGTTGGAATCGCACTAAGATTATTGTACAATAGAGGTTCTTATCATTGCTTTGCTTTACGTCCTCGCTTGAATATGGGTCTCCTAAACAGACCTTGGCAAGCCAGGGTCATTGATAAATATGGTCATAATTACCCCACTTGGCAGGTGGATTAACTGCAGTAAGATGGTAGGTAGCCGTGTGGGAGCGTTCAAGTATTACGTAACGCAATTTTTTAAGATTTTTACGCACCGTAATGTTTTTCTGGAGCCCCCCTCCCCGTCTCAAGCGTTACGTAACACTCAAGTGATCATTTTAACCCTAAAGTCGTAAAAAGTTATGAAATAGTTTTTACACTTGGTATAGTTTTAATCTACTGAATAAAACAAGAGAATTTTTATTCGCAACACCTTCATATTTTGTTTATTATTAAAAAAAATTGGCTTTTAATTTTTTTGGTTTTGGTTTGGGAGTTTTAAATCCCAAATTTTTTAGAAACAATGTTACGTAACGTGTTGTAAGAAAGACCCCCTCTCGCCCCTGTAACGCATCGTAACGTTTTACGAGACCCCCTCCCCCCCCCCCAAATTGCGTTACGTAATACCTACTTGAACGCTCCCAGTGCTGCTGCCCATACATCAGTAGCATGTCACTTAGTTGCCTCATACGATACCCATGGGAAGTTATGGGGTGACCTATCCTGAGCCGTAAAGCAGACCAAAAATAAAGGTTTCGTAACTTTGCCACGCGGATTCCCAAAAATGTAATATAATATTTATAGCTGTTTGACAGTATTAAAATTTATACATATATCCCAATTAATCCCAATATATTGCCTTATTATGCAAATAAAGTAAGAGATTACGATAGTTTAGGCGTAATAATATCAACAAAATGAGCCGTTTCTATGCGGTTTCATATCCTGTTCTATTATAGTAAATTCTTTAGTTTAATGGTAAAAGTATTTCTCTTGAAATCATAATATGTTTTTATAAATAGAATAAGCTAAGTGTAATTGTGTATGTGAGATTAGCATAGCAATGCAGTCTCATGTGTATTTAGAGGCCTATGAAATTAACGAATAAAAATTCCATCGCAACTTTCAATAGCCAAATCTCTGCAATTTTAGGATCCAAACGTTGTAAAGTAAACACGAATCAACGTATATTGCCATCTCATTTGCTCGGGACAGAGTTCATGCTGTTAAAATTGTGACCATATTCATGATTTTGCTTCATGTGCCAATAAATTTTACAGAATATTTATATGATGCACGATACTTACCCAACATAATTGACACCTGAAAGCGCATGAAACGCAATTCGATACCCACAGCTATGAAACCCCTAGCGGGAGTGAACGTGACCTTTGTTATTTACACAGATTAATCCGCTATTCCCCGCTGCGTTTGGCACAGATCTGCTATAATAAAGGTAGCCAAGTAGCCGTCGCGCGTCGGTTTATTATTGTTGTATTTGGTAGTTGGGGAGGTTGCGAGTGCTTGCCGCCCACTTGACGCATGCGACACGCAACGAGGTGTCGGGTTGCTTGTCGAGTAACGTTACGGCCGTGTAACGAACCTCGCCACGACAACTTATGACACGACAACAAACGCCGACACTAACCCTGATAAAAGGTTTCATTTTATTTTTGACACCGATTCTTGGTGTACCTATTATGTTTTTTGCGAATATTTTGATCTTGATTTTACATTCAAAGGCTTTTGTTTATAGTTATTTATAAATTTACCAAGAATCAAATTTGACAAAACTTGCTGCCTTTCTTACTTTCGAAAAATATAAGGTCTGATATTTTACGTATCGTTGCTAATTAGGGTTGCTGAAATTTATATGACCGCTTCCATAAAAAATTGAAAATTATGTAAGTTCCTATATATTGCGATCCTCCGAGAATCTTGAATATAAGATAAAATTTCAGGATAACTTATAGAACACCAGGAATTTATCGGCAAAAAATAGACGCCTATCAAAGATCACCGAGCCAGATGTGCTTTCGCAATTTTTATAACTTTGATAAGGGTAATCATAAACGTGTAGCTACATATTCAGTGCATTAACATAATATAATAAAAAATACCCATCATAAAGTAAATCGATCGTACCCTCTACCCTCGAGCTACAAACACGGTATTTTAAAAATATTTAAAGCTATACGTTACATAAATTCCGAACATGGGCGCGACAATCGCCAACGAGAAAAGTGTCGTAATAATATGACCATAAGTAATAAAATTCAATGAAATTGTTTCAACCTCTGATACTCATTATGAATAATTCGCCTGCGAAACTTTTCCGAAAACTGTGTACACAACAGGAATTCATAAGCAGTCCATCCATTTTTTTTACTGATTAACAAACCGCCATGAAATAGACGGTGCTTAGAATTAGTTTTTAACATGAATATGTTACAAATGTTATGTCTCACTCGGCCCACCGTTAGTTTAAGATAAACCTAAACAAATAATATAGAGGTATGAAAACTGTCACGGCCCCATTCCTATTTACATAGTTTAACTCGACGATAGAAATAAAAAGAAAACGCAGCGTCTTTTTTAGTTTTTTCTCGGAAGTGTCGGAGTGGACGCGCGAAGTGATAAAATACTTGGCTGTATACGGTAACAAGTCTAGAGACAATGCGAGTGTTTTTGTTGGCAGTAGCTGCTCCTAGATCATTACAATAGCATAAAGTAGCCAGTTATGAAGCGAGTGTACGTTGTGAGAACGCGGTTTGCAACCGGTTTATATGGTTTAACGCTTTTTATGAGGCAAAAGATCCATCGTAACCCGAGCGATTTCTGAAACCTCTGAGAACATTGAAATAGTAGCAAAGGTACGCCTATTAGTCACAGTGCGCTACGAATTAAAGTTACAGTGTTGGTATTATAGAACCACCGGGAGCGATGCACCACCGTCGCTACCTGTAAAGGAATTATAACATAAAAGACCGATCTCGAATTATCGATACACTGCGAACAACCGATCCATAAAAGTCAGAAAAAGAAAAATCGAATATCGTATAAAATCGTATCGGCAGAGATAAGGGCGGCGACGTTCGTGCCGCGTAGCCCACGGCTGCGACTCGATATTTCATGAAACACCCGATTTATATTCGCTGCCGTAGTCGAGCAAAACTTTAATGTTCAACGTTGGTAATTACTGACGAAAAAGGGAATATAAAAACATATGAACATAATGTTCTCATGTTGATGCTAAACGTTACATCGTGATGTTACAATATGATATGTTAGCGCATTAATTAAACAGAATGCCTCTTGATGCCGCCAACAATACCTACGCAATATTTCATTCACTTGAATTCTTATTTCTGAGCACCAACATTTTAATTAATTAAACATAAATTAGTTATTTCATTCATGATGTGTGAAACTTTAATTCTTTAAATATCTACTACTCTTTGCCATCTTATAACTTACTGGAAAACATCATTTAGCTTTCGAATGAAAATTACTATTAGATTCTTTTATATTATGTTTGAGTAATCTCTAACCAAAATCGGTAATTTTTTTTCCAAAAGACTTCTAACCAAAATTCGGTTTTCCCACACTAATTCAATTAATCCTTGTATCACAGGCGCATCACTAACACTCAATCCGCAGATAGAAAACATACCTAGACTCTTAACAACTTTCTGTAGTTCACACAAATAATTGTCCCGGGTGGGAATCGAACCCAGAACGTCAGATCTCAGAAGCAACTACTTCGATTTTCTCTACAAGTAAAAGACATATACTCAGGTTAAGTCGTACTATCTGAACACCAACAGAACCAAGATACGCAGTTAAATAAAATAGATTAATATCGAATTTTCCTTAAGGCTTTATCGCCTATAACTTATATTACAATAGAAAACAATAAAACGCCACAGTAAAACTAGTACTTAAAAAAGCCGCGGGAAGCGCCAGTTTATAAACATTCATAATTATTATTATAAAAATCTCTCAAATGACAAGCCTTGCAGCTTTGCCATTAAACTTAATCCCGTGTTTCTTTATTCATTAGGTAATACCAAGTTTACGAGCATAGATACCGGACAGTTCCCCCTCACACTAAAACCGATTGTATAACTATTATTAGGTACTCGTATTATTTTGATGGCAACGTTAAATTCAAATCCCTTTACAGTAAACTGTCTTAGATAGTATGCTTTCTTACTAATTACAATGAAATTATATTGACAAGAATCGTTTAATATCAAATTACGGGGTGAAATTTTAATAGGTAATTCCCACGGCATAACAATTAGAGTAGAACTAAAAAAATAAAATGAGAAACTATAGTATAATTAGGTATTTACATATGGTATTTACATAAGGTATTTACATAAGATGTCCATTGATATAAGTGAAGTCTGGACCTTTGCATAATTTATTTAAAAAAAAATACAATTGTACTGCTAAGACATAATCATTTCACTACGGGGAAACTAGCACTTTTTTATACATATAATTTGTTCCGGCTGTTTAATAGATGCTCGAGCATTCCAAGATAATCAACTTATATGGTCGAATACACTTGATGTATCAGACAAATAAAATTTAGTTAAATGTTAATTGAACGCAGGACTCAAACATTATAATGCATCTGTAATTCAGTCTTTATTGCTTACCTGTATTTTCATAGATCTTATAATATATTATGTTATGTTGATAGTAAAGTAACAACATGAACCCCTGTTCGGGCAAAGCAGGTATATTTTATGTGTTTTAAGAAACTAACATAAACATTTCCATCTAAAATAGGTATATACCTCTTGTCTTTAATAATGTTTTTAAAATAATTAATTGTGCGGCTGTCCGTATAAAATGTATAAGGAAAATATGTTTCTTTCTACGTATAGGTATGAAGTTCAAATCTTTAAAGCATTTCTTTCAAATCAAAAATTCTTTCTCCATTAATATGCTACATTATCCCTGAGTAACTAGGCTATAAAAGTCCACCGGTGCGAATAGTTTACTACAATACAACAACTTTAAAATGTGATTGTACCTAATCATAAGATTAGGATGCCTCTATTATTATCAATATTTTTTTTAGAAAGAAATGTCGGACTAACTTTCATGAGGCTAATTATCGCCAATTCGAACCCCACCTATTGCACTACAATCGTGAACCCACTCGAAACCACTTAACACAAGGCGTTAATAAGAACACTAGAAACATGAACTATCTTTTAATACATCAAGAAAACATATCGAACAATATATCCAAAATCATTAATTGATAATAATCAATTATTAAAATAGATTTTATCAGTTACAAAATTACTAGAGAGACCTCTTAAATACAAACGTCTATGGATTAATATTAATTAGTTGGATATCTTTAATTAAGTACTGTACGCTTAATTATGTGGTTAATTCAATGCTACTGTAAGTTAATATATTTTCGTAGTAATCTGTATAAAGACGTTGTTAATAAAGAGTTAAATTACAATGAAATGTTCATAAAACATTAATATACACCCTAGCAATGTAATTACCGGCCGTAGCCCAATGGCTATGGCTTCGGACTTGTGATCTCGTTGCCGCCGGTTTGATCCCCACCCATTGCACTACCAACGTGAACCCACTACCATCAAAAGCATTTTAGCTTAGCACGAGCGGTAAACAAGAATACTGAATACTTGTAGACTGCAAAACTCTGCTAGAAAGGGAACAAATTTTTTTTTTTCATATTATCAAATTCAAATATATAAGTTAATAAAAAGTATATATAAGTTAAATCCGCCTGTAGCTACTCATATCACCAACATGAATAAATACGCTTAACATTTACACCATCCAAATAAAACAAACATAAAGCAAAACTAGGATGGATTACACAATAATTTTACTTAAGATGTCAGAGCAATATATTAAGAAGAGTAATTGGAGCGCTCCATTCAGGTAGTTGCTCCCACTTGTCAGTTATAACATTTATCTGGCAACATGTATCAGCAACATACATTAGTTGCCGGTACAACTTTTTACTTTAGATGCGTATCTCACCACATACTGATTTTGGGACAGTTACATTATGAAGGCGACAAAAAAAATGAGTTTTTTCGTTATATTCTAACAGGATACTAACTTAATTTATGCTTCAGCTTTTATTTGTGAGCGCGTTGCGTTCTTTTGTTAGGACATTTTATGCTGTACGTACCTGTATGTTTTTATGTGCCCCATTTTTTCCGTTTGAATTTAATTATACAATAATTAATATATTTAAATGGAGGTACTTATATCTTGTTAAAATATGATTGTTTGTGTTTCTATTTTACAATTTTTTTTAGAATACTACACTATTATATAAATGATTTTTGTTTAAAGTTTGTTGTATAGTTAATATGCACTGTATCCTTATATAATTAATATATATTTCTTAAACACACGCTGGAAAAAAAACATAATCGAATAAAACTCGCATTTGTACATGAAATAGTTATAACTATAGTGTTTCCGTTGTAAGAATTTTATTTACTTGTGAGCAATAAAGAACATAAAAATAAATAAGTGTGTACGTTATGTTTCCTTAATATAAACGATTCAATTAAATGCTATTAAAATGACAATTGCTTAATTACTGCTATCTACATAACATAACTACCACATAACGTGTTGTCGGTATATAATATGAGCTGTTACCGATGTTACCACACGCAGATTACTGTTTATCCTTTAACCAAATAAAGCTTGATGATAAGTAAGGAATTTATAAAGAAATGTAACGAGCAGGCATACCAAGGGACTCTACCCAAGTGGGCTTGAAAGGTGCCAAGAACCGGTCGCCACGACACTTAATAAGAATACCGTTTATTTTTAGAAATACTTACAAAAATATGATTGTAAGCTTGTTTAGAGTTGGTGCTAATTTTTCAATCGCTTGATAAAAGATATTTGATGAATAAATATAAGTTTTATGCCAAATAGCAAAAGCATCGTGGTTCGTGGTTTCTATCCTACAGAAAATTATAATACTATAAGTTTGAACACATATAAAATATATTGGAAATATATGAGTTTTGAGATATTGTATATAAATATATTTTAATTATTAAATGCACCGACTGAAACAGATATCTTCATGTTAAGTTACTATTAAAGATTTCATTTAGTTTTGTGCCCTTAAAAGATTCAACCTGAAGTTCTGACCGGGAATTTTAAACCAGCCAATTTTAAAATACTACACACATACATACATATAATCACGCCTTTCTCCCATGGGGGTAGGCAAAAACTACAGAACGCCACCTGCTACGATCCTTATCTTTTAAAATACTAATTGATCATATACTTACGAATTAATAATTCAGAGTTTTATTGCTAAATGCATTATTCGATATCTATTCATACATGTTATAAGTAAATAAATAATGACGGATTATTTACATTAACACTTACTACGAGTATGTCCCTAAACTGTATCATCAAAGGGTAGAATGATAGAAGAAAGACATTGAAAGGACCATTTAAAAGTTGTCTTCTACTAACATTATAAATTAAACGTAGTAATGAGGTTTCACTGTTTACATAATTTAAGGAATGCAAATGTTTACCATTTAAATAGCAATGAAACGGCAGGCCTATGATATTAAATTTGATTTAACAACTTTTGAACGCATTGCGGTACTTGTATTTCTCTTAAATATATTATTAAATACTTATCTCTTCGGATAAGTGCCTACTTGTGTGATACACAAATAGCTAAAGACCTCAAGAGATTTAAAGATTTTACATATCGATTGATGAAATTATTTCAAATCGAACATGATATTTTAAGCCGCGGAACCCCAAGCATTACAATCATTTTTTTATACATATGATTCAAGCTTTAATTCTTATTACTGTGACAGGTATATCCCTTATCTGCCCAGTGTCTGATGGATCGATGTTAAAAAGCCTCTCTTGTTGGTCGTATCCTAATCGAATGCCCTTTATACACCCGCCGCGGAACCTTTTTATTCAAATGTTTTAAACAATTTTTATTTAAATGTTTTAAAATAATTCAGTACACTTTGCACCTGTTTATAACATTCTTTCGGTGCGTTGGTACGAATTAAATTTTCTAGGTGACTTATTTTATCAACGTTTTAGTTTCACATACGAATTGATTATAATCATCATCAGCCTGTATAACGTCCACTGCTGAACATGGGCCTCCTCCAGGGGGAGGGTATTTGCCATAGTCACCATGCTTGGCAGGCGGATTGGTGACCGCAGTATTATGTTGTACCACACAAGGAAACGCTGCTGCCCGTTCCTTGATATACGATTATTATAGATGATGTTATAACAAGTGCTTTCCGAGGCACGGAGGGTAGTCCCTCAACCAACCAGACCCGGAAAGAAATCTTAGAATTTACACAAAGATTTCATGCCCGGCGTGGGAATCGAACCTACGACCTCCGAGATTTAAAGCGAGCCAAATACCGCCACGCTACGGAGGTTGTCTTATTGATTATAATATTAATAAATATTCCTCTGTACGCCTATTTATCTGCGTTTGTAAACTAAGTTATTAAATGTGCATATTCAAACCTTATTTCAAACAAAAGTAAGTTATAAAACTTGAGAGTTCAATATCAATAATAATAGTTTAAAAAATCAATATAACACCATTCTCAGATTCCAAATTATAAATATTAATATTAACAAAAAAAACAACAACTAACAGGTAGAACCAACATTCTCGGACGCCAAATAAAACGGTTGCTTAATACAGAAAAATCACAAGTATACCAGGTAACCGATCGGTTTTTATAGAGACATTCGAAACCACATGTTGTTGAACAATAAATATTCTTAGTAACAGACCGGCCTCCCAGCTCACCGATACCGACCCAACCACAATAGAACACGTCAGATTATAAGATGAATGATTCGGATTTTCGGAGTCCGAAACACGATTCTACCTCATATACCATTTTTCACCTAAACTTACAATATAATAACTAAATCTCAAACAAAAAACTTTTGATTTTGCTTGTACTTATTCATTTTCTTAACGCTCCTAATTTTAATTAAAACATTTTAATTAACCTGTACCCAAAGTATATATCCGTTTATTCATAAGTTTAGCTCCGTGGCTAATTACGACACAATGGAGTTGATTTAGGATTGAATTGCGCAATTGTTGAACCAAACCTGCATATTAAAACTACGCACGAGTGTCGGATATCCGACAGCGACCTACAAGTACAGTCACATACAGTCTCATTAATTTTCAAATACGAATTCTAATTTTGAACTTTAAGTACCTACCTAAAAGTGAAGGTCATTGTTGACGCTTAATATGTTCTAAGCGATTCATCCGCATCGTCAAGATAAGTTCTATTGGCTGTCTTTGTCAACTAAAGCGGGCAAGAATTACTTAAATAAATGACATGCCATATTTTAAAATATCCGAAAGCAAGGCTATGTGACAAGCGGAGTGCGTCCGTGGTCGCTGCGACTGTACCGAGCGATCCCGAACAATGGCTGCTAATAATAAGGAACGTCGTATTTACGAGCATACGTGCCCTCCGAGCTCAGACGAGCTAGCCCTATTGTACTCAGACCTCCTAAGATTATTACAGTCCCTTGCACTTTTCTAGAAATCCCCCTTTTAAGTTTAGATTTTATAGCTTTTAGATGGAATGAATCAGGCGTCCGGCGCGCCTACTTAATTTACGCTTTACCGAAACGTAAAGTTGGAATTTTAAGCTTTAGCTGGTCGTAAGTGTCATATTTTCATCGGTTATTTTACTAGTGAGAAATATTTAAAGTATTGTTTTAGTCAATATATCACTTAGAAGCGGAGGGAAGTGAAAACATAAATCTTTAATACCTACTCCTCCTATTCTCTTTCTGATTAAATTCGTTGCAGAGTAACTTAACTCCCAAAGCAGTTTTAACTTTTTGCCGGGACTTGGTGAGCCTCGGTGCTCATTCCTACTTCCAGTATACCACTGTTGGTCCTGGCTTACAGGAGTTGCAGTGGTGGGAGTGTGGATGGGATTAGTCCAAAAAAAAAGTGTTTGTCATTGTATAATATATAAGCACTTTATCTAAGCTCTAAGCATCTTTAAAAATATACATTTATAAAAATTTAGTAACGTGTTACGTGTTTCTAGTAAGAAACAAAGTTTATTTTATGGCAATTATTAGTACATAGGTACATATCATATCAAATCATACATGCATAATAATAGCATTTATGTAATTGTGTCAATCGACATAATTGGTGGCTGACATAAGGTTCGAAGTGACTAGCCCTGCTGTACCTACTGTTGCTAGTCTAGACCCACGCGGCGCTTTGACCTAAATACATGAGCGCCTGCGCACCCCACTCCGCCAATCACAAAGCACCATTCAAATCGCCGGCGCCGATCCTACTGTCTATAAATCTGCACTGATACACAACGCAAATTATAAGCAACGAAGCTATTAAATAATATTAGCAAATAGGTACCCTTTGTATCAGTATTTCTAGCTCCTATTAATTGTGTTTAACACGAATACCGAGACACGCTTTATGGGTTTTACAACATTTATAAGGCAGCCATAAAAATAACTGCAGCAGATTCTTGAGCGAGCTTTTCAAGGATAGGACGAAACCCATAATATGAAAATTTTTGATTCAATATGTTGTGAATTGGCATTGCTAAAATAAAATTCTAATAGTTGTAAATATTTATAGTACTGTGTTTACATCTAGCATATTATTTAACAGCAAACTCGATTTGATTCCTAAAAGTACAGCTTTAAAATAGCGCCTATAATATTATACCTTGCCTCATGAAATATATAATTAGATTCACTTTTTATTTGATTCGATAAAATTTCTTCAAATAAAACGATGTTTCAGTGGTCATATTATACACAACCAGTAGCGTGTTGGTTGCAATTTTATATATAACTTATTGTAGTATGATTTAATCTTCTATGGCGCCTTACTCCATTGAAAATACAACAGTTGTCTGCATTATGATGTTATTACGATTACATTTTAAATCAAACCGGTTTTATAAATTATGCTAAAAGTATAATGATCGGATTAGTTGCGTACCTTGAAATTAAATCTAATAATGGCAATAATCAAATAAAATTGAATTTGTTCTGAGATAAACGGTTCCATATTTAAATATTTTTTTAGTAATTTGCTCGTCACATAATCACGTAAAGCTATTGGCAAGTATGCAATCAAATATATTATATGTGACGTGGTTGCGGTTTGTAAGTATAATTGCAGTCACGAATGGTCTCTTAACAATTTTATACATTTACCATCCCCCGGTTAATCTGACTTCACTCCAAACAATCGGTACTTACTGGAATTTATAGTCAAGTAAAAAGAATGTATAGGTGCAAATTTTCTACCTACTAAGGATACTGTAAAAGAAAATCTATAAGAGTAATTGTATTCCTAGTACACTGCCACTGTCGTTATAGGACACATTCTTTAAATACCGAGAAAACATCACTAGGTAACTTATATGGATGTTTACAGGATTTCAAACTACCTTGGCCTTCATAACTTTCCGTATTGAGATATGATTTAGTTGTTTTATCAAACTATAAATTCATAGTAAGGCATTAAAAGAGCACCTGCGTCATTATCAAAGTGTTTTACATCCGGTTGAATATTCGCCTCTATAAATCTGAGCGACAGTTAAAAGGCAGTTACACACTGGTTACATCGTTTCGGCGTTAGGACATGAGACGCATAGCTGTTGAACACCCGACAAAGAGGTCTAAGGAAAATGGTAACATCTTGGGAATCTTGGCCGCCGCTTGGTGTTAAAGCCCCTCGTAAAATGTACCATGAGACACCTATTAGCATCGTATTAGCCTTGCGTCTTACGGAAAAAAGTTCTGGAATATTTCTTCTATTACATCAATGATTAAACACTTTCTACGAAGGATTAGGAATAATTTGTTCTATTATTAGAAAAGTATTTATTATAGCAAAGCTAATAATTAAATCTAGTAAATATAAATAATTTGTATTTGTCCGAAGGACTACCTTCCGTGCCTCGGAAAGTACGTATACCCGTAAACGGGCAGCAGTGTTTCCCTATGGTCGATATTCCCAAAATACGTACGAAGCGCTTCGAGTCCACGTTTTTTGTACGTACTGCGAAGATGTGGAACTCCTTGCCGGGGTCTATATTTCCCGATAAGTACGATATGGGTCTCTTCAAATCAAGAGTAAACCGGTTCCTTCTAGGTAAGCGTGCTCCATCCTAGGCTATTCCGATGCTTAACATCAGGCAGGGTGTAGTCAAACGCTAACGTATTTCTAAGAAAAAAAAAAAAATAAAAAATAAATGTGTACAACATAATACTGCGGTCACCAACGCGCCTGTAAAGCGTGGTGACTAATGCAAAACGATACATAACGAACAATACCTACGAGTCGATTATAATAGAACTTTACTAGAATCTGTATCCGCAGATTCAAGTAAAGTTCTTATTGAAGTAATTAATAATACCTAATTTAAACAATTAATAAATAAAAAAATTATTCATAAAAAAATCGGATGTTACCAGGCTCTCTTAACATTGGTGTCTCAATCTACATTAAAAAAAGTAAATAACAAAAAGTATTTCAATAAAATATTGTAACATATTTTGCATTATTCATAGTGTATAATTACCGTCACGCTATGAAATAAGTATACCATAAAATTTATAGTTTATTAGCATATAAAAAAGTTATTTTGTGTGTATAGATAATCCTAGCCGTTGACAACGAAGCTGGTCAAAAGCTGAATAAACTTAGTTGAAAGATTACGTTTTATATAAGCGAAGATGGAACTGTGAATTAAAAATAAAGGATTATACGATCAGTAAATTATTAATGAGCCCTTGTAAATAAAAGTTTAGCTTATCAACGCTTTTATTGCGTAAGTAGTAAGAGCGAATTTCATCATGTATAAGTTCAATTACTTATAAAGTCTATTTAATTCAACTATAAGATTTATGTACAATATACTAGAGAGATTCTGTGAATACCAGACCTTTGTTATTTTATCAAAGCTGAAAGTTTCACAGCGAACTCTACCAACAGAGGTAAGAACGAAGTTCGTGTGATCATAGTTCTGGCAGGTAAACTGTTTACCTGCCAAAACTATGATATGAGATGAAGCTAAAACTGTGTAAGATACCGACTAAATTTCATTAAATTACAAAATCTATTTCTTTTAATTTTGTTTTTGAATAATATTAAAATGACGTCACTCATTGGCAGATATTTAACATCTTGGCATCTCCTTGGCAGAACCCCATCCCTAATGTTCATTTATTTGTAATAATACTTAAGCTTAAGCTTAAAACCATAGCTGATTTCTATAAATATAACACTTATGTTATCATTTAAATTGTTTCCGCATCAGCCAGACCGTCTTGACAGTTCCAACCTCTTGCCCACACGATGTCCTAAACTGCTTTGATAAAATAACGAAACTCAGGCGTTTACGGGCTCTTACGCTACACACTATATCAATAAGTACAAACCATAAAAAATAAAGAAGGAAGATACTAATCGGAAATAGATTATATAGATTATATAGTTAACCTTTACGTTGTAAACATCATTTAAGTTTCTTCATAAGTTCACTAAGACAATTACAAAGTACCTACATCATAAGTTCGTAACATGATATTAAGCACAGCACAAAAAAATAATTGATTTATAATCGAAATGTCATTTTATCTCTAACGGCATCTAAAAACAATGTGGCTATAATTAAAATATTGAAGCGTTTATGACATCGATAGATTTCCACAATAACATTAACATAAAAAAATCCAATCAACGACTCATCGCCATGAGCAAGTTGCAAAACTGATGAAACGAGCTACGTTGCCAAACGGCGTAGGCGCAGCGCATACTATCTGTATTTGTGCGATTATTATCGTACTTACTGAAATGTTGAAACCGTTCCACAATTGTGACTAAAGCTGAATAATAGGACACATGGCCAAACACGTGCAAAATGATTTTAATATTGTGATTGTATACAGTAGGTTTATTACAAATGGCCGCAGATCATGAAATAGAACTGGTAAACGAGTGTAATCTTAGTCTAGCTAGAATTGATTTAGTGCAATTCATGCTTACTAGTGCATAGTGTAAAATTGAAATAACAATTATTTGGAAGTAGGTTAAAGCAAATCTCAGGAATCTTATACCTACACCGTGATATTTTAATGGTATCCAAACTCAACATTAAACAAACAAAAAAGAAACAGTTCCCCCAAGCAGACGGCAATGATGAACATGGCAAAATGAGCTCTAGTAGTCTTGCAATAATATCGGTTGTGCAACAATGCTTGGCAAAATGCTATTGAAAGAGTACAATAACATACTTAATATATTTTATACTGAGATCGAGTATTAGCAACGACTGAAAAATCATAGTGTACAGTAAAAGACATCACTTAGAAAGAGATTGCAACATTTCATGTGAGAAACAACATCTTCTCGAAATTCTCTCGATATTCATCAGAAAGATTATTCCGTTATCGTAGTTTAGTTTGGAAACTTACTCTACTGCTAGATATTTATTTTAACAAATAACACTATTCACTCACCATAAAACACAATAATAACAAGATACTTATATGAAAGAAAATATTTAATGACTTAAGAATTTATCTTTAAAAGTTTCCCTGTTGGAAAGTAAACTATAAGCAGAGTAATACAAGGTTATCAGTTACTTCATGTAAATCTTTAACGATCTGAAAGTGTTGTATTCATAAAGTCTAAATTATTACTCACTCATCTACATAAAAATAAGGCTTTTTATGGAACATCGGTGCGATACTTATGCAAAATCATGCCGCGAACTTACTAGCTATTCACTTAGAGGAATGCGAACGCATTCACAAGCGAAGTAGATCTTAAAATAAAAAGTGTTACACGTGAAGACTTGTATCACAATATGAGCTTTCGTCGCTCGAGGGATGAGCGAACCTTTTAAAAGCTTTTCCGAGGCCGAACAGGGCATTAAGCCAAAGTGAAGATAAACTTGGTAACAACCTCCGGACGATATGTTGCCCGCACCATAAATATATTTATCTACTTTGCTTTTGTTGCCAAGATTAATCGGCTCGTTTGACTAGTGCATCGTTTCCAGATTGAAATATACAAAGTGTTACCACTTTGTCTGCGTGGTTCTACGGCCGATGTTTAGTTACCAGTTCCCTTATTCACGCTTTCTTGCTATTTATCGAGTGCTGGACGTTAAGTAGATACTATCTTCATTATGTCGAAATGCACTGGAAGGAACTAATTATCATAAATGCAAATTACTTCGAAAAACTTTGTGAAATATTTTTATTCACATATAAAGATATATAGGTTGATAATGAACAGATTGTACCAGTCTTGTTAAAACGTCCATTTTTATTAATTATACCTCATTTAGCTCGTTTTGTGGCAACAAATCCAAAAGGTTTTGTTGCATATTATAACTTAATTTGGGTGCATGTTTTAATGTTGTTTCACAAAACATTTATAAGTATTCGCGACCCTTGTCAAGATCCTACACATTTGTCCAAATGTAATTTTACAAGCGACATTACATAAAAGCTATATATATATTTTTCGTGACTGCGTCCAGTTTAATAGCGTAAAATATTTTGATTCTCAGTATTTATTAACGTGAAGTTTATTTTTTATCATATTAAATGTCTAAATTTTAATATTCAAATGCTGATATACCTATTAGAACCCACTGAGTCATGTTATACGATATGTTATCGCCGCCACAAAACTAGTAACAAAAAGCTGTCTTCAATGTAGGTAAATAACTTGCCCATAAATAAATAATTGTATACATTACAATTGACGCTTACAAAATAAAATAATCCCGCTTGGAGCCAATGACAAAAACCCTCTCGATCCGGAAACATATTCTTAGTTCAAATAATATATGAGTGTCGCTTAAGCAAAAGTAACTTCGATATTTCAAGCGGCAGTTAAGTTATTGGCCGTTATTAATAATGCGCCTTTCCTAACTTAATCTGACTTGAAAGGCATTGAGTCGCACGTCGTGCAGGCCATGCATTGTTCCGACAACTTTAGGCGTCCGTACACATAATCGTCTCTCTACATCTCTTCAACTCTTACTCCTTTTTACCTTTGAGATTACATGAGACGGCTTATCCGTTCTTTAGCATTATTTCTGTTCTCATTTTAAACTATACGGCTTATGATAAAATATGTAGACTAATCTTAAATAATAACGATGGATTCTAACTATATCTCTCAACATGTGGGAGTTGAAAGTGAATTCCATTCTATCAAGAGGGTACTAATTATCTTTAACACCGGTGAAAAAAAAGTGTATATAATATACATCTAGTTTATTAAGAAAAATATTTTAAGTTATTGATGTAATTGTCAGTAAAAATATTATTATACCAATAAAAGTATCAACACAGTAAAAGCTCAAATGCTTATGTAAATAAATCTTTAATTTAAAAACTTAACGCATCATTAATGAAGCATTATTAGTTTTTATAATGATTTCCCATAATGTCGTACAGAGAATTGACATTGTTATCTTGAAATTCAACGTTTTTACAACAATTGCTTGGCTTGGCAACACATAGCTTAGCTTTCTTTACTAACCAATCAATTACATGGTATTTCCAAGGCATTGAACTTATAATAAAATTAAAAAGAATCCTACTATTACTACTAATATTATAAAAGCGAAAGTTAACGTTAAGATTTAAGTTACTTTTCACGCAAAAACTAAGTACGAAACGGATTTGGTGGAACTTGCAGGATAGTTTATAAGCTTGATTAAGATAAAGGCTGCAAACAAGACCCACTGGAGCAGTCTCAAGCTAGAAAAATCGGGGCACGGCCAGGTAAGATCATAGATTTGTGTAAAAAAAACTTATCAATTTCGACAGCCGGTTATAATTCACCGTAGCTGAGTGGTCAAGGCAGTCCCTATTGCCTTGACCACTCAGCTACGGTGAATTAACACTGCAGGTTCGAAACTCAAATTTTAATATTATCAATAATAGTGCTAACATTACTCACAGACTGATACCTACTACTGCCATATCTAAGCGTCACTTGTATAATTTCATTCATCTATAAATTCCCATCTAAAAAGCTTAACTGTTTAGTTTTGGAACATTACTATAAGTTTAATACTGATTTCTTAAATTTGAAGTCGATGCACTTCACTACTACTCTACCTTATTAGAATAGAATGTAGTAATATATTGAGTAGGTACATTTCAAGTGGGCGTGTGACTTGACATTCAAATTCTTATTTTTGTATTTGTAGAGCGTCTAACGTTTCGAATAATTAGGAAGGACAACCATGACTGGTACAATTGTATTGGGAGGAACATATGTATTTAAATTACTGCTTTTCTTTATAAATTGAATGAGAATTGCTACCACCCAAGCTTTGTAAGCATTGTTAAACCAACAGTGGAGAAAGCTAGTTAGTTATGTTTATTAGCTTTTTAAATAATTGTGTGTGCATGCAGAAAGTTTGTTGCACGTATGAGAAGTGCTAAGTATGAAAATTATTACTTAAAATCCATAGATCAATTATATGTAAAGAGTATGAGTTTTTTTTTTATTATTTATTAATAAACATACATAACGCATATAAAAGGCAAACCATAAAATGAGTAATACGATACAAGATCCTACTAATATTAAAAACGCGAAAGTTTTTAATTATGGATGGATGGATAGATGTTTGTTACTCTTTCACGCCAAAACTACTGAACGGAATTGGCTGAAATTTTGCACCGGGATAAGTTATACGCAGGATTAGCATATAGGCTACAAAACTCACGCTCCAACCCACTGGAGCAGAGTAACGCGGATAAAATCTATAATAATATCTATATTAATAATATATAATAATTACAGATTAAAATCATCTGAATTAGCTGAAATTGCAAGGCTTAAATTGCAGTTCATTTTGCCATGTAGGTACTACATGTCTCCTCTATGAAAATTTTCTTTGTAATACATATTATATGAAACATGTTTTTTTTTTATGTTACCTTTCGATAGTTATATTCGTACCGAATCGTCCTGGCAATTATTGGCAACGATAAAAAATCCCACTAAAAAGATATAGCTGATTGAATCAAAAATTTACTATGATATTACGTTATAAGTTGGAAAGATTCCATCTCTTCTAACAACAAGCTCCTATATATTAACAATCAATAAAGAGGTTGCCATTACATTTACATTAAGCATAAACTTATACTTTCTAAATATAGTTATTTTTATTAATACAAATTATAGTGCAACTATTTGTGAAAGCCATAATAAAATGTGTGGTCGCAAACAGAGAAATGAGTCTTCAATTATATGAGAACTGGCAACAAAATGTGGCCCAACCCGATATTGTTTATTGTTTCTACATCAAAATCATTATAAATCATTAGGCGTCGGGTTTATGTACTTGAAATACTCAATCGTTACTCGTTAGCTAGGCTGACTCCAAGTTAACTCTTAAAGAATTGAAGTATCTCTTCAAAGTTAGCGCTGTGTCATTGCTTAACAAAGAAGCACAGAGGCGTATAAAGATGCACCTTTCTATTTTTTATATAAATAATAATTATAATACTTTCATATTTATGTTAATTGCAGTGCGAACTTTTAAATCTTTGTTTGTTTTAAGTAACCGGACCTAGAAATGCAGAATCTATTGAATATTTCTTCTAACTACAGTAATACCCCGCTTCACGCGACCCCGTATAACGCGGTTTTTAAATTTTCGCGCTATATGGCCCCGCTTTACGCGTGTGCGCAATTGGTCACTCAATTTATATCTGATTGGTTATTTACTTCCGCTATTTGACCGGAAGCATAAAGTCACTCATAAAACATTAGAATGTTATTTTAATAAAAAATAGCACTTTATTATGTATTTCTTTATTGTAAATTATTAAAATCTCTTTTAACAAGCGGTTTGATTGTCATTTCTTGTGTTAAATGTAAACAATTGTCTAATAAAAACGGTATGATTCTAATTTTGGTACTTTATTAAAAGACCCCGATATACGTGAAATTCGCTTTATGCGATTTTCCCTGGAACGCATCTTTCGCGTAAAGCGGTAAACTGTATTTAATAACAGATATCAATTTATTATTATGTTTAATACTTAGTTGAATATTAAGGTATTAAATGCAGATATAATATACAAAATCTCGAAATTAAATTAGAATTATGGGCACTACAATACTAATCATCAAATTCTATCACTAGTAAGTAAACAAAAATGATTTTGTTTGTTTCCTATTCTTTTATATTTTTTGCTTACAATGACAATGCAATATAAATGATATCCATCCTTATTCTATAATTTTCCCTTAACACGGCGGCTTCTCAGTAAAAACAAAAGAATTTTATAGTTGAAGTCCGCCCTATGCGTTTCATTGTTCACGTAGAGGAATACGGACGATTGAGTGCCCATAGGTTGGCGTGTGGGCCGTTGAGGACTATTGAAGATTTTCGTTTTTTTCTCTCTTTTTTTCTGCGTACACGCCTTACCGAGGCCTGGCCGCCGCATTGTCCTCCGTACTAAAATAACCCACATTTTACTACCAAAGCAAAACGTTGGAAATATAACCCATGAGTTATGGAATTTGAGAGAGTAAACTCAAATGATTTATTGTAACTCTATTGCGTACTTAACAATAATTAAGTTTACCA
This sequence comes from Nycteola revayana, assembly GCA_947037095.2. NCBI lineage: Eukaryota > Metazoa > Arthropoda > Insecta > Lepidoptera > Nolidae > Nycteola > Nycteola revayana. The sequence goes on from OX344838.1 coordinate 5,934,657, forward strand.
ATGCGAAAGGTTCGTTTAATTAGTTTTCGTTTTATTGAGTGCGGCCATAAAGAAGTTCATTATAATGAAATAGACAAATGGCAGTGTGAGTGTATAGTGACTGATCTGCCAGTTAATGGCTCTTTTCCCTTTGCAGATATATAATTTAATTTAGTTATGTGAATATAATTTCATACAATATTACCGAGTAAATTTTAAAGTCACCGCAATATGTACCTAATAATAATGACTAGTAGTGTTAATGCTAGGTATTCGTCTTTCAAAATATGGAATTCTATTTACATTATCTGGAATATCAAAATGACTAATTGATAAATGATGTTTTCTATTTTTCTTGCTTTACTACTAGCCAGGGATATTTTTTCTTGACATAGAACTATAACTAGACTATACTAATATATACAGACTCTTCAGCTTTACATATAAGTATTACACTGATGTCTGTTTTTTTGAGCTTGCACGCGCTAAAACCAGAAACTTCTCGACCGATTTGAAAAATTATTTCAGTGTTAGATAGTCTATTTATCAAGGAAGGCTTATAGGCTATAACATTATTATAAAGTTCCGACGGGATCCTGTATAGCTTGTATTCAATATCACTATTGGTCATACTTGGAACGTTATTAAAAAAACTATAAATCCAACTATACACCTGCGCAGAATTGTGTAAAGGTCAGTGAATATAATTTATTTTACTTTTCATAATACCCATATACGATGTATAAGGTTCTTCAAAAATATATGCCCTCCCTGTAACAGTAGAAATATAATGTGTAGAGATTACATTAGTGGAGAAATTGCTGTGGAATTATAAATATGACTTTACAAAAAACCGGCCAAGAGCGTGTCGGGCACGCAAATGCAAGGGTTCCGTAGCCATATCTAAAATGCATATTTTTAAATTAATAAAGTTATATTTTATTTTGCGGTATACATTTAGTTAAAAGTTTACATTTTTTTCAGATAATATTTCAAAAGTTAAGGGGGGGACGCTCTAATTTTATCCTATTACAGATGATTTTTCTCAAAAGAAACAATTAAACAATTATTATAATCAAGTACGTATTTTTACTATTGTAATCACTATAGGTGACACTGTCTATAGCGATGGCATATATTTTAGAAGCTACAATATTTATAATAATATACTTTTATAACTATAAATGTTTTCGATACTTATAGTACTAACAACAAACGACAAGAGCTACTTTCTTTATCCTAAACGGATAAAGCTATACAAAAGATTTTACTTTCGGTTCCTTGGCATCTTTTTACATTTTTTTTTAATACCCAGCTATACCAAAATTCAATCTACCCCCCACCCCGCCCCCCTTTCCTATGTCTATACCTTTTTTTTGCTCCGCTTTCGCAGGGAACACGAAACTTTATTCTCCACGTCAACGAAGGATTATGTAGGAAACATAATAAATAAAATATTTTGATTGCATCTAATACAAGATTACTAAAATGTATCCATATCTACAATCCACTTTAAAGATACCAATTAATAATTTGTTATACATATATACAAGGCTTTTACGATTAATAGTATTAGATTACATAAATATTCATTACTAAAGCGCCACCTGTTGTGTTTTGACTTTATGTTTTTTGACCGGTTCATTCCTAACAGGTAGGTTGATATTGTGTGCTATGATCATGGCCACCATCTATCTATATTTGTAGTTACCATTACTAAAAACACATTTACGTGAAGTCAACTTTAAAAAAATGTAGAAACTAGTAAAACTTTTAGGCACAAGAAAGACATTTTGTTAATAAGAGAATCTTACCACAGATTTGTAACCTATCCATAGAAGTAGGTATATACCCGTATATACCTACTGGGTATATAGGTTTCAATAATTGTTTCACAATTAGGAAGCTACTTTATCCAGAAGTAACACAGATTAAATTTAATTTTGAAATTCCCACGGGAAAGGGAGATACACGGGTGAGACCTCGCGCGGGAAGCTAGTTCCGACATAAATCTATATAACTTAAACGTTGTAAATCTTGATTCTCTATCACATAGGTAATATAATAATAATTGAACATTTACAATTACTATACGACCATCATCCTCCTAAATAAATATTAAATTTATTTTACTAGCAATATAATAAATGACAATGATTTACAATAATACAAGCAAGTATAGCGACAGAGCTAATGGTCTGTAAAAATCACGAAGGCTCAACGCGATAGCCACTATCTGAGCGATTATTCAAAGGGACACGGACGAAGCACTTATCTTAGCTTAGTGTTGTCGTAAACTCGCCGTAGTGTACTTTGTGTCATTCTAACTTGAAAGCAAATTTACAATTTAATATCAAGTTGAAACCAAACTTACAATGGATTTGTAAAAGCGGGTTCATATTCTATGTATGTCTCCATAAATTACAAATGATCTAGGATACATAATTTACCTACTTTATTCTGATGTATATACAACTAACAAATGGACACAAATAATAATATATTACAATACTATTTACGTAATATTCAACGAGTACAATTTACAAATGGGATAATCAACCTATTAAATCGGATAAGTGGCTTGAAATTAAAAAAAAACTACAAGCTTGGACCAAATATAGATTATTATTATTTATTGATATTGATGTAATAAAAAGGCTTCTTTGTTACAATAGCTATACCTGGTGAAGTAACAATAGCCGCGTGGCTAACTACTACGTATGTAAGTAAAAAATTAAAAAATGTTACAATAGCTTTTGTTAATAAATTATAATCAATCAATTAGTGGGTAGCAGATGCGCAAAACTAAATATCAGTTAGTTTTCTAATTAAACTTACATGCTATATATAAATTGTAATAATAATAATAAAACTTTATTGATACAAGTCCTTACAATTTGCTTAGAATCTAGGTATCGTTCATTATGCATTAAAGGCGTACAAGAAATGTAACCCTGCCTCCCAAACTAGGAACACCTGTGACTTAGGAGACAGTGGTCTGCTGCGGTTTGGACACTATATAACCCTTATTACAATTAGGAGTGGTATTTCTGTAGTTAATATTTTACAATGAGAACATTATATCAATAACGAGAAGCAAAAAAATATAATTAATTAAAGTAAAATGAAATAAGGTAAAATGTTTGGTTATGTGTGTATGTGACACAACAATTAACAGCGATCCATATGTTGCGCGGGTTGCGCTACACTACGTGAAGGTACTCCAGCTTCCACATATCATTTCAAGACACAATATCGTTATTCAAAGACATTTACCAAATTAAAGTTGAATTAATAACATGAATGTAATTACCTTACCTCGACGTTGTTTAACAGATCACTGGAGAAATTTAACTATGCATGTCGTAGCTTCGATAAAATCAATTTTGTACTTTACTGTCGGATGTCATAATAAATAGTGATACAGCTTTCCATTTCCAGCTTTATTTTGATGTTACAGACAAACCGCGGTGCAAACAAAAATAAATCTTACCCGCATTCGTATTGATATCAAAATTGAAACATCAAAACTTTTAATAAAACGACATTACCTTTCTCATGTTTCGTGGACAGTATTTTTCTATGAGACCAAATTCTTGTTAGAACCGAATGCTGTGGAAAACTGGTTTTGAATAGTATCTAGTATAAATATGTTGATAGTGACGCCCCCAGGTGATTACTAGTTGTTATGAAGCATTTAAAATATTGCCACTCATTCTAAATAATATGATATTTCTATCTCTATCAGAGCTGGGTATATTTATATTGGACTGCTGTTTTAATTTATCGCGTATCAGGTGAAAGAAACGATTTCAAATCGCGACGTAGATTACTCAAACGCATACTCATAAGAGATTGTGGAGAGATAGCAGCTACAACTTCAACATTACTAACTACCAGCTGTTATAAATAGCACTCGCTTTAGCTAACGTTAATTTCATTCGTAAAAAGACCATAACCACATTTTATTCGATAAACAAATAAATATAACCGGCCTTGCAATAAAATAGAAAAAAACGTGTAAGATCTGGTATTAAGCTCCCGGCCAATACTGTTATTACACACATATGCATACGTTGACTCTATTAAATAAAGACATTACTGCACCTCCACTATTTATAGAATACGATATGTATGTACAGAGCGTTTGATTTCTACCAAGTTTAGCATGAATAAAGTAGTCACATTAAATAAAAGCTGCAAGACAATCTCGTGTTGGGATGAAGACACATCAAATTAAAATATATAATGTTTAGTATCATTATTAATTTAATGGGGAAGAAATTACAGAGACAGACTTGTCTCCGATATCTGACTAGATACTTGACACAAATCTAAATTGAGCTATACTAGACATTTCTTAATGGAAAATCCCAACTTTACACGAACAAGGAATCAAACATTAGACTTGAGAGACTCAGTAGAAACTAACTCCACCGAGTAATTAACTTTAAGTACCTTACATTAATTAAGGTCATAAATAAATATATAATTGTGTTTTATTTTATTTAGTTCGTTAAGAAGGATTCCAAAAGTTATCATGGCTGCTATAAGCACATGCAGTATATGTTGCTAGTACTGCAATCAGTATTCAGAACTCATGAGGCAGTGAGAAGGAATTAAGAGCGACATCATGTGATTCGCCGGAGAACAATAGAAACGATGCGTTGTAAAAACTAGCAGGGAGCAAATACAGAAGGCAGCGTACCTGTGCAAGCACAACTCGACGACGGGGTATTAATTAGTAGCCATAGGGTGACAACACTTACCAAAAAATCGGGAAGAGAACTCTTTACGTCGTCTGTGAAAGAATTTTCCGATCCAAATATACTTTTTGGCGGAAACGTCGATTCCTTTTTATGAACCTCATACAACTTACAGTTCAGTTAGGTATTGTTTTAATTGGGCACCACATTTTTGCTTCGGGTTCAATGTCCGCGAAATTAGTGATAATCATGGTTCTCCTAATTAACGAAAAAGTGTCGCCATATCGAGGCGCCAGAAAAGGATGCCCGAATTACTCGTGGATTGGCCGTCGCCAAACTCAAAAAACCGTTTAAAAATCACTCGCTCCGCCCATCGTCCGCCCCGCGACTCCTGCGCACTTATGATTTATCGTTACGAGGACAACCCGCCCCTCGCACTAACTACCCAGCTTCCGTACCACTAATTATACGTACACATAGCCCTCTCAAAATCTTAAATCGCATTCTTGATTCTGTCATCGGGAGCTTGCACCGAACCGCTTCGCGTCGCGCCATAATCGTATTCGATACGGCTTATTCGTTTTGTTTAGCTTCAATTCACGTGCTATATCCATTTCTACCTTTTGTACATGATCAAAGTAAGATAAGAACTCTTAATATCAATTAGGTTATAATTATGTAATTTCAAAAATTATTTAACTTCTTCCATGATAAAGAGATTCAATCATAACTTTCTAATTTGTTCTTTTACTAACATATCTTAAAGGCCAAAAAACAAACAAATATATGCCTAAGTGGGCAAAGTGAAAAAAAAACTCAGGTACTTATTACTTAAGCAACTAATATGAAACATAAAAACCGTTTACAATAGAACGATTCACTATCGTACCGCCCGAGGTGCCATCGCAATAGGATATATTTTTATATAGATAATGGGCAGTCTGGCATCTCATACGTGCAAAGTAAAATAATACACAGGTTCTAGTGTATTGTTTGCTGATTTAGTAACCGGTCACGCATCAAGGACGTGGTTCGAACGTATTCAGAATAATTTGGAAGTGGACACAGTCAGTTCTCACGCTATTGGCATTCTTACCGTAGATAGGAGCATTTCAGTGTTGATATGCCTAAGCGTTGTACTGTCAAGCAAGTTGTACTCATTTTTTTCTGTAAACATTAGTTACCTATATTAATTTCTCATTAAAGTAGTTAATGTTTGAAAGTATTACCTTGGTGAATATCTATTTGTACCTGCCTGGTTATTTATATATGTTCCTGTATATTGTTGCCAGTATATTAGTAATTCTCACGCTTAATATCAAAACCGCTTTAACAATTGTAAGTCTAAGAACCTGGATGGTTGATTCTGATACCTATATCAAAATTGTTAGCAAACTACTTTGATCCTGATCTTGACATTAACCTTCAACCTGAATTATTCGTTAATGGCCGCTTAAGCCTTGTTTTATTAATAGATATTTAAATGAATTAATTATTAAGTTATATCATAGATCAGTTTTTATGCACGTCTATATAGACAACACGCAAATTCTAACACACGATTATTCAGACAGTTATTTAAAACAGTTTAAATTGCTTTGTTTCCATGAATTGTACATTTATAACGTTTGAAACCAGCTTTGTTTTTTAAAGTACGCATGTTTAAATTTTCGGTATTTATGGAAAATGAAAACAGCGTGACACTGGTATATTACATGTATCATGATCCTTTGCTACCGGATTACCTAAACGTCGCTAATTTAAAATACAAACTATTACTACGCGTAGGTATTACCTACATTATGATATAGGTATAAACTTTAACTGTACATAGGTTAGGACCTTTTCCTAATTGGAACCTTTTATTACCTATCCAATAAGGAAATAAATTTAAGCAACGCGTATGGCAATCGTAAGTGAAGCTCGGTGCGGTACCGATGAATAAAGTTTATTTGATCTGTAATAAACCTACTTACAGCTAAATTCTAAAAGGACCATCAACGATAAAACTAACTAATCATCTGCAAAATATTTTATATTTTAATTAAATTTCTAAAAGCATAAACTTGATTATAGTGTTAGTTAATCTATGATTGTTGTTCTCAATCGAATGGCATATCTAATTTTGAAAGTACGCCCTGGAAGTTTTTCTTATTATATTTTTCAAAACCTAAGTTTGATTTGTGAGTGAAGTGAACAATAAAGCCATGTAAGTTAATTTTTGCCTTGATTGGTGTTTGATAGTAATAATTAAATATCGGAACATAAACTACTTCCATCCAATCAAAACTAAATTGATATAAATTTGTGACAGTCAGTTAAAACATCAACGGAAATTAATATAGTTTACATACACATACATTTTGATAAATCGACCTATAAGAGCAATTACTTACGCCTGAATATCAGTAAGATTAATTATCGCATTAGCAGTGAGAGTTCATCGAATATGTAAGTAAATGTTACAATTATTCAAAGAACACACGACGCAGCGGGTAGGTACTCACGGCTCATAAAACTAACATAGGTACAGAACTTGTCCGTGACAAATTGGGCGGTTACTCAACCGACGATGAACTGAATAAATTATCTAAAAAAATTAAAAGAAAATGTCCTGTTTGTTGTGACCACACAATGATCTAACGATTCAAGACTTGTTCTTGTCTCGGCACGATGCATAAAATTAATATATAAATACTTCGCCGAATCCATTACTCCAAAGAAGGCAATTCTTGGCAAATTTTGACATTCGAACCCAATATACCTAATGTTGGTATTAAATTAATAATTATTGGAATATTATCTTAACTAGACATACTTATTCCTTATACACTCGCTTGTCTTGACCCCACCTTATAATGACAGTTATCGAATAAATTACATATTTTACGAGCTGGTTCTACGTCTAATACATACAATGAAAACTGTCTAATTAAGCTTGGGAATTTAAGATTACCTAATTTAAAGTGTATACTCAGATATCACTTAATGTGTGTGTTTAAATAAAGTCACGAAATTGTATAATTTGGTATTATTATTAATAAGTACGACAATTTAAAACAACAAAGCCACTTGGTGAATTTGCTAGATCGTTTTAGTTTTATATACAAAACAATACTTTGTGTCGCTAATGCGGCTATTAAAGCACTAGACATAAACTGCATAATACATTTCTAAATTAAACTCACCATACATTATTACAATTTACATTAATCTGTTTGAATTACTTTGATACAAAACTTTATAATCAATTAGTTGGAAGGTTTTTTTTTCATTGTCTCTTAGACAATGGAAAAAGCTTTAGGTTGTAATAGAATAGAATCGTCCACTTAAGTAGCTAGTGAAAAGTTGCAGGTTAGCTAGGGTAGGATTCTCGCCGGCGAGGACCGCGTTGCGCCCCTACCCCTGCCCTGTGATTGAGCGCCTGTAGTCGGTGCTGGTGATCACATCCTCTTTATATATCTAACTTTTTACTTCAGTGGCACCCTGGGTCGTGGTCCTAAACCCCATAAGGTCCGTCCGTCCGTCACACACCTGAGGGCACCCCTCAGGTGTGTGACGGACGGACTTTGCAGTCTGTAGATTTGTATGATTTGCTATTGCCTACCTACTACTGTTAATTACTTAGTCGGATATCTTATAGAGTAAGAATTATCTGTTAGTTATAATTTTTTATTTTATCTTCTTACATTGTAATTCTGACAAGTATAAGTTTATGTAAATACCTAAGTGCTGAATAAAATTCTTTATTATTTCAATAATTACAGATAAAACTCCAAAGGCTTGTAACTAAAAAGTCACTTTGTGTGGATTGAGTCCTTTCTGATTAACTACGTCCAATTCTATGTAAATATACTATGAACACCAATAAAAAAAACCAAGCTTTAACAAATTAGTGATGTAGTAGTAATAACTCTTACATACCTAATCGTACATCACACATGGAAGTAAATAGGCATCATTCACAAATACTGACCGGTTCTCAAAATCAAACAAACGAACATCGACCATTTGCTTCACTTAGCCACGCGAGTTGAATAACTAATTAATTAATTAGTTCCATACATACATAATTTAGAATAGATACCTCGGTTTAGTGGCATAGCATAAAATAGTCATGACTTATCTACAGACAGATAGGAAATTGTGGAATCAATATATATAAATTGGCCAATAATATTGCCGGAGGAACACGCCTCACAGTAGATCAGATACTATAACTCAGAATGCAACATATCAATTAAAGGGTGTATTAACCATCCTCATCTCCATACACAGAGTGTGATTTAAATGCGAATACTCGATACTATTTTATTTATTAACTCGTTACTCGCCGCGACAGCGCAATTGTGTCAAGTATGAGTTAGAAATAGATAGTATTTTAACACTATTAAAACAACATTTAATCATGCATATTACAACATTTGTCCAATATGTCTTATTTATTTATACTAATATTATGAAGCGTTAAAGTTTGTGAGGTTGGAGAAGGGAATTTCTGGATCTACTGAACCGATTTTGTTTTTTTTTTACCATTTTTTATGTCACATCATTTCTTTGTGCCACATTGGCTATATTTGAAGACAAAGTTTTCAATAAATTTTGACTTATTGAAAGTTGAAACCATTTTGTGATTACAAAACAGTTGTGATTGTAATTCTCAACTGCTTATTTACTTATTTTTATGGTTAATGACAAGCTCTGTGGCCTAAGCTATATTATACATTATTGGATAGTGTAGTTTTAATACCAAACAAAATATGATAAAACACATTGTTCGGGCATATTCGGCACGCAAACAGTCTGCTCATGGAAATTTGACTTCGCTCGCAGTTAGTTACCCAGTCTACCGGCAGCTAGGATTAGTTTAAGTCAAAACACTCATGACTAGGATTACGACATTTTGCAAGGCTTAAAAGACTGGATTAGCAAGAGGGCGAAAAAAGATCGAAGCAACACGTATACAGTTATAACGCTATAATCCTTTAGTGAGGAATAGGTCACTTTATTATGCGTTTATTTATTTGAATGCTGACATTTCCATCAGACGAGGAGCAAAGGCTATCTCCTCATATACGTACCTTACACGAGCCACTAACGCCGCGAGATATCTCTGTTTTGTCATAAATCGCAACTTTATTTACGATCAATATCTCGATGTGATTTACAACGACAATGCTATTACATCTCTTCAATACTTATGCATGACCATCCTTTGTCTTATTATGAAATACGATACTTAAAAATAACATGAATGCCAAGTTGCCAACTGGAAGCAAGCACGTTTCGCAGTGGCTGTGTGGCTATAATGCATATTTTAGCATAGTCGATGGTCATAACGAAACCTGGAAAGTGCATGTCTATGCTGTAGTGTTTCTAGTAGGTATAAAATCTTTGTTGCCATAAAATAGTAACATATCAGTTCTGTCAAAAAAAATAGTTGAGTCTAGACGGATTTCTTAGATAATTATTTAATATGCCTACTATTCCGGATATTGACTACCTTGTCCCAGTCCAGTTTTGATTCCAAGGTTGGGCAAGAATTTGAGAAGACTAGTTTTTTTTGAGTGACTTCCGAGTACCAGCCCCAAGTCAGGAAGTTGAAGGTGTGTCGACTCTTCGGTCGTATCGGTAGAACCGTCCCACCGGATTTTAAGAGTAAAGGAAAAGTGAGTGCACCTGTGTGTGCACCCACACTTGCGTGCGCTATAATATGTCCTGCGGAGATAGGTAATCTTTTTTAAAGTTTAAGCCGTAACAATAACACTGAGGCTACTGACTTGTATTTAAATGAATCCAATATATTCCTTTTCATATTCACCAATAGTAGATTTATATAAAATTTGAATACCTATCTATACTAATATACTTATAAATCTGTAGAGTTGGGTTTGTTTTATTGTTTGCTTGAACGCGCAATTCTCAGGACCTTCTGGTCCGATTTGAATAATTCTTTCAGGATTAGATAGCCGATTTATCGAGGAAGGCTATATATATTTATATGTATGAATACACTAAATAGGTACATACGTATCATATTTATTACTCACTTAATAACAAACTGACACCACTACACATATTAATTTTGTAAAAGACTATACCTATATATATCTAGTCACATAAAACACAATTAATTCCAACAAAACAGATATTAATAAATGCTCTAGTACGTAACTGCCTGTCGCCGGAGTAATAATTTCACAATGACTTGTAGGTAAACGAACAACAGCTAGATAGATACGAGTACGTCAACTATCAATTTATTACCATGTTTTGAGACAACACACTGATCGCTAAGTAAAGACCGACTAATTAAAAATGGCCGATGTGTTCTGCAAAATGAACTGTCCAGTAACTAGACAAGTTTTTAAAGCCTCGATGTGGATAGATACCGTTGACCCCCGTGGACATAGTTTACGTGGAATTGGAGGAATGTACGTGAATCCAACCACTGGTCTCAATTAAAACATTTTAACGTTTTTTTTTCTATATATGCACTCGTGTAGGCAGTTGTATGAGCAAGTTAAATAATTTGTAGGACAGCGTGTGATAATCACATTAAGACACAGATCGTTTAATTAATAGTGGGGGGAAATTGTGTTGATTATGACGACAAAATGCTTGTTCTATTTGTGTAAAATTAGTCTTAGTCCATATCGATCTTGAAGAAAGAATATCACAGCGAAGGAGTTCAACGCGCATGTAAAATTGTGATAGATATTTCATTAAAACAGTGATTAAACTGATTGAATGAATAAAATGGACTAGTTTTTATTCATAATTAAAAGTAAATTGAGGTTAACAACAATAAAAGAAAATAGATTTTTATTGTTTTGTCTTTTCCTTTTTATTGTAAAAAATAAATACATAATTAAAAATAAAAATCATTTTTATTTATGTAAACCAATTACAGGCACTTGTAAATAGTCAAACATTAATTAGAAAATTTATTGATTATATTTGTTATTTATTATGTCATTGTTTTTACCCCTGCCCTGTAATTGAGCGCCTGTAGTCGGTGCCTGTGATCATATCCTCTTTATATCTACCTTTTTTTAATTCATTGGCACCCTGGGTCGTGGTCCTAAATCCCTCAGGTGTGTGCCACTTAGATATAATGTGACCACTTGCAATTTGGATGCGGTTTTAATTTCTTCTTATAATAATAATGATTGGTTAATTGCAAAAAATGTCATAGGACAGACGGACGGACTACGCAATCTGTAGATTTGCTATTGCCATACTGTAAGTTACCTACCTAGTCGGATATTTTATAGAGTAAGAATTATCTGTTAGTTATGGTTTTTTATTATTAATTTATCTTCTTACATTGTAATTATGACAAGTACAAGTGTATGTAAATACCTAAGTGCTGAATAAAATTCATTATTTCATTATCTAACTCAATAAATAAATACCACACATTGTTCCTATTCTGCTAATTCCCACCACTTCGTCATCGAAAGGCTATAGGTCAGTGAGAGTTAGATAACATAATTATTCAATAATACAGTTACAGCCGCCGCTAAGATATGTACCGAGTGGCTATAAGCCTTACAATTTCATTACAAGCTGTCGACTGGGGTCGGGAGGTTATCTTTCAGTTACGCATGCGATCCTTGTCAATGTCCTCGAAAGTACTTATTGTCTAAAACGGCATAACATTAGATTAGTTCTCCCTGTCGTTATGTAAATTAAACTATATAGAAAGAAGTAGAAAGTACAGATCTGAAGTTCATAAGTATGATTGACTTTGGTTCAATACAGCTCCATTGTTTTAAAAATGAAAATATAACTCAGATGTGGTAGGTGCGATCCCTCCGCCGGACCAGAAATCTTTGTGTCAATTCATAGATTTCTTTCCGGGTCTGGTTGGTACACGGAAGGACTACATAAAATACGTTAAGTTTTAGGATTCCCCGTGTCTCACAACATAATTACAACTGCGGTCACCAACCCGCTTGCCGAGCTTCACTCGGGCCCTCGGGGGAGGCCCATGTTCAGCAGTAATAATAAAATAATAATACAATTTATTCATAATCACTTCTTACATTTAATACCAATGGACGTTATGTGGGGTGGTGATGATGATGATTTCAAGATAACCACTTTATACGAAAATTTAATATCAAAGTAGATACTAACCTTTTTATTACACCAATTGAGTAACTTCTATAATACGTGAATAAGAAAATAATTTCTACAACAAGTTTAGTTTCTGTCTGCAACATTTTGAATAAGAAAATTTCCAGCAGTTCAAACGATTTAATCTAAGCTATCGCCATATTAATGTGTTATAGCTAGACCACCAATTATACCAATTTAAGTTAATTTGAAAATAATTTAAATTGGTTTAGATAAAAGTTATTCGCAATTTATTATATTAAAAAATTTCGCAGTAAATATGTCAAACATGACTTTTGTCTTCTTAAATCAATTTCAGATTCATTCACATTGATTTATTTGATATCACTTTACATTAGATGCCGACTTACTAAATATAGAACATTAAAATATAAAATTTATACTTTAATCTAATACTTCTATTTGTATAATGCGGTATAGATTTCCAAAGGGAAACAATATTTTATTTGTAGTCGTGTGTTCTAATTTATTTTATTTTAGTGGTCATTAAACATAATTTATTACCGCGAGGCCCCTATTAAAAGCTTCATAGAGTAAAAGGTAACCGTTGTCTTGTATCTACTTGTAATAATATCAAATACGAAAGATGTTAATGAGAATGTTTTGGAAATTGTGTTATAACGTTAAAATTTTAAGTAGCTAAATCATACGTGTACATTTGTACACTGAATGTAATAAAAAGTACTTATTGATTTGTGCGTACATTTTTTTTATGATTACCAGCAGAGTTTTGCAATCTACTAGTATTCTTGTTAACCCCTCGTGCTAAGCTAAAATTATGTTACGAGTGGGTTCATGTCGTTAGTGCAAGGGGTGAGAATCGAACCGGCGACCACAATATCACAAGTCCGACGCCACTAGCCTCAGTGTATTTGAAGCGGCTGTAGCCGCTGTGGGCTACAGCCGCTAAAAATAGGTAAAGAAAATGTTAATAGATTTCCTAAAATATTGGTTTTAACTTATCTAGAATATTCGTTAATATTCTTCTTAATACGATGTTATTGGTATACCTACTCCCAATTGTATTACACCTTATTATTTTCATAAGAACTAAATATTTTTATAAAAATATTTTTAAATTGAAGCAAAACTTACGTAAGGATGGCATCATATCTTATCAAAATTTGAGAGCTTACCTGTAAATAAAAACACATTTCATTAGTTTTAGGTATTAATAATAGAAATAGAACATTGTATGTATATTTAATTTGCTTCCAAAATATACCTATGCCATGTGTAGTGATTACGTAAAGTCAGAGAAAAAAATGGGTGATATAATAAATTTTATTTCACTTTTTAAATTATGTACAACTAGCGACCCGTCCCTGGTTCGCACGGGTGTAATGCTGATGAATTTATACACATAAACCTTCTCCGTGAATCATTCTATCTACTAAAAAAACCGCATCAAAATCCTTTGCGTAGTTTTAAAGATCGAAGCATACATAGATACAGACAGACAACGAGAAGCGACTCTGTTTTATACTATGTAATGATGTTACATTAAAATATATTTTAAGTAATAATAATAATCCTTTATATTAAGTACAAGTAGTACTTATAGTGAGGCCTGTCTCATTTCGCGATACACCGGGTGGTGCAATGAGCACAACCTGTATTGGGGGACGACTTTATTCAAAAGAAACATGTATTTTGATATAATTATATTATATTTTATTTTATAAATAAGTTTCTTTACTAACGTTATCACTATAGTGATTTTTGGTATCTCCTATTACAGTTAAGGCAAATAAAAAAAAAAAGTTTTTATTCACGTAAACCTATTACAGGTATTTGTAAATAGTCAAAACATATTTTTGATTTAATTAATTAATTTTATTTGTTTATTGCTACGTATAATAATAGTTTATATAACTTTAGCCTAAAAGCTGTCAGGTATGAAAGTACAATATTATTTTATATCTATGATTAAATCTAAGTTCTGTCCTTTGAGTATGTTATTATTTAGACGGACCATAAGTATCTCGACGAACGCGCTTTAGTGCTACCACCGGATCCAATACGCCCCAACTGAGAAGATCCGGCGAAACAAACTCAGTGGGGTTATTCTACTGCCGGTTTCAGCGCGGCCTAATCGAGACGATCCGGCGAAACATACTGAGATGGGCATGTCCAAGAAGTTTAGGTCCAATTACTTTTATTATTTAGTTTGCATTCATAATTTACCAATCGGTTGTCTTTATACGAGTTTTATTTACATTTTCATAAAAAAACAGATTAAATAATTTATTTAAAGACTATATTTATTTAAAGACTATATTTTGTTACCCCATAAATACTTTTTTTATATTATAACGTTGTAAAATATTCAGTAAGAACAACTATGTTGTACCTACTTGTTATGTATTGCACACAACCACATTCTTAGGTGACTAAATTATGTTACTAATGTTGACCACACTTGACTATTTAATAAATTTGGATTATAATTATGTTCGTTTAAAATTTACCAAAATAACCCACATTCGTCTCATACTTCATTTCAATTGCTGACATATACTAGAATCAAATCTTAATTTAAATATTTTACCAAATTAATCTAGGAAATCATTAATATAAATCGAAAGATCTAGAGGGCAAAATTGTATCCAACCGGTTTGACTATTAAAATTGTTTCAAGCAACACGGATTCCATCAGCTGCGTTTACCATGCACTAATCGAATCGACCGTGCACAATTACTAATTGTCAATACCAAAACAATAAAATTTTTGTTATATCTACTAACTGTTACATATTGAAATAACAAAATCGATCAATTACATCAACGCGATAACTTCATTTTTGGAGTAAATGGATTTTAAATAAACGTTCACATATTTTTCATACCTCGGACGTAATTAGAGAATTAACACTATGAAATTAATTAGTGCAATGTAGCAATTAATTCTAATTGACATTTAGAATTCCTAGTTATTAAAAAGGAAAAAGTATTTTTACACTGTATTCGTACACTTATGTATAGTTATTAACATACATGATTATCGTGACTGGCCCTATATCGCATGGTCATTTAGATCATAAAACAATAGAACAGTTGCAACCGAGAGAATGCATTGCGCAGTTATGCAAATAGTTGAGGTCGCGACCGTAAGCATGAATATTGATACAGCATTGTCGAGATTGCAGATTTCCTCTGCGATAGCCCGAGCCTTACTCTCCGCCAGCACGATTCCTAAAGGAATTAACCTAAACTGATTATCTGACGATGGTATTAGATCCTTAAATAATATCCGTAACTAGATCGCCAAGCAATTCGAGCTAAAAACCATTCTCTGGTAATAGCAATACTTTTTATTATAATAAGAATGGCACCGAGACGCGGAGAAGTGGTCACGCAGCTACAATGGTCGGCTCGGCTAAGAAATGGCTTCAAAAACGTATATAACTTCGTCAAATGGTCATAAAATGAGACCCGTTTTATGGCGCACCTTTATAGCCGCGAGCTACGTGAGGATGAGCGGCGGATGCCACGCCAACTTGGCCCCACTACCGAGCCCAAAGTTGCGCTGCTCAACACAAACTGTACCTGCATTTCATGCCACTGAGTAACACGTTGACATAATAGAATTTTGTTTGACGTTTCTGCGATGCCGCTACTATTCGTCAATGGGTGCGCATCATTCCAAGAATTTGCAAACTAAAGCTTTACCTGCGAGCTTTTTCAACCGGTTTAAAAAACACAGTTAATATTTTAAAATATCCTTTTACATCGTACTTATGTTGCATAGTTATCCGCGACAATATTGTGTAAATAAACGCGAATCAATAATGAATCACAGAAAAAATAGAATGAAAAATAAACTACAATTTATTTTATGCCAGGTGCTAATGTCCAACAATTCAAAAAAATAAAAATATGTAATTGATGCCGAACATCATAAGTAAGAATATCGTTTTAACCCTTTATTCAAGGCGTCATAATATACAGGTACCTACGCGTATCTCATTAAATAAAGTAATAAAATTCGGTTACTATATAATCATAAATATAGTGGGCAGTAGACATTTCTAATAGTATTGTTTAATAGCAATATAAGTTAGTGACATTCTAACACATAAATTGTTTTGATTTAATGTTTGCTGAGGCACTTGAACTCATAATTATTTATAGATTAAATGAAGCTATATCGTAAACGTCACACTGATTTATTTTCGACCTAAAGTCATTATGGCAAGCTCAAATCTTAGTCTACATATCTTGCATGTGAGACACCGCAATATAATGATTTTATTTTGCAAAAATATTTTATATTTTATGAGCGCTTTAAAATTGAATTCTTCTGCGGGCGAATAACAAAACCCGTTTGCTACGCTTGTACATAAACATCATTGGTATTTATTAGATTCAGGGCTTGTTCCGCCGTCACTAAAAGATAAAGATAACAGATATATAAGAGATAAAGGAATAATATTACTAACAGATTTGTGTACGTTGTTTCATATGTATGAAATAAATAAAGATGATAACTCTTTAAATTATTTCTCAAAGGCAGGAACCACTTAAGAGATAATTTAAAATCAATAAAACATTTTGTAGCGACAAGCTTCGCTTCGACGTACATTTTTTGCCATATTTAATAATTTTTATCAATTCTGACACGAATTTCAAAACTCTTAAATGTGTTTTCATCGAATGTACATGTTAAACGAGAAACTGACTCTACGTAATGGTTTTTAAAAATGAACCATAAAACTAACAATCCAATTTTATTACGAAATATAAAATTTAAAGGAATTTAATATTCTTACTGGTGTTTTTATAGATACGGTTTTAAGTATAGCAAAATTACAGATATTGATAGTTAATAATATTGCTACAAATAATGACTATCCCTAAATTAAGATTTATTCATGACTTTTATCTTCAGCTCCACAATTTTCAGCTTAATTACTTAGATACGAATCATTTTAAAGTTACGACATAACTAACTTAACAAATAATATATTATATTGTTCTTTTAGTGATGTTAAACTAATGCAAGATCGTAAAATACTCAGAATTGATTGGTTCATTCAGACGTATGTCTATTACTGCACGTTAGACGTATTTATTGCCAACATTTATGTCATCAACCTCAAATGTTTTACAAGGTCATTCTTCAATAAATTAAAAACCTATT
The DNA here is from genome assembly GCA_947037095.2 of Nycteola revayana. Taxonomy (NCBI): domain Eukaryota; kingdom Metazoa; phylum Arthropoda; class Insecta; order Lepidoptera; family Nolidae; genus Nycteola; species Nycteola revayana. The sequence goes on from OX344838.1 coordinate 5,952,630, forward strand.
GATCTTCAGAATCCAACAACCACTTTAGAGAACAAAAAGACTCAAAGCCCCTTCACTTAAATGAATTATATTATTGAATAGGCTTATTACTAAGGGGAAGAAAAGGGTTCATGTTTTATGGTACAGAATAATTCAAGTTCTCACACTTGTTCTAGAACCTGCAAACAGGTTACAGAAATTCTAATTGGTTTTAGTGAGCCATCAATACTAATGAAATACGATGCACATGTAAAACTTTTTTCATATAGCGAAACGTATTGAACACCAGAAGGTATGTATATTGCATCAATTATAGAATCGATTCAAGCGATTTATAGATAGATAATCGATAAAATGTTGCCCCGGGTATGAGTGGAAACTGGACTGTAGGTATGTCGAATTCGTACATTAAAAACATTTCTTTTATACTCAAAATTATCAGTCATAAATTAATTTGAAAAACATAAAGGACTTCCTGTCAGCTACATGTACTGGTAAATTAATTTAAATAACCAAGAGTAGTTAGTTCTTAACAAACGAACAAGTGGTCGGGTACATTTCTGTAAACATTTCCAAACCAATTGAGGAGTGGATTTACTCGCAGTCGGTGGATCGTGAATAACTATGTAACAGGTAATTACGGGTTACGCGCCAACCAAATTAAATATTTTTAACGGCCCGTTTCCTTGGAGTGTAGATATAGTGATGGGTTACTGCGGCCGTATATATTTTTCCTTAATTATGTAGATTTGTGAGAGTTTGTTGTCTTTTCCATAGTAGATGTCATGACATATTGCCGTACAAATTAACTTTACATATAATTTACATTTAAAATTAATAATTGTTATTGTTTCCACTTGATCTCAACAATAAAGTTTCAAAATGTCAACTGCAGATTTGGTATAAGTCTAAATTGTAGGTATCACATAGAAGATATATTTAGAAAATTTGTTCAACAGAAAATACAAAACAACATAATATAGTCAGCAATAATATGAGCTTTTGACAATAAAAATATATACAAAAACTACCAACGAATAAAAATATTAAGACTACATTTTATTGATATGAAAAACAATCAATAGTTTATCGATATAATAAATAATATACGCGTTATCGATGCATCGCGTCCCTAATAACAAAATGGCGTTTAGCTGCCGTTCGGCGCTTGCGCTTGCGATCGACTCACGCGCCCTCTACAATTATCGGATGAAATGTAGTCCCTGCTATAGTCTATTGTCTTGCCCTTCTAGATATAAATGGTCTCTACCTACACACAACTCTCTCATCACATTCAAATTGATATACCTATAGAAAAATTTATTACTTATATTGGTAGCTTTGGTATGTGAAGGTAATTTAAAGAAACCGAATAAAACTGAAGTTCGAAGTAGCTCATTCGTTGTTTGATTAAAATATAATGTATTTATCTACTTGATATCATTGGACGGCGATTGAGAGAAACTTTGAGACGTTCGGCATATTCATACCTATTTTATTTTAATTTGTTTGCAGCGTAGATAAACTGAAAAAATCTTATATCGTTTTGTAATCACTCAAACAATGAAAATATTATTTTTATTCAATTAAAAAGTACGTTCTTTTGAGTATGCTTATTTAATATTTTGTGTCAAAGTTTCAACATTATTCTTCCATTCAGAGCCATTTTTGGCCAGTAATTGACTATATTGATAGCATTTGTGGGACCCACCACCGAGTTCTCCTTAGTTTGGATATAGGAGCATGATGGAAATACTGCAACACACACCACATAAGTAGGTACTGCGTTACATGGACGCCAACCATACCCCAATTATGGATTTTTTCCTGCATCGACCCACTTTCGTTTGTGGCCTGTTAAGTGTTTTCCACTCTGACCAGGACAGGTAGTGCCTGGTGTCATTTTCCACGGGTTGCATGAAGTCTGCACGCGGGCGACAATTTGACTTACACATGTCGAGACTAGGTCGCCCGGGTGTGCCATCAAATTTCGTAGACCGAAGAAAGCTTTTTTGAGCTTTTAAGCCTGCTATTGTTTGGGACAGTGTCGTTCAGAGGACATCTTTGATCAGATTCTTGTCTGGATGTTGGATTGTAAACTAGACAAAAGTTAAGTGGCAAAGGAAACAGGTCCGTCCAAAAAAACAAAATAGATTGATGTGTCACCATTCCACGCAATTCATGTTTTTGTATAAAATCTATCTAGATGATTATGCTCACTCATATAGTCAATAAATTAGAAAGACTAAGACTAAATAGTCTTAAAATTTCGATATAGTTTAATTGTATGTTAATAATTTATTAGATTAAAGTAATACCACTGTGTGTATGCTATATCAAACCCAGTAGTTCACGTTGACAAAGTAAAGGCTTTACCTTAACAAGATCTCATTTACTGGTACAAGGAACCACTTCACATGATGACACTTGTGTAAGCAATTACCTATGTCTAGTTCCATTAAGAACACCTTGTTAGATATTTTGGTAGGAAACGAATGTGAGAGACATTTTAAGGAAAAATGTATGTAGGTGTATGAAGGGGATCCATAAATGAATATTTTGTAGTTAATTTTAGTAAACAGTTTCTTGCAACATTTCTGTTGATTGTTTTTATTGTTTGTAATAAACCTTGTCCATTATTACAATAGGTTCATAGATTGATTATATTAACAAACATCACGGTGTATATAATGGATTATATTACGTACTATACCTAAGTTACACGAAAAGTTTTCCAATTACATTTTATTCAATACCCAGTTAAATGCCTTTAAGTCCAAGTTATTATTAAACTACTTTTAAAACCGTTTATGGTTAGCTCTATAAATGGAAAAAGAATATTATGTCAGTTTGAAACATATTGACCACGAACAGTCAAAATATTTATACTATTAAGTAAATTACTTTTTAAGTAGGTATTAGGTATAACGTGACTGACATTCAATCCACATAATTCACAGTTAATTCAATCATTTATATCCCGAGAAGTAGGAAATGTTAAGTAAACCTTTTAAATTATAAGCACCATTATTTATATTTATTAGTACCTAAATACGTGGTAGGTAATGTGTGAAAATATATACACATGTGAATAAGGTAACGGTTCTATAGGCGTGGGCGTAAGATTCTTAACATTTCACTAGCTCCATTTGCATTTTACAACTTTTATCGTTGTACTAAACGAGATTCTACCGCAGATGGCGAGAATCAGTGCGTATTCCATATTGCTTACATTTTATCTTATGTCTTCGGGCGTTAAAAAGGATTAGTGTCTGCATTCATCTGCGAGATTTTAATTACACGATATATCAACATTTCTCTGTCTAGTCTTTTTTTTAGAGGTAAAGGCTGTGTTCATTATTTGTGTCTCTATTATCGCTGGGAATCCAATATATATATCTAAAGTCATATAAGTACATGAATACATGCACTGTACAGTTTCATATAATATATTACAACTTTCATATATGTATAGGTTTTATACGTCGACTTCTTTAAACACACAAGTCGAGTCGAGCGATTTCTTACAATCAAGTTTAGGATGCATAATGATAGAATGGTTAGGTGGATGTAGTAGCTTGAACTGCGTAGGCAGGTAGCTAAAGGTGCAGCGATTTATGAACGAAGGCAAATGGAAAACATAATTTACTCTTAAACTGCTATTAAAAACCAAAACTATAGAGAAATATAATAACTGTTGTTAGCCGGTTATTTAACAACTTATTGTTTTATTAGATATAACAATATAATACTAGAAATGATTTTCATGATAGTTGTAATATAAGGAAGGATAATATAAAGCGACCATAACATTTATTCCTATGACAATGAATACTTATAACAAGTACAAAATATTATTACAAATCTACCATAAATACAGGGTGCTAAAGACCATAAGTAAAACATGCCAAAACAGATGCTAAATAAAAGAATATCAACGAAAATATGGCTAAATATAAGACGATATGTCAAAACGAAGAGGCTAATTGTAATTTAGTAGGTAATGCCGCCGATATTGAGATCAACTGGCCACGCTCATTTCAGCCTTTCCGAAATTTATTTGAGTTATGCGATGGTCGGGTTGAGCGGGTTGTACCATACACGTACAATAACGCATTAAATCATATCAAAACGTAATGCGACGGAGGTGTGCCTCGAACGGAATTAAAATGCAATAATATCCCGGCCTTGCAGTAATTCTGGCCTGTCTCAGATCTCCGAAGATTATCGTAAAGTATTTATTTATCCAGCGTTCCCTCGGGAGGTTAGATACCATCAGGAAATCAATTTTGCAATGAAACGTCGCGGAGGCGTAAAGTTTGTAGCCTTTTAGTTACAGGTGGCGGCGTAATGTCGATTTAAAAGCTATTGAGCTTTCCAATTCCGTAAAGGTTGATACGCTAAGACTTCAAAGAAATTGAACGGAATTGTTTTATTTTATTACCTCTTTTATTATAACATAAATTTTATGTTATTAAATTAATTATAACCTAAATCATTCGTATATAGCAATGGAACTAATTTAAACATTTTATTGATATTTGTTACTGCCACAGCGGTTTTTTAAAGTCATATGGCTGACACAGTAAAATTTTGGTATTTAACTAGTTCGGTACTTTAAGTAAAAAATGCGAATAAGTTAGGAACAACGATGATTATAAAAGCTAAAACTGCATTTATGTAGTTAAAACGCAAAACACCTGGAGACGGGAAGGCAAATAGGTAGGCATAATTCTACTATAAATCTTTCGAATCTTAAATCTCGTTATTCGTTTAATCGGTGCGCCTGCGCAATGTACGCACGTAAACTGACTATAATTTTTTGAATATTAAAATTCCGTGCACTCGGTTTAGCTAATTTGAATAATCAATACACATAAATTACTCTGTGGGATTTTCTTGAATATTTTTCGGAGTTTTGGAAATATATTCAGCTATAGGTTCACATCAACATAAATACTAGTTAAGGAAGGAAATAATTTAATTATTACTCGGTTTAGAAGCCAAGTGTCTTCCTCCTTTAATTTTCCTCCTTATATCCTTTAATTCTTAAATAACTCAAATGACGATGCTGTTACGTCGGCTTCAAAATTTTAGCAGAAGTTTTTAGTCTGTATCTGTATATTTAAGCATGCTTGGACTGTCTTAAAAAAAACATATTACTTAAAGTTTCATAACAATCTTAATCAATGTAACAACAACAAAAATGAATATTTCAGTAGATACTAGTAAAATAAAACGTTTGTCAATAAAGCCATAAAATATAATTAGCTATTAGCTAGCGATGGCACGTCTTCCGTAAAACGTGCAGGTGCATCTCCTGCAACTAAAGTTACGGCTGTTAGCTGTGTCATATTATATTGGCGTACATCCCTACTCTCTGAGATATAAACATAATAAAGACGACAGCTACATGGCCGCTTCAGCTAAACTCCCATCACGCCTCCGCCAATGATACACAAATCATAATAAACCTCATACAACTTCAAACTCTTAGACTACATATACAGCGGTCTCATAAGTATCCCCACATAAACACCGATGTATGACGTGGAAAGCAACAGAACCACTAGGAACCGGTTCAACTTCACATGAATGCACACACATAAACAGTCCAATTAAGCAAGGCCTATGACAGCCTGATCAGTGTCCCCGCGTAGGTCTCTGCGAAGGAATGTTAGGGGCGGGCGGCGCAGGTCACGCTTGGATGGTCGTCGTAGTCAAGAGCGATAAGAAAGCGGACTCAGCCGAGGAACTGTCAAGTAACAATCTATATTGTGATTACGGACAGATATTGAAAAATTGTTGCAAAAATAGATACCGATGAAGATTGACCACGCTTTACGTTTGATTTGAATACATTAATGCATAAGGATTTAAAAGCATATGTATCTATGTAGGGATACATTATTATGAAATGTAGAGTGCGTAGAATCTATTACATATGGCACGACTTTCTACCTATTTCTCGGGTATAAATTTTATCGCTTATGTTCATAAATTTTGTAATAAACACCTTTGATCATAATTCTACCACCACCGGTAATGAAGAAACACGTGCTTGACCTTGTAATAATGATTTTGTAGGTGATTTTATAAATACTCGTGGTGATGGAGTTATTTTTTTTTTATTATCAATTAAAAACCATTGTGTGGCAATTGCTCAATTTACGTTTACGTTTATTTTTTTAAGTTTAGTACCCTTTTTTAACCTGCTTCCATATCGTTGATGTTTGTCGGTGGGACTTCTCTAAAAACCGATAAGATTGCAAATGCATTGTTTTCAATATTCCTTAAATCATTCTTCCATAAAAACCATAAATCCATCTTTGCCAAAAAATTACAATCTATATAAACAAATATGAATCGCCAAAATGTATGTACGCGCATAACTTGAGAACGACTTGACCAATTTGGCCGATTCTTTTTGTATTTATTTGTGTAACAGATTTTTTTGGAAAATTCAACAGGAATTATTAGAATTCTTGCCTAGCTGTTGGTGCATGGCAATGTTCGGCAAAAATGCAGCACCAGGCAGCATTTGTAGAATAAAAAAGAGAATAAGGGACGTTTTTTTATGTGTCTATTAAAAAGTTACTATAGTAATTATGAATTCACAAAGCTAAAAAGTAGTCTAACATTTCTACAGGTACTTAATATTAAAGCCAAAAGTTGTCGAGACTTATTAAAGCTAATAATTATAAATAGTTTATAGGTACTTATACAAATAAGTAGCACGATATCTCTTCGGCGCCTAGATTAGTTACGCAAGTTAATTTATATGGTTTATACCCTATACATTAAATGTTGTTTGGTTTAGTATTGTTTATATATAAGTATCCGACTCCATCGACCCGCTCTGAATTTAATAACTATTAAAGCGAACTTTATTTCTCCATACCATAATTTTGGTGAAGAAGGTGATGGCTGTTCGTAGACTTTGAATGACCGAATGTACATTCCCTAAATCGGTAGTTTTGTTTCTCATAAATTTATTTGAGATGATGAAGATGAAAATGCAATAAAACAGATATATATCAGAGATATTAAAGCTTTTATTATAACTATACCTACCTCTTAAATAAACCACCAGCTTTACTTCTTATTTCCAATATGTGAGCATTTGTTTCTCTAATTAATCGTGACATTAGTAAGAATATTTAAGTATTATAAAATGCAATAAAAACAATATATATCTTTGATTCTAGTTAACCTTGAATTAATCATAGACTAATAATTTTCTGATATTCTACACGTAGATAGGTATACATACTTAGCAATAAATCAGGACTATACTAGTAACAGCAGCCGAAATAAAATCAGTAGGTACATATAATATATTTTTTGCAGTCTTCAAATATATTTGCCACTTATCGCATCTAAATGATCTAAAGTAATTTCATTAATTAATTAAAACATAAAATGATGGTTCAATTTGTCGATGCAAAATTGTTTATCTTGCAATGAAAAAATGAATATTTTTTCATAGTTTAGTGTCTGCCACACAAACAAAAAATATGTAGAGTTAAATTTTAAATAATTAAATTTCCAAGTATCTTTTTTTAATATTTTTACTTTTTTTTTGTTAGTTGACTGACAGTAAACTTGTTTTATCGTTCAAATATTACCAAGTTAAAATTATGTTTACCAATTAAGCCAATGTTCGCTTGTCTTGTTAAGTGTCTATGTTATTGTTATTATTTTACTGTTTTATTACTTAAGTCTTATTGCAGCATGAAGTAACTAAGTCTGTAAGTAATGCGATATCGAACTAAAGTTAAACCTCGCACGATTTTGCAGATTTACGCAACTTACTCAAATGGTACAGCGTAGGATTTCACTTAGGATACGGTGATTCAAGTCACGACCGACGTCTTTCGGCAACTTGTCAGTCAAACGTTATCCTTTTGATTGTACAATATAATGGCAAAAGCTGTTCATGTGACACGGGCTTTATTATTGGTTGTCAAAGAGATTGACTACTAGTCATGGTTAACTGCACAAAAAATGTGTACCTTTAATTGCAACAAGACAGACTAACTATATCTATACTAATATATAAAGCTAAAGAGGTTGCTTGTTGTGCTTGAACGCGCATATCTCAGGAACTACAGGTGCGATTTGAAAAATTATTGTTAGATAGCCCATTTATCGAGGAAGGCGACGGTAAATTATAATTACGGTTTAAATAATATTTAAGCGGCCGTAGCCCAAAGGCTAGGGCGTCGGACTTGTGATCTTGAGGTCGCCGGTTCGAACCCCACCCACTGCACTACCGACGTGAACCCACTCGTAACACAAGCATTTTAGCTTAGCACGAGATGTGAACAAGAATACTAGTAGACTAAATAAATTCTGCTAGTAGGGTTAAAAAAAAAAACAAAAATTATGAAGTTCCTACGGAAAGGACGCGGGACCACGTGCGGGAAGCTCGTAATCAAATAAAGCAGTTTCATTTATAAAAACATAATTATGTAATGTTTTTTAAATTGATAAATATATAAAGTAAAAACTGATCATAACAACTTTGAGTAATCATTTAAAAAAAGCTTTAGTATCAATCGTTAGCTTCCCAACTTCTTTAACTCATACAGGGTTACATTACCAGTCCAGTAGAGTAGTTTGTCACAATTAAAAGGGCAGTCTTTTTCAAAGTGAATATCGCAAGGAATTGAAATTAATAAAGTAGTACAACTATGTATAAATAATACAAATATAATGAAAAAACTTCAACTTAACAATTTCTTAATGCCATCTCAATCAATCAATCTACGAAATTGCAGGCAAAAGTAGTAAATTTTGGTAATAAAACATTTTTAATTTATTTTTAAATTATAAAAAACCAGAACCAAACTCTGAGATAAGGCTTTTAGGAGACGTGCCACCCAAAGTTGTTATCAGTCGAGCCTCGGAACACATTAGAAGGGTAACAGGTTAAAATAAACGTTGATTTAACATTTAAAGTTTCGGTCCAATCAGCACGTTTGCTTAGCCCACCAATAAATTCAACGATAAAAAATTGAAACGCTAATAAGTTAAAACCGCCGCAAGTTCCAAACAACGCTGCTTCTTGATTAAAAACATTGATTTTTTTGTCTTTTCGAAAACATTAAATGCATATCCATTACGTAATAAAGAAAATCTTACTCATAATTAAGTTAACTTTAGTGAGATTTCCTTATTTTTTTAATATAAATGTGTTACTATGTGTGACACAAATTAAAGCTTGCAACACCATATTCACCTCTCTATGTCATCCTAACTTTGTGTATACAAAATATTTAGACGTATGTTGTTCAAAATCATTTATAAGTATGTATGTATATTGTACATATGTAAATAATTGTATGTATGTTTATTATAAACCCACGCATCTTCTATCTATCCATATTTTCCTTAAAATATCTTTAAGGTCTCCTGGAGGAGATTCCTTTTTAAGTAAGCGTTACTTTTGTAGAATATATTCTAGCAGACATTTTTCATCTTTATAATTTCTGTTGTGTATGGTTTGTAAATAAAAAAAATAATGTGTTATGCTCATTTTGAGTTGAACTGCAGAACAAACTCAATACCATTCATGCAATACCTACCACAACGTGAGCGAGTCTGTCACTGATTATTTTGTAGATATAAACACATAATCATTAACACCACATCGGATTTATTTATGTACAAATATAATTGAGTACCTCCTAGTTGCTATCACACTCGCAATATATCTGACTTCGCCAAAGAAAAACAAGAATAAAGAAACCATTACGTGAATCGAAGGTTAAATGCGCCGCGTAGACATAGGACTATTAGTATTGGCGTGAAATAATGAAAGCCATTTCACAAAATAACGTAAGTTGTACGTTCATTAAGGCGAGTGTCGATGCCCGCGCCGGCGGGTGCAACTTGCATAAATCAGTCCTGAGAATGCAGCCCGGCGCCCTAATGCGCTTTTGGTGTCGGTTGATAGCTACCCCTCTCCTCTTCTTACCTTAATTTGTCCTTTTTTCACAATTATGTACCCCCCAATGCCTAACTTGTGATAAAGAGACAATAACTGAAATTGGCATAACGATACAAATTGGGTTGATGGCTTTTTCGGTCACAAAATCAAGGTAAATTAGGCTGATTGTCATTGCGATACGAAAATATCCAATGACAATATGAAAAACACAAATATTTGTACGGTATTTGGTTTAATTTGACTCCGTACAATTTTTGTGCTGAATAATAGTTGTTATGTTTAAACTTCCTTATCTTCGTATCTTCTTTATATTCGTACACTTTAATTATATGACTGTAATAAAACAATAAGTAAGTTGTCAATGTTGTGGACATCGGGTTACTAATGCATGACAACGATAAACTCAAATATGTCAAATTATTCACTTATAATAACTATAAAATATAAAGTTATTCATACAGATAAAACCATTATTTACATCATCTATTCTTGTTATATTGCCTATCACGAATAGATTGGGCAATACTCAAAATATACATAACGTACGTTTAATATAATTTTATATATATATAATATTTCAAATTCGATTAAACATACATGACTTAAATTGATGAAGGAAACACAAGTATTACAAATTTTAATAGGAATATAAATAGCTGTCTAGTTTCCATATTAATTTAAAAATAAATTTGTATGTTGACATTCAAAATTCATCATATAATGATGAAACTAATTCTTCTTCAAATTATTCATAGACGCGAATAGTCGAGAGATAAGTGGATTCATTTATCTTAATATATGTTCAATTATATATGTCGATAATGTATGGATTGTAATCTATTTATTCAGAAAAAAATAAAACATTTATCTGAATAGCAAAAAACAACAACCGAACATAGATTTTTAAAATAATTACGAAAATCCAGTGTAAAGGAGCTTTTGTCTGTATCAATTAATAGATATAGCAAAACAAAAAAAATCAATTAGTGCCCAAACAAATCGAAAATAAATATTCTTATAAAAAAACGTGTAAGTAAGTACTTATAGAAAGCAAGCAGTCCGCAAAACAGACTTATAGATATAGTCGTAAATACAATTGCATACTGAAATAACGAGATTCCACAACATAAAAATAAAAGTTATTAAAAATACTTTTTTTATGAGAATTTATTGAGTAGTGAACTTGACACTTCTCACTTGGCTCGACCAATCGGCAGTCGTCGATTAAATAAGATATCGAGTTGTATATTCAAATAAGCAAGACTCGGGTCTTAATAAGCTTTTATTAGTTCTCTGATCTCCTAAAGTTTTACTATATGTGCGAACATTTCGGTCGACTATTAAAGATAACGGGCGTATCGACATAAAATGTGTAGCAAATTTTATGTACGGCTTGGCGATATTGACGGGATTATTAAAAATAAACATTCAGATGTTTCATTTGCGATGACCTATAGGATAAGTAAGTATTATAATTTCATCAAATCAAATCAAATTATGAGATAGGTACTGATTCAAGAATGAATAAAACCATTATTGTCATTCTAAAGAAACTTCATAATAAGATGTTTTTCTTATGATCATAAAAGTATGATCTTAATAGTATAATTTTAATAGTAGTAAGCAACTACTAAAGAGTAGTTGCTCACGCCTATTAAAATTATTCTTTGTTATAATTAAGTCTATTTTCAACTTTTACCAATTAGATTTTTTATTTAAACGTACGAGTATATATATAAAAAGCCAGCCCGCATGTCACAGGTTCAACATTTTATTTTTCCAGAGGTGAGGCACAATATCGTAATCATAATGTGACCAGGTCTTTTTACGAGCACTCGACCAGTTTTAGAGCACTTTTTTATTTCTCCCACAAACAACAAAATTGCACTTAAAACGTGTGACTCAAAATGGTAATTTCGAAATGAAGCTTTTACAAGATAAGACTCAGTAATCGTTTTAATTTTTTTTTGATAATAAAAGCAAATAAAGAATGTAAACAATTCTTCCGTTTCCTAATAATAATAGTAGACGGTGATTTAAAACATTTGGTGCAGGTTATCCTTGATTATAATATAAATAATTAAGGTAGAACTTGCATCTTATATAAAAATCAGTAGTACTAATATAAGTGAAACTAATGAAATGATATGTAGTACAAACAAAAGTCATGTTTCACGTACAGTTAATCTTTGAAAGGTTTCAGAACGAGTGTTCCGATATCGTTTGCGAGACGCGACTTATCGTAATTTAGAGCCTCCGATTAGACTGCGCCGGCCGACATTCGCTAACGAGCATTCATTTTTATTTTTATTTAAGAACAGTATGGTGCCGATGTTTTGTCTCTACCGGCGATTGTGCCAAGTTAATTGGATTGTTCGCTTGAATTGTTAACTGTACTACAACGCTTAAAATCACTCGATGCGACCATACAATCTGTTCAATTAATTATATAATTTTATTTTAAACTTACCTTAGTGGTCGTCGTTTTTAGCGGCGTGCCCGATGAAACTGCGCATATTTCCACTTCGTAATGATCCACACCAGCTTCTCGATCAAGGGGTATAGCCGTTGACAGAATTCCTAAAGCAGAATCTATGTCAAATAACCTGTCCACTTGCTTGCCATCACCAGTCACATTCACTATATAATATTCTAACCCAGATTTATAGTTATTAGTCAAGTTTAATATCGCCGTACCCGCAGATTCATTTTCCGCCACAGAAACTGATTCTACATTTGTCCATGAAATCCCCTGTAAGTCTGTCCCGCCCATGATCACAGTGATGTAAGTCTCTGTACTTTTCTGTTCACTTAATACTGCCTCATCGGTAGCCTTTATGACTAAATTCCACCGAGCTTCAGGTGAAGCTGGTGGATACCGCAACGTCAAAGCACCATTACTCCTATGCAAATCAAACTGATCATTTCCACCGTGTATAAGTTTGTAGGTCACCAGACCATTTTTTCCTGAATCTGAGTCACGGGCCAACACATTCATGATAAATATACCACGACCAGCGCTTCTTCCTAGTCGTTCTGTGTTGATTACGGCAGCATTCATTGATACAAAAACTGGAGCATTATCATTAATATCTTCGACGATTACAGTAACTAATTTTTCAGCGGATAGCCGCGCTGATGGAGGCTCGGCTCTATCATAAGCGACTACAGTAATTCGGAACGTATCAATACTTTCTCTATCTATAGGTAACAATGTGTGTATTACACCAGTGATGTTATTTATAGCAAAGTGCCGTTTATTATCATTTGGATCTTGATGCGTTATCGAATAATACACTTTGCCATTTAAGCCTGAATCTGGATCCTCTGCTGTTACTGTAACTATTGGAGTATGCTTTGGAATACCTTCCCTTATTTGACGCACGATAGCGGTATTCGTGAAAATGGGAGCATTATCATTAGCGTCGATTACGTTTACAGTAAACGATATACTTGAAGATAAACTTGGATTTCCATTATCTGTTGCTGTGATGTTTAAAACATAAGATGTCAAATCTTCATAGTCTAGTTTTTTGTGCAAAAATAATTCACCGGAATAACTATCGATGAAAAAGGCATCCTTTCGGTTTCCAGATGTTATGGAAAATTGTATTTCTTGGTTAATCCCGAGATCGGCGTCAGTAGCATGAAACTGTATAATTTTTTTATTTACTGGTTCAGTTTCCAGCACAGAAACTTTCATTTCTGTTTGTGTGAACTCTGGTGCGTTATCATTTTCATCCAAAACATCTACAGTTATAGTTGTGGTAGCAGAAAGCCTTGAAGAAGGACTTGAATCATGAGCCATTATAGTAAGACGATAGTGATCTGTTACTTCCCGATCTAAAGGCTTGTTTATAAATAACTGGCCAGTAGCTTCATCTAAAGAAAACTTTCCTAAATCGTCTCCTCCCATCAGCTTGTAGTAAATGTCACCATTCAGACCTTCATCGGCATCAGTGGAGTACACTCTCATAATAGAGGCCCCAACAGCGGCACCTTCAGATACTTCAACTTTGTAAGGAGTCCGTGTAAATACGGGTGCATTGTCGTTGACATCCGTTATATAAATTGTAACCCGTACTGAATCAGATAATTTTATTTTTCCATTGTCACTAACTGTCACAGTCAAAGTAATGTAATTTTGACCAGTAATGTGTGCTAAACTTTCCCTATCAAATGATTTTAAAGTTTTTATGAAGCCGTTTCTAGAGTCTATTCTAAAATCATTTTGTGCTATCGGTAAGGAAAATGTTAGTTCAGCATTTCGACCAATATCTCTGTCGCTGGCTGTTAACTTGCCAACAAAAGTATCAGGTGGTTCATTTTCTTTTATCTTAAAAATAAAAGTAGTGTTTGTAAATTGAGGGCTATTATCATTTTCATCCAAAACATGTATAACAACAGGTACTTGTGATGATCTAGGTGGTGTACCATGATCTGTAGCTACTATAGTCAACGAATAATAATCTTTTTCTTCTCTGTCTAGCAAACTTTTTACATAGAGATAACCATCTGGGAAAACACCGAATTTCCCATCTGTGTTTCCTTCCGCAATATAATACGATATTCTGCCATTTGCTCCCAAGTCAGCATCAGAAGCTGCAATTGCAAAATATCTGGTATTCACCAATGTAGATTCAAGCAAAGATGTTTCATAAGATGTGTGATCAAATACAGGAGTATGGTCATTTACATCATCAATTACAATAGATATAGAATGTTTAGCTGCTAGGGCTGGACTTCCGTTATCGGTAGCTGTTACTTCAATGAACATTACAGTGCTTGGTTCACTTGATATCGGTTTGTTTAAATAGATTACTCCAGTAGTTTCAGATATCCTAAAATTGTTCTCTGGATTATAACTTAGCGTATAGAAAATTGTTCTATTTGAACCAGAATCACGATCCGTAGCTCTAGCAAAAAATACTTCTTGTCCCACAGCCATATTTTCAGGAATATGAATTTCATCCTTATCTTCGATAAATATGGGATAGTTGTCATTAACATCCAATACTGAAATATTTACCGTTGTAAATCCAAACGTCACTCCGGTTTTTGCCATGACTTTCAAGTGATAAGTCATCTTATCTTCTCGGTCAACATTGGAATCTGTAATAATGACTCCCGTTTTCTCGTCCATTTTAAAAATATGTTTAGGGTCTCCTTCTAAAATATAATACGATATAGTGTCACTCGAAATTTTTGCATTTACTTTTCCCACAAAACGACCAATTTCTGCCTTGGATCTACTTTCGTCTTCAGAAATTTTAAAAGTATATCCATTATATCCATCAAATTGAAGATTCTTGCGTTGGGATGTTTTAACTATCTCGACGATAGCATTCTCAGATGCTCTCCTATTACCCATATCTTTACAAGATATCTTTAAAGTATACATTGTTTCTGGGGCTTTTCTGAAATATTTTTGCAATACTATATCTCCCGTCCAAGGCTCAACGTCAAAATAACCGTCACCTCCACTCTCAAGTTTGTAAACAATTCTAGCATTTTCACCATCATCCAAATCGAAAGCTTTTACCTGAAGAATATTTGATCCTACGGGTATATCTTCACTTATACTTTCAATATATCGTTGAGGATAAAACATTGGGTCGTTGTCATTAACATCTAAAACTTTCAGTAAAATTGTAGCAGTCGATGATTGAGGAGGAAATCCCTGGTCTTTAGCAAGTACCTGGATATCATAAAGAGGAATTTTCTCTCTATCTAATTCAATAACTGTACTGAGCTGCCCTGTAATAGGATCCAAAATAAATGTGTTTGGGTATTTTCTATCTATGTTTGAAGGTAGATAATATGAAACAGAACCATTTGTACCTTGGTCATAATCTGATGCCGTTAAAATAAGTATTTCCTTTATAGGTTTTATATTTTCATGTATTGTAGCATTAATCATAGGTTGTGAAAAACATGGAGCTTCATCATTTTCATCCAGTATGGTGATTTTTAATCTAGTGTAAGCCCATTTTGGATTTGGGCCCCCATCTCTTGCAGAAACGTTTAATTCTACGGTTCCTTGAATTTCACGATCTAACATAGATTTTGTAGTAACTAGACCTGTGAGATGATCAATAGAAAACCATTGTTGTTGGTTTCCATCATAAAAATCATAAAATATTTCTGCGTTTACTCCTGTGTCTTCATCAGTAGCTGTAATACTGGCCACATATGATCCAGAGGGAGCTAATTCAGTTAAAACTGCCGAATATTCAGATTTTTCAAACACCGGCTCATGGTCATTTACATCATTGACGTGAATTACCAAAAATGAGGTAGCAGTTCGTGGAGGTGATCCTCTGTCAGTAGCAACTACAGTTAAATTATATTTGCTAATTTCTTCTCTATCTAAGATACCATTAACATGCACAATATAAACACTTGATGAATTTTCTAGACGAAAATGATTTAATTCGTTGCCTGCTACTATTTTGATATATGTGATACCATTCAAACCAGCATCTAAGTCAGTTACTGTAATAGCTGCTACGAGGGATCCATTTTTAGCATTTTCATCAACAGTAGCAAAATTCGCAGTTGGTGGAACATATGTAAACGTTATGACGGGATCATGATCATTTGCATCAATAAGGTTAACAGTAACATATGTACGCGCATCTTGGCGTGGCACACCATGATCTTTTGCGATAACAGTGAGAACACAAGTCATATTGCAGGTAGTATTGTTACAGTACTTAGGACAATTCAGTTTTTTAATTGTAGTTATTACCCCAGATTCAGGATCCACTGCAAACTGCCTTTCTGTGTCTGTTACTTCATATGTTATTTTGCTATTATCACCCAAATCACTATCCGTAGCTGTTACTTTCAGAACAGTTGTTCCTGGCGGTACACTTTCATTGAGAGACACTGAAAAATCACTTTGATCGAATATAGGAGGATTGTCGTTAACGTCTAATATGGACACATTAACTTGTAGATACCCGTATTTGGGTGGACTACCACCATCACGCGCAGATATGTTAAGTATATAAAAGTCAGTTGTTTCTCTATCTAACTTGCCGGTGGTCTCCAGATGAAGATAAGATGTTTGTCCACTAGGATTAACGGTGACATTCAGCCGAAATTTTCCGTCAGTATCTCCATCAATTATTCTATAATCATTAGTGATACCATTTTCCCCTAAATCCTTATCGGTTGCCGCATCCAACAATAACTTTGTGCCAGCCGAGGCACTTTCGGAAAACGCTACTGCTATGCTAGGTTCCGGGAATTCAGGGTAATTGTCATTCACGTCTGTAACCCGTAATCGCACTTCGATCGGATATGTTGGTTGACTCGATAATACCACAAACGCGTAACGGTCCACCGTTTCTCTATCGAGGATCATGTTTGTTTTAATCTCACCGGACACTGGATCGAGAACAAATTCCTTAGGCGGTTCATTAAAGCGGTAAGTGAATCCTTGTTTAATAGGAATCCGTCCAACGATGGTCCCTACGGGCTGATCCTCGGGCACGCGAAGGTCGACACCGGTGTCGACGGCGCGGGACTGCATCTGCTCGGCGGCAGCGGCGCAGCGCATGCCGGCCAGCAGCGCCAGCACGACCAGCGCCACGTGCCATCGCCCCATCCTCGTCATGACATCGACAAAAACATTGCAGGATTGTTCCTCGTCAGCGAAAGTCGACGCGCACCGGGAGCGCTCGCTGTGTCCCGTTCGCGCCTGCACTCGCGCACTCGCTCTCGTCAGGTATGCAGCATGGCCGCGACGACCTGCGCGCGCACGAATATCTCACGGAGAGTGCGACCCGCCGCGGCTGCGCCTACGCCGTCACATTCATTCGTAAACACGTGACAAAACACTATTTACTTTGGTCCAATACGTACGTCCTTATAAGCACTAAACAACGATCCTTATACAATAGTCACCCCACAACACGTAACACAGATTGCAAGCACTTTTCAGTAATGTTTTTGTTATGGGTGTCGGGTCGCGAGTCGTTTGTCGTGCGGCATGCGGGCGGCGTCGCGGTTCGCGCGGCACTGGCAGGCGGAGGCTCCGCGCCGCGCCCCTCCCTCGGCGCGCCGAACCTCCCCCGCAGCTTTGAAAGCTTCCACTGTAGCTGCGTGATGATGATGCCGAGATAATAGCCGTCGAAGGATTCTACTATTTATTGTTCGATACGAGGCACTTACCTACCATTCTGGGAAAAGCAGGTAGATATTGTGTCTATTATAGATATTAACAAAGTAACGGCTATATTTATATTAAATACTATATAGTATTCATAAATTAATTTAAAACAGCAATTCAATGTACACAACTACTGGCACGTTTTTTTTAGGAGTAAATTTTATTATATTTAATTAAATACTATTGAAAAGGTATACTTAATTAAATATTTTCACACCTTTGTTATATTGTTTTTTTTTATACAAATAAAATGGATACTATAAAAAATATAAGCTACTCAAAAAGAATTATAACAACACGAGTGCGCGTTGAAATCTATTACATGTGACTACGACGTGCGCGTACTACGAACGTACCGCTGTACCGCGTCAGTTTGACAAAGCGTGCTTAATTGGGACATAGTTAAGTTAATTACTGCATTTATTTTACATGTTATTTTACAGGAGCACCATCGATCACTGAATAAGCATGGGTTTTTGAGTAACGGGAGATTTGATATACGTAGTAAACGTTATAAAGTAATTCTGTTTAGAAATACTTTCGATTTAGAAAGGTTTTTGTTTTTTTTTAATATACTTAGAGCTTATTGGTTTGGTTGTTAACCTTCGTGGCGTAACGGTACAAGGCTTGCCTTGATGCTTAAGACTATGAAGTATGTATGTATGAAGTACTATAAACTATTCTCCGTGTCTCGGAAAGCACATTATTATGACAAACATCATAATCATCTCTAACAATTGATACCCCGTCCAAGTCCCACAGGGGACGCCCTCTTGCGCAGATTGCTTAGTTTGTAATTTTTTCACCATTTATTTAGGCTAGAGCTCTGCTCGCCTTTATGCCTGGTGAAGTAGCAAAAGCCTTCTGTATAACTACATAGAGATCCGTCCAAAAAAAATGGTTATTGATGTATATGTTGTAGATAATACTGCGATCACCAACATGCCTGCGTAGCATGGGGACTATGGTAAAATTCCCCTTACAAGGAATTCACATGTTCACAAGAGGCATAGATTATTGTGCAGGAGTGTAGTGTATTGAGGTTTTATGCTTATAGCTATTTTATTGTGTCTATGTATGTAGACGACTTGACAGATGTGTCATCTTGGCATTCAATAAAATAATGGTTTGGACAATGGTTCATATATTGTTGACTGCACCGGTAGCTCAGTGGTTACGGTAGTTGCTTCTGAGATCTGGTGTTCTGGGTTCGATTCCCACCCGGGACAATTATTTGTGTGAACCACAAATAATTGTTCTGAGTCTGGGTGTACTTTGTGTCCGTGAAATGTATGTTTGTAAAGTCCCCCGCGACACAGGTTCAGGATTTATTTCCCTAGTGCGGGAGTTGACTTTTAGAAAAAAAAAAAAATGTTTTATTCCTATATTTTACAGGTAATACGCTGGATTAACATATAGGCTACAAAACATCACATAGTTACGCGGGTAAACCGCGGGGCGCAGTTTTAAATAATTTTGAATATAAGTATTGTCTTTACTAATATTATAAAGAGGAAAGATTTTACTGTTGCATGTAATTGTATATGTATCTATTAGTGTGTATGTTTATTGATATGTATTTACAAATGTGGTATACATTAATTATTATAAGAATTGTCCGTTGAACACTAGCTATTTAATCAAATTATTCTTTCATAAAGGTGCTTTCATGCTAGAAGAAAATTAATTATTGAATTAAGCTCGCATTTGTACATGTTTCTGTTGTATAAACTTTATGTTATGCTTTTACTGTGTGCAATAAACAAGAAAGGAATAAGATTTTATTGTTTATTTTGCAGGCTTTACTATACAGGCTTCAAAACTACTGGACCGATTTCATACATTCTTTCACTATTAAAAATCTACGTTATCCAGCAGTAACATATTAGGCTATATTTAATTATAAAGTTTCCACTTTTTTTTTTTTCTGAGGGACCTATGTAGTTAGCCAACAGGCTTTTGCTACTTCACCGGACATAAAGGCGAGCAGAGCTCCAGCCTAGATAAATGGTTTAAACACTACAAACTAAGCAACCTGCGCAAGAGGGCGTCCCCTGTTCGACTTGGACCTCGGCTCAGGGCGGTCGCTGACGGGGAGATTGAGGGATTATGGCTTTTAGTTTATTTAGGGGAGTTTTGTGCAACTGTCGCTCTACTTTACAGTTCGCGGGCCTCTCGGACTTCGGGTCTACGAGGGCATCGGAAGGTTAAAGTTTCCACGGGGGCGCGAGCTACGCGGGTAAAACCGCGCGCGGGAATCTAGTTATTTATACAGTTCCAAGGTTATTTTTATCTACTTTATATCACAATACAGACTACAAACACATCTTATGAGTTAATAAA
Organism: Nycteola revayana; assembly: GCA_947037095.2. Lineage (NCBI taxonomy): Eukaryota > Metazoa > Arthropoda > Insecta > Lepidoptera > Nolidae > Nycteola > Nycteola revayana. Next base: position 5,973,086 of record OX344838.1, read on the forward strand.
ATGTAATAATTGGAAATATTTAAGTCTAAAACAGCCTGTAATTAATTTAGTGTTTATTGGTTTTGATCTTTATTGTTATTCAATACAGTTCAACATTTTGTGAGCACTATATTCCCATTTCTCTTTTTAATAAATAATTAAGTATGTTAGTTAAATAAAACGGTACCGTAATTACCAACACACAAAGAAAATTAAACCAAATACCTACGAGGTATTTCCTTACATCCTTTGAAAATGCAGTTTTACTTCCGTTCGATAACATATTTTTGTGTATGAGTCACATATAAATGTAAGGTTTCAACAGATTTTGAACATCTATGGATCTATACTAATATATAAGGTTGAAGAGTTTGTTTGTTGCCCTAAACGCACTAATCTCAGGAAGTACTGGATCGATTTGTAAAATTATTTCAGTGTTAGATATTTTTCGCGGAATGCTATAGGTTATAAGAGTTATAGAGTTGTATAGCCTGGATATTTAATTATGAAGTTCCCGTCCCCGTAGGACGGGAGTTACATGGGTGAAACATTGCGCAGAAAACCAGTTTTTTTATACAATTAAATTAGCTACACCCCGCGGTTTTGCGTTGGACTACTCTGCTCCATAGTGTCGTAGCGTAATGTTTTCTAGCCTACCTATATCTTAAACCAACTTACTAAAATACTTGTGTGTACTATACTTGTGCTATATATTAGACTAGCTTCCCGCGCGCGGTTTAATAATTAATATAGCCTATGTTATCCGGGGATAGTGTAGCTTTCGAACGGTGAAAGAATGTTAAATTTAAATCAGTTCAGTAGTTTTGAGTTTATTCATTACAAACATACAAAAAAATACAAATCTGTCCTCTTAATAATATTAGTATATAAAGATCAGTCCATTAGTTTTTCGCAAAATAGTAACAAACATATATACAAACTTTTGATTTTATAATACATATTACTATACTTACGCGTATAATAATTATATAATACTTTTATTTGACAAATTAAATTAACCTACGTTGGGTGGTCTAAGTGCTAAGTGCATTTTAATTGAATGTATTTACGATATATCCTATAAATCTAAAGCTCAGAAACATTCGTCGTATGTATGTACCGTAAACTGGTACTTACAAGCAAATGCTTCTGAAGATAATAGTACACCTGTCCATATGCTTCTGAGGTCTTGAAATGTTCTAGATACCCGCGCGTGGTTTCAGCTGCGTAGCTTCCACTCCCGTGGGAATTTCATAAACATAAACCGCTATAGCTAGACAGGTGAAATGTTTCACAAATGATGTATTTTTTTGCCTTTATAACAACAAATACTAAAAATAAAATAAAATAAATATTTAGGAGGGGCTCCCATACAATAAACTTTTTTTTTTTTGCTCGATTTCAATAACGGCATCATGTGGGCACTTGAAAATGGTACGGAACCCTTCGTGCGCGAATCCATATTAACATATTATACCCAATCTAGATATAATAGGCCATAAAACACCACGCTGCGGCTCACGGGAGCAGTGTTATGTGGACACATCCCGTTGACATTAAAACGTATAAATATAATTAGCACGTAGGGCTTGCATGGCGGCCATTGCATGCTACTACAGTATCCTGGATAGTATTTATGTTAAAAGTCATAATTCTTCAATCCCTCCGCTAGTGACCGCCCTGTGCCGGGGTCCGAGTCCCATAGGGGACGCCCTCTTGGTCTAAGTTGCTTAATTTGTATTTTCTTAAACCATTTAATAAGGCTATATACCCTTATCGCCTATATCATTGGAGACGTAGCAAAATCCTCGTGGCTAAATAGATATGTACGTTCGGAAAAAAAATATGTATATCCGCAATAAACGGATGAACGAATGATTAGGCAATTTTTTTTTTTTTTTTTTGTATCCAGTACAGGATTCATGTCACTACATAGTATAAAACAAAGTCGCTTTCTCTGTCCCTATATCCCTATGTATGCTTAAGTCTTTAAAACTACGCAACGGATTTTGGTGCGGTTTTTTTAATAGATAGAGTGATTCTAGGGGAAGGTTTATATGTATAATACATTAGCATTGCGCTAGTGCGGAGCCGGGGCGGGTCGCTAGTAAAGCAGAGCGGAATATTTGAAATTTTAAGATCGTTTTAGTGAAATAATATTGTGTCTGTTACGTTACTGTCAGTTATTTGAATTAACTGTCAACGATTAACAGATAGATACATTATTTGTGGATATCGTAGGATATATTTTAAGATGATACTCCCACGGGAACGGGATCTACGCACGTGGAACTGCGCGGTACAGTTAGTAATTTTATAAAAACATCGCAGTGAATCTGGGTATTTATTTTGACAGCATAGAAGCTTTCCCAGTAGCATATATGTAGAATAGGTAGGTATTTCATAAGTTCGTTATAGTTTAAATTAGCTACTTTTAGTTGTTTATATCTATATCTATACTTATATTATAAAGAGGAAAGATTTGTATTTTTGGGTGTGTGTATGTTTGTAATGAATAAACTCAAAAACAACTGTGCCGATTTCAAAAATTCTTACACCATTGGAAAGCTACATTCACCCTGAGTGACATAGGCTATATTAAATTATGAAGTTCCCACGGGAACGGGAGTTACGCGGGTGAAACTACGCGTGGGAAGCTAGTGTATTATATATTAAAAAACTTCATATTCCTATCTATACTATGGACATCGTAGCTTTCTAATGGTGAAATCATTTCAGTCGCATTAAATCGTTTGCATTAAATAGTTTCAGAGCCTATTTAATGCAAAAAACAATAAAATTTTTCCTCTTTATAATATTAGAGAAGAGATAGAGATAAATGAATATTCCTGCACTTAGGTGACTTCAATGTTTAAATAGAGGGTGGTATTATAAAACACATTTACTTGCTGGTTATATGTATTAATAAGAAGATCAATTTAAAATCAACTCATTTATCCTTATAAATAGAATGTAAATAAAGACAGAGCCCATGAATCTCTCAGATATGAAAACAAGGCTTAATTCACATGGCAGTGTGACAGCAGCAGCTGTCAAACGAAAAAAACTTCAATTAAGCTATAATTTATTAGAATAAGAATAAGGTTCACGGATTGAAAATTGATTATAAACTTGGTTGTAATTAAGTAAAGTTTAATTTCCTGCTTTTTTATTTAGTACTGACTATTCATACAATAATGGTATAATTTTTGAGTGTCTTCGTATTCTGTGGAGTAAATGGGACTGCCCTGCCGATCCCATGTCTATGAACAGTTCATAAATCAGAAGAATACAAACTTATAAAATAACCTTCACACTTCACTGTATTTAATAACATTTATATTCAACCATTTACATTATGAGACGTACCCGTTCTGCAAAAGAACATTTATATCCTGCGCTAAATATACTTTCTAGTAGTTAAAGAATTGTAAAAAGTGTTTTATCATTATCCTATTTTATTCACTAACTAGATAACAATTCTAGATTCCAAAATTCTAATCTTTTCTCAATTTAATAATGCGTAATAGTTTCACATTTTACTGATCTCCCACAAGCGAGTTTACCAAATCATATCAACAAAGGCTTTAAGCAAGAAAGACCATCTAACGGTTGCTACGAGAATCTGAATCTTTCCTTAAATATTACGACTACTACCATTGAGTGTATGACACTCCAGTGCAAACTAAGTACTGCAGGGTTACAACAGATGGCACCACATATGACTGATGTTTGGTACGAAGTTGAGTACGAGAACTTTTGGTTTTTGACTTTGCGCTTTTGAGCTGAGCTTCATTCATAGATGGCACTACGTGTTCACACTTATTGATTGTGACGAAACTACTTACTACTAAAATGCAATATAAAAAAATGAGACTAAATGCCACTAATGTAATTGATTTTATTTCATTTTTGATGAATGTAGAATGAATTCAACACCTAAGTACAGACCTTACTTCAATTATCTATATCTATACATATATCTCTAATTGAATATACATATCTAGATATAATAAAAATGTAGAGGTCGAATGACTTTAATTTTTTTTAGCCAGGAGGCTTTTGCTACTTCACCGGGCATAAAGGCGAGCAGAGCTCCAGCCTAGATAAATGGTTTAAACACTACAAACTAAGCAACCTGCGCAAGAGGGCGTCCCCTGTGGGACTTGGACCTCGGCTCAGGGCGGTCGCTGACGGGAAGATTGAGGAATTATGGCTTTTAGTTTATTTATGGGAGTTTTGTGCAACTGTCGCTCTACTTTACAGTTCGCGGGCCTCTCGAACTTCGAGTCTACGAGGGCATCGGAAGGTTCTTAGCAAACTAAGGGTCGGGAGGGCGAGGGGGGACGCGTCGCGTTCGCGGGCGCACTCTTCTCCGGTGGGTCGGATAGAGTGGTCTCTGTGTAGTGCTGCTAGTTTCTTGCAGTCTCTGTACTGCTAGTTGGTAAGTTGTGATCTCGTCGTCCGGGTCGTCTAGGACGCCCCGAGGCCGACGGTGTTTACGACGCTTTGTAGGCAAAGGCTTGTAGTCGGATGCTGCAACAACCAACGGGTTTGGATGTTGAGCCGCGGATTCAAAGAAGCGTTCCGACGCCTCTTTCATCCACTGCTTGATGGAAGGCAGTTGGAGATCAGAATGCAGGTTGCGATTACGAATGAACCACGGTGCCCCGATGGCACGTCGAGTGAATCTACTTTGGACAGTTTGTAAGCGGTACAAACTGCTAGACGCTGTATGAGCGAATACAGTGCTCGCGTACGTCATAATCGGCCGTATACACGTGGTATAAATCCTAACCTTGTTATCAAGTGATAGTTTACTGCGTGAATTTAAGAGACAGTGTAGTCGACTGAGCGTAAGTGAAGCCCGTGCACGAACGGTTTCTACATGCGCTCTAAAGTTTAGCTTTCGGTCAAGGATTACGCCTAAGTACTTGGCTTGCCGTTCCTAAGGGATTGGTTCGCCAAACATCGTGACCGGTGGAATGACCGGTGGGCTGTTGAATCTCGAGAAGAGTACAGCGGCACTCATTGTCGGATTGACTTCGATTCTCCACATTCTGAACCATTTGCCTAAGGCATTTGATGCGGATTGTAGAGCGTCGTGAATTGCAGTAGGACTGCGGCCCGAGTAGTATAAAGCGGTATCGTCCGCGAAGAGTGCCAGATGGGCCTTCTTGGGTTTCGGGATGTCACTTGTGTAAAACGAGAACAGGAGTGGCGAAAGTACTGAGCCTTGTGGCACCCCTGCTTGGATCGGGTGAGGAGAAGAGTAATCTCCTTCTACACGATACCTAAAGGTTCTCCCCGAGAGGTAGTCTCGTATGATGTGCACGAGACGGTCCGGCACTTTGAGTTGGTAGAGCTTATAAATTAAGCCATTGTGCCAAACTTTGTCAAACGCTTTAGCTACGTCTAAGAAGAGTGCTCCAGTATGACATTTGTGTTTGCCTGATTTAACAAGGATGTGTTCAACAATGCGGTGCACTTGGTGAACACAATAGTGTTTGGCTCGAAAACCAAACTGCTCATCTGGAAGAAGGTTATTATTCATAGTGAATGTTAGAAGTCGGGCATATATTATGCGCTCGTAAAGTTTTCCCAATGATTTGAGAAGACTTATAGGGCGATAAGAAGTGGGATCCTGCTTTGGCTTGCCAGGCTTCGGAATACCAATCACGGTGGCTTCTTTCCACTGGTGTGGAAATATGTTATTTGTTAGAGCCGCATTAAAAATTGCGGTCAAGAGGCACAGCAGAGGGATCGAGAATTGCTTAAGCACTCGATTGGTAATCCCGTCGGGACCTGGGGCCTTTCTAGGATGTAAGTCCTTGATCAAAGATTTCACTTCGTCTACGGTAACTGCCAGTAGCACGTCATTGTCGTCGTCCTCCCCATTTGCGGGGGGCCGTCGGCGGAACGGACGGGTATCGCGGGTAAGGGAATTGCTGATCTACGTTCAACCTCGGCGTCGACCTCTGCGAGGTGGACTGGGTCTACAGGTAGAGTACTAGGCGTACATTGGGTCTCTAGACTATTAGCTAGGCATTCGGCCTTCTCATCGTCGTCAAACGCGGGGCGTTGATTTGGGCGATTGAGAGGGGGCATGGAGGAACAGGTAATGGATTTGAGCTTCTTACAAAGATCCCAAAAGGCCAAATGTGACGGTTTAAGGTCACTCAACGTTGTATCCCATCAGGAGTTTCGCATTTCGTTGATACGATCTCTTACAGCGCGCTGAAGAGATCGCATGCGCAAGCGGTTTTCCTCGGTGTGATACGAGTCGTAGGCTCTGATGGCCGCATTCTTCTCGGTCATCAGCGCACGCACATCATCAGGGAGCTTCCATCGATCGAGGTTATCGATTGTTGGTACCTCCCGTGAACATTCATTCACCTGACAATGTACGTGAGCTGTGAGAGAGTCGATAGCGTTAAGTGTTTGCTCGGGGGTTTGAATATGAGAGGGTATGGAGTCAAGATATTCTGAGGAAGCAGACTCGAGTCGGGACCCGAGCTTTTTCCAGTCAGTAACAGTCTTGGTCTGAGAAGGATCTGAGTGACTACTGGGAGATAGTAGATCTATGATGACGGGCCTGTGGTCCGAACAAAGCTCGTGATGCACCTGTACAGAAGATAAACGTAAGTTTACGTTCTTTACAAGTGCAAACTCGAGTATGTCCGGTCGGTGGCCAGGAGTATAAGGGAAATGAGTAGGTTCGAATGGAATGATAGGATCGAAGGGAATTAATTCCAAGCATTGTGACAGTGAGGTGCCTCTCGAGTTATTCGTGTTGCAGCTCCATGTCACATGCTTAGCATTGAGGTCGCCGGCGACGATGACCGCTCCCCCTAAATCATGAAGGATTTGGATATCGCTCCGAAGCAACTCCTTGTCCGGAGGAAGGTAAGCCGAAACGATTGTGATTGGCTGATGACCTGTCATGCCTAGCCGACAGACGGAAACTTCAATGTTTACAAGATTGACTGGTGGGTCCAACGATAATTAATAAAGGTACACCAACAGCTTCTGTATATAGATTAACGAATAGAGTAGTTACGAGTAAAAGGCTTATACAGTTGCCAATAACAGGTAAACCAACATTCACGAACATAAGTGGTACCTAACTTAAACTAAATAAATGTATTAATACTGATTGGAAATAAAGTATACAAAGGTTAGAATGATGCTTGAGTAAAAATAGAAATCCAAAATTAACATAGAAAAAAAAACGCTTTAAACCAAGTCAGGGGGACCTTAGAAGTGAAATAGAACTAGTAGGGATAGTTAAAACACCGGAATAACAAACACCACGTGGACAAAATCGCGGGCACCAGCATAAACATAAAAGCATATAATGGCAAATTGCTCTAAACAATAACGCCATCTGACAATCGCTATTAGAATCTCACAAAGCAAAGTTCCATTAGAGCTTACAGCATTCTGTATGTAGCTTTAGCGTAGCTATGGTATGGTACGATACTCTTATTACAGAGGGCACCACTAATTGTAGTAGTCACGGAAAGTTCTACACTTGTTACGTTTAGTTCATTCATAGATGGCGGTAAGTGTATGGTTCTACACCTCCATACAATTTACAAATGTTTTAATTTAAAACAGAGACAAGTAGTATGGTTAGATACCTTGATATGGTTACATAAATAATAATAAAGCTATATTAAAAATAGAACAATTAAGGAATATTTTTAGTAGGTACAGCATATTTGTATTCAAAGTAAGCTCCACTTAGGAGGGTGGTTGGATGTACCCGTAGGGTGGTAGTTTTAATAAGAGCGTGGGAGAGGTAGCTTTTGCTTCGCGTCGACTACTCGGAATAGCAATTGCGTCTGCGTTTAACGATCGAATGGATTCCTATTTTAGAAACAAAGTCTTCACTACTATGGGTACTTTACAATTACTTAGCCACTTATCTACATTCAAATGTCGGCCTATATATATTTTACCCATGGCCCTTGAAATGAATTTTCACTCTTAAAATTAATATAAGTTCATAATTATTTTTATAACTGTATATTAAATTGCATCATACAGAAACTGAAAATTAAAACAATCCACGACTAACCAGTGGGAAAGTCGTATTAGGTAATGCACCAAGTAAAAAATTACCATTTTGGGTTATACTATTATACCTATATTTTAAAAATCAGGCTACGAATCTGGCTTGGTATTTTGCATACATACGTATGAATATTAGTTTCTAAGAAAACGATCTAATATTCATTTTTTTCTATCGAATAATATAAAGATATTCTCAGATGAAGACGGCGAACAGTTTAAAGTCATATAGACATTCACAACCCAACCTACATAGGTAGCCAGGCCTTTTTCGGCGGTCTAAAAATAGCCTTGTCCTATACCTAGGTACATGTTTTCTATCGGAGCACTTGTTGCATGGAGAATTGACGTCACACCTTCCCCCCTGCCCGCTAGTGGGGGCCGCGCCTCCTTAGTGGGTCTACTGACGTCAGCACATAGCATTCATGAATGAATTGTACCAACCGCCATGATAACATTAATATTTATACGTAGGTACTTATTATTTTGATAAACACTTTTTTTCACAATGATTAACTGCGACATATTTTATAGACATCAACACATTTTTTTTATAAAAACATGAAGGACCTTAATACCAGACCTTTTTTAAATATTATCTATTTTGAAATTCGAACCACTCATTTTTTCGATAATAAATATTACGTACATTTACTTTATTACATAAGATGTGTAACATAGTATAGAGTGTATAAATATGTACCTATAGGTAGGGAGTTCGTGCTACCCGAATCACAACCCACGCCGGTCGCCCACGCTGTGAAAATGCATTTGTATTTCTTCATGTGAATGAAAATGTACAGTTCCTAAAGGTTAAAGGTTTTTATCTATACTCATTAAATGAAATAACATTGTAATAAATATTACATATTCAATTTAGTACTTACCGTGTTGAAAATAAATACGCTTTTATAGGTATATGTAGCACATTACGTTATCTACCTACAGATGTTTAATCATTTCTAAAAGCGCAATTAATTCTATTTTTTTAAATCTGAAGGGCCTTTATTAAGAATTCTACATGTTACTGAGTAATAGGTTAATCATTACTACTTTACAGTGACATACCTATTACATAGAATGATGCAATATATATATAAGTAAATCTACGCGATTTCCTAACATTTATTTAAAACAAGAAGCAGATCGACATTTAGAAACACAATTTAACTCATAAAAAATACACTGTTCTATTTGCGGGAGATGAAAACAAACCTTACCTTTCTTATGATAAGGTTGTTTTTATGAAGTCGTAGACAGCCATTCAGGTACATTTTCACGATATCTAGGAATTTCATGTTAGTAACCCCTATTAACTATGTGTTTTTGGTATATTATATTTTAAATCGTTTCGATTATTTGAATAATAACAAAACGGAAATAAACATATAACAATTTTCCCTGTAAATATAATTATATTTACAGTTCATTATGTAGGTAGCAACCATGAAATTTTCCACAGCGTAAATTATAAATTAATTATATTTTGAGAGCAAACTTAAGAGCTTAATAGATATTGGATCCATGTAAACATGATTCATCAAATTGTTTACTGATTAAAAACATATTGAGTAAAGTGTTTAAGCATGAACCTAAATCAGCATGTTAAGATAAAGAACTTATAGTTTAAAAAAAATGATATTATTAATATCAAATTATTACGACTATTTTCGGACGCTTATAATCTTTCCAAAATAGTCGTAATAATTTGATAATAATAATATCGAATGTCGAAAACCTCTTTTCAAATACAAAAGTAGACTAATTGATATCTGACTTCTTCCCTTTTTATTACATCAAATACTTAAGGCACCTTTTTTCATTTAGTCTTAATCTTTATAAGATATTTCAGACTGGTAGTACGATGACTTACTGGTCACTTACTATTAATAGACCACCCTTATACTCAAACCATTAATAGCGTCTTACTTCATACAATAGGTCTTAAAATAGAAAATATCAATATTCTATTAATAAACAAAGGAAACTTTTTACTAGAAATAGATGTTAGAGACTGGAAAGATAAAGGCCAATAGAATATCGAGCATTATGTATGTATAACTGACGACGCCTTGTTTCTTCGCACTTTCTTTGTTCTTTAAAAAGGTTTTTTTTTATCTAGTAAAATAAGCCAAAGTAGTGTGCAATAAAAATATATATGTTTAGGAGTTCCGTGCTTAAATTTAGAATGTTATTGTTTCGACACAAAATTATCCAGTAAATCAAATTTCGAGATGATTTATCGATTTATTGTAAATTGATTCAGTTACAAGATAACAAGTAGGTATTTATAAGTACCTTTATTCTAATGATAAATAATAATTGGTCGTGTCGCGCTATGCCACTTTACTTCGACGCATTGCGGGTTTTTCCTTCTTGGTGTTATATTCAATAGCCATATCTTAACAACTTAGATATTTGTATCTAATTACCCACATTTTTTAAATATTTAATAAGGTATCTATCGTCGAATAGTCTAACTCATGTTTGACTTTTTTAACTTTCGGCACAGAGCCAGCACAAATTGCGAATCATTATATAGTTTGTGGGCGATGCGCCATGTCTTACTATAGTCGTACAAAATTAAACCATTCATACAATTAAATCTATACAATTTTACATCATTCACGAGAAGAATACTAGAGCATAGCGATGGTGCGTCCATTGAGGACTTGAAAATTTTATTAACCTCCCAAAATACAACACGCGAATATCTTTACTGACAAATAAACTATCTTCAATTGCGCATACTATCTAATTAGATTTGGTACTACTCGCAAGTAATTTTCAGCATTGCTAATTTTGATGTACCGTATGTATATAATTATAAAGATTTACCTTTATATGATAAGTTATACATTACAAGCACTGCAAGGTAGGTATTATTATACAAGGTACATGTTCGACCGTAACTAACAGACTTAGATTTTTTTCAAGAGTAACAGAAGTTTGTTAGTAGTTTTCACTCGTACCTCGAAAAACACATTTTGTGCAACTGTCGATGTACGTTACAGTGAGCTCCGTTCTCGGACTTCGGGTCTACGAGGGCATCGGAAAGTTGGACGCGTCGCGTTCGTTGCCGCACTACGACGGGTGTGGTATCTGTGTAGTGGTGTAAGTTTCTTGCAGTTTCTGTACTGCTACTTCGTAAGATGTTATCTCGACGTCTGGAACGTCTAGGATGCCCCGAGGTCGACGATGCTGACGCTTTGTGGGGAGGGTGACATCGATCACTGCACGCCACTCACATCTTACTTCGTGCCATACAAATATTACAAATATTGCATAGCGATCTCCATTGAAGCTGAGCGGAGCGGAGATGTTTTAATAATGTAATTCTATTAGTTGTTTAAAAAACATCTCCTCTCCGCTCGTCTCGACTCCGCTTTAGTGGAGTCCCGGCCTTAGGATACCAATCTATACCACAACGTCAGTCAACGCCGACCTTCTGAGTATAGGTTTTCAAGGCTTCTTCTGGTAATATAAAATCTATACTATGTTCTTATCTCGCTTAGAAAATCTTAGGGAGAGATAGCATATGAAGCTGTCAATCCTAAATACACACTTCTACAGGTATAACATTAACAACTGAGTTATGTTTGACTTGAAACTCTGTACTAATAGCACAACACTTCACTCAATGTCACACAAGCTCTCTTGTTCCGTAACTATGAAATATCAGATGGAAGTTTCCACTGAGGCAGGAGCTTATTCAGTAAGACCTTTGACAAGAAACAACAAGAATTTTTAATTATTACATTTAAAGCTACATTTTAGCTGTCTGAATCAAATTATGCATAAGAAATGTAATGTAATGTAATTTGCGTTGTCTCGGGTTCTGTACCCAAAGGGTAAATATGAGACTCTAGCACAAAGACTCCATTGTCTTTCTGTCCGCCTGTCTGTCTGTCTGTCATCAGGCTGTATCTCATGAATCGTGACGCCTAGACAGTAGAGCCTGCTGCAGCTATGACTACAAATAACGAAATGATAATATAGTGTCTAATGTTGTATAGAAACACAGAAGGCTTCATGTGCGGGACCAACTCACACTTGGCGTCTTCTTTCAAATTCATTACCATTTAGGACCACATATCGGTCTAGATTTTAAATCTGAAAGAAAGACAAATATTATTAAAAAGATCGACTGCCAAAAATGTTTGTCCAGGATTCACGCATAACTTGAGGATGACTTTACCAATGATTCATTTCTATATCTTAGTTGTATTGCTCATAATTGGCACAACAAGATTTGTATTAAAAAAAAAAAAAATGTACCTACAGAAAGTTTCCGAATTGTTTGCTGATAAATTATAATTAAAAACATTTTGGCAAAAGACAAGTAAAAATAATGTAAGGTTAGTCACGTAGACGAAACGACACGGGCGTGGAAATGAATACTAATTCTAATTAATTTTCCTTCAGTAGGTACATACATATTTGCTATATGGTTTCTGGCTAAGAATAGACCACCCCATACCTCCCCATTAAGGAATGGCTGGATGCATAGGCAGTAATATTCAGACGTACTTAATATTCAGAGTAATATACAGATCACCAATCAGCCAGCTAAGCGTGGTGATTATGGCATTACCACGCTACCTATCAATATGGCTACCAATAATGGCTAATGGCTTACCAAGCTCTGTTAAAAGGAGGCCCGGATGTTAGGTTAACAAACATACATACTAAGGTTCATTTAATTTGTTATTGCATTCAGTGTATAAGTAATTTGCTATGAAGTGGCATTGATGATCACATACTTATAATTGATATATAGACACGCTGATTTTGCTAAAATGACTAAAGTTGGACTACTATACTACTAAGAAAAGGTATGTATCGCTATTTCTAAAAATAGAAGCAGCTACCCTAAGCAGCGGGAGCGAGATGAAACTATAAGAGAAAGTGATATAGAACTTCCTGCGCCACTGTATTTCATGACTTTAAAGGAATATACATACCTAACATCTTTCTTATTAACTACTTCAGATAATAATAGTATTTAATTAAATATTATAGGTAGATTGGTAGAATTAGCACAACCTCTGTAGCCTTGCGGTAGGTATCTTTAAGTCTTTCCTTAGGACTTTCTATCAAACATATTTCCGAAGAACGAGTAACAACGTTCTCAATATGTATTATAATAGAAAACTAGCTGCTCCCCGCGACTTTGTCCGCATAAAATGAGCATTTTATAAACTATCTAACAATGAAAGTACCGTCGTAATCGGTACTATAGTTTTTGAGGTTGGGTTAGATATACGGAAAAAAGTAGTACTTAGTATACATTAGTGAACAGCTGTTGTGTTCGGCTTAGAATACACCACCATGTGTTTCCATGGGTGTCATAAAAGACAAATAAGGAACAAACAGCTAATAGATGGAAAGCAGCATCTATTAGCTCAATGATACTCACCACCTTACTGCGATCACCATCCGCCTGCCAAGCGTGATAGTTATGGCATATTGCCATAACCACCACGCTAACCCTAAAACAATATAATTAAAAAATCTTTATCAAATTTACTGAACGCAGAGTTCTGCAACATCTTATATTCAACAAAACTCTTAATACAGGTCGTACTTCAAATGGATATAATGACTGAGAGAGTGGACTGTATCTAAAAAACGAAATAAAATGAAAATAGGATGGTTCAATTATAATATAGTTATTGGGATTATTCGGGAGCCTGACACTAAATAAAGCATGACACAATAATATATAAAAAGGAACAAGTTTCAAAAATAAATATCTTAACCAAAAACGGCCTGTTACCCAGCCAGTCGCCAACAGGCATCGTAACTTTACTTAAGTAAGAAGAAAATAAATCTATATCAAAAGGTATTAAGCAAAAATATGTAAGAATTGAAGCTTATTTTGATACTCGCCCACGAATTTCCTGGTACCTAAGGATACATCTGGTTGAATGATCAAAGACAAGGAAACGTAACCTTTTTAATTCCGGTTGTGTGGGATCAAATATCCAGTAGGTACTACGACTAAAGTATTTTAAATAATGTATCCTTTAAAATTATTCAGTATATCAAATGCCTACAGGTACTTCACCATTAGCCCGAACAACGTCCACTGCTGAACAAGGGCCACCTCCCGAGGGAGGGATTTTGCCTTAGTCACTACGCTTGGCAGGCGGGTTGGTGACCGCATTATGTTGTAACATACAAGGAAACGCTGCTGCCCTATCCCTGGTATGCAATTGTTATAGATAATGACACAACAATTGGGACGAACGGCTTAACGTGCTTTCCGAGGCACCGAGGGTAGTCCCTCAGCCACCCAGCCCCGGAAAGAAATCTTAGAATCTACACTAAGACTTCTTGTCCGGCGTGGGGATCGAATCTTCGAGATTTTAAGCGATCCGACAGTTACTCAAGTAGGCAGTATTTTGTTTTTTGTTTTGCAAAGCACGATCACAGGTAGCACTGAATTCAAGCGTTGCAAACACTTCGAGCTTAGAGGTGACTAGAATAGGAAGAGGCAGATGATTGAGTTCTAGGCTGGATAATAAAACAAGCTAACCTATACAAAAAAAAAACTTAGCAAGCAATGATAACGACGCGACGGTCAGGAGAGTTTGCAATAAGAACTTAAGAGTCAGAGTCAGAAAGTCTCCTCTTCTCAGGATAACAAGCAAAAACACAAAGTAAATATTACCGATACATTATGTGACTCATATTTTTCACATATCTTTACTAATATTATACAGAGAAAAGATTTGTATATAAGTATGTTTGTAACGAATTAGCTAAAAAAGTACTGACCGATTTTAATTTTTTTTTTCACCATTTGAATGCTACATTATCACTGATTAATATAGGCTATATTTAATTATGAAGTCCCCACGGGAACGGGAGTTACGCGGGTGAAACCACGCGCGGGAAGCTAGTAATTTATAAAGAAAATTATTTATTCCATTCAAAATCAATAATACAGAACGTATTATATCAACATGAGCCATAACATTTCGTATAATTAACATAGCATTTTTTTTTAAATCATGGGTAAAACTCGTAAAAAGTTGACAAGAGAAGAAAAAATGGATAAAGATCGCCTACCATCTCAACCAAGTTCATTACAATCCATACAGTTTTAATTACCATCCTGTTGTTGATTTTCAGCTAGCCGTAAGTAAATAATATAAAAAAGTGCCTTCCACTTTTATGAATGTGACGCCGATTTTTACTCCAATAAAAAAAAAAGTTAAATCTAACATTATTTTATTTATTTCGCGGATCGTCGCAATTTCGAGGAAACGACGGAATCACCCTTTTATGTCAGATTAGCTGTCCCGCACATTATCACACGCGGAGATCCTATTCCCGTGGGAATCTCTTATTTTCGGCGCAATTCAATTTTTCTTTCTTAAGAACCTTCTACTGACAATAACAAACACAACAAAAAAAAAACAAGTGAAATCGGTCCAACCGTTCACGCGTGATGCCGTGACCATCACACCGGATTCATCTATACTAATATTTTAAAGAGGAAAGATTTGTATTTTTGTGTGTGTGTATGTTTGTAGTGAATAAACTCAAAAACTACTGTGCCGATTTCAAAATTATCTCACCATTGGAAAGCTACATTCACCCTGAGTGACATAGGGTATATTTAATTATGAAGTTCCCACGGGAACGGGCGTAACGCGGGTGAAACCGCGCGCGGGAAGCTAGTTTTTATATATAGATTCGATATGATAGATACCATATATCGATCATATCGAAATTTCACAAAACAAAGTTTTAATCAAATATTTACTTAACCAGCTCTTGCCTAACTTTGAAATTATTGTTGATAGATCCAGTGATTTGTAATAATTGTAATTGCGCATAACATTCAGCGAAATGTCAGAGGGCAGAGTGTAGGTGTACCACCCCGAAACCCGTGTACATAAACATATAGATACACTGTTACCAACGTTATATAATATAATATCTAACAAATTTCAATCTATACTTAACATTATAAAATTTGTATTTAAGTATGTTTGTAACGAATTGGCTCAAAAAGTAGGTACTGGACCGATTTAAAAAAATCTTTCACCATTTGAATGCATGCGCATTATCACTGATTAATATAGGCTATATTTAATTATGAAGTTCCCACGGGAACGGGAGTTACGCGGGTGGAACCGCGCGCGGGAAGCTCGTTTAAAATAAAACTTCGGTCACTTAATTAATGTCAAACATTGACACAGTGTGTTTTTTTTTTGGACGGAAATATTTATTTAGCACCGAGGCTTTTGCGTCTTCACCGGGCATAATGGTGAGCAGAGCTCCAGCCTAGATAAATGGTTTAAACACTACAAACTAAGCAACCTGCGCAAGAGGGCGTCCCCTGTGAGCCTTGGACCTTGACTCAGGGCGATCGCTGACGGGGTGATTGAGGGATTATGTAGGTATTTTAGTTTTTTTAGGGGAGTTTTGTGCAACTGTCACTCTACTTTACAGTTCTCTCGGGCCTCTCAGACTTCTGGTCTACGAGAGCATCGGAAGGTGACACTGTATGTGTACTCCTCTGTGGCTTAGGAGTAAAAGTCCCGGAGGTCAACACACAATTCCACTTTATTTTTCGATATTGTTGCACTAAATTCCGTTCGGCCGTTCTCCCCATTTCTGCGGGAGAATTCGCGTGCCCCGTGTGGAGTCGTTCCGCCCATGTGAAACTTGTAGATACAGCTTTGAATGAAACGTGCCGGATCATCACTGGTTGCCTAAAACCGACCCCGGCACGACAACGTCCTTGTACCACAAAAGCTTAATAGCCGAAACAGCTTTTTAAAGTGTGTCGTCCCACTCACTGGCGAACGATCGCAAAATAGACTGAAGATGTGGCTAGACTGTGCTACCTTACCAATCCTTTCGTCCCACCCGCTGAAAACCTCCCGCCTGGGCATGATTTGTTTGGGGCAACCTGGACGTCTTTAAATAGACTCCGGACCCAGGTTGGTCGAAGCAAGGAAAACCTGTTCAGGTGGAAATTCATAGTCGACTCCGCCTTGGAGTTTAAGTGTGGTGCTGTTCCAGAAACGATGGGACACGTAATATCGTGTCCTGCGTGTCCAGTCAGCTGCACGTTACAGGAACTGATGGACGCTGGTGATGATGCTAAAAAAGTGGCCGAATTCTGGGCCGAGTCCATTTAGATTGCTGTCAAGAAGACCAGAATTGGCTGCAGTAACTCTATTTTCCGGGGCGAAATGCATTAGGCGTGCTCACACAGCGGCGGGGTATTTAGATCTTCTCCCTCCATAGCGATAGTAAGCTACTCATACCGAGAGTCTTCCGAGGGTGCTTCTCTAAACGGTAGCAATCTCTTGAATCCTCTCATTTAGGGCCCGTTTAAGTCAGTTTTAATGAAAAGTAGGGACGCACAGGTAGCAGTGCACTCCGCATGGATCAGCAGCAATGGCCCCACAAAAACAATCCTACTAATATTATAAATGCGAAAGTTTGTATGTATGTTTGTTTGTTACTCTTCCACGCAAAAACTACTGAATGGATTTGGCTGAAAGTTTGCACGCGGATATTTTATAAGCTGGATTAGCATATAGGCTTTTAAATATTACGCTCCGACTCACTGGAGCAGAGTGACACGGGTAAAACCGCGGGGCGCAGCTAGTATCCTATGAATTCTAATTCATATTTTTACCACAATATATATCACTGACATCAAAACACCGTTATCGTCCTTAAAAAATAATCCATCATAAATTAGATAATTTTCTGTTGAGACGCTTGTTACTGATATTATATAAAAATATGCTGGTAAATGACATTTACTCAGTTGTATTAAATAAGTACTATAACATTGTCATGCTACCAAGCAACCTACGCAATAGCCGATGGCCAATCATGTAAGAAATATTAACTGCCAGCTTCACTAGATAAGGGTCCGTGTTTCCCAGCTTTTCTTGGTTATTGTATATTTTTTTATATCATACAAAAATATGAGATATAAACTAATATTTTTTCTTCGCGGACGTGTTGAGTGAAATATATTTATGTGGCATAAAAATAGATTATATCAACTGAAAGTTTTGAACTAGATTAGTGAGACGGGAAGATTCGCGAGAAAATGAAGCCTTTTTTCTTTTTCACAACAAGATTTCCACGCTCGGTTCACCCGCGTAGTTCCCGTTTCCGTAGAAACTTCATAATTAAATATATAGGTTTCCTCAATAAGTGGGCTATCCAACACTGAAATATTTTTTTAAATCCTACCTAGTTCCTGAGATAAGCACGTTCAAGCAAACAAACAAACTCTTCAGCTTTTGTATATTACTATAAAAGTAAAGATAAATTCTGTCTCCATTCTAAAAGTCATTAAAATTAAAATTAAAGACAAGCTGTGAAAAATACATACATACATATTTTTAATATTAAAATAAAATAAATATTGCGATGTTGAGTATTCTTCAGATTATGAGTATCTATCTCACACAAAGAAATAGAAATTGTTCCGGAGAATTTATATATCCTTGCCGTGTCTTGAAGTCTATACACTGTATACTTACCATGATTTAAATAGTTCAAGATCATTATTGCTGCAGTGATATATAACTTCCTATCTTATATGATTTTTAACTCTTATAAGCTTGCTTTCAAATTATATTATAACACCATCATAAATATATGGTATCTTTTGGATACCTGCTTACCCGAACATTCTAAGCCACTTAATACTGCTACTAATATGATAC
The DNA here is from genome assembly GCA_947037095.2 of Nycteola revayana. Lineage (NCBI taxonomy): Eukaryota > Metazoa > Arthropoda > Insecta > Lepidoptera > Nolidae > Nycteola > Nycteola revayana. The sequence goes on from OX344838.1 coordinate 5,991,862, forward strand.
CTAATCAGTTCCTTCTATTGCATTGTTAAACTATTTAATTTAATATAGAATTTTCCATATTTATATCTTATCATAACTCAAAACAAGAGTTTAATATTCAACAGGCTTGCAACAATTCCCCAAACATTAAAAATAAAAGATTATTAAAGCAGCATTCGACTCGTTTAAAGAACATTATAAAATTAACTCAAAGATCTCAAAATGAATTTTATATCACTAATGCAAAAAATAAATCTAAAGCCTCTTGGAATATTATAAATAAAAATAAAGTCAATTTTCCGAAAGAAAATATACCTAATATAATAGTTAATGGTAATATAATTTCTGATCCTCAATTAATTTCCGAAGCATTTAATGATTACTATATCGATGAGATTAAACCGATTAATTATAATACAATTTCTACTGATTATTCAAACATTGACATGAACAAAAATTCCATATTTATATCACCCACTTCACCAATTGACATTTTTAATATAATAAATTCCTTAAATAATACCAATAGCCATGGATATGACGATATCGTGACAAATATAGTAAAAAAATCGTCCTTCTGTATAGCCCCAGTTATGAGTTATGTTATTAACCTATGTATTGAACATGGCTATTTTCCAGAGGTACTGAAAACTACAATCATTAAGCCCATTCATAAAAAGGATGCTAAAACAGGTATAGGGAATTATAGGCCGATAGCACTTATACCAATATTCTCTAAGATAATAGAGAAAGTGATCTACAACTCTCTTTACACGTTTTTTGAAAAATACAATCTCATAGCTAAGGAACAATTTGGTTTCAGAAAGCGCAAATCAATAAATATGGCTATTTACGATGTAATGCACAAAATAGTTTCTAACGTTGATGCAAGGATTCCAGTTGTAGCTCTTCTAATGGATATGTCCAAAGCATTTGACCACGTAGACCATACTATATTACTCAATAAACTTGAGCGATATGGACTTAGAGGAAATGCCTTACAACTCTTAAAATCCTATCTGACTAATCGTACCCAGATCGTATCTATAAGCAGACTATGCACAACCACTAGAGTTGAAACGGCTTACTTATCTCATCCGAGGAAAGCTACATATGGCGTTCCTCAAGGTAGTATACTTGGCCCTCTATTATTTAATATGTATATTAATGATATGCCCAAAATCACTAAACATAAAATAGTTCTGTTTGCTGATGATAGCACTATTATATTTTCTGGAAATGATATCAGTTCTCTTGAACGTGAAATAAACAATGATCTCAATAATATAATTCAATGGCTAATTAATAATAATTTAAAAATTAATTTAAACAAAACTAAAATAATGTCATTTAATCAACAAACAAATAAACCAAAATTAACGATACAATACGAAAATACGAGTATTTCGGAGACTAGCACAGCAAAATTTTTAGGAATCCACATAGATAGTCATTTAACGTGGAAGCATCATATAGACTGTCTCTCTAAGAAATTAAACCAGTTTGCTTACGCACTATACCAGCTCTCCAAAACAGTCAAGCGCCCTACTGTACTGGTTGCCTACAATGCGTATGTGTCATCTAGCATAAGATACGGCATAATTTATTGGGGAAATTCGACAGACAGGGACATTGCTTTCAAAGCTCAAAAGAAATGTTTACGCTCTTTTTGTAATCTACAGTCAAATGACAGCTGTGAACCACTTTTTAAAGAGTTGAACCTACTTACATTGCCATCAATGTATATCTATGAGATGGGAGTTTTCGTAAAAAGCAACATTGAATTATTTGAATCACTCCGATGTAGACGCCATCTAAATACTATCCGAGTTGCCTCTCATAACACAGCGCTGTATGGTAAGAGTATTCTTGGTATGACGTCAAAAATATATAATAATATACCCCTGGTAATAAGAAATAAGAATCTAGAATCATTTAAGACATGTTTGTTTAAGTATTTAATAATGAAGTGTTACTACTCTATTAACGATTTTATCAATGATAAACGGAAAAATGAGGGTCCGACCTGTTAATTAATGACATTTTGATGCTGCGTGTAATAATTATTGTGGAAATTGTACTATTGACATTAATTTAATATTTATTGCTGAATTATCTAATTTATCTCAATTAATACCTATTTATAAACAATTTTTAGCCATATTGTTGTAATATATTTAAGTTTGTACATCACTATTGATAAGACATAGCGAACTCTATTGTTTATTAACACCTTTTTGTTACCTATGTTTACAAACTGAATAAATAAATGAAATGAAATGAAACAACATCGCAAAGTCGAAAAAACCTAGTAGAAAACGGGCGTAGGCGTAGCACGATACAAAATTTTATTACTAAGCGCCGCTAAAGCAATTTTAAACATTGTCCCGGAAATTACTTGTACGGCAATTAATAATTGAATTGAATTAATACAACACTTATTCTACAGGTTGAAACCGATATATAATTTTTTTAATATAAATATATAATTTGCTGGTCGAATCTTAATGATTCAGCTGTAATGTGACTAAACTGAAAAACTTGACTTGACTAAAAAGAAAATTGGTGGCATTTGACTCGTCACTCGGAGTGAACGCAACAGTAGCGAATTTTGAGAATAAAAGTTAAATATATAGTTAGTATCTAAATGTCTTATGCAGATAGCTTTATTTCCTTTGGCCTTCGTGAAGTCGGCCTGCAGGATATTATGCTATCATACGATGTTTGCCTTATATAATACACGTAGCTTACTTAAACATAGCCTCCGTGGCGTTACGTTACCAACCTCGCTTTAAGTCTTGGGTGTCCAATGCCGACATGGACATGAAATCTTTGTGTGAAATCTAAGATTTCTTTCCAGAGCAGATTCCAGTTGAGGGAACACGCGCCGTGTCCCGGCAAGCAAGTTAAGCCGTTATAACAATCGTAAACCAGAGGGTAGAAGCGGCTCACTATGCATTACGAGATAATACTGCAGTCACCAATCCACCAGCCAAGCGTGGCCCATTTGCAGCAGTGGTTATACGGGCTGATGACGGGCAGTGGACGTCTTATTAGGTTTTTCAATGAAGCTCGATTTACAGTACATTCCATTAACATAGATTGCACATTCTGTTACCTACATATTTGCCTGCTCCCAGGGAAAATGCTTCGTTATATGTACGTTTAACAACCTTGGCTAACTATGACCTCTAACGATTGGACGGACATGCGCCAGCTGCGCCGTGTGGCAACCTCGAGGATTTAATGAACGATATAGTTAAACATACACTACCAGGTCCAGGTTTACACGCAAAGCTTTTTATTCCCGGATTCTAATCCTTCATGATCATGAGCCTAAGATCCTATAGATTATACATCAATCAAATCTTTATAAATACAATGGTTGTAGTAAAGGTAAAACCTCCGTGGTCAAGCGCTATAAGTCTCGCTTCAAGCTTGGAGTTGTAGTTATGATCACCACGACGGACAAAAAGTCTTTGTATAAAATCTAAGATTTATTTCTGGGTCTGGGTGGTTGAGGGACTACCCTCCGTGTCTCGGAAACCACCTTAAACCATTGGTCTTGATATCTATTAAAATAGTATTTCAGGGAACAGACAACAGCGTTTCCCCGTATGTTGCAACATACAGAAATTATTGAGAAATGTATCATCAACCGTTTGAATAATTATCTGCAGAAAAATAAAGTAATAACTGAATGTCAACACGGCTTCCAGAAAGGTAAAAGTACAAATACTCTCCTTACACGATATACTGACGAAATCAATACATATTTAAGTGAGAAAAAATTTGTAGTTGCGGTATTCTTTGATTATAAAAAGGCCCTTGATACTCTTGACACTGAGACCTTACTGAACGCCATGGGGGAGTGTGGAGTGGGAGAGCCGCTGAACAAATGGTTCCGCGACTATCTCACATCACGCTCCTACCGAGTTAAGGTAGGTTATGAGTACAGTGACGAGATGAAGGTGGGGTGCGGGCTATGGCACCCCGCACCCGGGTCTGTATAATACTGCGGTAACCAAACCCACCAGGCGTGGTGACTATGGAGAACCCTTCATTGGGAGCAGGCCCATATTCAGGTGTCGACATCATATTATGAGCTGCATTGATTGATTATTGAAACAAAGATAGGCACACAGAACATTCATTTTTACGATTTCAAGCTATATTTTTAGCTATAAAATATAAAAATAGATGAAAGTGTTTGATCGTAAAAGTCACTAAAGTCCACAAGAAATATTTCTTGGATAAATAAGCTATGATACCTTTAGAAATATCTACCCAATATACCCAACATGATTGCATATTCAATCGTGATATACAAAGCTGTAGGCAGGCTGTGATGCAGCTGGATCTATGACCTAGTTTGGTGACCTGACATAGTTTATTGACCCATTGCACACCTGGAGGCGCAACTACTCGAACCTCAAGCCTTTTCTACTTAAGTACGTCAATGTTATATAATGTATGTACGATTTGCTTTATGTTTTTATCTTGTCCCTGAAGATAAAATAATATTATCATTACGACCTATTATGATTCAATTGGGAAAAAATATTACGTTTTATTTATTTTCACTAAAGAAAGGTAAAAGATAATATCCGCGTCTATTAAATAAATATTTTGCATCTTCTGATGTGAATGGAAAATGAAGAAATAGAAAACTCTTATCCTCAATTTTTTTTTTTGAAATATTCCTTACAATATTATTAGTCAACTAGTATTCTAGTTAACCCCTCTAGCTAAACGAAAATGTTTGTGTTACAAGTGGATTCCCGTCGGTAGTACAATGGGTGGGGGTAGAACCGGCGATTTTGATCGTTTCCTGGTACCTATATGCTTATTATAGATGATGTTATAACAATCGGGACCAACGGCTTAACGTGCTTTCTGAAGCACGTAGTCCCTCAACCAGCCAGACCCAGAATAAAATATTAGATTCAGGCCGTATTTAGAAGTCCGGAGGCCTCTTCTACTTAGTTAAGTAGAAGAAGCCCCCTGGCCACAAATTAGTTTCTGTCTAAATGTGTTGAAAATTTGAAGTTTGTGCCTAATTTTCAGGACGATTTTAATTCTGATATTTTACTGATTGTCTAATTTAAGTGAACGAGTATATGATTCTATAAAGAACTGTAACTGTGTGTGCGCGGTGTCGCGACCAAAAATCTTTGTGTAAAATCATCGATTTTCAGATAGGTTCAGAGATTTACCCTCTATACCTCGGAAACCATGTTAAGCCGTTGGCCACGATTGTCATAACATCTTCTATGAGAATAAAACACCAGGTAACGGGCTACAGAGATTATGACCGATATTTATTGCTCTTTACCAATTTTCCTATAGGTTTTTAATAGCTTTGTGGTACGTCCCAACGCTTTATGCGTGACATACGTGTATGCAATATGCAACAGTACCAAAACCGACCGACAGTTGGGAAGTAGGATTGAAATGTGCCGAGTTTCGTATCAGAAGGACTAGCACGTTTTAAATATAATTATTGTATGCTGTATGCAGTTGGTTGCCGGTGCCACTCGTAAAAAATCATAATACTTATTTGTTCAAAATGTTCTTTTATACAAATATTTTTCTGATAATTGTGAACTCCACAAAAAAAGAAGCAACCAAATCAGTCAAGTCGTTCTCTAGTGATGTATGTACGTACATACATAACTAGAGATGGACTTTGTAGGGTTCGCAATTATCTGAAAAAATAAAAAAAAACTCTTGAGAATGAATCGCTAAACAGATTCTTTATCAAGTGCTTTTTTTAGCAATTTTTTCGAAATTTTCCAAGTTTTAGTTTTGTATACTATCGACTACACACACACAACTAATGTATAATATACATAATGAATTTGGTATTCTAATATTAGAAGGACTAGAGTTGAGTGGAGCATTCCATACTCGAGTTGCCAACTGAAAACCAGCGCTAGGTTTCGCCTACCCTATGCTGAGGTGGCGACTTTTTCGGCAGAACATGCAACGCGTCTCATTGTTTTGTACATTTATATGTTATATGTAATATCTTGTGTGTTGTGCTGAATTAAATGTATTTTCTTTCTTTCTTTCTTTCATTCATGTGCATAGTTTCATATCCACAGATAATATAATGTAATACTATACTATAATCTCCTGATAACTAGATATCTTTATGCTACCTACTACATTATCTATAGTAATATAGTGATAACATTTGTTATCAAATATTCATCTAGTATTCTAATAATCATGTTATTCAAAATTGTTTTTTTTTTCGGACGGACATGCCCTGAGGCTTTTGCTACTTCACCGGGCATAATTCAAAATTATGTCACAAGTCTGTATGTATAAAGAAAATGCTATACCCGACTAATTCAATTCTGCCTCATCAACGGGCAAGTCAAATCCTACCTGAAGTATTAAATTTCCTTTGTCATTTATAAAAGGATTCAAGAACTTTAATCTCAAAATAAACCCTTAAAGGTTTGGCCAAAGGGAATATTTAAACTATAATTACTTTTAAAATAATAAGAAAAGGTACTTACTGTTTAAAACAAATAGGCAAACCACGTATTTCACAATTCTGTGAAACGTTAAGTTTCGAAGAATTGTAAAATCCCTTTAGGAAGGATTGTTGAAATTTCCTCAAGGATTTTTTTTGAAGCCTAGGAAACGTTGTGGCGAGGTTAATGTGGTTTTTATAACATAATTTCTACTTTAGCAGGCTTCAACTTGTAAGTATTTCGTAGTATTTATTATAGTAATTTAAAGAATAAATTTATGCAATCCTACTAATATTATGAATGCGGAAGTTTGTATGTGTGGATGTATGTATATTTGTTTCTATTACACGCTCCGTCTCAGTGAGCAGAGTAACGCGGGTAAAACAGTGGGACGCAGCTAGTCTACAATGAAAGTGGGCAGAGTACTGTTTTCCTAGATAGGCTACTGAGTAGCCTGTACCTACAGTAATACAGTACCAGATATACCAATATGCATTTACATCATCATCAGCCCGCATAACGTCCAATGCTGAACATTGGACGTTATGCGGCTTTCGCCTGAGGAGGGTATTTGCCATAGTCACCCCGCTTGGCGGGCAGATTCGTGACCGCAGTATTATGTTGTAATACTCAAGGAAACGATGCTGCCCGTTCCTGGTAGGTGTACGATGATGTTATAACAGTCGAGACCAATGGCTTAACGTGCTTTCCGAGGCATGGAGGGTAGTCCCTCAACCAACCAGACCCGGTAAATAAATCTTAGAATTTACACAAAGATTTCTTGTCCGGTGTAGGGATTGAACCCGAAGATTTAAAGCGAGACTTATACCGCTATGCATTTACATAAACGCCATAAAATATAAAAATACGACGCATTTTACATAGTGCCCGTGTAGTAACATAAGCATCATGGCTAACAGCATGTCTGTCCAAAATGAAACGCATTTTAGCAAACAATACATCGACAAAACCGCGTGTAGTATAGATATAGAATAGTTTTGTTGGTAATATATCGACAAATAGTTCGACTACCAGGCGCCAGGCGGTCGTTGAACTATTGTTTGTGACGACTTCCGCCACCAAACCTGACGATGCACTTTGACTGCACAGAAATTACACCCGATATGTCCCCCAACTCCCGACCTACCCCATGCAGCCGCGCACCGCCGCCCGTGAGAACTTTGTGCCAACTATAGATTGCTAACCCAAAAGCTGATAGATACCTACATCTAGAATTGTTTAGATACCTACGTAGAATCGAATAAAACACTATCTTTACTCATCGGTATATTTTTATGTTGGTTCTAGGAGTTGTATTAGTATTCGAACCAGAAATTGTGTAATAATGATAATCACATAAACTTAGAGAATTTAAAATTAAGGAATGGTCTCTATTGGCTGCAATACAGTCTTTTAAACGTTGACGCCAGTTAGAAGCACGCACTCTTTCCATGGGAAAATTCTTCACTACCAATCGTATGAATTGTTTTAGGGACTCCAAATTATCATGGCGTTTAGAGCAAGCCATACTCTCTAAAACTGATCATAAATCATAATCCAGCTGATTAAGATCGGAACTAGATGACGGCCAGTCTTCAGCTCTGTTGAAGTCCGGATCGTTCGTTTCTAACCACGATTGAGTGGATCGAGCTTTATGACCCGGCGCTGAGTCTTGCTGAAAGGGCCTTTCTTGGTTATTGAACATGGTGTTGCTCCTTAACAACACCATGTTCAATAACCAGTAGCCCGTTGGCTACACTACTCTGTCAAGAATGGTATCTTGATACACTTGTGCCGATGTTTTGATACCTTTTACACAGAAATATAGCCACTCACACTCACAGTCACTCCTTCATAGCTACCCCACCAAACCATCACTGAAGTCTGATAAGCCCAGGTTGTACTCAACACTAATTGGGAAGTTTCTTTAGAGCTTTGAGCATAAACACGGTCATTTTGTTTGTTAAAATATTAGTCGATTGTAAAAAAAATCTCATCCGTAAACAAAAACTTTCTGTGACCTTTAGAGGCGCTTAGGTATAAAATACTGTTATAGGGCCTCGCTAATGCGACTCTAGATTTTCCCTCGCTACGCCACTGAGCGTACCACTTTATTTATCATAAAAAAATATAAATACTTGGTTCTCACCAATATCAGTAAATATTTATAACATAATACTAAAACTATTTTCAGTACTGAAGTCGTTGCAGTAGGTAATAGCTACGGCATAAGCGGCAAATATCGACAACGGCGACTATATATATTGCCTATACCTATACGTATCGGTTGCGTGGGAAGTGCAACATACGCCCACGTATATTCCACCATGCAGTGAATATTAAATGTGGAACTTCTATAAATATCCGTTATAATATCGTCGACTTTTATAATTTTAGATATTGTAGGACCTATTAATATGATTTATGTTTAAAAATATTACACGGCATTTAGTTTTACTGGAAAACATGGTGTTAAAAAAATGTTTTGATATTACGATTTATTTAGTAATTTTCATGTGTCCCTTTATCGGAAGAGAGAATGTTAGAAAGATACTTGTTAATACATAGAAATACCGCCAGTTCCAGTCCAACGAGAAAGCCTGAAATAACTTATTTTCTTACAAATGACCACAATACCTTATCATATCCTGTTTCAACAGATTCCTAAAGTAGTTTGTAGGAAGCTTCAAACTCCTGTTAACGACGCCCACATTCTCGAATAATTCAAATCCAGCGCGGCAAGAGATACATTATTTCATTCATCTGCCTGATGGGGCTTTCTATAGAAAAACTTCACAATATTTCACCGTTGAAGTTATAGTAGGATCTCAGAGTAACCATATCAGTAGGTATGAAATATGCTTACGTTGCGAATATATTCTTGCAAAAGCTTTCCGGTAATATTCTGTAAAAATTAGTGTATTAATTATTTATTAATTTATTCTTTGTTGCACACAGTAAATATATAGCATAAGATTTATACAACGGAAATAACATGTATAAAGGCGAGCTTAATTCAATAATAAATTTATTTTCTTCCAGCAAACCGACTCGACCGGGCGACCGTTCGGTCGATAACGAACCGATATATTATTATTTTAAAGAAACATTCCCACTGAGTGACATCATTAATCGCGTTGCAATGAAACTGAAAATTCACTTATAAAATACACATAGTAGTAGCGCTAGTTGCTTTTGAAACATAGTACACATGGAGCAAGCGGCCGTAGCCCAATGGTCTTATGGTGGTCGCCAGTTTGATCCCCACCCATGCACTGCCGACGTGAACCCATTCGTAATACTGCTTGTTTAACGAGTTATAGTTTAGCACGAGGGGTTAACAAGAATATTAGTAGAGTGCAAAACTCTACTAATAATCTTTTAAAAAACAAAATGAAATAAAGGTTTTTAAGTATGTGCGAAAGAAATATAAACTTACTTCTATTGTCAGTGATCACCAAGCCTGATTTTAGTGCGGCTACAGACCCAAGAGCCAAACTGACCCGACACCATACCGAGGATATCCCGGACATCAGCCTGTACAAGATATGCATGGCCCTGAAACAGGTATAGAACAACAAGGCACCGGGAGAGGACGGAATCACATCAGAGCTCCTGAAAGCGGGTGGATTACCGGTACTTAAAGTCCTTCAGAAGCTCTTCAATTCCGCCTTGCTCGGAGGCACCACGCCTAAAGCATGGAACAAAAGTGAGGTGGTGTTGTTCTTTAAGAAAGGCGATAACACCTGTCTATAAGCTGTTCTCCAGGGTTATTGCGAATCGTCTCGAACGAAGGCTTGATGACTTTCAGCCTCCCGAACAAGCTGGATTTCGAAATGGTTATAGTACCGTAGACCACATACATACGCTGCGGCAGGTAATACAGAAGACCGAAGAGTATAACTTGCCGCTCTGTGTAGCGTTTGTGGACTACGAGAAAGCCTTCGATTCGGTCGAAACATGGGCCGTACTTGAGTCTCTCCAACGATGCCGTATTGACTATCGGTATATCGAAGTGTTGAAATGTTTGTATAGAAACGCCACAATGTCGGTCCGAGTACAAGAACAGAGTACGAAGGCGATTCCACTAAAAAGAGGCATAAGACAGGGAGACGTTTTTTCTCCGAAACTGTTTACGACCACTTTGCAAGACACCTTCAAACTTCTGAATTGGAAAGGACTAGGCCTCAACATCAACGGCGAATACATCACTCACCTTCGATTCGCTGATGATATCGTGGTCATGGCAAAGTCGATGGAAGAACTCAGTACAATGCTCGAAGACCTCAACCGAGTCTCCCAACGGGTAGGTCTTAAAATGAACATGGACAAGACGAAAATCATGTCTAACGTCCATGATGTGCCTGCCCCTATAATGGTTGAGAATACGGTTCTTGAAGTTGTTGACGCATATGTATACCTAGGACAGACAGTCCGATTAGGTAGGTCCAACTTCGAGCAGGAAGTCAATCGCCGAATCCAATTCGGATGGGCAGCGTTCGGGAAACTTCGCAACGTCTTTTCCTCCAATATACCTCAGTGCCTGAAGACGAAAGTCTTTAACCAGTGCGTGTTGCCAGTGATGACCTATGGATCCGAAACGTGGTCCTTTACTATAGATAAGGCCTATATATATAACAGGCTCAGAGTCGCTCAACGAGCTATGGAGAGGGCTATGCTCGGGGTTTCTCTGCGAGATCGAATCAGAAATGAGGAGATACGTAGAAGAACGCGGGTTACCGACATAGCCCAACGGATTAGTTCGTTGAAGTGGCAATGGGCAGGCCATATAGCACGGAGAACAGATGGCCGTTGGGGCCGAAAAGTTCTCGAATGGAGACCGCGGATCGGCAAGCGTAGCGTAGGACGTCCACCTACTAGATGGACGGATGATCTAATTAAGGCCGCGGGATCACGGTGGATGCAGGCCGCTTCTAGCCGCAACAACTGGAGATCTATGAGGGAGGCCTATGTTCAGCAGTGGACGTCCTACGGCTGAAATGATGATGATGATATTGTCAGTGATCTCAACTAAGATCAAAGCAAAGATCTTATAGGTCGCAACGCCGTGGACGTTCAATAATCGCGTGCTGTTTCATATTTGACCGCTTCTTCAAGGGGCAGAGATGGGTCACATCGTGACAAAGTATCGTGACAGTTGTTCGCGTGAACTGCGCGGTCCACATAACAGATACTAACATGTGTTAGTGACACGGTCATGAAGTTACCTACACGAAATTTTACGGGTGTGGACACTGTTAAAGGATAAACTACTTAGTCTGGCCATAAATACTGTTACTATTAAAAATAAACAAAATATTACATTTAAATTTGGAATCTGTCATTTATACTATATGACTATTCATTGTGATGTCTCATTTTCGCGCCATTACATTGTTAAAGAATTTGGCATATTAAAATGGAGTGGGGTAATAAAGAGAACCGAATCGCTGTGATTGCCATCATCAGCCTAAACCGAATTGCCATCATAAGCCCGTATAATGTCCACTGATGAACATGGGGGTCCTCCCAAGGGATTTTGCCATAGTCACCACGTTAGGCCCGCTACGCTGACGTTGCTTCCCGTTCCCTAATATGCAGGGAGCGGGATGATGATGAATTTTCTGTCAGTGTTAACCTCCGTGGCAATGATCAGAGGAATGATCACTTCCTTTAAATATAAAATCGAATCGAAAGAGCCTTACGCTGTGCTTCTTAGGAGCCATCCATAACGTACGTCCCACGAGGGAAGGGGATTTTTTTTTATGTTTAGGCTTTGGTTAGTATCTTATAGTAAATTAGTAGGAATATTTTACCTCAAATATTTTATATAAAATATATAAGGATTAAAAAACCAATAAATGGTTTAAAAACTACAACATTTGTAGTTTTTAAACCATTTATTAAGCCTGGAGCTCTGCTCGCTTTTATGCCCGGGGAAGTAGTAAAAGCCTCGTGACTTTCAGAAACTGGGTGTCTTAAATTTATAAAACCTAATAAGCTGTAAGCAACCAGAAATATTTTGAATATTTCTGGCTGCTTACAGTGCCTGTCACGTATTCATTATAATCTGTATATCATTTTAGAGAAATATATTATAAAAGCTTATTAGAGTAGATTCGCCTACTCGTTTGTGAGTGGGCGACAAGAATATATTACTAACGGAATCAAAAACAAATAATTCAGCAGCAATATTCCAATGTCATACACAATATACAATACTTTATATGAATACCATTACTTTTACAATATTTAAAGGCAACATGACTAATATGTATAATTGGCTGTTGAATATGTTAATGCCTTCTAACTGGAATAATATAACAATTCAGAGAACACAAACTACGAAGAAGCCACAAAGTATGGGACTAAAATGTATGGAAAATAAATGAAGGTTTTCTCAATTGCTAACTGTAACATCCAAACCGAAATCCAATTAAACTTAACGCAAAAACATACATAATATATCAATGAATATACGACTTATAATTAGTCTTAACGAATTGGTTGATAGTAAACCTTAATTTGTCAAACATATGTATAATGTATTGCGTCTATAATAATAACAAGGGTTGTCCACAGAATTCATAACAACATTATTATATTCAGTAGGTATTTGTTTGAACGTACTAACTTGTGAGTACTTAATTTGTTTTTTTCCATGTAGAATTTATTATAAATTTCTATGAATTATTATTTCTATTACACTAGTCAAGTTCTAATTACTTAACGTAATTCCAATTAATGTTTAAGATTATTCATATGAAATTGTTTATGTTTTAACAGGAATATTGTGGCACACAACTTCAGTTTTTTAGTATAGATTTTCTGTTTGCGTGATTTTAATCGTTTCATGAAATCTTTGCTTTCCTTTTTCCTTAGTAAAATTACATGAACAGCATTATTTTATATTGTTTTATAAGCAATTTTTCGTATCTTACAAATATAATTCGGAAGATACAAAAAAAAGTAATGTATAAAAGTAATTATCTACGCAACATTAGTTTTATTGTTGTCAAGTAACAAAACAAAATTTGCTTGTGTTCAACCTATTCCCTTATCCTTTTTCCAATTCAGGTATTTTTCCTCCCTATTACAGTCTGTGGTTACAGCAAAATACGGTCACATGTACGCTTTCCTGATCCGATTTCGGAACACGAAACACAACTTGGAATATATACCTACCTAAATTATTCTTTCAATCCGATATTTAGTTTGTCAAGCTTTGAATTGAATTTTATGAATATATTTTTAAAGAAACAAAACAATACCTACGTTATTATTATGTCTTCTCATTTCTTTTAGAATACATCAATCATGCATTATACCCTATTAAATTGAATAATTCAATAGTTTATGGCACAATCTTATTTACCAATGTATGCCTATCACATTTTAAAAATAAATATATATTATACCTAGTAAAATACGGCGGATTTGGTAATCATCAAACAAAAATTGGTTTATTCCTTGTATGACCCACTGTGTTCTGTGCCACCAAAAAAACTCCACGTTTGTCCCAGTTTGTATGCCCCAATTGTCCCTAAATTTATAAATTTTTTAATTAATAAATTTTGCCTGGTTTGCCCCGATTCGTATTACTGCTACGGCCTAGTCTTAATAAGTATAAATTTATTTATATTTTTAGTACTTATAAGTACAATCAACTAAAAAAGGGTTATGAAAACTTTGAGTCATGGCACAAGTGTATCAAGATACCATTCTTGAGAGAGTAGTTAGGCCCCTTAACAACACCATGTTCAATAACCAAGGATGACCCTTTCAGCAAGATTCAGAGCCGGGTCATAAAGCTCGATCCAGTCAATCTTGGTTAGAAACGAACGTACCGGACCTCATCAGAGCTGAAGACTGGCCGTCAGAGAGTATGGCTTGCTCTAAACGCCATGATAATTTGTAGTCTCTCAAATGTTCCGTACGATTAGCAGTTAAAAATTTTCTCATGGAAAGAGTACGTCCTTCTATTGATAACTTACCTCAACTTTTAAAGGACTGTATTACAGCCAATGGGGACACAATGGACAATGGGATACTTCGAATAAGCTTTATATATTTTTAATGATTTCATATTAATGTATTAAACTCACACGCTGTAATAGTAATAAATGAACTGAACTGTGATTATGGAAGAATAAATTATAGTGCTCATATTTAGATTTAAATAATACTTACATTTTATTTCTCATGGTAAATTTACGAAAAGAAACAAAAAGTAACCTTAACACCCTCGTACCCCTAACACATTAAGAAACAGAGTTGAACCAAGAAACTTTTAAGAAAGTAAGTTAATAACTAAAACATTTTTAAGACTATTATTGTTGACTGTACATAAACGTGTCTAGTGGATCGGGACCCTCCGGGAATAAAATTACATAGTGGCACGTAGGTGGATTTTTTTGGAATGTGGGACAAAATATGGGGACAATCGAGGAATAAACCAAAACTTATGTAGTTCGAAACATCAAGTCGTTCTGATAAAAGTGTGACAAATCGAAACACTTAAATAAATAAAGTTATAGTGCTTAAATATAATTCTCATACTAATTCAGCATTAGAAGAACCTATTCTGACTGATGACGTCTCATCGTTCACTACAATCTACGCTAGTTTGCCGCAAAACATAGCAATACAATAAAAATATATTATTATAAAGCTAGTAAAAATCCATCGTGTTAATTGAGTTTACTCAGTATTATTTCACAAATATGTGAATGGAAAACACGTCACCAATTTAGCGCATTTACATATTTTTCATTTATTCTTAATAAACAATTTTCATCACCTCATCACTATTGGCTTTGTGAAATACTACTGAAAAGAATATGTCTAGACATATTTATAAACATAACATTCCTGAATATCAATATAAAGAAAAAAAAAGATAGGTTAGACATTTTAACAAATTTCTTTTCTCGTTGGATTATAAAACGTGGTTATTATACATTAAGAATACCTTCACTATTTTGACTAAGATTCTATATAAATTTAAACTAACCATATTGTATGAAGTAAGAAACTATCTGAAGCGTTCAAGTATTTATTATATATAGAATTTTCTAAATGGCACTGTTCTAAATTTAACCCTGAACACCAATAATATGACTGTAAATTTACACGCGTCTCATTATATCGACATCTATGAAGGTCTCATACGTCCCACCGCGGAGTATTTGGTAAAATAAAGCCTCCATACACAGCTCAATGGTGCCTGTATTAATCTTTCGTTATACTTAATCTATTTAAAAAACTAAGTTAAATGTAAAACATTATGCAATTAAAGGTTATCATTGTCAACTGTTAGTCCTGAATAAAACCAGTGTCATAGTTTGGCAAGATGAATAATCTGTGGGCTCGATCGATAGTGGCGCGGGTTGGGAGTATGGGGTGAGGTCTGCGGGAGTCTCGGGGTGCTCGGAGAATGAGGCGCACTCGGAGGGTGCTGTTTCATTGAGAACGTGGGCGGGCGCGTGGGCGAACTGGTTATAAAGCAGGCTAGCCTCCCCTCCGACGTATAGTCGTGTCTGAATCGCGCCAAGAATAACATCGAACCGAATAGATAGTGAATTGTGTGCAACATGCAGATTTCGAGTTTAAGGTAAGATTATATATTAAATAAATAATGTTCGGTGATTAATTATTTTAAAACTGTGTTTTTTTTCATTAAATATAAAATTTCGATTCAAATTAATTTTGAAAGTGAAAAAATAACAATTATGTTCTCATTGAGCATTTAAAAAAAAAAAATGGAATATATAGCCTGTGTATATTTGTTAAAATCACCGTTGTTTGTATTGTTCTAGGCTATTATCAGTCTTAATTGGCTACCTAGTAGCTCAAGCAAAGGCATACCCAATGCAAGGATGGCCAATGTATCCGCAAGCGTCCCGGGAGTATCCCGATGACGAGTATTATTACGCACCGAAGGTGCAATACTTTTATGACGCTCCGGCAATTAATGTACCAGAAATGCACGGTCAAGTTCCTTACCCTTTTTTCTATGACCCATATGGCCACTTCATAGCCAACGAAGCGCCTAAGAGACAGGAAGAGAGACTGTCGGCTCTACCTATCGGACAGGAGACATGGTTTGAGAGCGACGCCACGCCCCGATGGCAAGCCAACGATGTTGACGACGTCAGTGCAGCTTTTCTCGACAATTTAATTCTCACACAAATGGCTCAAGATGCACAAAGACGTCGCGAAAATGCCCGCGCAGCTTTCCCGCCTGTTGATTACGAGGAGCGAGATACCGAGGACGAGGACGTTCGAGAACTAAAGGCCCTTGCTGGCAAACCCCTCTACCATGTACCGAAAACTGTTCCAAGATTCGATGATGATGATGATGATTATCCGGCTGATGAAGGTTTCATCAATTGGAATGGAAACAAGCGAAGTGTTACTACTGCTTCTCCTGTATCTACCGCAGCACCCCCCAAAGAGGGTGATAAGGAAATTGTAATGCCCCGACCTGCCCCAAACTCTGGAAAACATAGACAGCAGAATGCTCAAATGGAAAGAAACAATGCTTTCTATGATACCATCAAAAAGTATTTCAAGAACAAATCAGAAAAACCAAGCATTCAAGTAAGTAATATACTTAAATAAATTCTTAATAATTTCTATAGGAACTAATAACGTTGATCCAAAAATAATATTAATGATTCTATATGTTCATAATTGATGCATTGGCTGTGTTCAAAAGCTTCCAAAACAGTGTACTGAATAAATGTGGAAGCACCGAAGTCTAAAAATAGCATGGCCGGGTTGGGGGTGGTGGGTGACACAGTGGGCCTGAGGCCGGGTCAACCGGTGTCGGGAGGGGCACAACAAGTACTAAAACCACCTTAAAGATTACATTTTGCGATTTACTTATTATTTTGAATTTATATGAACTTGCGTCACCAACATTTTTTTCTTTTTTGTTACAGCTACCAGAGTCAGCAAAATCGCGAAGAATCGAAAAACGTTTTATCGCAGACGACTCGGATCTAGTGCTGGAACTTCGGGGCCTAAAACGCCGCATCGCAACTTAAACGAAGTAATCTGATTATTGCCAACAATTATGAGACTGAGTAATATGTAGATTGTATAATAACGGCGACATTATGGAACGGTTGCATCATGATATGAGCAATCATAAAGAAAAAAAAATCATCTGTCACGCGTATATTGTATCCATATAAAAATAATGTCGTCCATTTTGAATTACACGTAATTTTGTGTCAATCAAAGATTATAATACAAAAAAAAAAGTTTAGAAAAATCTTTTCTATCTCTGTAACACTAACCTACTTTCGGTACAGAACTTAGCAGTAGTTATATTAAGAGTGTTGAGGAATACGAGTGTAAATTGTAGTACAAAATGTGACTATAATCTCATTTAACAAAGCGTTGTTGACTGAATATGCATGACAGTATGTATAATTATAATATTGCTCCTTCAAATGGCAGCTACTATATCGCACAGTGAGTGCAAATTGTAAATAATATGTGTAGGTACTGATCGTCTAAGACTTATTATGTAGATAGAAGTCAATACATCAAAACTCATAAGGGTAATCTATAAAATCTATTTTTCAGTTTTGTATAAAATCATTGCAGGGAAATTATTACTTACTTTAAAGCCTTTGTCAATGCTTCGAAGCCGACGGCTTATATTTAGTTTATTACTAGATAAATGTGTTGCTATAATTTATCTTATTATGTTCAATATTTTATAGCATAATTAATGCATTATTATAGGCCTATCAGAACATTGAGTTTTCTCTCGGGTGCTAAGCTATTTATTTTGAAAGAATTTTGAAAAGTCTACGCAGACAATACGAATGTACTTTTTGCAAAGCAAAAACTAACACATTTTATATCTATGTATCTGTAAGGGTAAAGATTCTCTTGAAAATCAGAGGATTACGTGATATTTTAGCTTTACTGCTTCTTACCTAACATTGTAATGTGCATTTGGTCTAAAAGACCAATAAAAAAGAAACAATGTTTTAATTTTACAATTATAAAGTAACATCTGTAATATATAATGCTTAAGAAGCACATATATACATTTACTTTTGACACAGTATCTGTAAGCAAGAAATATTTTTTGGTTATTCTTTATCTCCATACATATGCTATTTGAATACCTATATAAAGAGTAATTTAAATATCTCTTTCTTTTTCAATACGTAGATTATGCTTCTTAAGCATTAAAAAATAATACAAATTTGTATTTCTTTTTATTTTTTACAATGGTTTTTGTAAATAAAACAATCGTTTCTGCCCCTATTTTGTAAACTTCCTGTTTCTCTTAATTCATGACGAGATCACCATCTAATATTGGATAAGTAAATTATCTTTCAAAAATACATATCTGTTTAAAATCCTTTCCTATGTTTAACTACCGAAATCCTTTATAAATTAGTTGGTAATATGAAATAATATTATGATCTGTAAAGTATTACTATTTGATGTTAAACATTAATACTTAATATAAAGTAAAATTGTAAAATAATATTAAGATTCTCCGTGTTGTAATTATGTTAGTTCACTTTTCCACATTTCTTTGTGAATGCAAACTATACAATAGTCAGCGCCTTAATAATATATTAAGTAGATAAAATAATTTCGCAAATTTTAACTACCTACCTATATGTCTATGCAGGTTTTCTAGATACCGTTTTGCAATGTTTGCTCAGAATAATGTCTATTGTAGTTAAAATGGCTATGTATGTAATTGTATTTTATATAGGCATTACCGTATTTTAATAGATAGGTATTTTTTTAATTATTGCCTACTTGTAACTGAAATGTACCTATGGATACCAATCCGAACCTTAGCAAGCTATGAAAGTGTATCAATATAACAAGAAAAAATTTAAATCATTACTTAAAAATGTACAAGCATGTTTCTGACTTTTATTTATGAACCTTTCTATAAAACTACTACAAACATGGCAGACGGAGTCACATTTAAAAATGATACCTTTAAACTGTCAATTAAGTTAAAATCAATATTATGAGTAGTTCACCTACTCCAAAAAAACTAGCAAGCAAGTTCTTTTTAAAAGCTGTAACAACATTATTATCAACAAATAATAATGATTTTGTAGTATTCACAAAGTCGGCACAAATGTAGACTTCATTCTATTGACAACCATATCACATTCACTAAATCCGGAAGTTTGTTTACATTGAATAAGCTCCGAAACTACAGGTTCGATGTTAAAAAATATATCACCATTAGAAAGCTGCATTATGACGCAGTACACACGAGAACGGCAGCTACGCCGTAAAACCGCGTGCAGGAACAAATATTTTTTATATTCTATAGAAGATAAGCTACTTACAAAATAAATATTCTTTATCTATGATTAAATATGCAATAGCCAATTTACACGTCACATAAAATAAAACAGAGGTCTAAAAAAATGGAGATGTAAAATCAGCGAAAAAAAAAAAAAAAAACACCTCAATTTGTTGCTTTTTTGTTGCTAATTAGTTGCCAGAAAATTAATTTTGTTGCTTCAACCGATCGAAAAAAATCGGCAATAACGCTAACTTTTCAATAAGATAGCGTGGAAATCACTGGATGTGGGCTGATCGATCAAGCGAATAGTGGTCAATTTGTTGCTAATTTGTTGCTGAAAGATGGTAGGGAGAAAAAAAAAAAAAAAAAAATAGTTTTTTTTCAATTATGCCAAAATAAATAATGTCCACGCTAGCTTAACTAACGATTTTTCCGTAAAAAAACGATTGTAAAAATTTGTTGCTGCTCATACTGCAGCTTGTTTTAGCATAAAGAGTCAGCAACAAAATAAAAACCGGAAGTCAAGAGAAGTTGGAGATCGGTATACAAAAAAAAACCGGCCACGCTAGCTTAACTAACGATTTTTCCGTAAAAAAACGATTGCAAAAATTTGTTGCTGCTCATACTGCAGCTTGTTTTAGCATAAAGAGTCAGCAACAAAATAAAAACCGGAAGTCAAGAGAATTTGGAGATCGGTATACAAAATAAAACGGCCACGCTAGCTTAAGTAACGATTTTTCCGTAAAAAAACGATTGTCAAAATTTGTTGCTGCTCATACTGCAGCTTGTTTTAGCATAAAGAGTCAGCAACAAAATGAAAACCGGTAGTCAAGAGAAGTTGGAGATCGGTATACAAAAAAAACCGGCCACGCTAGCTTAACTAACGATTTTTCCGTAAAAAATCGATTGCAAAAATTTGTTGCTGCTCATAATGCAGCTTCTTTTAGCATAAAGAGTCAGCAACAAAATAAAAACCGGTAGTCAAGACAAGTTGGAGATCGGTATACAAAAAAAACCGGCCACGCTAGCTTAACTAACGATTTTTCAGTAAAAAACTATTGTAAAAATTTGTTGCTGCTCATACTGCAGCTTGTTTTAGCATAAAGAGTCAGCAACAAAATAAAAACCGGAAGTCAAGAGAAGTTGGAGATCGGTATACAAAAAAAACCGGCCACGCTAGCTTAACTAGCGATTTTTCCGTAAAAAAACGATTGTAAAAATTTGTTGCTGCTCATACTGCAGCTTGTTTTAGCATAAAGAGTCAGCAACAAAATAAAAACCGGAAGTCAAGAGAATTTGGAGATCGGTATACAAAATAAAATGGCCACGCTAGCTTAACTAACGATTTTTCCGTAAAAAAACTATTGCAAAAATTTGTTGCTGCTCATACTGCAGCTTGTTTTAGCATAAAGCGTCAGCAACAAAATAAAAACCGGAAGTCAAGAGAACTTGGAGATCGGTATACAGAAAAACCGGCCACGCTAGCTGTTAGCGATGTTGAGCGCCACAGCGGGGAGGGCACGTACGCGGGGAGCAGTGACAAGCCGGCGGCAGCGGACGGCCAGTGCTACCACCTCAGCGACTTTGTCGCTAGATCTAGTGATTTTCAGAGCTGCACAGCGATTTTCTGATATACTTACTTGCTAAAAAATATTTTAGCAACTTTTGCCATCGGTGGTTGACTTCGGAATGGTTCCTTGCAAAAATACTGAAAAAACTACATTCATGCGACTATAGCGCAACTGGATTTGATTTTTTTTTTTGTGAAATAGAAATAAAAATCCTCGAAATACTCGAAAATTCGAATTATCACTAAAAGTCGCTAAATTGGTCCCGACTATGTAAAAGGTTCTTTACACGTGTTTTGAAGATGTCGGCATTGCTTTTATTAATATCAAAGAAATGCCGACAAATAGGCGGTGTCTTTTGACTATCTGGTATCTTCACTTTTTTTTTATTTTACCCGTGTTTAACACTGCAATGATCGACTAATTTTATACAATTTTTCAAATAAAAATAATATGAAATAAAATACCGATCGAACCGATCTCTGACTTCTCTTGACTTCCGGTTTTTATTTTGTTGCTGACTCTTTATGCTAAAACAAGCTGCAGTATGAGCAGCAACAAATTTTTGCAATAGTTTTTTTACGGAAAAATCGTTAGTTAAGCTAGCGTGGCCGTTTTATTTTGTATACCGATCTCCAACTTCTCTTGACTTCTGGTTTTTATTTTGTTGCTGACTCTTTATGCTAAAACAAGCTGCAGTATGAGCAGCAACAAATTTTTACAATCGTTTTTTTACGGAAAAATTGTTAGTTAAGCTAGCGTGGCCGGTTTTTTTGTATACCGATCTCCAACTTCTCTTGACTTCCGGTTTTTATTTTGTTGCTGACTCTTTATGCTAAAACAAGCTGCAGCATGAGCAGCAACAAATTTTTACAATAGTTTTTTTACGGAAAAATCGTTAGTTAAGCTAGCGTGGCCGGTTTTTTTTGTATACCGATCTCCAACTTCTCTTTACTTTCGGTTTTTATTTTGTTGCTGACTCTTTATGCTGAAACAAGCTGCAGTATGAGCAGCAACAAATTTTTGCAATCGTTTTTTTACGGAAAAATCGTTAGTTAAGCTAGCGTGGACATTATTTATTTTGGCATAATTGAAAAAAAAGTTATTTTTATTTTTTTAAATTTATTTCTCCCTACCATCTTTCAGCAACAAATTAGCAACAAATTGTCCACTATTCGCTTAATCGATCAGCCCACATCCAGTGATTTCCACGCTATCTTATTGAAAAGTTAGCGTTATTGCCGATTTTTTTCGATCGGTTGAAGCAACAAAATTAATTTTCTGGCAACTAATTAGCAACAAAAAAGCAACAAATTGAGGTGTTTTTTTTTTTTTTTTCGCTGATTTTACATCGCCATTTTTTTAGACCTATAAAACAGCCCTTGTGGCGATGAAACAGAACTTTTTTAACCAATTCAGAAATTGTGTCGAATATATGATTTAATGTTATAAAATTTTATATGGAGCCAAGGAAATTGCAGATAATTTTCGACAATTCTGCTTAGATAAGCATTCGATTCGATTAGATAATCGACTTTACTGCGACGTGATTGAGTTTAGATTGAAAGATATTGAGATTCCTATGTGATTGTAATCTATTTATACGACCTATTACAATATGCCCATAATGCCAGTTGTTTCGGTTGACGGGACCAAAAAAAAATATTTAATGATACCATATCACCCGGACCAAGAAATAATAAGAAGTAGGTAGCTAAAGAAAGGCCAATAGTTTTTTGACAGCGTAATTAATGAACCGTATGATGAATAATTAAAGTTTTAGGACAAAAATAGAGAAATTCCGTAGAAATCTAGTAGCAACTGTGAAAATATTCTCTTAGAGGAAATATTTTTGATGATTCTATGACATTGGCGAAGCTACACGCTCAATATTTATCGTGATATTTGACGTGATATTTATCGAGTAATATTTTGGTATACTACACATACGATACGAATCGCGTCAGTATGACGGTAAATTGTGAATACACCTGTGCGTTCACACGATATTGTTCGTTTCGTTTCGTATTTGGTCCAAATCCAAATATTATAAACTATGAGTGATAATATTAATAAAGCTTGCGTTGCTATTATATTAGCGATAGCATTGAAAAAGCGTTCAAAGCGAAAAAAATGGACATTGGTTTACACAGAGAGAAAAATATACACATCTGAATTTATTAAATCAGATTCGGGAATACCAAAAAATGGATGACTACGAAAATTATTTTCGCATGCCTGATGCTCGGTATGAACATCTGCTGAAGTTGATTACTTCTTACTTGATTAAAAAAGATACAATAATGAGAAAGGCTATTACTGTGAGAGAAAAGCTATCTGACTTTACATTATCTGTCAACAGGGAGATATTTTAAAAATATGAGATTTGCAGGAATAATGTCATCCGAATCTGTGAGTCAAGCAATCATAAGTACTTGTGAAGCACTTACATAATATGTCCTACGGGAATATATAAAGGTAAGAAAAAACTTCGTGATATAATTTTAATGTTTTTAATTATTTATTGGTACGAATCACAATATGTAAACAAACTACCTACAACTAATTTTAGATTGATTCACCTAGGTAAGAAGAGAAAAAGCGTCCCTACAGTATAATCCGACTCAGTGCTTGATGTAGACGGAATATGCAAGATATTATAACTTGCCTCACTGTGTTTACGTACATTGTTCGTATTTGTTATGATCAAATTAGCAGGCACGCCCGAAGTGTTTACTACTTTGCTTTGCTTTGTCATACATTTGAGTAAAACTTGGGACGTCATTTGTTTGGGGGAGGCTGCAACACAATTTTCCGGAGATGTAACAGACTGTAAACTCGAATAAACCGGTGACGGCGTGGGCGAAGGTACACTATTCGGTGATGGCGATGTAGATGTCGTAGATAAAAACCGGTTAAATACTGGAGTACCAGTGTTAATTTTTACTGAGTCCCTGTTTAGCGTCCCAAGTTCAGCCTCGAAAAGAATTTCGTTTATTGCCTTTTCGGCGAGCAGTCTTTGAGTTGAATTCAATTTATTTAGCTTCTGAGTCCAATAAAGAGCAGTAGGATCTATATTTGGGAATAACACTGTTGGAGACACAGGTTGTTGCGATGATTGTGACAGATAATTACAAGCTTTTTCGAGAAGTTCGTTCTGTCTTGTTACTGGTTCCTTCTTCTTAAGTTTATTTGATGGTGGAGCAGGTTCACCCATAGAAGAAAATGAAGGCTCACTATGTTCTTCTTCATTTTCGGATTTATCCAATTCAGAGAATGTGTCCTGAAAAAAAATCTTACTATGACTTATAATCGACATACTTTTTAGGTGCCAACAACAAAAGAAGAATGGATGGACATTGCAAAGGACTTCGAAACATTGCATGGTTTTTACAACTGTCTTGGCGCGCTTGATAAAAAGCATATAAAAATTCAACATCCACCCAATTCTGGATCTCTTTATTACAATTACAAAGGTTACTATAGTATTGTTCTTATGGCACTGGTTAATGCGAAGAAAGAATTTATTATGATTGATGTCGGCTGCAATGGACGAGTTTCCGATGGTGGTGTCCTTTATTATACCAAATTTTGGGATTCCTATCACACAAAATAATTGAATTTGCCCGAGGCTTCCCTACTGCCAAATACTACAGAAACATTTCCATTTGTATTCACAGCAGACGAGGCTTTCGCCCTTGGGCCTAATTTGATGAAACCATATGCGTTAAAAAATGCTACAAAAGAGGCGTTTATCAAAAGCTAGAGGTGTGGTTGAGTGTGCATTTGGCATATTAGCTGCTAAGTTCGGTATTTTTCAAAAAGCTATATGGCTAACACCTGCAAAGGCTGCAAAGATGACAACTGCATGTTGTTATTAACATAATTATTTACTTAAAGCAGAACCACATTTTTATCTTTCGTCAAGTGGAGATAGCCAAAATATTAATGCGACGTACGACGTACAGAAATACTTTAAACAGTGCTAAGATACTGAGAGACAGATTCTGTAACTATTATAACGCCAATTGAAATGTAATTTTTAGATTATGTAGATACAATAATAAACTTACCACATCAATGGGCTTTTCATTTTTATTCAAAAATTTCAGCATATGAAATACCCAAGACTTTGGCTTGTAAATATTTTCCGCTGCAGCACCAGATCGCTTCGAATCTGTTATTTTTTTTATTCTTTTCTGTATTTAGATTTCAATGAGTTAATCTTTGCAATTACGTCTTTAGTTGTTGCGCCTGGTTTAATTTTCTTAAAAATTTCAAGCAGCTGCTAATAGGCATTCGCCCTTTTCACTTTATTAAGACTGTATTCATTTGAGCTAACCTGAGCTGAGCTGATACCTCAGGTAGTGTTTCTAACACAAGTATGAATTCTTTCAAGTGTTTTTGATCGTTCGTTTGAGGTACGGCGGGCCCCGCCGCCTCAATATGCGCGTCCTCTTCCATCGCTGACAGAATGAATACTGACGCGATAAATATCGACTAGAGACTAGACGCTCGATTTCTATCGACGATACTTGATACAGATCGTGGATTTCTGGATTTCTAGAAATCCAGCGATTCGTATCACGATACGTGATATGCTTCACTACACACTCGATAAATATCGTGATCCTGGATTACGATCCAAATATCACGATAAATATCGAGCGTGTAGCATTCGCCATTAGTAGTGCAGCGTAGCGGTATTTGGCTCGCTGTAACTCGCGGAGGTCGTGGGTTCGATCCCCACGCCGCGCGCCGGACAGAAAATCTTTGGGTAAATTCTAAGATTTCTATCCGGGTCTAGTTGGTTGAGGGACTACCCTCCGTGCCTCGAAAAGCATTTTAAGTCGTTGCTGTTGTACCACCAGGTACCAAGCAACGGCTTAAAGTGCTCTTCTGTCTAATTTCTATCACATAATCTATGACAATAATTTACTCATACAGCAGGGAACGAGCAACTGCAATTCCCTGAGACTTACCTACAACACTACACTTTTTTTTTCGGATGTAGCCACGAGGCTTTTGCTACTTCACCGGGCATAAAGGCGATTTAATAAATGATTTAAAAACTACAAACTAAGCAACCTGCGCATGAGGGCGCCCCCTGTGGGGCTTGGACCTCGGATCAGGGCGGTCGCTGGCGATGATATTGAGGGATTATGACTTTTAGTAATTTAGAGGAGTTTTGTGTAACTGTCGCTCTACCTTACAGTTCGCGGGCCTCTTGGACTTCGGGTCTGCGAGGGCATCGGACGGTTCTTTGCAAACTAAGGGTCAGGAGGACGAGGGGGGACACGTCGCGTTCGCGGGCGGACTCTTCTCCGGCGGATCGGATAGAGTGGTCTCTGTGTAGTGGTGCTAGTATCTTGCAGTCTTTTTACTGCTAGTTTGTAAATTGTTATCTCGTCGTCCGGGTCATCTAGGACGCCCCGAAGCCGACGGTGTTTACGACGCTTTGTGGGCAAAAGCCTATAGTCAGATGCTGCAACAACTTTTTTGATAAGCTCGTGAATTTAGAAGATAGTGTAGTCGACTAAGCGTAAGTAAAGCGCGTGCTCGAACGGTTTCTGCGCTCTGAAGTTTAGCTTTCGGTCAAGGATTACTTGGTTTGCCGTTCCCAAGGGATTGGTTCGCCAAACATCTTGACCGACCGGAATGTCCGGTGCAGCACCGTGGCACTCTTTGTCGGATTTACTTCGATTCTCCACTTTCTGAACCATTTGCCTAAAGCATTTGATGCAGATTGTAGAGCGTCGTGAATGGCGGCAGGACTGCGGCCCGAGTAGTATAAAGCGGTATCGTCAGCGTTTAGAGCCAGGTGGGCTTTGTGGTCGTTTCTAGCTACTCGGTAATTCGCGATGCCAGAACGTCTCCGATTGGACGGCTTGAGGAATGTCTCTTGAACTAAAAACAGGTCTAATTGATATTCACGGAGAAATCCTCCGATTCCATCTCGCTGCTTTAGTATACCGTCCGCATTAAAGAATCCTGCGGAGTGATCTCAGTTTAATCCTACTAGAGACTTTACTCATTCCTATTTGCCTAACACTATACATAGTTAGTTTTCATTAGAAAAAGAGCTAATGACCACGGCTGTTTGTAGTGCGAGTTTGATGTCTATTTTAACCTCTCAATGAGATCAACAAGTTTCATGATGACGTCAATATCGATAGACGCTATGTAATCGGCAATTAGTTATGTCTGATTTAGCGCTCGCGGAGTTGTGAGATTTGTGCAAAAGGGGTGTGGGTTTTGGGGCCCGGGCCACCTTTGCTTGGGCTTGCGAGGCCTGGGAAATCTTAACCTTTTGGGCCTGAGGGGCCTGTGTGGCTTGAGAGTTTTTAGCCTGAGGGGACAACACTACACTGTGATCACTGCCTGTTAAGCGTAGTATTATGACAAAAGTGGAGTATGATATACGAGCTGATGATGATGAGAACCGTATTCATGAGTAGGAAAATTAAGTGTTAACGTTATGATATCGCAAGATTAAAATGGATAAAAGTGTCACCACTTTTATACATTTTAATCTTGCATTATATGATATGTCGAGGCACTTTGGTACGTAAGAGCGGAAGCTTTCTAACTAGGCCAAGTTAATTTCAGTGGAAATGGAGTAACTACTCAGGGTCTTTGTAGAAAACGGTAAAGCATACGAGCTTTTTTTAAATTATGTCTAAGTTGAATAATTGAAGTCTAGTTTTAGAATTAAGAAACTCGTGCACAAAATCTAAGTCAAAAAATAAATAAATAGATTTGAAAATTGAGATTAATAAATTTTGACCACTGGCAGGACCCGAACCTGCATTTGAGGTATAGCCCTTAATGCCCTAACCAATTAGGCTACGGTCTAAATTTATTAATATCAATTTTGAAATTTAGTAAGCGGTAAACTTTTTCGTAAAGTTCACAAAAAAACAGGTCAAGTTCGAATCGGACTCGCGCGTGAAGGGTTCCGTACCATTTTCAAGAGTCTACATGTTGCCGTTATTAAATAGAACAATAAAAAATAGTTTGATGTATTGCCCCCCTTAAATATTTATTTTATTTTATTTTGAACTCAAATTTCCACTATCGCGGTTCTTGAAATACAGCCTAGTGACAGACAGACAGCGAAATCTCAGTAACGTACCCTTCGGGTACGGAACCCTAAAAATAAATTAAAATGTAAATAAATAAAGTTTAGATTATTATCCCCATATTCAAAACTGAAATGAAATCCCCGGAGGCTAATCATGTAACGATATTACTATGAATTTGATAAAAATATCTTCGCTTTTTTAAATGTTTTGAACTCTTTATGGAAAAGATTACCTTAAACTATATTACCGTCCCCCTAAGAGAAGTGTTACAAAGAGATTAATACATTTCGATGACCGGCTGTGGTTCCACCGTAGCCTAATTGGTTAAGGCATTGGGGGCTTTACCTAAGATGCAGGTTCGAATCCTGGCGGTGGTTGAATTTTATTAATCTCAATTTTGAAATAATGTCTTCGCTACTCAGCGTTTACTATGCATGCAAAAATATTTTTAAATTTATTTAGTTAGTATAGCCACATATAGCTTCAATAATACAGTAACATTAAAATAGGAAATGCGTTACGTAAATTGGTTATTTATTTGGGGTTCCGTACCCAAAAGATAAAAACGAGAGCATATTATTCCACTGTCTATCTGTCCGTCCCTCCATGTGTTTGTCCGTCCGTCAGTCTGTCACCAGGCTGTATTTCATGTACATTCATAGCTAGATAATTGATATTTTTACAGATATATTTCTGGTATCGCTATAACGAAAAATACTAAAAACAGAATAAAATAAACTTTGAAGGGAGAAAAGACAAAAAATCACGTGGATTGTATAAATCCACGTGATTTTTTGTCCTTTCTTACTGGATATTACTAACGACAACAGTTAGATGCTTGAAACATTCACAGAATATTTAGGTGTTTATTTAGGGGCTTCCAAAGAATCAACGTGATTTTTTGTCGTTTTTTACTGGATATTAATAACGGCAACAGACAGACGCTTGAAATGATTCCTTATTAAATCTCAAAATATTTTAGTGTTTACTATTGTTTAAATGGTACGGAACCCTTCGTGCGCGAGTCCGACTCGCAGTTGGATGGTTTTTTGTATAAGATCATTATACTTTGGTTGCGAATTTCGAATTTATTTAAATACGCAGCTATCGCGAAATATCACAATATCATTAATTTATAGTTATATGGCTCTCTTTGCATTTAATTGCTGATCTGCGCATATAAATTCCAGTATGATGTTTAATTACTTATTATAATATTATTTATTTAAAACTTTTGGCTCATAATAGTACAAAGGCGGACTTAATGCCAGAGGCATTCTCTCCCAGCCAACCATTAGGTGGTTCAGAGACAAAGTGGTAGGTGCACTTGAATTGCACACGTAATGAAATACTAATTTATAAGTTTAATATTTTATAAGATCTATACAAGAGCTAAGGTACATAGCTTGGGCAGCATCTATCAGCTCAAGGATTCTCACCATCTTACTGCGATCACTAGTCCACGTGATTGTCAGCCATTTCCGTTGAGAGATATTGCCATTATACAGTGGGTTTGATAGGGCACACTTTTCTTTAAAGGCTTCACCGGTCAAAAATGTTGATTATGGCAATATCTAATAATGCTTAAAACTAATAATACTTATATATCTAATAAGCAGTGCTTCAGCAGATTTTGATTTGATATGATCATGTGCATACTTTGATGGGATTTTTGCTTGCACTTGCACATGCACCGCAAGCTCATGCCACTCTTTAATTTTCATATATCAAATGACCTGTAGATATATATTTAACACTTGTAGCTCTTCCACGAAATCCCATCGTTCTTTATCATCATCATCAATAGCCCGTATAACGTCCACTGCTGAACATGGGCCTCCTCCCGAGGAGGGTGTTTGCCATAGTCACCACGCTTGGCAGGCGGATTGGTGACTGCAGTATTATGTTGTACCATACAAGGAAACGCTGCTGCCCGTTCCTTGATATATGATTATTACAGATGATGTTATAACAATCGGGACCAACGGCTTAACGTGCTTTCCGAGGCAAGAAGGGTAGTCCCTCAACCAACCGGACCCGGAAAAAAATCTTAGAATTTACACAAAGATTTCCTGTCCGGCGTGGGGATCGAACCCACGATCTCCCAGATTTAAAGCTAGCCAAATACCGCTACGCTACTTTATAGATAAATTCAATGTACGTACTTAAGATTAAGATAAACTTGTTTTTACAATCTTATTAGGTAATTTTGAGCCCAATTACTAGCAAAGTGAAACATTATTTGCCTGTTAAATAAATACAGAACGAAACAAGAATTGGAAGCTGCCTACCCGTATTACACCCACACAGTGTCGATTTCACCTCTGACCTTTTCCCAGCACGCCCACAAACGTCCTTTGCTTTATACTGAGAAAATTCTCGATAGAACCAGGTACATACTAGAATTTAAAGTAAAAACATAATGTAATATATTTACATTAGAATTAGAATTAATTAATTGTAGCCCACTGTTAGCATAGCAACTTATTTCGAACCAGAATATAATGTTAGAATTTTTGCTTTTGCATCATTTTAATTTCATTTTGATCGTACAGTGGTAGGTACTATAATAAGCAGTAATCTATACTGATTTAAAACGCTGAAGAGTTAATTTCTTGAAAGCGCTAATCTCAGGAACTACTAGGCCAATTTGAAATTTAGTTTTAGATACAGTGAGTGGTACTGAGGAGTAATCTATACTAATAGATATATTATAACGCTGAAGAGTTAATTTGTTTTCTTGAAAGCGCTAATCTCAGGAACCACTGGGCCAAATTTGAAATTTTAGTCTTAGACAGCCTATTTATTACGAAAGTTTAAATAGGCTATATTTAATTATGAAGTTCCTACGGGAAAGGGAGCTACGCGGGAAGCTGGTTTGCAATATATTAAATTAGCAATCGATTTTTGACATATAGTAAGCCTTTTTTTTTACTTTACAAGGCATAATAACGAAAACTGCAACTGTCGAAAAGAGCATGGGAAAGAAAGGTAAGCAGATTGAAATAAAGGTCCTACGATCTAAGTACGAGTACTCACAATGCAGTTAGGTATGACATTGTCATTATGATAAATTACAAATATTTAAAAAAATTCGCTAACATGAAATTTCACAATTTGTAAACCTAATAAATGGAAACCGCCACTGATGCTTCAAATGGTTATGAAACGGGTATTCAAATCTGTGAGGAGGAAGTTGCGGGGAAAAGCTAGTTTTGACATGTCTCCATGAAAATTATGAAAACATTGACCAAACTACAAAATGTTTTATCTATTTATATCATGTATATGCTGTACAGAAAAAATAATAATTAGCGGAAATTTTAGAAATTACCTACGATAAGTAGAAATTTTAAGTATGTAGTAAACATAATTCAGAACTGGTGAACAAGTGAACCTGAATACCTACTCGATATTATGTTGGGACGTATTCAAATATATGTATAATGTTCCACTAGAAATGTAGATATAAAGTAAACCTATCTATCATAATATTATCAGCCATTTAAAATTGTAAAGTAGTGAGGAAATTATAATTAGTAGATAGACATTCTAGAATAGGTAAACAAAGAAACATACGGTCAAACCAAACGTTTAACATCTTAGCATCTAGAATTCCATTCTAAATTCTAATGGTTTTACCTATGTACCCTAAGACCTTTTAAAATCGTGGTGGGGCGTGAAAAAAACTACTATATGAAATTTTTTGCACGCCCCACCAAGCTTTTTAATGGTCTAGAAGGTAAATCTTAAACGTTAAACAGGCTCTGAAATAAAGCTCTCAGTAAATTTAACTCAGGTGGTCTCGACATTACCTAGGTACCTGTGCATGTAATTTTTAACAAAAATATGTAGTCTGTAATACTTAGTTTAAAGGTACCTTGGAATAATACAGAAAACAAAGAGCGAGAAACTAAATTCATGAAGTGAATTACTCTGCAACTTAAAAGAATGTATTTAGAAATAGCTAACAGTACTTATGCAGAATGACTGTTTCTAAATAGGTATTCATTTGGTTTTTCTTAATGCTTTTTACTTATATTTTACGTAAAGTGTTTCTATTTCTTCTTCTCTACGTTTCTATTTGAAACATAAGAGAATCTACATTGAAATACTATCTGTACCTATTGTAGGTTATACAAATGAATTATTAATATAATTATGTTTGTGCGCTTAAACATAGGATTTTAGAAAGATGAGCATCTTTCTGAAAGTCCAAATGATCTATTCTTTTATAACTTGGAGTAGTAGGTAAAGTACTAAAATGTTGACAGCTTTAAGTTTCGAATATAAGCTTTTAAACGGTGTAATAAATGAGTAGATAAATACATATTGCTCCACAAAGGGTATTTTTTCTTAAATAGGTAGGTAATCACAAGCATCGACCCGATACACCAGGAGGCTAATCACGTAAATTCACGTAACGATATTACTAACTATTACTTCGTTAAAAATGTATTCGTTTACTATGCATGTAAAAAAAATTACATATCTACTTATATGTTTAATCAATTTATTAAGTTACTTAAAATAATACAGTAACAATAACATAGGAAATGCGGTTAAATAACCCTACCGTGACGTAGACATTTTTATCGAAGTCATTCATTACGTCTTCGGGCCCTATGTGATAGATACAATTAACCCATATTCAAACGCGAGCCTGTGGAAGAGTCCCTGGGTAATTTTGGGTCGTCGATTTCAAAAATACACACAAAAGAGGGGTTAGTGGGGGGGAAATACCCTTTTTTTGGTGGGAAGTATATATCCCGTCATCTGTACTATCAAGTAAAAAAGATGGAAAGGTGTCCAGTATGACATCAATATTTTAAAACACTAGCTAGTTGCCCCGGCTCCACTTGTGAATTAAATTTCAACGTAAAAAATTACATAGATCGTGTTTTTAATAAGGAGATAAAAGTACTCATCAATACAAAATTCTTCTACTAAGGGAAGAACGCCAAAATTGAAAAATTAATGACTTCACCAAATAAATTATTATAATAGAAGTTGTTTATTCATATTGATTGAAATTTCTATGACAGGGATCACAGTATCCTTTTCGTGAAATCATCACCAGCCTGTTGTAGTCCACTGCTGAACATAGGCCTCCCCCATCGATTTCCAGCGGGAACGATCGCTAGCGGCCTGCATCTACCGACTTCCTGCGACCTTTATGAGGTCGTCGGTCCATCGTGCAGGCGGTCGTCCTACGCTGCGCATGCCAGTACGTGGTCTCCACTCGAGAACCTTTTTGCTCCATCGGCCGTCAGTTCTTCGAGCTATGTGTCCTGCCCATTGCCACTTCAGCTTGCTTATCCGTTGAGCTATGTCAGTGACCTTCGTTCTCCTGCGGATCTCTTCATTTCTGATTCGATCACGCAGAGAAACGCCGAGCATAGCTCTTTCCATAGCTCGCTGAGCGACTTTAAGCTTTCTTATGAGGCACACAGTAAGTGACCACGTCTCAGATCCATATGTCATCACTGGTAACACACATTGATTGAAGACTTTGGTCTTCAGGCACTGAGGTATTTTGGACGAGAAGATCTCTCGAAGCTTCCCAAACGCTGCCCAGCCGAGTCGGATTCGACGATTGACCTCTTTCTCTAAGTTGGTCCTACCTAGTTGGATCGTTTGACCTAGATATATGTATTCGGTCACAACTTCGAGAATGGAGTTTCCAACGGCTATAGAGTTGGGCACTACATGGGCGTTATGCATGACTTTCGTCTTGCCCATGTTCATTCTAAGTCCAACTTGTTGAGAAACTCCATCGAGGTCATTGAGCATCTGTCCAAGGTCCTCCAGCGATTCTGCCATGATCACTATGTCGTCGGCAAATCGTAGGTGAGTGATGTACTCGCCATTTATGTTGATGCCGTGTCCTTGCCATTCCAGGAGCTTGAAGGCGTCCTCCAGAGCAGCCGTAAAAAGTTTGGGAGATATAACATCTCCCTGTCTTACGCCTCTCCGTAGCGGGATTGCCTTCGTACATTGGCCCTGTACTCGGACCGACATGGTGGCGTTTTTGTACAAGCACTTCAGCACTTCAATGTACCGATAGTCGATACGACACCGCTGAAGAGACCTTAGAACCGCCCAAATTTCGACCGAATCAAAGGCTTTTTCATAGTCCACAAACGCCAAGCATAGGGGCTGATTATACTCCTCGGTCTTCTGTATAATCTGCCGCAGCGTATGTATATGGTCTATGGTACTAAAGTCTTTTCGGAAGCCGGCTTGTTCGGGAGGCTGGAAGTCATCGAGCCTGTGTTCGAGACGATTTGTGACGACCCTCGAGAACAGCTTATAAACATGGCTCAGCAATGTGATGGGTCTGTAATTCTTCAACATGGTTTTGTCACCTTTTTTGAAGAACAGAACCACCACACCTCTGCTCCATGATTCTGGCGTTTGTCCCTCGAGTAAGACGGAGTTAAAGAGCTTCTGAAGGACTTTAAGTATCGGTGTTCCACCCGCATTCAGAAGCTCAGATGTGATTCCGTCATCACCTGGCGCCTTGTTGTTTTTAAGCTGTTTAAGGGCCATCATAATCTCGGATAGGCTGATGTCCGGGAGATCTTCGGTATTGTGTCGGGTGAGCCTTGCTCTGGGGTCTTTGGCTTGGCTGTTAGCGGGCTTGACTGTTGAGGCATACAGCTGAGTATAGAACCTCTCTATCTCCCGTAAAACCTCCGGCTTACTCGACGTCACTACCCCATCTTCCTTCTTCAGCTTTGTCAACTGGCTTTGCCCAATAGAGGTGTCTCTTGCGAACACTTTGGAGCCTTGGTTTTGCTCTATCGTCTCCTTAATACATTTTGTATTATATGAGCGAATGTCGTGACGCAATGACGTTAAGATATGTCTATTGAGCTGCCTAAATGACTCCGCATCGTCTGGAGTCTGGAGCATCATCGTACGTCGTTTAGCCATGAGGTCCCGGGTATTAGTGGATAGTTTCTGAGGTCTATTTCTAGGGTGGGGTTTAAAATATTTAAGCCCCACCGTATGCACAGTGTCTGCTGAGATCGTCCACAGATTCGCAGCTGTCTAGACATTCGAAGCGATTACTTAGTTCGATCTGAAAGCTCTCGGGGTTTTGGATGTGTGCGTTTGAAGGACGGAGCGTAGACTTCATCAGACGGGATCGTTCCAATTTGACATTAATATTTAACGTGCCTCTAACAATTCGGTGATCACTTCCGGTTTTAACCCTATGAATCACAGAGACATAATTAAATATTTGTCTTTTGGTTGTCATGATGAAGTCAATCTCATTTTTTGTGGAACCATCAGGGCCCATCCAGGTCCATTTCCTGTGAGGTGGCTTCTGGAAGAAAGAGTTCATCATATAGAGTCCCTCTTTCTCCAGGAAATCAGCCAACCTCTGACCCCTTCGGTTCCGTTGCCCATATCCATGCAACGGCCCATATCCATCTAACTTTGACGTGTGTTTACCATAACATGTCATAATTCTCTAGTTTCTAAGTCTAGTCTAAAAGTTTTGCCATTAAAAAAGGTTCTCTGAAATATTAAGATTGCATAGATAACTATTACATTGCATTAGGTTTAAGCATCTACAAATAAAACACGATTTACTTCAATCTGAGATGTGGGAAGTATAGCTCCCAGTGTTTTAATAAGGGTTAACAACGTACCTACTACCGCAATATTTCGCAACCTACCGAACAGGCAATTTATAATGAAGAGTTTAATAGTATATTTAAAGCAAATTAACTTCAACACTAATTAGAATAACATACCGTCAGTAGGTAGGTACAGTCTATGCTCATATAGTGATTGACTGGGAAAACCTACCACAGCCAAATAATACTTGAAAGAGTGACAAACAGTCAGATAGAGTTACTTTTGCATTTACAATATTCCATAGTAAGGTGTAAGGATAACGTAAACTAGACTTTTAAATTAATTAATGAACACTATGGAGCAGCGAGGTTTAACATAAAATTGTATTCCGCAATTTGATTACTCCTCCGATCGTATGCAAAACATTAGTATTACTCTGTTAGCAAGCGTTTAAGTTAACATTATTCGTTGGCGTGTATCTAGCTAGTCTCAACGGTGAGATAATGGTAATAAGATATTTAATAACTATTATTGATATTATAAGAACATGTCACATCATTATATGCGACGTACCATCTTAATATTTTAAAACAATGTTAGAAATATTAGGATAATATAATTAAATCCATTTTACACCACAACCATTTTTTTCCGCAGAGACTCTACAAACGTCAATGACAATAAAGCTCAATAAGCCAAGGAAGTCAAGCAATGTCATTGTAATGATGACATTGTCACATTGACATGAATGAAAGTTGCATCAAATAGTTGGCAGATAAAATCAAAACAAATCGCCAACTTAGTTTCATTGTTTATAACTGTTTATTTGTGAATTCCAAATGCACAAACGTACGATATTGGTGTATTTTCATACGTGGTGATCGAATCTGAAGACTTATAGCTCTTTGAGATATTTACAGTTAGTTTTACAAGTTACGAACCGCTAGTGTTCCCGTTATAAAGTAGTTACTTAGTTTCCACGTCAGTAGTTTAATTTTGTTATTTTTGGGAAAGATGGTGATCGGACGGTCAAAAGGGTACCAGGATTTGGATGACAGCCATGTCCGGCCACGGTCTCCTGGGCCGCCAATGCCGCCCCCGCAAGAAATCGAAATGGCATCAGTTTCAGTAGTACCTGACGGTGAGATCACTCAACGATATTATTTTTTCTTTTACGTCAAGTTAAGAATATTGGAATAATAGTTTCTTGTCATATGAAAAATACTATATTCTTTAAATAAATGTATATAAAATGTTAGTATTAAATTTAAGGTTACATTTATTCCTATAGTATGGTCTATTTTATTACCAATTATAACCATTTTGACCAATGTTCGTCCCCATTGATGGCATCAGATTAAACAGAGAATTGTACTAAGAAATAAACATTATTTTGGATATGTATGATGGGGAATAAAATGATGAATCCTCTCATGATTAATGGATGGAACCTTTTGTCATTGTGTAATTGGTTACCCAGAAATATGTTACAAATTTGCATATTGTGCAAAACAAATGAAAAAAATGAACATTTATTTCAGATACCTTTACTGTGACACAAGCTGTGAATGCATTAGGATTTGGCTGGTTTCAAGTGAAGCTATCCCTATTTACTGGGCTTTGTTGGATGGCAGACTCCATGGAGATGACCATACTAAGCATTTTGTCACCAGCCTTACATTGTGAATGGAATATCAGCAAGTATGTAAACAAAGTTAATAATTCTTAGGCTGAATGAGCTATACATTTATTAATTAGTATAGTAACATTGCTGTGTAGTTTCCAGCTTGGAATAGACCACCCCATTTCTCCCAATTGGTGTTGTTCAGGTTACTAAGAAGAATATACCTAATGAATGGTCAGCAGTACCTATCAACTCAAAGATTCTCTCCATCTTATCACAATTATCAATCCGCCTGCCATGTGTGGTGATAATCGTAATATTCCCCAACAAGCCTATGTCTGTTAAGAGAAGGCCCTATGTTCAGCAGTGGACAATCAAGTACTTTAACATCAAAAATCTTATCTGGAACAAAAAGATTACTTTGCATTTTTTTTACTTAATTTACTGTTAAAATGATGCCAAATATTTTGCAAACAATCTTTGTTGTTTCCAAAATGTTGTTGATGAAGACTTTTATCTTAAACAACATTTACAACATTATTTTACATCTACCATTAAAAAGTAAGTAAGCTCTATTCTACAAGTTAATATAAATTTTATATCTACATTTATATATCATAGAAATAATTAAAGTATATTTTTTGTAGATATCAACAAGCCCTCACCACAACTATAGTGTTCATGGGAATGATGCTTAGCTCAACATTTTGGGGTAACATCAGTGACCGTTATGGGAGAAAAACAGTAAGTGCTTATTAAATTCCTTCTATATTAATGCTAATCTGACTTTATAAACAGCAATGCCCAATTACTGCTGAAGATGGGCAGTCACCAACCCATATACCAAAACCAACAGTATATATATACAAGACACCACAATACTTTTACTCGCACCAACGGGTGTTGTCTTAGTTCTCAATATTGACATGAGGATTAGTGATCACAGGATCTTGTATACACACAGGGTAAACACAGCCTACTTCCTGTTATACAATTGCCAGTTGATAACAGTTGATAGTCCACATTTTATTGGTCTGCAGGCAGGAAATGTTTATCCGTGTAATTTTAAACTAAATTGCATTATTAAAAGAAAATACGACAAAATACCTTTAAATGCTTAAGCTATATATATATATTTTTTTCTAGATAAAAATCTGGCTTTAACTAATAAATAGCCATTTTATATGAAGGTTTTGCCTGTTCACGAATATAACGTGTGACACAACCATCGGCTCCCTCGCCATATTAGAGGGAAGGAGGCGACCCGTCCCACATCGCCACCGCAAGCATTGACTTTCATTAGGAACATGACGATCATGAGTTATATATTACTGCAATATACTTGAATGAACTACTTGATAGCGTGATTTATGAGAGAACATTATATATATAATTTAGTAGCATACCTGTGTAGTTTCACTTTCATAAAATATTGCATTAAACATAAACAATATTAATTATTTTACTATAAAGATTTTCAAGAGCAGTAGAGCAGTAACACTATTTTCAGGGCTCCGTAAAAATTATAAATATTAAAGATACAGTTCCGGGAGGTAGAACTTTTTTTTAGGAAATTTCCTCCTCTTTTCAGATCTTTTTCAAATTTCGAATATCTTTGATAGTTTTCGAGATATTAAAAAAAAACCCTTCTTTTTTTATTTTTATCCTTACTATATATATTATATATAATATATATAATATATAATAATATTATAAATGTGAAAGTAACTCTGTCTATCTGTCTGTCTGTCTGTCTGTTACGCAATCACGCCTTAACTACTGAAGCGATTTAAATGAAATTTGGTACAGATATAGTCTAGAGCCTGAGAAAGAACATAGGCTATATTTCATTATGAATTTCCCACGGGAACGGGAGTTACGCGGGTGAAACCGCGCGCGGGAAGCTAGTTGTTTATAACTTTTACAATTTTTATCGGCCCCTTTTAGAACTGTTTCTTAAACTTTCTACATAGTATTCCGAATCGAATGACACATTGATCGTAATTTTCTGAGACTATACAAAAATTTCACCCAAAAAGGTACATGTTGACCAGACTAAGGAAGTGTAGTCCATAAATGGTTTTGTTCTTCAGCAGCTTTCTGATGATGTAATAATTCTAGCACAGCATAAGCATAAGGTTGTATGTGTATAAACTGGCACTTACGACCAAATGCTTCTGAAGTATATAAATACATCCATCCATCCATCATATCAATTCTTAAAACCAATCAAGTAGTTTTCGACTTAATTCGTAACAAACATAAATAAAAATGTTCTTTCTTTAAAACTATAGTGTAGAATAATACTTAATGCATAATATTTGTCAAGTTTTATTAATTTTGTTTCCAGGCTCTCAGTATGTGTGGTGTGTTGTTGTTCTACTATGGACTTCTAAGTGCAATAGCACCCAATTTTCTATGGCTTCTATTCTTAAGAAGTCTAGTTGGATTTGCCATTGGATGTGTACCGCAATCGTAAGTAATGTAACCTTACTTTATCACAATTAAGACATTTTTTTATTGCTATGTAAAATACAGTAAATTTCTAGTTATTCCAGCTGTTGTCTAAAAAAATATGCGACCAACTCCGCAGTGAGCATAACTTAACTTCGAGACGCTTTTAAGCTCAGCACCGATGGTTATGGCAGTGGCCTCAGAGATCTGGTGTTCTAGGTTCTATTCTTACCCAAGACAATTATTTGTGAGAACCACTTTAAGCCTGGGTGTTCTTTATGTACACAGGCATTTATATCAGTAGTGCGGGAGTTGAGTTAAAAAAAAAGTTTGTGAAGTTAGGCTCTTAACTTAGCGACGCGACGATCTTAACTTAGGGACGCGACACCCTTAACATAGCTAAGCAATGCCTTCCTATAGGCCTATGTCTACTAATTAATAATTTTATGTTTTGGAGTTTCTAATGATTAATCACGACATGGAGACAACTAATAACTAATAACGTTATTATTCATTATAAAGATTATTATTATTTTAAGATAATAAATTTGCCAAATTTCGGCATTAAGTCACGTGACAGTGTACACCAATCAGAAAGTATTACGTCACGCCGTGCAAAACGCCATTGTTGTTGTTGACATTTTGGTAGCACAGAACAGATAACTCGATAAATTATCCGTGTTTAGTGCTTAGTGAAGCGATGCTCTTAACTTAGCATCGCGACACTCTTGACTTAGTGAAGCAATGATCTGCTCCTAACTTAGCCAATTAGAAACTAAAGAAAATGTTTTCATTTAAATTTTATACTACATTCCCGCACGCGGTACTCACGTTATTCCCGTTCCTGTTAGAACTTATAGCATATAGCCTTCTTCGATAAATGGGCTAATCTAACACTGAAATAATTTTTCAAATCGGTCCATTAGTTCCTTATATTAGCGCGTTCAAGCAAACAAACAAACTCTTCAGCTTTATATATTAGTATACAGATCGACAGACACGAACAGGCACTTCAATTTATTATTTTTATAGTCAATAATAAAGACTGTTATATTTCAGAGTTACTTTATATGCAGAGTTTCTGCCGACAAAACAGCGAGCTAAATGTGTGGTGCTTCTCGATGTGAGTATATATCATTATCGCTCTTTATGCTGGCATGGAGAATTTAGCTTTTAACCAACATTGTGACCTCGTGACCTAAGCAGCACATTATTGCACGGCGTGAAGTTAGCGCCCGAGCGTAGCGAGGGTGCTAAACTCCGTGCATTAATAGGCTACTTAGATCACGAGTATCGTATACTATTTTATAGCAGATGTGACATAAACCCGCCCCGGACTCGCGGGGGTCGTTGGATTACGATACGTGTGACCTAAACAGTCTATT
This sequence comes from Nycteola revayana, assembly GCA_947037095.2. Classification (NCBI taxonomy): domain Eukaryota; kingdom Metazoa; phylum Arthropoda; class Insecta; order Lepidoptera; family Nolidae; genus Nycteola; species Nycteola revayana. Next base: position 6,033,353 of record OX344838.1, read on the forward strand.
ATTGCACGGCGTCAAGTTAGCGCCCGAGCGTAGCGAGGGTGCTCGGGGGGGGGGGGGTGGAGGGGAGAAGGGTGGGTTCGGGGGGGGGACCACCCCTCCCCGCAATTTATTAATTTAAAAGTCACATTCAAATCATTGCAGTTTTTAATGTCATCATTTTATTATTCATTTAACAACCGTCACCGATTTCGCTATATCTTTTATCGCGTCCGGAACAATTTCATTGTTATTATTTTCGCTAAATTCACTGCCCGAAGTCTCCATTTCAGACCATAAGTAACGATTTCCGTGAAACGAACTATATGACAGTGTTTCTCTTTGATTCCGCAGTCACTTTTCTCTGTCATTTGTTCGCTGTGAAGTTAGTCGATTACTTTACGCACCGTGCCGAAATTGGCAACTTAAGTCACGGAAATGCGTGCGTAAAATGCGTGTTTAGGTCACACTGTGCTATAAACAATCTTCCCTCTTTATAATATTTCTTTATATTATTTTCCCTTCCCTCTTTATATTATTTTATAATTCACATCGCTTATTTAATAATAATATTTAATTATGTTTAGTTAAGTAAGCTTATCATTGTTTCAGTGTTTCTGGGCGCTTGGCGCGTGTTTGGAAGTAGCTCTGGCTTTAGTAGTTATGCCTACGTTGGGAGTTCACTGGTTGCTGGCTTTGTCGACTATACCACTACTTCTCTTCGCGCTTATTTGTCCTGTAAGTATCTATTAGACTGTAGCAACAATGTCCTTATATTTAAAATGTAAGTATGATAAATCTAGACCACACAATAACAATAAATTTAGGACAACCGCCGTAGTGTAGCGATATTAGGCTCGCTTTAAATCTCGAAGATCGTGAAATATTTATGTAAATTGTAAGTATAATTTCCGGGTCTGGATGGTTAAGGGACTACCATCAGAGCCTCGGAACGCACGTTAAGCCATTGGTCCCGATTATTATAACATCATCTATAACAATCATATACCAAGGAACGGGCAACAGCGTTTCCTTGTGTGTTACAACATGATACTGCGGTCACCATCCCTCCCATGGGAGGAGGCCCATGTTCGGCAAAGGACAGGAGCTACACGAGCTTATACCGCCAGCTCCTTTCTTTTATCGGGAATCTAGACGCACGGCTGGTTTTTACCCTTACTTGTTCGAAATTTCGTTCTGCCGCACGAATCTTTTATGCATTCTGCACACACAGAGCTCTCAGACACTCACAAAAGTTAGAACATCATAAGTATAAAAAAAAAAGCGGACGGTATACATCAATTTGGACCATCGGCATGATTCGAACCTGCTAACTTAGTTAAAGCTTCTGATGCCTTCACCAATTCAGCCATGCAAACCTAATTGTTGAGGTTTATCAAACTTCTCCCACATTTCTCAGATGAACATGCCGTTTATATTACAAAAAATACAAATAATTACTAAACGCTTTAGTTTAAGTGTATTCAAACTTCAAATTTTAAAATTTTGTTTCCACAAAATATTTTTGTACATTTGAAATAGCTAGGGCGTGAACCCACACAAGCATTTTATCTTAGCACAAGGGGTTAAGAAGAATACTAGTAGTTTACAAAAACTCTGATAGTAATCTTAAAAAAAATAGTGCCGTAAAAAAACTTTATTATTTGTTTTAGTGGCTTCCAGAGTCGGCAAGATTTCACGTCGCGAGCGGTGAACCAGATAAAGCATTGGCAACCTTGGAACAGGTAGGAAATCCACAATGCTGCTTAGATATCCTGTTCCGCTGTTTTATCTTTGTTGTATTAGTACTATTTTACTATGTACACTGAAAGATACAATGAAATGTAAACTTTCAGGTAGCACATGATAATGGTCGACCTATGTTGTTGGGGCGCTTGGTCTGTGATGACTCGATCGGCATTGGTCAGCGAGGGCGATTGAAACATCTGTTGATTCCACATTTAAGAAATACTAGTTTGTTGCTATGGTTTATTTGGTAAGTTATTCTTGTTTCGATCCTGTATTTTTTTTTAAGTCAACTAGTCACATAATTCATTCATCATTCACATTACAAACATATTATTTACGGACACAAAGCACTGGGTGTGCTTTGTGTCCGACTAAGAACATGTTCGTGGTTGACACCAATTCAAATTTTTTTATAGCACAGTGTAACCTAAACCTGCACGCACGTTTTTCCGTGACCTAAGTTACCTATTTCTGCACGGTGCGTCAATGAATCTAGTAACTTCACTCATGCAGAAAAAAAGAAAAAAAAACATATATCAATGTAATTTTAAGCTTGAAAATTCACAGCAAACAAATTACAAAATAGGGATAGGCAGTGGCGTAGCTAGGTAACCAAGGGCCCTGGGGCAAATAAAAAAATGGGGCCCACTGCTATCAAAACTGGTAAGGTTTTTTGAAGTAAAATCATTAATATACAAATACTTTAAAAATGCTAAGCAACTTTATCATCAGCTCTTTTTCGTGCATGGGCAGGTAATAAAACTATTAAACACTAACAACATAAATTATAATTATTTTAATACTTGGTTTAGGTATTGGGCAATAAAAGGAAAATGGAAAAGATTCAAGGGTTTATTATATATTTATTTATTTATTTGTTCATAGATACGTTGCACCAGCTTACAGTTATTTAACCTATCGCCGATGCAAGATATTTACAAAAATTATAAAACTTAGACAGTATGTTTTCTTAATTAATATATATTATATAACAAAAATAGATTAACGTATAAACTAAACAAAATCATGTAATGGCTACTTCTAATTATTATAAAGGTCAATTAATTAAAATTAATAAAAAATATTATAAAGGTCAAACCTACCAACAGACTAAATAACGATTATAATTATTACAATCTTTTCCTAGCTTTAGTTTTCGCCAAAGTATCAATTACTTCGGTAAAATCCAGACTTGATGCGGTTTTGTTTTCAATTGCTATTAGCGATAAATGTCTGAGTCGAGTTTGGCCCATACTATTTCTTAAATAATTTTTAATAATTTTTAATTTGCTGAATAACCTTTCAGCTAGTAAGTGACAGGAATTGTAGAGAATAAAAAAAAAATAATGGTGTCGTGGGACACCAGGTAGGAACGAAGTTTGAACGCGCCAACCTCAGGAACTGCTGGTTCGACTTCAAAAATTCTTTCAGTGTTGGATAGTCCATTTATCGAGGAAGGTTACAGGTTTAAATTAGGGATCCGTAAGAACATTGCGATTTTGTAACCCAAGGTGTAAAAGCGAAAACCTATTAATGCGTGCGCTGCAAAAACTATTGACAATAGAACAAAATGATGTACTACGGGTTTGTAGGTCTTATTAATATATCTAACTATCATAGTTTAGTCACAATAACCGCTTTTATGTTCTTTAAAAAAATATTAAATCGTCTGAAGAAAGAAACTACGTTAAATGTATATCATAATATTAATCCTTATCCAAATTAAGCATTATGTTATCAAGGGTATTTATGTAGAAGTAAAATACTTTTTGTTTTATTCCAATCGGACATTTCGTTGAGAAATTATCACGAGTATAAAAAGAATTGGTACCGTCGATTCTACATTAGCCGAAGGAACTTCGTTCCTACCTGGTGTCCCACGACACCATTAAGTTTTTTTCTTGAAAGTGGGTATCTATACCATATTTTCTTGCAGTTTCACAGGCTTTGCACTTGAATAATTCGAAATCATTTCTATAAATTTGCAACTTTGCTTTGGTCTCTGCTAAAGCTTTACTTGCCTCATCCAAATTTATGTCGGATTTTTGTAAAATTTTGGATGCATAATTGATGTCATTCAATACAATATGCATGAATTCACAAAGCAACACAAACTCGAAATTTAGAAATTTTGTTTTAATACTCTTTTTACTCTTTGCTTCATTACGCTCATCTTTATTAGGACTCTTTAGAACCATTTCTGATAATGCTTTGATAATATCAAAAAAACGAAGTTTGATTGCAGATATCGTATTGACTCTACTGGACCATCTAGTGGGATTTAGTTTTTTTTTAGAGTGGTGTCTGATTCGGCTGAATTTTGATAGTAGATCCCAACGCTTCATACTGTTTCCGAAAAAGTTATACAAATCTTGCAAAGTTGCGAAAAAAATTTGTATTTCCACACAACTGCTAATGGCATCATTTATCATTTTTTTTCACAACTGAGTTGCCATGATTAAACTCGAGTTGCCACCTGTCATATTTATTTTGAAAATGGCAGAAATTTTCAAAAGTTGAGTTCGATTGAGATTTTCTGGTAAGGATACGAGGGCCCCCTGAGCTTGAGGGCCCCGGGGCACTGCCCCGCCTAGCCCCTTGGTAGCTACGCCACTGGGGATAGGTTAGCGATTTTCAATGACAGCCAATATTGTCTTTACTAATTGCACCGTGACCCAAACGTCCACCACCGAAAATAAAAGTGTGCAGACTGTTATAAAAAATAAACCTCATTCCCGTTGTCTAACCTATTGTTATGCCAATCAAGATACTATGAAATTTTATTCTGTTGTGTAATAGTATTTTTTTTTAAATACCCACTGAACCGGAGAACGGAAATTTTCGGACAGACGGTCTGACACGGCGTTTAGCACCCTCGCTGTGCTAACTTCACGCCGTGCAATAATAGGCTACTTCGTGACCTAAGTAGCCTATTATTGCACGGCGTGAAGTTATCGTTTCGTAAATCGTCGTATCGTAATGTACTATTATTTGCATAAAGGTTTCGCCCCTACCCCTAATCTGTGATCCAGCGCATAGGCCGTATTTTATTTTTTTACATTCTGGCTGGTTCTGACAATTTACATACACTTGTACTTCTCAGAATACGTAAATGGCCTGAGTGGTTTAGTTTTGTGCTAAATGAATAAGCTTAATAAATCTGTAATAATATATAAAGCTAAAGAATTTGTTTGTTTGCTTGAACGTGAATAGTCTGATTTTAAAAAATCTTCAGTGTTATATAGACCCTTTATCGAGGATGGCTATAGGCTATATTTAATTATGAAGTTCCTACGGGAACGGGAGTTACGCGGGTGAAATCGCACGTGGAAGCTAGTTCACTATATCTTATTATTAAATTAATTATAATTTTGTCATGTCAGGATGTCGTGCGCATTTTGTTACTACGGTCTCGTGTTAATGACGACGGAATTGTTCGAGACGGACCCCAGCGGATTGGAAGAGGCGTGCGCGGCCGATTGTCGCCCGCTACAGACTACGGACTACATGGACTTGCTGTGGACTACGTTAGCTGAGTTCCCTGGTAATCTATCCATCTATATTTATAAACTTAAGCAGTATAGATGGATGTATTATTATAGAAGAACTTTAGAAGCATTTGGTCTTAAGTGCCAGTTTACGATAAAGGCACATACGACGAATGATTCTAATGTATAATGGCACATTCGACGTTAGGCTTCAAAGCACTAGATATAAACAAAATGTAATTGTCTGTTTTCCGGCCTTCCGGTCTACGGTCTCGGTCTTCGGCTTCGGAAAGTTCTTTGCAAACTAAGGGTCGGGAAAAAGTGACCGCGAAAAATTTACCAAAATACGACAGGACCCACTAGGTTCTAGGCTCTAAGTAAGTCGCCCATCAATGTGTACGTAACACCAGTAGTGGTACAAATTTATCTAGATATCTTTTAAAAAAAATACTTTGTTGGAAAGCAGTGAAAGTAAAAATATGGCAATTACAAAAGATTTCAAACAATAATTTGTGAAGAGTATATACAATACACATGATATAATTAATCTTCCTCAGGTATTTTCGCCACCATTTTTATAATCGAGAAGTTTGGCCGCAAGAAAACTATGGCGACACAATTTGTGATTTTTGCCATTTGCGTCTGCGTTTTAATATACAATGGAAAGTAAGTTGAAAAATACTCAACACTTTATTACGTTTCACAATGTGTAACAGGTGTTTTTACATTATAGAGGTACCAATTATGAAACCGTTTTTTTTTTTTTTTTTTTTGTTGTCCGGGGGGAAATGCATTTACGCATTCCCACCGCCGCTGCAGCGTATTCGCGCGCTGGCGGTGGGATATGTGGGACTCGCCCTCTCCATAGCGTGGTATGCTAAACTCATACCACGAGGAGAGGACCCTACCAACCACTAAAACCTCCCGGACACTCCTTCGATCCGCCGTTGGTGGGGGCCGGGTACGCATGAGCAATCCGGCCCCCCGACGGCACCCACGGCCAATATGGTACCGCGGGATCTCCAGGGCCACACTTACAGTGGCCCATTTGCCCAATTATAGGGACGCCCGGAGTGTAGAGGCGTCCCTACTCCTCATGGGTCAGCCTCGAAGGGAGCGGGGCCCATGTCCCCCACTCCCCGAGGCCGAGCCTAGGGTGGTAGGCGGCGGGTTTCAGCCCGCCGCCGACGGCCAACACGCCGTCTGCGAAGCGGGTGGGCGGAGGGATCTACTTCCCTCTCCCGCTCCGCGGCTTCCTTCTGTGACATTACTTGTCTACAGAAGGAGGCAACCGCCTCCCACGACCTCTCGCTTTGGACCATCTTCGAAATGATGGTCGGCAGCGAGAGGTCGTCTCCCACCACGCCAACGAGCTCCTCCCGCTCGTTGGCCCACGCCGGACACTCCACCACCGTGTGCTGCGCCGTATCGTCGGCACAGTCACAGTGGTGACAGCGAGTGTCCGGCTCTCTCTGCGCCACGTTGCACAGGTAGTGGCCGAAGCAGCCATGGCCTGTTACTACCTGTGCAACGTGGTAGGTGACGTCGCCGTGACGGCGACCGGCCCACTTTTTTAGATGGGGCCGAATCGCCTCCACCGTACGTAATCCGCTCCGCGGCGCGGCCTCAAGCCGCTCCTGCCATTTCCGGAGGGTTACGCGACGGACCTCAGTCCGCCACCGTGCAACACCCTCCGGGAAGGGGTCGCGGCCAGAACGCGCCCCCTCACACCTCCGCCGGTACGCGGCGGCTAAAACCTCCACCTCCAGGTCCCACGGAGGGGACCCCGCAAGGAGGCAGGCCGCGTCAAACGCGACCGTGCGGTAGGCGCGGGACGCCCTGATGGCCATGACCCGCTGCGGACGTCGCAGCAGGGCCATGTTTCGCCTCTTCAGGGCGTCGACCCAAATGGGGGCACCGTAGAGCGCTATGGAGCGGATCACTCCGGCGTACAGTTTGCGGCAGGTGCTCCCGGGTCTGCCGATATTCGGCAAAAGCCGGCCAAGAGCACCCGCCGCCGCCACCAGCTTCGGGGCCAGCCGCTGAAAGTGGGCCCCGAAGCTCCATCTGCTGTCGAGGACTATGCCTAGATATCGCATATTGTCCCCGACAGCAATAGATTCGCCGCCCACTATGAGGTGGGTGCCTGCAGGTGGCGCTCGCCGAGGCCCATGAAAAGTAAGGGCCTCGGTTTTACCGAGCGCCACCTGCAGGCCCAAACAGCGAATACGGGCGACCATTTGTGCCACGGCTGCTGTAGCCAAGATGGTCGCACGCCGATGATCGGGCGCGCGGGCGGTCACCAGTGTGTCGTCAGCGTACGCTATCACGCTGACCCCCCGGAGACCGCGCATCCGCAGCGCCCAATCAAACCCGATGTTCCACAGGAGCGGCCCCAACACCGACCCCTGTGGAACACCGCGCGAGACCGCCCTCCGGCCAGTCTCGCCGCCGGACGTCGGGTACCAATTATGAAACCTGTCGGGCACAGCAACATACTTAGATATACTTAATCTAAATTAATATCATAGGAGGGATCATAGGAATTATCAAATATTAATTATAGTTTGACAAAGATTAAATATTAATATTTGTCAAACTTAATTGTAAAAATACGTTCCTTTTATATCTTTGTACTGGTATATTTTCTTATAAGATACAAACGGCACCTAGAATAAAAAATCCAGTAAATAAAAAACGTTGTTATGATATATTAAATTCTAATACTTTGGTTCATCATAAAAAAAAACTACTACTTAGGCGCAAAGTAAGCTTGGAAAAATATTAGAAATCATTAAAGCTGATGGTTATTCATTCATATCTTACCAGCTGTAATGTTATGTTATGTAATGGGCAAGAAAACACGTAGTCTTTGTATTAATTTTTTGCAACTTTATAGAGAAAGGGGAGAGAGATGGAGGAGGCCTATACTCGTTGAGAGGTCCTTAATAATAAAACATAGATATAAAGTTGGAATGTAGAGGTATAATAATATCATTAAAAATAGCAATGAAATAGAAAATCCCTATTAAATAAAAATAATTTATCAATATTAATATCTAACGCATGCAATTATAAGAAAATAATTAAATTTTTCAGCCGAACATTCCTAACGTGTGTTCTATTCGTCGCGAGAGGTATAATTGCTGGTCTGTTTCAAGCTGCCTATGTATACACTCCAGAGGTAAGATTTATTTATTTTTAAATATCATTATATAAATATGTCATATTTCAATAACAAATATATATATGATACGGGCAACGTGATTAACTGGGCATTATGAATGAGGACCGGCCATTATTAATAATGCCCGACGGCCCGTGTCCATGTAATAAGTCAGTGTTTGAGATAGCTTGAATTTATCACTTGGACCGGGCAGTATGAATAATACCCTACGTGTAGCCGGGCAATGTGATAAATTGGTTTAAACCTAAACCAATTTATCACATTGCTATTTTTTTTTAACAACCTAAATACCTTTTGCGCTGCTCATATAAAATTTTGTAAGTTTAATTTCATTTAATATAACAAAAACACTACATTTAACCTATTTTATTACTTTTCCCAGGATAGGGTGGGCATTATTCATAATGGCCAGGGAAAAGTGATTTATCATGCTGTTTTAATTGCATTGCCCAATTGAGTCGGGCATTATTAATACAGACCGGCCATTATCAATAATGCCCGGACTTATCAAATCCCCCATCATCATTATGTAACTGAGCCTTATAGAAACTAATAAAGTTAATATTATATTACTGATCAATTTCATGACAAATTGCAGGTGTATCCAACAGCGTTGCGAGCGACCGCAGTCGGAGCCTGCAGTGCTGTGGCCCGCCTCGGTGCTATGATCACACCTTACGTAGCTCAGGTTAAATGCATACTTTTTTGTCGCCTTTAGATAAAAGGAAGTTCAATATTTCTATGTATAATTTTAAATTTAATTATGGAATGTAGGACTTGCGCGTTAAAAAACATATTAAAATAATGTGCCAGCCCAGTGTTCTAACTTGCTCTATGACATAAAGAATGCGTCAACCTACGCGTCTCATCATCATTATCAGTATCGTCTACTACTGAACATGGTCTCCTCTCGTGGGAGTATTTTGTTGTAATACATAGGGAAACGCTGCTGCCCGTACCCTGGTATACGCTTATTATAGATGATGTTATAACAAGCAGGACCAACGGCTTAACATGCTTTCCGAGGCACGGAGGGTAGTCCCTCAACCAACATCTAGAAATCATTTAGTCATCGCCTTTAGAAAAAGGAAGTTCTATATTATGTCTATGTATAATTTTAGATTTGCAAATGTGAAGGTCTTGAGATTAAAAAAAATACGGATATAAAGTCTATGACATAAAGAATGTTTCAAACTGCACGTGTCACTCTGCTTTGTTTTTCTGACCGACATTACATAGTTAGCCAGCAGGCTTTTGCTACTTCACGGGGCATAAAGGCAAGCAGAGCTCTAGTCTAGAAAAACTAAGTGTTTAAAAACAACAAACTAAGCGACCTCAATTCAACACCAGTATTTCTCTAATTGCAACTTATAAACGTTTCATTATTTTAAATAAGTTAACCGCGGGATAAACCTACATCAGGCACCAGTCTCTCGCAAAGTTAACATTGTTTTTACACTTTTATTATTGTTTAAGTTTAGCATAAGTTAACTTTTGTGATTGGCAATAAATAATTTATTATAATTAATTCTAATTTCAGGTGCTTCTGAAGAATTCCATAGTAATAGCCACCAGCGTGTATTCGCTTGTAGCATTATTAGCATCCATAGCTTGTTTGGCGCTACCCATCGAAACAAAAGGCCGGGAAATGAGAGATTCAGTGAACGCAGTAAGCTAAAGTATAATTCAGAAATGTGATGTGTATTTTTCCATCTTAAATCTGGGAAATTTGGTAGACTGTTCTAGAAGCAACAAGTTATTCTATCTACCTAAGGACCGATGCTGAAAGAAGTTATATACTCATAAGAATTCTGGATGGACTTGGACTAAGCAATCAATCATTTAATCGCCAATCGACTTGTATCGATTACTTATATTGTCTGGCTGTATTCGTATCAATAATGAATAGTCCATAATATTATTTATCGACGTTGACTAATCTACTGCTACTTTATTTTCAATTTATCTAGTAACAAGATGGTGTAGTAACACCCTTGGAACACACTTTACTGTTCTAGGATTTCTAGACTTTATAATACTTTATGACACAATCCGTATTATATATATGGTCGTCCACTATATGGTCGCAGCTAAGTATCCACTGTCCTTTATAAGGCAGCGGATACTTAGCTGCGACCATTTTTTTTGTTTGTATCATTAAATAAATGTACTGATGATACATATTTACATATATTTTTGACAAATTTTATTTAAAATGGATATTAATTAAATTTTATACAACTATTTAGAATGTACTTAATTTTTATATAAGTATTAGTAACTGAGTGAATGTGAAAACTATTTGCAATTTATAAAAAAATGGAACCATAGACGAGAAGAAGTGGTTCGATTTAAATATGCACAGATATTTTCTATTTACAAATAACTGTTATTTATGACACTTTATTTTTATACCTCCAGTGTAGTATTGACTAAGAAGTCTTCAATTCGTTTGATCGCTTGTCTAAATGGTCTGATATCAGATTATTCAGAAAATATAATTCTGTTATATTTACATATAGAGGGATGAATGCTTAAATGACTTAAGCGACACCATGGGTGACTTTAAATTATACATTTTATGTAATCCCTTTCAAAAAGTATAAAATTGAATATGGCCCATGGTATAGAATTTGGTTTAAGTCGATTATCATCAAGTGGATTCGCTTTGTTACAGACTTTTATATCAAAATAATTTGATATTATATTATTAATGATCTGATTATTAACTATATACTTTATTGTTTATTTTATACCTTATACTAGTCTATTGTAACATACCGTATTTTTTTTTCGAACGGAAATTTTGTAGTTGTCCACGAGGCTTTTCTACTTTACCGGGCATTTAGTATGTGCCAACAATTTTAATAAGGCTATCTTGTCGAAACATCACAAAGCCAGGTGAGTTACTGCATGGTTCTCTAGAAATTATACAAAGTTAAGTATTTCAAGCAAGCAAACTACTTAATTCGTGTATTAAAAAAAACATACGAAATAAAAAGTGTTGAACGATGAATTTGAATGACTAATGTCGAAAAGGGCACAAGCTATATGAGTTATGTCCTTTTCGAAATTGCATATTCATTTACAAATGTACTGATATATCTAATAACAATGAATACTCATTATATAATATGTAATACTTACTAAATACTCATTAATATCCGTCCAAAGCAACTAAATCATGTCTTCCATTATCAGTATTAATTTAAATTATTGTGAAATAAATATTTTTTTAAGACGAATACCTACATCATAGGCTGAAAGGGTACTTAATTGTTTTAGATCAGAGTCAAATGTTATTGCCTGGTAAAAAAAAAAAAAAAAAACTTTTATACACTGTTTTTTAGTCGTTGCTAATTCACAGCTAAATTATTTATTTAAAGTAATACAATAGAAATGTGTATTTAATTTTTCAATAGTATTAAAAACGGCTTATGTTTAACTTACCACCAGATATAGTAACATATAACAGAAAAAAATTGAAAATGATCACCAAAATTAAACACGCATTTTAATGTAAAATTGTCACCAAAGTTTTAACATTTCGCTATCGTATTTAAGCAAAATGACTCCAAATAAATCATTGTTAACCCAAAAGTAGTAAATGATCACCAAAAGTACTTAAATGTTTTACTAATTTACTATTCGGTTCTGGCACTCGCCGGCCGCTGCCGCGGCACCGCTCGCTTCGCTCGCTCGGCTCGTGCGTTGTATGGCCGCAGCTCTAACCTAACCTAACCGATTGTCATTTTTCATTGATTTTATTAAGGTAGAAATAGCGCAATAATTTGCTCGCTAAGATTTGGTGATCATTAACTACATTTGGTGTTCGAATACAATTTGAAGTGCAGTCGTGACTAAAATAGCTAGTACTATTATAATTTTAGACTTTATTTTTCTGGTGTCAAGTATATATTTTTGGTGGTCATTATATTTTATCCCATTAAAAACTACAGATTAAAATTTCATCGAACGTGTCTCAAACGCAGGCCACACTGCCAGCGGATGGGCGAGCGAGCTAGACGGGCGGGCAAGCGAAAGAAGGAAACTATATAAACAAATATATTAGTCAGTAGCTCGCGGTGTGAACCGAAGTATGTAAAAGAGGTGAAACGATGTTCGCCCGCCTAGCTTGTTCGCCCGCCCGCTGGCGGTGTGGCCTGCGCTTTAGGGACGCTCGTTCGTACAACCTAGATTGATCTTGTATTGAAAGGCACTCGAGTTATTATTGCCATGTACAGTCAACAAAAGAGATAGGTTTGCTTATTATGAAACGCATTTTAAATTAATATGTACACGTTTATAAGAAGAGTTTTCTGTTATGTGCATTTGTACACCTACCGACTGTCGTAGTGACATAATAGTAGATTGTTTATCTAGGGAGCAAACAACTATTTTAAAGACGAGAGTGTTTTTTTTAATCCAGAGCGGAGTGAAGGATTCTAGAGTAGAATCCCGAGCGGAGCGAGGGATTCTTAACTAGAATCCTGAGCGCAGCGAGGGATTAAAAGTTTGTCACTCCAGCTTAAAATAGTGTTGCTCCCGAGGTGGACACTCTACTTTTTATCACCCTCTATGAGAAAATGAGTAAGTGCAACTTATGAACAAGAATTTATTTACGTACAATGAAGAACCATAAGACATAAAATATAATTTTCATCAACTTTTTTTAAATTTGGCGCGCTCGCAGTTTTTCAGCCAGTCACATATTCAATACATTGTTCCCGCATGGTTTGTGATTCACCTCTTTGCTGATTGAAAAATTATTAACAATATCCACATTCCAAATTCAAATCAATTTTGGTCCCTAAGGGATTAATGAGCTTTTTTGTCCCTGTTTACGAGGAATAATAAACTAGCTCTTTTTGAATAGATGTGATAAAAACATATTTATTTACATTATTTGGTACTGACGATGTTAACCTATTTCCTTGATTGACTGTACACCTTTAGCCTGGAGGGAAAGTATTTTTGTAAAAAACATAGGTCTATTATAATTTTTCTATGTTACCTTCCGATAGTTATACTGATGGCAAACCGTCCTGCCTATTTTTATCAACGATTAAAAATCATGGTGTATTCGATCTGTGCTTAATATCGACGAATTCGTGTTATGTTTTTTTTATCAGGCTGCGTGGTGATATTTGCATGTTGTTATGTACAATATGTTTCGTTCTGCTATAGATACATACGATACTTTGTGAAAACTACCAATGTGCTAACAGATATTTTAGTTTGTACTACTTAACATTTTGTCTAGTAAATTGTGGTTGTGATAAAGCTGATGAAATCTGACTCTTATTTTTTATCAAACTATATGTCGTATGTTACGTAATAAAAGTTGTTTATCTCCATAAAATATAACAATCTTTCCATCGAACAAATATTTGCTATTTTTAAATATATTTTTTCATCGTTGTCAAATTAAACTGATTTTTAAATTAGTTTTAAAAAATGATATTGGGACCTTGTATCCATCTATATTCAATTTTGTTGCTGCATTTCTAGCTTTACATTTTAGTATTTATATATAAGGAGCTTAAATAATATATGACTTATCTTTAACAGCAGGCAGCATTTTTTTTTAATTTTCTGCTGTTATAATAAAATAAATGTACGTTTGCTTTACTTTTAATATTAAGCTTGACTGAGTTTCCTTACTAGTGCTTTATATTTGTGCTAAACTTAGAACATAATAATTTGTTGATGTATTCATCAATTACTTTTATACTTTTTCTAAAAACTGCGTAAGTGTATTAACCTATTATACACAAATTACTGACAAAACTTGAATTCACACGAATATTAAACAGCCGATTAGATGTTATTGTTCTATTTATTAATTCTATGGGTGCTTTTATATAAATAAGAGTACAAACAATTGTAATTTTTAACAAATATTTTTACTATAAGGTTTATGCAATATTATCTGTTAGAAATATTACGATTCATCTCTCCGACGAACCAAATATGACTAAAGTTAGCTGAGTCATTACATAATTTATTCTGAAAACATTTTAAATTGTCTTTGAACCTTAAATAGATATATTATTCGACGAAGAGGTGGGATATCGAAAACACACGACTGTAATTTACTTTAAATAGATCACATTACTCATATTTGTTAAAATGAAGACAAAAAATTATAATTAGTTCGTCAGTTAGATTACTAAAAAATATTGGACTCGCATTTTTTTATTTATCAAATCAATAAAAATTGACAATGATACATAGCAACAACAAACTATAAAGTTCAGAAGTGGGGGGCTTGTGACGTCACTTCTAGGTAAAATTGTAGAAGTGACATCACACAAAATTTCAACGCGCTGTGTCTTTGTCATTTTTGTTTGATGAACGAAAATAAAAATACGGTGTCCTATATTTTTCGTAATCTAACTGACGGACTAAATAGATTTTTTTATTCTTCATGCCTATTGTACCGCTTTGGTCCGCAACCCGTCATAATAATAAACATCTGATACAAAACATAATTAATACCCAAGAGCATGCATCTGAGTTATACATTTTTGTTTTGTACCGTTGCAATTTAAAGATTTCTGTATGAATTGAGTAATTGCTATTATGGAAATGGAATAAGTTGTATTGTTATGTAAATCAGATATTAATTTCATCAAGTTTTTCAAATTAGCTTTAAAAGTAATATTGATCTTTTTTGTTTACTCCAAAAATCGTATACAAGAATAAAAAACCTCACGAACCTTATCTCAATGGAATAAACTTGAATTTGTCACACCTGTCACACATGTCATCATACCATTTATTTATAAATTAGACTGGACATGTCGGATATATATTTTTAGATATTACTTACATACACCGTGATTTCATAGTCCTCGTTTAATTATAATAGGCATGAAGAATAAAAATAGCTATTTTGATCATACAACGCGTTCAAATTTCGTGTGACGTCACTTCAAGGTACAATTTTACCTAGTAGTGACGTCACACGCCCTCTCTCCTGACCTGAACTTTATAGTTTGTTTATGATATGTATCTTTGTCAATTTTTATTGATTTGATATTAAAAAAATACCGAGTCCAATATTTTTTAGTAATCTAACTGACGCGACGGCCTAGTTATAATTTTTTAGTCTTCATGCCTATTGGCAAGATGAATTGTTATTTATATTACTATGGCAACGTAACATTAAAATTATATATGACGAGGAAGGACGAGCATCGTTGTTTTTAATAAGGTGTGACGTCATCATTGCTGACGTCACATTCATCAGGATGGTTCTCTATCGAGGGTTGTTGATCCATAGTAACAGCAAAACTCCATAATATGGTTTTCAAGTTTTATTCCAGTAAATTGAGGAGCTCCGTACAGTCCGGCAGATCGAGCGAGACTGAATTGCAATCGGCTGCTGCTTGTCTCTCGCACCCGAAGGGTGCGGGTAGATGGTGTCAGGGCTGTTGCCCTCTGACCATGATGCTCTGCGCTACGTGTAACGACACGTAGGTCCTGTGGATGCTAACTACTACTACGAAAAATAATAGTCGATTAGTATGGACGACTCGGCTGAGTATGGAACTAGGTTGAAGGTGTTTATACACAGGTTCTAAAAGAGTTAAATTCAAGGTAATATTTTGTAAATATGTTCAACTCACAGTTTATTGTGGCAATGAATCTTCTTCACTTTGATCTCGTAGTTTTTGCTGAGGCAACCCGTCACTTGATGTGCTTGGTACGGGGCTCTATTTCTATTTCAGGTGATGGTAGTGGCTCATCTTCTGCCGATACGGTTACCTGATCACCAGGTTGTGATGCACGACGAAGTTTAAATTTAGGCTTACCTCCAGAACATAGCGCTCCGGAAAAACTGACCCCGGCAGGAGAACTCCACTCCTCAGCCGTCCGCACCACGAAAGAGGAAGCAAATCGCCTCGTGCGTATCGAAGGAATGTCAACAACAAAAGGGTGAAACCGCTCGCCGCACCCAGTCGTCCGGTGATGGAAGGGTGAAGGGGGCATCAGGTTATGTAGAACCTCCGCACACTCCCTGAAATGTAACCGATAAAAAACCGATAGGCAGGCCACTCGAGGCTCCGAAGACTTGCCTCCACAAGTGAGCCATTGCCTATGACTCTTCGCTCGACGCCCCAATGCATCCAGAGCATCCAGCTAATATCTGAAGATAGATAGAAAGATGTGAAGTACCGCCCCACCCTGGAGAGGAATGTCGTCAGGACCACCAGCCTTATTCACATCCAGAGTGCAAAGAATGTTTAAGTACCACTTTTTGCCGAATGTAGAAGTCCAATGAGGTAACCTGAGTGGACTTTTACCAGCAGCATCTAGTTGTGAATTCTTAGTAAATAGCATCCGCCCACGCTCGGCAAGCAGAGTGCTTATGTGCTTCAGTACTATCACACTCAGCGCCGAACCATGAACGGGCCTTGTCTCGGAGTGAGACATCAGAAAATGGAACGAAATATTCCATAGTCTGGCATATCACCCCAGAAACAGCCTCCGCGCAGCAAGTTGGGTCGTCTGAAGAGAAGCATAAGCGCAGCCAAGGGTAAGACGCGAAGAAATACCGCATCCCATCCCAATCTGCTGACTTGTATCGCCATACTCGCCTAGTCCCCTTGAGATCGGGATCGGGTGGCGAGCAGACAGACACAGATTTCACCAGACAGTGGTCGGAGCCACCCAACGGCGAGGAAACCGCGACTTGACATGGGTCTGGATCAGTTGTCAGCAGAAGGTCCAAGCAACCGGCCGCATGGCCATCAATGTCGGGCACCCGTGTCAGTCCAGTCACCAGTTGGGAGAGACCAAGCGTCAGTGCGAATGCACACGCCAATCCCCCAGCATGGCCGGTGCTCCGGCATGGGCACAGCCACTCCTGGTGGTGGGCATTGAAGTCCCCCAGAACAACCAGCTGCGCCGATGGGCACCTGAGCTGAGCCAGTTCAGCCGAGTCCGAAAGATAGTGAAACAACCTGGTTGTCCCCATGTTGTCGGTGTGCGACCGATAGACACCAGCATAGAGTATCTGCTCCAAGCAAGAAACTGGAATCCTCAATGTTACGGAGACACCGACAGCAGATGTCATCGCGAGCACACACGCAGGCGCCAACGCGTGGCTTAAAACTGTGCTCCAGGGTGTACCCCGGGCGGCGCAAGCATGCTGCGTCAGCCGGACATCTGATTTGCGTCTCCATGAGGAACAGCAGATGTGGTTTTTCGGTCTCATGGTGGTGATGGACCGGTATGAGATCGGAGTGCAGACCTCGGATGTTAGAGAGGTGCATTTTTTTTTTGATCATGAGCGACTTTTCGTGTTCGCCCTCTTCCCACAACTCTTGCATAAACGCTCGAACATTTGCTGATTCATTTGCATCATGTGCATGAAGAATTAAGGTGGCACCCCACCCATGGACGTATTCGGCATAGGTACATTGATCATCGGCTGTTGCCCCTGTTGCGTAGACCCCATTGCTTGAAGCCAAGGTTGAGTCGCAACAGGTCGTGATGAAGCAGTTCCAAGGATCACTTCGAGTCCCACTTCTGATGACGAGGAAGGACGAGCATCGTTGTTTTTAATAAGGTGTGACGTCATCATTGCTGACGTCACATTCATCAGGATGGTTCTCTATCGAGGGATGTTGATCCATAGTAACAGCAAAACTCCATAATATGGTTTTCAAGTTTTATTCCAGTAAATTGAGGAGCTCCGTACAGTCCGGCAGCTCGAGCGAGACTGAATTGCAATCGGTCCGCCGGCCGTATTTATACTAAACGAGCGGCTCACAAACAGTAAACAATTTAGTTTGATAATTTTCAAACTATGTGAACAGATAATTATTTCTACAAATATTTCAACGATTTACAAATCATAATTTGATCCTGAATACTTATTTATTAGTCTAGTATTTTATGAACATATTTGTGTTTCTATCAAATCATGCATTGATTCACAATTTATTTATTTTGATGAGACGAGTAATTGTATTTATGTGTTTATCATTAATGAAGTGTTGTTGCTATGCTTATTTTATGTGGTTGCGCCGATATATATTATTAAAAAAGATCTTAATTGTTAAGACAGCAACGATAATACATGGCAAAATGAAATCCAGTGGCATTAAAAGCTTATCTATGTCTACGAACGAACGGCGTTGGGAGCCATTAATAAGAAGCACTGTTTAATTATTATTAAAGAAATATATACGTAGATCGATTGTAGGTACTACAAAATTAAATTATCTTGCTGAAATCACGATGTATAATTGTGTATAATCAAAATTAATTTTCCTCTTCTTATAAAATTTGTACTTAATTGTCTTTACAGCCGTAATTCTGAGTAGCGCTTTCTTAAACTATGTGACAAATCAAAATTGGTAGGTATATAAACCCAGAGGTGAATAGAGAAACCTTTTTTTTTTAATAAAAGTTATCGGACTTTTGTACATTAATCTTACTATAATACTTAAGTATTCAAAGTGATATAATCATGTTATAACACCAAATATATTAATTTATGCTTATTATAATATAATGTTAAGTTTTACACGATTTTTTTTAATAAATAGTACTTGTGCACAATGTATATTTTTATTTTCTAAAACGACACAAAATCGACCTTACTTAATATTTTCTCATTATTCAATATATATATGTACCTATATAAGGTGCATCTTAAGTGCACCTTTTAACCAAAGTAACATTAAAATACATGCAATACCTACAAATCACTGCGTGATTACTGGGGCCCGAGTCTACTATCGTAATGGTATGTCGTGGAACTGTTACTGACGTCTCGATGGGCGGTTTTTTGCACATTTGGTCTACTAATCCAAAAGACAAAGAAAACCGACCATCGTGACGTCAGTGGTAGTTCCACGACACACCATTACGATAGTAGACTCAGGCCCCTGATTACACTGCATATACTGATGTGCGTCCAGGCTAATCCCGTAACGATATTACTATGACTTTTATACAAATGTTTTCGCTACTCGGCGATGCATGCACAAAATACATATTTTAAATTTGTCGATTTATTAACTTAATGTAGCTTAAATAATACACTGATAATAACATAGGAAATGAGTAACGATAATTCTACAGTATTGAAAACATTTTGTATGGATATATAATTTTATTTTTTCAAACAAATTACTGAGTGAAAAAAATAATAATTTGGCGACTAATAGATAATCAGAATACAAGGGCTGACCCCACTTAGGGCATGCGGCATGACCGACGCACAGACTGATAAAACGACCAAAAACATGGTCAAAAACATTTTGTTCCTTTTTCTTTATCAGATAGGTGCCCCTGACGAGAAATGATATGTTTCGTACAAAAATATAATTTTGAAGAAATTTGGAGGTACAAAAAAAAAAAATTAAGGGAAAAAAAATGTAGTAACAAAGAATGAAATATATGGTGAAATACAGTAAAACTATGACTTCTTCAATACTAGATTTACAAACATAAACAAAAAAAAGGTTTAAAAATAAAATAAAACTAAAATTTTTGGTACAAAAAAAAACATTAATTATTATGACCTATTGTTTCATCTTCAGGTATAAAGAAAGCTACTGCTTCTTTAGCAAAAGCCTGTTTATTTTTTTCTCCTCTTTTTGTCACAGTTCATAACATCTTCATAGCAGACTTTTCTAGAAAACTTCCTAGCGAAGCTTTCCCTACATAATTAGTCGGAAGTGCTTGTTGCGGGCAGCCTCTTTTGGCAATTGACCAATAGGCAGAAGCGCTTGAGCTATTACACTTGAAGAGCGTACCAATATTTTATGTACAGTAGGGCTCATTGATTGCTAGCTATAAAAATTAATGTAGTAATACGCTAATGATTTGAAAAAAAAAACTGCCTGAGTTTTTTTTTCAAATCTATTACATGACTTAACTTCCTGTAATGGTCCCGGTAGCTAGTGACGTCTTCGTCAAGCCATTCCTCGTTTTTTTCCAAGAAACTGATCTTCTTACTGTTGCACGCTTAACCACTTTCGTTAATATACCGCTTTAAATAACTTGATTGTTTTGAAAAGTTCGTTATTTTTTTCAGGAGGGCACTTTGTCACTTCCACTTACTTATTGTCCAAATCTTGGAGCTTTCCGTCAAGCAATTGTTGCGGACTAGCTCTGACTAGTTTATGAAGCTGTTTCCTAGTTAAAGATAGGTTTCAGAATCTCTGCACAATGCAAGATTCTGAAACAATTAATATAATAGTTAAAAAATCGCGGGTAGAGACAGTTTTCAGAGTTAAAATTATCTTTTATGTTAATATATATGAATGCTTTTGCTACCTAGTATAATTGCATATATCCTCTAGTTTATAGAAATATTACTATGATGCAGTTGCGATGAGTTGTACACATTTAAAATACGAATTTATCAAAAATATAAGGAAAAAAACAATATTTATAGGCATGTTGATATACGAATAGAATCCATAGCCATTTCTTTATCTTGAATCACTTTGCACATAAATTAAGGCACGGAGAAATAATGGTTTTTTAGTTGCCGCGAACAGAAAAGAGTGTTCTCAAAACGCGCTAAGTTCCGACTGCCCGTGCCCGTGTGGGGGACGGGGAGTCGGAATCAAGTAGCGATTTTACCTATTGACGCGTGGATTATCTACCTTTTATGGGATTAAGTTCGAAGTCTAGTAAATCATTTCGAGAAATTTGATTTATGGCCAGGTTTTTGGTCGTTTTATCAGTCTCTACGACGGAGGGAGTAGCGGATGACGCCGCGCCGGTCAAGATGTTCGGCAAACCGATCCCTTGGGAACGGCAAGCCAAGTACTTAGGCGTAATCCTTGACCGAAAACTAAACTTTAGAGCGCATGTCGAAACCGTTCGTGCACGCGCTTTACTCACGCTCAGTCGACTACACTGTCTTCTAAATTCACGCAGTAAATTATCACTTGATAATAAGGTAGGATTACACACACCACGTGTAGGTATACGATCGATTATGACGTACACGAGCACCGTATTTGCTCATACCGCGTCTAGCAGTTTATACCGCTTACAAACTTTTCAAAATAGATTCACTCGACCGAATCTACTTCATTCGTAATCGCAACTTACATGCTGATCTCCAACTGCCTTCCATTAAGCAGTGGATGAAAGAGACGTCGGAACGCTTTTTCGAATCTGCGGCGCAACACCCAAACCCGTTGGTTGTTGCAGCATCCGACTATAGGGTGTTTGCCCACAAAGCGTCGTAAATACCGTCGGCCTCGGGGCGTCCTAGATGACCCGGCCGACGAGATAACAATCTACCTACCAACTATCAGTAAAAAGACGGTAATAAACTAGCACCACTACACAGAGACCACTCTATCCGACCCGTCGGAGACGAGTGCACCCGCGATCGCGACGCTTCCCCCCTCGTCCTCCCGACCAGTTTGAAAAGAACCATCCGATGCCCTCGTAGACGCCAAGTCCGAGAGGCCCGTGAACTGTAAAGTAGAGCAGACAGTTGCACAAAACCCCCTAAAATACAAAAAGTCATAATCCCTCAATCTCATCGCCAGCGACCGCCCTCAGCCGTGGTCCGAGCTCCACTAGGGGTGCCCTCTTGCGCAGGTTGCCTATTTTGTAGTTTTAAACCATTTATAAAGGCTGGAGCTCTGTTCGCCTTTATGCCCGGTGAAGTAGCAAAAGCCTCGTGGCAAACTACGAAAGAGAAAAAATGTCGTTAACTTGCACGAAGAACACGTACGCCCTAAGTGGGGCAAGCTTATAAGCTAAGCTGAAAACGAATAGTCGAAACAATGACATAAAACGGACAATTATCTTAGATTTTTTATCGTTGTAGAACTGTACCTACGCATGACACGCTAAAAATTATACCAGGTCTTGTGATTTTTCCAACATTTTCTTTCATATTAACGTCCTCTGTTCTCTTTTTTACTATGTTATATGCGTACATACATACATATTGGCGATAATTTTTGTTTATAAGGACACTTCAATTGCTAAAAGAAGCACATTAATAATATAGCGGCCTGGTGAGTGTCGCCGCGCCGTACGCTCCAGCTGTTCGTGTGACGTCGTGGTACTATTCGTATGTCTTTGTTAAACAAAAACAAGTTTGTTAAGACTGCATACGTTTTTCACTACATTAGTGGTGGAGTTTCTTTAGACAAAAGTCTTTTTCAAGACTACAAACGCATTTGTCAATGCGATCTTCGTTTCATGACAGTTGTCCCGTTTCTTAATAGACACGCGTCGACGTACATGTGGTAACGGTATTGTTATTACGGTGGTGGTATGGTAAAGGTACCTACCTACATTTGTTGGTCGTTTTGATGGAGGTAAGGTAACAGGTAAGTATTATAGTGGCCTGGTGAGCGGCCGCTATAATAAGTCATTCTTACTTATATTTTCTTCAAATACTCAAAAACTAGCAAAGAAATAAAACAACAGAATAATGTCATATTATAAGAATTTAATTGTAACTATATCTTGAAATTAATACTTACTCACACATTCATTATTTTCATTTCCACATACGTCGGAAGCAAATAAAAATTTGGAATCACAGTACAAATCACACAACTCAAAATAAATAACTATAATAAGATGCATTTTCACTCCTTAATTCGCAAACAAATACTACTAGTTTACTAAATTTTTATTCTATAACTACCAGTCAGTCAATAATGGCAAACAATTAAATTGTGTTATATAAGCAACATCACTCCTTTTTTATTTAAAATGTTTTGAAAATTCATGGTATTTTTGGTATTAAGAGTCTATAAATAATATCGGAACCATGTGTAGTTAAAAAGAATTAAAATCGTTCATGAAGAGTTTACATAAAAATTCACAGACATTATTCAGTTAGATTCCCAACTTCCAAAATTTCTGCTCAATTATGTGTATAGCAATTTGCTTCAACCAATGTCGTAGTTAAAAGCTGTCAATATAACCCGCATAGTTTTAGGTAAAAGTATTTTTATGTGTTTATGAATAGGAGTTCTGCTAGAACATAATTTAATGTTGCAATAGTAAACCTAATTAGTAGTGAAACTTATACTAAAATACTTATAATTTTGGCTAAGATTTACACAATAACACAGAAAGTGAACTTTTCATAGCCATAGAATTGAAAATGATCATGTATTAATAATTACTTCATTTTTATACATCTGTACTATTTACTCTTAACTATTAGCTATTAACAAAGTGTAACATTTGCTTAGCACACTATTAAATTAATTTAATACAGATATTCTTGTCAAACAAAAGTAAGGATTCATGTTTACAACATTATTGATTGGTAATGGAATGATGGATGCACTAAAATATAATAATAATGAAAATAGTCATATACATCATACTTTTTACACTATCCTGTTAAATCTGGTAATTAAATCGAATATCGACGGGTAAAAAGCTAAATAAGCTAAGATCTGGCGCTATTGAAATATATATTTTATGTTATTCCTTCATAAGGTATACAATTCAATATAGCTTAAGTGCCGCGTAGCCTAAATAAGCCATTTTCCCCTGGATATAAAATTATTGTGCAATATACTTAGACATCTTGTACGTATCATTCTTTCTTCTCCATATTTTATGCTATGAATTTGGATTAATTCCTATAATTATACAAACATATCAGTACAGTATCTACAGCATTATAACATTAACCATCCTTTTGATGCCTTGATCAATAATGAAACAACATATAAAAAATATGTTTTACTTTCTAGCCATGTAGGTAATTACAAAATGGACTAAAAAATTATAGGATGTATTGTTTGCAAATTATTTAGTGTTTGTTATAGAAAAATCTGACCATCCATTAAAAAAATACAGCTTTATTTAATATGATGTATTTAGCTGGCACATTTCAAAACTTGAAAAGATGTACATACTTATAATGCTGATAGACACAACGATTTTGAGATCAAATATTTAGGACATTAGGAAATTTGCCTGCTTTCATATGGGAATTTTAAAAATATAAAAAAGCACTTACGTATTTTCGCGAAAAAACACCAAATCAATTTCACAATTTAAATTGAATATCATAGAATTTAGAAATGTTAAAATTTTTATAATTAGACAAATACAACTACTGAATAGGTACATAGTTTTAAAATCAGACCCCCATTTAGCTAACACTTAGATGTAGCTAGATATTTTAGGTAGAGAAGTGCTCTAGTTGCATAGTTAATTATCTGAATTATGTTACAGCTTATATTTTACCTACACAGAACACTTACTTTGGAGCAAATTCCCTAACATTTCAATTACATCCTTCTACATATATTTATATAAAAACAATAAGTATCCTAATCATATATAACACTGAATTATCATACCAATAACTATTAGTATATCAAAATCATATTTATTAAAAGACGGTGGGAAATATTTATACCATAAACCTATAAATAATGTTATTGTGGTTCAAAATTATAAGAAATTAAAAAAATACTCTTGGATATTTACATCACAACAATTAATCTAACCAGAAGTGCACAATGTACATTATATCTGTTAAATATGAATTTAACACTAAGATTAACTACCTACTAGAGAAGAAATCACAAACTAAACATTACCTACGGAAACATAAGCTTTGATTATTATATAATACTTGTCCAGTAAGTATATCTCAGTTATTATAATTTTTTTTTTCAAATACCTTTCCACAATATTCAATAGGATATACCAATTAAGCATAATTGATAGTTTTAATGTCAATAAAATAATATGTTATTACATAAAACTATGAAAGACGGAGTCTAAACTTAAAGCTGCCTCAATGTGATACAAACTTAAAAAGAGATAAGTAGTCTTCTCACTAAAACTAAACATTACAAAGGTAATTCTTTACAATTTGTAACATACAACATTATAAGGATATTTTGTACTGAACCTGATCTAATCATCATCTAACTCTATGACTATGGGCTCAACATTTTCCGTTGCTTTAGTGTATTCATCTTTCAATTGAGCCAATAATACACACTTTGGTATTTTCAATTCTTCTGCTTCATCTATCAAAGCCTTCAATCTTTGTAGTCGCCCAATATCAGGTGCTGTGGGTAGCAAAATATTTTTAGTCTCTGTCATCCATTTGTCAAAGCTATTGACTCTAAAATCTAGAGTCTGCAGCATAATGTGTAGTTCATCCATATCATATCTGTAATTTAATGTTTTCTTGTTTAAGTGACATTCACATGAACTATCTGCATGTGGTAGACACACCATATGTTTGCATTCACTACATGACACGGAAGATAAGAAGCATGTTGTTTTACATACTTCACAAAGGCGTTCATCATCACCCAGTAATTCAAATGCAGTTCTATGTACACTTTTTAAACCTTTCTTAGCTATTAAAGCCCTCAAAGAACCCTCTTCTTCAGCAGCCTTCACTAACTCCTTTTGTGTCTCCAATGCTGTCTCTAAATCCAATCGATCTCCTTCTAATGCCATTTTACAAATTAACTCATCATGTGAGAATACACAAAATCTCTTCAGATTTTTATAATGCATGATGCATTCCCTGCCAATTTTTAACCAATCAGGAGGAGCAAAATTTACTGCCTCAGCAAAATTATATCCTTGGTTAAAGCCAGCATGGTATGCTCTTGGGAATGTGACTACAAATTCTCCTGCATTTTGATCAGTTCTGTATATTGGGACTCCAGCAGCCATTAAAATGTTTGGATTCATTATAGTGACTAACTGATGTAATAAATCAGGTTGAGATTTGAAGAGATCAGGTGCTGCTGCTTTCATGGCATTTTCCAACAACTCAGCTCCACTACCTGGTACCCCATACCAGGTTTTTGCTTCACCCCAATGTAAATAATTGATAGAGTAGCTCCAATGATCTTCATTATGCCAACAAAATGCTGAGAAACACATGCCAACATACATCCATGGTACGGTCATTCCAGATATGTCAGCATTTATGAATCTAAGGACCGATCCATCTAACACTGGCAAGTTATTTAAGTTCCAGCCAGAATCAACATATTCTTGATCTCCAGGGTAAAGATTTAAAGATGATTTTGTGGGGAAACCTGAGCCATGGTCCATTGAGTGAAGATCTGCTCCATACTCAACCGTGACATTTTCTTCTACTGAAGAAATAATTCTCCAAAATTCTTTCTCAGCTACTGTGGTTGGTACTAAGTGTCCAGACATGCCAAAATAATCTGATTTGAATTTGTCTGCCATTTCACCAAACTGTTGCAATGTATACTCTCTTTCTGCTTGAGCAAATCCAAATGCTTCAGCAGGTTTATGTACCTCTTCAGCTATGCAACATGGACAGCGCCAGTCTCCATCTGGTACGGCATTAAGAGGTGGTTTCAAACAAAATGTATGGTAAGTATCAGAGCAACCATTACAAATTAATAATAAATCATCTCTGCTATCTTTTTGACAAATAGCACATTGATATATTGCCAACGGATCTAGATCATAGCGTGGTCTTTTCCTAGATTTTGTAATATCAAACTCCTCATCATTAAGGCCAGGCATTTTTGGTCCTGGTCCATAGCAGGCTAGCCTTCGTAATTCTCTATTACGTGTTACTACTTCAGTTTCATTCTTTATTTTTGTCCTATCTAAGTCCCACTTGATATCTGACCCTGTTTTAGTTTTTTTAATACTTGAATGAGGTACGTCTTTACCATTTTTTATTTTTGTGATATTTTCTATTGGTATCTCTGTAAACAGTGGCTTTCCACCTTCAAGGTGATCCTTTGTTTCAATTTTAGACTCAGTCTTTTTGACAGTTTTTAATAAATCAGCTTTGCTTTTCTCGAAAATTTCATAAGGCAAAAGAATTTTTTCATAATTACTTCTAAGAAAATTCATAGTATTTGTGTTTTGACTGTAGCCCATCGCATTAGCTATCTTACGCCATTTTTTCGGGCTATTACAATTTTCAAAGCCTCCTTCTTCATCTACCCAAAATTTAAGACAATACAAATCTAATGTTTTGTTTTCGATCATGGGTATTTTTAGCGGAGATCCTTGTAGATCCCAAAATTTCAATATTTTTTCAAGAAACAAAAGTTTTAATCGCGTTATGGCTTCCAATTCATTGACTTTCTGTATTCGGGGAACGAATTTTAATTTGTCCACGTCTAATGAAAAAGGTGGCTGCCAACGTGATGGCGGCTTTATTTTGCAAATGCCTGTTTTCTCAGCCACTGGACGAATTTTTGCTATATATCCGAGAGGATCCAAAAACTCTTCGGGCGTAGGTTCAAATACGGGTGCTTCAGGTGGCGCAGTGAAAGTAAATTCTGCACTTTTGTGCATGGCATTTTTCTGTATATTCTTGCAATCCATTTTGACTGTTATATCACTTTTGCACTTGATAGGTGTTAAACTACTAAAATATTAAAAAATCTGACGACCTACTCAAAACATTTCACTCACAAAAAGTCTACGTGACTACTCGCCATGTGTAAATGGCTCCTAAAATATTGTGATAGTGAAACACACTGCCATTTAGATTGATTAATTCCGGGTTCATGAAGAATCAAGTCATCTTAAATGGTTTGTTAATAAATATCACTGGTTATTTTTAACTGAGTCTGAATATAATTATGCATTAATTAAAATTATTGATTAAACACTTTTCGTTTACACAAGCTGCGCTAGAACAGCAAGTACAACCAGCTAGTAACTTGATAACGCACTCGTACTTCTCTGTCCGTATCCGAGTCCGAATATGTGATTCGTTGAAATTCGTTCATCCAGTGATGCTTCGTTCAAACGCAACTCGCTCACTCGACAAGATTATCACGCTCACATCAATGAAAAATATTTTCTTCATGTCTACGAATCTTAGTTTTCCCCTTTCTCATTGGCCAGTTTGTTTTATAAAATCACAGACCAAAGAGTGTGTTGTGTTCTATTACATCACAAAGGATAATAGGTACCTACAGATACAGAGTATATATAAAGCTAAAACTTGGATAAAATAAAATGTGCTAGTAGAACTTATTGTGCAAATAATGTACGAGAGGTCAGTAATTGATGTTAGAACAGTTATTATTATATAGTATATTAATACTTCTACTACTACTAAACTATATATGAATTGCGACGAACAACAGTATTTTTATAAAAAGGAAATAAATATGAAACAACATTTTTAACAGTTTATTTCGTACTAGATGTTTCGTACTACCGCGCGGTTTCACCCGCGTAAATCCCGTTCTCGTGGAAATCTTGACTTAAAATATAGCTTATGACTCCACATATTATTATAATGTGCCTGTCTATTGATAGAATTTGCAAAATCAGTTTAGTAGTAGTACAACCTTGCAAACAATTCACAAGCTTTACTTCGTTGTAATATTAGTAGCTATAGATTTTATATAGTGAAGACTGTAGGTAGGTACTAGGTATACTCTTTAATACGATAAACGGTGTGGATATAATTGTGGTAAAGCATCGAACTCAAAACAATTGCGTACAAAGTCACAACTAAACCAATGTCCCACTAGCTAGGGCAATAACATTTTCACAGCCAGTGAATTAATTTACTGTATGTTTTATCGAGATAATCTCTCTAAAATAATAATAATACGTATTTCCGAGACAAGTGAATGTAATTATTATGAGAAATGTCTTACACCAGAATATATACCTACTTTTAACATGCCCGGCTTCATTTACCTGCTGACCTAATATGATAAAGAAATCCATACTACATATTCAAACATAAATTGTAGATAACAAATTCTGTTTAAGGTTTCCTAGTAAAGGCAAAATAAATAAACCGTAATAGAAAATTTCATATGTATTTCATGTACTTAGTTATTCTAATAGATTTTAGAAGAGTACTGAGATTACGAGATATCTGTATCTTCATAGAAAACACTTACACATCCACAGAATCATATTTTGATAAAATATTAGAAGCATTTGTTTTTTTACATAACAGACTTTAGGTAGGTACATTATCTATGTACCTATCGAATTGTGAAACCACCGAAGATTATAGTGTTAGAAGTAAGTTGTAAAATGTCGAAATACCAATGTAAACAAATTATTACATATTGTCACAAAAAAAATCTATTCAAATTGGTACGGAACCATTAATCTTTCACATTTTAACGCTTGCTACATTCTTATATTTTTTGACAACACTGAATTGTCAAATATCGATGTCAAATTAACCTAACCTCAAATTAGATGGAGCATTTGGTTTCATTTGTGAATTATTTTATTATATAAAATGTTAAATACGTTGCGGGGTGTCCGGGCAGCAAATGTGCAATTGCAGCAAGCCAGATTAGCTCACAGAATAAGAGGTAAAGCACCAATCTATTGTAGAACAATCAAGGAACGTTTGGATGAATTGAATTATAAAGATGAACTGTATACAACCAGAATTGATATCGGTCTGCCAGGAATCAAGTGAGTATAACATTTACTATCAACTTTAAAGTCAGTAATAAATACCGCCCTAACTACCACAGAGCTAATAATTTCCATATATATATAATTACCATACAGGTAGTTGTAAATATAACTTTGGTTATACATTTGGAACAAAACTTTAAACTGTACAGTGCTTAAAGTAAAGAGTAATGTTTATGTTTTAATGTTTATTTTAGTTCAATGTTCATTTATTGAAAGAAAAAAAATACATATTAATTTATAACATTTTTATACTAGGTAAATGTTTATAGTTTTGCTAGAGATACGCAAACTGTTGGTTGGGTTTTTAGGATAGTAGTTTTCAAGTTAATTGTTACATAATGTGTGGTACTTATTTATTATTTCCACTGCTTTTAAAAACAAAAAATAAAGTTCTTATCTGTCTTAGAAAATCAGATGATCGCCGAGACACCCATTTGGAGCATTTAAAAAAGAACAAAGCAGATAAGAAATTAGAGCAATTAGCTCGAAATTTTGAGTTACAAATTGATTTGGATGAGGCTAGACAAGAATGGTTGAAAACCAAAGGTCCGAAACATAAGAAATTAATTGCAGAGCACTATGGCATCTTTGAACATTTGTATGGAGAAGGTTTCTTCTTGCCACATTTGAATTTAGATGTTTTATACAACTTGAAAAATGGTTCATATTTACCAGTTTATACTGGTAATGTAATTAAACCCTCTGAAGCTACTGAATATCCTATAGTTAACTATGAATCTGATGATAACAGCTTTTGGACATTAACTCTGACCAGTTTAGATGGTCATTTGACAGAAAGTGATAAAGAATATGTGCACTGGATGGTGGCTAATATACCAGGTAGTGCCATTGAGAAAGGTGACAGTATTGTGGAGTATTTACAGCCAATCCCATTGAAGGGTACAGGATTTCATAGATATGTATTTGTACTTTATAAGCAAGAAGGAAAAGTATCATATGATCTTCCAAAAGGTATGTAATTATAATTCAATTATTGCCTTAATCTATGTTTTTACCATTGGAAACATGAGCATGTTAAATTATTCCTGTTGAATTGGCATTTTTCTAAAATAATATCTCACTTTATGTGAGGTATAGAAAATTGTTAGTATGCTTAGCTAGTGGTGGTGGAGGTGCTTTCCACCTATCTTATAGAATATCCTAGCCAGATAACATCACTGCATGAGTAAGATCATCAGAGCACTTATTAGAGATGGGAGTGAGCTCATAGGGTAGGCAATTTATAGCCTTTTTTATTTTATTTTTGTCCGGGTGGAAATGCATTTACGCATTCCCACTGCCGCTGCAGCGTATTCGCGCGCTGGCGGTGGGATATGTGGGGCTCGCCCTACATAGCGTGGTATGCTAAACTTATACCACGATGAGAGGACATGAGAGACACCACTAAAAACCCCCCGGACACTTCTTCGCTCCGCCGTTGGCGGGGGCCGGGTACGCATAAGCAATCCGGCCCCCCGACGGCACCCGCGGCCAGTATGGCACCGCGGGATCTCCTGGGCCACACTTACAGTGGCCCATTTGCCCAATTATAGGGATGCCTGGAGTGTAGAGGCGTCCCTACTCCTCATGGGTCAGCCTCGAAGGGAGCGGGGCCCATGTGCCCCACTCCCCGAAGCCGAGCCTAGGGCGGTAGGCGGCGGGTGTCGGCCCGCCGCTGACGGCCAACACGCCGTCTGCGGAGTGGTGGGCAGATGTCGAGAGGTCGTCTCCCACCACGCCAACGAGCTCCTCCCGCTCGTTGGCCCACGCCGGGCACTCCACCACTGTGTGCTGCGCCATATCATCGGCATAGTCACAGTGGTGACAGCGAGTGTCCGGCTCTCTGCGCCTCGTTGAACAGGTAGTGGCCGAAGCAGCCCACCCTTTTAGATGGGGCCGAATCGCCTCCACCGTACGCAATCCGCTCCGTGGCGCGGCCTCTAGCCGCTCCTGCCATTTCCGGAGGGTTTGGCGACGGACCTCAGTACGACACCGTGCAACACCCTCCGGGAAGGGGTCGCGGCCAGAACGCGCCCCCTCACACCTCCGCCGATATGCGGCGGCCAAAACCTCCGCCTTCAGGTCCCACGGAGGGGACCCCGCAAGGAGACAGGCCGCGTCAAACGCCGCACGGTCGCGTTTGACGTAGGCGCGGGACGCCCTGAATGCCATGACCCGCTGCAGACGTCGCAGTAGGGCCATGTTTCGTTTAGTATTGATTCTCATAATAAACGAAAACTTAAATATGAAAAATCTTTTTTTAGTAACTTCAAAATCTTCGTTGGAGGACAGGACTTTTGTGACAAGAGAATGGTATAAGAAAAATCAAGACTGCATCACTCCTGCAGGACTTGCATTTTATCAAACAAACTGGGATAATACTGTCACAGACTTCTTCCATAAACAGCTACAAACTAAGGAACCAGGTAAATATAATATTTCTTATAATAAAACACTTTAACCTATGGGATGCTATGCGGTATCTCCATGTCTAGAAAATCAGTATAAAATTAGGTATGTTTATTATTTTTTAACATAAAATATTTGAATTCTGTTTGTTGTGTATAATAAAGTAATAATTGGAGATTCAATTTTTGAGCTGTATTAAAAAACACATAAAAGTATTGATACAATATCCTTTTAATTTTGTGTTTACTGGCGAGTATAACTGAAGTTGGAGTAGAGGGCATGCTTGTGCTAGTTGAGTATGGACAACATTGACATTCAAAACTTTAACTGACATAACTATGTAAGCTAACTGGAATAAGAAAATTTATTGCAATTAATATTATGAATACTTTTTAATTTATCCTAAAATATACAGAATATTTATGTAATTGCTACCCATTACGGTATGCACAGGGCACGGCAATAAATTGTTTTTTTTTTTTCAGTTTACGAATATGACTTCCCAAAACCATACATCCGTCCACAAGAATGGTTCCCACGAAGAAAACCTTTCAATTTGTATATGGATAAGTACCGTGACCCAAAGCAGATAAACAAGGAGTATTTATTACGTAGATTGAGCAAGGAGGATCCATTCAAGATGCCAGCACCACCACTTAAGTTCCCTAATGCTCAACCATTACCTCATAATATGCCATCATGGTTGAAATTACATGAAAAGAAGATTAGGCTGGGTTGGGGAAGAGTTAATGATGTTTAGATTTAATAAAAGATTTAATGTAGTTTTATTGAAAATTTCATTTCATTTTATTTTGTCTTTGTAATTTAAAATCCTGTCTAGGTCATAATATTTATCTACCCAGCACTAGCAACGATGCATGGCGACACTGTTACTGTAATATAAAACACCGGCTAAGTGCGAGTCGGACTCGCGCACGATGGGTTCCGTAGCATTTTCATGTGCCTACCTATTGACGTTATTGATATGGAGCAAAAAGAATAAAAATGGTCAAGTGCGAGTCGGACTCGCGCACGAAGGGTTCCGTACCATATTCAAGCGTATACCTGTTCCCGTTATAGAAAAGGGCAAAAAAAAAATTGTTTGGGGGGCTCTCATACAATTTTACTTTTTTTGCCCTTTTCAAATATTTTATTTTTATTATTTGTTTTTATAGCGGCAATAGAAATACATCAACTGTGAAAATTTCACCTATCTAGCTATCGCGGTTCTTGAGATACAGCCTGGTGAAACAGACAGACAGCGAAGTTTTAGTAATAGGGTCCCGTTTTTACCCTTCAGCTACGAAACCCTAAAAACTGATCATTTCATGCGACAGCATTTTTGCACTGGCTATTATGCTAAGACAAGAATAAGCCTTCAAAAGGTACCTAATCAGTAATCTTAAATAGTATTCCATCCAGCCGGTAAAGATTACTGCGCGTTAGATCTATACTTCTATGCCAATTTTGTAATAAAACATTTTGAAATCTGTCTGTTGTTTGTATTAAACAATGAAATGCTTGCGGCGTCAGAGGCAGAATGTCAAAAAACGACTTGGGGAGTGCCTCATCACCCATGCATTTTTTTTATATATCTGAAGCTTAACATTATGCAATAATTATATAACAATGAAAATAATGAACACGAGACGCGTGAACCTTGATTTCTCTCGCTAAAACGCTAGTGCCGTTTCATTCGTGATTCTATACCCTGCGCTATAAGCGTGAGATGCCTAAATAAAACTTAAATACCATACACAAAGGCGGTTAACGCTAGTAAATCACGTGACTCACCGTGGAACCGTCAGCTCAGCGCCCTATCATCCTATCCTGTGACTTAGTACTGCGATACTTTACTCGCAGATCAATTTGTAATACGAGTAAGGTAAGTATATTTTAGTCCTACAATATACTTACTTACCTACTGTATTTTATCTATACATTGTGTCGAAGCTTGATAAAATCTCAGACCGTGGCTTTTACTCTTGGTTACCCTACACATCTACATAAAATATGCCCATCTATAGATCTTCCCTTGCCGAGTCATTCTCAAGTGGTGCTCTAGTTTGTTAATGTAGATTGTGGAGTTTGTATTTAGACCATAGGGTAAATAGATTATAAAACGAAATGATAAACAAAATACATGAATATGTAATTTTATTAAACATTAAAATACAAAATTAAACTTTTCAAACGAAAATAAAATGTAATGCAAAATTTATTCTCCTTTGACTTTTTTTATTAGCCATAATAATAAGCACTACTTGCAGTCTATCAATTCAATTTTACTAACGACACTTATCTTGTAGTTAATTTTTTTGGGAAAAGCAATGGAATATTTAGTATTGTGAACAACAGCTATTGTTGTTATAGAATTATTAAGTATACGTGGCGTGTAATTAACGTCAAACCTAATGTTATACGCTATTTACGTTATAATACAAAAAGTAATCAATTAAAAATAAAATTAAACATATTGAAACAAAAATTAAATGCAATGAGCTTAATATTGACTGATAAACACGCTAAACAGGCACCATATTTGATAAAATTCAATGTTTTCTAATTTTTTTTAATACTACATATATATAAATTAGAGATTTTGGACATGTTTTTTTATAAATGTTACAATTAGGTGGGATAAATATAGTTCGCAATGCAATTTTATAATTTAATAAGATATATTTTTGTAAATGAGTGATGTCATAAGTTACACAATGTTCTTTTCATTAGACGCATTCTGAGCTTAGTAAAGTTCGCACGAAGGAGCAATGTTATTGGTTATAGCGTTCCTGACGTTACTCGATCCACCAATCACAGCGCTTCGTCGTGAACATTAGATACCAAGCGCACTGGTACATGGTGCTTATCTATTAGATAGTTTATCAACTACCCACCCCCTATTAATATGCAGAAGTAGTATGAAATCAGAGTATGTATTATAGTAGGAATATTGCATTGGATTGATAAATAATGATTTAGTCCAGGCCGACATCGTCGTCTGCGGAAGGTTTGCCCCCACCGGGCGCTCCAGCGCCGGGACCACCCGCTCCTCCGAAACCTGTAACGTAAAAAAATTGTAGAAGAAATCAGTACTTCATATTATATAGTTCCTTTAATATAAAAGCTTCATTCAAAATCCATATTGTTCTTGATTAAGTATTGGAATACCTAGCTTATGCTTAAATATGCCCTCGATCAAATATTGAAAACTGTATACATTATCATATCAACAATGAAAGTATTTTTCAAATCGGACCAGTAGTTCCTGAGATTAGCACTTCCAACCAAACAAACGCTTTATATATCAGTATCAGTATCAATATCTTTATATATTTATATATGTCGGAGCGGCGCCATCTATTAGCATGAGACAGCGGTGTCATCTAGATTATTTGAGGTGTAACAACACCGATAGTTGATTTGTGGCTCAATAGTTAGTTCTCTAATAAGTAAAGAAACGTCAGGTATTTCTTGCCTGGGCGAAATCAGAGATGGCGTTGCGGACCTGACAGCGGTCAAAGTCAACATAAGAAAAATTAGAAAAAGGTTCGGCGAGTGGTGCGGAGATTCTAGTCTGAGGAGTTGAACTGAACTGTCGATACGTAACGTCGTCTCTGGGATCACCACGTTTCTATTGCATTTCATCTGTAGGCGAGCAACCTGCTCCTGTTCCTACTGATCCTGCCTCTGCTTCTACATATATAATTCTACTGTACGTGTGTATGTCACTGAACTGCTCCTAAACTGCTGGACCGATTTTAATAATTATTTTTTGTATGCGTTTGGGTGGCGCCATGGATGGTTTAGATTCACAAATCATATATTATATATAATTATTAATATATTATGATGCAGGACAAGTCTGTCGGGTCCGCTACTAGAAGTATAGATGTTGAGATGGTAGTGCTTACTTAGTCGTCTTTGAACAAACAAAAGAATTATCCATGATAACAAATTATTTATTTTATATATATACCTGGGAAGCCTCCACCAAATCCAGCACCAGCGCCTTTGCCAAACTTGGATTGCAGTTTTTCGATGATAGCAGCGATTTTAGGGTTGTTCTGATACTTGACAAAGTTGGCTGGGTTAGACGACACGTCTATGAATGCTGCCGAAATCTCAGGGTCCTGTGAAGATAGGAATAAACGTTGTATAGATATTCAAACTCAGACTTAGAGTTTTATGGTCAGCCTTGGCGCTCGAATTGTTTTTTTTTCGGACGGACATTATGTGGTTAGTTAGCCAGGCTTTTACTACTTTATCGCGCATAAAGGCGAGCGGCGCTAATCTTATATTTGTCCGACATGGCATACTCGTCCGTCCAAGCAACTTTAGTAAAAAGACGTACCTACAAAGTTTTTGCTTGAAGTATTAATATATAGATAAAATATATATATTTCGTTATATTAAATTCTCAACACGTCAGAGGATTTCCTCCTACTAATATTATAAACGCAAAAGTTTATAAGTATGGATGGATGGATGGATGTTTGTTACTCTTTCACGTAAAAACTACTAAAAGGAATTGCCTGAAATTTTGCCCCGGGATAGGTTATATGCTGGATTAACATATAGGCTACAAAACATCACGCTCCGACCCACTGGATCAGAGTAACGCGGGTAATACCGCGGGGCGCAGCTAGTAAAAAATATATTTTAAAGAAAGTCAAAATGACGTCGGAAAATTCATCAGTGTATAAACATTTACCCGGAAAGCAGCCATCGTCTCTGGGTCGGACAGCAAGTGTTCAAAGTCTTGCATGTTGAAGTTGAAGCCCGGGGCTCCGCCGGTGCTGGCCTCGGCCTGAGCCTGTGCCTCCGCCTGCGCCTGCGCAGCGCGAGCACGAGCTTCCTGAGCCTTGCGGGCGCGGCGCACCTTGTCACGGTGCTGGAAGTTAAAATAATAAATATAGATTGCAGCCTGTAAAATAGTTACAACTAAATCAAGCATTACACATAAAATAATATGGGAGTACTTTCATAGGCACACACAAATTTTAAATTTTATAGATATATAGAAAAATCTTGTTAAGTTTGTGTTGTCTTCTGAAGATTACCACTATTGACGGAGAGCTGACAACCGAAACGGCCAGGTAATTTGATAATTCATAAAAATGATTTATCAACTTACCTGGAGCACTCTTAGCATAAAAACATCGACCTGGCAGGATTCGCGTGGTGGATGTGGGTGTTATGAGGTGGGAAAAAAATTAAAAAAAGGTAATTTGATCAGGATTACTTTTTATGCCAAATGGTTTGCATACCTCCCCAAAGCACACAAAAAAAATCTGGCGTCATTTGGTTGGTGGAAAGGTATCGCCAGGCTTAATTATAGTGAGGCAAAAAATAATTAAAAATAAGTATTAGTATTAGTAGTTTATTTTTTATCTTTGTTCTAATAGTAATTACCTACTACTGATGATTGATGGTAAATAATTGCAAGTATTAGCATTAAAAGTCATGGTGTATAAATAAACAAACCTCTTTCTCTTCCTTCTTGCGTTGAACACTAAGTTTATGTTGGCGCAGTTTTTCCGCATTCGGTTTAACTTCACTGAGCCACTCATTGGTTTGATCGTCATAGTCGATCTTGAGAGATTCACACAAATCATGAGATGCTTCCTCGAACTTGCCCAGCAACCTGTAATAAATGTTGAATTGAAGCAAGCAATGTGTGCAATATTTCATTGAACATTTTGCAATAGAGATGACGGCTTAAAAATTATTTGATCCGTCAGTTAAATTACCAAAAATATTGACACTTTATTTTTTGGTTCCGTAAACGGAGATTTTACAATTACGAATTCAAGATTAGATTTAACTAAGATTAACAATTAACAAATTTTTAATACTATGGTGGTTTATGTATTTGATACATTTTTTTTTGTTTAAACTGAATGTAATAGTTATTATATTATAATTTTAAATTTGTTTACCTGTATGCACGTCCACGGAATTTGTACGCCGCCGCGCTATCGCAGTTGAGTTCTAACGCATGTGTGCAGTCCTTGATACATGCATTTGGCTTGTTTGTTTTCAAGTATACCTGGTGGAAAAAAAAAATTAAGCAAAGTATGCGACGCAAAATTTAGCCCGCAAGTATCCTTTCTTAAATGCCTACTCCACACGCACATACGAGCCGTATTTTTATAGAACATCGTGCCTATGACTCTTTAACGCGTCATAAAAACTTCATAAGAACGATCCAAGAGCCCGTTGACGCACATTTGTGTTCAGCCCGATTCAACCGCAAAATAGTTTACTACATGTATATATCATAAAAAATTTCAACTCAAAACAAAAGGTAAAATACTTATAAGGGTGACACGTCGAGGGGCACTGGGGGATGGTTTAGGAAAATTGTATGACAACGAGCCAATTATTTCCTAAACGTCGATGTCGTAAGTATAGTTAAACGCATATACCTTCGATAAATGATTAGCGTACCCAAACCAGTCACGCTCTGTGCGATGGATAAGTGTAAAAAGTTTTATGCAATTTTGGTTATAATTGAACTAATATACTTGTTTGCGAAGTAATCTATGTAAAAATAATACTATAAGATATAATTCGATTTTTATTAATTTGATAATAATAAAATACGTGTGCAATATTTTTTAGTAATCTAAGTGACGGACTAAATCAATTTTTTTAGTCTTCATGCTTTTTATCTAAGGCACAGACATACCATGGGCATCTAACGTACCTACTTTTGCTGCATCATCATACCTAATTATGTCATATAAATTTGCCATCAATGGTTAAACTATTCATCCATATCGCAATAAACATGAGATACATACATTAATGCCATACCACATTTGTCTGAATGCAATGTGAATTGTAACAATGCAATCAATTTTCCAGTTGAATGCCTAAGTATTAATAATTTAACTCAACACACATGACTGCATCAATATACATAATTATACATTAGAAAGATTATGTTTCTATAATCTTTGGGTAGTAACGCTATATATAATAAGCCATTATATATGTAATAAGATTTGGATTTAAGAGCTAAAGTTTTTAGAGTATTTAGCTGAATTGATTTGTTATCAAAATATTTTTGTACTAACCAACAATATGTTTTATTTGTGGCTTGATTAGTGCAACAATATAACACATTATTTCTAATCCCAATTACATAAGGACCTCTTAGCACTTTTCTTACTAGTAACTCATACGAAATTGATTGCAACTCAAAAATGTCCACAGGAAAATGAAGATAATTTTATGAAATAAAAATCATTATCTTAAAATTGCATAGTTCTTGTACAAAAACGATTTTTAAATTTATATAGTTACTAACTAGGCCTATTAATAATTAAGTAAAAATGCTTAACTTCATTCAAACTTATAAAAAAACTTATCATCCTTTAAATAGCTACCGTCAACTGGGGTTTCTTTGACATTCAGGGTAACATTGGCCATGTAAATGTACTCGTATCTCTTTACTAAATTCACC
This sequence comes from Nycteola revayana, assembly GCA_947037095.2. Lineage (NCBI taxonomy): Eukaryota > Metazoa > Arthropoda > Insecta > Lepidoptera > Nolidae > Nycteola > Nycteola revayana. The sequence continues at coordinate 6,073,065 of OX344838.1, forward strand.
AGCTTTCGTTTCTGGAGCATATTTCCTCATGCCATTTTGGCGTTTCGTCTCCCTTCAAATTTTGTTTCACCATCACTGTCAGAATTACCCATAATGTCAATTTAACCCCGGTCTATGGTACTATTTGAATACAATATTAATAACACCCTTGGATCAGGCACCAATTATCTTGATAAGAGTATAAGAGTAACCTTGATAAGAGTATCATTAATAAATATTGATTCTTAAAATAATAGATTTTGGCAGTAATTAGCTATAAACAGAACTATTATATTTTATTTAAACTGACATCTCGATATAGTCACAAGACTTCTGCTGCTTTACCAACTAAGGAAAATATACTGACCTGTCCTCTTTTAGCGAAAAGTAAGGCACTCTGCGGGTTGAGCTGTATAGCCTCATTGTAGAGCTTGATGGCTTCATCAAACTGTTGCTCAGAAAAGGCTCTCATGGCTTCTGATCTCTTTTCATCTGATTGATCTCTCTCCTCATCTGTCACTTCTTTAGATGGGTCACCCATTATCTGGGAGTCACCCAATGAGTCTCCTTCAATGACACCTAGGATGTAAAGATAATGACATTAGTTGGTTATAGTGAAACTGCTTATAACATAAATATATGTATGTAAAATTCAGTAGACATAATATCTAAAGTTTATTTATTTAATTTAAAAAGTGATAATACAAACTAATTTACAATACACTTTATTTTACATATGTTTGGAATTTAATGATAAGTATTATAAAAATATGGGATACCTATTCCTAAAATTTCCTTCCAGACTAAATTAGAACAATACATCTGTTGCTTTACATAACATAACAAATATATAATATCAAATATTTTGTATTACAATTCTATATTGAAGTAGTACCCCAAATCCTTAATATCCAAACAAATTTGTGCCGCTTATATTGAAACAAAAACTGTAAAATACTGAATTAATTAATTTATTATGATAAAAAACATCTTCTATTCAATGATGAACAGCAAGCACAGGAGTTGTCTTTTTAATTGGACCAGTATTTCCGAAGATTAGCATGTTCAAGCAAACATACTCTTTAGCTTTATAAATTAGAAAATAGATTAATAGATGAATTGTCCAAGGGTTTGACTTGTTATTTTGTTTCTTTAAAAATCTGAAAAACCTTGGGATCCCTTGATTTTACAGAATGTGTGAAAAATCCATGAAGGCCTCTTTAATAAGTAGATATATGGGAACTGAGCACAATTATTATTTGAAATTTCTTAAATTACATCAAAACATGTTTAATCAAAAACAACACACTATTCTTAAATTTAAAAGGAAGTTAAAAACCATGTTATCATAAGGTTATCACATACAATTCAGTGATGGGCGTAACTAGTTACTTAAGTAATCTGATTAATAATTGAATTACATAATAATTTGATTAAAATGTAATCTAATTACATAATAATTCAATTACATTGTAATTCAATTACTTTGGATGTGCTATTAAATTAATTGCAATGTATTTAATTACAAAATAATTTAATTACAATGTAACCTAATTACATAGTATTCAATTATATTGTAATTGTAAAAACGTTGAATTTGAAATGTCGCATGCTTGCATCGTATGGCTGCGATGTAGGTAGGTACTGCAAGTTAGAACCGTGCGGCGCGGCGTCATCGGGAAGTAGTAAGGATATGTGCGGGGTCGCGGGGGGGGGGGGGGGTTTATTTTACTTAATTTATTACTTCCTTAAATACTGAATTTCCTAACTACTTTCCTGTACTTAAATAAAAACTAATCAGCAAAATTTAAGAGAAAAATCAAGAAAACCTACATAAAATTGAGCACGATTTTTCTTTTGCAAATTGTGTCGATTCTACATTAGCCGAAGGAACTTCGTTCCTACCTGGTGTCCCACGACACCATTAAGTTTTTTTATAAGATTAAGGTTTCCCATCACGGCCATTACTAATATAAATGTGTAATTACGTTTTATCATCTTACTTATAATATGTAGGTAATCTGTTACAATGTAATCTGTTATAATGTAATTAGATTAAGTTGCAATTAAATTACTTTGTATTTAATTACAGTAAGTACTCATTGTAATTAGTTACTTAAGTAATCTGTTCGAAAGTATTTTAATTACAAATTACAATGTAACTGTAATTTGTAATTATTAATCTAATTACTTTTTGCCCATCACTGATACAATTACTGGTTTAATACAATTGAGTGTCTATACTTTAAATAGTGTTACTGGCTATCAGAATGTATAAAATAATGCTTTTTTTTAAATTACTCTGATCTAAGATGTGCCTCATGGCTAGACCAATGTTAGTTTGCATATAATATTAAAGACTTTGTTAATAAAATACTAAAATTAATTAATATTTAACTATAACATCTTGTTTCAGTGTTTTATATAAGAAAATATAATATAATAACTTAAATAGAGGCTAAGCAATTTTAAATCCTATAATTTACATTTTTTTCTTTCTGTAAATGTATTTTGTAAAACAATTTGTTGTAACTATGGTTTATCACTATATTTGTCATTACATATCGACGCTTGAAAGGCAATCCTTACTAACCAACATAAATCCGTAAAATGAGTTATATATACCATTCGAACCGGCAGATTTTTCTGCGTCGTTTAGTCTAGGTCTCATAGGTCTATGACGAGTTTTATTGTCGCTTAGATATTGCGTAATTTCGGTAAAATCTACATTTTGTGCTTACTAAACAACCAAAAAATAGTGATATTATGAATATCTAGCAGTTATGACGTTCTAACAATTAGGAATATGAACTTAGTCGGTTTTTCAAGTATTGACTTTTTCATTTATTTGTATTTTCGTATTTTTACTTGTTAAGAATTTTTCCTTTGAAATTACTTAGTCGATTTTACCTACACAAAGCAATTGTAATTTATGTGGTTATATATTTTAACTTGATAATATATTTTGTGACAGTGTCATTTGTATAAGTTAACCTGAAATAAAGTGGAAGAATATTAGATCTTAGATATTTTTAATTGTATATTTATTTATTGTTCAATAAAAAAATATATTGATCTCAGACTGAATGTTATGTCATAATTAGTTTAATTATAAATTAAACAAATACTTATGTAGCGTATTTGTTTAATTTACCATAAAGACTTTTATTCAATAATAATTGATTTCATTTATTTTCTCCTCTGTAGCGTAGCGGTATTTGGCTCGCTTTAAATCTCGGAGGTCGTGGGTTCGATCCCCACGCCGGACAGAAAATCTTTGTGTATATTCTAAGATTTCTTTCCGGGTTTGGTTGGTTGAGGGACTACCCTCCGTGCCTCGGAAAGCATGATAAGGCGTGGGTGCCGAATGTTATAACATCATCTGTATATCAAGGAACGGGCAGCAGCGTTTCCTTGTGTGGTACCTACAACATAATACTGCAGTTACCAACCCGCCTGCCTAGCGTGGTGACTTTGGCAACTACCCCATCTCGGGAGGCCCATGTTCAGCAGTGAACGTTATATGGGCTGATGATGATGATGATTTTTGTGCATGATAATAATTACCTATACAGTTCTTGGTTAGTCAGTTATGAAAGGAGGTTTGGGGTCATTTTAATAACTAAGATACAATTTCCACAATCACGAAAATCATTCAATAATGCTTAGGTAAATTTACTTGATTTATTTTAAACTGTCAGATCTTTTAAGATCAATCTTTATGTTTCAAAATTCTAATTTAAGTAAGTTTACCTATTTTTATATGTTACTGCATACACTACAGTGATGATTTAGATAATTTTACCTGTTTATCAAATCAGGTAAATTTTTAAAAGTGTGACGTGACTTATTGTGACAATTTGGATAGCTATAAGAAAATGATTTCTATGAGTGTTAACATCATTTTAATAATCGAACAATAAGGAAAAATTTTATGATATTTTTTTTAATATTTGAACTTTAAATCACTCTCCTGTAAAGTTTACTCAATGTCGCTTAGTGAGGAGTGCCTTTTAAGCGTCAATATGTACTGACTCTGTTTGTCTGTGAAAACTTGTAATTGGCCATATTTCAATATATATAGGGTGACTGGTAATTAGTGATAATACCTAAACACATGATTGTGCTCATGATAACAAACAACTTTTACTATGGCAGCAACCCTGAAATCGCGAAAAAAAATCAGCTGTTCCATAACATAACAGTTTCCAGCTGTTGAGGTATCAGTCACTAATTACCAGTCACCTTATATATTAGCAATAGGACTGTAATAGCTGTAAGTTTTCCTATTAAAATAAAATAAAATAATTATCTACTGATAGTGTATCCCCACAAAAAAGTAAAAAAGATAACTACCCTATTGCTAAAAGTTAAAGTGAATACAATAGTTTTCCACCTGGGACAACTATTTGGACACAGTTGGTCTGAGTCGTGGTGTGCTTTGTGTCTGTAAATTGAGTATTTTTTCCACATACACAGCAATTTATTTTTCCAGTGCAAGAGTTGTCTTTTAAAGAAAAAAAAAATCTTTTCCAAATCATCTACAGTTACTCTATTAGAACAAAGATAGTGAGGAAGAGAGGTTTAACCAAGAATAGGGTCTACCCTATAGCTAAAAGCTATCTTTCTCATATTTTTGTGTCGCTAAAAGTTACTTTAAAATGATATAAAAGACATAAAATACCTTCCATATCCAATTCAACATCAGATTCTTGATCCACTTCATCATCTGAGGATTCAGCTTTTGCTTCAGCATTGTTATTGGTTGGTATATTACTGAAAAACCCATCAAGTTATAAATATACAAAATAATACATAAATATTCTAAACCTTTTTTTTTGAATTAGATCTTAATAAGATCTTATACAAAAAAGAAAGGTTTAGAATCAAATATTTACTATTTCCAGGTCACCTATTCTCCATGCTTCAGAAAGCATATAAGCTGTTGGTCCTGTTCCCATTGTTATAACATTATTTGAGAAAATTGTATACCAGGTAACTATCATTGGCATTTTATTTGTATGTAAGTATACACAGATTTTTTTACATTGTTGCATACAATATGCAGGATGAAATGCCCATATGACTATTAATTTGTAACATAAACTAAACGTTGTAAAATAAACTCATTGTTAGTTTATGAAATAAGCTTCCCTCAACACATTTATCTTAGCTGTCCCCAGCAATGATAAACATGTATGAAAAAAATAGCTAAAGTGCAACACAAGATATTCTTTCTTTATAAACCAATCTCTTTCAACTGTTTGTTAAATCTAGACCAGATAGAACAAATTGTTGTCCTTAAAACAAGCACAAAGATATTTTAAATGTTTATTGTTATTTTTAAGAAAGTAGTACCAAAAATATGTTTCAGTGACTAAAAAAGATGATGTATATACAAAGAACTGCAGTTGCCAATGTTCATGCCAAGCATAGTGACTATGGCAAATTACACCCAGATTCTGCAGTAGTCATTTACAGGTTGATAATGATGTAAGAAAATTATTGATGACTTTATTTATTTAGTAACAGTATTTGTTTTTTCACATAATGTGGTAAGTTGTGTACTAATACAGCCAATATTTAACAGTAAAGGAACAAAGTGTAAAACCAATAGGCTCATTGAATTTTCTAAGTAAGCCAATATTGGGTGACTAAATTTATTTAAAGTAAATTGACAATTTAAATGCATATTGAATGTGTAATTAGATTAAGTAGTCAAAAACAAAATTTGCAAGTCATGTGACATGAAATTGTTCTTGACAAAGAAAAATAATGTAAAAATATAGCTATAACTTACGCATCGCCAGAAGGTGTGAAGTTCTTAGCACTAAAAGTGGGAGCAGGAATTGTGACACCCATAGAAACCAGATAATCTTTGAAAAATGTAAGTTTTGGGTGGTGCAGTATTTGTGGCTCGCCTTTGCAGAACTCGACGAACGCCTGCAGCTGCGCCAGCTGCTCGTCGTTGAACGGACAAAGCATTTTTATGGATGCCGATAATGCTGCCGGTAACAACCAAGAAGATAAGCACAAAAATAGAACAAAATTATCAAAATTTATACTTTACTTAAAGTTTATAGAAACAACATTGCAAATTCATTTTATATTTCTTGATTAATTGAGTAATTTCTCACTTTGTAATGTAAATATAAGTCGTACTGCACCGATCACCACTTAAAACAAATAAATTGACATTTACTTGAGGTTTGGGAAACGGATCAAACGGAATTCAGTTTCTTTCTGGCATTTTCTTAGTATTGCCATATTAATTTATAATTTTCCAATTACGATGAAGTTCAATGCATAGTTCCATTCATGTAATTACAGACCTTCAATCCGTTTAATTAATTATTTGAATCGCCTTTAAGCAAAGCTAGAATATTTTACTTTGTTATTGAAATCAAAAACCACCACATTTTAAAATGAAGAATCGTACATTCAGTGATTTTTCCATTATGAGTGGGTATTTCTCCCAATATTGCAACACTAGACCATAGACAATTTTGAGTTTTGTGCAAAGAGAATATAATAAGGGTCGAGCGAGCGAGAGAACATTGGGTGGTAACGACACTTGAGTGGATCACAAAAGGGTTCTTGTTACTTTGAATCTAAATGTATCTTTAATTTATATAATAATTGATAAGGAAAAAGTTAAAATCTTGAAACTTATCGAAATTGAAAATATTTTTTATCTACGAGAGTTAGAAAAAGATATTATCAAGGTTTTGGTTCGATATACCGAGTCAGGAAAAATACCTATTTGTATTACTTTCTAGCAATTTCTCTAAATTTTAATGAATCTATCTGGATCTCCGTGTAGCTTGGCTGTCATGGCACTAATCGAGGACCCTAAGATGCTAATTAAGTAAGCATTAAGAAGGCCTTGAAATGAGGTAGTTCAAGACCATAGATTTCAGAAATATAGTTTTACCGCTTAAGCTCAAGCTCAAGATAATATTGTAAAGCTAACTCAAGTTGAGCAATGCTACAAATTTGCTTTGTTAGATAGATATTTACAATATCTATCTAACAAAGCAATTTTGTAGAAATATAAAATCAACCTTTGAACCAGCTTTGATCCAACGCTTTTTTTCAAATGGACACATGTAAGTAGTGGACACAAGCCTTTTGTTACTTCACTGGGCATAATTCAATCTCTCTACCCCGCATTTCGTGCTCGACAATAATGGCTGAGCCGAGGTTAGAAATTCTCCGCCATCCACCGTACATACTTACTTACCATCTATAAACATAGGCATCTAATATATTTTTTTGAGAATTTGGACAGTTTTATAGCGGGGAGAAATATGGTTTTTATTAATTTAGAGAAGGATGCATTAAGAAGGTGGAAGTGTGTGTAAAGGTAAAGAAAGAATACTCATTCTTCACCTTCACGCACACTTCCACCTTCCTAAATATGTAGTTTATTAGCCAAAATACGCTTGAAAGCGTAGGCTTTCAAGCGTATTTTATTGAATTATTATTTTTTATTGAATATTATATTTTATTGAATATTCTTTTTATTGAAATATCATCCCATACGAGTAGTCATATGGGATGATATTTCAATAAAAAGAATATCAATCTCCAACAACATCGAAACCCTGCCTGGTGCACCACCTACGGAAATAGCAGGATTTCAACTGTCATTTGGTGCATATTTAATCTTTTGACTCATTCGTATTTATTCGGACGGAAAACGGCCTTAGCTCTCGGTATAAATAATGCGGTATACCTACTTACCTACCTATTTGCTTTTTGTTGGAATTCAATGTTTTACTATAATATGTATTTCTTCATTCAATTTCTTGAGTCTTTGAGTCAAGGTGAAATCAATAACTTATTTTAGGTAAGAGATATGATAACTTCCGTGGTGTAACGGTATTGAGCCAGGTCGTGGGTTCGATTCCCACGCAAGTTCTAAGATTTCTTACTGAATCTAATTGGTTTAGGGACTACCCTCCATGCCTCGGTAAGCCGTTGGTCCCGATTGTTATAACATCAAGTGTAGATAACAACCGTATATTTGGGACAGGATAGCAGCGTTTCCTTCTCTGTTGCAATATGATACTGCGAGCACCATCTCGTCTGCCAAACGTTGTAGGTAACTATGGCAAAACCCTCCCTTAGGGGGTTCTTATTCGGCTGTGGACGTTATACGGGCTGATGAATATGATGACAAAATAATTAGTTAGTACATTTATTGGTACCTACCTGAAACCACTCAGGAAGAAATGACCGAGATACGTCGGATTTGAGACAGTGTAGTTTTCGATATTATTATCTTCAATATCAGTATTTGGAGAAACTCCCGGGGGATTTTAATGGGTAGAGCCTTACTACGTGCTTCGTCTACCATGCCACTTTCATTGAGGGGCGGTTCAGTGGAACCGCCCCTCAATTTGATGGTAAGTCTACCACCAAAGCCACAAACAAAATAAAAATATATTATATACCTAGAGATGATGTTGACATGACGATCTTTAAAATGTCATTTAATAATAATATTTCATAGAGGAGCGTGGTTACCGCCGCGCCGTATCAATGCCTAGCTTCCTGCGCGCGTACCCACCTAACTCCCGTTCCCGTAGGATTTTATAATTAAATATAACCTATGATATTCCTGGATAAGGTGGCTTTTTAATGGTAAAAGATAAGCCATCTAAAGCTGAAATAATTTTTTAAATCGGACCAGTAGATTGTTTCTAGATTAGCGCATTCCAGCTACATTTTATAGAAGGTAATGCCATTTCAATGCACTATTTCTGAAATCGTTGCCCACATGTTCTTAAAATTTATTTACTTTTTAAATACATTTAAGACTAGCTTCTCGAGCACAGTTTCACCCGCGCTGCTCCAGTTCCCATGGGAACTTCATAATTAAATAACGTAACCTATGCTACTCCTGTATAACGTAGCTTACTAATAGTTAAAGATTTTTTTCAATCGGTCCAGTAGTTTCGGAGCCTATTCAATGCAAACAAATGCAAAGTTTTCCCTTCATAATATATTATATATTGGTATAGATATAGATTGTATCGAGCAACATTCAGAGCGAAACTACGCTAGCGTAAAATAAAAATACATTAGAATGGTAATTGCGTCGTGTTTTACCGTGACCTCTTTTATTTTTCGACACGTTTGGGGTAGGGAAGCACTCGTCCCTTTATGCCACATAGCTTTTAAATGAATGGTATTATTAGAGCACATTTACCGGTTGTTGGGCACTGCTATAATTAACGCCAACAGATTTTTCCTTATTTCTGCGATATTCGGACACAAACTACAATGAAGGACATTTTATTTTGGCGAAACGGCCGATTGTTCCGCTAAAATAAAATATAAAATCTTAATATAGGAACGGGGAAAAATTTCGAAACTTTATAAGCAGTGCCGTAAATAGCCTTTTCTGCGTTCTGTGCGAGCTTCATAACTGAGAACTTATTTTTTTTTGAAAAATTTAAAATTCCCAAGCTAGTGCAATGCTATGTATTTCATTCAGGGTGATAAAATAAAGCACAAGGACCTTGGTGTTGGTGGGCAAATTATATAACATTTTATTAAAGAACTAGGACTGATGTGGGCCATCTATCAGAAGAGCTATTTAAGTGGACCCTTCGCCTATTAAACCACCCACCATGTCTCAATCACTATAACACAAACGCAAAATCACAAGTGCAAATGCGTTGCCCACCCTGATGCTTAAGATTTAATTTTGATGAGCAATTAGGAGCAAACCACAAAAATAATAGTCCTGCCTGGTTTGGATATTCATGTGCCCCCCTGAGTCGACGCCATGTGCCTGGGCACCGATGGCACCGCCCTATTTACGTCACTGTTTACAAGTTATATTTTTACTTTTTAGTTCTATTTTTGGGACTTTGGAAAGCTCAAAGACCACAGAGTTCATTTTCTACATTTTCTAAAGCTAAAAATGTAATTAAATGGCATGATTGAAATTAGTCATTGATATTGGGTAGCTGGAAGCTAAATAGATGCACACTGTAAGCTTGTCTTCATGTTATTTCATATTGTCAATTCAAGAAAAATTATTAACTTGCGATTACAAAACAAGCACTAAAGCACTAATAGCATTTAAAAGACCTAAAAGGATCTTCTACTATGCTCAGATACGATCTCATGTACTGCCCAACAAGCATTTTAGATTATAATACTATTAAAGAGGAACGCAATACTTTTATTTATTTGTAGTTTTATTTAATTTTGTGTTATTATAAATTAAATAAAACTACAAACAAAAGAGTACAAAAATAGGTACATACAGTTTATAAGTTTTGTGTTGTTTATTTCATAAGAATTGTATGGTTAACATCTTACTGTGATCACCAAACAGCCTGTCAAGCGTGATGACGATGGCGATGACGCAATACCCTTAACAAACAAGACAAGGCTTGGCAAGGTTTATTAAGGAGGCCCATGTTCTGTCTATTCAAAATGATAAAAGGTAATAGATACACACTATTGATAATTAAATCGATACGTTGGTTAATAATCTCTTGATGATAAGTTCAGGTTTACGGAACGCTCTACAGCTCTGCCATCAGATGTTTATGAGCTCGTTGTTTAAGAACATGTATTTTTTTTGTAAATTATGTACCTACTTATATATTACATATTGAGAATTAAAATTAATTTAACTTACATGCTGTATATGTTTTAGATCTGTAATATTCTTCAGTGTTTGTCACATTTACGTATAACAAATTAATATAAATTATTGAAGCTTTTGTTATTTCTAATACGAGAATTGCGAACATGATAATTATAATTTTTTAAACATTTCTACAGTTCAATGTTTCACATTGTATTATGAAATGGTTAAGAATCGAAGGCGATTTTCTCTTTATAACACGTGAAGGGACGTACGTGTATACACATATCCAATTAGGGTCGAGATTTAACCGTGGGTCCGTTAAATAGCTAAAATACTAATGGTTCATCCTAACTATTACCCATTTACCTATACAGCTTAGCACATCAATTTTCAAATGGCTAGTAGAAACTCAACGGTAACTAAAACTACTTGTCAATTTTCCTCTGGGTTTTCACCGCTATTAGTAATTGGACTAATTAAACGTTTCGGTTTGATACTCATTAGGGAACTACTTTTAGCTGATTGATTTATAAGTATTTATCTTGTCTCAGCGAACTTCGATTCAATATTTAGTTATTCGTTCTAAGTGATTCAGTGAACTGCCACTAAACGAACGTTCATTTGGAGTTTAAATTGAAAAATAAATCGTTTCGTGGTCCTTTGACAGAGTTTTACAATGTTTATTGAGGGATTTAGTATTATACTATGGAGTTTTGTGGCCTTGTGTAAGTAATCGTTGTTTAATATTTTATGACCAATTAGTAAACATTAACATCCTGATAATAATATTATTCAAAATAAAGTTAAATATTTGTGTTCTTTCTCATACATAATGTTAACTAATCAATATTGTAAAGACGACAGATTTGATTTTTTGTTTGTTTGCATTGAATAAGCTTCGGAACTATTGGACCGATTTCAAACATGTTTTCACCATTAGAAAGTTAAGTTATCCAGGAATAACATAGGCTATATTTAGTAATGAAGTTTTTACAGTAACGGCAGTTACGCGGGTGAAACCGCGTGCGGGAAGCTAGCTTATCTATATATTCCGCACAAGATGTCACCCTCAAATCTTCTGTTACCGTTATATATATATGGAACCTCGTCATAAAATACATCCTATTTTAGTTTTATACAACGTAGTTTTCTAATGGTGTATTAGTAACAACCGTAGCGTAGCGATATTTGGCTCGCTTAAAATCTCAGAGGTCGTGGGTTCGATCCCCACGCCAGACAGTAAATCTTTGTGTAAATTCTAAGATTTATTTCCCGGTCTGGTTGGTTGTGGGACTACCCTCCGTGTCTCGGAAAGCACGTTAAGCAGTTGATCCTCATTGTTATAACATCATCTACAATAATCGTATATCAAGGAACGAGCAGCAACCCACCTGCCAAGCTTGGTGATTATGGCAAATATCCTCCCTAGGGAGGTGGCCCATGTTCAGCAGTGGACGGTATACGGGCTGAGGATGATTAGTAACAACTATTTAGAGTATATACAAGCAAGTAGAGAGCACCCCTTAAAGAGTAGGTACAAACTTGGCGAAATATATTTATTATGTTTTATGACAATACTGAAGAATGTAGCTACGCTATCAAGTTGTAGGAGTAATTCGCGGAAACCAAATAACAGAAATATAAAATTTACTTTTTACTATAGCGGTGTCATGTCATTACACCTACTTTCTATCGATAGTTTCAAGTAGGTATACTTTGAGGCAAAACAATTTTTACATATTGTATGAATAACGAATAAAATTATGCATCTATTCTCTTTATAACATTAGTATAAATTCTAAAAATATTGATTGGTTATTATTATTAACATACCTATTTGTTGCTTTTGTTGTAAAATTTACATTTTATGATTTTTTTTTGATGATTTTATGAATGACTAGCTGTCCCGTGCAGTTTTACCCGCGGAGATTTACATTTACATTAACTTAAAATATAGCCTATGAATGCACAAATAAAGTGAACTTCTATTGGTAAAAGAATTTTCTAAATTAGTTAAGTAGATCCAGTGATTAGGTACCTACGCCCTACGCCCTACAACCTCACAAACAAGTCACAAACTTTACCTATTCTAATATTAAGAACTAGCTTCCCGCGCGCGGTTTCACCTACGCGGGTGACTCCCGTTTCCGTGGGAACTTCACAATAAAATATAGCCTAAGTTATCTGGGGATAGTGTAGCTTTCCAACGGTGAAATATTTTTTCAAATCGGTCCAGTAGTTTTGGAGCCTATTCAATACAAACAAACAAACAATCAAATCTTTCCTCCTTATAACATTAGTATAGGAGTAGGTATAGATAGATAAGTCATATAGGTTTTGTAAAATATAATATTATTGAAAATCGTAGTTGCCATTACCTAACTGTCAAGAGAAAATTGAATTTATTTACTCCACAAGTTGTGTTTATAGCGCCTATGATACATGACTACTGTCTTGTTCTGACGTCTAATATACACCCACCTCATCTTTCGATAAGAATCTTTGTTGACATGTACCTACTTATGTTCTAATCTAAAATGGCTCGTCTCTGTACCATATTTGTAAAACTTTTACATAATCGGTCCCCAATACCACGAAAAGTCCCATAATGGGCGTCCTCTTGTGCAGGTTGCTTAGTTCGTTAGGTATTATAACAATTGGGACCAACAGATTAACGTGCTTCCCGCAACCAACCTGGAAAGGAATATTTGAATTTACACAAGGATTTCTTGTTTTTTTTTCGGCTTCACGACCTCCGAGACTTTTATACCGCTAACCTTAATAGGTTGTCGCTGTTAAGAAGAAAAAACTTATTGTACTGCAGTGTACTGTGTAGTTACTATCACTGAAGTTCTTGGACACGAGTAGACCCTTTGAGCTAACCCTATTCCTTTCACTGTCCCCATATTGTTGAGGAACTGCTGACTCATACTTAGGTGTTTATTATTATGTAGATACCCTGGTACTCTATATAATGTGGGATACCGGGGCGGGGTTGTCTTATCGGTAACAGGATCTAAGAGTCCCTTCAGTGTTATGATCAGATATTTTTCTTTGAATAACAGTGCTTCCAAAGATGTATTGTGACTCTTTATCGTATACATTCAGTAACATTATTTTTGTATGAATAACTTTAAGGTGTCCGTTCTTTACGTATATCCGGCATTTGAGAGCAGACCCTCCGTAAGGGCGTACAATTATAATATTGTTTATTATAACTTATACAATCGTCCGAGAAGAAATTTATTTTAAACAAAGCAAATTAATTGGAAAATTGATCAACATAAAGTGGGAGCAATTCATCTACGTTATCAATAAGCTAATTTAATTTTATACAATATCTATACAAGTATAAAATTTATGTATAAGTTTGTAATGGAATAAATAACAGATTTTTACTAAATGCAATATGCATTTGCATAAGGTTTTAATATCAAAAACACAATTGAATTTTTTTAGTCTCGCTGTCTATTTTGTTCCGGGTTTTAAGGGACTTTCACTAGTACATAGCTAATTTTATAAGAATATAGGCTACTTTGTATTTGTATTCCAGCTTATCTCCAAAAGGGTATAGACGGAACTTTCTTGTTAAATAAAATCCTTAAATTATGCAGATGAATTTAGCGTTACGCTGTTTACTATCCTAATCTGTACTGATAAATAAAGCTGAAGAATATGTTTGTTTGTTTGCTTGAACTCGGGAACTACTGCTCTGACTTGAATTTTTTTTCAGTGTTAGATAGCTCATTTGTCGTGCTAGGCTATAGGCTATAGTTAATAATGAAACTCTTACGGGAATGGGAGTTACGCGGGTAAAACCGCGCACGGGAAGCTGGTACATACAGGGTGTCCAAGAACCTGGCGTCCAACTGGATTCCCATGATGCCCCAAGTTCTAACAGTACTCAGAAAAATATTTTAAAAAATCCACCCCATGTACTTACAGAATTATACTGATTTAAAAAAAAAAAGGGGAAATGAGCACCCTGTGACATACTTTTGAATGCTGTGACTGCTAATGCTGATAATTTCGATATTTCTTGGAGGTTTTGTAATCTAGGGTATTGCTGTGTCTAAATAGAATGTAAAAATAAAGTACTTATTGTACCATTTTAAAATAAAATATTATTTTAACTAAAGGTGATATGGAAAACTATTGAATTTCGCAACTTTGACCGACTGTAGTGTAAAAAAAATGTACCAAAATAGTATGGCAAGTGACGTCAAATTTTGACGCGTTTATTCCTCTTTTTAAAAAGGTATAATACTTACACATTAATTTGAAAAAAAAAAATTTGATAATATTTTTACTCAACAACCCAATTTTTACGAAGTGCCTACCTACTAACGGTAACTGTCGGACCCTTTCTTATCTTAGAAACTGTTATGTTACTACTATTATTTACTTCGGTTCCAAGAGTGAGCAAGAAGGAAATACACACAGGTAGATGGGTTCCCAGTAGAATAAAAGCAAAGAATGTTAGTTTAAAGATATTTTATTACAATAAATGTTCAAAATGTTGACCACCCGCGGCAATACAAGCTCTCACTCTCCTTAAAAAGGACCGCTTTATGTTTCGCGAGTAACTTTTTTGACGTATCACCTGCACTGCTTGTGTTATCTTCTCACGAAGGTCAGCGATGTCATTAATGGGCTTCGCATAAACGAGCTCCTTCATAGTTCCCCAGAAAAAAAAAACCAGCGGATTTAAGTCAGGTGAGCGGGCTGGCCACGGGATTGTTCCTGATCGCCCAATCCACCTGTTCGGGTATTGCTCGTCCAAAAACTCTCTAACGGATACGCGAAAATGTGCTGGACAGCCGTCGTGTTGGAACCACATATCTGGTGGGGTCTCTTCTAGTAAGTTTGGCAAATCATTTTGAAGAAAATTTAAATATGATTCGCCAGTCAAATTCTCGGGCATCTCAAATGGACCAATAATATTCCCACAGAGAATACCGGTCCACATGTTCACTTTGAACCGGTACTGGGATCTATCTTCTCGCATCAAGTGCGGATTTTCCACATGCCACTCGTGCAAGTTGTGTAGGTTCATGTAGCCATCCTTCTTAAATGTTGATTCATCTGACCACAAAATTTTGTCGATAAAGTTTTCGTCTTCTCGATGTTTTTGCAGGATTGTTTCACAAAACGCGACTCGGCTCGGATAGTCTCGAGGTAAAAGACTTTGCACTCGCTGTACGTGGTACGGATGATATTCTTCTTTTTGGAGAATACTGTGTGCTGTGCTCTTCGGTATCCCCGTATCAGCTTCTATTCCTCGCACAGAGATGCTTGGATTTGCCGACACCGCCTCTAAAACTTCATCGCGTATGAAGTCATTTACGGGTCGTCCTTCACCAGCTACTTGATTGGGGAACCGCCCGTCACATAGTGATCTGTGCACATTAATGAAAACTCGATGGTCGGGATATCGCGTAGCCCTCGGATACCTTTCTCTGTAAAGTCTCGCTGCAGCTCGTCCATTACCTCTACATTCTCCATAAATGTAGTGCATATTTGCGTATTCTTGCGGAGTGTAGGTCGCCATGGTAGCACACACAAAACACAAACTGTCCAAACACAGGCAAAGGTCGTCGTAAAGAGTTCGTTTCAAAGTCCAGAGCACAAAGAGTAATCGAGTCCAATAAACAAAGCTTTAAATCGTAGTACGTGATCAATGGTAACAATAAGAGAGAGGTGCGTAGTAACGGCAGGAGGCAGTGACGCGTACTGACCGTACTGTTATCCTAAATAGCACGATCCCAGATAGCGTCACTATCTATCTCACTCGCACCTCTAACCTTTTTCTCCCTCACTCTTACCTGAATAATGGGGTACCATAAAGAAGAACCAGCAAATCGCAAAGATAGTTTCTGTCTTGCTCCCTCCTGTTGTAATAACGAATCACTATGGTGAGATGCATGCACATACCGTCCCTTACGGTCTAACCTGTTTTTTGAGAGGCCTGTTGTTATTTTTATGAGCATACAATAGTAATTCTTTAGAGGTTAGATTCAATTCGTCGTAAATTTTTCTTTCTAAGAATTCTGTAAGACATCGTAAAAATTGGGTTGTTGAGTAAAAATATTATCAAAATTTTTTTTTTCAAATTAATGTGTAAGTATTATACCTTTTTAAAAAGAGGAATAAACGCGTCAAAATGTGACGTCACTTGCCATACTATTTTGGTACATTTTTTTTACACTACAGTCGGTCAAAGTTGCGAAATTCAATAGTTTTCCATATCACCTTTAGTTAAAATAATATTTTATTTTAAAATGGTACAATAAGTACTTTATTTTTACATTCTATTTAGACACAGCAATACCCTAGATTACAAAACCTCCAAGAAATATCGAAATTATCAGCATTAGCAGTCACAGCAGTCAAAAGTATGTCACAGGGTGCTCATTTCCCCTTTTTTTTTAAATCAGTATAATTCTGTAAGTACATGGGGTGGATTTTTTAAAATATTTTTCTGAGTACTGTTAGAACTTGGGGCATCGTGGGAATCCAGTTGGACGCCAGGTTCTTGGACACCCTGTATAAATAAAAATCCATGTCAAGATTCGGAGATAATTTCCAGAACCGTCCAACCATTTTCAGTGAAATGATATACGATAATAGTTCCTTTTTAGACTGTTTTGCTAAATTTTTGACAAAAGGAGATCTTTAAAGTTGATGTTGTATTTATTGATTTAATGTACTACTTACAGTGTTGTTGGAAACAAGATCAGTCCATGGAGAAGCGAATGCCACAACTAGTACACCGAAGTCCATACAGTCAAGGTTTTTTGACCCTAGCCAGGGTTCTAATTTTGGCTCAGGAGGTCCAATGAATTTTATGAATTCTTTTTACCCATATGGAAATCAGGTAAGGTACCTTTTAAACTAAGCTAGCATTAATGAGTGGTTATATAAGAAGGGAAACAATTTAGGCTTAAGATTAATGATTTAGATTACAGCTACGCGTAAAGTTCATCAAACATTTTATTATGAAAGTTTACTGTTGTGTGTTCCTATAACTTTTAAACATGTTGTTTTCTAAATTGCAGGGTCCTGGTGTAAATCAAGGAGGTTATCCAAACCAAGGTGGTTTTCAAAACCAGGCTGGATATCCTAATCAGGGAGGTAACCCAAACCAAGGCGGTTTCCCAAGACAGGCTGCTTATCCTAATCAGGGGAGCTATCAAAACCAAGGAAGTTTTCCTAACCAGGTTGGTTATCCTAATCAAGGAGGTATACCAAACCAAGGTGGATTTCCAAATCAGGCTGGTTATCCTAATCAGGGAGGTATTCCAAACCAAGTTGGTTCTCCTAACCAAGGAGCATTTCCAAATCAAGGAGGTTATCCTAACAATTATCCTGATCAAGTATCTTATCCAAACCAACGTGAATATCCTAACCAGGGTGGTTATCCAAGTCAAGTGGGTCTTCCAAGTCAAGGAGGCTATCCAGATCAAAGAGGGTACCCTCAACAAGGGCAGGGCCAGGGTCAGGGGCCTTATCAGAACCAAGGACCTTCCGATGGACAATACTCGAACCAGGGACAGTATCCTAACCAAGGAAATTTTCCAAGCCAAGGTAGTCCAAATCTTAGGCCAAACGGACCGTACTACCCTTCTCTTAATAATGCCAATCCTAACTTCAATAATCAGCAACCATCATTAAATAATGTGAATTATCCTCAACAAGGAGGCCCTATAGTATTTCCCGACGAAAACTCCGGGAATCAACCTAATCAGTTCAACACAAACCCTGGCGTTGGAGGTTATCCAGCAAATCAATATAATTCTAATGGTAATCAGCAAAATTTAAGACCAGCCATACAGTTTCCGGAACAAAATGATATGAACCCAGGAGCGGGATCCAACGCTGGTCCAGGATCTGGCCCTATTGGCATTAATAATGGCTCGAACAATCAAATTCAAATGAATCAACCGCCATATTCTAATAATTCTCCAAATGATTATAACGGCGGAATGGCAGCCAGTTCGGTAAACCCGGTGGTTATGTCAAGTACCACGGCGTCACCCAATCAAGTTGTATTTAACGAGGGGTAAATTAAAATAACAATTAAAACATCATTAGTAAGATTTTAGAAATTACATTTACGCTTTAATAATGACATTTTAAGTAACAGGATTTCCTATATAATTAATGTTGTTAAGCAATTATCACAAATGCATTTATGTTCTTGTATGTTATGTGGTTATTGCAAACAATCGTGTTTCTCATAATGATGGTTATGGCTTTTTATTTTCAACAAATAATACTTATGTACTTAGGTAACTAAGTTGCTATTCAATGCTCCATCTAGCCTGGAGAGAGCTGCCAAAAAACAATGTGTGCAAGACTGCCAAACTACATCGGAATATTATCCTGTTTGTGGAACTGACAATATAACCTACTTTAATCCGGCTAAATTTGTATGTGCTCGGAATTGCGGATTGGGTGGGTATACATATAATTATACAAAATTATACATATATTAATAAGTAATTACTGAAATAAAATAAGTTTAATACGCATTTTAAAAAGGGCACATGTGATTTGGTGGAACCCAAGAAATGAGGTCTTTTCAATATTCGTTGCCATTATTTCAATGAATGTGTTGTTGGTTTATTATAATATTGCTCTGGATGTTTTTATTACAGCTGTTTATATTCAGGTAATGGGAAAATGTACTGATGGTGCTGCAGCGTTCACTAAACATAAACAATAACAAATTATATCAACAAATAAAGTTACTGCAGTTAAATATATTATGTTGTCGTATTGAAATATATTAGCTAGACTCGACAGAGCTGCGATGTGGCAATATTGAGTTTCTGCATTTAGCTTTTTGCATTTAATGCTCCATATAATCTTTAACTGCATCATATTCAGTAACGAGTTTTGCTGTTTAACTTGAAATCGAATATATTTTGCTGGTAAAGTGGGTGATGTGCAAAATGTAAAAAAAAAACTCATTCAATTTGGATGTGATAAATGAAAAGGCTTCATTTATTATGAATTTATACTTGTCAATATTAAATAATAATGATTGTGAAGATAAACGTATAAGCTATAAAAAATCCCATCACACTGGAGTAGAGTAGGTAGTACCAATATTCTATACAATAATCATCATTATCATCATCAAGACCCTTCTGTACAACGTATACCTACAACTAAACATGGGCGTCCTCGAAGGGATTGTTGCCATAGTTATCAACTTTGGTGGCAGATTGCTGACCGTAGTTTATGGACAGTTAAACGCTGATTGGCCGTTACCTATTATCATAGATGATGTTATGACAAATTGTCTTTAAAAAAATCCGTATCTAAAATATTTTTGAGGATTTTTTTAGATATGGGATTATGGGATATGGGATTTTTTTAGTTCCTTTTAGATATGGGATAATAAATATAGGATCAATTATATAATTGATCCTATATTTATTATCCCATATCTTGGGAGATACCGACTACATTCAGCACTTTGGCCACAATATTAAGCGAATACGAGTATTTTAACACTTTGAATAACCAACCCGTCTTGAGGCCATTTATTATAGGGATTTGATCTGTCATGTCGGCAGTTGAAAGGGTTAACCGCAGTGAATTTTGAGGTCCAAACTTTTTGTATTAGAGTTGAACCTTTACTAAGTACAACGTGGAAGTAAAAGGGTGTAATGAACAATGAGATATAGTATTTGTTGGGGAATGAAATATAAAATAATTACCTACAATGGCGCGCGGTATCACACAAATAGATTGCTGCTCTGTCTCAAAGAGTTAACGCGTGATGTTTTAAAACCCTTACATGAATTCAAGTTATATTTTATGTTCCAAATGTCGTGTAAATCCGTTTGGTAGTTTTTGCGTTATAGACTTAAAATATCTTGTTGGGCACAAACCTCTCGTTCGAACAAACACTTTTCTCGTGGGTATTCCAAGATTGTTTTACATTAAAAAGTAATTAATCAAATTTTCAAGAGAGCCATTTTTAAATTATGTGCGTTCATACTCTTGTGCCATTTATTTTTAATTATATAGATAGGTACATTTATAGGTTTCAATATAAAAACAGTTCCATTTTCAAATAAGGTATTTTTTTTAAAGTTGTGTTTAAACATACCATTTTTTTTGAATCAAATATAACAAAAGTAGTCTAAAGAACCAGGAAAAGAATTTATGCGCTATTTGAGGTGTAACAGGGGCGTAGTTAAGTCCCAATATCGGGAAAGTGTCTCGTTATACTTTATGCGAAAAAAAAACAATAATTGTGCCCGGAAGAACTCAAAGGATAGTAGATAGGTAGATAGCCAGTGTGATTTTAGGTTATGCAAACACCAATGGCTTAGTGGCTACGTAGTTACTGCTGAGACCTGTGTTTGATTCCAAGCCGGTAAAATTATTTGGGTGAACCATGGATAGTTGATAGGTAAGTGTATGTGTTTTGTGTTCGCGAATTAAGTGTTTGAACAGCTTTAGTGATGTATTTTTTTAAGATAAATGTAGATAAATATATACACTGAGACATTATTATCATAGAAATTATATAAGCTTTGGCCTACGTGATTATCCACGGTAACCTATGTATGTTAACTGTTATTTCCTATATAACAGTTAACATAGATATGTGCTATTTCAAACTAATCTATCGACATGACAAATTTAATTAAATCCAAATCTGTATCATTGTGGCGTGATTGATAACAAACAAAATGCGCTGCATACAATAAAATTTTGACATTTACTGTTTATTTTTATTTACAAAAATAAACCATACAGAGGTTAAGTTTAATATCAGGTCTCTATTAATTTAGCTATTGATCTAACAGTGTTGTCTGAATGTACAGTTATAAAAAGTTAGGAAGCCAAGTTCTAATTACGTATTTTGTTCGGGTGAAGGTTCTTTCTATCCTTTTAGATCTTTTGCACCTGTCCTGGCTTTGTTCTATCGCTACGGTTATCAGTACATGTCGTGCATATTTAAGTACGTCACTTATGGAAGGCTTTTTTATGTCGGTAATACTCACCAGTGGATTATACTTGTTAAATAGGTATGTGTCACATATATGTCTAATAATATATGACGAGGAAGGACGAGCATCGTTGTTTTTAATAAGGTGTGACGTCATCATTGCTGACGTCACATTCATCAGGATGGTTCTCTATCGAGGGTTGTTGATCCATAGTAACAGCAAAACTCCATAATATGGTTTTCAAGTTTTATTCCAGTAAATTGAGGAGCTCCGTACAGTCCGGCAGCTCGAGCGAGACTGAATTGCAATCGGTCCGCCGGCCGTATTTATACTAAACGAGCGGCTCACAAACAGTAAACAATTTAGTTTGATAATTTTCAAACTATGTGAACAGATAATTATTTCTACAAATATTTCAACGATTTACAAATCATAATTTGATCCTGAATACTTATTTATTAGTCTAGTATTTTATGAACATATTTGTGTTTCTATCAAATCATGCATTGATTCACAATTTATTTATTTTGATGAGACGAGTAATTGTATTTATGTGTTTATCATTAATGAAGTGTTGTTGCTATGCTTATTTTATGTGGTTGCGCCGATATATATAAAAGTATTTCTGCCCATAAAACTTTTCAAAAGAATTGTTGTTTGTGAAATGCTATCCAACTGTGTTCATAAATGCCCATAGAGGACGCTCTATTAGGCATTACAACGTGTTTATTGTTTTTTTTTACCTTTGTGGCATAAAAAAGAACATAATTATTAAAGCAATTAAAATCAAATATTTGTTTCATACATAACATTGTAGTGATTATAAACACATATGCTAAATTCACGTTGTTCCATTTTCTTCACGTACGGCGCTAAAACTGTCAATCAGAAAGCTTGATAAAAAGTAAATACGTTTGTACATCACAGAACATACGCTCATTTCATACCTTTAACCAAACCGTACATGGCAGCTCACTCGGGAACATTCATAATATATTCTCAATCCTGTGGTACTAATGTTTCCTCAGACGTAAACGTCTGTTTCTACGGTAACCTTTTTCGTAATTTCTTTTTTGTTTTTCGTCACTTTGAATAGCAGAGAAAAGGTACGGATTTCTTTTACGATTTATATTCTACGTCGGCTATATTGCGTATATTTGTTTGCACTGAACCAACTGGGCGCTATGTAAGAAGGTAAAATGCTAAAGATCTATTGTTTCCGTCGGTCTATACAAAATCATTCATTGGAAGGTGAACAACGAGAATGCAAAGTTATAAAGCTAAGATGATGTGATCGAAACCGATTGTCAATTCTGTTCTCAGTAGATACTAAATAGAAACTGTCGTTAAGCTTATCGGTTTCATGTGACTCGCTTACTTTACTTAAGTGACGTCACGTTTCCTATAATACCCTAACTTCGTAGATAACAGACAATATGGTGACTATTTCAAATAATTTTACCTACGTAACCTCATTTTTATTATTATAGTTACGTAAATTTTGGTCACGCGATGTGGCGATGCCTACTATAATTCCATCGCTTTATTTGTATATAATTTACTTAATTGAATGTTGAGGGTAAAATACTTACTTGCTTATATGTCTGTCTTGCCTTATGCATAGTTAACGAGTAGAATTAATCAGCCGTTATCTGGTTATACGTTAGTTAAGATACATTTTCAGAACCATATCCTGAAACGTCATTTACTAATAAAATAAATCGCGACGTACAGACATAATATAAGGTTAAAGTGTTTTGCTTTAATTTTTCGCAGTCAAATCCTAATACAATTTATATAAAGAAGTGTTCAATAAATGCAGGCACTCGGGCTCCTTTGATTATAAAAAGGTGAAGAGAGGCTACGAGGGTAAAAAGGTGGAGTGTCGAACGAAAAGGGTATGCCGAGGAAATTGTGTAAAAGCACCCTTGAGTTAATCTCGACGTCTGAGTGCGTTTACATTGTCATGTGGTGTCTGTCGACTGGCTCTTTTATTAGATTACCTACCAATGCATGATGCACTCTCTTACAACACATTCACGTATACTGCAAGGTAACCTATACTTTACTTATTTTATCACCCCGTTTATATCCACTGCTGAATATGGTTTTGACAAACCTTGGCAACTCAGGGTCGTTGAGGGATATTGCTGTAATCACCACGCTTGGCCGTCGAGTTGGTGATCGCAATATGGGAGTATTTTTTATCTGATAGATGCTACTACCCACCCATCAGGTTTATATCCCTTAGTTGCCTTTTACAACACCCAAAGGAAGATATATGGCGGTCTATTCTAAGAATAACCTAATTAAATTCTGGAAACCAACACGGCGAATACCGAGCTGTACCGTAATCGTGCTGGCATACCTATGCTGAAATAAAAATATCGGTACATTCAGCAGAGGCGTAGTTAGTACTGTACCTTCGAGAAAAGTACGCCCCTCTCCGGCTGCAAGGTCTCTTCCATCTCCCTTACTCCTCCATGGGCATCACTATCAGGTAGAACGGCCTCTCAAAAAGATTTGATACGGGCCCGGTTTCCGTCTCGCTATGCCACTAGTCCATAGTTAAGATCAGATGCTGATATATTTTGTACTGTATGTTCAATAAAATACCTCTATCAAACAACGTGATGTTGAAAGGGTCAGTCAATCAATCATGTGTATTTTGTGAGAACGGGTGCGTGAGATGTTAGAGAGTAGGTATTTATACCGTTTACGATTAATTCTTAAAAAGTGTTATTTAATATACGACATATACTTTAAGATTTGGTCTACTATTGTTGACAATTAATTTAATAATAGAGTTATTAATAAGAATCTGTGCATCAAATTGTTAGTGAAGCTGAAAAATACTAAGCTTAAGGTTTTTTTTCATCTTAAAATACATTTTTCTGCGAAATTCTTACCGTTATCGATACAACAATCTGACCTTAATTTATTTGAAACTTAAGCGTCTAGATAATTAGAAAGTCACTTTTATTACAATATAAGTTTCCATCCGAACGACAGTTTCACAAAATCCTTTCATAAATCTAAAATCATAATTCCTCAATCCTCCCATCAGCGCCCTGAGCTGATTTCCAAGGGAACTACAAACTAAGCTACCTGCACCCTCTTGCGCAGGTTTCTTAGTTTGTAGTTTTTAAGGCGCTGTACTTAGTCAAAATAGGCTTTACAAAACAGTTTTTTTGCCAAATATTTACATTTTAGAGCAGCTAAATAATATATGTTAATCTTGATCATATTTATGGGGGGACCATTGTGTTCAAAACACGTTTTCGGTAAATTTTCTCGATAAAAAAACCCCATAAAATAACCATTTAAATTGAAATTGTAGCAATTGTAACTGTATTATTTATAAACAAATCTTGATAATATTAATAACAGTGATGTAATATATAATAATAAAGGGAACTGTTGTTTTTATTTATCGATTGGAATAATATATTTGCAAGGATTAATGTATTAAATAACTCGAACGAGTCGAACGAAACGTTGCGCCATCGCGGCGTCTCTTCGCTTCTCTTTCATTTCTACGCGGAGCAATAGTGACAAAACTAATACGTAAAAGTCGTCTATTCATCGCGCCTTAAACGATTTTGATATTGAGGCACTACTCGCCTTTACGCCGGGAAAGAAGCTAAAGCATCGTGGCGAACTATCTAATGTCTATCCGAAAAAAAAACAATCCCAACCAATGGCGGAACTAATGAAGACACTGGTGGTTTCCATAGTTAAGAACAGGACGGGCGACATATCCGATAAGTCGAACTATCGACCTATATCTCTCGCAACCACATTGGCAAAAGTGCTGGACGGTATGATTGATTCCAAATTGAAAGAATTTTTATCCGTGCATGACTCACAGTTCGGGTTTCAACCTGGACTGTCAACGGAAAGCGCCATAGTAAGTCTCAAACATACCGTCCAGTATTACACTGATCGTAGGACGCCGGTATATGCCTGTTTTCTGGATCTCTCCAAAGCATTCGATCTGGTCAATTATGATGTGCTCTGGAGGGACCTTGAGGACAGGGGTGTACCGGCAGGAGTGCTCAGGATCCTACAGTATTGGTATGGGAACCAAGATAATGTTATAAGGTGGTCCAATGCTCTCTCCGGAACATACAAATTGGAATGCGGTGTGAGGCAGGGTGGTCTGACATCTCCAAGGCTTTTTAGTGCTTATATAAATGACCTAATCGTGAACCTCAGCAATATGCGGGTGGGATGTAGCGTCCATGGGGTTAAAATAAACACTATCAGTTACGCGGATGACATGGCGTTGCTGGCGCCGACGGCTGGTGCGGTAAATGAAATGCTGCGGGTTTGTCAGACATATGCTGCCTCGCACGGACTTGTGTATAATGTAAAGAAATGCGAATACATTGTCTTTAAGGCCGGCGGTAAATGTCCAGATACTATACCTGACATTACCCTAAATGGCTTGAACGTCAAAAGAGTGACAACATTTAAATATCTAGGGCATATTCTCACCGACGACCTTAAGGACAGTGTTGATATTGAAAGGGAGCGTAGGGCTCTGGCGGTCCGAGGTAACATGTTGGCCCGAAGATTCGCCCGGTGTAGCACCTTAGTGAAGATAACACTGTTTAAGGCATATTGCCAGTGCTTTTACACGGGGAATCTTTGGGTCAACTATACCAAAAGAACGCTGGATGACCTACGCATACAGTATAATAATATTTTTAGGATGCTGTTGGGACTGCCGCGTTGGTGCAGCGCTTCTGCTATGTTTGCGCAAAACCGAACTGACGGATTCCATGCCGTTATTCGGAAGAAAACCGCGTCGCTGCTGTCACGGTTGCGGGCGAGTGACAACAGCATTCTAAAAACTGTTGTGGAGAGTGTCGACTCTCCGATAATTAAAAGTTTTGTGAGAAGGATAATCACTGAACATTAGTTTGGGGAGGTCCTTTTCACAATACTATTTACCTACTCTGTCTTCCATATAATATATTAGTTACTAACACTAGGAATAAGTAATTTTATAGTTTTTTTTTTTTTTTTTTTTTTACTAACACTATGGATCATTGTTGTCTGCAAAATAAAGAATATTATATTATAATACGCTAAAAGCTATTTAATAAAAAGACATGTTAGAAAAATCATTATCTTTTTACTGGAAAATTTCACTGGTTTAGTGGTTATATTCGAGTAACTCATAGATCGAGAAAAAAAAATGCAAGAAGTCAAGAAGTTGGTTGTGTTATACCTTATAGTTCTTTCCTTAAACAAAATACTAGCAGAGTTTTGTTGTATATTACACGAGTGGATTCACCTCGGTTGTGCAATGGGTGGGGATCGAACCGCCGCGCCGACCACAAGATCACAAGTCTGACGCCCCTAGCTATTGGTAATTGGTAAATGTACTTGTGATGGCTTGTTCAGAATCACTTGTAAATTGTAATCACATATTACGCAAGTGGCCAATCTCCTTAGATATTAAAGGGCGCGCGGCGTGATCTCTAACGGTCAGAAGTACTATAAATATATACCGCAATATAGTGGAATACTTCGATTGTGACAAGAACAAATTAAAGTCTTGAATATAATTTATAATTATAAATTATATTCAAGACTTCATCCACTCTTCCATAAATAATGTTTGAATTTCACAATTCTTTGTGTAGCTTGATGCATTTTTATTTGGAAAGGAAATATTTTATGAAACGAATTCTATGTGAACACAAAATCACACCCACAAATGTGTCGTTAGTGGGTGAAAACCGAAATATCAAGCCACAATATTTTACAGTCAAGTAAATATCAGCTTTGGAAAATATTTTCGTTTTTACCAAATTGTGACATTTGCGGTTTAATGTTTTGCCCTTTGAAACGTACGATCTGAAATATTTAACCATACCACTATTTACGTACATAATTTTATTGATTAATAATTAACCAAAAGTTGACAGGGTGAAAACGCTTAATGTGATAAGACCAGGTGATCTTATCGCATTAAGCGTTTCGTTATTTCGCAAACCCCACTTGTTGTCAGCAGCTATATATTTGTTTTAAAATAAAATAATAAGAACTTTTTTTATAAGTCTTTGATAAAGTCCCTAAATGTTTTTATTTTATCCTAAGGTCAACAAACCAGTATACAGCCGATTGTTAAGTGTTTTCTGTAGCTTAGGAACGCTCTTACAATACAAGAAGTCTTACTCACGCGTTGTCTTTTGCTTTAAATTCTAGCAACTTTACAACAACACACCATCCATCAATAAGTAATGTTATTTGGCTATGGTGGTACAGAAGGTATGTGAGGTAGTTCCTCAGTCGAATAGCTTATTGAGCGTACTATCTCTATGGTTGGTCTTTCTTATTACTCAAAAGACATAAACCTGTATAATACAGGACGAGTATCAGATCATTCTATTATATTTCATTGAACAGCTTCATGAAAGAAAATTAACAAAAGAATACAGCCTTTATATGGTTCATTGAAACCATACAATAGAGTCCTTTAGCGCGCCGTTCTCCTCGTTTCTAAAGTCCAGACAAAATGGACAATAATCTTTAAAAAAGCATTGCAAATACTAGTGCAACAAATTCCCTTTTAATAAGATAGAAAATTAATGCTTAAACCATTGGCTATATCCACTTCACATTTCCTTAAAACACAACAAAAATGCTACTCTAAAGCAGCTAATATTCATTTACTAATACGAGCACTGTCAATTTGTTAGAGAGAAGTAATAAAAGACTTCCTTTGCTCTATATCCCTGAATTAAGTAGCTCAATGTTTGCTAACTAAGTCTCAGTAAACACAATTAAAACGGCATCTCTCGTGTGGACGGATTTCAACAGACTTAGATATAATTTTCCGTTGTAAAGCCGGGCTTTGAGGAGCCCTTTCAAAGACCCCGTCCGCCGTAAGGGGAATTTTAACGATAGCAAATTGTCTATTTCGCGTTTTCTTCTTCTTCGCTAAAATTTTGCCATACGAAGGATGTTTAACAAGACACTTCAGTTGCAGCGCCGTCAAAGATTTCCTATGGGAGCTCTGTTCTTTTGAGATATTGCAGTTGTACTGGTTGTAATTTTCTTTTATTTGTACTTTATTGTGAGATCTTGTCGACTAATTACGATTTTATGGTAGACTAGCGGCCCGCCCCGGCTTCGCACGGCTGAAATTTTGGGATATACATTATATGGATTGGCTCAAACTGATCCCAGTCTTGAAAATCATGTAGCCACTATTCAACCCGAAATCGAAAATCTTACAAAAAGAAATGTCTTCTGTTGCAGTGTCACGGCTTATATTAAAATAGCTGTTGCCCACATCTTTGTCCCCGTAGATTTTAATATCCGCGCCGCGTACATATATCTCTATACAAAGGATAGCATTTAGCAAACTACGTCTTTGCCTATATCGCTATGCCTAATGACTTAAGTGTACTATTAGTGCGATCTATCTGTCATGACCTACGGTACTGAGACATGGACGCTTTATGGGCACAACTCCGCTAGTTCACAAATTTAAGTTGAAATGACAATGGACTGGCTCTGTCTGCAGAAGAACTGAAACCGTCACCGCCGCGCCGTCGGAACAGACACGTCCTAGAATGGAGAAAGCGCGGCCGCGTCTCACCAAACGTAAGGTAAGACGCCTCCCGGCTAAATGGACCGATATTATATGATATAAATGTATGGACATTTAAATATTTGTTACACAATTAGTCAAAACATATTAAACGTATTTGTATAAAATTTCCCACACTTATTATTAGCTGGATTAATCCAGCTTTTCAATTGTGTAACAACTATTTAAATGTCCATACATTTAAATCAGGATGAAAGATTAAAATTACAATATTTATAAATTTTGTTAAATAAAAGACCACCAATGCCTTCTCGTGGGTGGCGTAAAAGGCGACTAAGGAACATACAGCTGATAGTTGGGCTGTAACATTTGTCAACTCAAGGTCACCAATTGGCCCGCCCAGCGTGGTGATCGTGGCAATGAAACGCCAAAGTCTAATATGAGGACGCCCATTTTCAACAGTGTTAAAGTGAAGTAGGTGTTGAACGACCAACACAGACAAAAAATAATTTAATTTGGCTACAGCGTAGTAACTACGTCGTAGTAACTACGTCGTAGTACTATGTATAAACTCCGTAGCCGCGTAGCTTATTGTATGTACTGGCACAAAATACACAATACAACAAGTATAGAAGATTCCCCCAGCAAAATCAATTAAAGATCAGATCGCAAGGCGCTAAATTACCTACAGTTATATTTACATAGAAGTTTCTTTTCTTACTATCGCGTATATCTTAACGCTTCTGACCACATCAGGATTGTCTTCGTTTGAAGGATAACTTGGTACATACCTATTTCTCTAATCATATTATGCTATTGAACAAAAAAAAGAACACAGTAAGTCGGACCTTTCAGATAGAGATCTGACATTTCAGGGTTCTTAGGAAGCTTAAAAAAATTGGATCGCAATCCGTGTTCAAATAATTAAACTTCGTCTTTTTCTGTGTTCCTCCATTCTTAATAAACAATCGGATCGGTAAAGTAGCGTGTGTCACTGCTCGCTCGTGAGATCTTATAAGACCACTTTCTAAAAAAAAAAAGTGTCTCTCCGCGGTGAGACATTTTTTTTTTAGAATGTCAAAACGACGCAGTTTTGAAATTAACCACTATATAATGCGTGCACATCAACATTATGGATATTAAAAATGATATTAGTAGCTGAAACTTGTGCACGTATAGGTCGTTTGCAGATGGTTTGTCTCCAAAGAGCTTGTCCGCCGTGTTGTCCACTATTTATGAATGATGTACAATGTGTTATATTTTATTTTACACCACAGAATTACAGCTTAACCCCAAGGTTGAAACAAATGATTTACAACTTCAACGATAATCGTCGCCATTCGAAGTCACGCTATATTGAGACGCCTTGACCTTTGAGTTCTGAGATCTGTATTTTGTTTAGAAACTTAATTATATAAATACTTCCTTATTACCGTAAAATTCCTATTTTAACTAACCTCGTTATTAGACGTGGAGGACCCCTAAGGGTTCGTATGTAAGTTTGCTATTAGTATAACTTTGTGAACCCATTTATGCTTAAAAATCCAATATCGTGATATTGACTTAATTAATGAAACTACGTGGTCGCCAAGTCGTTGAATTCGGCCCGGATCCGGAAAAATATTTTTAGTAAATTAAATTAAAAATATCGCGCAACACATAACTTTATTATTTTTTTAACTACAAACTCAGTTACGATTTAACAAAACGCATTTTCGGTGTTGCCTGAAATAAATATTTTCATCTTGTCAACTGAATACACATATATTCATATGCACTTTGGAAATCGTATTTTAAAGTAAATATCAGGTCGAAAATGCATACAAGCCCAGTTATATAATATGTACTTTAAAATAGGATTTCCAAAATGCATAGAAAGTATTCAGTTGACACGATGAAAATATTTATTTCAGGCAACACCGAAAATGCGCGCTATTTTTAATTTGATTTACTTAAAATATTTTTCCGGATCCGGGACGTAAACGTCGTCTTATCCATACTAAGATTTTGACTTGCCCTCAAGTTATTAATCTCCATATTTTATTAACTAACTTGCATAACTTACCCAAATACCTAGTTGCTATGACTAACACAAGATTCAACGAGTGTCTAAAGTTTGTATCAATCAATCAGCTTATATGAGTCTACTGCTAGACATAGGCATTCCCTATTTTGCGCCAAGTATACTCCACTTAGCCTTTGCAGATAATATCGGTCCATTTAGCCGGGAGGCGTCTTACCTTACGTTTGGTGAGACGCGGCCGCGCTTTCTCCATTCTAGGACGTGTCTGTTCCGACGGCGTGGCGGTGACGGTTAATACATGTATATTAATATGTACATACTTACTAATTATTATTACACGTATTGTTGACAAGAACGACCTATTTAAACTTTTAAATAATATTTGTAATCCTTGATAGGTTTGGCAAACAAGTCAGCAACAAGCCACTAAGCGACCACCGTTTTACGTACCAATAAAATATGAAGGTAAGCGCATAGCTATACAAGCACTTAGCTACCGTTCCCGTGGAAACTTCCAAATAAAAAAATGGCCTGTGCGTGAAATAATGATTGAAATCCATCCAGTTATTGTTGAGTTTATTCGTTACAAACATACATACAAAAATAAATATCTTTCCTCTTTATCATATTATTATTAGTATAGATATAGATTAGTGTAATAAAAGTTGTAAAATTTATTTTAGTATCCTGAATATTTTTAACGACATTGCACACTTACCTGTACGAACAAAAACCGTACAACGCGGCAACGGTCGAGATTTATACGGAACCATATGCATATTAAACGCAAACACACGAAACAACTCGATTGTCAAAATCCGCGTATTTTAAATGAAATGAGTTGATTAAGGTAATTTAATTTTATTGTATTCGGTCGCAAATATACGGATGTCCGTAGGTACATTTTAATTTATAATGTGAATTACTCAATTAACAAGTTTATTTTTTGTTTGAGGGAGAGAGGGTGTTTTGAGCGGGTAGGTAGGTAGGTAGCGATGTCCGGAAGGCTAAATCAGAGTAGGGGAACAGAATCGGGCTAACGAACCGAACGAACCCATTACTTTACTAGACGGTCGCTGTCATGGCTACAACGCTATAATAGATACGTATACCACCTAGTTACTGCAGGGAAAATGATTTAGGGAACACGCCTCTCTTGGATACGCGGAAAAAATGGATTTTAATAAAACGGGGAAAGATACTTATGCAGATAAGCATAATACGGAGTTATGAATAGTATTTAAGACGGCGTGGCGCTTGTTTACGTGTATATGGGTGTATTTTTAAATTTCCGGTTCGTTTCGGCTTTGAAGATTATCTTTAAAGGGTGTTGATAATTTACTCTTGTAAATACTTAAAATATACTTCATAGGAGCTTAGGAAAGTTCAAATATGATTCACATATTTAATGCATCCTTCAGGTGTGTTGTACACACACCTGATGGGTGGGCAGCAGCATCTATCAGCTGAAGATTTTTTACCATCTGCGATCACCAATAAAAGGGATTATGGCAGAATCCCTCCACAATCCTGGAATGTCAAGGTCTGTAAAGTGGATGCCTATGTTCAGCAGAGGACGTAAACGGGCTGCTGAAGAAGAAGTAGAAGACAGGTACGATTTGTACCGGGTGACTTTAATACTGTCTTGGAAATAATAGGGCGTGATATCTAATATCTTATAGGGCGTATATAAAATAGATGTCAAAGGTATAGTTATTTTATCTTTTTTTTTACTGGCATAGAGGTAAAAATGTAAAGCAGCTAGTTACGCTATTTAGCTCCCTCTTCATTCATATATTATGTGATTGCGGCCTAGATATTATAGGCACCTATTTTAACTAACGTAACATAACTAAGTAATTAGGTATGTATTTCTATCGTTACTGAAAATCGTAACGTTAGAAATACGTACCTAATTAGGTAGTTACGTCTGGTCTGGTCTGGCTCTAGGTCTGTAATAAAAATGATAAAATAACTATTATTATTATTATTATTTATTCAGATAACTAATGATCCATTACATATTACATTACATTTATTATTGTTAGTATGAGCTTAAAAACTATGTTAGTACCTAATAACTAAGACGGACTTAGTCCTCTGGGTGAGGCTCCACACCAGGGGGCTGTCCAATCTACTTGCTATTACATCCAGGATGCCGTTACTGCTTTCACGCAATCTGCTTAGTAGTGAGGCTGTCTTTTTGCGCCAGGTGCCATCAAAACCATCTGTGCGCGACTCAGCGAACATCGTTGACGCACTACAAAAGCGTGGTAACCGCAACAGCACCCTGAACGCATTGTTAAACTGGATGCCTTAGACATCTATTTCATATACATAGCACGCCCTATTATTTTCAAGACGGTAAAAAAAGTCACCCAGTATAGTTTTTTGGAAGTTTTTTTATATGCTATAATATGCGTATACATACATTACATTTGATAAAGGTCGTATAGGTATAACGTTTAGATTAATTCACTATTAAAAACAAATTGATACTGATTTATATACCTATACGACCCTATACCTATACCTAACTAAACCCTACATTGTTTGTTTGTACCTATATCCATGTACAACTCATAGCTGTAAAACTCAGTGTGAATATGCAAAATACAACATCAAATCACATGGACTTATGGTTTTATTCGTTTAAGTTAATACTCTGCCAGATATACCTATATTTCAAAAGATTAATCAAGGTGTTAATTCCTTAAATACCTTAATCCGTTGAAACTTCAACTGAAAAAAATATTCGGTTGTATTTTTTGGTACCGGAAAAGATACAAAAAGGATTTTATTATAAGATACACCGTATATTTAAATGAGTTCTTATGTTCGGATTTCCGAATTAAGTACTTTTTCATTGACTTATTTACTAGGTCAAACACAGTTGTTGCTTGAGTAATCTATTCTATTTCAGGAATTAACGTATAAGTATTTATTTAAAAAAAAAATTAGATCACTGCCAGTAAACGAGTTTTTATATTAGGAATAGAATTATAACCTTTTTAAAAAATAAAATACCTATATATACTGCCTTACTTTAGAAATGTTTCCATTTACATAAACTTTTACCCATTCACGGGCATAGTACACTTACACACTCGGAAAAACTATTATTATTTCACAGAAGTTGTTGTCTTGTGTACAAACAAAATCGTGTAGCACAATATGTACTTAGGTGCAGAGTTTGCAGCAAGGTGTCTTAACCATTGCGTTAAATGGTTAAGACAATTTACTTAATTGTGTTGGTACATGTTGTTCTTACTACTACTTGTACTTACTAATCTTCTTCGACTGCAAATGTAACAAAAGATACAAAAAAACAAATAAGAAACTATAATTGAAACACGGGAACTTATTACTGTAATCAGATAAAATACATGTTATAACATTTTCGAGCTTTATTTAGGTGAGTACAACTATCCAAACGACCACGCAGAAGGATTTATGTGGTACAATGGTAAGCTAAATTGGTTGGTTTACATGCTTTTGTTGCTAAACATCTGAGAGCAAACAGTCTGTGTACAAATATTCGCGCAATTACACCTATGCCGGCTATGTACGATACTTTGCCGCATTGCATTCTGTTCTGTGAGTCCCTAAACAAATATGTTATTAAGAATGTTTATGTGCGCCAATTTACGCTTCACTGGAATGTTGTGACCATAGGATCTACCAAACCGAATTCTTTTGTTCAGCAAACAACGAGCCTACTAATTGAATAAATCGTGGACCAAATACTCGTAAGCCGAGCTTTTTAAGTTTTCTGCAAATACCATCAGTATACATTGGGACATAACTCAATTATTTCGGTACAATCAGTACCTTAAGGCGTATGTTCATTAGGTTCAATACGTTTACATTTCTGGAAATGGGTAGTTTAATATTAGGTACATTTTTCTTTTTAATGATAGCAGAAATGTTTTTTCCTGTAATTGGGCAGTTACTTTACATTTTTCAAGCGCTTGTTCAAAGCAGGAACGTTTTTCATTTTATTGGTACGTAAAACGGTGGTCGCTTAGTGGCTTGTTGCTGACTTGTTTGCCAAACCTATAAAGGATTATAAATATTATTTAAAAGTTTAAATAGGTCGTTCTTGTCAACAATACGTGTAATAATAATTAGTAAGTATGTACATATTAATATACATGTATTAATTTGTATGTAAGACGGAAT
The DNA here is from genome assembly GCA_947037095.2 of Nycteola revayana. Classification (NCBI taxonomy): domain Eukaryota; kingdom Metazoa; phylum Arthropoda; class Insecta; order Lepidoptera; family Nolidae; genus Nycteola; species Nycteola revayana. The sequence continues at coordinate 6,108,416 of OX344838.1, forward strand.
CGAGTGGATTTTACTTCTGCTGAAGAAGGCTATCGCAATTTACCCGAAACGTTTTGATCAAAATCATTTTTAAAACACGTGACACGTATCATTAGAACATGTATGTCAATTTCTTGTATTTAGTAACCTATTTTTATTGCAAGTATAAAGGCGCGGCCCCACCGCGGTGCATGCTGTGCACGGGCGCGCGACCCATTTTAGCTGCGTGTATTAATTAGTATGAAAAACGTCAATTCAAGCGTAGCCTCTCCGTGGGCTGCAGTGGACACTAACACATACATTTTCTTACAATGCGAAGCATAATACACGTGCGTAGCCTCTCTGTGCACCGCGGTGGGTCCGCGCCTTAATGAATGTGAGTCCATTAATATGAGAGTGTTGGATAGATAGTAATGGTTAAATTATCGAAGTGTGTGCATACCATTTATTATTTTATCACGTTTGGGCCGCTACGACACGGACAATACAGCGAGAACAGTTCATTAACCAATTTTCACTTAATTTTTCATTATTTAATGTCATTATGTCTCCATGCAGTTCAGTAATCAAAAGATTAAATAATTTGTTATTAAAACAGGTCATTAAAATATAAAGCGCTTCCTAATATATGCCATCCTTTTAACAACATATACTATTATGTTTAGTGATTACCTACGTAATCGAAGAAAATGCTTAGACATTATTAATTTTATTTTATCTTTTTTTTATTAATTACTGTTCTCGTAAGAACTTTACAATTTAATATAGCTTTTAGCTTTCCTCAAAAAATGGGTTATCGAATACTGAAAGATTTTTTCAAATCGGACTGGTAGTTCATATGGTTAGTGCGTTGAAGCAAATAAACAAACTCTTCCGCTTTATATATTAGTACTAGCGACCTGCCGTAGCTTCGCACGGGTGAAATGCTGATATTATATACATATAAACCTTCCTCTTGACTCACTCTATCTATTTAAAAAATCCGCATCAAAATCAGTTGCGTAGTTTTAAAGATTTAAACATACAGACAGACAGCTGAAGCTTTGTTTTATACTATGTATTGCTTGATATATTCACGTTAAAATACACTATAAGTGCTAGGCGGAGACCTTCTCACTCCACGATACACCAGCAGGTAAGGCCAGCTAGCATTGGTTATAAGAAACATAAATTTAATATCACCTTAGTTTTGGTTTGTAAAGACAATTTTCTTCAAATAAATTTCTATGCTAATGTTTTCACTTTGAATGACACTATTTGTTTAAATCGTTGTCAGAATCACGTAAGTTCGCTTAATATTCAATTATATATGCAATCCGTTTATTTATGATATTAAAAACATTTATGTATGTTTATTAATATTTATGTATTCTATGGTTTTGATTTATACCTATTATTTATAATAATTTATCAATGTCTACCTACCATATTTTTCTCTGCAACACCCTAAGGTTGACTGGTAGAAACCTTTAACTTTTAAGCAATATTGTACAAAACGTTTTAAATAAATTAATAAATAACTACTCTTAAGGATATGGCATACATTTTATATCACTATAAAAATTCCATTAAACGAGAATTCTGTTTAAAACAATATTATGTAATAGTCTTGAAATTAAAATATAATTGTCATTTTATCATTATTTAAGCTTCGATTATCGTGAACATATTACCAAAATGGACATTGTAGGTAAATGAAATTGTACTCAATCATACATGGCACCATCCTTTCACAATGGTCCATAATATCGTAATTAGCGAATTGCGGTTGCGTCATGGCAGGAATGCTTATTAACTCTACTATATAATATTGACCAAATTGTCGACCCGATTGCTGGTTTAGTGGAACGTATTCAATAACTAGCAGCATACATTACACTGCGTGCTGTAGTGATTAGAAGATACGATTTAATTGTTGTGTAATATGAAACCTTATAGTAGTTGAGATAATTATGGTCCGTCTAAATCAGTGGTTCCCAACCTTTAAGCGATGGAAGACCATTTTACAAAAATTTTATCTCGTTACCACCGGACTCGGCACTCGGACCACCTGTTCTGCGTAATCACACTAAAATTAATACTATTACAATAAATTATGTGTGTTATAAAATACTGTTGAGAGAATAGATATTTTGCTGCGTAGCAATATATTTTGGGCAGCTTCTAGTCCATTTCCTGTGCTACCATGGACCATCAGTGGTCCGCGGACCACCGGTTGGGAACCAGTGGTCTAAATAATAACATACTTAAAGCTTACGTTTAATCGTAGATATAAAATAATATTGTATTTTCATACCTGAAAGCTTTTAGGCTAAAGGTATATAATATACCGTAAATTCTGGAATAGGACAAGGACATTGTTGATATATTCCCAACGAGTCACACCAAATCGAGTCACAGTATTACTGGTCGGGAATTTTTTTCCCATCCGGTAGCAGTGCGACTGGTTGACACTATATAACATTGTGATTACCAACCAGTCACACCGATCGTTTCACACTGATACTGGTTGGGAAAAAAATGTGTCATCGAGTCACAGGGTGAAACTTTCATCACTGGATGAAACTTTTTATTCCCGTTTGTCAAATTTGAAATTGAAAGACATCAGAGAGTTTTTCAACTATCGTTTGAGATTATTGTTTGATTGTAATAAAATTATTTACCAATACTTTAAACGAGCTAGTGCGATTCAACGCAGTGTATTTTGCGCCCTCTGAGGATAGGCATTGGACTACAGCCCATACCGTGTTATTCGACGTGATGGAGCCGGCTTCTAGTTCGCGCAATAACGTGGAATTAACTTTTATTACAAAGAATGGTGGCACATATATATTCTGCATGAATTTGCACCCATGAAAATATTACAATTATTTCGGATAATAACAATAATCATCACAAAAGTGCCTATTCCCAGTAGTTCTATTGAACAGTTCTATGATGGAACTAGTGAGACTTTTTTCCCATTAGTTCCATTCAATTCATCAAACTGTTGTAATGGAACAAATAGAGTCTACTCTAGTTCTATCATAGAACTACTGCGAATAAACCAAAATTTTCATCCAGTCACCCTGTTACTCGATGACACATTTTTTTCCCAACCAGTATTAGTGTGATATGATCGGTGTGACTGGTTGGTAATCACAATGTTATATAGTGTCAACCAGTCGCACTGCTACCGGATGGGAAAAAAATTCCCGACCAGTAATACTGTGACTCGATTTGGTGTGACTCGTTGGGAATATATCAAATTGTTTGGGGCCCCTATTGTTTTTAATATTAATTAACGACTTGCCATCTGTCATTCAACATAGTACATGCCTGATGTTTGTAGATGACGTAAAGCTAACGATAACCGTCAACTCGGCTACTGACTGCGAACTACTGCAAACTGATTTAAATAATGTATTTAACTGGGGTATTGAAAATAGTTTGAATTTAAATGTGGATAAGTGTGCAATTATGTCATATACTCGCTGCCGGTCACCTATTCTAAAAGATTATTTATTGGCTAATACTGCATTACCACGAGTATCCACCGTTAAAGACCTAGGGACATGGTTCGACAGCCACTTGACGTTCCATGATAACATAAATAAATTATGTAGAAAGGCACGTAAAAATCTTGGTTTCGTAATAAGGCAAACCAAGTGTTTTCACAACAAATTAACACTAATACTTTTATATAATTCTTATGTTCGTAGTGGTCTTGAAACTAATGCAGCAGTTTGGAATCCTCACAATACCAATTATACACAAGAATTTGAAAGAATTCAAAAAACTTTCGTTCGATACCTTTTCAAGAAACTTTACAATTATTATCCGTATTTATACCCAACCCTTTACATTATCGGTATGGTAGATTATAGAATGTTAGAAGTGCGTCGCAACGTCACTCTCGTCACCTACTTTTTCCGTCTACTTCGCGGTCTAACTTATAACTCAAGTCTTTTAGCACAAATAGCATGGCACGTGCCCCAGCGCTGCGCGGTGCGCGAGCAGTACCAGCGCCTGCTGACGGCGCCGCCCGCGCGCACCAACCTCGCGCAGTACGCGCCCCTGTCGCGTGCTATTAGGTACATCTACGAAATTCTGTTATTTGACAAGATTTTAGACATTTTCATATGCTCAGAATATCAATTCACTAGGACTGCGGGGCGTTACCTAGAGACTCTGACCATCCCTAGTAGTATAACTTAATTAAAATCCATTTCTTCCGGCTATTTAGTAAAAGTCTAGCTTTAAGTCTAAGTAATAATATAATATAATACTTACATACTTTGTACCTTATGTCACAGAATCTACCAATTTATGTTACCGAGATACTATTGTATAAGGATTGTTATCTGTTAACAATATGTATTTGTACTTGAATAAATAAATAAATATAAACTTTTATAATAAGTAGCAATAACCCAATAAACTTAATTAATTTAACACAGTAAATTGATAAGCCAAAATATGTTTTGACTATTTACAAATACTCGTACCCGTAATAGGTTTACGTGAATAAAAACTTTTTTTATTTTTATTTATACCGCATAAGTGACAATAGTTAATAAGGTTGAAAATCAAATGAATCAAATGGTCTTTTTGCCCTTTAAAACATATTTAAGGAAAATATTTCTTGACAGATGAAATAACACCTTACTTACTAACCTAACTGCCATTTACTCTGCATTGAAGATCCGGTGAACTGATGTTATGTTACTTAATAATGGACAGTTTTTTCGAAAGGACGGATATGTTAAGTTAGTAAGTTTACCACCAGACTTTTACTATGCCTTATTATTTGGTTTAAAAACTACAAACTCGGGTTAAATATAATACTTCAAAATATGTTTGTTTACAACCAAAAATACTTTTCTTCGGTTTTTCGCGAGACTTAATGTAATTGCTGCTGTAAAAGTTTACAATGAAATCCCAAAAGTAATCAAGGAACCTCTGAACTGTTACAATTAAAAAGATGGCGCGTGGAAATTTTATTGCAATTTAAAAGAGTTCTTTGAATAATTATATCGTATTAGCTCAATTAAAAAAGAAACGTATATTTTTTGTGGAAAAGTTAGTTAGGTAATGCATAATTTCAATATTTTAGCTGTTAGATAATAATAATTCGATCATGTGAATCTGTTTTCGTAGCCAGTTTTAAAACAAGAAATAAAACCATGTCCGTCGCTGGTTACGAAAGTGCTGTAACGAATGTGGATAAAACGTTTTTAGGTTTTTACCCGTGACATATTCCGCGTGGAATAATAATGACGAACTTCCATAGAAACTTTCATCCTCTATTAGAAGCTCTTTCATCCTAGTCGTTTTTCGTGGTCTATTATTTGAGGTGATGCGACGAAAGCGTGACAGACAGAGTTACTTTTACATGTATGATATTAATCCACTAGATTTCAAATAAAAATTATCGATCATTGGATTTAATTTTTTAACTTCCCGCGCGGTGTTTTACCCGTATAAATCCCGTTCCCGTGGGAACTTTATAATAAAATATCATCATCATCATCAGCGCGGGCCTCCTCCCGGGGGAGCGTATTTGCCATAGTCACTACGTTTGGCAGGCGGATTGGTGACCGCAGTATCATGTTGTACCATACAAGGAAACGCTGCTGCCCGTTCCATGATATACGATTATTATCGATGATGTTATAACAATCGGGACCAACGGCTTAACGTGCTTTCCGAGGCACGGAGCGAAGTCCCTCAACCAACCAGACCTGGAAAGAAATTTTAGAATTTTCACATCGATTTCCTGTCCGGCGTGGGGATCGAACCCACGACCTCCGAGATTGAAAGCGAGCCAAATACTACGATACGGAGGTTGTCGAATAAAATATATTCAATATAAATAGGCTACCTAACGCTTAAAAAAAAAACCAAATCGGACCAGTAGTTCCTGAGCTTAGGCAAACGCGCAAAAAAATGTCGCGTTCAGGCTAACAAACAAACAAACTCTTCAGCTTTATATATTAGTATAAGATTCCTGTTCTTTCAATAGCTGTTGTCATCATCATTATCAGTATCCGTATAACGTCCACAGGTAAACATGAGGCAGGGTTTTTTGCCATAGCGCATTATTAGCACGCTTGACAGGCAGTCCTCCCGGCCCTTAGTATGCAAATCCTGGCTCTCGTAGACCTAAAGTCCGAGAGGCCCGCGAACTGTAAAGTTGCACAGACCCCCTAAAATACTGAAAGTCATAATCCCTCAATATCATCGCCAGCGACCGTCCTGAGCCGAGGTCCAAGCCCCACAGGGGGCGCTTCTTGCGCAGGTGCTTAGTTCGTAGTATTTGAACCATTTATTAAGGCTGTAATGTAAAGTAGCAAAAGCCTCGTTGCTACCTAAGTTTGTCCTTCCGAAAAACAAAAAGCTTGGCAGGCAGGTTCGTGGCCGCAGTATTAAGTAATAACACACGCAGGGAAACGCTGCTCTAATAATAAATTGTTATAGATAATGTAATAACAATCCGGATCAACTGCTTAACACACTTTCCAAGTGACGAAAGGTAGTCAAACAACCAGACTCGGGAGAAAATAAAATAAAAATAGATTTTACCCAAAGAGTCTATTGTGTCGTTTCTATTGTATTAATAAATAAAGAGTTGCCCAGCAAACTATATCAAAAGCAAGTATCGGTACTATGGAGATATAAATTCATGCGCGTCAGCGACACTCGTTCACTGAAAATGAAGTTCCTTGTGAGAAATTCACGGAAATCGAACATGTATATTTTGCAAGCGAATCGTTTATGAACTGCACAATAGTACTTGTCAATGTTTGAAAGTTGGTTGTTATTAATTCAGACGATTATTGTGTTGGATTTTGTTGAGCGAATCTGATTGGGGTTTTCGCTAACGATGCTTACGAACGTCATAAACCTCTAAACTATAGTTTATTTAGTATATAGTTTTATTTGTTGTATTTGTCGCTCCGTAGTCCGTGTCCATACATTTGGCACGCTTTAAGTCTCGGAGGTCGTGGGTTCGACCCCTACGCCGTGCCAGACAGGAAATCTTTGTGTACATTTTAAAGATTTCTTTCCGGGTCTTGTTGGTTGAGGGACTACCCTCCGTGCCTCGAAAAGCAGGTTAAGCCGTTGGTCTCGATTGTTATGACATCATCTATAACAATTGTATACCAGGGAACGGACAGCAGCGTTTCCTTGTGTGTTCATAATACTGCGGTCACCAACTCGCCTGCCTAGCGTGGTGAATATGGCAAATACCTCGGGAGGGCGCCAGTGTTCAGCAGTGGATGTTATACGGGCTGATGATGATGATGATGATGATGTAAATATAGTTTTAAAAATGATTAACATTAATTGTAGCGGATCTCATACTGATGCATTTTCCGGTGTCCCTAACATTGGCGTTTATAGTAACACCCGTGGGGTTTTAGTGAGTAAAGCCTCGTGGCAGAGCTTATGCATTGGGAGAGGGGAAATACACATCCATTTCCAGCGGAAAGAAAAAAAAATTGACACTAGCTTACATGCATGTCAGAATAGATTTTATAAGCTATCTAACAATGAAAGTTCAGTCTAAATCGGATGTACCGTTTTGGAGATTAGGTTAAATATACACGGAAACACGAAAAGACAGAAAAAATAAAATGAAGCCTATATTATCTTATAACGTATCTACTAGAAGAAGTCAAGATTAGCCTGAACTAACCGATACACAGACGTTTTTTGTTATTAGTACCCTATAAACTTTTAGTAAAAACCTGTTATTTTTCCATTACTAACAGATGCTTCAATTTTATTTATTTCCATAGTTAAAATCATCATCTTAGTTATTTTTTGCAAACCTATACTTCTATACTAATATATAAAGCTGAAAAGTTTGTTTCCGTGTATTTAGTAGCAGTCCATTTATAGACGAAGGCAGGCTATATTTAATTTCGCACTTCCCACGTTTTTTTTTTCTTTTTTTGCAATGTTCATACCACGGTAACAGGTAACCACGAGGCTTTTGCTACTTCACCGGGCATAAAGGCGAGCAGAGCTCTAGCCTTAATAAGAACTTCCTACGGGAATGGGAGTTATGCGGGTGAAACCGCGCGTGTTATGTTAAGTACAAGTACAAAGGTATAGCCTTGTCACTCTTACTTTTTGTTTTTGATCTGTTTTTGTTGAATAGTACATCATTCTCGACCCCGGGTTAAAGCTGCTGTTAGTGTAGTCAAATCAATCAATTCCAATCCGATTGCTACTAGATGTATGGAAAAGCCAGGTTAAACGTACACCAACAACGGAGAGTGATCTGCTAAAATATGTATCGTAATGTTAGTTGAACGACTTTAGTAACAGGAATACAGAAGATTTAAGAATTCTGTAATGTTAAATCCTGATCATTTATGAAGCGCGTTTTACATGAATGTACTGAAATATACTGAAAACGAAACGACGAGTTAATTTTAACTTTGCAGGTATTTTGTTACGGAATGTAAGTATAAGCACAGGGCCGTCTTTCACATATTAGAGGCCCTGGCCCTAGGCCCTATGACCATAATAAATTAGAATATGTTTTTACAATAAACGCATATATTAAAAGCTTTACCTTTATTTTTACGGTGACATTCAAAGTCAAAGTCAAAAATTCTTAATTCAAATAGACACATTTAAAATATTTTAAATCATGTTCTTATGATGCGTCCCATTCTTTTACTACCACCAGTTCTGGACGTGGCAACTCTGAGAAGAACTTGCAAGAAACTCAGAGGAATCCTTTTTTTAAATAAATTATATTTTACAATGATTAATAAAGCAGTATTGTTTCAGAGCAACTTACTCCCAAGCAGTTTTGTCATTAACATAATCAGAAATTTTATAATAAGCCTTTTTACATAATTTATCTTTGACATATCGTTTAAACTTGTTTGTTGAAAGATCTCTAACATTATTAGGAAGTTTTTTGTAGAAGCGTATACATTGCCCCATAAAAGAATTGCTAATTTTGTGGAGACGTGTAGCAAGTAAAACGAGATTATGCTTAGATCTAGGATTAACATTATGAGTGTCGGTTTTTTTCTTAAAACTATCTATATTCTTATGAACATATAAAAGGTTTTCATAGACATATTGTGATGCGACTGTAAGAATATTAGTCTCTTTGAATTTCTCCCGTAGGGAAACCCGCGGACCAAGTTTATATTTACCTTACAGCTCGTTTCTGTAGTACAAAAATGGTGTCAATGTCCGCACAGTTTCCCCACAGAAGAATTCCATAAGACATTACGCTATGAAAATAACTAAAGTAAACCATTCTAGCAGTATCCAAATCAGTGAGTCGTCTCATAGTTTTAACAGCATAGGCCGCAGAGCTAAGTTTTCCTGATAGTTTCGCAATATGTGGGCCCCATTGCAATTTGGAGTCAATAGTTATTCCCAAAAAGACAGTTAACTCCACTGGCTCCAACCGAATACCATTTATTTGCACATTCGTATCAATTTGTTTCACATTAGGCGTAGAAAATTTAATAACTTTGGTTTTGTTTTCATTTAAAAGTAGATTATTAACATTAAACCAATGGACTACCTTCGAGATTGCATTGTTTACTTCGTCATAGCTGCTTAGCTGTCTACTTATTTTAAATATCAAGGATGTATCGTCAGCAAACAATACTATCTCATGGTTATTTCCTACATAGTAAGGTAGGTAGTTTATATACACCAAAAACAAAAACGGTCCCAGGATTGAGCCTTGCGGGACGCCCATGGATACAACAGAGCCTGGTGATATTTTACCGTTTATATCAACCTTCTGAATTCTATTGCCCATGTAAGAAATCAGAAGATTGAGAGCCTGGCTCCTAATGCCATACCGGTGTAATTAGATATGATGAGTAGATAACATAATGTAATCCACTCCAAGTAACCCGCATCTACGATTAGTTCTTAGAGTGGCTATCGGCTATCGTTTGGAGTAGGGACTAGCCCTAAACCATCGCGGGGCCCTGGGCACGTGCCCAGTGGGGAAGAGGGCCCTGTATAAACACAGATTTTTAGCCGAAATTATTTATTTGTGATAATAAAATCATATAATAATATATATATGTATGTTTAACAGGTTATTTAGGTTCTCGTACTAATATATTTCTGTTTTTAAATATTATTTAAAATGGCTTAAAGAATAAGTACATAAGTAGGTCTAGTCTGATCTGTTATCACAACCTCAAGATGGTGTAATGTATGCCTCAATGACAAAGTGGATTATATGGTAGAGGCCGTATACATGTTAATGCAGCTTAATGTACGAACTCACACTGCCAAATATATAATCAATACTTAGAATATAAAGCTGAAGAGTTTCTTTGCTTGACAAGCAAATTTCAGGAAAAAAATATTTCAGTGTTATGTATCGAGAAAAGCTATATAGTCTATATTTTATTAGGTAGTTACCACGGGCACGGGAGGTACGCAGGTGAAACCGCGCGCGGGAAGTTTGCATGATATAAAGGATTAAATCGCCTATTTTCCTAGCATAACTAGCGGTGGCGTTATGCTGTTTGGAAAAACAATTACTTTTTATAATCGAGTTCGGATAAATGTAAAGTTTGAATATAAATTGGTTTTCCTTTAAAATAACGAAATTGATTTAATACGAATTAAATCTATACATTTTAGTTACCTTATTATCATCAGTCCGAGTTAAGTCCACGTCTGGATTTGGGCCTTTTTTTTTTTTGATATCCGGTGGAAATGCTTTGACGCTCCTTGACAGGTATATTATGATGATACAAAGGGAAACGCTGCTGTCCGTTTATTCTGTATACGATTATTGTAGATGATGTTGTGACAATCAGGACGAACTTGGCGTGCTTTCCAAGGCACGAAGGGTAGTCCTTCAACCGACCAGATTCGGACAGAAAACTTTGATTTTACACAAAGGTTTTTTGCTTGAGGCATGGTAATGAAATCGTCAAACATCGACCTCCAAGACTCAAATGGCTTAAACCGTTCTGTGGCCTCGCTCTATAATATCGCGTTACTTTTAAATGTAACGGAACAAATTTAACATAAGGGACATTCCGCAGGACGCAGCTAGTATTTGGATCTCGTCTAACGTAATACACTATGTAATTAGGAATATTTCATTTATGTTACAAATGATATTGCATTATTTTGATTGATCACATTATTATAGTTCACAATAGATTTAGAATAATCATGCCTTGTTTGATGGATGAACTGCAAAATATGATTGACTGGCGAAATAAAATAAAAAGTAACTTATCTGGACAGTGATTGAACGACTGAGAAACTTTACAAGTAATCGTGTCAAAAGAAATTTTAATTTCTTGGTGAAATTATTGCCGAGAATAGAAACCTTTGTCTTCATTCCGGTAGACAATTTTGTTTTAAGACTTCTTTGTATAATTTGGGATCAATAGTCCTCTCGATCGAATAATTGAATCAAACATAAATTGATTTTCAAACTAATGGCATTTTATTAAAACAATGGATGAATCAGATTCGTATCAGACAGTACACTTTTACTTCAATACCTGATATTTAAAGTTTACGCTCATTAATTTCTACTAACGCGCAATCGAGAAATCTATTGTTTAGTACATAGTTTCTTCCGACTCATTTCAGATAAGGCGGCCAATCTGTAAGTGAACGAAAGTGGCCAACTGCACAGACTTATAGTCCATAAGTGTCTGCGTAAACACAGATGCACGCTCTATTACTATTGAATTTTGTTGTGAGGATTATACCGGTATGTCTGGTGAGATATCTGGCATAGGACAGGTTAACGTGCTTTTTTAGGCAAAGCTGAAACACTACCAATTTTCTAACATAGGGCTGGTACTTCTATCGGAAATTTTCTCAAGAGCAAATTACAAAAAATGTATGACTTAGGACTCGAACCTCGTTATTTACTGACAAACATAATACCGCTAGACCACAGTTCATCAATACTTACTTTAAACGTTTCAAGTTCTATTAAGTATGTCTTTTATGAAAGTTTTCCATATGAAGGGGTTGTTGGCTTGTAATACCTACTTTATATGTGGAATAAAGCGTCTTGAGTAATATAACCTCCGAACTTTCGCCATTACTTCATTTGATTGTTCCTTGCAGAACTTAGCGTACATTTGATATTCATATTTCTATGTTATCGACTTTTCCTAACCAGAGTACTACATAGAATATACCTAGGTACTGGTATTTTTATTTAGTCAATATAAAATGCTATTTCGGAATTCGATACAAATATATCTCGATATCGAATCGCATCGTGCTAAATTTGAAACGAACTAGTTTGTTTGGTATTTTGATTTAGTTTCGAAGGCATTATACGTATGTTCGTAAAAATATATATAGTTTCAGGTTTCGTCCATTTAATTGCTGGATGCTGGTATTGGTTAAAATAGAAAACAATATTTTATATCAAATTATCGTTTACGATGCCAGATAAAGTAAATGGAATCTAAAGTATTTGTTAGTTTATCATCATCAACAACATGGGCCTCCTCCCAAGAAAGAATTTTGCATAGTCACCACGCTTGGCAGGCGGTTGGTGACCGCAGTATTATGTTATTATACACAAGAAAACGCTACTGCCCGTTCCCTGGTATACGATTGTTATATATGATTTTATAACATTAGGGACAAACGGCTTTACGTACTTTCTGAGATACAGAGGATAGGCCCTTAACCGACCAGACCCGGCTAAAATCTTAGTATTAAACAAAGATATTTATTAAATAAATAAAGATATTAAATAAAGACCGCTAGTTCTGTCTCAAATTCTTTTATTTTTCTATTAGTATAAAAACACAATAAACAAATATTACAAAGACAACCGTTTGGGCAAAAAATGTGTATGCCAATAAATAGTTAAAGTAACTGGACCAAAACCTACGTTCTGCCCATTTGAGTATGTTTCGCCGGACCGTCTCATGTGGGTCGTGTTAAAACCGGCAGTAGAATAACCCACTGAGTTTGTTTCGCCGGATCTTCTCAGTTGGGGCGTATTGGATCCGGTGGTAGCTGCTTTAAAGCGGGTCCATCGTTATATACTCATGGTCCACCTAAATAATGACAATTGTTCTAACCTTACTATAGACAGAACAAGCTATTTGAAACTAAATAATTAGTTTACCCCAGAGTAACTTCAAGTATAGATTTCTCTGTCTGCGTTGTTGATCTAGCAGTAATATATTTCTAACTATAGAGGCGCCGGCTTCGGTTCCCGGAAAATTTGTGTGACTAGAAAATTTCTTTAGAAAGAAGTAATAGCCCGAATTCAGGAAGATGATGTTATTTCAAAACAGTCGGTCCTGTATTAGATCACTCACCGGTGGTGTCGGTAGAACTGTCCCACCGGATTTTGAAAGTATAAATATATTCAAATTCAAATTCATTTATTCCCTAAAAATGGTTACATTTGTTTGGAATCGTCATATTTTTTCTCCTACCGTGCAGTGTGTGACGTGGCGACTACTGAGAAACACTGCCAAAAAACTCAGTAGAACCCTCTTTAAAAAAATAATAACATATCATAATATTTATTAATCTAATTACAATATACTTTATTTTACACTCAGATTAGAAAGATTTAATCCCAAGTATTTTTGTCACAAAGATAATCAGATATAATAAGACCTTTTTTTTGTCCGTGTGGTAATGCTTTTACGCATTCCCTCCGCCGCTGCATCGTATTCGCGCGCTGGCGGTGGGATATGTGGGACTCGCCCTCTCCATAGCGTGGTATGCTAAACTTATACCACGAGGAGAGGACCCTACCAACCACTAAAACCTCTCGGACACTCCTTCGATCCGCCGTTGGCGGGGGCCGGGTACGAATGGGCAATCCGGCCCCCCGACGGCACCCGCGGCCAAGAGATTGGCCGTCTTGACTGACATCTGTCGGGAGAGCAATGCACTATAGAATAAATTTATCTATTACTTGTTGAATTTCCACGTTTTGGCTTCGTTGGTATAAATAATTGGGTGTATTTACACCCATGATGTGATGATCAATATTTATTGATCATCAGGTTTTAAAGTAAAAGCGAACTGTCTGATTCGAACCTTATTCCTATATTGTCTTACTATAAGTAGTTTGAAAATCAATTTATGTTTAATTAGCTTCCCGCGAGGTTTCACCCGCTTATTTTAGTTCTCGAAATGCTGTATTATAGCTTATGGCCTTCCTCGATAAATGGGCTATCTAACGCTGAAATAATTATTCAAATCGGACCAGTAGTTTTTGAGATTAGCGCGTTCAAGCAAACAAACAAACCCTTTAGCTTCATATATTAGTAGGTATAAGATGTGTCATGTGATGTGTGTTCCGTTGGCGATTAAAAATTCAGAAAAATAATGAAAGTTCTTTTCTATCTTTTTAAATTAAAATAAAATAACACATAAAAAATTCATTATAAACTCAGTGCTTTAGACCGCTCTAGAGTCTCGCAAACAGCCGCCTCTATATAAAACGGGTACCATTTTAATGCCATTGTTACAGTTTGCAAGAGGAGTCATAACAGTTGATCCCGATTTTATTGCAGTTCAGAATGCAATATTCCACCTTTTTACACGTACCTGGCTGTAAACCTGGGCGATATTAGATGCCTATGAGTTCGCAGACTTGGTGAGTGGGGGCGCTACGAACTGCCATGCAAAGCTGGATATTAAACAGTATTTATATAAGGTGCGTCCTACGTATAAGCCTTCCCTTTAAGGAAATGGTATCGAAAGAAAATTGTAAGATTTTTTCCGGCTCCGGTTGATTGAGGGTTGACTACCCTCCGTGCCTCAGAAGGCACGTTAAGCCTTTGGTTCCGATTGTTATTACATCATCTATAACAGTCGTATCTATATCAGGGAATGAGCAGCTGCGTTTTCTTGTGTGTATATAATACTGCAGCTGCGGTCACTAAACCACCTGCCAAGCGTGGTGCATATGCCATATAACCTTCTTTGGGAGGAGGCCCATGCTCAGCAGTGCACGTTATACGGGCTGATGATTATGATTATATTTTAGATTACCAAAATAAATTATTTGTTACTATTATACCATTGAATGCCTCAGCAGACAGTTTTATATAGAATTTAAATAAACTTATAGAAATATAATATATTTTAATGTTTCTTGAATAATGTATTTCGAAGTTGTAGCAGGTTGCTAGAGAATTGTATCGTGGGGTGAGAGGGCCTCAACTCGCGCTTATATTACGTATTTTATCATAATTTATTTATTACTAGGTGCTCTGCGGTTTTACCTGCGTAACTCCGCTTCAGTGGGTCGTAGCATTATATTTTGTAGCCTATATGTTAATCTAGTTTAAATCTATCTGCCTGCAAACTTTCAAGCAATAAGTAGTTTTCGAGTGAAAGAGTTACAAACATCCATCCATACTCACAAAATATCGCGTTTATAATATTTGTAAGAATTTCACAGTAATTCCTTTACTAAAGGATATAGATATAGAATAGGGAAGGCATATATTTTGGGAGCAACTTATAAAGTTAGTTATACAGTATCAGTATTTGTAACTATGGTAGCCGTAACATGTGATATAGGAGACATGTCTGTTGTATGTTGTGTGTGGTCTAATTGCAATAATTAAGCTCTGATTAGAGCTCAGCTATTGTAATTAGTTTAAACATTTTCCCCCTGGGAAATAAGCACGTCTCAATTTTGGTAAAATATTGTTTAATTAAAGTAATTGCCTTAGTATCTATTAGGGAAACAATTTTTAGACTATTATTTTATTAATATTATTGTTTGTTCTCAACCTCTGTGGCGTGGTGGTATAAATCTCGATTTAAGTTTTGGAGGTTGTGGGTTCAATTCAAATGCTGGAGCTGGAAACTTTGTGTAAATCTTAGATTTCTTTCCGGGTCTGGTTGGTTGAGGGGCAACCGATTGGGCCTCGGTTATGCAAGCACGTTTAGCCATTGGTCAACCGATTGATCAACTAAAAAAATGGTATACCAGGAAACAGGCAGCAGCGTTGCCTTGTGTATTACAACATAATACTACGGTCACCAACCCACCTGTCAAGCGTGGTGTACATGGCAAAACCCTTCCTTGTGGGGAGGCCCATGTTCAGCAGTGGACCTATTTAGGGTTCGAACCAAAATCTACTATTTCATCTGCTTCCTATTTTTATTTCCCGTGATTTTTTCCCAAACGTTGTCTTTAGAATTATCAACATAATAAAAATCAAATGAACCATATCATTCTGTTCTGTTCAAGTTATGCGCGTAAATACATTTTAGCGATCCAATTTAGTACCACATAATAAAAGCTAATATAGATTAGCTTTTATTGTGTGGTTTCTGGCCTAGAATATTCCAACCTACGTCTTACCATTGATATTATAGATAATTAACACCCATCTGATTATTAGTCAGTTGCATCTATCAGCTTGAGGCTACTTACCGTTTTCGGCGATCACAAATCCGCGTGGGGATTACTGGTTACAATACCCGTCAAATAAACTATTTTTTTCTGTCGGACATTTATAAATAGCCACGATGCTTCACCGGACATAAAGCAGAGCGGCGAGCGGAGCTCCAGCCTAGATAAATGGTTTAAAACTACAAACAAAGCTACTGACCTCAACGTGCGCAAGAGGGCGTCCCTTGTGAGACTTGGACCTCGTCCACGACTCTGGCGCGCCAAAGACAATAAAGAATATATAGTACCTTTGTACATTTTGTTGTCTGTTTAATGTTTCTTTTTTTGTATCTTGTGTGTGTACATAAATAAATAAATAAAATAAATAAAGAAGTAGACGTAGTTCATTTGTGGACGACGGGCTGTTGCAGTTAAAAGAAATCATTTAATAGTAAATATGTTTCTTGTATTCTAGATGCCACAGATGCGGAAGCACTTAGTATTCCTACTGTACTGTCACAACCACATCGAGACTGCATTTAAGTACCGATTCCTAGCTTTATACAGAGAATGTTACTTTACTGAAAATTTACTGGAAAGCTATTTTGTTGTACTGGATATCAAACTTGCCTTTCCGTCTTGAAGATACTTCAACAACAGGGATAGTTGAGAATGTAATAATAAAATACTCCATCCGTAAATCGAACTTGGGACGTTACTCAAGTGACATTGAATACATAGGTTTTTTTTTGCTACAGGCTTCTATTGATACTTGAATAGATATAGTTTTATGAATAGTAATAATGATTTTCTTTTTTCTATATTAATATTATAAAGAGGAAAGATTGTTTGTTTGTATTAAATAGGCTCCCTAAGCTACACTATCTCTGGATGACATAGGCTATGTTTAATTATGAAGTACCTATGGGAAGTTACGCGGGTGAAACCACGCGCAGAAAGCTAGTTATTAAATATACCTATTCATTAATTACCTATTCAGGAAAACATCGACTTATAAATAATAAGCTTCCTCGCGTGGTTCCATTCGCGTAGGTTACTCCCATTTCCGTAAAAACTTCATCATTATTTAAAACCTTCCTCGATAAATGGGCTAACACTGAAATATTTTTTTAAGTTCCTGAAATTTGCGCTTTCAAGCAAACAAACAAACATACAAAAAACAAACAACCTCTTTAGTTTTATATATAAGTATAGATTGATATGTATGTTTACTTATTTGAAGTAAGCTCAAATATTTATACAATATCCTATATACCCATAATAGAAACTTTGCAACTTACTACAGTCAAACTTTATTTCCATAAATACTATTGAATTTAAATACTTCAAGTACTAAGTAAAAGCAAGTGAAACCGTTGAAATCAGTAACAAAGTACGGTTGAAAGTTGTTACAAGTTAGTCGCGAATAGTTATCAAACTACTGCTAAAACATTCACCTTTGTATCTACGGCTGGCAATGGACCGTCGATGTGGTTTCCTTCGCTCCATGAAATATACTTGTATACAAATGTTGAAATAAAGCTTATTGGAAACTATAATGATTGAAATACTTAACGAACTATAAGTGTTCAAAAATATTTATAGTAATCGATAGCTTTATAATATTTTTTTATTAGGTATTAAATAGAAAAAGTTGTATAGAAAAGAAAGTGAGAATACACGAAGATAATCAGAAACAGGTGTCAAACCATCCTTTTATATTGGTCCCGACCGCGCTCGCCAACGGGTAGTCGTAAAAACTTACCACTTCATCGAGTGGGTTTCATGAATCGCGTATGGCTCGGCCGACTTCGGCGCCCTTCGGCACGCCTCGGCTCTTTGGGCGGGCGGCAATTCAGTCTTCATAGTAACCGGCAGTGGATTGCCGTGTCACTCTCGCAACCAATTTAGTTAACGTCGTTAAATAAACAATAATTGTTCTTAACTTAAATTTGAAGAGTTGTGTTCAATATAACAATTAAAAAAAAACTGATGATATTTTTTTGCGAGTTTTGAGTATCTTGTGCTTGTGTTTGAAGTTGTTTTACAAGTGCAATTGGATTGTGAACAAAATTGACTTAAGTACAAGTACCTACGTCGGGAATTATGTTAAGGCGGCCTACTAAAAGTATGACGTTTATTAAGGTGAGAATAAGGTTTCAAAATTAGATTGCATATTTTATTTTAACTGCTTTGTAATAGGAAACTTTTTCAGTTACCTATTATTTAAATTGTTTATACTTTTTAGAAAATAGTTATTTTAAAATAGTAAAATAGTAGTTTTCTCATGTATTTTGTAAACAGAAGCAGTGTTTTATAAGGTTCTAAAATGTAGCTTTTCTTTTCTTAGAATATTTATATTTGTAGCATGATACCTATAAACTTATTTTAATTAGAGCAACTGAGACTTATGTAAACATTATAAAATCATTGGATGTTGGTGTTAATTTCTTAGGAATTAAATATTATTCTAATCAATATAAGGGAATTAATTGATCTCAATTAATGGATAGCCTTTGTAGTAATATTTAACTGTTTGTTTTTCATTAAGTGCATTTTGTCCATAATAGGTAGGTATTTAAGCTTCCGTATTTACTACATAGGTATTTATGTTGGAACTGGTTTTCCTTGTATTTAAGGCCAAAAGGCAAACAACGTATGTAGCAACTTTGGCCCTTTGTTTAAAAATATATATAATTTAACCTAAACATAGTTAGTATAATTGTTTTAACTTCTGCAGTTGTTAAGTTTCCTTGTCTAAAATATACCTACCTTCTGCCAGAATCCTCTTATTAATGTACCGTTTTTCGGTTATCCGTTAAAAATAGTCGTGTAACTTTGAACCGTTAGACGCTAACACTTGACATACATATATATCGTATTACTGTAGCCTTAGTTAAAACATAAAAGACTTTTTCATTCAAAATAACTAAGATTTGTAGCTATTTCGATTTAGCAATTGGCCGTAAGCGTTGTAGTATCACTCCTTTTTAGTAATCATAATTACTTAGTATTCTTTGTAGTAATTAGAACGAATAGGTCTTATGGGCGAGGTTAAGCGCCAGATGTGAGGTCAGTCGGAGGGTGAGGCCAAGGTTCTAAAACGTATCGGTACTTTGCATGAATCGTTGAATGTTCGATATCAACATTAAGAATAGAAAACAAAAGGAACCAAGAGTCAAATGAGATTACCTATTGGCGCAGGAAATATTATAACGCAGATGAAAAATCATAATTAGGCGTTTATATCAAAAAAAAAAAAGGGATGGCGACATGACGAGACTGGTAAGATACTCGAATTAGGCGCAAGATAGTCAGTTTTATCTGTGTCACCCATTTCCTGACTTCCCGACTGGCAAGTGACTTATAATATTTTTTGCCTAATACCACTGAATTACCAGTATGACTACCTTAAAAATCATAGTATAGATCAAATCAAACATGTATCTTTACTTATGACAAAAATGATATAAATTGGTGATGTTGAGAACATTTGATATTATTATCTATTTAATGTTCCATATTTCCGAGAAAGGATAATCTTTGTTACGTGAATATGTTTGTCACTTTATTTTGTATTTTATATTGAATAATAATAATGGTTAAAAACAACATGTAACTTATCACAAACGGTGAACGGCAAATATTATAAAATAAAAATAGTTATTTTTCATTTGTGTTATATCTGCTAAAAACAGAAAATAAAAATGTAATAACTGTGTGTTTTAATTGGAACTATTTGGAATATAATAAAGTTTTGATATTTTTTTAAATATAGTGTAAGATTTGATAGATAATATCGTTTTGAATTATGTTGTAACGCTTCGGCGCCGTATTCTTTAACGTTCCATAAGCCGGTACAATTTTCCTTTTGTATGCTTTTCTTAAAGATAACTCAGTGTACAGTATTTTACAATTCCGAACTACATCTCTAATGAATTAAATTATAATTGACGGATAAGTAAAGGTATGGCACAGTGTTATACCATCCCCTTTGCCCTGCTAAAATGATCTTTAATTGTATGTTTGTCACTTGTACCACTTTGGTTTGCAATTCGTCGACATTGGTATCTATACCTACCTAAATAAATTTGTAAGTTTTTGGTCGGCATCCGTTGATCCGTTTCGATACATTTTAGGTTAAAACTTACAGTTTTCAGGAAACACATTTAGTTTCGCTGTTAGTTACTACTTTTTTATTTCTACAAAACAATACCTACGAGTGGGAAACTTCATAGCAGTTATGTGATTCATAGTTTTTACTTGTCGGTCATACATATTTACCATTATTTATAGTGAATAAATATAATTTAAAAAACTCAAGTAGTTTTATTTTCTAGATAATCTTGTTGGTCTGATATGGTTACTAGAGAGGTCCCAGGTACAGTGGAAAGCTTGTACACAATATAGGTAAATAATAAAGCCGTCACCTAACGGTACCCAGAAGTTAAAACATTATTAATCTATTACAATCGTATAGGTAACATGGTTACGGGTAGCACCATTTAACTGTGTATTAGAAATCACTATAATCTAAGGTCTTGAATTCATCTGCCGAGTACAGTGAAATGGTAGGTATAGAAAAAACCGGCCAAGTGCAACCTCTTTAGTAAAACTGTTTTGGTTGTTGTTTGATCCGAAACGTTCCCATTTTGATGGCAAGGTACCGAGGCACGCGCGGATCTCAATTTGTAGGGATTGGATTGTCATTCACCAGAGGCGGAAGGGCGCTATAAAATGGCTTAGCCAAGAAGATTGACCTATTCTCGTAGTTGCTTTTGAGTCCTGTAATCTATAATGAAGGCACAAATGATATTCTGATCACCGACAAATTATAGATATATAACTAAAATATTTTTACAGAAAGAGAAAAATTTCTCAGAAAAAGAAAAATATTTGTTAAAATAAAAAACCAAAATTCACTCAAAATAAAAAAAATATTTCTTTGATAACTATTATCCGACGATTAAAATTGCCTCTTAGTATTGCGTAAAATGTACATATCGAGGGGTGAAAGGCTATTTGTTTGAAGCGACATTTTGGACGATATGGAGTTATATACATATTCGGATTCAGCGAATTTTTCTGCGTCGTCTCAGCCGGGTCTCGTACAATTCTGAGCACTTTTATGGCGCTTAAAACAATGCCATTTTAGTGCATAATTCTCAAACATGATGTATGATCAGACTTCAAATTTGCCATATTTTTTTAGTATATCATTTAAGCTGTATACAAAAACAGAGAATCGGATCATAAGCCGTTATTCCGTTCCTAAAATTTTAGTTCGATGGCAGATAAATCGTTTTTCGATGTAGCTATCTTTAGATGAAAAGTCCCTTCAAACATTTTGCTTACGACTACTTACTCTGTGCAATGTCGCTTCAACCAATTTGCCGTCAGCCAAATTCATTAAGACATGTCGTCGGTTCAACCCTTTCGCTACAACTGTTTTTCACTCTGTTTAGAACAACCAAGTTGTATAACTCCTTTCAAAATCTGAGACATCAAACAACTCTTTAAGAATGTTCATCGTTGCTTAAGCCAACCTTCCTGAATCGTTAACAAAACCCAAAACCTAAACCCAAATTGGTAGTTAAACAAAATAGCCTATTCCTATTATTATTGAGTAACGTCGATTCAATCATTTTGCTTTCTCCTGCATAAGTACTGTAAAGTCACTTAAACCATTTTGCCTGCTGCTGATTAGTGACAATGTTGGAAGTTGAATCATTTTTCTTTACTCTAAAAATAAGGCGATACAGATCATTTTGTATTAAGCGACAATTTATCTTATACTCATAACTGTTTTTTAATTCAAAATTATTCCAAAACATGCAGGGATTTTTTTTCAATAAAAATTTGCGATCCCCATTATAGAAAGAGCACTAGTTTTTTCATAACGATTTTTTTTCCAAATTTTGAATCTTTAAATGGCTCTCCTGTAAAGTTCGTAAAATGTCGCTTCAAACAAATAGCCTTTCACCCCTCGATATATTATTTGATATATTTGGTATACAAGTACAGAGTAATTACAAAAGGTACCTAGTAGAGTATAATTTGATTTTGTGTGATTTTTTTTGCCTGGAAAGTTCTTTAGTGGACTGTTATATTTTACACTATTATATCGAGACATTTGATAGTATAAATAATTAGGAATAGAGAATTAATTCTCAAAAAATAAAAATTAGTTATAACGTCGCAACGAGATCCACTTATACACATGGTGACTTAGACTCCTGAGGTTAACTTGGGTAGTTATATAATATATTTTGACTTTTTTAACAAGAGTAAATTTCTAATTAATTAATGGTACATCTGTGAAGTAATATAATTCGTTAATATATTTAGCAGATGCAAACATTCCTAAACAACTAAGAATTTAAAGAAAAATCTACATTGTGTTGCGGTGAAAATAGTTTACTATACACGTAGCGCTTTGCTCCAAGCGCTACATATTTCAAATAACTAAACGTAGTGTTCTGTTTAGTGTCTGAAGTAACAAAGTACTTTCTGAAACGACTTCAATTACAAGAAAATATATATTTGCTACTCAATACAGTTCAATGTAAGAGAGTAAGGTTCAGTGAGATCATAAAACTGGGCATTTTATGGTCCACGGACTGTGGCTTTGCATACTATGCATTTTACGGCCATTCTAGTTATATAAGTACTTACATTTTATGGCAGACCCTAAAATAAATAAAAAAAATAAAACTGTGAATGGCTAAATTCATCCATGACATAGTATGTCAAAGTTAAGCATATTTTTTTATACCTGACATTGAATTTATTACATGATATAATATGTCCTAGCTCCAAACATAGATAAAAATAACTTTCTATTATTAAAACGATACTTAACTTAAGTGGCTTTAACTTAACTAAAAATGCAAGAAAAAAAAAAACATTTGAAAGCAGTTTATTTAGAGTTCCATCTGACTTTTTTGCAGCGGTCTATTACTCAAACATTTTTGTTACTTTAGCTTTAGCTAACTAAACTGAAATAAAATCACTTCAGATATTAAGCCGAAGTAAAAATCGTAACAAAATTATACAGTCATAAAATAAAATACATCTTGCGGAAGACGGTGATACAATGGTGACATTACAATGAATTCATCATTCGTAAATTTATTGCCGCCAGAGACACAATAACATCGTTACTTCGTACCGTCGTGTCAGTCCTTTCAATTACATTACAGCCTGTATTTATCGGGACGATTTATTTATGGAATTACGTGCCTACTATTTAATTAAAACGCGACAAATTTAGTAAATTGCTTGAATTAATATTTACAAAGTGAATGGGGACTAGATGAACTTTCTATAACTAGCTGGCCGCGATTGTTGGGGACCGTTTTGTTAATGTGTACTTTTGTTTTATCAACTAGTTGTGTCAATTTGTGCATTTGTTTTATATTTTGATAGTTTTCGTATGTGGCTTTTGTTAATTTTCAGTCCCCTAAAGTTAAATATCAGCAAATGTTACCATTTTATATGTTGTTTGCTATTGAGCAGATATGAAAGAGTGATGGTACGACATTAGTTTATAGCGTAGATTTAGAAATATAGTATCTATAAATCATCATGCTACCATTAGATTAGGGTAACCTACCAACGAGCGTGAAATTACCGGTCCCAGTTAATATGCATAACTTTAATCCACGTAACGTCACGCCTTCCTCCCATATGAGTATCCAAACGAACACCTCTACAGCTTCTTCCACATTTATCAGTCTCTTCATGCAGGCTCACCGGTTATAGGTTCTTTTGATTTGGCCTTTTTTAATACGTCACCAATCCGGTCAACATATTTACGCCTGGGGTGCCTCTTCCGGCCGTAACAGGTAATAAAGTATATTAATACATATATAATTTCTCACATGTTACGTAGTTACTGGTTTTTTATCTATCTATATTAGAAGATTTTATAAAAATAGACCGAAAATTGTGGAACTTAAAACTATAAATAATTAAATTTCTCGTATTAGTTTATGGCCACAACATAAAAATACTTCAAGAACACTTACTTTATTTTGGCTTATGTTTAACTTACCATCAGATATAGTAAAAATGCTCACCAAAATTAAACCCGCATTTTAATGTAAAATGGTAACCAAAGTTTTAACATTTCGCTAACGTATTTAAGCAAAATGACTCCAAATAAATCATTGTTAACCCAAAAGTAGTAAATGATCACCAAAAGTAGTAAATGATCACCAAAAGTACCTAAATGTTTTACTAATTTACTATTCGGTTCTGGCACTCGCCGGCCGCTACCGCGGCACCGCTCGCTTCGCTCGCTCGGCTCGTGCGTTGTATGGCCGCAGCTCTAACCTAACCTAACCGATTGTCATTTTTCATTGATTTTATTAAGGTAGAATAGCGCAATCATTTGCTCGCTAAGATTTGGTGATCATTTACTACATTTGGTGATCATTTACTACATTTGGTGTTCGACTACAATTTGAAGTGCAGTCGTGACTAAAATAGCTAGTACTATTATAATTTTAGACTTTATTTTTCTGGTGTCAAGTATATATTTTTGGTGGTCATTATATTTTATCCCCTTTATTTTATATGGTAACCTATTTTAACGTTTTCCTTAGTTGATGCAAGCGTTAAAACTAAAGTAAAACTAAGAAATTCGTTTTATGTGCGAAAATAAACGTTAATTTAGCCTATTCAATGATTCGATTTCGAATTTCGAAGCATCTTATGTACAATGGTTATAACTTCGATAAATGATTGGACTAAATACCGCAGTCGTACTTGACGAAAGTTTTATAAAATGTTGGTTATAATCGAAGTATATGCCTTGTGTAATAGGTAAACAGTTTAAAAATAACAGTAAGTGTCCTACTTATTTGTTGTAGTGAGTATCGGTATCCCATATCATCGGTACAGGGTCTCATACACACTACAATATCGAGTTGTCGCATTAACGGAGCTATGGTTTATAGGGAGCGCGGTATCTAGTCGAGCGAGCGCGAACAATCATTTAACGAAGTTTTATAATTAACTTACGATAACTATTAGTATCTACATAGTCACAAAATATTAAGAATTTTTGTTCATAAAACAACATAACACAAAAAATATATATTATTTGAAGTCAAGCTCATTTTAAAAGGGCACCCTACTATTTCATTCGGAAATACATTCCTTCGCCGTATCTTCAGAATTATTGGTGTTTATCGATTTTATGTTCAGTGGAGTGTGACATTTCGTTATTATAAATGAAAAATCTGTATATTCAACCGAAGCTTAGTGATTTTGAGAGGCTTATGTTGAACAATCTATGTTCGATCATATTTTTTTTAAATAAATATATTGCTTTTGACTCGCACTTTCTGTGCATCTGCCATATACAAGTTTTCTTGACATTTTCAATTTTCAGCTTGTGTTGTATCGTATTTTGATGGATTTATTTGGATTTGAATATAATATTTCCTACGAGATCGTAGCGCACCAGCCTTACGGAAAAATAATACTTTTTTGACGACCATAGAGCTAACTTGTGATTTGATTTTGTCGTTGTGTTTATTCAAAATATAATAGAAGTTGAAGAATAACCCAGAATGTCTCTGAATGCTTAAACTCCAACTTCCTATTTATTTATGTTTTTATAATCTTGAATTATTGATAATATGATGACGAAATTGAGAGCTAGCTGTAAATAATATAACATCTTAATAATATAAATGAAGTGCTTATCAAACGTATAATTTTTTAAATAACTTATAGAAAAACAAATATAAAAAGTTAAAACAACTGTATGACTAACGAGAGCAAAGAAACAAAAGTAGGCCATAGCTTTTATGTTCACTTGTTAGTTTCAGAATGTAGGCAAAGGTTGAAGTTTATTCTTTATAAAGGTTAGTATGTTGTTAAAAACCTATATTTTTTGACACAAATAGATGATGACATTTGTTTATTTTAAACAAAATAAAATAGTAGTGGCAACGAAAGTGAATTAACACATCCTGTTTAATCGATACAATAAAAACCTTTTCTTTTAATTGCATTGATTAATTTATATAACTAAACTTTGAAAAGTCTTATTGTTCGTTATCTAATGGAATGCAGTTTTTGGACAAAAACTGCATTCCGTTATTGTGTTAAAATATCTCTTCGTATATCTGAACAAATTAAAGGACAGCCGACGAAAAGTCAAACATACGAGAGTAGGAAATCCTATAAGTATTGCCAGTTTTCATTAGATATAGCTACAGGAACTAAAATTTGAAGTAAAGTGTGAATACATAGGTAATTAGTTTTTATTTCACTACCATTTCATCTTTATATGACAACTAGCTGATGCCCGCGACTTTGTCCGTTGTTTGTTATTCCTTTGAAAAATAACGTGTAGACAGATATACAAACATTAATTATGTGATTAAAAGTATTTAAAATGTTGTCCAGGGATGTAAGGTACCACAATGCAAAATTTCATTTAAATCGGTCCAGTTTCGGAGATTAGGCCGTACAAACAGACCGAGAAACAAGAAAGAAGTGTTCTATATTACTTCTCACACCACCCTGACTCGGTTTTTGCAGTTTTTTCTATGTACAGTACAGTACTATAATAATGTTCTAAGAACAATGTAAATATGCGTTTTTATATTGTTTCCGACAATTTTAGATCAAGTTCAACCACAAAATGAAATGTATCAATGTATATTGCGACTATAAAGGACATACGCTTTTGATCATCAAAAAGTCAGGTCCGTTAAATCCCATACAGGCTGGCAAAATTGCTTTAATTTGAATATAAAATAGTTGGAACAGATCTCTTTGTAACTAGTTTCAAAATAGCCTAAAGTCCAGCACTTGGCCAGTTCGCTGGCCACTAAGGGGATTATCGGTAGCGTCGTCGCAGTATACCTACTCAGACTGGACGCGTGTGACTAGAGTTACATACTCGGATATTTATACCTACAATGCATTGCGCAAGGGAAAAACAATTTAAACTTCAACAGCCCTGCTACATTGGAATATTATGTAGTTAGCCAATTTTCAGTCATTTAACCGAATGACTCGCCGTTCATTGCAGGATTTGGTTATCGAATTTGGATGTGTGAATGACTGTTGGTATAAAATAGTAGGTATTTTGGAATTCCATTTTTAAATTAGCATTTAATACAGTTTGTGTTTATTGAATATTGTTTGATTGGAGCATACTATTTGTGTCGCGTCGATGCGTAAATCATTTATGTTTAAACAAAAACATTATTATGGTAAGAGATTACGCAAATATATTAATCTGTATTCCCTCCATTTTATCAAAATATGTGAATGCAGGGATTGGCAGAATGACTATTGGATACACAAATGAAAATACGATAGGTATTTTTGATAGAAATGAATATATAGTTTACTATTTTGTGTAAATGTATTTTATTTATTTATTTATTCTTTATTGCACACAGTAAGTAAATACATAACATACAATTTATACAACGGAAACAACATGTACAAAGGCGAGCTTAATTTAATACTGAGTTTTCTTCCAGCAAACCTTATGAAAGAAGCATTTGTTTAAAAGTGCATAGCTAGTGTACAACGGACGAATCTAATAATATTTTCTACCAAATTGGTAAATAGGTACATATCAATAAACATACACACTAATAGATACATATACAACTACATACTAATATTTAAACCTATATACATATTGTTAATTATAATATACTACATATACTAACTTATATGTCATACTACATAGTATCATACTATATTCTAAACATATAAAACAAATTATGTTAGATACTGTTATATTTTTCAAAGTTATGAGTGATTACGATTACGTACTAGTATTTAGGTATTTAAATATTTAGATTTTTCGGAGAAAAGACAAATGTTTAAACACACAATAGAGTCATCCAAATATAATAACCGATATCATAGCATAGCATGTACTCGTAGGTAATAACATAACAACCATTACGTTTGCCCACTGCTGTAAACCAAAATGTAGTTTACGAGGAAATTTTTAACGTAGTTTCAGGCAAAGTAATTAAAACCTGCATCCTCACCTAGAAGTAGGTATAACAATTTTAAATTTATGACTAAGAGCACCATACTATGTAATGAGCAGTTTCGTAGGGCAAGTCATTACTAAAATTAACATTTATTTTCTTTCATATACCCGGGGAATATCCTCGCTAATAAACGTAATAATAACGATGATTATGGTACGGACCTAATAGCAAACAATTAACGTAATGCATTTAAATCAAGTTGATTGATATCTATGGACATTAAGCAGACACAGTATTAATTTGATATTAAATTATTAAAAACTATTGGATGTGAAATGAAAGCTGCGACCTGCCTATCTTTATTTTTGTTACATTCTTACCTACTAATAATAGCGTCCCACGTGCGGTTTTACTGGGTGACTTTTTTACCGTCTTAAAAATAATAGGGCGTGATATGTATATGACATAGAGTGAAAATCATAACGATAAAAATACGTACGGTACGACGCGATGGTTCATTCGTTTAATTCAATGTTTTAAAATCTATTGGATACCTAGATGAAATATTGGATGTAATTATAATACATATACCTTTATTTAATAAATGTATTTGTATATCTATAATATAAACGCTTTTTATTTTTTTTGTGTTATAAGAAGACTAAAGATTTTGAGCTTAATTCTACACTTTATAACTAATACGAAATTTTCGAGTAATTGCTAAGTCAAAAGGTTAAAGGTTGAATAATTATTAGGTTAGTCAAGTACTCTTATTCACGTTCATTGAGCTTATAATAGCTTCAATTGGTGACCAAGCGATGGTCAATAGAGCAAACTGCAGTACCATATATTAAATTGTGTGCCCTCGTGGAAAGCCATTAGTTACATTGAATAGCTACCTTCAAGCTCGCGGTTTTACTCGCATAACTCTAGTTCCAGTGGAAACTTCATAAAAAATATATATAGCCTTCCTTGAAAAATGGGCTTTACTAACATTGAAAGATTTTTTCAAATCGGTCCAGTATTTCCAGAGATTAGGGCAATTAAACAAACAAACTCTTGAACTTTATATATTTGTGTAATTAGTGTAGATAAATGTTGGTTGAATACTTTAAGTCACATATACTTCGTGGTTTTTAATGATGGCTTATGATTATGGGCAAGACAATTTAGCATGAGTATTACTATCGAAACGTTACATTAAAATTGATAAATGTTCTTAACAAAAAAAATGTAACTCGAGGAGGTGGTAACGCTAACCGCCCCCGCGAGTCACCGTGAATGAGTACTTAGTACTCATTCACGGTGACTCGCGGGGGCGGTGTAGGGCGCGGTCACGAAATATCAAACATATGGCGTAATATCTAAGTGTTCACGTACGAAACGCACGTGCGGTCTAAGTAGCGGGTAAACTAGCGAATGGCGGGCGTGGCGTGCTCGCGGCAATATCAAACGCAGGAGATGTTTGTTTGTGTTGACGTCGAACTAGCGGCGGAGCGCGCGATTCACTCGCGATGTCAGGTAAGATCTACCAGTATGAACTTGTTGCTAGAAACGTTAGAACGTTTTCATCATATCTTTGAATGCAAAATTAGTGCTGTTCAGGGCAGAACTGCGATTTGGCAGAGTAAACACAGACATCGTCTTGCGCGAACGTCTGGCGGCCAATGTGAACACGAAGTCGCCACGTCTCCGCGCTCGTACCCGCCGCCGCGCCCGCGCATTATTACGTGAACAAGTACTAAATGTTTATGGTACAACTTTTACCATACTTGAACTTCAGTGCCTTAAAATACAGATCTAATACAGAATCGAAGTCATTTTAATCAGTAACTTTTATGGCTATTGTAACAGTAAAAGTATGTACATATGATTGCTATAGGTTATATTTAATTACGAAGTTATTACAGAAACGGGAGTAACGCGGATGAACCCGCGCGGGAGAAGCTAGTTAAAAATAAATAATATCGCTGTGTATTAACCACTAAAGAACTTTCGTGTGTATGAAATATACCAGCAGAAATATGGATATATTGGAAAGAATATACGGTAGTAGCACGTACGGAGGTGTATTATATTTGGGTGAGTTTAAGTTAAGTGAAGAAATGTAGAAAGTTAAAATATATCACAATTTGCATACGGGAATTTATAATTAGAGTTAAGTCAGCGAGCTCAAATACACAACACACACCATTGGTCTAGTGGTAATAAGTGCGACCGTTACTAGCACAGTCTCGGGTCGGGCAAATCAAATGTCACTCACTACTAGAAATTTTCAATTGAACTTTTAATATTTAGCGTGACAGCTCTAAACTGATGACGTTATGTCAAGCGCCATAAATTCACATTAAAAATGTTTATATTGTCAAAAGCGCTAAGGTTACATTAGAAACTTTTATATAGAGGTTAAGTTTTTATTTTATTTTCAAATTTTCCGCTCCATTTCCTTAACTTTTTCTTTAATGGGAACCTTCTTCTATTATATTATATTATATTGTCATATCAAACACAATAAATAAGCGAAATCGGTTCACCGATTCATTTTTATATTATAGATAAGACAAACCATAATTCTACCTACATAGTCTCTGTAAAGTAGCTTTGCAATGTCGAAAACATTTTTGAAAATAGATGACTAAGAACAGCAGTATAAAATCCAGTGAGCTAAAAATATAGTAAAATAATATATTGCAGTAGATTCTAAAAGGCTTCTCTAGGACACTCAAGAAGAGGAAAAATATTGCGTTTTTTATTTTATAAGGGGGATAAAACTTTAAATGTAAATTTTATTCAAAATGAAACAACGTCTTCATATTATTCTGAAACGGATTTCTACGCCCTAATCCCGAGAGCCAATCACGAGATTGTGTGGATGGTTTCATTAAACAATGCAGAAGGGATGAAGTTTTTCAAGCTGTAGCTGACATCATAGTATACAGCAACCTCCGTTGCGTAGTAGTCTAAGCCTCGCCTTATTCTCCAAGTTCGCGGACTTCAAATCAAAGATCGGAAAGCATTTTAAGCCATTAGTCCCGATTGTCATAATCTATGAAACGGGTTGCAGCGTTTGCGCTTTGTACATTAGTGTGCTGTGTAAGTACATAATACTGCGGTCACCAACCCGCTTGCGAAGCGTGGTATCTATGCCAAAATTTTCCCTCGAGAGAGGGCAACTCGTGTTCAGCCGGGCCGGTGAAGTCATTTTCCGTAAAAAAAAAATATCCTCATAATTGAGTACTAACAAAAATAAAAAGATTTAGCGAAATCCGAAATAAGGATTCGTTTTGAAATATATTGTTTTAGTTAGTTTAATTTTTACTTTAATATATTACTCAAGCGATTTTTTTCAAATTACCCCATCGCTTGTGAAGAAACATGAGTAGTGACTATGATATATTAGATTCTAGTTCATTTAATGACCCACTTAAAGGCGTGCTACCTGCATTGTACGATTACAATATAAGTAGTGACAACGTTTGCCACGCGTTGTAGTATTTTATGCTATTCCACGGCGCGTGCAAACGTCTAAATTGACTAATAAATCAAGATAATGCGCCTTCGAGGCATCATTATAGGTAATTGTAGTTTTTATATTCCAGGAAACTGCTTCTAGCGAAATTGATAACTTTTAGTAGCCTATACCGAGGTATCTACCGTAATATCTGATAATTGATTTTGTAAATTAATTAAATAGTCACTCCACTTATTCTTGTCTCTAATCTAATGACAAATTCTTTCCCTCAATTTTAATATTGTCATCGTCCCGAAAATTGATGGATCTTAAGAAAATTAACGTTTGAGTGTGTCAAGATGGCTGGGCTCTCAGCTTGCGTAGATCCGGAAATTTAAAAGTATACCAGGAATCTTCCTAATCATTTCTCGCATGTACTTCGTTGTAAAAAAGTTTTATTTATTTAGTAATATTTTTTTACGTAATGCAATTTATTTTCTTGTGTTTTCAATTGGTAACTCGTTCTTGTCGAATTAAACTGACTCTTGAACGATCGTAAGGTCCCACTGCTGAACATAGGCCAAAGGGTGATTTTTTTCTATAGTCACCACGCTTGACAGATGGAATGACGATCACTGTTGGTATTATCTATAGATACTCATCGGGTAGTTGACAACACTAGAACCTTAAAAATCAATGATTTTACACAAAGATTTTATCTGGCACGGAAATTGAACCCATGCCCTCCGTAAGATAATCACTCATACTGAATACCAAGGTTATTTTACTGATCAAGGGAGAATTGAATATATTTCCAAAAAAAAATCTTCGCCTATCCTCAAACGGTTTCAAATGTCAATAACAATAATAATACTTATGTTATTATTTATTGACAATAAGCACGATTTCAATCTAGATTTCATTTGATCATATCATATCTAGGATAATAAATAAAAGTGGAGCGAGTTCAAGCATGATACTATTTAAAGTGACGGTAACTAAATAAATTGACTTCTGCTACCTCGCCATATTTCTTCATTCTACATGAGATTTACGACAGAATCCAGACTTCATAAAGTAGATTTAATATCAGTATTACTTATTTAACTATGATGTGAAGTTTGAACATTTTACTTAAGATTATGACTAATATTTTCTACTTATATTTAAATATGACAATGGTTTTTATCTTTCTTTGACATCGTAGCGTGGGAGTATATGTGTGTTCAATAATAATAATTAAATCAACCCGAATTTTTGGCTTGTGGTTCTGGTTAAGAACGACCATCCAGTATCTTCCTATGGGTGTCGTACGAGGTGACTTATGGATATGGATGGGAAGCAGCATCTATCAGCCTGAGTTTTGTTACCATCTTATTGCGATCACCAATCCGCCTGCCAAGCGATTATGACAATATCCCTCAACGATCCTGGCTGGCCAAGGTCGGTTAAAAGGAGGCCTATGTTCAGCAGTGGACGTTAACGTAGCAACCTGAGTATACATTAATCATCAAGAAATTTCTATTGAAATAAGCTGTACCTATGTGCAATTGTATCCTTATTTATCTTGTCTCATATTGTTTGTGTGTACATAAATTATTAAATAAAATAAAATAAATCATCAGCCCGTATAACGTCCACTGCTCAACATTGGCCTCCTCCCGAGGGAGGGTTTTTGCCATAATCACCACGCTTGGCAGGCGGGTTGGTGACCGCAGTGTTATTTTGTAACATACAAGGAAACTCTGCTGCCCGTTTCCTGGTATACAATTGTTATAGATGTTGTTATAACACTCGGGACCAACGGCTTAACGTGCTTTCCGAGACACGGAGGGTAGTCCCTCAGCCTACCAGACCCGGAAAGAAATCTTAGAATCTACACAAATATTTTCTGTCCGGCATGGGAATCGAACCCACGACCTCTGAGATTTAAAGCGATCCAAATACCGCTCCGCTACGGAGGTGTCATATACATTACTTGTACCTATATAAATAAATACATGTATTTTTTTGCGGACGCCCTAGACGGCCACTAGACTCTAAGTAGATATTTAGTATTATGTTTTATTGTATGACTTATATAGCATCAAATTATATATAATAATTATATATCAGGGAACTGGCAGAAGCGTTTCCATTTGTGTTACATACAATGCGACCAACATTAGCCAAGTGTGGTGCCTATTGCAAAACCCTGCTCAGGGAGGCCCATGTTTAGCAATGCACCTTATACCTATGTATTTATGGAAATATGATTTGTTAAATCAATTTTGCTGTTAAATCAAATTCAGTTTCTAAAATACGAATCAAAAAATCCTCCAGTTCATCCCAAATTACGTGTGACATAGTATTCTCAACGAAAATGTTTATAAATCAATCATGATAATCAAATCAAATCTGCTAATTATACTTTCGGCAACTCATTAGACACATTCCCAATAGATTTGTGAATTTCAAAGTTGATCATCCTTTCAGAAAATGGTTTTAGTTAACAAAAACATATACACAATATTGTTTTGAATTTACCTCATATTTTAATCTTCATTTTAACCGCTTCAAAATTATTTATTCTGATTAGACACAAACTTTTATAATATTATGTATTAACCGCCCGTGTGGTTTCACTCACGTAGATATACTTCATGTGAGATTAGCTCATATCTGTGGAAATTTTTCATAAAAATATATAACCTGAACCTTTTATCACTGATAAAATTGGTTGTTATGGCAACAGTTTATTAAATTTTAAAGATAGATTAAAATCTTTTAATGCAGGCTTATATAAAAAGCAGAAAAGTCGACATAAATATTGATGAGAAAATTTATTTTTATCACATCTATTCAAAAAGAGCTAGTTTATTCCTCGTAAACAGACACCAAAATAGCTCATTAATCCCTTAGGGACCAAAATTGATTTGAATTTGGAATGTGGATATTGTTTAGTAGATTGGTTATCTAGGGAGCAAACAACTATTTTAAAGGCGAGAGTGTTTTTTTTAATCCAGATGGTTCTTCATTGTACCTACGTAAATAAATTCTTGTTCATAAGTTGCACTTACTTATTTTCTCATAGAGGGTGATAAAAAGTAGAGTGTCCACCTCGGGAGCAACACTATTTTAAGCTCGAGTGACATACTTTTAATCCCTCGCTGCGCTCAGGGTTCTAGTTAAGAATCCCTCGCTCCGCTCGGGATTCTACTCTAGAATCCTTCGCTCCACTCTGGATTAAAAAGAACACTCTCGCCTTTAAAATAGTTGTTTGCTCTAAACAATCTACTATTACATAACAATCATTCTGCTATGTGGACTTTAACTATGTAGTTCCAAGCGCAGGGAAACCCAAAAAAAAAAGATTAATGAAATCGGTTCTGCCGTTATTGAGTTATGTAAGGTAAAGTTCTAAGTAAGACGTAAGTAAGGCCTTGTATGTTATGTATGGGTATGTATTTAGAAGTAGATGATAGCATTTGATAAATGATAAAGTGGTATTATTTTAGTTACAGCGCTGCTTTAGCTGTTCTTCTTGTTAAAATTTCGCCAAAAATGTACTATGCTTTACTACGAATCTAATTTATGGAAATGTTTATATGAATATAAATAATTTTATATATGAAAGTTCGACAAAACACAGAATTAGTTTATATACTGATTGAAATTCTTATTGTCGTTTCTCGCATCAGAAGTAAGCCATAGTTAAAAAATATAATCACATCAATATATAAGAGAAAAAGAAAACTAGTGGGCAAATTCAGTATTTATTTGCTTAAGCGTCATAGAAGTATGACTTAAACAACGACCACACAAAGTAAAGGCGATCCGAAAATGTAATGATAATCAAAATTTTAGATGAACTTTAGGTTTTTTGTTGTTTTCTTTTTATTCGAAACTTAATTTCATTAAATACAGCGAGCTTAAGTGAATATTTACGTTAGTTGATTTGTTAGACGTATGAGAAACTATACAGTGTTACTTTTTTCATATCTGCTGAATTAACTCTAACATTACACACCAGATTTCTTGAATGGTTTAAGCATTCGCAACCATTTAACAATCATAGTGTATAATATGTAGGTATGTTTATTGAAAAAATCTACTCGTCGTGATAAATATAATATAAAGTATTTTGTTTTGATTTTTTTTAAAGATAACTAGCAGACTTTTGCTGTCTACTAGTATTTTGTTAACTCCCCGTGCTAAGCTAAAATGCTTATGTTACGAGTGAGTTCACGTCAGTAGTGCAATGGGTGGGGATCGAACCGGCTATCACAACTCCGAAACCCTAGCAATTGGGCTACGGCCGAAAGTGTTCCTAAAATATGTGCCGGCACTTAAACAGGAGTTAATGTCACGTCTACTAATTAGGTTAGTGAAAAATGTGTATGTAATACAAATTTATTTAATATCTATGTGTATTTTGAATAAAGTCTTCCCCCAATACTGAATTGATGGCACTTCCCGGTGTTTACATGTAGTAGAACACATTTGACAAAATAAAATTTTGACTATAACTTGAAAGAAAATTATTCACTACACATGTTAAAAGGACGAAATATATTTCAAATATATTTAACTCGGAGAAAATTCGAATAAAAATGTTTTTTTGTTCGTATTTTTAGAATTCATGTACGGTTTTCAATGTCTAAAAACTTTTTCTCTTGATGTCAAATTCAACACTCTTCAAACCAGTAACATTTTTCAAACTAGATCATCGAGTAGGAAATAATTACTTAGCCACATAAAGTTTATAATTTATGTAATGAGCACAGTCTATGCCATTTTAGTTAGCAAGCCTGGACGGCCACATCTGGTACTAAAGTTGGCGCCACTCGACCACTTAGTATTCCATAACAGCTAATAATAATTACGTTACCGTTTGTAGTTTAGATTAAAGTATATACGGCTTTTTAAGCATTATTAACGTTTGTTTTAAAATTATTTTGGTATGTTTAGGTTTTTGCATAGTATCTATGACCTTCGAATGCCTTAATTTAAATATTGCGTAAACGGAGGCGTGATTTTACTTTATTAGCCAGTTTACGTCCACTGCTGAACATGGGCCTTCTCTTATCCGTCACCTCTTACGATCCCCGTGGGAAGACATGGGGAGGTACATTCTAAGGCAGGGGTCTCCAAACTACGGCCCGCGGGCCAAATCCGGCCCGCCAGTGTCATCAAACTGGCCCGCGACAGCCAATGTTTTATTGTTGTTACTATTGCTAGAAATACGACTATAGATAAGGGCAGAAAAAAATAATCTGTTTTGGCCCATGAAGCATACTGAAAATAATAATATCATTATGGCCCTAAGGCTTCAAAGTTTGGAGACCCCTGTTCGAAGCCAAAACTACACGGCGTGATTGGGTATAGATGATTTTTTAAGATATAAAGAAGAAAAGCAGAAAGTAAATATTTATCCTAACGTTTATACGGAATGTTGCATGAATTTAGCTAGCTTTTCTAAAACGGAAAAGAAAAAAACATCAAAAGAAATTCGATTTACAAACAACTTTCGTAGCGTAGATTCCTAAGTGTTGCTATTCGATTTGCGCGTCGGTAAAATCTTTGGCTAAATCAACATGATAAGATTGGATATCATAATAGGTTAGCAGGGGACTGGCAGGAGCGTTTATTTGCGTATTAGAATTTTATAGTCTGGCTATTAATCTGTCTATCAAACTTAGAAACTATGAAAAAACTTACTTGGGGAAGCAGTGATGCGCATGATTTATGACGATTATAATAAGACCAAACATGAATCGGTAAAAGTATACCATTGACTTGTGAAGTCGATTGAGTAGCAAATATATAACTAAAAAATATTGCAGAATACATGACCTATACTTTTAATAACTTTCCAGTTTAGATTTCACTTCTTTTATTAGAGGAACTGTTAAAGTTCTTGGCATTCTCTCAGGTTTATCTTTTTGATGGGACATAAAAGCTGCGCTGAACACGTAATGCAAAGCTTTCACATTTAAAACACGAAGAATCGTGTCTTTATATGATTCTTAGTGTGCTTTTATGGGTAAAACATATAATTACCTCATTTTAAGATTCCATACATGCGACATTCAACCTGAGTACTTATTTAGGTAATTCGATATGTTTTTTTTCGACCAGAGGGCTTGCTTTTATTTTTGCAAAAAATAAGCATCGCCAACGCAGTATTGCTTACTGCCAGCCTTCTGAGAACTATGTCCAGGGGTAGCGATGCGGAGGCATTTTTGACGTCCATGGGTGATCTCTGTATAAATATATTTCGTCCTTCTTTATATTCTTTTTTTCTTATAATTAGCTACTTTTGTTTGTCAATAATAAAGTATTATATTTTTCTTGTAAATAATAATAAAATTGTCATGAAAGTTTAGAAATAAATTAGTTTTTTGTACAAAAAATACAACTCCCACTCGAGACGCAGGGGTCATAATCAACTTTTAATTCACGTATTCAAAGTACACCTAGATTGAGAACAATTATCTGTGGTTCACACAAATAGTTGTCCCAGACCTTGGTTGCAGAAGGATGAAGCAACTAACGTAACCACTGAGCTATTGGTGACAATTGGTGTGGCTACATTATGCTAATTATGGCAAATTTCATATCTGTAATTGTTAAACTTTTCATACGTCAGGACTTCATATTTTAGCGGCCGTGCCTTCAAAAAATTGTATAATTTAATTGACATAAAATATGAATAGTGTATCATGTCACTATTCATAAAATATAATGACATAAAATATGACAACCGTTAAGCCGTTGGTCCCGGTTGTTATAAGATCATCTAAAACAAGCGTATACCAGGGAAACGGGCAGCAGCGTTTCCCTGTGTATTACAACATAATGCGATCACCAATCCGCCTTCCAAGCGTGGTGACTATGGCAAAACCCTCCCTCGGGAGGAGGCCCATGTTCAGCAGTGGACGTTGTACGGGCTGATGATAATGTTTTTTTTATTTAAAACAAACTACTCGAAAGTTCTTATTTTCATTCAATCATCAGCAACTGATTCATTCTGCCAATTCACTGTTCAATAATTCCAAATTGGAGGCTACTTATTGGAAAAGGTTCCGGTCCGGTTATCTTAGGGAAATGGTGGCATGACGTACGATAGGGAGGAAATGCCTATCGCCATTTGTCGAATGGTATTCCAATTTTACAGTGAGATTGAATATCGCATCACGGAAAACTCAATTATTTTATGTACAGTCGACGTAGACTTTTGCGTTACATAATTTATAATTATCAATATAGATGTTCGTGTTATTAATACAGACGTTGTTTATTTATAAAACCCCATACAAATAAATAATTGTAGTGAACTTTTTAGTTATTATTATTTACCTAAAGCAATGTACCTACTTTTTCGACTGTACTTACACGACTCAGCAGGATATCAGGTTAATAATTTGACTTCAAATGTATTTGCCATCATCATTGCTCGGGGCGTGTATGCGTTCACGGTTGAAATTGGTTCAATTTTGTGTGCGCCTGACACATGCGGCTGCGACAACTTTCCGGATTGGTGTACTTGACTGCCTTGTTCGGTCTAGCGGTAATATGTTTGAAAGTAACTAGCGAAGCCCCGGATTTGAAGCCCGGGTCGGGCAAAAAAATATGTTTCTAGAAAAATGTTCCCTCTAGAAAAATCTATGTTCCAGCAGTCATAAACACCGCCAGGTGTTTACCCGTGTTTTGGAGAATATGTTAAGCAGTCTTGCGCGTGATTTCTACCTGATCGTGTCGGTAGAACGATCCCTTCGGATTATTAAAGGTAAAGGGTGCACCTGTGTTTGCTTAGGTACCTACTTGTGCATTATAATGTATTATATGTTCAGCGCAGATGGCTAATCTCAGTCGAGCGAATACATACCTACTTCGTAGAAAGTCGAGAGAAACTATACGAATAGGCCTAGTCAAGTCAAAAGCAATGATTCATATATCGTGATCATAATTTAATATTGATGAATTAACCTTCTCAGTCTGAATATTAATCAAATAATTATTTACATTTTTACTAGCCCGAAGCAGGATTAAGGTTTCCGACGCCTTCACTTAACAGCAACAAAAATAAATGGAAATAATTGCTCTTTATAAAAAACTAGCGGCCCGCCCCGGCTTCGCACGGGTGGACTTTTATACCCTACTCCTGCCCTACCCTACCCCTACCCTAACTCTACCCTACTCCTACCCTACCCCTACCCTACCCCCACCCCTACCCTACCCTACCCCCTACCCTACCCCTACCCTACACCTACCCTACCCTACCCCTACCCTACCCTACCCCTACCCTACCCCTACCATACCCCTACCCTACCCCTACCCTACCCTACCCCTACCCTACCCCTACCCTACCCCTACCCTACCCCTACCCTACCCCTACCCTACCCTACCCCTACCCTACCCTACCCTACCCTACCCTACCCAACCCTACCCTACCCCTACCCAAAAGTATCCTATGTCCTTCTCCCAGTTCTTAGCTACCTCCCTACCAATTTTCAGCTAAATCGGTTCAGCCGTTCTTGAGTAATAAATAGTGTAACTAACACGACTTTCTTTTGTTTTTAAAATGTATTCTGCTATTCGGGACGGAAACAAATCCAACAAATCAAAAACCATGGCAATCGGTCCAGCCGTTCTCGAGTTATAAGTGTTGTAACAAACACGACTTTCTTTTATATATATAGATGTAGGTATTGTTAATTATCAGCTCCCGAGCACCACGCACGGGTTATCGACAACATTACCGTGAATTATATGGGAAAGTTATGTTATTTTTATTGATATCAGACGCCAAAATATCTTTACATTCGCAGCGATCCAGATAAAAATTAAAATATAAATAGGCCAAGTTAAATATTGTGCTAACATAAAAAGTTCACGCACATGTGTGAGTGTATTAATTCAATAGTTTTTGGCATATCTATATATAAATACGAAAAGCAAAAACTTCGTACCCCTTTTTACGAAAATTGCGCGGACGTAGGAGTATGAAATTTCGCATATTTATAGTTTCTATAGAGGAGGAGTGCAGAACTTGAGAATATTTTTTTAAATAGGCGTGAAGACTAAACAATTACATTTAGTCGGTCGGTAAGATTAAAAAAAAATATTGGACACGTATTTTTTTACTATCAAAATAAAAAAAATCGACAAAGATATAGAAAAACAACAAACTATAAAATTCAGGAAAGGGGGGCTTGTGACGTCCCTACTAGGTAAAGTTGTTCCTAGAAATGACGTCACACGAAATTTCAAACGCGCTCTAATATAGTCATTTTTTGTTTGAGGAAAGGAAAAAAAATACGTGTCATCGTAATCTAACTAATGGACTAAATAGGTTTTTTAGTCTTTATGGCTACTATGGTTGAATTTCAACCACTGGCCACGAGTATATTTTTATACGCCTGTATAGTGTAAGTTTGGAACGGGAGAGGTATCTAATCTAATGTCACTCATAGCTCGTTGCTTGCCATTCTAGGTATGGTGCCGGTAATTCAGAGCAGTATGACAGGCAGAAGCTTTTGTTTAGATTTTGTAAAGCTAGTGAATTTTTCGTTGGTTTAAGAATTTATCTTGCAGAATTTTTATGTCAGACGTAGTGGCTATATAAAAGTTATTGATCGCGTATTGGTTTCCAGTAAAGTACAGTATGAAATATCGAATATTATCCGCTTTATATAAGATATATAATAAGAAAGCAGATAACATTAGTATATATCTACTATATAATATAACAAATAAAGCTTTTTAACGAAATTTTCTTTTGAACTGAAATAATTTGATGTTGATTTGTGATTATAATATTTACATTAAAATTTCATCATTAATATAAGAAAAAAACCTCCGTGGCGCAGCGGTATAAGTCTCGCTTAAAGTCCCGGGGTTCGTGGGTTCGATCCTCACGCTGGACAAAAAATCTTTGTGCAAATTCTTAGATTTCTTCAGGGA
Source organism: Nycteola revayana (assembly GCA_947037095.2). Lineage (NCBI taxonomy): Eukaryota > Metazoa > Arthropoda > Insecta > Lepidoptera > Nolidae > Nycteola > Nycteola revayana. The sequence continues at coordinate 6,150,150 of OX344838.1, forward strand.
GTTTTGTGCAACTGTCACTCTACTTTACAGTTCGCGGGCCTCTCGGACTTCAGGTCTACGAGGGCATCGGATGGTTCTTTGTAAACTAAGGGTCAGGAGGACGAGGGGGGACCAACCCGCCTGCCAAGCGTGGTGACTTTGACAAAAACCCTCCCTCAGGAGGCCCATATTCAGCAGTGGACGTAATACAGCCTGATGATGATAAGAAAACAATGTCATATGGTCCTTTTTTACATACTTTAGAAACACACAGTAACATTTTTTATACACAACCGAATTACCTCCGCCTATTTGAGAAGACAGTAAATAATTAATGGCAATAATCAAAGTAAAATAAAACAATACCACGAACAAAAAAAAACGTGTTATTTTATCAGAAACCACTTCAAAAGGGCAATGCCCCTTCATGATATCACTGGTCTGTAGCAAAGTGGATTATGCCTCCCTCTTACCCCCGTTACCGATCGAATCCTTCTTGAATGTTCATTTTAAGCCAAGACACTTTTCTTAATTAATCAAGCTGTCGATGTGTGGGACTGACTCCGTGGAGACAATGAAGGTAGTTCAGTTTACGGGATAATGTTCAGTCGCTTTAAAGGTATATTATTATACTGAGAAATGAAAATATAATCATATTTAAATTCCCGTGTGCGGTTTCACCCGCGTCACTCTCGTTCGCATACAAAGTTCATTATTAAATATAAACTATACCTATAGGCTAGACATAGTCCTCGATGAATATGCTATCTAACACTGAAATAATTTTTCATATCGGACCTTAACTTTGTGTATTCAAGCAATCAAACGCTTAGGCTTCATATATATTAGTATAGATTAATAATTATCACTCTGTATAAGGATCACAGCTGGATCTCCCCCATCAAGGTGAGTCTTGAGGTTGTTAAAAAAAACATAACTATTTAATTCATGCCTTTAATTTATATGGTAATACTAAACTTCTTAGGTCAGTCTTCTATTATGCTTAAAAACGTAGATTATAAGACAAATTGTGAAAATTGGGTAATGTGTAAGGTGCTTTTAAAATGCATGCTTTCCTTTTCGCAGTAATATCATGTTTATATTGTTAGTCAAATTATATTTTTGTATACAAATATATATATATATATATATATATATATATATATATATATATATATAATACATGTTTATTCTGAGCTACGCTAAAATTTTTTTAGCTATTACGCTAAACATTTTTTTTGTGAAACAGACAATTTTTTTACTACAAATTACTACAAATTATATTACATTAAAATCTATTCTGCAAAATCAACGAGAAGGCTCTCATTGATTTTGCAGGATAGATTTTAATGTTGCCTCTCACTCCGCGTTACATCAAGAGGTGGGACCAGCTGTCCTCTAATACTGCGGAGTGACATAATTTAACATAAACATGTATTTTAATGTGTGAAATAGTATTATTTTTACGAACATAATAGATGATAACATAAACGCGGTAGTAGTAAGTGATACTATCTCATGGCACATATTTTGGAAGCACAACCAGTACTCAGTACACAATATTAATGATACTCTATAACAAAACAATAGAAATGAGTAGATAATAAGCAATATTTCTCATACGTTTCGTACTTTACGCTATGAGTCAAGCGTCCTCAGCTGTGACAGAAACAACTGTTTAGATAGGACAAAAGCTCTAACTGGGCCACTTACGTCGCGTCTCGGCGTTCTACTTACACTGTATCTGAGAGACGGCGGAGTCGCTTCGCTTGTGAATGAGCATTTTAAGCCACATTACATGAAACATATGGCGTTGGTGATGTTATTAACAGTATCATTGTTTCGTATGAGCAATCAAAAATGGTTTGAAATCATATTTTATAATATCATCTTGTTTTAGTTCTAATATTTATAGTCGAATCGTCTGGTTGTTCACGGTCAGGTATTTAAGCATAGTTAGTGCTAGTGAATCCGTTCAGGCAATAAATATGTTTTGATAGAAAAAAATTTAAAGGCTTAATAACAGTCTGAAGTTGGTTTGTTAGCAGTGTTTCACCCGTGCATCTGAATGTGTATAAAACTATAGCTAATATTTAGCTGGCAGTATAGGAACGCCCGCGCCTTCATTAGTAAATATTAATAGGATGACTATGTTTGAGATATGTGCAGGACAAATTATATGTCCTGCGCGTATTATTGTTGAAATTATTGGAGGCTTTGTACTTGGCCGCAGAAATTGGTCAGGAGGTGTTGACGTACGTACATTGGTTGTACTATCTGTAGTACAGACTGTTTTGACTTGGTGTCCTTCTAACGTGTTTTGGAACACCTTAGAAAATATTCGCTAGTTCATAAGGTTTTCATTTTCAAAAGACATTTTGATTTTGTGAGAACTTGAAAGCTTGGAGTGGTCCACGTTAAATATATTACTAAATATCTGGATTTTCATTCCCAGTTAGTATTATACGCCGTGTTTCCAAACTCCCAATCAATGGATTTCGGCCTTGTACAGATAAGTTGTTATTCATAACCAAGTAGGAACCCATTAGTCAGGAATAAGTACGAGTTCACCCACTAGCTGTTATTTATTTAAAAATAAAACCTAAGTATTTAATTTATTTTTTAAATAAATAACAACTTAACCTTTATGTGTATTAGAAATAACCTTCATTCAATATATCAGCATAGATTAGCTTCTAAATAAGTTACAAAATACATATATTTTTATTTATAAGGATTTAAGTAATTGAGAGACCTAGGAATAAAGGTCAATGATAGTTTAACACGAATAGAAAAAAAAATACCTACAATATTCAAGTTTTACAAAATATTAAAACATATACCTAAACTAGTTTATTTCTAAATTGCTCCTGTTTAGTTAGTATTACGAACTAAGTAGTGACCTTATAATAAATTTGTGTAAGCATGTATGGCTTAAGTTTTATGCATGTGAACATGTTTGCGTGACAGGATAGGGATTTGAAATATGGTAGCAGGTGGGCGGAACATTAACACTGTTACTTACATGCTTTATATAGCTTGAATTAGGTTATTTTACGAATGGGGACACATAGTCAAGGCTGTATACATAACTTGATTCTCTTAGTTTTTTAAATTTTTATTACTAATATGAGGGCAAAGGTCTCCCTTCCTTCTTTGAATTTTTCCGTATCACAATCCATGTTGGAGCAATCTTTCAGGTAAGACTCCAGTATGTCTCGCCATCTCCTTCTGGGCCTACCGCTTCGCCGTTTCCTGCTGCTATGAAGATAATCTGTGTTGATTTTTGCCCAACTTGTTGGTGACATGCGGCAGATATGGCCTGCCCAGTTCCATTTAAGATTGGCAGCTGTAAGGCCTACGTTTGCGATCTGTGTTTTGCTGTGTTCGTCTGCGATCGAAGTATGCTGTTCCTAAAAGTTTTTTTAAAAGTTATGTAACATCCACTAAACTCCCCCATGGTGCTCCACTAAAAGCTACTAATGGAGCATCAGAAACTACAGAAGCATTATATCTGGTCCATTATTTATAAGAAATGCTTATAAATAATAGGCCAGGTATAATGATTTTTATAGATAAAATAGTGTTAGTTTGTTTATATTTTTATTGATAAAATTGTGAATATTTACGTTAAGACAAGATACCTTACATTATATTAAGCCTTTACCTGGCTAGCTGTCCGAGTGGGCGTTCATAGTTTGCATAGTATTTAAAAGCAATCGCTTGTTAAGAGATACTTAGGTAACATACTGAGCTTACCTACTAGCAATAGAAGTTACTCTCATTAATTCACCCGTAAGTGTTGAAGCGTGATGTTTTTCAGGGGTGTGTTTAAAAACGGGAACCTTTTACAAAGACTTCGCTGTCTGTCTGTCTGTCACCAGGCTATACCTCAAGAAACGCGACGGTTGAAATTTTCACGTATTTCTGTTGCCGCCATAACAACAAATACTAAATATAAAATAAAATAAATATTTAAAGTGGGCTCCCATACAACAAATGTTTTTTTATTGTTCTTTTTAGCTCGATATAAATAACGGCAATAACTGGCAGCCACTTGAAAATTTTTTTTACGTAAAATTTTATAGGTAGTTTATAGTAAGAAGTAGGAAAATAAATAAATAAAACATATTGAAAATACCAATTAAATTGATTAGTTATTTAAACAATAATTTGTTATGTTATAAATTAGTTTAAACTGTTAAAAATATACTTTTATATTCAATTCGTTATTCAAAATCAAAATAAGCTTATGTCAGCGTTTCGGAAATAATACGACATATCAAAGCTACTGTATTTTTATAAAAATGATATAATAACTATAAAATGCTGTCGCTATTTTATTTCTATAATAGAGTTTTAGGTCAACAAAAACCTCTGCAAAACAGGTGTAATAAAAATGTTAACATAACCTAACGTGTCAAATGAATTCCTCGTAAAAGTGTTGTTATAATTATTTCAGTTGAAATTAGGTTGCGACCAAGTGCGTGACTTGCGCGACAACCACTAAGTGCTAGTTGGTCATTGTACACGCAAACGAAGTAGGTACATTTCATGGGGAAAATACCTATCTGAAGTATTATATAGGCGTGTATTTGTATTCAGATTTTTGAATTTTATAACAGGGAACTCAATCTATGTTTAATTTGTTGTGGGTATGTTTATTATTGTTATCATATTCTTATATCAAATTAAAATAGGTACGTACGGGATACAAATATCAACTTCAGCATGTATATATGTATTCCACTTCAGAATGAATTCATATACGTCGCAGTCTTAATTTATAGTCTAAGAGCCGTGGAAGATCAACCTTCACCCATCTGATAACCAGATAAGACATACTTTTTGTCAAATATTATTCATTAACAAACATGGCTATGTTAGCTTGCCTATCAAAAAGTGTTCATGGCTATTTAGAGAAAGTAGAGTGTCGGATGTTGGTGTAATAGAACAGGACATAAAATACCAGCCGCTCTCTGCCTGACCGAGAGTGCATGCTCTTTTACATTTGATTTTAGTGAAAAGGAGCATTGGTTTCCACAACATTAATTTTGAACCTTCTGACCATAATTCTTACTTCTATTACACTTTTTGTATTATTACATTACATCTTATTTATATATTGAGATGACATTTATTTGGTTAAATAGTAAAGGTGATGAATGAAAGTTGATTAAAAATAATTCAGTGAAAAATAGCCATAAAAACTTTTTGATATGCAAGTTATCATAGGTGGGTTAGTTAATGAATAATATTCAACAAAAAGTATGTCTCATCTGGTTATCAGATGGGTGAAGGTTAATCGTCCACGTCTCCTCTACTATTACATACGCTGCCAAGCCATTAAATTAAATATAAACTATACTAATCTATAAAGCCGAAGAGTTTGTTTGTGTGTTTGCTTTAGTGTTAGATAGCATTTTTGTCGCGGTAAGGCTATAGGCTATATATATTTAATTATGAAGTTCCTACGGAAAAGAGGGGCCCGGGTGACACCGCGAGTGGTCAATGTTGTACTACGTCAATATCTTTTTCTTATATACTTGTTAGACTTTGTGTCATTATCTGTAATCGTTACTAGGTAAATTATCATCTAACAATAATAAACACTGACCATAGGCCGCAGATGTTTAAACTATGATTAATGGTGAAAGCGTCTTAACCGGGATAGCTATTCATAATAGTGGATTACTTTAACATGTACGTCTGTCATCGGATCGCTTAGCAGAATTAACACAAGCAGATTAATTAAACATCTTACTAAAGCTGTCGCGAAGCTTACCTATTGTATATCAAAAGGATGTTCCATCATAAGCGTTTCATCGTAAACGTTGAACATGAGCCTTCCTCGAAGGGCTGTGTTCCAAAGTCAAAATTGTAACGCGATTGAGACCTGTGTGTAATATAAATTAGTGAATATAAGTCGCATACCACTAACAAATAATAATATGCGACGTTGTCTTCAGCATAGATTCCAAAAACTTGCATAGCGATCAGCCTAGTTAAGGGCGGTCATTGTCAAATGGCTCCTTACTACTTAATAGGCTAGTTGACACTTTTTTGAAATTAATGTTATATGGTTAAGAATGGTTTATTTGATCAAGAAAAAATATGGCATTTATTTGAGATATAGAAAGCACTAAAATAAATAGGTATTTTAAAATTGGCTTGACATTCAGAGTTGAAAACGATGTTAGCTATGTTAATCTATATACATTATCTGTGTTCAAGATCAATGACGTCATGACTTAGAAAGTGTAATAGTAAAGAATCGCGTTCATATTTTTTAACAAGATGTATGACGTCAAAATGGCTGATAGCGTTTTCGGAAGACAGACAAGAGAAATAATTTTCATATTGAGTTTATAAAACATATTCGAGTTTTATGAACAGAAATTATTATATTTAGGTTCCATATGACAAATCATTTTAGAAATAAACATCATTGTCATAATTATCATATCATAATTTCATATGGGTCAACTTACCTATTATTGTAATATAGACTATATATTTTTTACAAAAAAAGTTTTCCCCAAGGGCACGCCAATGATAAAAGTACATCTAAATGAAATGTAATAGGCTAGTTGACCCCTATGAAATGATGTTACAATGATTTTTATCTCCGAAAGTATTTGTCATAAGGAACCAAAATATAATAATTTATGTCCATAAAACTTGAAGATAGTTGTACAAACTTAATATGAATATTATTATTTTTTGTCTATGTCTTATTTCCGAAAACGCGATCAGCCATTTTGAGATTACATTTCCTGTGCCATGATGACATCGATGCAGGCATTCCTGCATTATAACATTACCTGTGTCCTGACGTCATTACGTCAGGACACAGATAATGTATATGTACTAAATGACTGACATAGTTATCATCTGTATGACGTCGTGTCAATTTTAAAATATTTATGTTAACGCTTTCTAGATCTCAAAAAATACCATTTTTTTTTCTGACGTCATTCTTAACTATATAAAAATAATTTTAAAAAGATGTCAACTAGCCTATATGATATAATCTAATTCGATGTCATTTTAATCTGTAATTTTGAATGCTATTGAAAATGTATATATAGGTACATAAAGAGATTTTACTACCAAATATTGCTGTATAGTGTAGTTGTTACTAAACAACTAAAAACCACGGTGTTTATATGTTTTATATATCTTAAACAAAATAAACAATCAAAAATGTAATTTTAGAGTAGGTTACTACATAAGACAGAAAATAATGGCGTATACATATTTTGCAAGGATCCTATGAATCAGAGCATTTTAATATTAAAAGGAACCAATATAGAGAATAAAGACAAAGAAAAAAAATACAATCGAATCGAGAAGTCGTAATTAGATTTTTTTATTTTGTTGAGTACATATCGTATCGGTAAAACTGAAGAAGAAAGGACAATATTACGCTCAATATCAAAATTCATTCTTCAAAGTCAAAAGAAGAAAATAAAATATGTAAGAACAATATTATATTTGACATTCAGAAAGCATTTTACGACCTTTATTGTGTGGATAAAGCATTACAGTAGCCATTAATAAATGTTAGTTGCTTATATAATAGCACTGGTCATAAAACATTTTCAGTGCCTAACTTCGTCTACACAAATAGGTATGGTTTTGAATGTTTTCACTAAGTTATAACTTCCTGGTTATAAGTTTTGATCGCTTTGTGTAAATGCATTCATAGATTTTATGTTGAATAACTATTTTTAAATTGAAATAGAATATTAAGTATATATAGCTAGCCCAAGGAAGTTGTGCCATATCATATGAACCAAATCACATTTTAGATTATTAACAATCTAAATTGTCATATAAACTTGCACTACGTGTTAAATGCTACTACCGGTTAAGTAATATAAAATAATTGTATTTATATCTACTTAGAGCTTTCCTCAAAAAATGATTATCAACTAAAACAATTTTGTCATATCAGGCCAGTAGTAGCGTGAGATTAGCGCGTTAAAACAAACACAAAAACAAACTCTTCAGCCTTTATATATAAGTATAGATATGTTTACTTCGTCAGTTCGCTTGTACTATGTCTGACGTTTGTAATATAGGTGGAACGCCGGACGTACAAAAATATTTTTGATAAATTGTTGGGCTGTATTTTATCTAGTTCACCGCGTCCGTGGATACAATGACAACAATGACACATATTGTGCGTGCATCCAGCTCAGAATACTACTCAATGGAATAAATTTATATGCCTGAATCAGTTTCAAAACGCCAACAGTTAAAGGTAGTATTATATAGGATATATTTTCCTATAAAATAGTTATATTTTATATGGTACGACACCAAGTAGTATTCAACTGGACATTAGGCGGTATTAATGATCATAAATTAGAAAAAAAAAACACCTCTTTTGTGAAACCAGTTTCATAGATAATGTACATGTCATTCATAAGGAATTTAAATTATTAAAGAATAATTGCCTTATTTTTTTTTCTAAGAAAACAAATATCTAGTTATAAGAATGACTTTGAAATATACAAAAGTATACAACTAAACAGCATTTAAATGTTTACACGTTTAAAAACTAGAATGCTTGTACAAACGAACCAAATAATTCCTAAAATTTACATGACAGTGATGTCGTCACCGTATCAACACGTGATTACGTGTTGATACGGTGACGACACATTAAATTATTACTACTAACTGAGCAGAGAAAATATACAAAGCTACAGATCAGTTCAAACAAACAAAAATAATATATCTCGAACAGTCACAAAAGATGTTTCAGAATCCTACCGTGGTGACCATCAATTAAAATAGAACAACAATACTCTTGAAACCAGCAATAAAATAGCGAAGCAAAATGGCGGCGATAAATTCATATTTACGACAGTTAAAATAGTTGAACGGATATGCCATAGTTTGATTTGTGATTTCTTGTCAAGGACTGGCATTGTTTCTGATATTGAAACACAAAGCACGTTCTTACCACGTGTGTCGAATGGTAATCTAGCGTTTTCAATATTTTTGTTATAAAACGGATACATCCGTATACATTACGTACTTATATGTATATTGATTCGTCTACTGCTGCTACACGGATGTTGGTAACATTTGGTACGTTGCTTGTTCTTTTAACCTTTATCTTTTGATCACAATTGATGAGTCAGAGCAGTATTTTTATTATAGTTATGTATTTATAAATGCAGAATTAACTACGGATTACGTTGAAATTGTAGTTAAGTAAGCAATTAAAGAGATCCATCTCTTCATAATAACATTGATTAATAATTAAGTTGTTCCCGTGATGTAGTAACGAGTTTTGATTAAATATTTTCCAAGAATTTGGAATCAAGAACTCTTAACAATTTTCTCATTAAATCAAGACTCAAAAGGTAGAACCGCTTCATTATAATTATTTTCTTAAAATTTTAAAAGGTTTTTTAACGTTCTGGCGTACTTTTCTTGCACAAATTATTAGTTATGAATATTTTCGCAGGCTGTCTTATTTTTCCTTCGTTCATTATTATTAATCTGTCCTCCATGTTTAGGACTAATAACAGCATGGGAACATTTTAATAAACTATCATAGTTACAGTAAAGTGATTCTATTTTATACCTGTGTATTCTAGCAAAGCTTCCACTTACAGGTATTTCAAAGTATAGGTACTCTTAAATGAAGACGGATGGTTTTTATCGTAACAACGATAAATTAAGTTCAAAAAGTGTGAGATTCGTGCTTAAAAATCTTTTATTTATGTTAAATTAAATTGGGTAATGTTCGTGATATTTTTATAAAGAGTTTGCAGGGAACCAATTAATCATATCGAAGTACACGTGGAGATTCGTTTCCTTAAGATAATAAAGGTGGTGTACATTTATTTAAATCCCTACTTATAATAAAAAATGTGAATGTAAGTTTGTTTGTTATGAAAACACATAATATAACATAATACGTGAAAACTACTAAACCGATCATCATTAGTCACATCAGTCATCAGTAACATTTTTTTGTTTCAATGCGAGCGAAGCCGCGTGTAAAAGCTAGTTTGTAATAAAGTAATACTATATTCACATATAAATTCTCCAAGGACACCGTAAACTGTCTTAAGAAATGCCCACTGGACCAGAAACAGTTGTAATGTATTACAATATAATAAACACGATGTTACATCCTCCATAATAATCTATTATGTATAGTTCCAAGAAAGGGTCAGATATTAAAACGAGGACAGCAGATACAATAATATCAATATGATGTTTTTTTTTATGTTAAAGTTAGTCATTACCTTTTAATCGGTTAGAAGTGCATTAGATATCCTCAACGCCGCAGCCAGGGTCATACTACACCAGGGGCATACCAGGGTATATGAGACTCCACTCTCGATGGTGATTTACCCACAAAAAACCCACGGACGTCACTCCAAATTGTTATTATTTATATATTATTATTACATAATAGTGCTTAACCTTAGTGTAATATATAGGTCCACAAAACTGTTCTAAACAGTTTGTCTGTGGACTCAGGTGAGTCTTTTATGTTTTAAGTTGGGAATTTAATAATATAGTGTGTGATTATGCATAATTTACTATGTATACTATAGTTCATGGTGTGTGTATACTATCCAATAGGTGTTCCTTCAATAATCTTTTAAACCTGTTTTTATTCGTTTCTCTTCTGATGTCCACAGGCAAGCTATTTAACAAATATGGTAAACGTTTTCTTAATGTCCTATCTCCATAGTAGTTATTAACTCTAGGTACATCATACTTACTGTTAGCTATCGACCTGGTACTGTGAGTATGCGATACAAGTGATGAATTATGCTCATAATTGCCATGTTGATTTACTAATAATAAGTATTTATATTTTAAAGTAACTGGGAGAATTTTACAAATTTTAAATAGTTTTTTGTAATTATGTTTGCAACTGTTCTTAGTTTTATTGTTTACTAATAATTTTAGGAATCTAATTTGTAAGGTTTCAATTTCAAGTGCAAATAATAGGAGCACCGAGAACTGCAAATGCATGACATCCGGTGGCCTCTGGCGGTGCCCGCGACCCAGCTGTTGCAGGCTCACCCGGGCCCTTCGTTAAGTTAGTTATAACTTTTACAAAAACATACATACGAGTACATTAAAATGTTTGTGAATAGCAACAAAATTAACGAACAATAATGTAATATACTTTAAGAATGCGAGGAATCTATTCTCAACTTCTGGTGCAGATTTCAAAAACGAATGTAATTATAATGAAATCAACATTGCATAATGCCTTAATCAATATAGATAAGAAGAAACTCAGTGTATTCATTGCCTGAGGTTTAAGATACTTAGCTGTACGCGCATAGACTATACTTTGTGGTTAGGTAACATAGTAGACAGTAACAGTAATTTCTGTCGTTCGCAGATAGTTGTTCTGAATCCGAGAGCGATTATTAGTTCTAGATCGTTACCGCAAACTTGTGTCCGTGTCATTTATTAATTTCCTTTTAACAATGTTTTCAATTGTTTGCTTTACTACTGCAATTGTTCTTTAAGATGAATCTTTTCTTTATATGATGAATTTGTATCCTAATTCAATTTACGTGAAATCTTTCGTTTTATATTTTAGTGGTAATGAAAAAAAAGTCATTTGACTTAACAATATTTTCCCAAATGCAGGATCTGAAATGAGTTTATAAAAATCTTTTTATTTTCGGTCACGTTCGTGTAAGTTTTACAGACCACTAAATATGCTAAATATTGATATAAAAAGATAGATTTCGTATAAATGTTGCATAATCTGCTTATTAAAAATCTGTGTATAAAAACGCGCACGCGACAGCAAGTCAAAGAGGGGTTTCAGCAAAAGATTGTGAGGAAATTGGATTAAGTAACAAACAACCTTTTGGGGTTTTAGTTAAACTTTTTATACTAGTTTGTTAGTTGTGGCTGGCGAGCTTTTTCTTTTATTGTGCTTGCTTACTGATTTCACTTCATGCGCTTTGGTGTGCAGCTTTTGCAAAAGTAATTTTATCTTGCTTCGGTTTATAGCGGTAGTCTCTGATTTCAAACGTAACTTCTATATAAAAACGCAGTTTACTTCCTCTCAAATGTAAGAGAAAGCTAACTGCATTTTCACGGTGAATAGTGATAAACAGAAATAATACTACAGCCGTTTCCTGTGTTAGTTATCAAAAGTAGGTTGTTGTAACATATTGTGACTATTCTTGCATATGTTGTAATAATTAACACTCGGTGACAGACACTAATCTTTCGAGAACAAAGGAATATAGAGAATAAATTGTGTTTGTTGCCCATCGCCTTTTTTTGTTTCCAGGGACAAATGCATTACGAAGAGGAATGCGGAAGGTTATGTAGGACAAGCCTTCTCTTTAAGCGATGGTATGGTATTAATACCACGGGATGAGCTTGGAGAAAGTGGGTGGGCCACCCACTAAAACTTCCCGGGGTACTCCTTCGATTCGGTCGCCGATTGAATGAGGGTCCCAGATACTGCGGCTTCTGGGATCTCTTTGTCGGCATCCGTGGCCTATATTGGTGCCGCAGGTTCTCCTAGACTCTAAAAAAGGAATTGGACAAATTCTTCTGGGCTCGTGAGAAGCCCATTCTAACACTAATATGCCTTGGTACTTTAGGCGACCTTCGGCTCCAGCACTCCGAGGCTATGGCCCGGTCATCTGCGAAGTGGGTGTGCCTTGGGATCATTTACCTTCACCCGTTCTGGGACCTCCTTTTGTGTCAAAACTCGTTCAAAGCAGGAAGCCAGCGCCAACCACGAACTCTAAAGCATCTTCTTGATGAGGATTGAGAGTGAGCTCTCTTCGACCACATTGTCAATATTAATATTCATAAAAATTCAGTGTCCAGAAAGGCATTTATTCAAATAAGTTTGATCTATCATTTTGATTTATTTTCCAGCCAGCAAAACAAAATAAAACAAATTATCTTTCCAAGCCTATAAACCGAAACAATTTAAATCAATTAAATTCTTTTTACTCAACATATTGTATTTGTGTTTTTGTATTTTTTGCCGCGAACCTTTGAAAGGTTATTATGAATGGAAATGAGATGTCAAAACGGTAATTTTATTTCGCAAGGGGGTGATTATGTTTCGTTGTTTAATAACCTCGGATTGTTAAAGTCTCTTTTGTTTAAACCACCAAGTATACAAGCGCCAATTCAGTTTTCTTTTGCATTTCCACGGTTCTGTTTTGCGATGCTGTGTGGAGTTTCAGTGAAAAGAGTTGTTTTCACTCATAAAGAACAACGTTATGAATTAATGTGATTGTTTTTTTTTACTTTTTAATTTGGCATCTTAATTATGGTAGGTATGCTATCATAAAATATCAGTGTCAACTACTTAGCTACATAAGTAACTAAGTAGTTGACGGTGATTTAATTTGTGATTGAAGTATGAAAGTGTGTATTCGAATTAAAGCATCATCTTCATTGTACTAGGTAAAAATCCAACATGAAAATCAAATACTACTTTTATCAATAACTTAAAATCGAAACACGATGCATACAATTTTCATGTATCGAAACAACTTGATGAAAGGATATCATTAATACAATTATGATTGTCCCCTGCTTTTGCAAAAGAATGAATTTGTCTAACCTCTTGTCTTATTCTACTACCTCTTTGATCGTATATATTTTTTTTTCAAAACAGCCAAATTTGATTCTAATGGTAAAAAAATATATTCGAGTATACATTTTTATCATGATTTTTTATCGATAAAAGCAAAGAAACTACTTTACAAAATATCTGAACACCTTTTTTTTATTTCCAATGATTTATAAAAACAAAAGTAATATACAAAGAAACAGCAATTTCTATGAATAAAAATAATTAAGCCTAATTATGTTCTATCATAGAAACTATAGCTTTATGGTAACTATAATAAGATATATTTTATTATATATTTGTGATTCGATTTTCATCATACATAGAGTATACATAAAAATCTTACGCTTTTTTGTGACATTACGAACGTTTTTTCTCGGCTCGGGTACCCCTCGGGTTCCTTATGGTGGGTTGCGGAACCCACCATAAGGAACTTCGTTCCGAAAAACACTTCTTCCGTAGTCATTTCTAAATTCTATAAGAAAATATACCGTAGTATTGCATTTGAAAAAGTATTTTTTTCCGAATTTATGGATGAGCTATAGCGTATAAATATCCTGCACTATATTTAACGCAGACGCCGAGCATTAATGGATGACTATTACTTACGTCTGGCTGCAGATGATTACTACGGCGTCTCGCGTAGCTGAGGGTGACTACGGCGTAGTAATTTTCTGCTACGATCTATGTCACTGATACAAAACAGTTTGAAACACTATTCTACAGACAGTTTAATAAAACTGCATTTACAGTTCAATTACTATCTCAATCTCAATTTTCTGGTCAATAGGTTTGAATTTTAACTGGTAAGCCAGACGAACAATGTCCTGGATGTAAATAAATTTCGTAACCTACAGGAAATTGTTTGGAAAATTCTGGTGTGTTTATTTTTTTGAGAGAGAGAAACTCAAAAACTGCAGGGCGGATTTCAATTATTCTTTCACCTTTAGAATGCTACATTATCCTTAAGTAACATAAACTATATTCAATTATGAAGATCCCACGGGAACGGGAACCAAGTAAGCGCGCGAAAAGCTAGAAAAAAAAAGTAAAAAAAAAAAATCGAGAGTATTGCACACCATTTTTTTAATGAATATAGGTAATACCAATATTACCAATATAGGTTATTGGTAATGGCGTCATCATTTATGATCTACATCAGATATTAATAAATTATTCACTGTATTTAGTGATATAAAATAGATCAATTCACATAGCGGTAATTGATCTATTCAGGAACCTACTTATTTTTTAATATAACTTTAGCACTTCGAAAGTACATGGCGGACTTAATGCCAGAGGCATTCTCTCTAAGTCAACCATAGGGTGGTGCAGAGATAGTGTGGTAGGTGCACTAAAGTAAGGAGAATTATAAAAGAGAAAAAGATACCATTTAGGTAAGTATATAAGTACAATACACTCAAATAATATATACTATAAGCAGTAACATACTACACTATATACATATATACACATACATATAGCAGGTTCTTTTTAATTATTATATAGTAGGTTCCTGAAAACTTGTAAATTATAAAATTCGATATTGATGAATAAAATAAATAATATATAACTAAAAGTAGCTAATTGCTAAATAAAACTAACTTATAAAATACTACTGTTCTAGTTCTATTCTACTTGGCAAGTTTCCTAGAATACTGGCAACATTACCCCGTTGAAAGGTAATGCTAACCTGCTGTGCAAAGTAAAAACCAGGCCTCGAAGAACATGCCGAGGTGTTTGTTTGTGAGTTTGAATTATAGTTTCAGTATGATAGTTAGTATTTCTGTAATATAGTAAGGATCAGGACAGAAGATGATGTGTTAGTTTAAATCGAATTTAAATTCCTACTACATTAGTTGGAATTTTAATTCTATTAAAAGTTTACCCTGCATATGTAATCATGCTGGATTTGAACGCATATCATAAACCTATAATTAATAAAGTACACGTGTTTTTGGTTAAAATAAAATGTGAAAAGCCGTTATTGTTTCAATAGGATTTTTTAAACACGTCGAACCAATTATCTGCATTGCCATTTGCTTGAAATGCGTTTGACGTGCAATTTTAATGATTTTGTTATTGTATCACTCAAAAAGTGCATATCGTCGGTGATACTCCAATACCGCGTATGCGACAGTTGCTACTAAGGTGTGATTTCATATGTCAAGAAATATGTTTTTTCTTTATCTTTTAGGGCAAAAAATATAATTTGCTATATTTGATTTCAACCTTATAAGCTATTGTCACTTACGCGGTATTGCATTATCACCGACGTTATACAAAAAAACGTTTATCAACATTAATCAATTTTAAACTAACATTTTTAAATCTTACATACTAGGTAGGTTATTGAACATCTATACTAATATATAGTTGAAGAGTTTGTTTGTTTGATTGAACGCGCTTATCTCAGGAACTACTGGTCTGATTTGAAAAAAAAAGGCTTTGCACGGGTGCAATGCTAATGTATGTATTATACATAAATAAACCTTCCTCTTGTATCACTCTATCTATTAAAAAAACCGCTTCAAAATCCATTGTGTAGTTTTAAAGATCTATGCATACATAGGGACGGACAAACAGGGAAGCGACTTTGTTTTATACTATGTAGTGATTTAGCTATAGGTTATATTTAATTATGAAGTTCCTAAGCTATATAGTTATACCTCTCGTGGGAGGAGTCCCATATTTAGGAATGGACGTTATTTGGACGAATGATGATGATGGAGAGCGCACCAGAAACCCTATCAAGACAAGACTGCAAATTAGTATTCATATTTAGAAATTATAGGTAAGGCGCTTTAAGTATATGGCGTTTCTGTTGTAAACGCTGTCTACTATTAGAATAACGACGATGTTATGACAATGTGCTTTCAGAGAATAAGAAAGTTCAGCTAACCTTATATTTTTTTTCCCGGAAGCGTCTTAGCTAACAGCTAAGACGCTTTTACTACTTTACCGAGCATAAAGTTGAACTAACACATATCTTTCTCGGCGAGGCGGCGGGAACAAATTATGTAACTTACATAATATTACTAAAACTGAGTAATTTAATGAATACCATAATAAATCAAATGTTAAATAATATAATATATCAATATTACAACGATTGCGAAATCTAAATATTCTATAATCTAATAATCTAATAATCTATATCTAAATATTATATATAAACTAGAAATCAAATAATAAGAGGGTTAAACATTTACTAATCCTTTTTTTTTTCGGTTACACATCCTTTAATTAGCCACGAGGCTTTTGCTACTTCACTCGGCATAAAGACGAGCAGAGCTCCAGCCTTAATAAATGGTTTAAAAATTACAAACTAAGCAACCTGCGCAAGCGGGCGCCCCCTGTGTGGCTTGGACCTCGGCTCAGGGCGGTCGCTGGCGATGACATTGAAGGATAATGACTTTTAGTATTTTAAAGGAGTTTCGTGCAACTGTCGCTCTACTTTACAGTTCACGGGCTTCTCGGACTTCGGGTCTACGAGGGCATCGAATGGTGCTATCAATAGTGTGTTTGGTTAATCTCAGGAACTTGTTGTCCGATTTGAAAAATGCTTTCAGTGTTAGATAGCACATTTATCGAAGAAGGCTGTATGGTATTATTAATTTCCTACGAAAATGGGAGCTATGCGGGTCAAACGGCTGGCGGGAAGCTATTAAATAAAAATCTAACAACACATTAATTATTTAGTTATAAGTCTTTGTGTGTGGTGTTATAAATAGGTAAGGCCATTACAATATTAAAGTATTCCTGAGTTTACCAAGTACACAATTTCTAAGGAACATTCAGTTGATAATGTTGTTCTTAGTAATTGCTTTATAAAGGCTACCCTCTATTTTAAATTCGTATTCGAAGGGATACAATTCTAAGTGGCAACTTAAATCGTTAGCGGTAAAATCTTAATAAAATTTTCTGTTATCGTTCACTCGGTACTAGAAAATTAATACCGTTTCGCTGACCGAAGAGCTTGGCTTATAGGTATCACTTTCTGTCTCACTTCGGGGGAAATTGAGAACGTTTTATATTACGTACACTCTAAAGAAACTCCATTATTGCTATTATTTGAAGAGTACTCAATACTTTTATTATAAATTTAATATCTCAGCTGAGAACATGGGTTTCGTTTCTGTTTATTTGTCTTGGTGTGTATTTCTTATTCTGTACAACTTTTCATTATTTACTGTATTGATACTAGTTACTAGTAAATCATTATAAAATATTATAACTTTATCTTTCACAGAAATTGTATTGTGAATAATATATAATATTTTATTCACAATACAATTTCTGTGAACGATAAAGTTTTACTTTAAAATACATGTTTCTTTTGAAAAACGTCGTCCTACAATAAAAGTTGTAATTAAAAGCCACACACTTTATAAGCTACGAGTAGGAAATAAAGATATTGTAGATTTAATTTATCCACTGCCGTGATAATGACAAAGGGTTTTACATAATCTGTAAGCTTAACGTTGAATGAATAATTATTTGTTACTTAAAGTACTGTAATCATATAAGTTCATTGTAAGATGTGCTTGTTTTTCTGGGTTCATTACGAAGAAGATCAATTTGGCTAGTTAAACATACGATGTACCTACCTTCTATACACGCACTAGAATTTGTGTAATGTATTAGTATTGACTACCTGTTTGGTCTAGCGATAATAAATTCGACTGTGACTCGCTTCGATGTTTCTATACTTATTTTCTCCAAAAAAATCTAAGTACAAGCCTCAATTGGAGAGCACATTAAGTTGTTTGTCGTGCAGCTGTTATCTAAACCGAAACACCGGATTTTTAGAGTAAAAGAATAAGGAGTGCATTTGTGTTTGCGCAAAAACTTGTACCCTGTAATATAACCTGTGCAGATGGCAAATCTCATTAGAGTTTTGCTGCCGTGGCCGGAATTGGTCGGGAGGATTGTTAATCTATATTTGGTTGATGTGTTTTAGCATAAAACAATAACATACTATTAAGGTACTTGATACAAATAAAGCCTATGCTCAAATAAGGCCTGTAGTGCGAAAAAGTCGTTTAAAATATAATTACATCAGAAATACTTTACACTCTCATATTCGACAGCTCTAGGACTCCGAAAACAGTGCGCGAGAGATTTGGCCGCGCTCACAGCGACTGTAGTGGCCAGTCATTTGTCGAGGATGCGCGTTTTCATTGCGCGTTATTAATTTGTCGTCATTTGTATCGAATTTTAATACATTATTCATTGAAGTTTTGTTTCAAGTAATGTATGCGGATCACAGTATAACTCATCAAAAAGGTAACTATGACTTCAAATTATATTTTTTTTAATATGCGAATTAAGTACTGCTTATAACATTTATAAAGTATAATTGACTAAATAAGGCCTACTTTTTTAATAGGCCTTATTTCTGACCCTAGGCCTTAATAGGAATTTTGCTGAATTTAACTATTTTATTACGTTGATTTACAGATTGATCATCTTAGTATGTCTCCTCCAAGACCAAAACGTGTTACGTGGTCCGAAGAAAGCAAGACTGAAGATAGAAAACCGTGGTACTGTCTTGCATGTAAACAGGATAGAATTGCAGATATGAGACAATGCGTGGAGTGTCATCAGTGGTACTAAGAGGATTGCGTCGTCTTGACAAAAAGTGATTTAGATGTATTTTATGTATATTGTATGTCCTAATTGTCAGAAAAATTTGATTTTAGAGTTACCTTGAAAATCGATTGATATTAATTTATTTTAAAGCTAGGGGCTAGCTTGAAAATAAATTAAAATCAATGCATTTTAATTTTTTTAAAGTACTTATTATCAGTAAGACTGATTAATGTTCCTAAGCAAGTTATGCGACTTTAAACGTTCCAAGGCCTTATTTAGTTACCTTGTTTAATTAAAGCCTATCAAAAAATATTTAATTTTTCAATATTTAATAATATTTTTTGGAAAATATATTAATTTGCTAATATTTGTTTGAATGAATACGATTTTTTTTAAATTATTCTTTATTTGTTGTTAATATTCGACTTCAAGTCTGACTAGCAATTTAAGCACAATATTCAGTTAAATAACTTAGAAAGTTGTTCAAAGATCTCATGGAAACACTTGATAAAAGGCTCAGAAATACAAATTTTATGTATTTAATACTCTAATAACAATATTCCTATAATTTAAGTACATAGGCTTTGTTAAGTCACTATATTTTTAAAAGGCCTAAGACTAAGGTTCTACAATTACCTCGTTTTAAGTGATTTTTTATAAAAGATTACAATATGTTTTCTTAAATAATTAAAATTTATAAACCAAAGAATAATGCCTTGCTTTTATTTATCACCATATTCGAATAATTTATCAAGATATGATTGTTTGAAATTAGGTAGGCCTTATTTGTATCACTTACCTTATAAACTTATTATTTTATGTATAAAGGTACAACAATAACAAAATATTGGATTATTAGTATAATTGTGAGCAATATATATATAAACAAAACTACAGAACCTATTTATACATATATTTTACCCTTTAAATCCTCTGCATTTTATTTTAAATTAGTATATGTAACTCATGTAACATATACTAATAAAAAAAACCCCACAAAAAACGACAATTACGCGGGAACGATAAGATTGAGAAGGTCTACTCCTACAAATATACGTACATACTTTTCAACCATTCATAGACATTTCATAATCCCGGTAGTCCGCAGCATATGAAAAATGACTCTAGTTAAATTGCAGTTAGTTATGTCTCGTGATATTTGAGATTAATGACACAAAACACATGTCACAACACACTAATGTGTTCGGACTGACCTGACAAGGGTCACACTTTGTAACTAAGTATAAACTATCGCCATAGAATATAAAGCAATGAGTATGATGTTCTTGACATTTCTCGAACTAAGGTCTAGAGGCAGAAATTCTAAAGTTTTATTTGGTTATTGCTTGGCGAGCCCTTGAATTTCTTTTGTAGATAAGTACTTCCTTCAATTTAATAAGTTAATATGTGACCCACAGCGATAGTAAAGGATAATTTACGAAAATCTTAACAAATTATATAACTAAACCTTTCTCATTAAACACTTTATCTATTGGTAAACCCGTATGATAATTTTTCAGTAATATTTAACTGTATTGTGATATATTATAATAAACTAGATTCCCGCACGCGGTTTCACCCGATTAACTGCCGTGCCCCTAGAAACTTCATAATTAAATAAAGCGTAAGCCGTGTGGTTTCCGGCTTAGAATAGACCACCCCGTGTCTACCCATGGGTGTCGTAAAAGGCGACTAAGGGACATATGGCTGATGGATGGAGCAGCGTCTATTAGCTCAAGGTTTACATCTTACTGCGATCACCAATCCGTCTGCCGAGCGTGGTGATTATGGCAATATCCCTCAACGGTCCTGGCTTGCCAAGGTCTGTTAAGAGGAGGCCCATGTTCAGCAGTGGACGTAAACGGGCTGTTGATGATGATAATGATGATGAAAAGCGTATAGCTCCTCGCTCTATTTATGTATCCTCGATAAATAGGCTATCTAACACTGAAAGAATTTTTCGAATCAGATCAGTTACTCCTGAGTTTAGCGCGTTCAAGCAAACAAACAAACTTTTAAGCTTTATATGTTAGTAATAGTATAGATAATATAATGGATAAGGACAAGCTTCCCCAGCGCGGTTTCAATCGCGTTACCTCCATTTCACTTAGGAACTTCTTCATTAAATAAACCTTTGCCTTATTAATTGCCTAAATAGCCTATGATACTTTTAGATAACGTAACTGTCTAGTGATAAAGAATTTTTCATATCAGACCAGTAGTTCCTGAGATTTGAGCCTTCAAGCAAACAAATGAACTGTTTAGTTTATAATATTAGGATACATTTAGTGTATAATGTATAAAAACACGCAAAAGGCATGTCAGGCAATGTATTAGACATTGTATTCGCATTTTTTAATGGAACTTGTACAAATCGACTGTTATTTCTTCGATGACTTGTAAAATCTACTTTGCTTCGTGGCACTTTCCATGTAAATTAGGTTACAACTATTAAACGAACTGTATCGTTTGCACCTAGATTGAATTCTTTATCTAGATATACCTACACAAAGATTTCAATAATGTAGATATTCTTGGTTGTTAATCAATTTATGTAGGTGTATTAATAAATGTTGAGCTCAGAAGCATAAGGTCGGATATGCATTTATACGTCAGGAACATTCGTCGTATGTGCCTTTATCGTAAATTGATACTTACGACCAAATGCTTCTGAAGTATAATCGACATCTATCCTTATGTTTCTGAGATCTAGTTTTAATATTATTAATAAATACAGACTACTATTACTTAATTTTTTTATTATAAAGTGCAATCTCATGGATGCTAATACTCAGCAAAATTATATATTCGTAGACGATCCATGAATATACATTTTAATAGCATTAAAAATAACACATTAGAAGTACTTCGAACCTGTGTTGGGTCGCCTGTCAGTACAACCTAGATTGTAAGCTCCTATCGTTTATTTTGCCATAAATATACAGTTATCAATCGCAAACTGTGTATGTGCTAAAACCTTAATTTTAATATTCATTTTAAAAATTTAATGGAACATACAGTAATACTAATGGAAAACCCTCTTGCCAAGTAATATTTTGGCAATCATTAAATAATCACGCAAAAGTCACATCAGCTTTACCTGTCAAATAATTTATACCTCTACACTCTACAAAGGCTTGTCACAGTAATGTACCAAGCTGGAAGACAAAGTTATGATAATACACTCGCTTAAATAACAGATATGGCAAATTAAACTGCAGTAGGATAGCTTTACAACGCGTTAAGTGTTGTCATTAACGCTAAATGCCGCGTGTAACACGGTTTTGTGCGTACTGAGTCCTGATTCTGCTATTTTAAATTGCTTCACAGGAATTATGATTTTTAAATATCCCACATTGGACTATTGAAGCATTTTTGAACACTTTACGGAAAAGTTTACCGCATACTCAATTTTAAATTTAGATTAATTAATTTAGACCACCGCACTGGTAGGATACGAACCGACATCGTAGCTATAGCCCCTAATGCCTAGACCATTACATTTTTTTCTACAATTTCTTGGTTTGTTTATGCCATACGTTCTTTTTTGTTCCCGTCACAATTCCCTTAATAAAAACCAGCGTTAACAGCGAAACATATCGTTAGTATTGGGCGGGAAGACTGGGAAAATATCTGTACCTTACAGAATACCACAGCCAAAAAACATAATTGATTAATGTTCTTGGTGGGGGGTTGCTAGTGCTGCACATATCTAGGTAATGTGTAGGCATTAGCTGGCCTACTCTCCTACTTAAAATCAGGTGGGATGGTATTATTTGCCTGGTAAGGAATGAAAAAAGATATGGTAAGGAGTTAGCAGAATACCAAATATGTTATTGTTGCATGGTAATCTCAATAAAGTCCTACAATAAAACAATGTGTTTATAGCTTTGACGACACATTTTAGGCTAAAATTAACAGTCCAACAGCAACGGTCGATTATTCCATAATCTGGAACAATCAATCTTTAACAGTATAACTTTAGCGATTGCATCATGTTTCCCCAGTCAAAGCGACCAGAAATAACAACAAACGGCTAATCTACAAAGTCCTTAATAGAGCCAAGTTAAATTCGAACATCGAACAAATTAGTGTTCGAATCACGAAATGAAAAAGAACAATTTATGTTAAAGATGTGATCAGCATAATTACTTTCAAGTTTATTATTAAGGAAGCAGCCTCGAATGAAAAGCGATCAAGCTGTTAAAACTACTTTGAAAAAAGAAAGAATATTGGGTAAAACCTGTTGTAAAAGTCAATAGGTTGACAAATGGTGTTTTGTTCCCCCTTGTTGGCAGCATACAATAGAAACATCCAAATGTCTCATAATACTTCGCGGCCTGCATTACAATGACGACAAAAAGGTTTCTACGTGTATATTATTTTCTTGTTTCGAGGGTGCCGTTCTGTTGCTTTGGCGGCGAAAGAAAAATATTAAAGTCATTTACTTGGCTCTAGTGGCAGAAACTCACTTAATAATGTACAAGGTAATGCAGTATTGTTATAGCTGCAAAGTTTTCTGTTCTGTTTGTTCAATAGGTAGTTAGTTTAACATTTAATGTTTTTAACGATGCAATATTTTTACATTCTAAAAACTTTTTTAATATTGGGAGCGTAGAAGCGTAATTTTTATAAATTTTAGCAGTTACCTGCTGCTTTGTTACGATGTAAATCTGTAAGTAATACTACCTGTATAAGTAAGCAAACATAAACAGTTAAATCCTCTTTTGCAGTCTTGTGCTGACGCAGAAAATCTTAGTACTTTGCGTCACAGATTAATATTTATACTTCCTTACGTTACGTTTGTTGTTGAATTATGCTACGAGTACATTATATCGCTGTTTCGTCACGTCATTTAGGTGTCAATCCCATTATCGCTTTTTTATCATTGTAATTTAATGCAAAGATTATATTTAACCTAACCTATGAAATAAGAGTCTTGGCACCACTAATTTTTCTCTGGTGGGAAATTTCTTAGGCGTTCCTAACAAGAATAGTGGCAGGGTATGTGGGACTTCTCTCTCCATAGCGATGATATGCTAATAATACTCCGAGTACAGGGTTAACCCACTTACACGGGTCCTCCGAGCGCCAGAAATGGGGCACCGGGAATAGTAGATGTATTACATCCGCTGCCCCTGGCGGTACTTGCAACCAGGATGTCACTGGTCCTCCTGGAAAACCATTCAACCCTCTCCATCTAGAACATTCGATTAAAATGATGAAAATTTTATTCGAAAGGCGTTTCATATCTAGACGGCGAACGATATCGACATCGAAATAAAAGTAACTTAACAGTTTGCGTTTATTTGGCACAACGAAATAATCTCTTCCATACAATTATTATTGCTTTTAGATACTGAGGTTAGGCATTAGTAACTCTATGTTTCCTCCAAATCAGTAAGTAAACCAAATCTGGTTTAAAATAGCGGCCGTAGCCCAATGGCTAGGGGCATCGGACTTGTGATCTTGAGGTCGCCGGTACTATCCTCACCCATTGCACTACCGACGTGACACCCCTGATACCTACCCACTCATAACACAAGCATTTTAGCTTAGCACGAGGGGTTAACAAGAATACTGGTAGACTGCAAAAGTCTGCTAGTAATCTTTTATTAAAAAAATAATACTAGTAGACTGCAAATGTCTGCTAGTAATCTTTTATTAAAAAAAGAAAAAAAAAGATGAGATGTACATAATAGCTGTTCTATATGTGATAAGTATAGCTGTCCCAAGAGTTTCACGGCATGTTGTTTTGCGCGGAATCTTAATTCTCCGAAACCCATATTATTTTTTTGGTTACCTATCTTAATACCGAATTTTAATATTCCGAATATCATAATCCCGAAAACGTTTGGCCATTTTTTCATAATCCCGTTTTTTCAAATTCCGAAGTTTTATTTGCCATATAATTGCAACTTCGAATTTTACCTATTTTATTGGGTGATCCGGTATTTCACAAGAAATTATGAATTAAGTTTGACCAGACTTAAACTAGTTAAAGAATCAAAGTTGGTCCAACATTTGTTGAAATTATGCAAAACAAACAGAATCTGTTATTTTATTTATTAATGGTTATACGAACGACATCCTGAGTTGAATTAAATGGGAGTAAAGTGGGTTGGGGTTACATGCAAGTAGGGTTTTCTACAATAAATCTGACGACTAAGGGTATTATTAGCCAGCGTAATACTAAATCATACATTTCATACCATTTGAATCATAAACTTTATGGCTGTGGAAACACTAACTACTGATCATTAGTCTGCTCTTTTTTACTTCACTGTGCTTTAGTAAAAGTACACTATTATACTTTGTTGAATCTCTAAAAACAGACCTTCTATTGCTTAGGATAACATGTCTTTAGATAATTAGAATCATATATTCCAATATATAAAATAAAAATGAGAAAACAAAGTTACGTAAACGATCGTTGTTTCGTTTTCTCATTTTTAACACCAGATACAACCTCTTTATAGCCGCAGGTCACTTCCATAGTTATTACGGACAGAAATCATAGTAATTTGAGTTATTTTGCATATTATACAAAGATAATAATTGGTTTTATTAAATATACCCGTATACAAAATAAATAAAGCCACTCGCAGTGTAATGATACACTGTGAGTAGATCCAGTGCACTTAAACACAGTATATCCCTTAATACCATTTTGATTGCAACAATATAGTTTAAACGTTGGGAGGATATAAATGGGTCCTTATGCGCGCACACCAAGCCAGCTGCTAGCTAATCATTGCACTTCATTGTAAGTTTCATGCAAATTAATATTTAGAGAAAATTTCAAGAAATGTTGTAAGGTTTTAAGTTAATTATTTTTTGTTATTCATAGCCTTTTTACCAAATAATATTGTTGAAAACAATAGCTTGATTAGTTGATTTATAAAGCCATTTGTTATTTTATAAACTGATAACAATTTATTGTGATTTTTTTTATAATTACTTAACATCAAGCATTTTATAATGTGCGGAAACCACAATGATTAGATATAGGAAAGTAGCAAAACAATATTGAATGATAGACGTTATTCAGCTATGTGACGTAACTTGTAATAGGAATCACTTTGCTTTTTCATCAAAATCCGTTCAGGTTCCGTTCAAAATATTATTAAGCAATAAAGTTTATTATTTACCTGCTTCCCGCGCGCGGATTCACCCGCGTTACCGCCGTTATCGTAGGTGCTTCATAATTAAATATAGCCTTCCTCGATAAATGGGCTTTCTAAAACTGAAATAATTTTTCAAATCGGACCTGTAGTTTCTGAGCTTAGCGCGTTCAAGCAAAACAAATAAACTCTTCAGCTTTATATATTAGTATACACTTAAACTATTGGGATTATTTTCCTAGTTATAAGGCTAAGTGAAAATAATATGAAATAACTTGTTTAAAAGACAGTTGTGAAATAAAATAGTCGCGGCGTATGTTACAAAGTGTTAGTTCAGGGTGCCGCCTCTAGAACTTTACATTCATAAACATTTGATTAAAGTTTAGCAGTAGGTTAACTGAGAATGTGATGTTATACTAGTTATGAAAGGTTTTATAAAAAATATAATAAATGCACCGATGGCCCACGTGGTTACGGCATTGGCTTCCGAAACCTGGTGATCTAGGTTCGATTCCTACGCGGAACAGTTATTTGAGTGAACCACGATTAGTTGTTCTGAGTCTGGGTGTGCAGGAGATGTTTTAAATTGAAATTTATCTACACTAATATTAAAAGAGGAAAGATTTGATTGTTTTTTTGTTTGTTTGCATTGAATAGGTTCCGAAACTACTTAACCGATTTGAAAAATTCTTTCACTGTTGGGAAGCTACACTATCTCCGGTGAACATAGGCTATATTAAGTCTTTGCAGAACATATATAATTATCTACAAAAAATATCGCGACAGAATAATTATGTCTAACTATTATAGTTATGGCACAATAAGTGTTTTTTCATGTTAAAATATATATATATAAATGCTACCGCTATAAAAACTCTTTTTTTATACTTTGGAATTAATCCTTGTCAAAATAAATGCTTATATTAATAAACTTCATATTTAAGTCTGCTTCAAAACCATTATATAACTTTTTGAATTATAAAATTTGGACAATCCATTCGAAAGATATCACAAGTTTAAAATTGTAAGTTATTTGAAAAATGTCGCATGGTCGCCGCTCCTCTCATGGGCGGGATTACTTTTGTATTTGCTGGAGATTTCCGACAAACTCTTCCTGTCATTAACAGAGGTACACGAGCAGATATCATCAAAGCACGCTTAATGGAGTCGCCCTTATGGACTTCGATTGAAAATATAAAATTACGGACGAATATGAGAGCTCATCTTCATGGAATTACCGATGGTGATTTTCCACAGCAACTGCTTAAGCTTGGGGAAGGAATTTTCCCACTACAAATTTAAGCAGTAATTGTAACATCCTTCTGGATGAGTCTCTAGGCCAAATAGTCCATAGTTTAGAAATTTTAATAGATGCAGTATACCCTGATATCGATAATTTGCACGAAAAAAGACTTTCACTGGTTGTGTTCTAGGGCAATAGTATCACCCAGGAATGATAGTGTCAACGAAATAAACAATCTAATTATTAAAAAAGTTCCCGGACAAATAAAACAATACAAATCGATAGACACCGTGACTAATATCGAAGACGCAGTCCATTATCCCCGGGAGTTTTTAAATTCATTAAACCCTTCTGGACTGCCACCACATGAATTGACTTTAAAAATTGGAATTCCAATTATGCTTTTGAGGAATTTTAGCCCTCCAAGCATGTGCAACGGGACGAAGCTGCTTATTAAGGAATTGAAGGACAATTTAATTGTAGCAACCATTATCACCGGCCCAGCAGCTGGTCAACTAGCTCATATAACGAGGATTCCGATGATCCCAAGTGATCTGCCAATCCCATTTAAACGGCTTCAATTATCAACAAGTCCCAAGGCCAAACTTTCGAATTAGTAGGGATTGACCTACGAAAAGAATGTTTTACTCATGGCCAACTGTATGTTGGTCTATCGCGGGTCGGAGGTCCTGAAAATCTATTTATTTTGCTGTTATGCTCTGACTCAATAATATGATTTTCAGGAACAGAGAAAGTAAAGTAAAGTAAGGTAAAGGCCATTTTACAAAAAAAAAAAACAAAAATATATATAATTTCATATTCGAATTTACTTTGTTTTACTTTTTTTTAATGACCCCACGAAAAAACGAGAAAGTACGTATGTATGGAAGATTGTGTGTGTGTGTGAAAAATTATAACTTTTGAAATGTTTGTTTAATACCTGTGCGAAGCCAGGGCGGGCTGCTAGTATTATATAAAATAAAATAAAAAATCCCGCTGTTTCTTCTCTTGTGTTTGAACGCACACTCAATAACTTCAAAACGGGCTTCCATATGTAAGTATTGACTGCAACGGCGGCGGTTTAGTGGTTAATCCTGAAATCAACTGGGGATAGTTAGTTGTTCTGAGTATGGGTGATATGAGAATTCTAACATATGTGTGGAAGTTCTTTCTTAAAAATTATTTAGTTTTTTGTGATGTCAGGGACGGGTCGATAATACTAGCCAAAGTATAGTAGAAAAGTACTTCAGGAACTTAATTTCAGACAGAGCCACATCTGCGAGCATAATCCTAGGAATGATATCTAGCTATCCAAGTCTAAAGTATTTTGTTTTATAGCCTGTATTCATCCTGGTTGTAAAATTTAGCATCTATATAGTTCATAACTACTCCTATTTGGACGCTAAATTTCATAATAAGTAGCCAATAGTATTATATTATACTAGCTATGTCATACTAGCGTCACTACCGTGGGAACTTAATCATTAAATATAGCCTTCCTCAATAAATGAAATCTTACACTGCAAGAATTTTTCAAATCGGACCAGTAGTTCCTGAGATTGGCGCGTTCAAACAAACAAACTATTTATACAGGGTGTTAGGGTTAACACCGTTATCCTTGAACCCAGTAGTTTGGTTTCACTTACAGAACGCAAATATAATGAAAAATTTAAAAAATATTCTGTCCGACACCGTCCGTAAATTCATGGATACTATGCGCCCAAGTTACGTAATCATTGCAAAGGGCGCTGACAGTCCGTTTTAACTACCTACATAAGTTTTAACTACCTACATTTCAATAAAAACACAATACTACACATAACCTGTGATGTAACTTCCCCTTCATACTTTTCCTGGCTTAGGACAGGCAAAAATACTTACCTTGTGTTGCGTGACGAGTCCAAATGTAAGTTAGATTTAACAACAAAGAAAATGAAAAAAAAAACAAACGATTATCACATTTTTGCCGGCACGGTGAACTGACCTGAACTGGTGTAGGTACGTAACCACATTAATATCTACAAAAAACTTCACGGTACCATCTGTCCGTTATGTCACTATAACTAGTTTTTTAAAAGAAACGTTAACAAAATCAGACCATGCCTTAAATACCACGCTATTCATGTCTTCGTATTAATCGTGTAGATGACTAAAATCGGCCATTGCTTTCGAAATATATTACGAGTTAAAGATGTCAATTTAAACAAAATATTAATATAAGCCGTTCCACTGGAACTGAAGACATTTTTTTTCTGTAAGATTTTCGAGACTTTTAACACTGATCGGCTTGAGCCAATGTATATATGTTTAACCCAAAATGATTAAAATAAAAGTCTACCCGTGTGAAGCCGCTAGTTATAATATAAGTAGGATGTATTCCGAAGTGCCTTGTGGTTTCCGGCTTAGAATAGACCACCCCATTTCCTCCCATGGGTGTCGTAAAAGGCGACTAAGGGACATATGGCTGATGTATGGGCAGCAGCATCTATTAGCTCAAGGTTAACATCTTACTGCGATCACCAATCCGTTTGCCAAGCGTGGTGATTATGGCAATATCCCTCAACGACCCTGGCTTGCCAAGATCTGTTAAGAGGAGGCCCATGTTGAGTGGACTTAAACGGGCTGTTGATGTTGTATTCCGAAGTGTCCGGCTTGGAAGAGACCATCCCATGTCTTTCCATGACAGGCGATTAAGGGACATACAGGACGAAGGTATCATGTTTCAGCTCAAGTATATTCAATATCTTACTGTGATTCCCAAACCACGTACCAAGCGTGGTGATTAATATCCCAGAGACCCATAGTCTTAGTCTTAGGCTTGCCATAGTCTGTTGAGCGGAGACCCATGTTCAGCAGTGGACTTAAACATACGAACATATTTATAAGAATTGCTTTTTACCACATGGTTTTTCCAGACATCCACTAATCCTCCTTTAAAATATGTTTCAAAAGTTAATCAAACGTTTAAATAGAAAGCTTTTATATTATTGTGACTGAAATTAAAGTAAATTAAAAAATAAATGGCCAAAATGGTAACCAATTTGCTCAATTATTTCAGATGTACCCGTAATTACGAAAATTTTGGAAAATCCATGGAAAGTGCCAGTAATCTGCAGACTTAAACGACAAAAAAATTGAAAGCTTATTTATAAGTGAGAAATAATTAAGTTTATTTCGAAAACAGCTTAATAAAAACACTAAATCAGATTTAAAAATAGTTTAATTGTACCCTAATGGGTCAGAGTATAGTCAACTTAGCACACAAACAATGTATAATTGTATGTGTATACATTTTTATTCAAGTAAGGCTTTGTTTAATAGGGAGACAAAGCTACTAACACAAACTTTCGCTTTTTTAGTACGTTTATAGATTTGAAGTTTGACAGTTACACACAACTCCTATAAAATCGCAATATTCGCAACAACAACAATCGCAATGATTCCTTTCAAAGGCCTGAAAGGCTAATACTACACGATTGCTTACTTGAAAACACTTGGCGGCCAAATCGTTTCTGGGCTGAACAAAATTAAGTCATTTTTATATTCGATTAAAAGCTATAAATGTCGATAATGACTAATCTCAAGGGTAATGGATACCATTCGGTCGAAAATATTTAAGAAGAGGATTCATTCAATATCAAGCACCACAGGGGGCGTTTTTTTTTTGTTAATTTACGCATCCCCTCCGCCGCTGCAGCGTTCCTGCCGTGCATGCGAAGGGGTATGTGAAACTCGCCCTCTCCATAGCGTAGTATGCTATAGACATACCATGAGGAGAGGACCCTACACCACTAAAACCCTCCGGACACTTCTCCGTCCGCCATTGGTGAGGGCCGGGTACGCTGAGCAATCCGGCACTACCACAGGGGGCGCCTAGCGCTTATTTAAATTTTAAACTAGAGCGTGCTACAGCCCTGCTGGCTTTTATACCGGCTGAAGTAGTAAATGTAACTTAGTTAGCCTACTAACCCTAAATGCCCGCCAGTTACCAACAAAATCCACCTTTCTGGTTATTTATTTCCTAAGTTCTTAATCAAAATATACTCCATACGCGCAGTATTTCTATAAAGGCATTAGCAGTTTTCGTTCACAAATTATCACTAGGAATAAGTCATATTTTGTTAGTATTAAGTTACGCTTTCTATGTGTTCATCAGTTTCTATTTACAATTTTTTATTTAACTTTATTTTCTTTAAAACCATCTTAACAATACTAATACATATTCGTATATACAATCTATCTAAACTAAAACTAAAATTAACTTACAAAATACGAAATATTCTAAAGCCATGTTTCTTCGCAACATTTCCAAAATGCTCACCGCATTACCCCGTTGAATGGCAATGCTTATCTGATGTGCAAAGTAAATACCAGCATAATAAAATATCTTGTGAATACCATTTACAACGTATGTTTTTTGTACCACTAGAGTAAATATCATCAGATATATGTTCATTTTGCTTGCATGTTGTATGCTAATTCGAGCATGTTTGTGTGAAACTTTCAAAGCTACGGCTCAACTTTAAAAACTCTACGAGGCTCACAAAACCATCCAAACCTATATTTCAAATATTAAATATGGTCGTGAAGTAACTTATTAAGTGTTTTCTTTAGGAAAAAAACTTTTAATAAGGTTTCTTATAGCTTTCAAAAAGAAAGTTTTGGCGACAAGATGTTTGTGCCATCTTGTTGTAAATTGAAATGTTTGGCATATTTTTCTTATTTTCCGTATACATTTATTTTTCTTAATGTTATATCAAATTAAATACCTTTGAACGGTTTGAAGTACCTACTCTCAATTCAATGTGAGCCTATAACTATAAATTCGAAATGTCCATTCGTCCGTCTATTAGTCTGTGACCATCATAGTATGTTGTGACCTAGGTAGAAAATATCATCGTAAAAAAAGAAAAAGAAAAGTATAAACATTGAGACCTACTGTAATTAGTTGTTGAAACAAACTAATTTCGTTCATGAGCATACAGAAGTTGGTGCTATAAACGTTCAAGGCCCCTAGTAACCCTCAAACATGGCAATGACTTTGAACTGAAATCGTGATTGACCATATCTAAATGGGCTCTTCAAATCCTAGTGAGTTTTTAATAATTTAATTTATGAATATACATGATATTTTTATTACATGGTTTTGTATGGAATGTCAGAATACTAGGTTGTTCCTTAGCTTCCCAATCTTATAAATCATAAGAACAATAAAGTGTAAACAAACATCATCCGGGCATCATCAGCATCCACATAATATAGGTATTTATTTAATAGAGCGTCAGCCTATGGTTGTCAATCATAAAAGACAAAATTATTTAAGTTAAGTACAAACAGAAATGAAAATATTATCTACATAGTGATTTTTTGACAGTTACATTTACGGATAGTTCATACTTTGAAATGTTACAAAGTATATTTCATCAGATATTTATATAAAGGGGATTTATGACTTCTTATTATGAAATGAGATAGTAATACCACAGTAATACAATGAGCCAATAAGCCAGTCAGTAGTCAGTCAATAAGTAAAAGTAATTGGCTTTTATTGGTGATTTTGCGTATAAAAATATTCGTCAAAGAACGTTTAATTGGATTGCTGTGCTATGATTAAAGCGTCTGATTGCGAGCATTTCATATGTCGGCATTAATAAGATTGTTCTTACAACTCTTTCACTTGCTATGACCTAATTCGGCTCAATCGAATTCGAATGGGTCAGGTGCTCGCTTGCCTGGCTTGAGGTCTATTACGAGTGTATCTAAAGTGGATTCCAATAGCGGAGGTAAGTGGCTTTGACAAATAGAATCTTTCTCAATTTTAGTACGCGATGCTCGAATTTATTGAGGAAAGGACTTGTTCGTAATCACTGTCCTTCGAATACGTTTTGGAAATATATTGTATTGTGGTTATACTATAATGGTTTGTGTATTATTTAAGCGGAAATAATGCTGTCAGTCCATTTATTACGCTTGATGCGATCTTGATGATATCTGACAAGGACATATAAGGTAGCTATATAATAGTCTTTCATATGTCGTTGTTTCTATTTATGTGCGATCGTATATTGTGAACCTCCGCGGCGTTGTGGTTTAAGTCTGGCCTAATCTTGGATGTCGCGGATTCGATTCCCGCTCCGGACAAAAAGCTGTGTGTAAAATTACAGATTTCTTTCCGGGTCTGGTTGGTCGAAGGACTACCTTCCGTGGCTGAGGCAAAGCACCCTAGTCATGATTTTCATAACATCATCTATGCCAATAATAAGGCAGGTAAATGGCAGCAGCCGTTTACCTTAGTTTATACTAAACACAATACTACGATTACCAACAGGCTTGCCAAGCGTGGTTATTTGGTGATCCCTCTTCCGAGGGAAGCCCATCAGTGAATGTTATACGGGTTGATGACGGGATATCGGAAAAATACAAATATATTTAACATTAATATGTTATTCATACTTGTGCAGTTTTAATTGTGATATCAGAAGCGTTATCGTCCGTCTTTTGAGTTATAAACTTCCAATGCAGCTGTGGTTTATAAAAGTGATCATTTCACTCGTAACTGTATTTGGGTTTGTATAAATCAAAGTTTATAAAAATAAATGCTACGTATCAAATCTTAACTGTTGCTTCCTCCGCATTCTAAACCTACAAAAACACGCAATAAAGATTTGCCAACAAAATCTGATTAAAGAGCTTTTCATAGGTTTTTATTGCCTGTAAAAGTTGCACAAGCAATGAAAACTTGACCTGGTCGTGATACGAGCTAGCAGTCTGGCGCCGGTGGTTGGTATCACGCGATTGCGTGACTAACAAGGGACATACTACAATTACAACGGAATGACCCAAGCTCATTCTGCATGCGAATGCTTATTAAAAAGAAGAGCGGTATCGGCGTGATTAAATATAACGCAGTAATGTTAATTGTATCACGCAATTTGTTGTCGTCAGTATTTTTTTGTTAAGAATGCATTATTTTTATACCTAGATTTCTTTTGATATACAACTAAGAGTAGCTAATCTAAAATAGAAATAAAATAATATAAAATATTCTAAATCACCTTTATATTCAAAAGAATTCTAGCAGCATTGCCAGTAACTGCAGTCGAGAAGTGCTGTATGCATTAGCGAGAGCCACTTAGAGGGTTTTTAAATTAATTTGGTACCTGGGCCCCATGGCCTCAATATTTCGACGCCGAAGGCACAAACACATAGCCACTATCAAGTTTATTTATGCCTCTTAAGATTCTCCGTGGATTTGGCCCCCATACCAGTTCTATTCTTATAGCCAGTCATCTTTTCATTTAATGGAGATATGTTTTTAATGAAATCAGCCGTAGCATGAATATTATAAGGTTATGGTTGTATGATTATTATCTTACCGTACCTCGTCTCACGTTACCGTAAAAAGTTATATATTCCATCACCGTTGCCCACGTTTTTGGAGTCCGTGAAATATCCACGAAAAGTTGTCTAGTTGCATAGTAGACGTAGCTTTGAACATAATATTAGCCCATGTAACGTTCAGAGCTGAAAATGGGCCTCCTTCCGAGAGACGGTTTTACTATAATCACCACAAGGCAACGCTGCTGCCAGTTTCAATTGTTATAGCTGGTGTTATTACAATTAGGACCAACGTGCTTTCCAAAGTACGGAGGATAGTGTCCCTCAAGCAACCAGAACCGAAAAGCAATCTTGGAATTTATGATTTCTGATCTCTTATCCAGCGTGGGGTTCTAGCCTACGAACTCAGAGACTTAAAGCAAGGCTTAAACCGCTTCGCCACAGAGATAAACATAATATACACTAAATTATTAACCTAAACCTAAAAACTAAAGTAATTAGACATGAAAATAGAAAAAAAAAACTAACTCAAACATACAAAATACAACTAACACGTTTTAACGAGTAAAAGTTTCATTTGTTTTTTTTTATACAGAGAATGGAAATACATTTTAGCACGTTGTTTCTGGTTGTTATTAAATAAAATACTAAAATTGTATTTGAAACTATGAGAAATAAAATGTTAACCAAACTACGAAATTAGTATTAAATGCCATTAAATACAGTTGATGGATGGGCAGCAGCATCTATCAGCTCAAGGATACACATCATCTTAGCAATCTGCCTGCCTGCGTAGTGATTATGGCAATAACCCTCAACTACACTAGCTTGCCAAGGTCTGTTGAGATGAGGACAGCTCAGCAGACATAAGCGACCTGATAAAAAAAAAGAAAATACAGAATTAAGTTTTTAACTTTATAACAAGATCATAGAGTTCAAAATGGTAGTCGCTATATCATCATTGCTTGGTTAAGGGTTAATTTATATGAACATTGGCCGATGCGGCACTGGTACGGTGACTGCGACGCGATAGCGATTTTGTGAAAACAAACACATATAAACTAATGTCGGACGCCGCCAGTAGACAAGCGAAATTTATTTGTTCGTAGTGTTTAATCGCAATCGCATCTTGTAAGATATCGTTTTGTATGTTATTATATAAAGTTATAAAATTTCGTAACTAAGATGAAAGTAAAACTGCCTATCGAACGGTATTGTGATATCGAGAAGCTTATCAGATTGTTATTATACATAAATTGTCAAAAGCCTATTTATTTTGGCTATGTTGCATAAGACTGACCTCACATTGAGCTCGCATTCTTTGAGCGTGTGTTCCCCCGTCACTACCCCCCGTCGTTGTATGATACGCTTGAGGAACGACCGCGCACAATATACTCCTGCGAATTGTACGTAAATTATAGAACTAACGGCAAGGTATGCCAGATCTAAGTTGCGGTACTTACGTTATGTTAAGACAGCTCCACATTGCAAAACATTGTTTCTTATTAAAGGTGCTATTAGTCGCACTGTTCATTATTCTATACAAAAATAAACAACTCCAAACATCACGTATTGCGGAAACCGAACGTACCTACGAAATTATTAATACGAGAAAATTTCCTCCTGTAATTTTCGTTAGCTTATTATAAAGGTTATTCTGAAAACTAGGCATTTCCTATAAATATTACGTGAAAATTACTAAGTGAACAACATGTTGTCTGTCATTTGTTTGTGTAAATACACCCTAAGGGCTATAATTACTTCGTTACTCGACCATTCGTATTTAAATTGGTCAGAAACGGTTCTGTAGAATTTATAATAATGTTTGTTTTTATATACCTGTCAATTTTATAGCAGTGAAGGATCATTTTAGAAAAAAAATTGTCCTACCATGAACCACGATGACTGTCGTTGTATTACATATTTAGTACAGTGTGATATTTTACAAGTGACTTTATAGACAGCTTTATTTGCTAACAGACCAATTTAACGATATATCAACATATGTGATGTGTACAGTCAACCAAGGAGGTAGGTTTACATTATTTAAACCGGCAGTTTTAAATAATGTAAATAAATAAGTTTATGTCACTACAACAGCCGGAAATTCTTTACAGGCGAAGAGTTCACTGTTAGCTGTGTATATATAATGTGTTTCACAATGTGTAAATCTATCTCTTTCGTTGACTTTACCTACTCAAAAATGTCCCTCGGTAATTAAACAATATGATTATACCAACTAAATCCAAAAACTGGTATTTTTAATATAAATATCCATGTTAATGTCTACGTATCTACCTCACAAATCTACGTATTGCGACCCCTGGCGGTCAGTGACAATGCTAATATTGAAATGCTAAAAAAAAGGGATATGAGCTACGCGGAAGGAACCGGACGCTAAAGCCAGTCTATTATAATTAACAGCCACTTTTACTCAAAATCTTACTAGAACGCAGTTAAAAATAGTATTCTAAAGATTTTGTATAAGCAAAGATAAGCGTTTTAATATAGCATTTGAGTTAATCTGACCTTCTTCTCCCGATGTCCAATTATCTTTTTAAAAAAGAAAGCAGAGATATATAAATTGTACAATAGAATAATTCAGTTTCAAAGATCACCATTGTTTGTAGCAAAAATGAATTGTAAAGAATTTTTTAAAGAAAAGGCAAAATAAGATGTTAGCGAGAAGGGTAAGCAAAGCCTGGAAATCCTTAAACAGTTTTATTTGTAAGACTATGATTGACGACATAAACATTTAAGGCAATATAAGGTTATATACTGCCATAGCGGGGCAGTAAAAGTTTCGCTTTAAGTTAAGGAGGTCGTGGGTTTGAACCCCAAATCAGACAAGACATCTTTATGTAAATTCTAAGATTTTTTCCGGGTCTGATCTGGATCGGTCCGCTTCGTCGGGGGACTACCCTCTGTGCCTCGGAAAGCACGTTAAGCCGTTGGTTCGTTTGTTATAACATTCATAATAAGCGTAAACAAAATCTTCAGGGTTATCCAAAAAATAAAATGTATCGCAGAGTAAGACGAGCGTCCATCGTAGTATTTAAGTTGAAGTTGGTACTAAAATAATGCTCATGTATGAAATTTAAATAAAGTAGGTAAGTTGGTTAAATTTGAGATATTACTCATAAAAAGAATATTATAAGGAGGAAAAGATTTGTTTCGAATAAACTCAAAAACTACTGAATGAATTTATATAATTCATTCACCTTTAGAATGCTACATTTTCCTTAAGTTACATAGACAACATGTATCTTTTACTTGTAATAATTAGTGATCCCTACTAAAACTTCAATAATGTAAGCCAAGGTACGAAAAAAATGCCATAAAATGTATTTCACCGCATGCGCTTCACAATATTAAAGCATATATAAATATCTATAAAAAAATTGCAGCTATATAGTAGTTATGCCACTGTAACTAAAAAGAAAAAGAAACGTTAACAAAAACAATACCATGCCTAAAAGACCACGTAAATTTTAATGTCTTTGTATTAATTCTTATCCACTTAAATATTTTTTTTATTTACTACTGTTTTATTACCTGTAGGTTACTTTTTAAATGAAAAAATAAAATCGGCGATTGCGTTCATAAGATATTATGAGTTAAAGATGCCAATAAAAACAAAATATCAATGTAAGCCGTGACACTGCGATAAAAGACATTTTTTTTTGTAAGATTTTTTCGATTTTGGGGGGGATTGTGGCTACAAGATTTCAAGACTTTGATTAGCTGCAGCCAATCTATATAGGTTTATCCAAAATTTTTTAAAATAAACGTCCATCCGGGCCGTTAGTTAGTAATTAAGTAAATAGCTAGGATATTTTTCTTTGCCAGGTTTTAATTGCCAAATAAATATATGTTTTGTTTTTTTTTCTTTTAAATATCATATGATATTAAAAATCTTCTTGTCAAACGTAAATTAAGATTCGTGCTTACATTTGACTTCCCTCTTCTTGGGCAATTTTTTTGAGATTTCGTGGTTCAGGAATATTAATTTAGTTTTCTTATCTAATACCTTGTAGTTTCAAGGGCTTATGTTGGAAGGAATATTAAAATGAGTCAAGCCTTTGGCACCTGTTTCCCGGGCGACCATAACGTAATAGGATTTTACTTAATGCTCAATGTACGAGTCCATTGCAAAATTTTCTGGCAGTGCGATTAATTACGTCAAAAGGTTAGTTGGGTAAGCTATTTTGCTATGTATCCAGACTGATGAGTCTAAAAAAAATATGAAAAGAGAGAGCTATCAGGTCAGGTCTTATATAAATAAAAAAAACATACTAGAAGTCTGTTTTTTTTCGCTATATTGTTATACATTTTTATTTTTATTGTTGTCCATCTTAAGGTTGTCTTAAAAAGAAATCATAGCTACCCCTAAGATCGCCTATTGTACATAATTGTTTTTATGTATAAACAATAGGTACACTTTTCATATTGTTACGTAAAAATTTACACCTCAAAAATTAATTTTGTTATTTATACTCATCAAAATTCTTCTCAGAAGTCTAAGAAGTTTTGATTAAGAATACGCAATTAATTTGATAAAAACAACTTCTATAATAGGTATCGTCAAAAGTTATTGTATGCCTACTTGAAAATGTAGGTAACTAATTAGAACTTACTGAACCTATTCGAGTACTGAACAGGAGTTTATAGCACAGAGCTGAAAGTTTTATGGCTTACAGATGATAAAGTATTCTAAGTATTTAGGTTATTTGTTCTGTTTTTGTTTGTATTATAAATAATAGTAGGTAGTAATATTTGAAACATTAACAGTTGTACTCCTATAGGCAAGAATTGCTTACACCTAAAGGTTTTTCATTATCTTGAGCCCATGATCTACAATGACGTAATATGGAATAGTCCCATATTACGTCCATTAAAGAACATGGGACACATTATGGAACATGAACAAGGAACATGCATTTTGCCATAGTCATCACGCTTGGCAGGCAGGCTCATGACCACAGTTGCACTTACCTGTGTGTAAATAAAGAAATACTGTTGTCCGGTGCCTGGTATATGATTGTTATAGATCTTTTTATAGCAGTAGGGACCCAACGGCTAAGCATGATTTCAGAGGGCCAGAGGGTATATAGTCCCTCAACCAACCGGACCTGGAAAGAAATCTGAGATATTAAACATCCGGCGCGGTTTCGTACCCAAGACCTCAAATATTGCTAGGCAACGAAGATTGTTATATGTAATACAATATTATTATCACTTTTGACTTCTTAATAACGTTTTCTTTACGAAGATACCTACATAGAAGTGATAATTATGTTTACATCAATATTGTTGTAAACATAAACACAATGTATGTACAATGAACTCCTTAACAGATGGTGCACATACTGAATGAGAGTAACACAACTCACCTACATACTCAACTGCAGCATACACACATAGGTACATACTCGATAATACTACGATTATTGCAGTTCCGATTACGTCTTTGTTGAGGTTGTTCTTTGTGCTGTTCTATTGCACGTGCGTTTGATTTGCTTCAGACATACGCCGGCAGTTGTGATTCGAATGATCACAATCGACTGATATCTATAAGTAGGGATGTCGATGTTTGACGGAGATTCGCGTACTCGAATTCAAAACATACTAAGAGAATGCACGTTCCATTACCAAGAAATACTTAGTTACTCTGGTAGATATTCATAAACACAAATGTTTATGTGGTTTATTTCAAACGTCATGAAAATCATCAATGACATATCGACGGTGATATGCGTTAGTAACATAATAAGGTTAAAAATCAAATGTAGCAAATTTATTTTTTATCACATCTATTCAAAAAGAGCTAGTTTATTCCTCGTAAACAGGGACCAAAATAGCTCATTAATCCCTTAGGGAACAAAATTGATTTGAATTTGGAATGTGGATATTGTTAATAATTTTTCAATCAGCAAAGAGGTGAATCACAAACCATGCGGGAACAATGAATTGAATATGTGACTGGCTGAAAAACTGCGAGCGCGCCAAATTTAAAAAAAGTTGATGAAAAATAAACAACGCGCGAAATTAAATGCATTCTGCTTTCGTTCGTAGTTGATTCATATTCAGATTTTAGAATTATAAAAAGTGAGTGCGTCTTCCTCAAGTGAAAGTATTATTATGTCTTATGGTTCTTCATTGTACGTAAATAAATTCTTGTACATAAGTTGCACTTACTTATTTTCTCATAGAGGGTGATAAAAAGTAGAGTGTACACCTCGGGAGCAACACTATTTTAAGCTCGAGTGACATACTTTTAATCCCTCGCTGCGCTCAGGATTCTAGTTAAGAATCCCTAGCTCCGCTCGGGATTCTACTCTAGAATCTTTCGCTCCGCTCTGGATTAGAAAAAACACTCTCGCCTTTAAAATAGTTGTTTGCTCCCTAGATAAACAATCTACTATTTTTGCCCTTTACAACTTATTTAAAGAAGCAACTGTCAATTACACGGTACTGTAGTATCATCGACGATATGACATTCCCAAATAAATATTTGTGTTAAGGATTGTTTAATTAATACGAGAATAGCTCTCATATATTTATATCTTAATAACGCCAATCAAATTATTAATCTACTAACACAGTCTATTAAGAGCAGGCCCATGTTCAACTGTGGACGAAAACTTGTTGTTGTAGTGACGATTGTAAAATATAGCCTTGGGTATATAGAGGTATATACCAAATAATGAATAAGTAGGAAGAGAGGTTAACCCATTTAAACTCTCTGGTTTCTTTTACAAACAGGAGTATACACCAGGAAAAGCGTCGGCTTGGCCTTCAGCGTTCTCTTATAATGATGAATGCACCCGGCCTTTTATTTATCGGCACCGAATAATGCATGCATACTTCTGAAGTGG
Source organism: Nycteola revayana (assembly GCA_947037095.2). Taxonomy (NCBI): domain Eukaryota; kingdom Metazoa; phylum Arthropoda; class Insecta; order Lepidoptera; family Nolidae; genus Nycteola; species Nycteola revayana. The sequence goes on from OX344838.1 coordinate 6,191,928, forward strand.
CAGCGCACAATAGGCATAAGCAATAAACAATAGTTTTAACTATATTTTTGGAAGGTTAACTGCTGCTGCTAAGGTTAACTTACTTTGAATATCAAACCCAAACTCCTACAAGCGCCTGAAAAAACGGATCGCAGCGATCGAACCCTTCTGATTTGGCTTAGTATAGTTTTTTTGTGGAATCCGATTCGTCCAACTTAGATATTGATAAAACCCTTACTTTTACTCTATGTAATTGTGTATACCAAGAAATGTTGAAACGAATACAGAAAATATTGTAATAATAGTGGTACGGCGCGCTTACCTACATTATTTTAGTCTCTGGCTGGAGTTACGTGACCATTATTGAATGTGAATTCATTCTGTGACCTACAGATTTGAGTTAATCCGTTATAAATGAACATACAAGCCTTTTTTAGGGTTCCGTAGCCAAATGGCAAAAAACGGAACCCTTATAGATTCGTCATGTCTGTCTGTCTGTCTGTCTGTCCGTCCGTATGTCACAGCCACTTTTTTCCGAAACTATAAGAACTATAATGTTGTAACTTGGCAAGTAGATGTATGTTGTGAACCGCATTAAGATTTTCACACAAAAATAGAAAAAAAACAATAAATTTTGGGGTTCCCCATACTTAGAACTTAAACTCAAAATTTTTTTTTCATCGAACCCGTACCTGTGGTGTATCTATGGATAGGTCTTCAAAAATGATATTGAGGTTTCTAATGTCATTTTTTTCTAAACTGAATAGTTTTCGCGAGAGACACTTCCAAAGTGGTAAAATGTGTGTCCCCCCCCTGTAACTGCTAAAATAAGAGAATGATAAATCTAAAAAAACTATATGATGTACATAACCATGCAAACTTCCACCGAAAATTGGTTTGAACGAGATCAAGCAAGTAGTTTTTTTTTAATACGTCATAAACCGTAAACCGCATGTTTACCTTTCATTCATTCAACATCGATCAAAGTTACAACGAACTACAAGAACTTTTATAGTATGTTATTTGTTGTATTCTTGATATCAAAGGTACGCACTTGTACGGAACCCTTCGTGCGAGAGTCCGACTCGCACTTGGCCGGTTTTTTGTATAATAATAGTGTAAATAATGATAATCATAGTAAATATGTCGTCTGTTTCCTATCTCAATAAGTTCACTGATTGAATATACTATTTGATTAATAAGACTGCGCTTAGTCTAAATCCTCAGGATTAAGGATAAAAAAACAGAACTCTCTACTTTCCGAAGTGGCTGCTAATCCTTCGATTTCCACCGTCATTGGGTTAGTTTGCAGCTTAATCCGGGTACTAACTAGGACTCATTCACATCATTCGATTCCCCAGGAACTTTTTGAAATACGATTAGGAACAAAAGAACAAAGAATGTTAAAACACCACGCCGCGCCGTGCCGCCGTTTAAAATAATGCTTGACTAGATTTATGTTTGTACTATTCCGTTGTTACACTTCGTAACTTTCACTTGAGGTTTTACCCGCTTTAGGTTATTACTCTGAACTACATAAAAAAATATTGTTTTCGAGTTATTTTTCAGTGAAATGAATAAAAGTACCTATATCGCACAATACAACGAAAAAAACCCTTTCATTGTATTATTCTGTTAACAAGTAAATAAAGGAAATAACCAATTGACCTACGAAAACTAAATTTACTTACACGTATCCACTCAATTCTTGTTCTAATCTTGGCAGGTATTATATTAATAATTTTATCTTTGTACATCTTTGTTTCATTTAAAAATCTTATATCTACATTCGTTCAACAATTGTTATGGAGCTTACCACCTTAACTTGTACCTTATATAATTGTATTGGACGTATATTCGAATACTAAAATAATGCGAATATTCTAATTGCTTACTCAGTAAGTATATACTTATACTAATGAAGCTAACTTGAGCAGCTAAAGTGAATATTGCTATTATATTAATTTAAAAGATAGTTAAGTTTATTTTATGTTCTTCTCAATTGCAATAACCGAAGCTGGTAGTAGGAAAATTCAAGCATTATACCTGTAACCAGTAACATAACTATTTGTATTGGACCATTTATCGTATATTCTAATATTATAAAGAGGTAAAGTTTGTGAGGTTGTAGGGGGTAATCTCTGGATCTATAGAACCGATTTTGAAAATTCTTTTAACAATACTTTTATTTAAAGTTAAGGTTTCCACGGGAACGAGATCTACGCGACTGAAACCGCGCGGGACAGCTAGTAGTATATAAAGTGCTTCCAAATATATGCCATAATTTTTATAGTATGAAAGGTAACATGTATTTCGTAAGAGAAAAATATATTTTAATATCAATTTACAGAAATTTCTTTACTAAAGTAATCACAATATTTTTTATTTATTTATGAACATTATAACAAATACGTTTAGACATTCAGATATTAATATATTGCTATAAACCACACAGATTTCTCTGCAATACTAAGTTCAATCAATTAAAAAGATAAATAAATATATACATAGCCCTATCTACTGTTAAAGAAATAGTATATATATGTTGGAAGCACATCATACGTGTAAGTTGTTAAGACATGTATGTCTTAACAACTTACACGTATGATGTGCTCTACATACCTGTAAGCTATAATTGTGTCGCCGATGTTTTAACATGTAATTACTGTGTTCGCACGTTATGTTAACAAGTTAATATTATTGTAGTCAGATTAAACCAAGAAAGATGTTAATCATGATGAAATAAGGATTAAATTTTATATTAGTTTTCTACATAGTTAGGTCACCGCGTGGACCACCGTATTCTTGTGGCCATGGTGTAGTGTTTGTTTTGGTGTAGCCACGAGGGATGCCTATAATTGGGTATTCCTAATGTGGCTAACAGGAATACAGTGTTCCTCGAAGCTACATCAGTATGGCCACTGGTTTGGCCACGGGGAATGCGTCATGTATACTATTTAATATTGTGAAAAAAATCCTCTGTCGTGTTATATATGTTCTGTAAATCGTAAATTATTCTGAACATGGTGCCAAAAACAAACATACATACATGTTCAGAATCTAGTACCTATCATGTGAGTCACCCATAACATACAACAAGCTGAGATATATATCTAATAAATAATATTAAGGAAACGTACTCAAATATCAAATCAAATCAACCAACAGCGGAGGATTTAGTCACTTTTTGCTATAAAAGAATAATAACATCGTAAATATCTCCTCAAATCACCCCTTAGCCCAAAAGATACAGTTTTCATGATACAGTATTCATAAGCAATTCTCCATTGTAAAATATATTTTCTGGTTACAGATAATGCGATATTCTCCCGGGCGAAGAATAGTGCGGATTTGAGGTAAGCACCGAGAAGAAAATGAGCTTAATCTATCATCCATCACATTCTACTCACGATGCGACGATTTAATCGGCATATAGCGTTATATATTTATTTATTGCTTTCATGGGTATGACAAAGAACATATTAAAGTAACAGATGATGAACTCCATTATGTCACTTTATTTTCGAGAAATATTCTCGAAAATAAAGTGACATAACGGAGATAAATTAAAAACGTTAATATAATTTACATTACAATAAATGTATATTTCAAATTTCGTAAGCGGTAAACTTTTTGGAAAAGTACAATAAAAAAAAAGTGATTCGGATGGTGTCATTGTTGAAATATTTACTTCCAATGCAACTTTTGTGAATTTGTCAAGTAATGTTAACCATTATCGATAGATGGTATCTACGTTGCACTTAGAGACGTTTTAAGGAGATTGATAAATTTCGACGACCGGTTGCGATCCACCGTGGCCGAATGGTCTAGGCATTGGGGCTATACCTATAATCTGAGAGTAAGTATGTATGTTGGGTAATAATCTTATATAAGATAGAAAGAATATATAAATAAATAAATTACATGCATTTTTAGTCTACTAAAAATGCATGAAATGAATTTACTCTATTTATAATTTAAGATCGAATATTAAAAGTTAATTAAAAGTAATCCAAAGAATTCACAGACTTATTAAATACCTTAAAGCGAAGTTTGGAAAAGTGGGTTAAAAATATTTTGATATTTCTTAATTACTTTTTCCGATTAACAATCGTAGCGGGTGTAATTAAGGAAAAAATTCCATTTGTATAATCTTGAGTTTGAGTTCTTAAGATATCCTTAAGATTAATAATATTTTATTTATTCGTAAAAATAATAAAGTATTGATTTAGATCATCATCAAACCTTATAACATCCACTGCTGAACCCATGTTCAAGTCGGGAGAAGGCCCATGCCTTCTCCCGATTTTTGCCGTAGTCACCACGCTTGGCAGGCGGGTTGGTGACCGCCTTATTATGTAATAAGACACACAAAGAAACGCTGCTACCCGTTCTCTACCATACAATTGCTATGGATGATGTGATACAATCGGGACCAACGGCTTAACGACGAGTCATGGAGAGTAGTCCCTCAACCACCTAAGAAATCTCTGATTTTTTTTACACCCATGTTAACAGGCTGTGGAAATGAAGAAGACTGAAGAAACTAAATACAAATGAAAGAACTACGCATTAGTGAAGTCAACCGAAATAAAACTTTTTAAGTACATTGTCAAAATAAAAAAAAACTGTCTTCTCACTGCGTTGCAATATCTTTTTAAACGAAACAATTCGTAATGAAATTCATTAGCACAAAGTACTCTTAAGCCGTCCAGCCTGAGTGCTTAAAGCCCAATCTATTTTTGTTATTACGTTGTTGCTCAGTGGTTACTGGGAAATATCTTGTAAATAAACTTTCCCTCATTATTTTTTGTCGCATCCTTCATGCCAATGTGAGATTTTAATAAATTGGTTTTGTCATGCGACTGGAGAATGCTTGCCATCGCCTAGCGTTCCGTTTCTAGGCTAGGCTTTACCCTGGTAGACACTGTCAAAATCAATAATGTTTTCTGGAATTTCAGAGTAGTTCCTTCAGACCCTGGTATATTTTTTTGTTTTCCACAAACGTATTTTTTGGGCGCTGCAATCAAACTTGTAAGCTTTGTCTTTGTCTTACGGCCAGTTTCCTAAAAGCATGTTTCTTAAACATGAATTAAAAAAAAACTTCCAGCAAATGAAAAATGACGATTGTCTTTGGATTCGGAACAAAAAGTTAATCAGAAATTAACTAACATGATAGTCAAATCAGATTACTTAATCGTGTTTTCAGAAACTCATTTTATACCTACTTAATAAGAGTTTCGACAGTTGTTCAGATCTACGCTGAACATCTTTTCAGAGACATATGTGTTATACGGTTAGGCTGAAGAGAACTCATTCACACAATTTCGTATCACCACTGTTAATATGAATATTTGACGCCGCAATCACCGGGCTTATCTAACCAGGTCAGAATATCTTAGTTGTATAATGGAATATTTTTAGTACCGTCCTCAAAAAGGCTCTTAGTGCTTTTGCCACTTAAATATTAGTATGCATAGTCCTCCCAACAACCTCCGTAGCGTGGCGGTATTTGGCTCGCTTTAATTCTCGGAGGTCGTGGGTTTGATCCCCACGTTGGACAAGAAATCTTTGTGTAAATTCTAAGATTTCTTTCCGGGTATGTATGGTTGAGGGACTACCCTCCGTGCCTCGGAAAGCCATTGGTCCCGATTATTATTACATCATCTTTAACAATAGTATTCCAGGGAAAGAGCTGCAGCATGTATCTGAAGGCGGTCCCCAACTCGCCTGCCAAGCGTGGTGACTATGGCAAAAACCCTCCTTCGGGAAGAGGCCCATGCACAGCAGCGGACGATATACGGGCTGATGATGACAGTCCTCCCGACCAATTTCAGTCACGGCAGTCAATCACTAAGCAAACACTGATGCACTCTTTATTTCCGTGGTAGTCAAATTGCTCCACACGGGCCGTTTGTTATCCGTGGGCGCAATTGTGCGGTTCGCGGGCTAACGGTTTCTGTGATGAAGCCGTATGTACTCGTCGATTATTATCGGAAGTTTAGTAAATTATGAAATTTGATCATAATAAGAAGGTTCTTGTTAATTGATCTTAATGATAGAACTTGGTATGTGCGTGTCGTGTGATAATCATATCATAATTATTTCAGTGTCAGATAGCCCATTTCTTGGGTAAGGCTATAATATAGCCTTACCTAATAAATGGGCTATAAATAAAGCCTTCATAACTAAATATAATTTAGTTATTTAGGCTTTATTTAATTTTGACGTTTCACCAAGAACGGGAATTACCACGTGAAAGCTAGAAGTAATATAAAAGTTATTTTTTTAAGTATTCGCTTAGCCTTCTTGAGATGAATGTCAAATTAAATATATATATATCTCCATTTATTGTCAATTAATTCAAACATGTTGTCTGTTTTTATTTTTACGGAACCGTACATAATATTTTGAATACAACAGAGATTCTCTTTCAACATTGTTTTAAAGGTCTCATCACCAGTCCCTCCAATATCTTGACCATTAAAATAAAACTATAAACAATGTAATTCTATCCGAGGACGTTAGAAAAATGTACGTAATAAAACAAAACATCTGTAAACGTAACTCCAATATTACTTCGAAATTTATTAAATTCCGGCGTACTACGTTGATGAAAGCCAATAATTCGATCCAAGCAGCCTAAACAAACGGCTGGTAGTTTTTTATATACAGACAAAAAGCTAAATAGCCTATCCTGAACTTATCTAATTTTATCTTTGTATTAGGTTATCTCAAGACTGGGGGGTTTGATCTGCATAGTTCCAAGGCAGTTTTTGTTGCATCAAGAGACCTTTCCAACGATACTCTACGCCATGGGGTTAGCTGAATTAAATTTTTAATTCACATTTCGTTGTATGGTAGGGAGGGAAAAAATATTAATTTTCCATAATTTAAAAAAAAAACCAAGTTGTGGATCTTCAGTATAAATCTCTCCACCAAGTTTCGTGACAATCGGTGCAGTAATGGCGGAGTACGAACTCGGACGGACAGACGGGTTCCTTGTGGACTACGGAACCCTAATAAATAAAAACATGCAGGTGCATAACTTGAGAACGACTAGACAAATTTGGTTAAGTACTTTTTTGAAATAACATTTTGGAAAATCCACGGAAAGTGTCAATAAGACGGACGGGCGTCGCCAAACACGAACAGCTAGTGAAAAATATAATTAACGGTCATAAAGCACACCCAGACCCGCAACTGGCTAATTGTCACATTAATTATTCTCCCGTGCAGCGATCGACGTCGTAAGGCCTCGTTTACGGAGACGCGGGGCGTAGCGCGTCGCGTGCGGCGTGCCGTCTCGCATTTCACTCACACTCATACAACGCCAAATGTTTGATTTCAGTGCGGGCCGCGCCGCACATCACGCCGCGCGAAGCCCCGCGTCTCCGTATACGAGGCCTTAGGCAGGGGGCGAAAATAGTGGCAGGTGATTACCTTAATTACTGTGCCATCTTCCTGATAAATGATGGATTTATTACGTGATTTTATTCGTAGATTGGATATAGAAGACGTAAGTAGCTATGGCGTAATCTTAATTAGAAAACATTTAGGAGAATTGGTGGCCAATTGAGCGATTTTGTGATTTTTTTTTGACACTTCGTAATTATATGAACAAGTGTCTATTAGTAAATATACTCTAAACTTAATAAAAAAATGTTCCCCGATTACTTTAAGTGATTATATTTTAATAATCTTATCTTAGCGGGTGTCTACGTCTTTTAAGCTATGTGCCCTTGAAATTTTCAGTTAGTTAAAATATTTTTTTTATTATCGACAACAGAATTAAAAAAAAAATGACAGTTTGATTGTCAGTCTGATTTTTTATTGCTCTTCAATAGAAAAAAACAAAACATCTTCAAAGAACACAATTATACCTTTACCAGTTTAATTATATGTTTATTTTAGACCAGAATAATGATAAACAAACCGCACCAATATGTAAAACATAATCATTTGTAAAATATATAGCAAGAATATTCGATGTTTAGCGTACCGTTACTTCAACGAAGCCATATAATACTTTTACCTAATTACGAAGGTGTCTGGCATGAAAAAACAGAGGCGATACTTATTTTGCATATGGCTTGTATAATATTCAATGAATTTGAATAGATATGTATGATACAATGATGGAATTAGGTATATGATTTAGGAGATAATTCCGTCTTCTAAATTGATCTTTATCTATAGAATTCTAGGTCTCAAAAATAGAATAGTTTGTAATAATAACTTTTGACTATTAACTTTTTTCTCAACCTCTGTGGCGTAGCGTAAGTCTCGCTTAAATCTCGGAGGTCGTAGGTTCGATCTCCACAGCGGTGAAGAAATCTTTATAAAATGTAAAATCTTGGATTTCTTTCCGGGTCTGGTTGGTTGAGGGACTACCCTTCATGTCTCGAAAAGCAAGTTAAGCCGTTGGTCCCGATTGTTATAACATCATACAAGCGTATACCAGGGAACGAGCAGCAGCGTTCGTGTTGTTACAACATAATCGTGTTGTTACAACAAACACCCTTCCTTAGTAGGAGGCCCATGATCAGCAGTAGATGATTTACGGGGTAATGATGATCCAATGATGGTAAGATATTGTCTATTCCGATGGGTCTATTCCGGCATTATGAAAAAAAAAATCGTTGAGTTACTTGATTACCTGGTGACCTATGGAACACCAGGTCTTGGACATATATTATACTAATTACTACTATACTAGTTACTACTACTAATTATACTAGTGTGTAATAATAACTTTTAACTGTATACAATTTTCAAAATGTATTAAAACGAATAGAACGTTAGAGTTCTAAAATTAATGAAAAACATAGTAGCTATATAAACATATACTATAAAGTTACGTAAACGTATATATCTACGTAAGTACACATATGTATTTCGTACACAGTAATATTACTGCACGGCAATTCTGCTGGAGATTTTGCATACAATATGAGCTGATGGCTTGGATTAACATAATCTGTGTTACCTCCAACAGCGTAGCGGGAAAATAAAAAACCGGTTAATACTGACTCATATTTAGTAAAACTATGGCGGACAAATTTATGTTTAGAGCTTTATAAATGTACTCATTTATAAACTAAAAAGCCACTCAATTTACAGTTAAGAACAGAGTGATTAGGGAACGTTGTAGTATGAAAGTTTAAGAAAGGCCAGGTTAAGAGTACCCTAAACCGAAGGACATGTATGAGGAGATAAATCAATGTTGAAGAGGCGAAAGCCCTATGGGAAAGAGACGTGAATATTTAGAGCTCAGAGGTCGGATGTGCCATTATACGTCAAAAATATTCGTCGTATATGCCTTTATTGTAAACTGACACTTACGATTAAATGCTTCTGAGATCTAGATATGTAAACTAAAAAGTATTTCATTACAAAATAAATTGTATATTTCAATATGCAGGTACCTATGTATTACTGGTTGCATGTTGTTACTGGGAGCTTGTAAACGACACATGTTTTAAAAATAGAACAACACAAATATTTATTTTCTTGCCTCAAAGAGTGAAGTTGTTACTTGTGACCGTTTTATTGGTTTCCTATTAGTACAAACATTTTGTATTTAGAAAATAATGAGAGAGAAATGCAAATAGGTATGTTATTTTTCGTGATGAAATATTTGGGTTAAGCTACAAGTCATATGTTACGAGAATAAATCCAATATCTGGAATAGTCGTAAATTCCAAATAAATAACCTGTTAGGTTAAGCCCTGATACTCAATCGTTGGAATCTGTGAATTGGCAGCAGATGTATTTTATATTGAATAATATACACCTTATACTATCATGGAGGAGTTTTTTTTTTGTAATTTCTTAGTAAGAATAATAAATTTGTAGCATTTCAACTATGAATATAAACATACATGCTAAGCGTGGTGATTTTCGTAACATCCCTTAACAAACCTGAACACCTAAACAAAACAAAATTACGCAACGCTTTGTTGGCATAAATATATTTTTTAACGCATAAGACATTATCATTGATTTAATATACAGTCTACCGCTACAAAACACTATTGGATTTATTAATAAATATGACGATAATAACTTAATTATGATCACTTTCACAACACTGATAAACAAAATTGAACTCGAGGTAAATCGATTCTATTCGGTCGAAAACATTTGAGAAACCACTTGTCTAGGCCTCCTGGCTTGCCAAAATATATTAAGAGGAAAGTCCATTTACGTCCACAGCTGAACATGGACCGTTCAGCAGTGAACGTAAATGGCCTTTTTTTTCGGACGGACCTATCTTTTTATCCCCGACTCTTTAGCTACTTCACCGGGCATAAAGGCGAGCAAAGCTCTAAGCGTAAACGGACTATTAAAGATGGTTTATTATCTTGTTATGAGATAGATATACAACTTCTCACTACTCATTTTACGATTATTTATTTGTCCCATTATTTGCACGTAGTTGATGTTCATGATGTTCGTAAAACCGAAGTAATTACGTAGAAAACTTTCTATTTAATATATTGTGTAACGTCATATATATAAGCTAGATTTTTTAAGTTATCTCTTCAATAGACGTCTTTTTTTTGAATTAATTGTTAATTAATTATATGTATGATAAAATTGTTATGACTCATGTTTTATTTCTTTGCATCTTATTTTTTTTAAGACAATCAATTAATATGAATGTACGGAAATAAAATAAAATCAAATAAAAAATATTGCTGACAGTACAGTCCCCAGTGTAGTCCCCTAGTATAACTAAGACATGTTAGTTATATAAACAATCTGTGCTGACGTAACTTCAGTTCGATAAATAAATAAAAAAAAAGTCAGCCTGTAGTTAAGTATATCAAAGGAATGGCGTAGCGCTTAAACCATTATTTTAATGGATGTTCTTACTAACGTTCGGGGAGGATACCTAAAAGTTTTTATCGGTTTTCTGTTCAGATACTTGCTTCTGATTCCTGATGACAGACTATTTGACCCACGTAGATATCAAGATAATTTGTAGGTGCGTGGATATGCCTTTTAACCTCAGACCAAAAATAAGGTAAAGTAACGCAATGATGCCAGTAAAACTCTGCCTTGGCGTGTTAAAACAATGCCGTACCTTGTCAGTCGATTTGATGCAGCGACAGTTGCTTGATGTCATAACAAACTTCATTATTTGGTAACTAAAATGCCGAATAATGTCACGAAAGGGTGTACACATCAAAATTCAACTTTTTTTTTTTAATATTACTAGTTGTCTTTTTAATTCTACTAGTATTCCTGTTAAACCCTCGTGCTAAGCTAAACTGCTTGTGTTACGAGTGGGTTCACGTCGGTAGTGCAATGGGTGGGGTTCGAACCGGCGACCTCAAGATCATAAGTCCGACGCCCTAGCCATTGGGCTACGGCCGCTTGAACGTTAGTTTCATAACATTGGGGAAGTGTAATAAATCATGGCAACAATGTTACTCACACTAATACACAAATAATCCGGCTTCGGTGCACTGTTCGACAGCGCTCCATCTATAATTTTTATTTGGTTTGAGCTTAATACTAAAAGGCAAAAAGTACTTACTTAATGTTTACGAAGTACTGAGATTTATACTATACCTACATTGTATTTTTATGTCGTTGCTAATGCTCAGCGAAATCCTACTAATATTATAAACGCGAAAGTTTGTAAGTATGGATGGATGGATGGATGTTTGTTACTCTTTCACACCAAAACTACTGACAGGAATTGGCTGAAATTTTGCACCGGGATAGGTTATACGCTGGATTAACATATAGGCTACAAAACATCACGCTCCAACCCACTGGAGCAGAGTAACGCGGGTAAAACCGCAAGGCGCAGCTGGTTATTTATATTTGATTTGCCGTTGACCAATTTCGGTTACGTCACCCAATCACTAAGGAGATTAGCCATCTGCGAAGGACATATATCTATTAGTAATGAAATACGTGTCATGACATAACACAAAGGTATGAATATATTGATTGAATAAACTCATTCAGATGTTAACTGTTATTTCTAGTTCTAGCTTGTGTTGTTGTTATAAGTTATTTTATGCATTGGAGTAGTTATATTATTCCATCCAAGCTTGAAATAGGTTGTTCAAAATTTATCACATTTCAGTTTTGCTCTACGTGCCAGATGATGATCCGTGAGTTATTGTTAATACTTCATCCAAGTTTGCAAAACATTATTATTTCAAATATGCAAACAGACTACGATGCGTACACATTATTATGTATAGGAAATTATTATTGATTCTTCTACAGCAAAGTTTACGTTTGTGTCTGATTAGTTTCCCGTTCCTGTTCCCATTCTCCATAAATGTGCTACCTGACACTAAAACATTTTTTTCAAATCGGACCACTAGTTCCCGATATAAGCGCGTTCAAGCAATCAAACAAGCTCGTCTTTATGTATTAGTTAGTATAGATATGAACAAAAGGCCGTAGCCCAATGGCTAGGTGTCAGACTTGCAATCAGGTGGTCGCCGGTTCGATCCCACCCTTTGCACTACCGACGTGAACTCACTTAACAAGAATATTAGTAGTGAACAAAAATGCTGCTAGTAATAAAAAAAAATCACTTGCCTGAGAACAATTACTTTTAGTTTTTCTTTGAGTACAATTTATTAGTAGGATCAGATACTCCTTTTTGTAATAAAAAATAAATGTTCGTTTGAGAGAAATAATGGTTTTGTGTGATATTAATGGTTATGTGATATTTATAAAAAGAAACTTGACCTGTTTCATAAAGCTACATCTCCTTTTATTTTAAGACACTCGTAACTAGGAGCTCATACAAAGGCAGCGTTTATAGCAAGACATTTTATTTTAACCTTTCTTCAAAGAAAAGAGAGAAATCTTTCAAAATAGACCGCGTCGGCAGCTGTATGTGAACTGCGAGAATAGCAACCATAAAAATCATGAATTTCACGCTGAAAGTTCCACATGGTTTTATGGTTAGAATGCGAGGCCCGCTTCATAGTGACCTATAAAACAAATGTTGCCATTTACGGATAAAAATCGACGCGCCGGCTCAACAAAAGCCACCGGAAATAGTATGTTGCTGACCGCTCAGTCCCCTATTGAAGATTATCCGTTCCGAATATCCAATTCTATAAATTCTGTGTTGTACTGCTAAAAGTGAAAATTAGGTTGGGACAATGCGGTCTGTGAATTCCCACGATGATGTGAGAATACTGAGGAAATTGAGTATATCAGGTGTTTACCCTTGAGACATTTTATTTTTAAGGACACTACGAACTTATGCCTGTTTGGAAGGTAAAGTCTACTAATCTACATTAGAATTAGTAAATATTAAATGATAATACGCAAATTTTCGTGGCGTAGCGGTACAAGTCTTGCTTTACGTCTCGGAAGTCATGGGTTCGATCCCCACATCGGACACGAAATTTTTGTGTAAATCTAAAACTTTTATCTGGTATCTTTTCTGGGGTCTGGTTGGTTGAGGGACTCCCCTCCGTGCTTCGGAAAGCACGTTAAGCCGTTGATTCCGATTATTATAACATCATATATCAAACGTCTACTAGGGAACAGGCAGCAGCGTTTCCTTGTGTGTTAAAACATAATACCGTCACCAACCCGCTGCCAAGCGTGGTAATTATGGCAAAAACCCTCCTTCGGAAGAAGGCTCATGTTTTTTAGTGGACAATATACAGGCTGTTGGTGATGTTGAAGCAAATAAAGGATTAAGACAAAATACGTGAATTAAGTAAGTTATCGGTAATTCATTTTAAGTTAAACTTATTTTTTTTATTTGTTATATAAGTAGGTCAGCACTGTCGTAAATTTACATATATTATGCAGGTAACATTTTATGTTCTTTGTTGTGAGTGTACATTAAATATTGATCTATAAGTATTATGTAAAATGTACACTTAACAACTGTTTCAAAATAGTAATTGAAAATCTTATTCATAATAGTCGTTGTTTTAAAAATAGATTGAAAATAAGGTATATATACATACATACTATCACTATATTATCAAGATAAAGTAGCTAGTATGTAGCGGACCCGTATGTTTCGAGTAATTGACCGTGCTAAGTTTGTATATTAAACGGGATAAGGAATCTACATAACGCACCAAACTGCGAACGTGTTAAGGGTTTTAATCGAACGATCTACGCCGAAGTGGTGCTATTACCTCCTTTGGCAACTATAATAAATAATTACGATGATAAATTACGACGCTTTCACGTGGTTTGGGAGTAATTTTCCGCACGAAAACTTCCTATTCCATACATTTCTGTCGTGAACTGATGGAGATTTTATAATGTACGAGCCTATAACCTACAGAACTGATGAAATCCTAGCTCTATTTGAAATTAAATTCTTATTTGTATATTCTTTCTACTTAAATATATATCACCAATATACTTACTCTTGTTAAATGTCGGTCACTGACTACAAAAGAATCGTTTACCGAAACTTATGTTTAAATCTATACGAATATTATAAAGAGGAAAGATTTGTATGTAAGTATGTTTGAAACGAATTGGCTCAAAAATTACTGGACCGATTTAAAAAATTCTTTTACCATTTGAATGCTACATTATCACTGATTAATGTAGGCTATATTAAATTATGAATTTCCGCCGGGAACGGGAGTTAAGTGGGCGAAACCGCGCGCGGGAAGCTAGTCATATACACGATTGACCAAACAAAAATTATTTCAACACTTTTAAACAGATGAAGAGCGAGGGTTAGGCGATTTAGCATGTAGAATGCAAAAAAAATAATTAGTGTTATAAACTCGAAGAATTATAAACACTACATTTCATGATATTGCGTTTAAGAGTTCTGAAATGTAGATGTTAATAATTATATAATTATTTATTTTCATGTTTACAACCCGTTTTAAACGAGCAGTAACTTCATTTAAGTATTATTTTACGATGTTTCGAAGTCTCTAAGCTATGCGGATGGATAGACTCAATGGACCGACATACGGACATGGCGATACTATCAGGGTTTGTTGTTAGGCCTAGAGAATGCTGTCCACTGGCAGCTTTGCCGTAGTATAAGGGAATATCTATTTTCTGTGCAAACTATAGGTACAAAGATTATCTTAAATGTTCTTATTTAGTTACTTTTCTTTTAATTGTTTATTAATTCTAATACGTAGGTACATATATTTATGCCTCTTTATCATAGGGGTAGGCAGAGACCGCTTCCTACCACTCGATTCTAATAATTTATCAGAATCGACATAAAATTGCCTCATCATCTTTGTGTCTCGCTTCTAATCGATCAACTCATTACTCCATAACTTATACAGCAGTTCGGTGTTCAATCTAGGAAATAATAATGTCAGTAGTACATACTAAATAGTTGGTTGTCTCTTGTTTTGTACTCGAAGTGTTGACGTAATGACTTTGTAATTATGAAAGTACCGATTTTGCTTGTCACGCAAGATTCTGAACTATGTACATATTTGTTCCACTACGACAACTAATTGGAAATTATAGGGATACAAATTACAATGTTACGCCACAACAAAGACGAAGTACTCGCGTTTAATACACGGTATTATTATGCTGAATATGTTTATATTTTAGTAGGAGGATGGGGTCGTAATTTAAATTATGATTTTGGATTCCTAGAAAAGTTTTTATCTATTATTTATAATCTACCCGAATAATGTCCTCTACTAAGCATGGGTGTTTTACCGAGGGACGTTTTGCCATGGTCACCATGCTTGGTAGGCGGGTTGGTGACCGCAGTATTATGTTATAACACACCGGAAAACGCTGCTATCCATTTCCTAGTTTACAATGACTATAAATGACGATGATGATGAGACGATTCTCACCAACGACGGAATGGTCGGATGGAAGATCCGTCAACCAACCACACCCATAAAGAAATCTTACACCAAGACCGGCAGACCAAATTTTGTCCAGCATGGGGATCGAATCCACACCCTTCGATACTTGTACTGCCACGAAGCTGTATAGTACTAATATTATAAACGATTCGATTGTTTGGTTGTTTGCATTGAATAGGTTCTGGATCTACTTAAGCCAATAGACCAATTTCAAAAACTCTCTCACCATTAGAAAGCTATGTTATCCAGGATTATGTAATTGGTACACGAAATAGTACGTCTTATTTAAATTAAGGTCTGATTAAATGTAATCCTACTCGGGTAAGCACTTTCCTAATGATGAAATGTACAGAACGATATGTTTTGGTCGGTTCAGTTTTTAATTAATACTATGGAACCCAAACCATGTCGGAAGTTCGATTGTTTGATTAAGTAAACATTTCATAAACGAATCCTTTAACATTGATGTAATTTAAAACGAATCCTTTAACAAAGCCGACAGTCGCGTATCTCTACGATAAAGATCATAATTTACTTTTTTTACAGATTTTATATCAGTGCCATATTTTTGTACCTTAAAAACATTTCTTTCATTTTAATTTAGTATAATCTGTGTCAATTACATTTGTATTATTAATATGTGTCGATACGTTTTTTTAATAATATATATATATTGTCATCATAATTTAATCAATTATTATATAATGCGTCTATTACAAATATTTTGACTAACATCATGACCTTCGATAATATTCTGGCTACAGAATATAAATAAAGTGGTTCCAATAACATTTTGTAGGGCCTATTTATTACGGCTTATATCTAAGATTTATTGTTTCAATTTGGAAAGGCCTTAAGCTATAAAATAACAATCGTTTATTACAACAAGTCGTAAAGATAAGAGCTTTTATAAGCACTATTTTTAACGATATGTGGTCTTATTTTATTAGTATCTGTAATAATATTAAAAATAGCCACAATATTTATATTATTTATTTCAGGCTGAATTTTGTGTGGACAATTGCTTTAAGTTATATGCTTCACAAAAGCGCATTTAAGCCCACAAAAACGTTAGTTTGTAAAATAATAATGTTTAAATTTTAAATAATTAACGCGAAACGCTCGCACTTTTGGTATTCAACCGAAAAATTGACCGAATTCTTATCTGTTAAATTAATTGTTTTTTTTTAACAAATTTAAAGTGCAATAACAGACTTAGGTTGGGTCGTCATAACGTAAAAATCTTGGAATATACCTTGGGAATATCTTCTCGTCGTCAAAAGTTTATACTCTTAGCATTGTATGAAAAATACGCTTTTAAGAATTGATGAACAAAGACCAATTTATTAGTCTTTTACATTCGTGTCCAAAATAAAATAATAACAGATAATAAATGCAATTATCCACCAAACTTTCAGTTAAATACCTTAAGATGGAACGTGCACTACTAACTTTTATGGTAAATAACGACCTTTAAAATTATTCAATCAAAGAGGACAAGACCACCAAATCTTGTTAAGTGCTTATTTAATGAATAGGTATAATAATACAAAATGCTAAATGTAATTAGCTGAATGTATTTTCAATCTTGTTATCCTAAAATCCTGTAGGTATATTATGTAAACGGTAATAGCAGTTCATTGCTCCTAAACGTGATTTCATTTAGCAACATTGATTCAAATAAGTTTAAAAGCTACAATAAAATAAGGGTACTTAAGAGGATTTTCATTTTACTTCAAGACTTAAAAGATCTTTGAAGAATAGTTGTGAATGCGGCCGTAGCCCAATGGGTAGGGGCGTCGGAGTTGTGATCTTGCGGTCGCCGTTTCAATTCCCACACATTGCACTACCGACGTGAACCCACTCGTAACACAAGCATTTTAGCTTGGCACGAGGGATTTAAAATAATACTAGTAGACTGCAAAACATAGCAGTGTTTTGCAGTAATTTTACATTGACAAAAATACCATAATCACAATTTTTACATTATTTTACAAGTTGCGATAGGAATATGTGTGTTTCTAAATAGCTGAAACGATTTGTCTTCTGATGACCTAGCAAATGGCATCTAAATGTCGTAACCGCCAAAATGTACTTATATAAAAACTTCAATGTGAGTTATAATTTTATATATTGTAATATCAGGAAAACCTCCGTCCGTGGTTCGATCCCCACGCAGGACGAGAAATCTTTGTGTAATTTTTCTCTGGGTCTGGTTCGCTGAGGGACTACCGTCCGTGCCTCGGAAAGCATGTTAAGCCCTTGGTCCCGGTTGTTATAATATCATCTTTAACAATTGTCTACCAGGGAACGAGCAGCTGCATTTCCTTGTGTGTGACACAACACTGCGATCACCAACCCGCCTACCAAGCGTGGTGATTATGAAAAACCGTTTTTCGGGAAGAGGCCCATGTTCTGCAGTGTACGTTATATAATGGTGATATTTTAATAGATTTAAATATTATAATTTTGAAAAATATTGTGTATGTTTCAAAAGGCACACGGTGGCTTATAAATAATTGCTTTCACCAACTTTTTGTACAATTCCTGATTATTGGGTCGATCCAATTGATTTTAAATTATTCACAGACTTTTGTGGACTTAGGGATGAACCCGTAGGGGTTGATGTGTATTAAAACGTTGCCCTTTTATGCGAAGGGTTGAACTTTTTTGTTGTTACATTCTTGGAATTGTTAGCAGTAGGCAGTGCTTATTATTCTCTCAGAGTTCGGGGATTTCATTTATGCATAATAATATGATATACAAAGCTCATATTATATATTAAACATCTCAAAATGGAGAAAAACAAATCTGTTGATACATAATCATAAAAAATATAACAAGTTGGTATACAAACATTATCATAATTATTAATATGCTAAAATGTTTCATTACATGTATTGTGAATTTATTACAATAATAATCATAGGAAAAACAAATTTTCACGTCACATAATATTTTATTATTTTAAATATAATACAAGTCAGTGTTGTTAATATTGAAAACTCTTGGTGTGATATATGTACTTGTCGTATTTTTGGATCACTTCACTTCACCAGCCCGTTTATGTCCACTGCTGAATACCTCTGCTCCTTTGCTCTGCTGACCTTGGCAAGCTAGAGTCTTTGAGGGATATTGCCATAATCATCACGTTTGGCAGGCCGATAGGTGATTGCAGTATTATGGTAATTAACCTTGAGCTGATACATGCTGCTGCCCATGCATCAGCTGTAGTCACCTCTAACTACATCAATGGAAAGATATGGGGTGGTCTATTTGCAGCCTAAAACTGCACAGTTCCGGGAACCTTACAGCTCCGGAAACTACACGGCTTTTTTTGTAAAGTGCCATCATATTAAAGTTTAGGTAGGAAATTTTATGCATTATCACTCTTTCTGGATTTGAGTGTCAAATTGTGCAGTACTTAGGGACGGAAAGTTCTTGTATCGTGACCAGCTTTAGGCTAAGAAATCACGGCGCGGTTTTCACCCGCGCCCTCCGCCATTGCGGGCCCGCAGCTTCTGTAGGATGTAGATTTATATTCAAAAATTAAGAGCACATTTCACGACACGTTTTACACCCGCAGCGCGCGCGGTTGTTAGCGGGTCCCGCGGCACCGGCGCGCGGCGGCAACTTGTAGAAGCGCGTGGGCGGCAGACACCCGCAACCTCGGCGGGTTGCGCCCGCTCGCTCTGCGATTGCTTGACGGGCGACCACCATAGCTAGGCCGTAGTCGTTGAACCGCCTGTCTTGTAACCACCCGTCTTGCGATTATCGCCCGCGAAATTTGCGGGCGATGATCTAAACCACGACGACTGCGTGTCCGCGCAAATCACCGGTCTCGTGAGTTTAGAAATAAAACCGCAGTTCCACCACTGCGGCAGGCGCGGGTGACAACCGCTCCGTGAGTTCTTATCCTTACTGCGCCGTATTCTACGCTGCTCCAGCGCACAAACTCCACGTATTGTCAGAAATTTTGCAACTTCAATGAAGACCATGTTCGCCGTTACGTTATAGCGTTTTAAAACTATTCACACATGCATTATGATTTAAGTCTACATGGTGTATACAATGTGTATATATTGTTGTGATGTGAAGTGAAGCTCCCACCAAACTCTTACCGCTGCCCAGCGCCACGTTCGTAGGCACGGCCTTGTGGTCATTTTAGTCTTTATTAATCGAGACATCATATTTACACTACAATAATAAATCCCTTTGTAGTAGGTAACTATTCTAACATGAAATACAGACGCGAAGCATAAAGCCGATAATAGAATATATTTTGTTAGAGCTTCTAACATTTGTTATATGCGGGATCGAATCTATTCGAAACAATATAGTCATGTGTCATGTAGTGGTAAATCCTTTTGCATATAGGTACCATTTTCACAAAGTTCCGAACGTATTTGGCCCATAAATCTAGGGCTGCGTCAGAGGGCACATCCAGTTGGATCGTAAACGACTATCAAAGGATTAAAATGTGGACTGGCTTTGGACTGCATTTTCATTTCCGCAAAGCGTCAGGACATTCATTCGCGTAGGCTTTTAACAAATTCTGTGGACGGTTAAATCTCTTTACGTTCATAGAATTCCGGATCTTATTTATGTCGTTAGTTTCAATTTTATTTACAACCCTCTGTGGTTGGGAGACGACGAGCCTGATTTTTTTTATCTCTGGTTAGATACTGTGACGTGTTATACTGACTAAATAACCGTATAAAGATCTGATGGATCGCAAAATTTAACTATTATACTACAATTGCATTAACTTTTTTTTTTTTTTCAGTAAATATACATTTCAGTATTTGTTCTATTTAAATAACTAGTAAAAGTTATTTCCATCGCTATCTATTTAATATAATTGAAAAAATAAAAGGGAAAATCTCAATTTGAGTGTAAAATTTATTCAGTGATCATTTTTTCATGATTTCATATATATTTTATATATTCATAGTTCCATTATTATTTATATTATGTTTAAGTTCAAGTTGCGTAAGTTACATTATTGGAAAAAAAAGTTTCTATATGGTGTAAGCCTAAACAGACATCAAAGGCATGATCATTATCACAAACATTTATTTTCCTAACATTAAATATTTAAAGGCACTCAATGTAAAGGAAAATAACTTTTCATTACTGGATTGTTATACATATATTGTCACTGTTAGATATGTTCCTAAATGCTGACTGAATGATAACACAATGTAATTCAAGTAAAAGCGATGTCTTCTGAATGTATTATTTTGATATAATAAATTAACATTAAAGTCATGATGAAGTTTAATGGACTGTTACAAGGGATCTCATTAGTTACTCAATTCATTAATTTAAAGTAACATAGTCAAAATAAACAAACATTTTTTTTGACGGCAACCCCTTATTAATAGTCCCTAGGCGCCTATTTAAATGCCTACAATATAGAGAATTACCCTTTGTTGAGTGGATATGTAAATGACCTCGTGTCCTACATCGCTCCTATTCATGGTTCAACACACATACAAACTTATAAAAGATTACATAATTTTTATACAGTTCAGGTAGATTATAGAAATTTACCTAATACCTAAATATATTTTAATATCGCATCTCACCTTATTTGTACTCAACAAATTAGATGAGATTTGATATAAAAGTAAAGTCAAATTTAAGAACAGTATAGATACGAATCCTTTCTATATAATTTCTTTTTGTATGTTTACTTAACAATGAAAATTAAACAGCTTCGCGGAACAATAATTCTGAATTTCGAAAGATATATTTTGGATTCTCTAATAAAATGTCATAGAATAGTTTATTTTTTTGCAAATAAAAGAAAATAATGAAAATGATTTATTTAATACATGTTAAAATAGGATACAAACTGGAAATTAAATAAAATGCTAAACAAGAATAACGTGGTACTGACTGTCGTCGCCGCGCATCTTTGCTTTTTATGCACAAGATATTATGAAGACGCCATAAGTGGATAGAGCCATAATACTTATCACTTTAATAACACATCACCTACTGAATATTTTATTTTAGATTAAAATAAAAAAGAATTTAAGAACCGTAATGTAGTTTATGTTACATTGGGAAATATGTTTGTATAATCAACAAGATTTAATCCAATAATTTTACTATACTTTTATGGTAAGGGTTTGCTTTGGTTTTGGTTGGTTGGTTTTTTACCATAAATAAGTTATCGTCCATCAATTTAGTTGATATGGTAGATAAAAATCTTGTTTTGTATTAAAAATAAATACAGATATATAAATTAATTGTAGTTTAAAAATGCTTGAATATTTTTAACGGCCGTAGGCCATGATGCTTTTAATACCATATTCAAGGATTCCAGCCTTGTTTAATTTTTTTTAAACTATCTTTACTGTTTTTAAAGACTACTAGTAGAGTTTTGCTGTCTTTTAGTATTCTTGTTAACTCCCCGTGCTAAGCTAACATGCTTGTATAACGAGTGGGTTCACGTCGGTAGTGCAATGGGTAGCGATCGAACCGGCGACCACAAGATCACAAGTCCGAAGTCCTAGCCATTGGGCTACGGTCGCTTCTTATTTATTTTTTATTTATCGTCGTTAACTTAATATTTTAACTGTTTTTCAGAATAGGTACCGGCAGGTAAATAACAACCAAAACCGACCGAGTCGATGGTATTTGTAGTTCTTTTTACGGCAAAGGGTAGAGCACCGAAAGGTTTTATTGTTTACCATTTTGGCTCAGAATTCTGAAATATTACAAATAGGTTCCAAGTTTCAGTTGGATTTGGTTATATTATATACTAGTTTGTTATTCCTTCGGTTATTTAACTATCTCACGGGAACTCATTAATTTTGTGTAATAAGTATTTAAAATGTTGACCGGGGATGTAAGGTATCGCTATGCTAAATTTCATTTAAACAACAAACAGATAAACACACACAGAAACAAACAAAATTATGGATGTATTCTATTTTACTCATAACATCCCCTGACTCAGTGTTTAGCGTTTTTCTTATGTACAGACATTAGACCTCTACAGTTTTATATATAATAAAACTGTAGAGAATCTATATAAATGTGTATATAGATATAGATATCAAGCTTAATTATATGTAACTTAAAAAAAACCGACCAATTTTTATATTAGCGTTAGAAAGTTAAGTTACGTAAACAGCTTGTTTTTTCACACGTTCGTGAGAACGTCATCAACAGACCGATAGACTGACATATAATAATTAAAAAAATTAAAAAAAGTTCTTATTCACGTAAACCTATTACAGGTTTTTGTAAATAGTCAAAACATATTTGGCTTATTTTTGATTTCATTAATTAATTTTATTTGTTTATTGGTACGTATAATAATAGTTTATATAACTTTAGCCTAAAAGCTGTCAGGTATGAAAGTACAATATTATTTTATTATTTTATATCTATGATTAAATCTAAGTTCTGTCCTTTGAGTATGTTATTATTTAGACGGACCATAAGTATCTCGACGAAGGCGCTTTAGTGCTACCACCGGATCCAATACGCCCCAACTGAAAAGATCCGCCGAAACAAACTCAGTGGGGTTATTCTACTGCCGGTTTCAGCGCGGCCTCATCGAGACGATACGGCGAAACATACTCAGATGGGCATGTCCAATCAATCAATGACAAACGAGCCTAATAAGGATTCCGTTCCACGTTCTCATGTTTGAAATTAAACCTCAAATTGAAACAAGGATTTGTTGATTTTGCTAGCAGCGATATCATTTGAACCCTTTAACGAGTAGTAGGTATGTTTACAACTAAATGGTTTTGTACTCTATTACATGTCCATATAGTTTAAAATATGGTGGCACAAATGGGTTAACTGATGTATTGGAGAAAATATTTTTTTCAACTACCAACAAAGTTACTATTAATTTTCAATAACTATAGTGTCTTTTTGAGAGTTATTTCATTATTCAATGCCTATGCGATATAATACAATATTTAAGATTTTTCATCTAAGATAGTAAGACCTTATCAGGTCTTATTATCTTAGATGGAAAGATCTTTATATATTAGATTTGCTAACTTAACTTAAGCCATGGTGCGTCAGTCCAACTCGCGCTTAACCGGTATTTTGGTCCCTCTTTTTTTTTTTTTTTTCAAAGTTCTTTGAACTATGTGACGATTAATGTATTAAAAAGTAAGATTTCTGAAAATGTATCGGACTTTTTAATGGTTATTTGATAATGAAACTTAAAGTACAATTGTAAATTTTAGGAAAGATACACTTCCTTGTGTGTTACAACATAATACTGCGGTCACCAACCCGCCTGCCAAGCGTGGTGACTATGGCAAAAACCCTCCCGCGGGAGGAGATCCATGTTCAGCAGTGGACGTGATACGGGCTGATGATAATACAACTTACTTAGTCCTTACTTATTTTATAGGTGTGTGCTAGAGTTACTTAAGCTCTCTCTGTTTGTCTGTTACGCTTTGTCGTCCATACTATGAAAAAGAATTTTATAAGCTTTGGTAGGAACATTTATGTATAGAGTAAACCTTAGGAAAGGACGTAGGCTAAATTTCATTAAAAAAAAAAACGCTAATGTAACTCTATCTAAATCTAGCTATAAGATATATTGCCAACTTAACATTTTACAACGGTTCAAGTTTTAGTTGAATAGAAGGTAAAAATGTTTACTTTACTTATTTATTTTATCAGCTCGTTTACTGATGAATATGGGCCTCCTATTAACAGACCTTGAAAGGCAAATTTCGTTGAAGGATATTGCCATAATTAACACGCGCGGCAGGCTGATTTGTGATCGCATTAAATGATTAATATCCTTGAGTTGATTGATGCTACTGCCCATCCATCAGATATATATCCCTTTGCCGCCTCTAACGACACCTTTTTTTTTTTTTTTTGTTGTCCGGGGGGAAATGCATTGACGCTTTCCCACCACCGTTGCAGCGTATTTGCGCGCTGGCGGTGGGATATGTGGGACTCGCCCTCTCCATAGCGTGGTATGCTAAAGTCATACCACGAGGAGAGGACCCTACACCACTAAAACCTCCCGGACACTCCTTCGATCCGCCGTTGGCGGGGATCGGGTACGCATGAGCAATCCGGCCCCCCGACGGCACCCGCGGCCAATATGGTACCGCGGGATCTCCAGGGCCACACTTACAGTGGCCCATTTGCCCAATTATAGGGACGCCCGGAGTGTAGAGGCGTCCCTACTCCTCATGGGTCAGCCTCGAAGGGAGCGCCCAACTAGCAAAAACTAGGCTTACAACAATCTCAAGACTACTGTTTTTTTGCTCTTACATCGCTCCTATATAATAATATAAGCCTGGGTTTGGGCACTAATTATAAGCATATTTAGTTTAATATCGATCTAATATCAGTCTAATTGAATGCTGTTTGCACTTACTGAAATGTAGCCAAAATTAATTTAAGCCGACTTAGGCTAATATTGCTTTTACGTAAGTATCTTATAAGCCTGCATACGCTTATATTGGTCTAAAGTTAGAATATTTTGAGAATTTTACGTCAGATCCAACTTAAAAGTTCGTGTGAGTGTTGGAAATTAAAATAAAACAAATTAAAGTTGCGTGCGGCCAGTAATCATATTGGAATTTATTATTTACTGTTAATTAGACCTCGTTTTACGCTTCAAAATTCATGCGCCTTGTTAAATAAGGTATTTCGTGTTCTCGTTAAATTATTTTATTTGTTAATTTGTATTGATAGTGTCGCCATTAGTATAGCTGCATTTTACAAATGCACTATTAGACTAATGTAAGATTGTTTACTCTAATTTTAGCATTCGGTATAACTACTAAAGATAACTCCATATTGGAATAAATTAGGGTTCCTCGCAATTTTACATAAAACCTTAAATCGACAGAGAGAAAAAAAAAGAACTTAATCTTAAGGCTATACGGACACGAAGTCGGCGCGCGCGGCGCGGGTGGCGGTGGCAGTGCCCGCGCGTTTGCAAAATTACTCTTAAAACTATTAAAATTAGTTATTCCCAAAATCGATCTAAGATCAAACGCTCTTAAATAGGTCTTGTCTTTTGTATTGTAAATATGTTGTCCAAAATCACTCTAATATCATACTTATCCAGTGCTATTGATCTTATATTAGTTTCAAATAAGATCAGAAATGCCCGTACTCACAGTACTCTTATGCTATGCTGATATTAGTCTGACATCTTACATTAGCATTTAACAAGTCTAATATAAAATCAAACGAGCTTAGAAAATACCCATATAAGAGCAAGTTTTTCTCAAGTGCAACCAGTCTTAGTAAATGCTCTTATATACATATATGAGATTTGGTTATGAGACTGAGCGTTCTTGAGACCATACCAGCTTGTCTAAAAGTAATATAGGATCGATGGTAAGTTCTAAAACAAATATAAGAGCGCTTTAAGCCTACCACTCTTAAAAAGTGCGAGTTCTGAGACTGTTTTGCTAGTTGGGCGGGGCCCATGTTCCCCACTCCCCAAGGCCGAGCCTAGGGCGGTAGGCGGCGGGTGCCTCTAGCGACACCTATGGAAAGACGAAGGTGTTCTATTCTAAGCCGGAAACCACACGGCCAAAATCTTCAGAACTGAACATTACTCTTTATTAATGAAGTAACAACTATTAAAACGATCAGGATGACCAAGAAATATACATCACACTATACCTAATGTAAACAGAGCAGCTACTCAAAGCGACAAATACAGTTGTAAATTCAGTATGTAATTTTGGAATTTCGCGAACGGTAAAGGGCCAGAAGTCGTTGAATTAAAAGCACTCGCTCAATATTGTTCATAGTCCGTTAATAATAGTCATGTGAGCAAAACGAAACACGCAAATATTGCGTGATCAAAGAGAACAGTCAAATCATATTTTATAACATCTATACTAATATTATAAAGAGGAAAGACTTGATTGTTTGTTTTTATTGAATCGGCTCCGAAACTACTGGACCGATTTGAAAAATTCTTTCACCGTTGGAAAGCTACACTATCCCCAGATAACATAGGCTATTTTTAATAATGAAATTCCCACGGGAACGGGAGTTAAGCGGGTGAAACCGCGCGCGGGAACCTAGTAGATCTATAAAGATGAAATATGTTAAGTTTTTCAGCTTAGTATGCAAGGCGACTAAACGATATACAGCTAATAGATGAGAAGCAGCATCTGTCAACACGGGGTTAGTTACCATCTTACTGCGATCACCAATCCACCTACCAAGCGTGGTGGTTATGACAATATCCCTCAACGAACCTGGCTTACCAAGATCAGTTGAGAAGAGGCTCATGTGAAGTAAACATCCACGAAATTATGGAATTAGTGCATCAAATTAAAAAAAAAGGAGTAGACGTAACCGGCCTGCCCAAGTAGCAGTAGAAGCTAATAAAAAAAAACGAATGATTAATATCTATACAATAATGAAATATTGCGGCCATATGAATGGAACACACATCTAAACCAACACGACATACATCAAATACATTACAATAAAACTCATTCCAAGTATAGCCAGCAGTTTACACCGTACCGCAGCAATGCTAAATATGGAATTGAGCAAAGAACAAGAGGCAGTCATTGATTTAAAAGCACTCGCCCGATGTTGTTCGTACAATCTGTAAATCTAGCCATGTGAGTTAAACGAAACACGCTAATGTTGCGTGATCGGAGTGACCAGTTCATTCGCATTTAACATAGATTTGTGGAACTCGGCCGCACAGATTTGTGGCACGTAATTAAGACTGTAATATACTAAATCAACCATGGGTTTTAGCGATTATTTTCGAGCATTTATTTATTTTTTAAATGTTTCGGAATTTCTCAAGTGATCTATAGTCTACTTTTTCTATGTTTTAGTAATATTAAAAACTACCCGACCCGCCTCAGATTCGCTAGCCCCGCAACTGTCAGGAATTTGTGTCTGTTTATGCGTTTTGCATTTATTGATAAGTGTGCGTTTGTGTTATTTTTAACCCATTTATACTTGTATCAAAATGTAGTTAAAGAAATAGGTAAGTTGTGTATGTACACATTTTTTTTCTAAGTTTGTGTAGTAGGTAACTGAAAAGGCTGTTGAGAACAATTTTCCCTACGTAACGTATATTACGACTGTCTCGGTCAACCGGTATAATATTCTACCGCAACTAGCAAGTACTTCGGTTCGACGACCGCGTGGGAAAAAAATTGAGTTACTAAAAAAAAAAATGTTTATTGTATTCGTCGTTATATTTGTTTACTCTGCTCCTGGTCTCTGATCGGTCGTATAGGTACAATCGTCTATTCGTCTATCGAGAGCATCTATGTTTGTGTACTAAAATATTTCCTGAGCTGATGGCTAATCTCCTAAGAGTTTGGCCGCCGTAATCCAAATTGGTCGGAATGATAAAATTAAACATAAATGCTTTCTCGTAAAACTCATGGTCAGGATACGTAAAGTCAGCGATAGTGGTTTAGTCAGTTAGTTTAAAGGCAGACATGCAAATGTGGGCATGTGATTTGTAAGGGAATGGTGATTTTATTTAGCTGAAATCGTGCAATACAAACCGAGTTCAATTGTCGACTTAAATAAGTGCGTCTGGATGTTTATTAATTTTCAGTCTTGAATTTTAGAATAATTGCTAAGTATTATTAGGTATCACTGGTGTCTTTGTTACCCTTAGATTTGTATTGAAAATTATTTTCCTACAACTTGGTCGAGTTGTCCAATACATTAGGGCCTTACCCTTTAATTGCCGGTTCAAAATATCGGTGGTCAAGATTTATCATGCTATTTACTAAGTTTAATTTTCATTCAATTTACTCCATTACTAAATCAAAGTGTAAGCAAGCTTTAACCATATTTCTGCTTGAAAAGAACTGAATTATACCACTGAAAATCTTCTATTGGCACCAAAATTAAAATAAAACACATGCACACACACACATACACTACACATAAAAACACAGAAACAAACACATTTTTTTTGTATAAAGTAACAATATTCTCTAAACAAGGGACGCATGATATGCTATATTAGAATCTTAATATATTTTAGTAAGAGGGCCTGGTGTTGCTGGTGTGATCTGTGTTTAAAGTTCATTGTAACATTGTTTGTATTGCTCATAATTAAGGCACATTTTGTAGAAGAGAAATAAAGATATATTATTATTATTATTATCATAGAGAAATAAAGATATATTTAGGCAACAAAATGTCAAACAAAAGATCTCAAAATAGCTTATTATTAGAATCTAACGGATATAAAATTAATCCATGTCTATCAAGCCAAGTTGTAACAGTTAGTTACATTTTCTTTTTAACACAGACTGATGAGTATTAATTAAACGGAACGAACCCTTCATTAATTGCTTAATTATCAAGTAGTATAACGGTGGAAAACGAAATATTTAACTAAAATTAATGTCTATTATATAATAATTTATATTGAGGATATCTTGGGGAAGGTCGAGACAATATCAATTAAATTGTTTCAAAACTTTTGTTGAAAGTTATCTGCTACTTCCAAATTGATAAAGACTGGTGTCAATCTTGGTAGTATAAAAATATACTACAATTGGAGATAACATATTAGTGAAAAGTTTGTTAAAATATAAATAAAGGATTTTATTTTTCAATTTTTCGTTTTAAAAGAAAAATTTAATTTCTGAAAATTTTATTAATAAACCAACAGTCTTGCAACCAAATGCTTACAAACCAAATCCTTAATATTTTAGAACTATATCTGATTAAGTACACATATTCGAATAATATAATGTATTAAATAAATTCTTTATCGAAGGTTATTTATTCATTTAAGACATAGCTTTGAAAGAGGTAAAGTTTGTGAGGTTGTATATGGTAATTTTTGGATCTACTGAACCGATTTTTTTTACCAATAGGAAGGTACATTATTTGTGCGTGGCATAGGCTATTTTAAGTCAAGGTCATCTCCGGGTGACACCGCGCGAGACAGCGAAAAGTTTCACCTGCGCGCCTCGTGCATGCTAGCTAGGATTGTAACCTAGTGCTAGTAACTACACGTGTTGATTTTGTAACGTTGAAGGCTTTGTACACAATTTAGCTTTGTGAGTTCCCGAGGCGGCGTTATCTAGAACTGTATTTCGAATAGCATTTTATATATATATATTATCTTTTTTTAGAAGGCAATGATGATACCCTTGAAACATTTGACTTTAATATTTCACATTAATAATTAAAATATAACATAAAATAATGTGATGCAAATAAAATACATTTAAAGGTTATTAGAGAGAGAGTACATAAAAGAGTAATCTAAGGATACTGAATATTAGAATTAAGGACTTGAATAAAGTATGAAATAATTAAATTTATTCTCGGCTAGAGTAAATACAATATAGTCCAGAATAAATTTGGATAAATATGATGATATACGCGATTTAACTCGCGAAGCTCAAGTTCCCGTGGGAACTTCATACTTAAATATAGCCTATATTATGGATAATGAAGCAATCGAATTACAGAATTATCGAAATCCGTTCAGTAGTTTTTTAATTTATTCATTTCAAACATACACACACACACAGACACACACATAAAAATACAAATCTTTCTTCTTTATAATATTAGTACAGATAAAAAAAAAGTTTGGGGTCGAGTAAGCCCCACTACTCACCAGCCGCTAGTCACCAGCCAGGTCTGCAGTTTCGCGTTGGGATATAGTAGGAGAGGTCAGTGACAAGTTTTTAGCTTGCCACATAAACCTACTCAAAAATTGGTGCCAGCTCATTGTGGGTAACGTTTGCTTGAAATCAAATACAGCTGGTCTTCTGTAATGGACTGTTTTGTTTAATATATTTTTGATAACTATTTTTAATAAAAAGGGATGAAGTTCAAACTTAGATGTCAACAACGCTAGCAATGTTTAATAAATTTATATTTTAAATCTAGGTTAAGAAGAGTTTATAGTTAAACTCACCTACAAATAATTTATAGTAGACACGGATCTCAATCGCGGTACCTACAATTTTAAGGCAAATCATTATCTTTTTATGAAGCTGACATTTCAATATGGTTTACACCTGTTGTGGTCACGGAATGTCACAGATAGAGAGTCTATCTGTGACCACGACTCGTGCAACCCTAAACAATCTTTTACTAATAAACCGTCTTGTAAAAAGTTAATGATTTAATATTGTACCGCGATTGAGACCCGAGTCTATTTTAAATTGTGTGTACAAATCGCGAATGTTTAAAAACATTAATTCACTCACAAAGGTGAAGACTGATATATTTATTCCTTAAAGAATAATTAATATTATTATTGTTAATATTTATTAAGTATCGTTATTTGCGTAGGTACTATTTATAATGGAAATAATATAGTTTCGTCTATATCATTAAAATGTGTGTGATACGACGGAAATAAATGATTCGTTTCACAATGATTATTGTGAATGAACTAAGGAATCATTGAATTTATTCACTCATCTGACGTCAGAAACTACAACTTTTAGTAATAATTTTGATAGAATCATTGCATGTATAGGTAAAAATTGGCGGCAAAGTTTGTATGAATATTGAGTTTGTATGAATAGTTTTAGGCACATATATTTGCATATAATAGGTACATAATACAATTTTTTAACATAGATTTCTATTTTTGTACTGTTCTGTAAGCAATTGGAATATTTTAAGTACCTAAATGAAGTATAAAGTAGAATATGTTGTTGTTACCGTAAAACTATATTCGAAGTTATCCTTCATACGAAAGCTCTTCGTTAACAATACTGTGCTGAGAAAATTTAACAGCATTCAGTTTACTTGGTTTACTATCTATATCGGTCTACCAACCTGGCACCTGATACGTACCGATCCTATTTACATTGAAATCTGCAATGTATAAGCCTTCATTGCTGTTAAAAGCTTTTGGAAATACATGCTGCTAGGAAAACAAGAGCATAATTGTTGGAATAAACTATAGGGCCGATATTTTATTTCTTTTTTGGTCAGGTAAAACAATAAAAGTTATACTGAGGTGTGCGGGTTATCTACTCGTATATAGCATATCTAGATAGTCACTTAGTATGTTATCTAATGAAATTATGTTGCAAAGATAAAGAATAAAATTTAAGAAGAAGTTTATTTAGAATATAAACTAAAGGGATATAATTTGTCTACAGGGCGCAGATTCAGGGGATGACGCTCGGCAGTGAAGACGAAAGGCGCGGCGCAGGGTGAGCTGGCGCGGGGCATGTGGGTGCTGCTGATGCTCGCGCTGGCGGCGGCCGCCTCTGCCGACTGCCCGCGCCACTGCGAGTGCAAGTGGCGCAGCGGCAAGGAGTCAGCACTGTGTGCCCGCGCCGGCCTCACTGCCGTCCCGCCTCGCCTCGACCCCACCACCCAACTACTTGATTTATCCGAAAACCGTCTCCAGCAAATCAAAGACGATGCCTTCGCTGCCGCCGGCCTCCTTAACCTTCAGCGACTGTATCTGCCTGCCTGTAACGTACGAACCATTCGCCAATATGCTTTCCGAGCTCTTGTTAACCTTGTGGAACTGGACCTTTCTCGAAACCGTCTTGAAGCAATCCCATCGCATTCGTTTGATTCGATCCCAGAGCTTAGAGAATTGCGGCTCGGTGGTAATCCCATTACGAAAATTGGAGACGAATCCTTTATTGCACTACCCCATCTCGTACGACTTACTCTCAGTGCTTGCAAAATAGCCGAAATAGAGCCACGGGGATTTTCAGGACTTGAATCGTCTTTGGAATATTTGGAGCTCAATAAAAATAAACTACAAGTACTTCATGTAGCGGTATTAGCACCGTTACGATCTCTTAAAGGTTTAGAATTGGCGAGTAATCCATGGGAATGTACTTGTGCTTTGAGACCTTTGCGTGATTGGATGATCAGGAAAAATGTTCCAGCAACCGTTGTACCAGAATGTTCACTTCCTCCACGATTGATGTCTCAATCATGGGATCGTCTAGACTTAGAAGATTTTGCATGTCGTCCTGAAGTGAGTGCAGCATTGAGCCAATATAAAGGTGTGGAGGGCGAAGAAGTAACTCTAGTTTGTCGGGTGTCAGGTGTGCCAGCGCCAAGAGTTCGGTGGATTCGAGCCGGACGGCTACTTGCCAATATTACTGCAAGTCATGTCAATTCTGGTAGAGCATTTATGCTACGTAGCGAAGGTCAAACTAGTAACTTAACAATAAAGTCGGCAGACTTACAAGACACCGGTTCCTATACGTGTAACGCTGAAAATAGAGCCGGTAAGGCTGAAGTCATTTTAAGCCTGGCAATCGAAAAGAAACCGGAAAATAAGAGTTTTACGGGTCGTGCGCTGATGGCGGGGATGGCGGTGTCTGCAGTGGTAGTGTTAAGTTCATGTGTTATAGGACTTTGCGTATACGAGACTCGTAAGAAAAGACAATTAGATAGATGGAACGAACAGATAGTGACGTCTAATCATCGTGACGATAGTTACGAAAAAATAGAAGCAAATTTTAAGAACAATTCAGAAGTGCCGCGAGTAATACCTACCGATAGTGCTCGTAAAAGGGGTGACTATAGGAACGTCCCATCTCACGATCCTGAGGATGAGTTTGAAGGATATGCGAGAGGAGAGGTGAGAGAAGACCAAGAGAATTCTTTGACACCTCCGCTAGAGGCAGGTTGGCGAAGGCCCGAATTTGAATCTGGCCCTGCAAGAAATAATGTCAACCAACGAGATTTGCATATACCACGATTCAGCGATTACAATTTACGGTAAGTGTTTCCATTACTTTTATTTAAATTTAAAAGAAACATTTAAATATTTATATATTATTATGGAAAGTGATAGCCAAAATTAACATTTTTTAATATGCTATGTTGTCGGCACAGGTTCAAAATTATATAATTTTTTTAGCGATTCAGGAAGCCACTAATATATACATACATATTTATATCATAATTGATCCAGCCGTTTGACAGGAATTTGGTGACAAACACACATACAGATGAATTATTTATAAACGTATATAAAGTTTTGTCATTAAAACCTTTGGACATGAAAAGTTACTTACTATAATATTTACCTTTGTTTGATATAATATACTCAAATTCTTAACTTTCATCACAACAGTTTTCGTTATCCAGCCAAATAAAAGACTTTATTGTACACTAATAAAACAAGAACACAGAAAACTTACAAACTAATCGGTATACAGAGCATGTACAATTGGCGGCCTTATCACAAAATGTGATCTCTTCCAGGCAACCGAGGAAGGAGTCAAACAAAGGAGTTTGAGAGAGGGGTAGTGTAAAATAAAACAAAATAAAAGATAGAAATAGGAAATAGTGTATTTGTAAATATATGTAGGTAAATATATCATGTTTACATAGATAACGATACATAAAATATATACTTATATACAAAAATAATTAAATAATAATATAAACAGGAATACATCTAGTGTTGTTGAGTGTTGAAAAGACACGTTTAATAAAATGTATTTTATAAAGATCATTTATTTGAATGGACTATGGGCTTCATCTCACATTAGTGGTTTGTACGGTCAGAAAATAGATCAGAATAATGTTCAGGTACATTTTAATGGAGATAAGTAGGCATTATTGAACATATTTTTGCCAACAAATGGAGCTTCATTCGTACTTATTTATAGGTATTCTACTATCTTCTTGCTTTGTAATTGCTATTGAATGAGAATAAATACCTTAGGTATATAATCTCATTCAAGTGTTTTGATGCAAATATAATTGACAGCATTGGTACCGCTGTTAATGTTGTATGATAATTGTTTTGTTGGTTACATCAGAGAAAATATTCTATTTCCCGAATATATGCTTAATGCCGAAGTTTGGCCCCATCCAAATTTGCCAGTTAATAATATAAAATTAAGGGATTGATTTTAAACCAGAATTTATTTTGGTATTTACTAATAGATAATAATCAATATACGAGTATTGTCAATTAATAAGTTTAAAACAATAATTAAATCTAAATTGTTTAGCAGGGCTTATTATAAAATCTCTGATAATATTAGTGACAAAAATGCTTGGGATTGAGCGCTCTAATTAAAATTTAAAATAGAAAATAATAAAATATTGCAAAATATCATATATAGGGTTCTACTGAGTTTATTGGCAGTGTTTCTCAGTAGTCGCCACGTCACGCACTGCACGGTAGGGAAAAAAATATGCCGATTCTAAATAAATGTAACCATTTTTAAAATGATATTTAACTTTTGTCTTTGACTTTGAATAGTTTTCTTGGCATGACACTCTAGCTAAAGATGAAACAAGCTAGATCTTGCATTTTTTTTGGCATTTTTTTTGGTAATCGCAATATATAAGTAAGATGACTTTAAATTAATTAGATAAACAAAAAGTAGGCTATGTGTATTCCTATTGGTTAAATCGACATTGCGTAGATATCCGTTGATCCTATTTGGTCATTAAACGTTTGTGTTGGGTTTTTATGTCTGTAAAGGCTTATGCTAAGCCCAGTGCCTAAATCGCAACTGATTGCGAACCTCCTACAAATTAACGTGGGTCGTGGGCGAGGCTTGATGAAAATCTCCCCAAACTTAAAGAGCACGAGAGAAAATTAGTTCAGCAATTATTGTATAATCCCGTTGGTTTATTAGCTTTCTGGTAGACATGGAGAGGTTCTGTTTTTAAATGTCAAACTGAATAACATACTATTATTTGTACAATATTTTCATTTGCGATAGTAGGCGACATGGCTATAACAGCTACGTTATTCTATGCGGTGATTATTTAAATTTGCAAATCCTTTATGTGATTGGCGGTTGCCTGTCAGTTACTGCAAACCCCAATTTTAGATTTCCGGATATAATATTAGTGCATAAACGAATAACAATTCCAACACTGTAGGTAAAAGCTTACCGCAATTTTTGTTAGTTTAATTTGTTCATTCAATTCGTTTTGTTTCAGATCCGACGCGACGTCAGAATCAGTGCAGAGCTCGAATTCAACGGGGATGATGAGTGCTCACGTAGAGATATTATCTGAGAACAGTCGGTACAACAACAATGCGCGCACATGTCCACGGACGCGGCCACGCGAGCGTCTCGACAACGACTTGTCTGGAAGTGACAGCGAAAAGAATTACCCCGACCTCATTGAAATGAGTGCTTTGGGAACCTCCTCATATTTACGGAGCGAAATGAAACACGATCCTTACTACTTTTATACGATTCCGCGCAAAAAGGATTGCGATAGCCGAAGTCCTCTACTTAATAGTCGAAGAAATAGCTCTGGTGGCGACTCGGTCAGTTTCTTAGACAGAACTTATGAAAAAAGTCGCCAAAGGTCAGGACGGCGATCAAATAGTTTTTTAGATCTTTCAACGGGCGGTAATAGGATACGCCGGAATCCTAGCCTTCCTGCGTCACCGACGCGAGATCAGCCTACTGTGCCCTCCGCGACACCCCTACTTGATCTATCAGGTTTAAGAGACTATTCACGTACAGGACAACCAATAGAAGATTACGATTTTCGGGCGTCACAGCTCGAAAAATTTTTAGAGGAGTACAGGAGTTTGCGGGAGCAACTTTCTCGTATGAAAGAAACTAGAGAAAATTTACAAAGGAATCGAGCCGTGGAAAATGATGAACTTAGATCGGTTTTGAAATCGAAGCCCAGTATAGCAGTGACAGAGACGTCTTCCTCGGTGGCTTTAGCAGATGCTGCGTCTCCGCTGGCTTTAAGTCCGCCGGAGTACAAGCCGTCACAGCCGAGGCCGGAGTGGCTCACGTCGTTACTTTATCGTAATTAAGTAGGCATTTGTAAATAGTAGGATGTCTGATTGATTAGACAAATATGTGATTATACATTTTTAATACTCTGTTAGAGAATTGAAGTTTTTAAACAAAACAACCCGATACTGAATCGTCTGTAGAAGCATAAGAAATTGTAAATAAAAACGTTCATATTTGAACAGATGTTGATAAGTAACTTAAATTGTTTGTAAGAAAGCGAAAATGTGAAATCATAATTTAAAGTTGAAATAAATCATTTTCAATGGTCTTTTTTGTTTTTTGTCCGAACCCATTAACAAATTAGTGAGATTCAAGGTTCTTTAATCTGCCTACTTATTCGTAGCCCTAACTAAAATTTACTTTATTGTTTAAAGCAGGAAGATAAGCTTTAAATGTATATCTAGCTGTCATTACAGATTAACCATTACCGTGAAAACACTAGACTCAAATACTAGACTCCCGCGCGCGGTTACTCCCGCGTTACTTTTGTTTCCGTAGGAATTTCATAATTAGATATATATGTTCTAAAGCCTTCTTCGATAAATAGGTATATATCTAATACAAAAAAAACCGGCCAAGTGCGAGTCGGACTCGCGCACGAAGGGTTCCGTTTCATTTACAAGTACGTACCTATTTTTGATATCAAGAATACATAAAAAAGCGTATGTTTATGAAATTAAATGTTATTTTATATTTTTATATTCGAGTTGATTGAATGAAAGCTAAATTGCGGTTTACGATTTTTGACGTATTAAAAAAAAGTACTTACAAGATCTCGTTCAAACCAATTTTCGGTGGAAGTTTGCATGGTAATGTACATCATATTTTTTTTTTAGATTTATCATTCTCTTATTTTAGAAGTTACAGGGGGGGGGGGACACCCATTTTACCACTTTGGAAGTGTCTCTCGCGCAAACTATTCAGTTTAGAAAAAAATTACATTAGAAACCTCAACATCATTTTTGAAGACCGTTCGATGAAAAAATTTTTTTTAGTTTTAGTTCTATGTATGGGGAACCCCAAAATTTATTGTTTTTTTTCTATTTTTGTATGAAAATCTTAATGCGGTTCACAACATACATCTACTTGCCAAGTTTCAACATTATAGTTCTTATAGTTTCGGAAAAAAGTGGCTGTGACATACGGACGGACAGACAGACAGACATGACGAATCTATAAGGGTTCCGTTTTTAGCCATTTGGCTACGGAACCCTAAAAACAGACAATCAGTAATTCCTGAGATTAGCGTGGTCAAACTAACAACCAAACAAATAAAATCTTCAGCTTTATATATTAGTATAAGGTGTACAGTGCCCGTGAGTAGTATTTGTTCAGGAAAATAAACATTTAAAAGAGTAACTCTTAAAGTGTAGTTGAAATCGGTGAAACAACTTGTGAAAGTTTGCAGTTGGAATAGAGTTGGGAAAGCTAGGCTCGTTAGCGGTTATACTAGAAAATGACAATGTCTGTGTTAACTTCCACGTAACTAAATAAAAAGTTTCAATTTGAAATATTGATTGAATTGAATCTACGACAAAGAAAGGTTCTAGAAATTTGTTGTTTATAATTTAATTTATTTTTTATTGAATATACTTTCATATGCTTGGTATATTTCTAAAAGACTTCGCATATAACATGAAGAAGACTAACGACGAAAAATAAATGTACTAATTGACTTAGTTTCGATTAATTATTAGCCGCACTTTAGGTAGAACGCATCTTACGATAATCGTAAGATAAGATAAGATAAGATAAGATAAGATACTCTTTATTGCACACCAACATAACAATACAAATAGCAAAAAGTAATAGTTAGCCATGTACAATCGGCGGTCTTATCGCAGACAGCGATCTCTTCCAGACAACCTTTGGATGGAATGAAAATGAATAAGAAGAAGTATGAAGGGTAGTACGCAATAGGTGATGGGAAAATAGTAGCAAGGAGTGAAATAATAAAATTATACTATTATTTACATACTATTACATATTTAATTATATAAAAATTATGATACACGTAATATATATACATATAAATAAACAATAAATAAAAATATAATAAATATTATGTCTTTATATACATATATGTTTCAATATAAATACTAATACATACTCTTGAAAACATAGCAAAGGGCATGTAACA
The DNA here is from genome assembly GCA_947037095.2 of Nycteola revayana. NCBI lineage: Eukaryota > Metazoa > Arthropoda > Insecta > Lepidoptera > Nolidae > Nycteola > Nycteola revayana. The sequence continues at coordinate 6,230,621 of OX344838.1, forward strand.
AGTGAAAGTTCAATATGATTTATAGCGATAAATAGTAATTTTTAACGTGGGTTTTAAAAATGCAAAGGGTCTGAGAGCGTCTTATGGATAATGGCAACGCATTCCAAAGACGTGCAGCTTGGACAGTGAAGCATTTTGTAAAGAAATGTGTGGAATGCGTTGGCAAACATAAATTTAAGTTTTCCAATGATCTCAGCGATTTCGTGTGGGTGTTATACAAAAACTTAAAACGTTCTTTAAGATAATTTGGGGTGGAGGGACTGAACAGAATATTATAAAGAAGGGACAAAATATGCGAATTCCGGCGATGTCGAATGGGAAGCCACTTGAGTTGGGAGCGAAATTCGGAGACATGATCATATTTACGTAAACCAAATATGAATCTAATACAGAAGTTTTGAAGTCGCTCAAGTTTATCTAGCTGTTCCTCTGTTAAATCAATGTAGCTGGCATCGGCATAGTCAAGTATAGGAAGAAGAAGAGATTGAGCTAGCGCAGTTTTGGTGGCGACTGGTAAGAAATTACGGAGTCGATGCATGGAACCTGCAGAAGCAAAAAGTTTGCGGCTTACCTCTTGCAGTTGCATGGCCCAGTTGAGGTTTTTATCGAAATGGACTCCCAAATTCTTTACTGTGTCACATATTGCAATGATATTGTTATTTAAAGTTATATTAGGAATATGTGACCAGTTGACCTTAGCTCTCAATCTGTTGCTACCAATAATTATGGCTTGAGATTTAGTGGGATTTACAGTAAGCCCAAAACTTTTACTCCATTCAGAGATAGTTGCCAGATCCCGGTTAATTTGATTGATGGCTATTGTTAAGTCATCTGGACGAGCTTGGCTATAAATTTGAAGATCATCAGCGTAAAGGTGGTAGGACGAAGTAAGTTTTAAGGAAATTGTATTAATAAATATAGCAAATAAAAGTGGAGATAAAACGCCACCCTGTGGCACGCCAGCTGAAATATTGCACCAAGAAGAATATGAATCTTCAATGCGGATCCGCTGACGTCTGCCAGACAGGTAACTATGAAACCAGTCAATTGCCGTTGGAGATATGTTAAGAGAGCGCAGAATACCGACCAAAATGTCGAAGTCAACATTGTTGAAGGCATTGCTGAAGTCGAGTAAACATAACACCGTGAGATTGCCATTTTCCATACCTGATCTAAGGTCATCTGTAATTTTAATTAATGCGGTAGTCGTACTATGACCAGGACGGAAACCAGATTGGAAAGGATTAAGGAGTGTGTTTTTACAGAGAAAGGAGTTGAGTTGGTTATACACTAAACGTTCTAGGACTTTGGATAGGAAAGGCAGTATTGAAATTGGGCGGTATTCGGAAAAGGATTGAGGATTGCATTTTTTTGGTAATGGAGTAATTTGGGCATCTTTCCACAAAGAGGGAAAGCAGCCTTTGGTCAATGAAAAATTCAGGATGTGCGTTATGATGGGAAGGATTAGGTCAAGGATAGGAAGGATCATTTTACGACTCAGGCAGTCACTACCCACAGCATTTGATGTTATCGAATCTATGCTTCTCTTAACATCACAATCGGTGAATTGCGTGAAGAAGAATGGGGAGTGATCGGGAGTAGGAAGCCATGAAAGAGATGTAAGAGTATTGATTTTAGTTGCCCTATCTATACAAGGCGAAGATGCAAAATGGTTGTTTAACATATCAATGTTTAATCCTGTTGGAATTGTACTTTGACGCGCTTTACCCACTCCCAGCGATCTAAGAAAGTTCCAGACTTTAGCTGGATCACCGTTTTCTACGGATTTATGAATATGCTGGCGTACGGCTTTCCTACACACCTTATTGCAGTGATTTCGAATAGTGACAAATTTTTCCCAGTTCGCAGGTGACGGACGAGCTTTATACTTAGATTTGGCTGACACTTTTTTATGTATTATTGCCTTGAGCTCGGTTGTCAACCATGGTGCCGGAAGGTGCTTCAGTTTAACGGGGCGTATAGGAGCGTGTTTATCATATAGCCGGGTAATGATTTCATTGAAAGTAGAAATTTTTTCATCAATGGATTCTGACAGCTTCCCAGTTTATATTGCTAGCATCCTCCCGTAGGTTGTGAAGGTTCATGGAACCAAAGCTGCGCTGAAGAAGAATTCTTGACTTAGCCTTGGGCGGGCGAATTCTATAAGAAAGATATATCAGATCATGATAGGAGAAACTATCAGCTGAACATTGTCCGTGCTTTATGACATGATCATTAGAAGATACTATCATGAGATCAAGAAGAGAGGGAACAGAATTAGGGAAATGATGAGTAGCACTCAGCGGCAAGACCGTCAAGTTCTTAGACTGCGTTATAGTCAGAAGAGATGAAGCACGGGAGTCTTTCTTAAGAAGGCAGGTGTTGAAGTCACCCATGATAATTACATGCTTATAAGAGGGAATGAGTTTGTCAAGAAGATTTTCAAAGGAAGGAAAAAAATTTACTCTAAGAGAAGGGCTGTAATAAACCCCAAGTAGTAGTTTAGTGTGGTGAAGTTCAATCTCTAAGAGAAGGTGTTCACCAGCGGTTTGCTATCGTAAGATGCGTTCTACCTAAAGTGCGGCTATTAAAGAAAGTATTGTATTTTTTTTTTCATTGTTAAGTAACAACAACGGGTGCCTGACATTTTGCCGAAAAGATTTTGACAAAATTTCATTACCCAAACAAATTTTAGCAACCTTTTTTTATACCATTGGAATATTTCGAATGATTTTAGTACGCATATTTTTATTTGGTTAAATTTTTACTTGGCATAATATTACCTAGTATAATGTCATTATGGCATTTGGTCTTTAATCAAATGATTAATTACAGCAAACAATCTTCAGACAATAAACGTTGAGATTAGGTTAATTTCTTCTTTAAAAAAAATGGGTAGGTTAGGTTAGGTTAAAACTGTGACCTCCTACGCACGAGCTGAGCGAGCGAAGCAAGCGGTGCCGCGGGAGCGGCCGGCGAGTGCCAGAAACGATTTGCATTAATAGAAAAAAGAGATTGTTTTTAGTAGGTTACCCGTTGGTTGTTGGCTTGTGGTTGGCTTATTTGATTTTGCGTAAAAACTGTTATTCCAACTGAAATATTTGACTAAATAAGAAGTTTAAACGTTTATTTCCCAAACATTAGGTTTGCGTTAAAATTTTTTGTGAATAGATTTTTCGCTAAGTAATAATTTGGCAAATGAAATAATGCGAAAAATTTTTTGGGAAGTGAAAATTTGTCAAATTTCTTTCGGTCAAACAAGGGAGACCCAACAACAACAATTACATGACTAATTATTTCTAAAAAATACAGAGTTTTAGTTGTTGAACGGCTTAGAACAGTAAAAACTATGACTTAAGTAAGTAGCTACGGTAAAAAACTGATTGAAACCAGACTTCTATTATAAATTCTTCATTGCACCGAATTTATTATAATAAATGTGATGCAATGAACAGAATATAATAAAAAATACCATCGCTTTATGATATTCTGATTAAATTTGTCATGTCTCCAGGCCGTTGCTTCTTTTGATGGGAATCGGTAAGCCTCAGTGATCAAAGCCATTTCATATGATTGCCACTGTTGAATCAAGATAGCCGGTGTAATTAGTCCATAAGTCCAGTAAAGGCTTATTGAGGTACACTTTGACGGCAGTAGTCGGCTTAAACATTAGGTATAGCGGTTAGTTACAGTTATTGGATCTGTAATTCTGTATACACCGTGATTTTTTTGTCATTGCGAATAATTGGTAGGACGTTTTGCCATCAGTTTGCAGTTGGAATAGAGTTTAAAACGTAACGTAACGTTAAAATTATAAAAACTGGTCAAGTGTGAGTCGGACTCGCGCGCCAAGGGTTCCGTACCATTTCTAGCGTTTACCTGTTGCCGTTTTTGCATCGACCAAGGGGGGCCCTTAAATATTAATTTATAGCACAGTGTGACCTGAACCCGCATTTTACGCACGCTTTTCCGTGACCTAAGCTGCGTGTTTCTGCACGGTGCGTAAATTAATCAACTAACTTCACACATGCATGAAAAATATAAGCAAACACTTTTAAATGTCATTTGAAGTTTGAAAATTCACAGCGAACAAATGACAGAGAAAAAGTATGAAGAAATGAATAATATGATGATGACATTAAAAATTGCAATGATTTGAATGTGACTTTTAAATTAATAAATTCATCCCCTGCTCCCTCCACCACTCCCCCAGCACCCTCGCTACGCTCGGGCGCTAACTTCACGCCGTGCAATAATAGGCTGCTCAGCTCACACGTATCGTAATCCACCACTCCCCGCGAGTCCGGGGCGGGTTTATGTCACATCTGCTATAAAATAGTATACGTAATGTACTATTTATTTTATTTTTAGTATTTGTTGTTAGTATTGTTTGTGACAACCTCCGTAGCGTAGCGGTATTTGGCTCGCCTTGAATCTCGGAGGTCGTGGGTTCGATCCCCACACCGGACATGAAATCTTTGTGTAATTTCTAAGATTTCTTTCCGGGTCTGGTTGGTTGAGGGACTACCCTCCGTGCCTCGGAAAGCACGTTAAGCCGTTGGTCCCGATTGTTATAACATCATCTATAACAATCGTATATCAAGGAACGGGCAGCAGCGTTTCCTTGTTTGGTACAACATAATACTGCGGTCACCAACCCGCCTGCCAAGCGTGGTGACTATGGCAAATACCCTCCCTCGGGAGGAGGCCCATGTTCAGCAGTGGACGTTATACGGGCTGATGATGATGATGATGATTTGTTGTTATAACGGCAATAGAAATACATAATCTGTGAAAATTTTAACTGTCTAGCTATCGCGGTTCTTGAGATACAGCCTGCTGACAGACAGACAGACAGTGAAGTCTTAGTAATAGGGTACCCCAAGGTTAAACCTTGGGGTACGGAAATTGCTTTACACAAAAATAAAATCTAGGGGAAATAATGGCAAAATAGGCTCTATTGCCTTGCGATTCAAGATAATCTAGCTTGTATGGACGGGCGGCCTTACCACAGGTTCGTTGTTTTTTTTAATCTGTGAAAAAGAGAATAAATTATTTCTAAGTGTAAGCAGCGACTTAAAACCACGGTGCATATATTATAATTATTATACTGGTTTAAAGAATAGCACATTCACCATCACTATAATTTTTTGAAACAGGAATCTCCCGCCGCATCTCTTTGTCTATCTAATAATTCATAAATAGGTCACTTAATTTGCTTAAATACTAGAAAATCTGGAAGTATTTGGACATTCTACCACATTTGCGATATTAAAGTCAATTGAACCATGATGTTTACATATGTAGACGCCGCGCCGTGTAGAATTAGTTTACATCATATAAGCCGATGCAAGCAATAATGTAGTAAGTATTTAGAACCTTTTTATACCTATGGAATGTAGAACTTGTTACTAATATTCTTTGCCTTTTAATATTTTTACATTATAATCTTTAAATAAAATAGGTAGATTCCTTGATTTTTAACTCACCAACTAATGAACTCATGTACCTACATTTTCCTACTGTTTTTAGGAATAGACAGAATTATTAAATGATAAAAATAAATAAAGTTATACGAGTAAAAGACGCGGGACGAACAAACGTGAAACAAAGTATAGACTTAAAATAATTCCAGCTAGAATCATTAGTAATAAAACATCTATGCTAAACTAGGTGTGAAGTCATATCGGATCAGGTTTATTAGTATAGTCAAATTGCTCTGCCCAGTCGATATTTATTTTCATAAAAGAATAAGCAGAACCAGAAAGCACAAGTGTTTTTGCGACTGAGAATTTAAGCAGTAATTAATGTGACCGCAAAATCTAGTAAATCCTAACTAGGCATGAAGAAGTGTCTAACGGGTTGGTGTGGAAAGGAAGCCAAGTGCCACACATGTTGTACATTGGCCCTTAGTGTTCCCAATTCCAGATTTAACCGCAAAGCCAGGACAGTGTAAGTAAAAAAGAAAACACTTATACATCGCTACTTTTATCTAACCGTTTAATATGTTCTTGCATAAAATAAACCAATCTATTCATAACTAGTAGTAAGATCCGGAAACAAGTTCGACAAAGAACTCGAGTCTGTATAAAGTTCTGCTTTTGGTATAGCGACAGACACTGCTCATTATTCCGTTTTATTTGAAAATACGTTTTGAAGCAATCTGTATTCAATGGCTTTCAGTGTACTTCAATTAGAACATTCTCTCTTTGCATTAATAACATTTGAGAGTTCAATAGATTACAATAATGTATTTTCTTTAGAAGAGGTACACTGTCACAGTCCGTCGAAGGACTAATAGTTATTTATGAGATCACATTTTGTATTTAAACGAATCGTTTGTTTTACTTAAACGTAAGTATAAATTCTAAAAGACATAACGTCTTAAAAAAAACAGAAGTTTGAGGAAAAGAGTTTCACTTCATATTCTATTTCCACTCTCGTATAACATCCTTACATATAAAAAATCTCCTAGCCATAAAATATCTGCCCGGCTAGCATAGGCAGCGCGACTCGAGTCTTCTCTACGAGGGCCGGCCAATCACATTGCAGAAAATGTCACGTGACAAGGCGTTTCTGCAATGTGATTGGTCGGCCTTCGTAGAGTAGACTCGAGTCGCGCTGCTTAAGTCTAAAAGGTGACAACTTTATCAGCTCAATTACGTCCGCTACTGAACATGGGCCTCCTCTTAGAAAGTATCGTAAAGTAAAAGTCGTTGAGGAATATTGCCATACCCATACACTTGACAGGCGGATTCGTGATCGCAGTAAGATGGTGAGTATCTAGTGATACCTAGATTCTGCAGCCCATCCTCAGCAGTATATCCTCTATACCACTTGACACTCATGAGAACACATGTGTGGTCTATTCTAAGCCGGAAACCACACTGCCATAAAATTTAAATGTGTATAATTCATAAATAGGTCACTTAATTTGCTTAAATACTAGAAAATCTGGAAGTATTTGGACATTCTACCACATTTGCGATATTAAAGTCAATTGAACCATGATGTTTACATATGTAGACGCCGCGCCGTGTAGAATTAGTTTACATCATATAAGCCGATGCAAGCAATAATGTAGTAAGTATTTAGAACCTTTTTATACCTATGGAATGTAGAACTTGTTACTAATATTCTTTGCCTTTTAATATTTTTACATTATAATCTTTAAATAAAATAGGTAGATTCCTTGATTTTTAAAACTTATTTGCGAGTTTATATGGAATAAATCTAAAAGGTACCTTGAGTCCTATTAAATTAAATAAAACTCAGGATTATAAAGAAATTATTTCTCAATGTAGGTAGTTTCTAGGTATAACCTATAAACATTTTAAGAAAATATTTCAATATAATTAAACTTTTATCGTTTTGCATACGAGTATGTAATTTATTTGCAATATTTTATTGACTGCTGTAAAAGAATCAATTTGTGCATTATTTTCCATTCTCTTGATATTTTACACCGGCACGGAAGCGCTGGGTTATCAGAAGAACCCTTATACTAATTTATATATACGTTTTAAAAGGAAACAAGACACCGCAAATGAAAGGGATACATCTTTATGTGTTTAAAACAAATGTTACAAAAATGTATTTAGTTTCGACATAAAAAATATCTAAGTATATCATATTACTAGCGGCCCGCCCCGGCTTCGCACGGGTGGACTTTTATACCCTACCCCTGCCCTACCCTACCCTACCCCTACCCTAACCCTACCCTACTCCTACCCTACCCCTACCCTACCCCTACCCATACCCTACCCTACTCCTACCCTACCCCTACCCCTACCCTACCCCTACCCTACACCTACCCTACCCAACACGTACAAACCCTACGAAACAAATCCAACAAATCAAAAACCATGGCAATCGGTCCAGCCGTTCTCGAGTTATAAGTGTTGTAACAAACACGACTTTCTTTTATATATATAGATACCTAAATAATTATGCCAATTGGCTATACCCATATGTCGCAAAACTGTTTAATATTTACTAATAAAATTAGTAGAGGTACAGTCTTTAGACATAACATTAGGGTCATTTCAAATTTTAAAACATTAATATACATTTTTTGATAATACTTAGTTTTGCCATAAATATTGTTAAAAAGATTTAATTGTATTTTTTTTCTATGGTATTAATATTTATTACTATTACAATATGTTGGTTTAATACATCAATATAATGTCAATAAAAATATATAAAGGTTATTCGAAGTGGTCTCAATTGGCTGCCATACAGTCATTTAAACGTTGAGGCCAGTTATCAATAGAAGCACGCACTCTTTCCATGGGAAATTTCTTCACTGCCAATCGTATGGATTGTTTTAGGGACTCCAAATTAACATGGCGTTTAGAGCAAGCCATACTCTCTAAAACTGACCATAAATCATAATCCAGCGGATTAAGATCGGGACTAGATGACGGCCAGTCTTCAGCTCTGATGGAGTCCGAAACGTTCGTTTTTAACCAAGATTCAGTGGATGGAGCTTTATGACCCGGCGCTGAGTCTTGCTGAATGGGCCATTCTTGGTTATTTGGAACATGGTGTTGTTAAGGGGCTTAACTACTCTCTCAAGAATGGTATCTTGATACAATTGTGCCGATGTTTTGGTACCTTTTTCAAAAAAATATGGCTCAGTCACTCCTTGGTAGCTAACACCCCACCAAACCACTGAAGTCGGAGATAAAATCTTTTGCTTTCGTGCAGGGTTTCTACCGCTTACTGCTTTGATCGCCTTTTTTGTACGAACGCTACGTGGGAGGCTTGTACCGGGCTATTAATAGGTACCTTTAAGGTACCTATTAATAGCCCGGTACATAAACATTTGACTAATACCAAGCGTATGTTGAGTTTTAAAAATTATATTTGACTCCCTACCTACTTTTTGTAGGCGATTGTGATTCGGTTCTATTTATCATCCCATTTCATTTTAATATCACAAATTATTTGACAATGTAATGGCGCGAAAATGGGAAAACACAATCATAATAATATAAAAATGATAGATTCCAAATTCAAATGTAAAATTTTGTTAGACTAAGTATATGTTTTCTCATAAGAAATTTTCAAGTCAAATACTGAAAGAGCCTTAACAATAATAAAATCATAAAATATATTTTTATTACTCATAAATACTGCACCAATTTTTAACTTGCTGATCATAATAAACCTACATTAGTCCAGAGCAACATACGAAAAGGCAATTTGTTCACATGATAACAGTATAACACGTGGATCCACGTATTATTTATTTTTTTAAATTAGTAAAATTATACACAATTTAATATCAAGTTATGATACAATTCAATAAACAAATAAACGTATTCTCAAATTTTGCCTTTTTAAACAAGACATGGCCCCATCAAATATAGCTAAGTATAGTTTATGTGAACAGTCTACAAAAGGGTACATTCTAACGCAAATGCTAGCAAAAAAATTTCAATATTTGAGTCTACTATTTTACTTTTAGCTTTAGTTTTTGAACAGTTTCAGAAACAAATTAGGGTAAACTCACCAGTAACTGGCCACTTAAGCTCACCGGCCAGTTCAAGTCTTGTAAAAACAAAGACAAACAAACAAAAACAAACCAGTGTAAAAACAAAATGTGTAAAAAAATATTATTATTTAATTACCTTTGGTTAAAGCGTCTATTAGTTTATTGAAATTGAAGTGTGAAAAATTAAATTAAATAGAATTGCGTAGATATATTTTAATCGTATGAAAAAGTATTAATTTTAAGTAGTAATGACTACTTAAAATTTTGAAAGGAGCCACCAAAATACTAATAAAAATGTTACTATAATGGAAGTTGCTTGCAGTAAGTAGTATAAAAAAATTATCATAGATAGCGTACCGTGTGGATAACTCTTAATTTATGTCGTTGAAGGGGATAGTGGCTAATTAATAAAAGCGGCCAGTTATACCTCGGTTTACCTTACTATTTATATATTTTTTTAAGTTATATTACCTGAACATGCGTATGTGTATGACACGGATAGCCGCGCAGTCGGTGGGTAGGTAAACATACTACAGAAGCTATACCTAAATATTATTATAAGTAAGGTGTAACAAGTAAATAGTCGTGTAATAAGTAAACGATGTAAGAATCTATATGTACAGCTGCACTAACATCCAACCGTTTCAGTAATATGATTCACTTTCGTAAATTAGTGAGGTTTATTATATACAGCCACAAGTAGTAAAACTATCAATATCACATTGCTTTCGACATCGACCCGTATAATGTCCACTGCTGAACGTGGGCCTCCTCCCGAGGTATTTGACATAGTCAAGCTTGGTAGGCGGGATGATGACCGCAGTATTATGTTGCAACACGTAAAGAAATGCTGCTGCCCGTTTCCTGATATAGCATTATTATAGACGATGCTATAACAATCGGGACCAACGGCTCAAAGTGTATTCCGAGTCATGGAGGGTAGTCCCTCTACCAACCAGACTCAGAATGAAATCTTAGAATTCACACAGAGATTTCTTATCTGGCTTTGGGAACGAAACCATGACTTCCGAGACTTTGAGTGAAGCCACGGAGTTTGTCACGTTGCTTTGATAGCGCCAATTAAACATAAGACCATGACGACCTAACCATGACTACAGTGTACATTTCGCAGTTTTTTCTACGTTAAAATTCGAGAAAAAAAACTCAGGAATTAAAGTGAATTAATGAGTTATGTCCAAAGCATAATGATCTGCTCAAGCAATTAAGATTTGGTATATAATAACAGCGTTGATTAAAATAGTTTTTTCCTCCAAAAGCCTTATATTTCATTTCACTTCACTTCACTTCACTTATTTATTAAACTAAAAATATTTTTATTGCATTATCGATGCTACAATTAAAGTCTAGAAGGATTACGATATAAGTTATGAATCATAATATGACGGTTTCATAGAAAATCAACAGGAGGTATGCAGAAAACAGTTTTAAGATCTTACAGAGCAATAAATATTATGATATTTTGAAACCTTAGTAGGTATTTTGCTCTTTCCGTAAATGTTTTTACCAACTAAAGAGATATATCTACTGTCATGAAACATAATTAGAACAAATATAATAATGGATTGGGTCCACGCTTTATGGCAGAACTTTTTAAGTCGTCATATTTTGCATAACTTTAGTTGTCATAAACTTTAAACTTTCGCACAGAGTCTCATTATTTTGTAAGTCTAATCATCATGATGCATGAATTTCATTGAATGAATGAATGAATTATTGTTGCTTGATAGTGAAATAAATCAATAGTCCACAATATTACTATTTAATAGTGACGTATATGTTATTAATAAAAAAAGGATTAGATACTAAACAATAAGGCCGATGTGAATAGTATAATTATGTAAAGTAAGCGTCTCATTGATATTGTTACTACAGTTACTATGTGACTAGGTAAGTACATATGGATATTTTTATCACCACAGTTGTGAACACAATTAGATTTGATATATGCGATTATATATGGCGCATATAGCCAAAGAGTTTAGCTATACACCATTCAATAAATTGATATCCAAATTTATAGTACTTTACACAGTTATTTATGGACCCGGTCAGTTAGTGCACAAAAAACATGGCAAAAATAAAAATGGGCTGAGTGTAGGTAGCATGATGCTAAAACTGTGGGATCTAAATTACGGAACCAATAGACAGTGCGAGAGTTTGCAATTACAGCTGTCCAAACGAATTGTGTGTTCGACAATAAAAGCGATACTTTTATTGTTGCTGTAAATTGCCTTTCCGCTGTCGGGACGAAGTCGTCGCGTTGCCGTTGCGTATTCTAGCAATAAGTTCATGTTGATTTAATGTTATTGTCCAGTGAATCCGGCCATGGCACGACGTGTGGACACACAAGTCTTGTTCGATGCACTTTTACTTGGGGCCAGTGTAATATATTTTTCCTTTTGTAGTGTGAAGTTCACAGTGTGAAGTTGTTTTATTGGGACATAAATAGGAACCGAGATTTCTATTGGTCTTTAAATTGAGCAATTACAGTTGTTTTGTTATTAAAATTATTTTTTCATTATATCTGGATGGCTGTACATTAATTTTTGGGAATTATGTAAACTCCAGTGCACACAGATTATAATGCTGTAATTAAGAAGTAAGAACTAGTTAAATTATTAGTTTTACAGTGTTTTATATTCATGAATCGGCATACGAGCATTTGACGCCCATCATGGGATGCAGCCTATAAGCGCCTGCAACTTGGTATTGCAGGCGTTGATAGGCAAAGAGCACGCTACCTTACCTTCTAACTCACTCACTGCGGACCCAAATCTTCCAATATGATGATTAATTAAAAATGTTATCTATATTAATATTACGAGAAAGATATATATTTTTGGATATATGTTTGTTTGTTACGAATAAACTCTAAAACTACATTATATTTAATTATTTATTTCACACGGGAACGGGGGCCACTCGAGTGAAACCGCGCGCAGGAAGCTAGTTTTTGGTATATTTTATAAAGAAACATAATCTTACTGAAGCAGCCCATCGAGCATACTAACGTTATACTCTGACTTTCTAAGGAATATGTTGTTTATACATACAATTTTATTTGCTCTATTAATAAAAGGGTTTTCATCTAAAGTACAAGGAAAAATAGCAACGAAAACTAGTTTTATGTGATGAAACGATATTCCCGCTGCGAAGAAAACTTTTTATACCGATTCCGATTGTTCACATTTATATTTTTTGTAAGTAAATAACTATGTTTTGAACTATTGAACGATATTTCTCATATTCAGGATATTGCTTGTCTGGTTTAAAGAACATTGAATTGATGTTATATTTTGGTGGTAACATACAACGTGATTTTTTAATCGTTGCTAAAATTGGCATGTTTTTCCATTTGTATTACTGCGGGAAAGTTAAATTAATTAAAAAAAAAATATATATTATGATATAAGTTTCCTCTAAGGAATCACATAAAAAAATCGTGTTAATTATGACATTTCTAAAAGTGTCATAATTGACAAATGCAATAAAATAAAATTAAGCCTTTTTGTCAAATTAACTTTTAATTTATGTTCGTTTTAGTGAAAATGTAACTATAAGTATATTATAAAGGGTAGTATGGAAAAGCGTTTTAGATAATACCAATAATTACAACAATATATACCAAATTCTATCAAAAATACTAATGGGTCACACTAAAGATTTACAAAATGTACATATCATTCAGTTCCCTTAGAATGTACTAAAACAAATACTTATTGTAGGTACACCAAAATTAGAAAAAAACCGGCCAAGTGCGAGTCTGACTCTCGCACGAAGGGTTCCGTACTAGTTGCAAGCCTACCTATTTTTGATATCAAGAATACAACAAGTAACATACTATAAAAGTTCTTGTAGTTCGTTGTAACTTTGATCGATGTTAATAAGAGTTGATTGAATGAAAGGTAAATTGCGGTTTACGGTTTATGACGTATTAATAAAAAGCTACTTACTTGATCTCGTTCAAACCAATTTTCGGTGGAAGTTTGCATGGTTATGTACATCATATATTTTTTTTACTTTTATCATTCTCTTATTTTAGAAGTTACAGGGGGGGGGACACACATTTTACCACTTCGGAAGTGTCTCTCGCGCAAACTATTCAGTTTAGAAAAAATTGTCATTAGAAACCTCAATATCATTTTTGAAGACCTATCCATAGATACCCCACACCTAAGGGTGTTATGAAAAAAATATTTTTGAGTTTCAGTTATAAGTATGGAGAACCCCAATTCTTTTTGTTTTTTTTACATCTACTTGCCAAGTTTCAACATTATAGTCCTTATAGTTTCGGAAAAAAGTGGCTGTGACATACGGACGGACAGACAGACAGACAGACAGACATGACGAATCTATAAGGGTTCCGTTTTTTGCCATTTGGCTACGGAACCCAAAAAAGTGGGGATTTAGGATGGTTCTAAAAAAAATCAACCTAACCCATCCGAGTCGGATTGCTCCTAGTCTGAATTCCAATAATGTATCTTTCCGTATGTTGTCGTGCGTTCAATATTTTTGATGAGCAATCATTATATCTGATATGCGATGAAATTTACGTTGTAAAGAGCGAAGATATTATGTATTTTATTTTGTAACTATCTTCCGCGGTGGTGTCACTTACGTAGCTCTCATTTCCGTAGGAATATAAACAAATATATATATCCTATTGCCTTTCTCGATAAATGGGCTATCTAACATTGAAAGAACTTTCCAAATCCGGTCAGTAGTTCCTGAGACTAGCGCGTTTCAGCAAACAAACAAAGTCCTCAGCATTATAGAGTATTAAAATTGCTGTACTTGTAAATAAACTTTCTGAAAATATATTATTGTAAATAGAGAGCACAGGGTAAATTATTTTATTCACCTACCGATGTTCCTCAAGTAGTAGGTATACGGGTATAATGCAAAAGCCCTTGAAAAGCAATCGTCTTTTATTCCATTTGACTTGAACGAACGACCTGTTTTCTCTGCTATAGAGGTGGACCTTAAATCTTAATGTAAACAAATCTCATGGAAATCAACACTCTTCGGGAAACTCAGCGTGAACAAATATTGAAACGTGGCTCGTTAATCTTCAGGACCGACCAATCGATTTCGCTGTTTTATTTCGTGAACTAATAATAATTCTCAATTGAGAGATCCGTTAGTTTTAAGTTCCTTTTCGTTTTCATTACGTCTTAATTATTGTTTTTTATGAACAAGAATTAACGAGCGTGAAACGTAAGAGAGAAACACACTTGTACAATACCACTATATAGGTACATAATCAAAGTTAATTAAAATCTATATTCCTAGACATCACGTTTAGCCGAAAACTTTATTGATAGAAAACATTGATCATAAATATCTCGATCCATAGGAAGCACTGTAGACAGAAATTTCTATTCATAGATAGCACGTCTCGCCGTAAACTTTATGCATAGAAACTGTTATTCATCCACTGATCACAGAATCTATATTGCTAACAAAAGTCTATAGAAGAGATTCATTAACTAGTGGCTATTGTAGACTATTTATAAATACTGTGGAAATATATAAAATATAAGTAGGTAATATGAAAAATAAACTCATTTTAGAGAAGAGATTTGAACTTTTATAAGGCTATAATTACTAAGGATAATTTCGTTGTACATTTAGGATTCCATAAAGATTTTAGTGCACTGATATATTAATGGGGTTGTATTTTAGGATATAAAGTATCCAACATCTTGGAGTAATTATAAATTACTAGCTTTCGCGCGTGGTTTCATCTTATTAGCTCTCGTTCCTGTAGGAACTTCATAACTAAAAATAGCCTTACTCGATAAATGAAACTGATTTTTTTAATCAAATCGGACCAGTCGTTCCTGAATTTACAACCTACAAACTTTTCGGCTATATATTAGTATAGAAGTATATATAACATTTTGGTTGGTAAGGATTTTAAAAATTTCATTAATTTGTTAGGTATTCTTTTTCGTTTAAAGATGGAGCGTTATTTTTGCTCTCCTACATCTATATTAATATTATAAAGAGGTAAAGTTTGTGGGTTTGTGACGTTGTAGGGGGGTAAGAAAGCCACATCATTTATTGTGAGTTTCATAGGCTATATTTTAAGTTAGAGTTTCTATGGCAACGGGATCAACGTGGGTAAAACCACGCCGGATAGCTAGATTTTAATAATTTCATAACATCTTCTATATATATAAAAGAAAGTCGTGTTTGTTACAACACTTATAACTCGAGAACGGCTGGACCGATTGCCATGGTTTTTGATTTGTTGGATTTGTTTCCGTCCCGAATAGCAGAATACATTTTAAAAACAAAAGAAAGTCGTGTTAGTTACACTATTTATAACTCAAGAACGGCTGAACCGATTTGGCTGAAAATTAGTAGGGAGGTGGCTAAGAACTGGGAGAAGGACATAGGATACTTTTGGGTAGGGGTAGGGGTAGGGTAGGGTAGGGTAGGGTAGGGGTAGGGTAGGGGTAGGGTAGGGGTAGGTTAGGGGTATGGTAGGGGTAGGGTAGGGGTAGGGTAGGGTAGGGGTAGGATAGGGTAGGTGTAGGGTAGGGGTAGGGTAGGGGTAGGGGTAGGGTAGGGGTAGGTGTAGGGTAGGTGTAGGGTAGGGGTAGGGTAGGAGTAGGGTAGGGTTAGGGTAGGGGTAGGGTAGGGCAGGGGTAGGGTATAAAAGTCCACCCGTACGAAGCCGGGGCGGGCCGCTAGTATATCTATATATATAAAAGAAAGTCGTGTTTGTTACAACACTTATAACTCGAGAACGGCTGGACCGATTGCCATGGTTTTTGATTTGTTGGATTTGTTTCCGTCCCGAATAGCAGAATACATTTTAAAAACAAAGGAAAGTCGTGTTAGTTACACTATTTATAACTCAAGAACGGCTGAACCGATTTGGCTGAAAATTGGTAGGGAGGTAGCTAAGAACTGGGAGAAGGACATAGGATGTAGGGGTAGGGGTAGAGGTAGGGTAGGGGTAGGGTAGGGGTAGGGTAGGGTAGGGGTAGGGTAGGGGTAGGGTAGGGGTAGGGTAGGGGTAGGGTAGGGGTAGGGTAGGGGTAGGGTAGGGTAGGGGTAGGGTAGGGTAGGGGTAGGGTAGGGGTATGGTAGGGGTAGGGTAGGGTAGGGGTAGGGGTAGGGTAGGGGTAGGGTAGGAGTAGGGTAGGGTTAGGGTAGGGGTAGGGGTAGGGTTGGATTTGTTTCCGTCCCGAATAGCAGAATACATTTTAAAAACAAAAGAAAGTCGTGTTAGTTACACTATTTATAACTCAAGAACGGCTGAACCGATTTGGCTGAAAATTGGTAGGGAGGTAGCTAAGAACTGGGAGAAGGACAAAGGATACTTTTGGGTAGGGGTAGGGTAGGGGTAGGGTAGGGGTAGGGGTAGGGTAGGGGTAGGGTAGGGGTAGGGTAGGGTAGGGTAGGGGTAGGGTAGGGTAGGGGTAGGGTAGGGTAGGGGTAGGGTAGGGGTAGGGTAGGGGTAGGGTAGGGGTAGGGTAGGGGTAGGGTAGGGGTAGGGTAGGGGTAGGGTAGGGGTAGGGTAGGGGTAGGGGTAGGGTAGGGGTAGGGTAGGGTAGGGGTAGGGTAGGGGTAGGGTAGGGGTAGGGTAGGGGTAGGGTAGGAGTAGGGTAGGGTTAGGGTAGGGCAGGGGTAGGGTATAAAAGTCCACCCGTGCGAAGCCGGGGCGGGCCGCTAGTATTATATACATTTGCAAACTGCAACATATATTGGCTTATCCCTAATTGGTTTTCTTTGCTTTATAATTTTAAAATATGTCAAGCACGTTTTTTCACTTTACTATTAATTAAACTGATAAATTAATGTACTGATACAGGTTGTAATTAATTATTTTTTCTGGAATAAGTTGATTATAGATAACTTGTCTTTAAAATTAAAACAGCTGTGTGTTTTCAGAAGATGCAATGTTAGTATTTTAGGTCATACTATTAGTGATAAAATGTATCACTAAAATAGTATGGCTCTACTTGTAGCCGTTATGATATCCTTATGATACTTATGTTAGCCTTGTTTAAAAAAAGATAATTTATAGTTTTAGATAGTTTTCTGGAGAAATGTAGCATTAATGTGATTTATATCTTCATACTAGACAATTAAAATTTCAATATTGCGTTCTGTCTAGTGTATCCTCGAATTCAGATATAAAAATATCTATCGTAGTAAACGATTACAACCAAAAATATAACTTAAAAAAACAGGCAGCAAAAGAAATCACGTACTTTGTACTATAGTAAAAGCAATGGCACCCACATAATCTTAGCTATGAATATGGCTATAGACGCAACCCATCTCGAAAACCATTTCTAAGAATGGCGGTTTGCCTTTTTATCTTCAGTCACAACACTTTCTGCGTTTGATAGAATCTTGAAGTTTTTTTTAGAATAAATTCTGTTTTGGTTCGACGCATAGTTTTATTGCTGTGATCTTTTGTTCTTATATCTGAAGCTATATTGACGACCATCAGTTGCGACATTTGTTTTACAACCTAGGTACCGAAAAGGAGTATAAGTTTATGGTCCAAATCAATGACTTCTATACATAGACTGGCCCTTCAGAACATAAAATTTCTAACCTAGTTAGTACCAACTGTTACATGAAAATGAATAATATAAAGCTTCAGTAAAATATAATAAGCGCATACCACTTTACTCATCGGTAATTTCATAATCACAAGTTAGGGATACAAACCACTTAATATGAAATGTTCGTAAAAAAAGGAATGAATTCATTTAAAGTTGATACCGCCTCGGTGAGTAATTTAAATGGTTGAATACAGAATTTACAAGTCCACATAATTAATACATGGAAATATGTTTACTGAAGAGCCCGTATAAGTACTACACCGTCGTCGTACTGCCAGGAGTCGTAATGTCGTAGCTTGTTTGTAGACCACTCGCTGTCCTAGTCCTCACAGAGTTTGGTCACTCACTGGTCACGTTACTCACCAATAATATCACATGAAAGATCCCCTAGGGGACACCCACTTTCAGCAGAGGACATTATACGAGCTGATAATGATGAAATTAGTGAACGTATTTCGTATCCAATAAACAAGCGTGATAAAGAGGCGACGTTAATATAAGATCCTGTTAAGTACTTACTTGAAGAGTCGTCTTAATTATTCATTAGATCTAATTTCACTGTTAGCGACTTTCCTTGTTTTCTTTTTTATATACGTCGTTATTTGTATCTTAACGTAAATTTAATTAAAACTGTCTTATTAAATTAATCATGACATTTAAAGTAAGAAACATTTCTACCAGTTTTTACAAAATACTTAGAACACTGCATAGTCTTCAATTTTTGTCCACCACTTCCATATCCCATTCCATATTTTAATTAATCTAAGTAGAGTAGTTAAAATATCTGAAATAGGTCTATGAAAGTGAAAGTATATTGCCGTATAGATAAGTACGCTTTTAGATCAAATCAAATCCTTGCGGTAGATATAAACCACTAATGTAGAATTATTTCCTTATCTTAAAGAAATCATTGCTGTCCCCAAATACATCAACAAAGGCGAGTGTCCTTTATGTCTTCGATTATTCAAAGTACTGACTAGATAGAATTGGCAGTGGTGTCATTTTTTAAGACAGAAGTAGATTCCTCCGAACGGGTCGGCTGCGTCGTTTTTTCGGCCGCAACCCAACCGCGGCACACTCCGGCCGGTCGTTTAGCAAAATGACGGACGGACCTTTTTTATCTCGCCCAACCGCAATTTGTTGCCGGCGATCTCTGCTTGCGATACACAGGCCCAGCTACCTACCGAATACATTTAAAATTCCTACCCTATAAATATTTAGTTATTTCAATGCTGATGTCGATGCTTTTCGATTTCAAATGGCATAATATCTTGATACTAACGACTGACCCACCCGCCGCTGGCTTCATTTAATGCTTCAAGGTTGTTTGAAAATATCAGATATAATAATACTTGATAGAAGCACCTAATGATCTGTCTGGCAAGCTTTCTATGCAAAGGATGGAAAGGCAAAGGACAATTATATCTATATAGTATTGGGAACATCAAAATTACAGTTTTATTAGATAGAACCAATTTTAACTTAATAATTATTGTATCCGATTCGTAAATTACATGCTACAAAAAATATTCTTAAGAACACCTGGGTGTCCGTTTATCTATCAGTTTAAGGAACCTGATGAACAAAGAAAAGCATGAAAAGTAATGGCTTGTTTTTATAAGCCTGTTATGTAGCGGTGGACTTTTTATATTTACTAAATCAAAATAATTTATGAATGAGTCACAATGAACTATATTTTATTAAAACGTTTATTATAACATTCTGACCTGACAGCACACATTATAATATATGACATAAAAAAACATGGTCACGTTTAAAAGAGAAAATAAATAGAAACAGAATAATAATTTATAAAGCATAAAGTTTATATAGCAATAGGTCGAACCTCAACCATTCGCCTACAACGCCTATTAGATATGCAATGAAAATTTTACTTTCAATAAATTCCATTATGCCAATCAGAAATTGTGTTTTATGAAACATTATAGAATATTTTGTCTTTGGGTCTTAAAATCTATAGATAGTTGTTTAAATGTATTCTGTAGAAATTAACATTACATCAGACACTTAGAATTAGGGCCCCTTGGAGCCGTTTCATGTTACTGAGTAAACGCTATCGAGCGATCTATCTTTGTACTTTCCGTTAAACAAGAATCATGTTTGAAAATTTAAAATGAAGCAGAGTCTCACAGATAGCTCAACTGCTTTTTTAATTTTATTATTCAAATAAATACCTACTGCATATTGCTACAAAGCACTTTGCTTTGTTTGTTCGAATCAGAAATGAAGAGATCCGCAGGAGAACGAAGGTCACTGACATAGCTCAACGGATTAGCAAGCTGAAGTGGTAATGGGCAGGACACATAGCTCGAAGAACTGACGGCCGATGGAGCAAAAAGGCTCTCGAGTGGAGACGACGTGCAGCGTAGGACGACCGCCTGCACGATGGACCGACGACCTCATAAAGGTCGCGGGGAGTCGGTGGATGCAGGCCGCTAGCGATCGTTCCCGCTGGAAATCGATGGGGGAGGCCTATGTTCAGCAGTGGACTACAACAGGCTGATGATGATGACTTTGCTTTGAAGATAAAGATATAGGTAACTTCCATTTCGATTCTCAGAATAGATGGATGAAGGTTGAATTACTGTCACTTGCTTAAAATAGAGTGCTTTTTAGTTATTTAAACTGATTTTGTAGAGACTAAGAGAAAAAATAATATTTAATGTATTTTAAGAAATAGGCGTAAAAAATCACTACTGTAAATGGCAGCGCAAGAAAAATCGCAAGGCACAGTTTGTATGACACAATATTATAATTCTAAGACCTCAACCGGCGTCAGTTTTCTAAAAAGAATCCCGTTCTTTTTAAACTAACTTTCTGTCTTCAACAATAGGACACTGCTGTGTTGTCGCGAGTTTTCTTGGTGAACTTTTTCAATTCATGTCATGTTTCATATTATTTTTTTGTTAAAGAAAGCCGATCTTTCGACTTCACGAAAATTGTAAGCGTCTAAAGTTACGCGTCATGGTATAGAGTAGGTTTGCCATTTTTACAATGATAGAACCAGGATAAAAGCTATAAAATCTTGTATTTGGAATGATAGTCTATCAAGTCATTTGTTGCGTATAGTAAGTATATATAATAGAGCCATGCAAAACGAGGGTACTATATTAATATATTTATAACACTTTGTTCAGATATTTTGTTCCCGTGTCATAGCACCGGCCCGCAATACGGCAATTACGACGACGGCGTTAACGACTGCTATCTCCACCTATGGAGCCCTAGCATTCATACCTTGCATCTTACTAGTGAATCTTCTTTTATAAATATCTTACCACCAGAATCTCCTTTTGTAATACCTATTAAAATACAGTCGTCATATCAACATCCAAATCTTTTTATTTAGTCGAGACTTTAGACTTTCGAGCCATAAAAATACCTCTAAATTGTTTGAGTATCAAGCAAGGAATAAAAAAAAAACCTTTATCTCTATTGCTCGTTTTGGGTCCTACCTACGACCTACAAAATAATATGGTTTAGTAGTACCTAAAATTTTCTATATCAGATATATAGAATATAAAATATTTTAACGTTGAATAAAAAATAAAAAATCTTTTGAGCCATTCGGGATATCCTAGACGGCTGGTTACCCGAAGTATTGAGTGAACCTCGCCTCAATAAAATAAAAGTTTACGCCGTGTACACCTACTTATTTTTTTGAAAGTCATAAGCTTTGTAAGTTATGAAATTGCGTACATTGTTGTTTCGTATTACGTAAAATTTGCGTAC
This sequence comes from Nycteola revayana, assembly GCA_947037095.2. Classification (NCBI taxonomy): domain Eukaryota; kingdom Metazoa; phylum Arthropoda; class Insecta; order Lepidoptera; family Nolidae; genus Nycteola; species Nycteola revayana. Next base: position 6,252,491 of record OX344838.1, read on the forward strand.
AACAAATGTTTGTGACAACAAATACTGGATTTAATCGCTTGTTTATTGCAGAAGTTAGGTAATAATTAACGTTGTTAACATTGTTGTTGATCATCATAATTATAATTAATAAGAATACTTTGCTTAATAGAACGACCTAACAATATCTTTTCATGCACTTTGTAATTCAAGAAATAAACCCATTTTCAAACCCATTTTTAATTTTCATATAGGAATTATTTATGCTATCTTACTAATAGAATGAAATCATCTAACACCAACCATGAAAATGGCCGCGGGTAAGATGTCAATATATAAAGAAATAAAAGAATAAAAATCTTAACGTTATGCGTAATGGTAGACCGTGCGTTTCTTGCAAGGTTTTAACTGAGATTTTGGATTTTTAATAAATATTTTAGTGTGTCTAAAATTGATTTGATTGCTGGTTTTATCACTAGAAAATGTCTAGTTAATGAAAGGCAGAGCATAACGTTATATAGCAATGACGAATAATGTATATATTTTGAGTAAGGTCGCTAGAGCTCGTGGGGGAGAAGGAGAAAGAGCCGGCAGGATAACGGTGACTAGATCTGTACATCTACTATACTGGTACGAGCTGTTCTTGTATTTGCAACTTAACATGAGGTGAATAGGGGTGTTACCGACATAAATACTCTTTAGTTTGAATAGTTTTCTTTTTATATTTTTTGTATTAGTGTTTTGTTTATTTTTGTCTATTGTTGTCATTTTTACTGGAATTAAAAATACATGAATTTTATTATTTTCTTGACCGTTGCGTTTTTATTTATTATGATCGATTAAAAACACATCGGGCAACGGTCCGCCATCCAGTCGACAGTAAGGGGTCATTATGTTTTTATACTACCTATATGTATGTTCTGAATTATAAAAATGTCTTAAATATATGTTTCAAGGTTGGTACTTCGTTTTATGATTAATACAATAATAGTGTTTATTGTCTTACGAATATAATAAAAGCAGTAAATCTATCTCTAGTTGATTTGAAATAAATAAAAGCCTTAAGGTACTAAAATATTTTTGTAGGCGCAACATTTTTGCCAAAATGAACAAGTTACAAAGGGTACGATAATAGTCTCATTGGAAATGTCAAGTTTTTGGGTTAATGATCTGCTTTGCTACAGTGTTCCCACCAAAATAAGCAAATACAATTTTTTTATTGTTGTGGTCTTAGAAAAAGTTTCCATGATAATATTCTACGTACCTTATAATTAGCCCTTTTATATAAATTCATAAAAACTTATATTTTTCCATTAACTCAAGATCTACGTTTTATACATTTTAGTGAATACAATAAGGTTAATAAAAAAAAAAATAGGTATCATCTTATTGAACTAAGATAAGCTCGGTCGATTTGAATAAAGCGATACTAGGTGGTCATTAGAAATCTTATACGGGTTACAGTATACCTACTTTGTACCATAAAATTATGACGACGACGAGACTTGCATGAAAATGGAGTGCAATATAATATTTATTTGTTTCGGACGGACATATGTAGTTAGCCCCGAGGCTAACTTTGCCGGGTATAAACCGGGCGAGTAGTAGATACTCCAGCCTTAATAAATGGTTTAAAAACTGCTAACTAAGCAACCTGTGCAGGATAACTTTTAGATTTTTAGCGGAGTTTAGTACGACTGCCGATCTACTCTACATGCATACATAATACACGAGACAAAATTACTGTAGCAAATTGATCCTTCACAATATTTATTTTCCATTGTGCTTACTTGAATATTGATGTTATTTTGAATTTAAAGCGTAGAAGTAGGCGAGAGTAAAAGTTCGACGTTTAATACCAACAAAAATAACCTAAACTCTCTCTAAAATTCAGCAGACTAATACTAAAACAAAAATACCCTAGTGCCCTGTTATGTCAAGATCGGAACTAAACTTGACATTTATTTAAAGCGTATGCCATTTTAGGTGGAAGTCCGTGTTTCTGAAGCTATATCTAATTGTAACGCGAAACAAGTACAATGATGTCACGACATGTTTCTTTTTAAAAAGTTTAAAGAGTGTTGTGTGTCACGGTGAAAGTTTGTCCCTAGCTTCGTGAAATATATTTTAGAGCTTAAACTTAGACGGAGTTATTTATAACTATGTGTTTTGTCATATTGTCAGTGCTATTAGCAATATATATAATAGCAAACCCTTAAAATTTGACGGAAGGAAGTTGCTCGAAATGTGTTTATTTAGTTTGTACTAGACAGGGATCTCTGTATTCACGAGATATGTGTCTATACCCAGAAGAGCTTTCTAAATAATTTAACGACTTTTGTTTAATGATCAGTGCCGGGATATAAAATGCTTTTGTAAGTACGAAGCCTAAACCTCTTGGTGTTACCCTGATATGGCAATTTATATATTATATATTTAGATATAACTTTCATTAACTTAAAAAACAACAACTATTTTTAAACAGTCCTAAATGTTGTGCCCACCTATATCATCATCATCATCATCAGCCCGCATAACGTCCACTGCTGAACATGGGCCTCCTCCCGAGAGGGAGGGTATTTGCCATAGTCACCACGCTTGGCAGGCGGGTTGGTGACCGCATATTATGTTGTACCACACAAGGAAACGCTACTGCCCGTTCCTTGACATACGACGAGATTATTATAGATAATACGATTATTATAACAATCGGGACCAACGGCTTAACGTGCTTTCCGAGGCACGGAGGGTAGTCCCTCAACCAACCAGACCCGGAAAGAAATCTTAGAATTTACACAAAGATTTTCTGTCCGGTATCGAACCCACGACCTCCGAGATTCAAGGCGAGCCAAATACCGCTACGCTACGGAGGTTGCCCACCTATATAGATACCTTAAAAAAAATGTATTTGGGGCTATTTTTTACTCCTAATAAATAATCAAAATACAGGGATAAAAAATTTTAAAAGGAAAAAGTGGAGGGAAAGGAATCTAAAATTAGTCCTTAATTCATAATTGATAATTTTATAACCAACCAAAGGCATTGAAAATGAATAATTCTCTCTACCGGAGTCTGGACTATACAATTGCAATCTCTAACCACATCAGGAATAATCCTGATAAGGAACGCAAGAAATACTGACGAACAAGAACATTCACCTAACCAACACGCTGTAGATACACCCGAAACGACACGCAATCTAGTTAAGTTTTATGAGTGCAGCCGAATTTAATCCTTGGCTACGTAATAACGGGTTGTAATTACGGATACTGCAATACATGTAAATAAGAGAGAATAATATCATCTAATACCCAACATGAAAAAGGGCGCGGGTAAGATGTAAATATATAAATAAATAAAAGAATCAAAAGGTAGACCGTGCGTTTGTTGCAAGGTTTTAGCTGAGCTTTAGGATTTTAATAAATATTCTTGTGTGTCCAAAAATTGTTTGATTGATGATACGCGTAGTCATTAAATGCACATTTTTTTACAAAAGTGCAGTTTTATCACCAGAAATGTTCAGTTAGGGAAAGGCAGAGCATAGCCGTTTTATAGCAATGACGAAGAATACCAAATCATAGTTTTACATAAAAAAATATATATGTTTATACAAGAAGTACAGAAATTAACAAGAAGTTACTTTAGTTTTCTTTCTAAATTGTTCAAATTAATTATGAAATACTAATGTTAATTTACACATACCTACTTCATGCCTGTCTCTGAATATGTTGCGTTGAGATAATCATTTCACTATGACTAGATTTAAAGACTTTCGTTTTATAATTTAAATAAAGTTTAAGTCCAAAAATATAAATAACCTTGACTCCAAAAACTTGTCAGTATACCTGCTACCTATACACCATCATAGTAATGTTGTATATATCGAGTATGTGCTCTCATATTTATTTACTTTTTATATAACTGAGACTTATAAAGAATGACTAACTACGACGATAAGTACAATTTTATAAAAATAACCCCTAAAAAACGTGAAGGAACAAATAATATTCATGAACTCAACAGTTAGGTTGCAAAGGCGAGTATGTGTAAATAAACTACTGAAGTCCACTGAAAATTTTAACACGATCAACTGCCCGGTTTAGCCGCACCTACTCATGCTTGGATGAACATTCAATCGGTACAGGCAAGCAGTAAAAATCAACTTGCAAACTATGTTTGCTTACTTTACTTTATAAGTCTGTTTACGTTCACTGGTGAACATGATCCTCCTCTAACAGATCTTGCAAACCTGGGTAGTTTCCGGGACATTGCCGTTATAAGTACACTGGGCAGGCGGATTGGTGATTGCAGTAAGATGGGAGTTTTGAGCTGATAGATGCTGCTAGCCATCCATCAGCTGTATGTCCTAAGATATGGTAAAAAGATATGGGCTGATTTATTCTAAGCCGGAAACCCCACGGCGGTATTAGTTTTTGGCTTTTATGTTTATTTGGGGCCAATTCAAAGCTGTGACATACGGTAGTATTTGTTTCCTGTCCGTTTTGATATTTTCAAATACAGCCGCTCGAATGTGCCTCCAGTTTCTATGTAAAATTATTTCGTGTGATTTTTGAGAATTAGAATGTATAACATATTGTTCGTTTGAATAAAAGCTTTTATGATAATATAATAATATATATTATTTATTCCAATGAATCAAATTATTTTTTTGGAATTACTGGTATAGTAACTTACTCAGACATAAAATATACTAGTCGATGCGCATGGTTTTACCTGCTTAGCTCTACTTCATATGGGAACATGCGCGTAATACATAGTAGGCATATAGCTGTCCCGCGAAGTTTAATGAGTATAATGTTTTTTTATGTTGCGTGCGAAATAATTTAAGGAGTTTCTTAGAGCAACATTCCCGTTAAAAATGATTGCCATGACAACAATCTGATTGTCTTATAATATGCATGAAAAAATAAATTTCGTTGTAATTATTTTTTCCGATGTTTAATTAGCCGATATCTTATTCTGAGCGCGGACAAATTAAAAACAATCTAATATAATTGAAATCGGCGCAGCCGTTTTCGAGTTATAAATTGTGTAACTAATTCGACTTTATATAGAAGATTAATAAAAGGCATGGAGAATAAAATTGCATTCTTATTCTGGCAGTTTCGTAAAATAAGTCTTAATTTTTCTCTGCCCAGCTTAACTCTCAAGAAATAATTTAACTTCAATTTAATTTAGGACTGAAAGCAAACGTATTAAGTGCCCCGGCTAGCTCCTCATGACAAATACATTTGTAGGAAAGAGATTTTGTATTTCGCTCGTTTGTAATGTAAATTTACTTTTCCTTAGTTAGTCCGAGGTAGCGTGCGGACGGGCAAAGCGAAGTAAAATGGCCGACCGAAGCTGCCTTACGTTCCTTGTTATTAAGTTTTAATTAACGTACCTATATGTTCTGATTCTTTAAGCCAATAAAATCTTCTTTGTAAACCAATGGCCGTAAACGACATGTTTAAATTATATAAGTACTATTGTGGATATATTTTGTTGGTACTACCTATTCTCAAATATCTTTAGAATTGAAAGTAGTCACCGAATTGAATTTAGGCCGTTTCAAATTCAAATGTAGAGAAATGTAGTAAAAATGTAAAGAAAAGCGTAAGAACCAATCTTTAACCCGATTTTGAAAATGGCAAAAATCTATGTGTCATATAAATATATTTAAATTGATAAATATATTGAAATAGCATTGCGTAATACCTAAGTCAATGTAAAGGTAAAATATCAAGGGCCAATTAAAGCTCGGACCTCAGAAAAAAAATCAGAGGAACAAATTTTTATTGTGACAATTTTATGGAAATATTTGACATATATACAAAATTATTCATCTGATAATTCTTAAGAGAATATCTCAATCAACAATAGATTATTTCAAAGTAGTCATCGGTGAACATCGATTACGCAGCCTCTTACATATTATATTTTGACTCAGCGGCTATTGCAGTATAACTTTGAACTCCATCTGATTTGAACATTATGATAAATCCTAACTTAGGGGACTACTTATAGATGTCCTAAAAAGCAAAGGAGTAATACACCCTTCCTTTCTATTTCTATTCCACAGTATAAAGGTACTAAAATAAATAATAACAAACTAAACAAAAGGCTAAAGATACACATATCAATAGACCCGAGCACTGAGGCGTGTAGCGCGGCGTACCGCAAACAGTCAATTTTCAAAAATGACGTCGTTAAAAATAGTGGGAAGCTAGTAACGGTTTTCAAGAGAACTCATTACCGAACTCCTTGAGGTACTATTTCGGGTGAATAGGATGACGGTGCGGCGAGATAGGGCGCCTTATGAGCGATATCGCGCCAAACGAAGTGTGCTCGGAGCCCGACGCGACGCCGCTCACTCTCATGCGAACGAACCCAATGTCTCTAGAGTTTGAGTTCGCTTGTTCTTGCGTACAAGATTTATCCGCAAAGGATTTCTATAATGGTATTCCAAGTGGACTTTGACGCTAAAATAATGAGGTACTGGAAAAGTGTGGAGTGAAATTATATTACTTGGGCTATTTTTAAACATTAACTTTTATTTTATCAGTTGAAACGATTTTTGAATGCTTGAATACTTTTAGTAAGTTTAGACACATTAAAAACTGATTTAAACACATTAAAAACGACCAGTGATTGACATATCGAAAGAGCAGACCTCTTTGGACATGTCAATCACTGGTCGTTCTTTTACATAAATTAATCAATCGCATAACATATTGAACGACTATTTTAACTGTTGGATTATTTTTTCTATGTTCTTAATCAACTAGTCTTATATTTTAAAATCTGCAAAATAAACAGGCAACGCCGGGCACCTTTGTTACACATATTTTCGAAATTTCTACATAAATATTTTTTACATGTAATACGGCGCTATTTATTCTTAAATTATCTTGAATATACGTACAAACAAATTTTTAAATTAATGTACATACACATACATTCTAACCGAGCCACTGAAAGTTATTGTGGTGCTTATAAATGGTCTAGGAAGTCGACCATTACGTATAAACTGTAGCAGTCTTTAAACAAAGTTCATTATTCTACCGCTTGTTGACTCGCGAGGTTGTAAATTCATATGTTCATTTGATTATTTGTTTTCCTTCGATTTCACAAACAAATGAGAATAAATATTTACATAAACTGGGCTTTTTCGTTGGGCGTGGAACATTATTGACTTGAATATTACCTACTTATAAAAAACCAACCGATCACGCAAAATAAAGTCAATCCACTGATATACATAACAAATATTATTAAAATAAATAACAATGATTTGTACATTTCTTAAATATTATCATTACAGATAGATTAATACACTAGTACCTTGTAATACAAGATATTTATTATATTATATATTTTTTTATGCAATTGAAAAAAGATATGCATATTTTATTATTTATTGCATAAAGTTTCCGTTGTGTAAACTTTACTTTGCTTTACATACATCGCTTGTACTACCAAAAGCAAATCATTTCTCTGAGACAAAGCAAGCGGTAATACACCGTTTTTTTATCGTTGTGGGTTTCTTGACTGTAAATAACAAATCTAAATATACTAAACCGTAGGCAAGGCTGTTGTAAAGGTTATAAAGGTTGTTCGTTAATCAGAGCTCCGCATATTGTACTTAGCTTATTCAATCACACAGAAACACGGAGTCATTCAAATGTATTCTGTCCGCTGTCAAAACCATATACATAGTAATTAAACTTTTATGCAAAGCACACACATACATTTACATAAAACAACATTAGTATAATTTTATTGTTTTGTTACCTTTGTCCTAATTGAATCAGTTTAATTTTATTGTAATGAAAACTGAACTGTTTTAGTAACGTAATCAACCTTTTCTTATTGTTTAGGAAAACATAACATTCAATATCATTTTTATATGTATAACAGAAAATGGTATATTTACCTATATAAGGTGATTTCTAAATTGTAATAAATCCCATTCTTTTAACATTGCATAGTATCATAAAAAGTAATTATTTAAGGGTAAAATAATAAACGTTTTTTTCCAAAAATATTATTTATTAAAGATAAAATGATATGAAAATACATCATATAAGCATAATGGGAAGGCTCCCTTTATCTGCGATACACTAGTGAGCCAGCTAAGCTAGTATTTAGGGACGGTTTTATTCAAAAGATACATATATATTTATATAATTTTATTGTTAGTGTATAGAAATGAAGTTGCTTTTCACAAAAACATTTTTACGGACACCAACCCATTACATGATACTTTTTACTATTAAAAGATTTTTTATTTTTATTGCCTTCAGTGGCAGACGAGCAAGCGGCACACCTGATGGTAAGTGTTAACCGTTGCTCATGGACTAAAGCAATGCCAGGGAAGCAGACTGTCATTGCACAAGCCGCTGCCTACCGTGATAGGAGTGCTCTCTTTAAACCTCGTTTGAAGAAGGACATGTCATAGCACAAGGGAAACACCGCAGCAGCACTTTCGTGGAAGAAATGACCGCTGAAAACTTACCGTACTGGACGGAAACGAATCCAGGTAAAAAGGATGAAGCCTGTTGCGACGCCGATTGGTACGGTAATAGAAGGGTGCCACTGGTACCAGGTCGAACAGTTCCTCGGAGCATTCCCCGTAGAAAAACCGGTAGAACACACAGAGGGAACCAAAGTCCCTCCGTTGCTCTAGCGACTCCAGTCTATCCGTGCGATCGGGATCATCGACGATACGCACAGCCCGTCTCTGTAGGGAGTCAAGTGGGTCAAGCTGGTATTGAGGAGCGCCTGCCCAGAGATGTGAGCAATACTCCACGTGTGTCCGGACCTGCGCTTTGTATAGTGCAAGTCGTAGGCCAGGTGTGAAGTATCGCTTAGCTCTGTTCAGGACGCCCAACTTTTTGCTGGCCAATTTGGCTTTGTCTGCCACATGACTCCTGAAGTGGACCTTGCTGCTTATTTCGACGCCGAGGATCCCAATACTCTCGGAAATACGAAGAGATACACCTTGGAACTGAGGCGCTATGTCAAACGAGTCCTTCTTCGCAGTGACGATGGCATATAATATAAAAATATAAAATGACATATTACAATGTTCATAATAATATTACAGACGACTTAAGTGCCTACGCATTTTATGATTATATGTTTTACATACATGTAGCGTAGCGGTATTTGGCTCGCTTAAAATCTCGGAGGTCTAAGGTTCGATCCCCACGCCGGAAAGGAAATCTATGTGTAAATTCTAAGATTTCTTTCCGGGTCTGGTTGGTTGAGGGACTACCGTCCGTGCCTCGGAAAGTACGTTAAGCCGTTGGTCTCGATATCAAGATCGTATATCAAGGAACGGGTAGCAGCGTTTCCTTGTGTGTTACAACATAATACTGCGGTCACCAACCCGCCTGCCAAGCGTGGTGACTATGGCAAATACCCTCCCCTGGGTGGAGGCCCATCTTCAGCAGTGGACGTCATACGGGCTGATGATGATGATGATGTTTTACATAGATTTACATTTCCTGCAAGCTAGCAGACCGCGGCCAAAATAAGACATTAGCTATGTCTGTATACATAGTTACTTGAAACTCAACCCAGAATCCTTTTTAGAAAACATTTCGCGCTAAAGTTTATGAACTAGATTTCAGAGTTGTATGTTTGTAGTTGTTGATTGTCGAGGGAATGGTTGAGGATACACTGAACTAACAGATAAGACTAGCAATTTCCCAAGACACAAACAATTTATTTTATCATCTTAAAGTTGAAACAAAAATAACAATCGTCATGCCACAAACGCTTTTCAGCGATATAACTTGATTGGGTATGTTATTGTAGGGATTAAGAAAGCAGTTTTCTCGATTTAGCTAAAAATTGATATGTCTGGAAACTTTGTGCGGCTGAACGTTATTCTTGTCATTATACTTTAGAATTTTAATTGTACTAAAGATTTTGTAGATGTTGAGAGAGAGTTGAGATTCCTTGCCTTAGAACTTCAAGTTCTTTGGCATTACTTTGATATTTTTCTTATTGTCATTCCCAGGTCATTTAAGCTGAGGTTTTGAATTACTAGAGTTATTAACATTTCGTTTTGTTGCCATGGGATCACATTAAAGGTAAATTTCACGTTAGTATTCATTTCAATAGTGGGTACTAAACAACATGGGCTTTAATAGGTCCCGCGGTATTACTATGGGGGTTATAACATTTTCTATCACCCGCGTACCTTTTTCTCTTTTTATTTTATACTAGCTTCCCACGCGCGGTTTCACCCGCGTAACTCCCGTTCCCGTGGGAACTTCATAATTAAATATAGCTTATGTCATATTGTCATTTGGGGATAATGTAGCTTTCCAACGGTGAAAGAATTTTTCAAATCGGTCCGGTAGTTTCGGAGCCTATTCATTACAAACATACACACATACACACACAAAATACAAATCTTTTCTCTTTATTAGGATGATGTCCTATATGAATAAATGCACTTTGAATTTGTGACGCCGCATCATACCAATAATTAAATCTTTCCCTTTTATAAGCATGGCAAAATCTACGAGATTACCGTACCAATATCAGGTAAATTACATGGCGATCTTTAAAAACTCCAATAATTCCCCTATTTGGATATTGAAAGCAAGTCCGCCGAAGGTAATGTCACTGTGTAACTGAATTATAAGTTTATACTAAAGATATATTATAAGAAAAAAGCGGCCAAGTGCGAGCCGGAATCGCCCATGAAGGCTTCCGTAGCCGCAAGTATTTGATTGAACACCCAAAATGTATTATTTTTTTTTCTATTTTTGTGTGTAAATTTTAATGCGATTCACAAAATACATCTACTTCTCAAGATTCAACAATATAGTTCTTATAGTTTCGGAAAAGTGTGGCTGTGGCACACGGACGGACAGACAGACAAACATGAAGAATCCATAAGGGTTCCGTTTTGTGCCATTTGGCTACGGAACCCTAAAAAGAGTAGTGCCAAATGTTTATTGAAATAACAGACTTAGGTATGTGTCCGAATAAACAGTTACGATCTTGGAATTTATATAAGCAAGAGATAGAGTGTGTCTTGCAGATCTGAAGTAACCATCTTCAGATCTGCAAGACATACTCTTGCTTGCCGTCAAGCTTGCAGATTTAAGAGAACAGAGATAACTGTATGCACGGGTATGATAATGTTTGTGAAACATTAGCGACTAATATTTAATTTGTGATATATTAAAGACAAATAAATATTTATTTTAAACTCTCAAAATGCTTTTTAACAACCATATTTTAATAATACTTTCGAATAAATATTTCTAAACTTTTACTCTTCTTTAAATTCAATTCATGAAACTGAAATACAATAATATAAAAACGTACTCATATTTGATTTTGAACTATAACAATCATTTATAAGGTTCAAACAATGGCATTCAGTAGAAAAATACGTACAGTGTTTAATTTTAGAGAGAGGGGATATTCAAAATAGCAACCGTCCGCGTCGGTTTGCGGTCTCGAGAAAATAGAGTCAGGAACAAATTGCGCCCCGACTAAGATAAAAAGGGCCCGTCATTTTGTTAAACGACTGGTAGTCTAACCCAGTGCAAATAACACTGAATCTACATCGATTCTACGCAGCTAGCTACATGTTTAATTAATTAATTAGGTTGCCCGTAGCGTGTATAATTTTTAGTATTTGTAAAACAAATGTACTTAGGTTCTTTTGTAATGAGAGAATTTGGTTATTCAGCGCTTTGAATATTTTGTATGTTGTAATTAGACGGTCTCATTTACTCTAACAGTAACTAGATTGTAAGAGAAATGGAATTCGTAATTAGCTTGAAATAAATTCGGTATTTTTTTTATGAATTTGGTCATAATTTAGGACTACGGAAAATAATAAAGCAAGTAGCTTGAATTGTTAAAAATGTGTATTATTTATGTAATCAGTTACTTAGATTATCTATAACTAAAACTAAGAAGACAAAATAAGTGGGTTTTACTGGCAGATTTATATTTATTTTGACGATAAAATTGATTTTTTGAAACCGCTATAAACGCGTTTGTAGCAAAAAGCGTCGCTCTCGTACCGCTGCCGCCACCGCCCCGCATAATGCAAAGTTCATGCAGGCGGCCAAATGTGAACCCAAATTGTTTCTTGTATAGGTTTAAAATAGAATGGTCGACTGTGTTATTGTGTGTCCATCGATTATTCCTTATATTACACGGGCCAGTTAGTGGACGGAATGCGATACAGGCGTGAAGATTAAACATATCTTATATATTTGATCCTCAGAAAATGCTTTCTTTTCAATTGAATTTAAAGAAAAACTAAGAATACATTTAAATAGAACTAAGAAACGAAATCTTTTTGTTATTTGGTTTACTATCATCAATGGTAAAATGTATAAATATTTTTAAAACTTAACTTAATTGCTATTCGAAACATAAGGAAAATACAGGAAAATATAAAAATGAATAAAGATAGAGAAATAATGCTAAAGGTAAACGTAAGATGAAAGTAAGAAAAAAAGCTAAATTTAAAATTGAAAAATCCTGTTATGTCATTTAAACGATTTACGATTTATATATTTCTGTGGCATTGGTCGGACATTCGCCTTATCACCACACGTATGTGCCTACCAAATGCGTGCAATAGGCACAATAACTACCTACCTATTGTTGTAAGTCAGTACCTATTGTAAATATCGCACTTCTTTTTACTAGTCAAGACTCCACCTCATACAACTGTAGCAAAAATGGACTGTAATTCCAGTTTACACGCTTCAATTTCCTTTACCAATCTGAAAAGTGCTGTCCGGCTCTGGCCGATGCGAGCCGGTCATTGTAAATTCGTCATAGTCACAGAACAACGACGGTTTTGATAATTTTAGATTTTTTCATAAAATGATATCTAAAACTAAACTAAACTGTTGATGTTGATATCTAAAAAGTTACTGTTTTGCTGAACCGTCTTTGTTCTACGACTGTGACGAATTCTACTTTGTAATAATTATATTAAATTGTATCAAACAGTAAAGTCCGCGCGTAACTCTCGTTCCCGTAGGAACTTCGTAATTAAATATAGCCTTTAACTATTCTCGATAAATAGGCTATCTAACTTTGAAATCATTTTTAAAATGGGACCAGTAGTTCCTAAGCAAAGCGTGTTCAAGGAAACAGACAAAAATACTCTTCAGTTTTGTATATTATCATCATCATCAGCCTGTACAACGTCCACTGCTGAACATGGGCCTCCTCCCGAGGGAGGGTATTTGCCATTTAGTCACCACGCTTGGCAGGCGGGTTGGTGACCGCAGTGTTATGTTGTACCACACAAGGAAACACTGCTTCCCGTTCCTTGATAAATGATTATTACTTTCCGAGGCCCGGAGGGTAGTCCCTCAACCAACCAGACCCACAAAGACTTCCTGTCCAGAGTGGGGATCGAACCCACGACCTTCGAGATATAAAGCGAGCCGAATACCGCTACGCTACGGTGGTTGTCGTAGTAGTTTTTTATATGGATGGATTGAATATTGACTTCCTCAAAGGGCCGGATTGCTTCGTGCGTACCCGGCCCCCGCCAACGACGGATCAAAGGAGTGTCCGGGGGGTTTTAAGCATACCACCGCTATGGAGAGGGCGAGACCCACATATCCCACCGCCAGCGCGCGGATACGCTGAAGCGGCGGCGGTGGGAATGCGTTCACACAGTATATATAGTATTGTACTGGATACTAAAACTATTGAAGTGCGGATAGAAAAGACTTTCATTTATAGAAGACGCGGATCTTAATTGCAGTACAATATTAAAGCAACCAGTCGTGGTCACGGATATATTATGTGTACAAATCACGAAAGTTTAAAAACATTAATGACTACCTTCTCGCGCACGTTTCTACCCGTGTAGCTTCCGTTTTCCGTCGGAACTTGATAATAATATATATATACATATAGCTTTACTCGAAATGGGCAATCTAGCACTGAAAGAATTTTAAAAATCGGATCGGAGTTGTTCCTGCGATTAGCACTTTCAAGCAAACAAAATAATAAACTCTTCAGCTTATATATTATAATTATGGCATTAATGTTTTCAAACTTTTGCAATTTGTCACACTCCTTTAAGTAAATATATAACTATAATTTTAAATAAGTCAAATTATTTAAATTAAAATATGTTACACGACTCTCGACTACGGACTATTTGTATTTTTAAAGCTGACTTTTGACTGCAACGCTTTTAAATCAATAGACAGCTATACTCCTCTATGGTGGTTAAATTTTCTATATAAATAGCGAATGTCAAACGACCCCGACATAAATTAGTGAGTGATAGGTAGCTATCCCGTAGTCCCGTATGCCTTGTGTAGACAAGGCATACGGGACACTTTTTATTGCTGTTTGGATATATGGTAAACAATAAAAATGTAGGTCTAAGCGAATGAAATCAAAAGTTTGGTTAGTGATAAAACGCTTCGGAATTACTTACTTTCAGCAGTCAGTATACAATAAAAATATATTGTTACATTGTAGAATAGCTTTAATACATTATTTTGACACGCAGTGGCGTAATTAGGTACGGAGCCCGTGGCATATTACAATACAGTAAGAATATAAAATTATAAAAAATATGAACTCTGAGACAGAAAAAGCTGAAAGCTCGCGACATTACGTGCATTTTGTCAACCTTTAGTTACGCCAATGGTAATTTTAATTTACTGAAGAGATATAATATACAAGATACAGCCAACTGAAATTCATCGTTTCTGCTGCAACTTTAAAGCAAAGGCATGAACTTATTTTATTTTAAGTGCATTTTAAAATTCAATCAATTTATATTACTCACTTGAACCTTTCATGAAAATCCGTCAAGTATCAACTACCTACGTTGCACATAGTGTAGAGTTGAGCATAAGCCTCTTAAATTTCACACGAAGCGTTTTTCGGCGCTGTGTCAATATTGAGTGAATGCGTCATTCTACCCGTGTTAGTGAATTTTGCCAAATTCTTTTTTGAAGTTCGCTTCCAATTCCCAAACACTTTTATTTTATGTGGTGCTATTTTACGGAAGGAGAAAAAAAGTTGATTGATTCACTTTTTGTAAGATAGTTTGCACAATAACTTTTAAAGTATCATTTAAGCCCTCTTTTCGTTTTACTATCAAAATTCGTTGAGAAAAGGACCAGTGGAAGATTAGGCGTAGGACAGCGTTACATTCAGTCTGAGGCAAGGGTGAACCTATATTTTTTTTGTCCGGGTGGAAATGCCTTAACGCATACCCTCCGCCGCTGCAGCTAACCCGTGCCGGCGAAGGGGTATGTGGGTTTCGTGCTCTCCATAGCGGTGGTATGCTGTTCATACCACGAGGAGAGGACCCTACACCACTAAAACCCCCTGGGTACTCTTCCGCCATTGGTAAGGGCCCCGGGTACACTGTGGCAATCCGGGACAGGCAAGGGTGAACCTACAGCAATAATTTTTCCTCGCGAATTTTTATAATAGTTAACACATTTTTTGTCCTAGCTGGTAATTCTAACTCGGTACATCGCGAGCCATGCTCCAATAGACAGCTAATAAATGCTATCAGCATAATAATACCTAAACATGCCACACGGTCGGGCTTTATACATGCGCTGCCTTCATAATAAATCTTCGCCAGCTAGTACTTTAGTACCAAATGGTCGAATGATGTATGTAGACATTTATTTGATATGATGTTTATTTTCTCCAAAATTCAGCTATTTCTAGGTGTCCTAGGTGAACTTAGAAGTTATTTATGGCTTGTCTTATAGTTTACTTATAGTTATAGGTACTCTCTTCTACGTACAAGTGAAGAAGTTTAATATCTGTAAAAAATAAACTATTATGATCTGAATCAAAGCTTTAATTTTGATTGTTACAGGCGCAAAATTGCACATAATTAACCCGGCGTCAGCACAGTGGAAACTTGTAACGATAGTAGTGTTATTTTACTTTTATTTTTTCTAAAATGTGTCAGTCATTTTAAAAGTGGTGTAACTCCATTATTAAATATACATATTTCGTTAAATTAAAATAATTTGGTCTCTTCTGTACCTACTGTACTATGTAATAATGTAATGTTTTATTTGTCATCAACAATTAAAGAGTTATAACTAGAGACCGGATTATATGCAATATAAAAAGCCTGTTATATGCATGCAAATATGCATGAAAAATGATAAGTTTTAATTCAATCAATCAATTCAATCCTTAAAAAAAGAAGAAAAGTTAGTTTTAATTTTATTTTATTTCAAAATCAGCATACAATTAGTAAATTATCCTTGAATAGGCAACCATAGGTGTCACTACACATTACAGTTTATTACATTTTTTTTAAATTTTAATAAGTGTATATCATAATCATAATCATATCATTTATTCATTGCATTTTGGGTAATACAAGGTCACAGGTTAATTAAGTATTGCTCCACCAAAATGTGCCTCACGAGGCGTATGAAAATTACAGCATTTCTATAATTTACAATTATTTAAGTAGGTAGCTATTAACATCAATCATCAGAATAATATTATACATAAATTCGTGACAATAGTCTGCCTCATCAGGCGCATGCAAAAAATTCAAATTGTTTGGTATTACTATTATTACTTATTTAATTATATTACAAAATTATAGGTACCAATTTAAAAAAAAAAATTTATTAAAGGTCAATAGTAAATAGTATTTTAATTTCAAATCTATAAAAATAATGAAAAATTGTAATAAAATTTATAATGAGCGTTCTGAATTATATAAAATTATCATCTAAGAATTCTGATACAGAGTAGTAGCATTTTTGCAATAATAATTTTTTAAGGTCATTCTTAAATCTTTTTACAGGTTGGTCTTTTATAGTTTTTGGTACATGGTTATAAATAAGGGGCGCCATACACATAACACTCTTTCTCAATAGTGCTGTCTTATATCCACCTACACACAGCTTGTCTTCGTATTGGGTTCTTAGACTTGTAGTCCTGTTTCTAGTATTTTTTAAAGTCGGGAATAAGTGATCGTTAGTTTTGACAAATAAAGCAATTTCTAATATGTATAGACATGGAAAAGTTAGTAGACGTGTTTTCTTAAAAACCGGTAAGCAGCTATCGGTTACTTTAAGATTAAAAATGGATCTAATACAGCGTTTTTGGGACTTGAAAATATTTTCTCTTTCGCTACAGTTACCCCAGAATATTATACCAAACCTCAACACAGAAACAACTAGACTATGGTATGCTATTAATACTGTCTGAAAGTTAACTTTTTTTGACAAACTATACAATGCATAAGCAGCTGAACATAGTTTTTTGCATATGTGATCTGCTTGAGATTTCCATGTCAGTTGACTATCAATTGAAATTCCTAGAAATTTTGCCTCAGTCACCTTATCTATTGTTTGTCCATTATAATTTATATGTATATTTGTGTCTAATATTCTTTGATAGAAATTCATAACTTTGGTTTTCTCTAAATTAATAATTAAATTATTTTTACTAAGCCAATTTATAAATGTTTCCAGGGTACTATTTATATTACCTTCATAAGAGTCTTTATTATCACATTTTATTATTAAAGTGCTGTCATCAGCAAAAAGGACCATTGGATTTGGCATTTGGCTAGGCATGTCATTAACATATAGTAAAAATAGTAAGGGGCCAAGTACACTGCCTTGAGGTACCCCAGATTTGATATTTCTTGTCGAAGAAGTATATTTCTTTTTTTTTTTTGATTTAACACAAACTCTAGAAATTTCTGTAAACTGTTTCCTTCCTTTTAGATAAGTTTTAATAAGGTTAAGTATATTTCCTCGTAAACCATACGTTTGAAGTTTATTTAACAGTATGTCATGATCGACATAATCAAATGCTTTTGATAAATCAGTAAATAAAGCACATATAGGTATTTTTTTATCAACATTTGGCATAATAATCTTTAAAAAATCAAAAATAGCCATATTAATATTAGTGTTTTTTCTAAAACCCTTCTGTTCATTACATAATATATTATATTTTATCAGAAAGTTGTAAATTCAGTTGTAAATAACTTTTTCTATAATTTTGGAAAAAATCGAGATTAAGGCAATGGGTCTATAGTTTGAGATTTCATCTTTGGCGTTCTTTTTATGTAGTGGCTTCACCTTAACAATTTTAAGTTTTTCTGGAAAATTACCAGTCGTTATAGATGCGTTAATTATATGAGCTAGAGGTGCAGCTATATAATTACCTACATATTTTATAACCTTTGTAGAAATTCCATCATAACCAAAGCTTTTCTTGTCCTTTAAATATTTAATTATGTGTATGATATCTTGTGGAATTACTGGAGGTACAAAGATAGAGTTTGGATTTTCTTTTATAACATTATTAAATTCAAGTTGTGACATTGCAGCAGCATTATCTACGAAAAAGTTGTTAAAATATTCTGCTAAGTCATAGGGATCAGAAAGTGTATTATTATTATATTTTAATTGCGAGATTGGTTCATTTGCACTTTTATTATTATTTATTATTTGCCACACTGTTTTAGGTTTATTTTTTGATTGATTAATCAAGTAATTATTTTGCGATTTCTGAGTCAATTTAATTATTTTTTTAAATCTAAGCGAATAATTAATATATCTCAATTATTAGGTATTATTAATGTATATATTTATTTTGTGACTATAATTTGGTTTAATTCGCGATATTATCGAATATCGGAACGCAGGATGACTGCACTGCACTGGAAAAAATATTATAAATATACCGATATTATGCATTATAACTCGATATTAGGTAAAATATGCTAGTACCGTTGAGAATGGCTTAAATATGACAATGCATATGCAAATATGCAACTGCATAAAATCCGGTCACTAGTTAGAACATTGAATAAATATTCGTGTTTCTTTTTCTATACCTACTTTAATTACAAAACACTGAATTTTTTAAAACCTAATTACAAGGAGATAATTCACTATTACAATGAACGGCACAAATAGTAATTAAAAACATACATATGACTAAAAGCTACAGTAAAGTAGATTACTACTATGTATAATATTCTAAATGTTGCAAAAATTATTTTACTAACAAAATAGGTTAATAAAATATTGTTTTAAGTATGGCGCAAAATTACGACACAAACTGTATGGTTGGGTCATATTTACCTTTTTCGTGTTTAGCCGCGTCTATCCACCCGTGCGGCTGCAACACGATTAAATAGCGATATCCCGCGGGTAGGGGTGACTCTTGAGTCCAGCTACTGAGAAGTGAATGACAACGTCGCGCAAAAATCATAAGAAATATACTTCGACGGTTAAAAGGTAATAGGGCATAAGCGACATTTTTTTCCAAAATGAGTTATGAATGCCATCTTACTTAAAATTTTCCGCTCTTTCGAATGCGCTAACTCCCATGGCTCTACGATGACTTTTTTGACACTTATGCCCAAGCAAAAAACTGACTTTTCTAAGTGTCATTTTGTTATAACCGTCCGAATTTGAGGCCTTTTTTATTAAAAGGGCGCTTATACCTCTGTAAATATGGTATTAATTTTTGTTTATAGTCGGTAATGCATTTTTACTTTTAATTGGTGTAAGACAACCGGGCGCTTAATGCTTTTTACCTTTAGCACCTGGCTTGAAAGCCGGCACTCATGAGCCTTTACCTTTGTCTTAAAAAAAATTAAATGTCAATTATACCATACTACCATTAACATGTTTTCAATATAGTTGTCGCTTATGCCCAATTACTAAAATGTAATATGATATTAAGCTGTCGGTTATACCCTACTACCATTTACAAGCTTACCACACAATTGTTGCTTATACGCTATTACTAAAATCTAATTTGATATTAGCACGTCTGTTATACCCTTCTACCATAATGGTACTTGACATAATGGTACAGACTTGAAGGCAATGATTGCCTTCAAATCTGTTTTTTAGTCAAACATTATGATATTGATAGTGTAGTGCTATGTTGTATTAAATTTCAAAAACTTTTTATTTTTGAAAGCGCCTTTTACAATTACCAACTTACATTTTCTATTATAATGCTACCTACTACCTACTTCATACCTAGGTAGGTTATGTTATACTATATTGTAGGTACATTATGTTATTTCATTAAGTTACTATTTTATTTCTGTTAGTATATATATGCCAGGCACAACTTGCCTGTTTTATTTCATTATAAATTGTAAATAAAACGTGTTTTTGTTTTGAGCATAATATAATTTAGTAATGTAGTAACAGGACCGGATTTAGAGGTCCGGATGCCCCGGGGCAACAAAGGAGAAGAGGCCCTCTGGGCACAAACTAGTTTCCCTCCAAATGTGTAGAAAATTTGAAGTATGTACTTTTCAGGACGATTTGAATTCTGATATTTTACTGATTGACTAATTTAAGTGAACAAGTATAGATGAACAACCGTTATTATAATATTTAAGAATTATAACATTCATCATGATTCTACAAAGTATTGTATGTAAAGGTACAACACCTAAAAAATAAATATAAAAAAAGTTGTACAGTTTACTCGTCAAAATTGGAAAGATTTTAAATCTATGTTGTAGGGGCCCCTCTGTTGTGGAGGCCCCGGGGCAGTTGCCCTGGATGCCCTCCCTTAAATCCGGCCTTGTGTAGTAAGTATTAAACTATCTCAATTTGTTCAACCTCAGCAATGTAATCATTATACCAGACCTATACTAATTAATTTGTAATATTACCAAATTCAATTCCATGAGATGGGGGGCAACATTCTTACGCCGGTGCCCACGACCGGCGTAAGAATGTTGCCCCCCATCTCCTCCGGCATGGTATCGCCGGGGCTAGGGGTGCTTAGGATCCCCGGGAGACGCGTGGCTACCAATCCCAAAGACGAACCCTGGCCCTGGCAACACACAACGTGCGCACTTTAAGGACTAACGAAAAGATCGTTGAGCTGCAAGGAGGATTGAGCAGGTTCAGGTGGGATATTTTGGGGTTTTCCCAAGGTGGCGTCGGGTTTCTCGTACACAAGTCCCTCGTTAAAACATAATTACCATCGACAGTGTGTCTAGCAGGGTGGCATAACTAATAAGTATGGCAGTATCTAAAAGATACTCTTGAGTGTTAAGTATAACAGGGTTAGAAACTGGGGGCCGGATTGCTCATGCGTACCCGGCCCCCGCCAGCGGTGGATCGAAGGAGTATCCGGGGGGTTTTAGTGGTGAAGTGTTACTCTCCTCGTAGTATGAGTTTAGCATACCAGAGTGGTATGCTAAAATAGAGAGGTCGAGTCTCACATATCCTATCACCAGCGCGCGAATACGCGTAAATGCATGTCCCCCCGGACAACAAAAAAAAGGGTTAGAGGTAACTGGGCAAGTGAAGCTATCATGAGTTGATAGGGGAGATTTTCGGTTATGGGCAACGGAACCCTAGGGGACAGAGGTTGGTCGACTTTCTGAAGAAAGAAGGACTCTATATGATGAATTCTTTCTTTCAGAAGCCACCTCACATGAAATAGACCTGGCCGAGACCCGATGGTTTCACGAGAAATGAGATCGACTTCATCATAACCGACAAGAAATGGATTTGCGGATGTCTCTGTGATTCACAGGGTGAGAACCGGTAGTGATCACCTAATAGTAAGAGGCACAGTGAATATGAATGTTAAACGTGAACGGTCCCATTTGATGAAGTTCGATCGCGCTCAGATCGAATCCCGAGAGATTTCAACTCGAGCTCTAAATCGTTTCGATTGACTAGGTGAGAACGCATCAGTGGACGAGATCAATAACAGTTTCGTAGAGACTGTCCATACGGTCGGGTCTAAGTTCTTCAAGACTCACCGTACCCGTAGAACCCAGAAGCTCTCCGAATACACCGTTAACATTATGACTGAACGAGGCTCGCTAAGACTGCAACCTTCCAATGATGCTGACTCTCAGAGGCAGCTGAACAGATAAATAAAAAATCCTTGTGGATCCACGATATTCGTAGCTTTAATACGTCCCATATTAAAGATATGATAGAACGTAATCAGGACTCCAAAGTGTTTGCAAGAGATATGTCTATTGGGCAAAGCCAGATGGCAAAGCTGAAGAGGAATAATGGAAGTCTTGCGTCGACAAAACTGGAAGTGTTAAGGGAAGTGGAAAAGTTCTACTCTGCGCTTCAGTCACCAAGCCTGTTTCCAGTGCGGCTCTGTAGCCGCCCTGGTAACAGGCTTGGGTCTGTACCCAAAAGGCAAACTGACCCGACACGTTACCGAGGATATCCCGGACATCAGCCTTTTCGAGATAAGCATTGCCCTGAAACAATTAAAGAACAACAAGGCGCCGGGTGAGGGCAGAATCACGTCAGAGCTCCTGAAAGCGGGTGAATCACCGGTACTTAAAGTCCTTCAGTAGCACCTTGCTCGGAGGTACCACGCCTGAATAATGGAACAAAAGGTGGTGTTGTTATTTAAGAAAGGTAGGTAGGTAAGAGATACCACCTTATTAAGGAACTACAGGCCCATCTCGTTTTTGAGTCATGTTTATAAGCTGTTCTCCAGGCTCATTGCAAATCACTTCGAACGACGGCTTGATGACTTCCAATCTCCCGAACAAGCCGGGTTACGAAAAGGCAATAGTACCATGGACCACATACATACGCTGCGGCAAATTATGCAGAAGACCGAAGAGTATAACTTGCCGCTCTGTTTAGCGTTTGTCGACTACGAGAAAGCCTTTGATTCGGTCGAAACATGGGGCGTACTTGAGTCGCTCCATCGATGCCGTATCGACTTCACATATCGAAGTGTTGAAGTGCTTGTATCGAAACGCCGCAATGTCGTTCCGTACAAGAACAGAGTTCGAAGGCGATTCCACTGAAAAGAGGCGTAAGACAGGGAGACGTTATTTCTCCAAAACTGTTTACGACCACTTTGGAAGACACCTTCCAACTTTTGAATTGGAAAGCACTAGGCATCGACATCAACGGCTAATACATCTTTCTATTCGCTGATGATATCGTGGTCATGGTAAAGTCGATGGAAGAATTCAGTACAATGCTCGAAGACCTCAACCGAGTCTCCCAACAGGTAGGTCTTAAAATGAACATGGACAAGACTAAAATCATGTCTAACGTCCATGTTGTGCCTACCCCTATTATGGTTGAGTACCTATACAGTTTTTAAAGTTGTTGACGCGTATGTATACTGAGGACAGACAGTCCAATTAGGTAGGTCAATCGCCAAATCCAACTCGGATGGGCAGCGTTCGGGAAACTTCGCAACGTTTTCGTCCAAAATACCTCAATGCCTAAAGATGAAAGACTTAAACCAGTGTATGTTGCCAGTGATGACCTATGGATCCGAAACGTGGTGCTTCACTATAGGCCTTATGAACCGACTCAGAGTCGCTCAACGATTTATTGAGAGAGTTATGCTCCAATCGCGATAAGATCAAATCAGAAATGAGAAGATACGTAGAAGAACGCGGGTTACCGACAAAGCTCAACGGATTAGTTCGTTGAAGTGGCAATGGGCAGGCCATATAGCACGGAGAACAGAATGGAGACCGCGGATCGGCAAGCGTAGCGTAGAACGTCCACTAGATGGATGGATGACCTGGTAAAGGCCGCGGGATTACGGTGGATGCAGGCCGCCCTCCAAACGTAGTAACTGGAGATCTATGAGGGAGGCCTATGTCTAGTAGTGGACGTCCTACGGCTAAAATGATGATGAATGTTGATTATCAAGTTTTTTGTTAAATCCATTGATTTGATTTTTTTATAACCTAATAAATGATGATGTCTAACATTTTAAAGGAGAAGAGTGTTGATTATGAATATAATTATTATTTTTAGGATGTATCGTTAAATTCACGTTACCACATAGTTACCAACTAAATGTATGTAAATCTATATTGGATGTCCCTGTTTTCCTCTTGGTATAGAAATCTTGATGTGTAGAAGTACCACATTAACCTTTTTTCAACCCACTTACAGTGTCGCTAATGTCTGACATCCTCACGATATTTTTGCTAAGCATTGTATTTTACACCCCTTTACCTTTTGGTATAATGATTCAAATCGTCATTTATGCTTTTTTACTCATTTAAGTTATACTAGGGTCATGGCATTTATGCCCTATTACCTATTGGTATAAGAATATATAAATGTAGCTTAGTCTTCTTTACTCTGAGTTTTGTACTGTGTTAATGCGACTTATGCCGTATTACTTCACAAGAAAAATAAGATCAATTGATCTAAGCGACATAAAATCACATAAAACAACGCCGAATGAAGTTAATAAGAGTCCCAATTAATGCTTCTATTTTTATTGATTCTAGAATTGTTAGCATTTTCACAATATGCCAAGAAATGAAAAAGTTATGTCGATTTTTCAACTTTCTAAAACTTTAAACTGCTCTCCTGAACAATTTGATTTTTGTCGCTTATACCCTATTACCTTTTAACCGTCGACTTATTTCAAAATGACGCCGGGTTAACAAAGTGACAAATCAAAATTGTAAAAAAAGATTCATAAGTGCTGCGATTGAAGCTAACAACACGGTATAGAATGAAACTAACTAATTTCATTTTTCAATTCACTAAAGCCTCGTATTCATGGTAAACATTTGTTTAGGCACAGAGTTGAATCAACGTGTTGCAGATTTGCTGTCAACATGTAGCTGTCAACATGTTGCTGGCAACGTGTTCCAGAGTTGACAACGGCATGTTGACAAGTTCTCGCCCGACGAGCGTAAACATCAGTTTAGCAAAAAATGTTGACTTGTGTGAACGTGTTTGCAACAGTTTATAAACATGGCAGTAGTTTGGAGCAATGATAAAATTATGCAATTAATGTAATTATTTCAATCAAAATCATTATTATGGGATTCTTTTATAAAAAAATATAAAGATAGAAACAAAAAGATCGATGCATTCGAAGAAATTTCTTAAGCCCTAAATATACCCAAAAAAGACGTGGAAAATAAAATACACGTACTGCGTTTTCTCTTTGCAGGAGATAGTTACGAATCCACCATCGTTTTTTTATTAGAAATCCTCAGATACGGAGAACACAACAACACTTCTTCCTCAGGCAACATTTTAACGCAGACTGGCGTATCAGCATTCTCCCCGTTTCATCAACTATGTTTATCAACTATTGCTCAACAAATGTTTACCATGAATACGAGGCTTAACTCTTATAATATACTTATTGTTTACTGCTTCATTTTCAGATATACCTGACTACCTTACCTTACATTTAAAACTTTTCGGCTCCTTTTAAGCAAATAATAAAAATATAATATCAACATAAAAACAATTATAATAGTTACTTTATCTACGCACGGTTTATTATAGAAAAGACAACTCAGTACCAAAACTAATTAACAAGTATTAATTACAGGTGCTGTATACGTAGGATCGATTGTAATTAATAATGGTCTGAAATTTGAATAATGGGAGCTTTATCACCTTCAATTAGTGATTCGTGAAGCTTGCGATCAACTTTGACAACTCTTTTTATAGTCTACCCTCCTTTTTCATTCTAAATAGAGCACTAAATCTCTCCTAAACTAAAATATGCAATGGATGCGCATATTTCTCAGAAGCCGTCGCTGGAACACCGTTTGACCGTCCGTAAGTGATAAATCGCCCGTTATCATTTTATCAAAGAATTAGAAGTTGAACGAGGAGCGCGTTCCAAAATGTATAATGAATTTGTTATATTTATGGCGTGAATAAGTTGTCATAATAACAATTTATTTAGTTCGTGGGGTTCGTTAAGTGTTATCAAAACGTACACTCGCGTTACTCCGGCTTCAGCTAGGATGAATGAAAGGCTCTTTCATCGTGCACACTCTTTGTCTATCCCCGAATTCATGTGTAAGCTGTCACGAGGGAAGCTCTGATGACGCCACAATAAAGTGCCGTACACTTGCGTGCAATATAAGGAAAACACGATACATTTTCCTTCTATACGAAAATGTGATATTTTTCATTCTTTGTCATGTTTCAGAGGTTTAACGATATGATTAAGATGTTTATACATTAAGATTGATAGGACAGTTCAAGTTCAGACTAACGACTCAGGCGAGGCAGGCATTATGCCACTAATATTTAATAAAAGTATGAAAGTTTTAATAAAAGTATGAGCGCAGGCGTAGTTTATTAATACAAAAACATTACGCCACGCCACAACGGCCCAGAGTAGCACTACAATGCGGGTGAAACTGCGGGGCACAACTATTATATGCTGACTATTATTCCTAACAAAATGTTTATGGTGTTTCTCGGTAACTTCATAGTTAAATATAGTACAATATGTTAGTCCTGGATAATGAAGCTTTGTAGTAGCCTAAGCCTATTCAAAGCAAACAAACAATAATCTTTCCTTTTTATAATTTTAGAATAGAGTAAAGATTCCCATCATTTTGGGGTAGAAATTATATAAATATTTGTTCTTCTACTTTATTTCATTATTGGTAAGTTAATAAAAACGAATGCTTCAAGTTTATTAACAAGAAGCATTATTATTATAACTCACCGGGATTCTAGTCGTTTATTATGTTTTATATAGGACTAGGATCTCGGTGAGGTTATGATGCATTTATGTTATTAAACAGCATTCTTTTGAAATAAATTAAGTGGAACAAAATGGCAGTTTTTGATGGTCATATGTAGCTTGCCACGATCCTTTTGTTACTTCACCTGGCATAAAGGCGTGCTATGATTCAGCTTTAAAAATGGCTTAAAAACTACAATCTGAAGAGATCATCGCAAGAGGGTAGTTGCTCATGTGGGACTTGGGCATCGGCTCAGGGTGGTCACTGGATAGCGGGATGATTTATGAATGATGACTTTTCGATTTTTAGGGAAGTTTTATACAAACAATTAAATTTAACTATATCTTTATCAAATGCAACCGATAAATCGTAATGAGTCAAATACCTTTTATAACAAAAAAAATAATTCATAAATATATTCTGCCCTACAGTGTAAAGAGATGGCTGCGTTCTTTCAAAGCGGTGGAAAATTTGCCGTATGCGTATTTAAAGCCTAATAGCAGCGTCTACTGGAGTGAATAGAAAAAGTAAGTAAGCATCTATAACGACAGACATGGCTTGAAAGTTAGGGAAAAGAAAAAACTTTGGCAGTTATGAAAAGTCTCAAAGCGAAATTTAAAAAAAGATTCTAATAGCTGTATGTTAATATAAATGTACTTGATATTAATAAATATATATAATACTTACTACTTATTGAGACTACCTACGAGTATCGGTAATCACGAAAATTAATGGTTTACAAATATAGTGGTTATGTCAGCTACCGAAATGGCTTTATATTGTGGACTTAACCTTTGAGTAGTTTTCTGACAAGTCATATATTATGATAATTATAATAATTTAAATACTTGAATGCGTCTTATTTTATTCAAAATATAAAAAAGTAGGTATACATTTTATGCAACAGAAACATTAAATCTTTATTTGTCTTCATAAATTTAAATAATAACTATTAAATAAAACAAAGGATCAGTCGGATAATATGTATTTACTTTTGATGATCCATGTTAATTATTGAAGTATTATTTACTGTGAAGACTGTGTTTGTTTTACTGTTCGAGAGCCAGCAAAGTAAAACATTAAAACATGCCACTCTGACGCTTATATGGTTAGACTTAGCTTTAGAGAAAAATTGTGATTGTGAATTTTCATTGACTTATTAGTAGTATTACCTAGTATTTTTTAGGGCGGAAATGAGTATATAGCAACGAGGATTTGGGTGTTGTCAAAAATATCTTGGACGTAGAAAAAATTAAGACGCTATGCGCTAAGTTGCGTCAGGTATGTATAGAATATTACAAAGATTTTTTTTTCTGATTTTTTTTAACTTAATACTACTGATGCGTTATCAAACATCCCAGTAGAAAGCTCCAGGAATAACATGCTGTATTTAAAGTTAAGATTTTTACGACAACGGGAACTACGCAATACTGTTTTAAGCATTATTAGTATTATTAAATAATAATTTATTAGTTTAGACAAAACCCGTTTTTAAGCTCTAGACCTAAAATTTTGTAAAGTGGATAAATGCAGTTACAATTAAATACCGAAACTGAACTACGAGTACTAAACCATATATTTTTATCAAAACTAAAATCGTATTAACAAATTTTGTACTCATGATAAGATTATATTATGAAAATATACACCAAGGACTTTCCGAGTTACCGATAGAAGTCGCAGAGAATCAGATAAATCAACCAGACATAAATAAATAAGAACGAAATTTTGTTAATCGTGGGAATCGAATCCACGACCTCTGAAATTTCCTCCAGCCAAATATATCAAACGATTCAAAAAGTTACTAACTTGCTCTAAAAGAATACTTTCCCCAAAATATTGCAGCACGAATATAATCTCTGTCGTCCAAAACTCAAACCTTACACAAATCAAGTTTTCTGCTTCACAGTTATGTTTACTTACGTTTATTGTCGTCTCATTTTATATACATTACTTAATTGTACACCAACATTCAAATTAAAAAGATAAATATTCGCTACTCTAGCTAATTTATCTAGTTCAAGCAACTTTGAGCAAGAGAAACAAAGAATGGGTACTGCGGAATAAATGAAATTGCTCAGCTGCTACCGAGAAACGTTCAGAACTAAGTGAAGGAAGACTAGCCAACATGATTAATTACAAAGTAAAATAAAAAGAATAATTTCTTTAGAGGTAATACAAAAGTGAGTATGATACTTGTACTATGTGTAAGTAAGAATGTAAGTACGAAGTTTCTTTTGTATGCAGTTGCCCCGCACTGTTTTTTCTTCAGCCTCATCTTGACTCTCTAAGGATGAATGCATCCTTCATATTTTTTGTAAGTGTATTCGCCTCGTTTGCAGACATCATACTATTATGTGTATTTTGGTACAGCGGTAATGAGTTTATTCGAAGATATAATAGCTTACGTAAGATAGTGTTATGGAGGTACAGTATAACGTCTATAAATTATTGATTATCTTTATAAGTCGTCCTTAAGTGTATAGATTGGATAGGCATAGGTAGTAGAAGAGGCATTAGAGGCTTTGTCATGAATTCAAAAAATATGCCTTTGCATATATTTTCTTATATTTATTCTAATTTTATTAAAAAATATGTGTCGTTTATTATTTATATAACAGAAAAATATGTGTCGTATATTATTTAGGTACTTTATTTTTATAGCGTCAGTAGGTATATTGTTATGGTTCATGGGGACATGGTTGTTTGTAAGTCTAGATTGAGGAGACCTTGCGAAATAATGCGAGTTTTTTTAGCGTTTTGCGATTAATTTGCTAATCTATCGCTGTTGTATTTTTTGTGTAATGTCAGAAATCACTCGGAATGTTTGCGCTAATAGCCACCCTGTTTATGTTTGGTATTTAGTATCAGGTTGACGTAGTGGTACTTTACCATGAGCCCAAGTTTCCCGGAGAAATGTAACATCTCCTTAATTATTAAGCGCGCGTGGCCTAGCATAACAAATAGCTCAGTTAAATTATGCTTTCGATCTTATGAGTGGGACATTAAAAGATCCTCATGGGAAAGTCTCTCGTAATATAATTTAATTAAAGGTATTAGGTACGAAGGCATAAATTGTTCAGCTTCCAATGCCGACGTTTCCCAAAATGTGCGAATAGATTTGCATATTTTGTTCCAAGTTTTACTTATTTACTGTAGGTACGTGTGTTAATTAATATAATTATTGTGTTGCTTCATCTCTGTGGAATCGGTTTGTCGGCATTCTTGAAAGGCATTAACGTGCCATACAATTTTGAGTAACCACATGGAAACCATTTTATATTTATTGATGTTTACGGAGTATGGAATGAAAATGGAAATTACTTTACCGAGACAAGAAAAGCTTTTACATTAATTGGTGTAGGAAAGGGTAGAATGGACTAGTTTGAAAATCTATACATGTAAATGAAGTGTAGACAATCAGTCTGTAACGTTTTGTACAACAAATAAAATCATCTTTGCCATTTTTGTTTGTAGGTATTTTTGTTTAAACTATTCTCCGACATCTCATCTCATATAAAAATGTGTTTCTCTACAATCTTATGTCAAAGTTCTTTTCACTTATATATTTTGGTAAAATATTAAGCAGATCAAATAGTGGCTAATTTCTTAAAAAAAATTGTATTTGAAAACGTACTTAAATTCGTTTTTAAAATCAACTACGTTTATTTTATATTCTTTAAATGGGGCTCCATTTTATTCTCAGTAAATTAAATTGTTCGCAACCACACATCTAGGACACTGAGCACACAGAGATATATTACAATAATTAAGATTCCGGCCGTGTATCTGAAGTCTCAGTTTATATAAATGGTTTGTGAAACATGTACCTACCTACACTTTTACACTTGCTTCAAATTTATTTGCGAATTACTTTAGTTTAATTAAGTATAAAAAGTGCTTTAAAAGTACAAGTTAAAAGTAAAGTACAAGTTTTAAAAGTACTCCTCTAAGATACTCAATTTTATTGCATCCCATACCAGTGGTACAATATCGGCTTCAATTTCAATACAATAATCCCTTTATGTCCACTGCTTAACATGGGCCTCTTCTTTACACACCTTGGTTGGCCAAGGTCGTCGAGGGATATTGCCGAGTTAGATGATAAGTAACCTTGAGTTGATAGATATTGCTGCCCACCCATCAGGGTGTATGTCTCTAAGTTGCCTCTTAACCTAACCTTGTATGCTTAATCAGATGAGAAATATATGGGAATGATATAGGTACCTATCTCTGTCTATCATTTCTAGAAAAAAAGGGAAATAATAAGTTTTAAAGATTATAAATTGGTATATTTACTTAGTACGTCATCAATCTAGATACAAAGCGTCCCAAAGGTTTCTCGCTAGTTTCTAATATTTCAAAATGATACATGTGCACGCATAATTAAGGCCGAAGAGCAAGGAAATACTTATATAATACGTGACGTCATTTATATCTACACTAATATATATAAGTATATTAACGATATGTGTGTCAAAATTTAGATTTATTTAAAAGTATATTTAAGAACCTACCCTGATAATTACGATAGAGTACAAAATCGTAAAAGTGATTCTCGTTAAGTTTTAGCAAGCTATCGATTTAAATGTTTACAAATTGTAAGTTGTTTTCTATACTAAAATGATAAGAGGAAAGATTTGATTGTTTGTTTATTTGCATTGCATAGGATATGGAACTGCACGACAAATTTCAAATTTTTTTACAACTTAAGCAGCTACGTTAGCCAGGAATAACATAGGCTATAATTTATTGTGAAGTTCCTACGGGAAAAGGAATTACGCGTAATTCTTGTTAAATATAATATAAAGAATCGTTTGTACACACTGACAATAATAAAATAATCGGAATATTTTTTGGAATCATATACCATATAATAATCACATTCCACGGTAACGTTGTTAATTTCATTATAACAGGTTACATTAATTTAAATAACAACGGAGCATCTATTGTCAAAAAAAAAAGATAAAAAATATAAAAGGGTGATGTGTATCATCGTTTCCATAAGTTTTTATTAAGCTATTATTAACAGTAGAATTTTAAAAGCTCCAGTTTTTGTAGAGCGAAGCTTTATTTTTTTAAATAAAAATATTTTGTGTTATAACAATATTTATTTATAAAATTACAAGTACGAAAATAAATGTAAAATTCCACTAAATGAAATTCTATTAAATAGCTTGATTATGATAAAATAATATAATTCAGATTTTTACTGGAATCAACTGTTGGTTTTTACATAATTCTTGTCATATTTTGAGGAAATAATTCTTGTGTTTTACCAAATAGCTTAATATAAGTATCATCATCAGTTCGTTTTACGTTCACTGCTGGACACGGGCCTAATTGCGAGGGATTTTGCCATAGTCACCATGTTCGGCAGGCGGGTTGGTGAGAATTATGTCATAACGCACACAGGGAAATACTGTTGCACTATTCTTAGTATACAATTGCTAACGATGATGTTATAACTGTCTGTACTAACGGCTTAACGTTCTTTCTGAGGCACTCACGGTAGTATCTTAACCAAGTAGACCCGGCGACAAATTTTAGCTTTGTAATAAATATTTCTTGTGCGGAGAGGAAATCAACCTGTGAATAAATATAACTTTATATAAGTACTAGCTGCACCCCGCGGTTTTGTACGCGGTATTCTACTCGAGTGGTTTGGAGCGTGATGTTTTGTAGCCTGTATGTTAATTTAGCGTATAACCTATCTCGGTGCAAAGTTTCAGCCAAATCCATTCAGTAGTTTTTGCGTGAAAGAGTAACTAACATCCATCCGTCATACTGACAAACTTTCATTTTTATAATATTAGTAACGATACAATAAGTAAGTATGTCCAATAAGGCTTTTAACATTCGTCGTACTATAATATGTCCATTTTCATTTATTTAAAATACTTCTCACAACGAAATACAGAAAATAATTAAATTATATTCTAATGGAAACGGTAAACGATAAAGCAGTTAGAAATTAAGTATTCATCAGAAAACAAAGTGATTATTAATAAACTAATTTCTTTTATATTCAGATAGTGCTATAAAACGAGCTCTAAGTTTATATTATATCTTGCAGTTCATTTTAAGTTAATGGAAAAAGGGTTAATATTGTTTGCGAGAGTAATAACGTAATAGGGTTCATCAATAACGTCATATATCGATGAAAAGTACGCACTCGTCTATAGCTAAGCTTGTAAAAGAAAATCTTTGATGGATTGCGCTATCCGATACAATATGTATCCCGAATATTTTTATATAAGTTCGTATTTTAGAGGTAGCGTCTCAGCGAAGAGCGTTTATAGTTTCGCAATGTCTGTCGTGTGTCCACGCCTTAGTTCTTAGTACTACAAAGATCAGATTTTTGAGAAAAGATGCAATGAGTAAACATTATCAGGTTAAAATACCTGATAATGTTTACTTTTTACTTTTACCTACCCTACCAATGTAAATAATGAATCAAGGTTAATAAAGAAAATGTAGGGGAAAACATCCAACTATTAGCACTTCAAGCGAAATCGGTAAAAGAAATATTGTTTGAAATAAATAATGAAATTTATTCAGCACTTAGGTATTTACATACTGTGAAAATTATACGCCTTTTTAAGAGAAGACAATAGTAAAAAGTAACAATAGGAATATTTTGCACGTTATTTTGTTCAAAAACATTAATTATTATTAATTGTACAAATAAAAAATCAATTTTCTCCAGTGTTATATAGTTTTACATAGTTGGCCTTATATTAGAATATATAATTAGCATATATAACTTACCACTATTTCCATTTAAATATCACTTTAAGTGTTGCCATTTTAAAAATAATTACTATAGAAAAGTCTATAGTTTTTGAAGATAAAATTTATGGTTGTGTTATTGTTTTTTTACATTTAACTAAGCTGTGCAATTAACTGGACGGGTGCCAAGGATAGGCAGTATTACCCTATAGGTATTGTCATACCAGCTTCTCGTGAACTTCATTTAAATCAGACCAGTAGTTCCTGACTTCAAGCAAACAAACAAATTCTTCAGCTTTAACATATAAGTATAGATTCTACTATAACTACTTTGCTGCACGTGGAAATACACGCACTTGATCAAACTATATCATTCAACGAAGTGGCTCAAAATTAGCATTCTAATTTAATAATTTAAATTAACTTTCATAATTTCAAACTTATCTACACGTAATTCTCCAACTCGAAGCCTGCTAGTCCGGACCCATCCAAGTGTTATAAATTTAAAAATGATATTAGCTGCGATAAAATTTTCTATTTTCGTTACTAAAATTATACAGGTAGAGTAAGTAAGTTATTTTAAGGCTGAATAGAAAGCGCCAGATGTAGGGAGCTTGGGGAGTTGCAACGATACGAACAGACAGAAAAAATAAAAGAGGCGAAATAAAAGAGTGTCTCAGCCTATTTCAAATGTAAATCTCTGTCGTTGTAACGGGTCGGCTCTCCTGAAAAATAAGACGTAGGTCGGCGATATTGTCGCTTCTTGCTTTCGTTGACTTGGAAAATTTCTTAGACGACGCTCTCAAGCTCTCTGTAGGATTTGCGACGAGTTTATGTGTCGTCCTGAAGAGAAAAGTTAAACAATACACGACTAGATGTTTATATGTAGGGGTGGAATGGACAGAGTTGCTTGTAGCGATTGTAGTTGTGGAAATTACTCCCCGACCGACGGCGCAGGCTCGTTTTCCCTCAACTGTGCACGGATTCAATTACGCGAAGGAAATATTTTGTCAGTGAATGGAAATTTATATTGCGAAATTTTTCCTCGGTATCATAAATGCACTTAACTATATTTTGTTCCGCGATTGGTAATGTATTTTAAAACGATGTAATTTTATTATGTCGTACGCTGATTTTGAAAGTCTTCTGTTTTTAGTGCTACGTTATATTGAGTCGATTTATTTTGATCGACGCTACTTTACGTTTTAAACGTGGTGATTTTTGGTGCAAACACTAATATATAGAGGTTGAAAGTTAAAAAACTATTTATTTGCCTACTAATTTGTTAATTAAAATAGTAAATTATAACTACTTATTTGTGTTGTTATAATGAAAATTGGCTAATATCCGTAGTTTATTAACTGTTTGAACAGACTCCTTGAGAAATAAAGATATCATAATTGATAAGAGTGACTTCTGGAATGCTTAAATTCTATCCCTGTGTCGAAATATCTTTGTATTTGTTTTTGTTCAAACAGCTGGAGCCCCTCAAAGAAACGCGTAAAAGACTTGTTGGCTGGTTGGTCGACGGACTGCTTTACGAATTTTAGAAAACTCACTAAGCAATTGTCGTAACATCACAATTTATCGCAGTTACAGCAAACAACAGAAAAATGCCTGTACCTATTTAACTTGGAACATAATAATATTCCTTCGGTCACTATCTTACCTGCCAATTGAATTGACTATGCCAAAAACATACTTAAGAGTGGTGTATGCCATATCAAATTTTAATGGAATATTATGGTATCATAGAATACCATTTTATATATAAGATAACTCTTTAACATTGACATTGCATACTTCAAAACAAAGTTTGGTTAGTTATCTTGAATAGCTGTCAGAATCCAATGAAGTGATGTAACAATTTCTACTAGTGTTTACTAGGACATAATACCCGGATCGTTCAATAGATAAGTCGCGTAGAGCAGTTATCGGACCACAAGGGCAGTAAAAGCTAATTGGTGGGGCGGCAGTAACGGGCAAAACGTTAACGCGACGGCGCCCGGATTAGGAAAATTAACCTCTTCCGAGCGACCCAATTGGTGAACTATGATTAGTTTGTAATTTGCGACGGGCCTCTGCGAATTGTGGTCGATGTACACGTTTTTGGTCGGCTAACCATTAGCGTATACTGATTTATACGCATATGTTGCCTTATTAAATTATACCGCACTAACCCAGACTACCCTCTAATGATTTTGATAAAAGCTTAGCTTTTCGTTGTATCGAAATTGTGTTTAATGGAAGGGCTGGGGTTTGCGTGCAAACACATTTTGTGTTTCATATATTATGTACAAGTTTAGGCATGTCTTAATATGGATCGTCGAAGTAGAATGAAGACATTGAAATTATTGCTTAAGGTTCTCAACCTTAAGCCGTAAGGGTTGCTCAGGACATTCATAAATTTAGATAATAAATTTAGTTTTTAGAATTGTGATATAAATAATTTCAAATGTTTGCATGCCGATTGGTAAAATATGGCTGAGCTAAATGTAATTTTAAAAACTATTATATATATTCTATTCTATTGGTCAATGTAGACACATAATAAGTAAAATTATTAAATTACTATTCTTTTTGTTTAGTTTATACGGAAATAAATGATTTTGCGGCAGCGGTGGCTACTCCCTTCTCCCTTGTGATATATTTATCCTGATTATTCAACGAGGAGAAGGTCTGCCTACCCCTAAAACCCCTTGGTATTGCTTCGAACTAGTTGTTTAGTAATGAGGGTATCGGGAACTGCTAATGCATGAAATCTGGTGCCCTCGATTGTTGGAGAGCCTAGTGTTTCTGGCCCCGTCTGCGGGCTACGCGCCTTTGGTGGAGTAGGTAAGAGGAGGAATCACTGAGATTGCTTCGTTTACCTAATGATAAACTTAGGATAACTGAATCACAGTCATAATAAGATGGTTGAATGACGTATGCATCATACTCCGGATAGGTAAAACCTTTTAGGTGTTTATGTTCGGGATTGCCATGTAGACATTTCTTTTTCTTGTGGTATTTATTAAAAAAAACTGTTATTGTCTTCGTTTGAATTTTTAAATCAATTTAACAAAAAACTTCAAAAAAGTAATTCGTTAAACTACTGATTTTGAATTTACTTACGAATAATGTAATAAATTTTTACAAAGTACTTCGCCGCGTTATTCTGTACGTCTGTCTGTCTTATCATCGTTAATGAGCTCAAAAACTACGGAGCCGATTATAATAGATGGTAATTCATGAGGAAAACTTAGGTAAATAATTTGTCAAGTACAAAACCGAGGCGGATAAAGTAATTTAATAAAGCCAGATTTTTCCTCAATCCTCTGCTAAAGGTCATTCATAATAACAACTGACGACTAGTTCAGTCACTCAGTCACGATACTGTTATATATTATAGATAGATTAAAAAGAAGAACAAATACAAAATAACGAAACCACTATGATAATTGGCGAATTTTAGGGTTCCATACCCGAAGGTTCAAACGGGACCCTATTACTAAGACTGCGCTGTCTGTTCCTAGGCTGTATGTCAAGAACCGCGATAGCTAGACAGTTTAAACTTTCACAAATGATGTATTTCTGTTGCCGCTATAACAAAAAATACAACAAACTTGTGATATCTATAACGACAACAGGTAGGCACTTGAAAATCACCGACTCGTACTTGGCCAATTTTTTTTTATAGCCCGCAGTGTACAAGCATTTGATTCGTTTCTGAAAAAAATACACATAATTTAATTGTGATGAACTAAAAATCTAGAAAAAAAAGTTATAACTAATTTTTTTTCTAGATTTTTAGTAAAAATTATATTATTATCTGTATCAATGTTCTATGAAAAAGTAATGTACGCATACATATCTTAGAAGCGATAATTCTTGTTAATCCATTTTTTTACTATTTATTGCGAAAATACCTATTTATCAATAAATTAGGGTGTATGAATAATGAAATAATAATAATGAAATATAGTTATCATATATCGTAATCTCCGTTAAACTCTTCATGCGTTATATTAAAGCCATTTTAATATGATCTCAATAGATTATATTACACAAACATTTTGATTTTTATATCTTTTCCACCGCGACTGATGACAACATTAACATAATTCCATCGCATTGACTTCTCACTTGCCCGTTTCTTTAAATTAAACTTCATATAATATGGCTTTACAGTCCAATATCAATTTCTTTTTACGCGTCGACGAACGCTTTCGTCAGAACGTCGCCTAAAAGCAGTTTCATCGAACGAAGGTGAACTTTATCGGTGATTGAATCGACGACGCTGCAAAGATAATAATCCTGAGAAGAGCCGAGGCTTAACTCAGCTACGCCATCGCACTGTACTTAAGTATTTTTAATGTGCTATAAATTAAACGCCCATGCTATTATAAGAACTTTTTATTACAAAGATTCAATGTTTTGGTTGACTTCGGAAATATTGAACTGTTTATTACCTTATTTTCGTTTATTTATATATAATATATCAAGTGAAGTTTCTATAAAATAAATAATAAGTAGGTAATATTCTTTACTTTAGATTATAAGAATTTATACTATACAATTTAAATTCGAAGGAAGGTTTGTTTTAGTTAAATGAGAATTCATACACTGTGTTTTATAATTTGTTGGATGTCAACTGTAACATAAACGGTTATTTTGTTAGAAAAACACGTGTTTGGTAGTTTAAAATTCCCGTACCACATATGTTTTTGGAAAACATGTTATTGCGTGTTAACATGTGATTCTCACAGGTAAACAAATATATCAAAGCTGCGCCCTGCGGTTTTACCCGCGTCACTCTGCTCCAGTGAGTCGGAGCTTGATATTTTGTTGCTATGTTAATCCAGCTTATAAACTATACGCGTGAAAACTTTCAAATGCATTCAGTATTTTTTGCGTGAAAGAGTAACAAACATACTAACATCAGAATCTACACACACAAACTTTCGCAATAATAATATTAGTAGGATGAATGTCAGTTTAATACAATCCTGTCAACAGGAATTTCGGTAAAAGTTTCAAGAAGTCGAAGGGACATACTGTGTTGTTTCAATTTTGGAGCACAGTGAGATTCTTCGAGGGTCCGAGGGCTTTTTACAGCCTATATTATTGAGCTATAAAGCATAAAGGCTCCTCGCTTTATAAACGCTGAAACAAAACACGGGCGACCGCATATTTCTTGTTTATTCACTCCGACTAACATTACGTTCCCCAATGAAGATGAGTGAATTTTTTATGAGGTACTTTACGAAAAAAATGTAAATAGCCCACCGCTCAAATGATTTTATTACTTAAATTTATACCATAAGTTGACTAAACACAGTATCCAAGTAGTGGTATAAATATGAACTTTTACTTCGAAAAACTTCTGTTAGATTTCCTCGCCAATGAAACTGTTTAAAATGAAACAATTAATTCTGGGTCTAACTGGCCGAGGGATTATAGTCCTTCTGACCCGAGTTATGATAACATAGATTGTCATATTAGACAATCTAATACTTGCAAATTATTAGAATATAGTACGGTAGTAGGTTATGGCGTTAAGTTGAAATCTCCGTTTTTTATGTACAGCATTGGATCTTAGATCTGTTTATGATGAATATTAGTTACATAATCAACAGTTAGAGAACAATCTTCATATTCATAATACGCACAACATCCCCCTGTTTCGGTTTTAATTGTTCAAGTACTCTTCTTTTCCTTCCTTCAAGCCTTTATTTGCAGAGATTTTAAGCTTGCGAGTTTATAATTACTCTGCTCAACTTTTCCGGTGCTCTTTAAATTTATGCTCTGCGTTGATGAGTTGTTCAAGACAAACGGTTTTATATGTTAGATAAACTGCAACTTCCTATCGCGCTCCATGTAGCATGTGCCATATAACGTATAGAATTCATCAAACGATATTGGTATTATGATTCTAACTATATCAATAACATAATATATAGGTTTTAATTGGCAAATTTATATAAAGTTTTATAAAGGAATTTACAAAAAAACGGCCTGCAGTAAATACTACCAAACCAACGTTATTATTAGCTAAATAATGATTTTTTAACACCATCTGGTAGTTGACGAATTATCTAACTCTCAAAAACTACACTCAACAATCATAATAATAATATAAATACTTAGTATTTATTTTATTTAGGTATTGATTAGTTTTAGTATTAGAGTAGTAGAGCTTTTTATTAATATATTTACAGCTGAAAATTTCGTTTGTTTGCTCGAACGGAATAAACTCAGGAACATAATAATAATAATAAACATTTATTCTCTCGCCACAATATTACAGCTTATAAATACTGTGGGAGGCTGGTGCCTAAGCTAGACGTAGTGTTTGTATTAATCGTACGCGTAAACGGCTCGAGCGTTTCGCTAATTGTTTTTTGTTGTGTTCGTTATTGTCAGGTAAAAGTTCTTATGAAAGAAAAAAAAAAAAGAAAATTATATTGAAAATTAAAAAATTTCAGAATACTTACCCACCATATTAACTTTTGTAACATAACCTTATTGCTTTTGGCAATATATTGATAGAATTTCTGCTGCAAATATGGTTAAAATGTAAAATTAAACAAATTTTCTTAGTGCACATTACAGTTAGTTCAAAGCTATCACGCCTAATACTTGTATAGGACAACGACTGTCGGGTCAGCTTGTCTACAATAAAAGTAGTCTAATGAGCAGCCTGTGCTAAGGAAATACAGTGTCCGGTATATTTCATAGCTTTTAAAATAAAATAAAATTCGTATATATTCTCTTTTAAAAATTATTCACAACACTATAATGTACTTTTACGCTGTTGCATTGCATAATATTAATTGAGATATGGAATCAATACACTCGTACGCTAATGAAGACTGGTAATTTAATCCTACATTACTTTACAATAATAATTATTTACCGTGTTTTTATGAAATAATGTGGCCCAAAAATATGTTTGGCATATATCATGATCCGCGGGGGACTTAACAAACCCTCAATTTACAGACACTAAGTACACTCACATTCAGAACAACAACCCCGGACAAAAATTTGTGTGAACCACGGATAGTGTTTTTCAGAAATTATTGTCCCGGTTGGGATTCCAACCCAGAACACTAGGTTTCAGAAGCAACTACCGCAACTAAGCCCCCGGTACAGTCAAACACACCATTAATATCACATAGTTACGTTATGCCTAACATACGCTATAATTTAAGACGCGGCTTCCACGGAAACGGGATCTACGGATGAAACCACCCACGACAGCTAGTAGATAAATAAATTTACTTATCTGATTTCATAAGGTATTCGAGAAGCCATAAAACATTGTTTGTAAACAACTTCCTCAGGAATTTGCGAGTACCTACCTACCTGGGTACTTTAGTTTTAACAGATTAAACAATCTTCAGTTCCGAAGGGGAGAAATGATACTGCGTACAACTTTGTTAAATGAATATAATCTGAGAACTATGCACGTTATATAAGACTTGAAATAGTTAGCCGTTATTGAACTATTTCGAGATGCTGTAGGTGGTAGTATACTTACGGATTCAAACCTGAATATAATTTGTTATAATAATGGACACGACTATGATATAAAGCTTAACTAATGGTATAAGTACCTAGTAAATAGCTGGTAAACCTCCATAGCTGAACAATGACCTCTTCTTTAACAGACCAGAGAAGCCAAAGTTATAGTAGGATATTGGCAGGCGGATTGGTGATCGCAGCAGGTTGGGAGTATCTTTGAGCTTAAAGATGCTGCTCCATCTGGTGTATTATATCCCTGAAGGTACGGGGTGGTAAGCAGGAAACCCGGATGGCATGAAGTATTGTAATTCATCATAATTAAAAAAAAATACTATTATTTATTATATTATATATATTATTAAACCCCATGTCCGCTTACCGCGGGATCGGTTAAAAAGCTAAACCTACGCGAGTAAAGCCACTTACTGTTAATAGACTAACTATTCACATATAAACCGTCCTTCTATCATTAAAACTACTATTCTATTATCAAAATAGTTGCGAATGCTTTTTTTTTGGATAATAAAATAA
Source organism: Nycteola revayana (assembly GCA_947037095.2). Lineage (NCBI taxonomy): Eukaryota > Metazoa > Arthropoda > Insecta > Lepidoptera > Nolidae > Nycteola > Nycteola revayana. The sequence continues at coordinate 6,293,745 of OX344838.1, forward strand.
AGTACGGGATGAATTGAGTTTTATCCGTTGAATTTAAAAGTATTGTAGTTAATTTTTAATAGTAAATTTTTATAAGCAGTTTTATTTTATTAATTTATAGATGTAGTAACTTAATTTGCATGAGTTATTTTTATTTTAATAATTAAAAACTACTTATGTAAATTAGGTTGAAAATCATGAATGTACATGCATTCATGAGTATTTTCTTAGTATTGTAGTGCTCTTATGGTAGTGATATAAAACAAGTGCGAGTTGGACTCGCGCACGAAGGGTTCCGCACCAATATTTAGCAAAACAACATGTATTTGATGTAGCACTACCCACTTTTGGTTGTGATTTTATAGCAAAAAACGGATTTCAAATCACGTTTTTTGTACTGGAACCCCCTTTAAATACTCATTTTATTTTGTTTATAGAATTTGTTATTATAAGGAAAACAACAGAAATACATAATTTCTGAAAATTTCAGCTGTCTAGCTATTATGACAAGTACAAGTGTATGTAAATACCTAAGTGCTGAATAAAACATCGTTTATCGTTTATGGTTCATGAGATACAGCCTGGTGATAGACAGACGGACAGACAGTATAGGGTCCTGTTTTCACTCTTTGGGTAGTACGGCACCCTGAAAATTAGCATAATTAATATTGAAAATGATAAAATCAACTGACGAGCATTGCTGACATTGTTATAATATCTCCCAGCACGCTTAGAGGGCGCCAATACCTACTTAGAAAATAGGGGTGCGAAGCGGAGGGCGGCGTTTGGTAGCGGTGTCGTGCTAAAGTAGTGTCACGTAAGTGTAATTTAAGGTGTATTTGCTATCATCGGCCCATAATCGTAAACATGGGCTCTCAGTAATTTTAATTGTATATTACCTAACAGTACGTACAATAGTCACAAATAACAACAATAGAACGAATAATAGACAACCTCCGTAGCGTAGAGGTATTTGGCTCGCTTTATATCCCGGAGGTCATTGGTTCGATTTCCGGACAGAAAATCTTTGTGTAATTCTAAGATTTCTGTCCGGGTCTGGTTGGTTGAGGGACTACCCTCCGTGCCTCGGAAAGCACTTTAAGCCGTTGGTCCCGATTATTATAACATCATCTGTAATAATCGTATAGCAAGGAACGGGCAGCAGAGTTACCTTGTGTGGTACAACATAATACTGCGGTCACCAACCCGCCTGCCAAGCGTGGTGACTATGGTAAATACCCTCCCTCGGGAGGAGCCCCATGTTCAGCAGTGGACGTTATCTGGGCTGATGATGATGATGATGACGTACAATAGTACTTACTTAGTTTCATTGCACCGGTGGCACAGTGTTATCAATAGTGACTTCGTTTACTTCGGACTATTGTTTGAGTGAACCGCGAATAGTTCTTCTGAGTGTGGGTATGCTTTGTGGCTGTCTTCCTAAATTATATCTTGAAAAAAAAAACGATAGCAATTTTGTAAAAAGGTTTCCTATCCACTATATTTTATCTACGCATAACATTTTCAGTGCGGCTTAGTATACGTATGTCATTAGAAGACGGTAAATAAAAAGTTTATGTTTTTTACGTGACATCGTAAAGGAAACGTGTTTTATTGTTTTATTATATGTGTAACTTAAATACTGCCTGTAGACCTATGTAGAGGTAAGTCCATAGAAGTACCTACACAACCAAATAATAATATGGTTAATTAAAAAGCAAACAATGAACCGAAAACGGAGAAAGAGTACCCATATCGTAGGCGGCTGAAGCGGCCATACTGTTCACCATGGATCCACCCATGCTCTGCACCTGTGCTCTGTATACGACTAGTGATATTGTCACCGAAAATTACCAAGGCAGTACTCAATCTACGTAATAATAATAATCTATACGAATATTATAAAAAGGAAAGATTAGATTGTTTTTTTTGTTTGTTTGCATTGAATAGGCTCCGAAACTGCTTGACCGATTTGAAAAATTCTTTCACTGTTGGGAATCTACATTATCTCCGGTGAACATAGGCTATATTTAATTATGAAGTTCCCACGGGAACGGGAGTTACGCGGGTGAAACCGCGCGCGTTTAGCTAATGGTGCATATAACTGTAATAGTATTAAAATCAATTTTTATGTTTTATTTCCTTGTATGTGCGTAAATAAATATATTTTCATTCTCTTCTTTTCTAATTCGATATAATATTTGATACTGGCCACACTTAACTTCTGCCTGTAGACCCCAAGTAAACTCGAAGTATTTCGAAAGCACTTGGTCGCTTATGTTTTAACACCACTTATGTCAACCTCCGTGACGTAGCGTTATAAGTCTCGCTTTTAGTCTCGGAGGTCGTAGGTTCCCATGCCGGACAAGATATCTTTGTGTAAATTCTAACATTAAGGATTCTAAGATTCTAAGTCTAGTTGGTTGAGGGACTACCATCCGTGTCTCAGAAAGCACGTTACACCGATGTTTAATTTATTTTACTTTTTTAGCGGAGTTAACACGATTAGATATCTTTGTAATTTTAATTTAGATTTATTAATCTCAGGGTTTCCTCAAAGTTACGCCTGATTCTATAAATTAAACTACTCTCATTCTACTTATCAATACTATTGTATTCATTAATATTCATAGTGAATACAAGTAAATTGTATAACTTATTTACGTCGCTGGAGTATTAATGAGGTTATCGTTGTCGATGAAGACAGGAATTTACCATCAATTGTCGTTTTCTCATATTTGACAGGAAAGCATTAGCGCTCATTGAGAATTCAGTTTGAGTTTCCACTGTTCGAATATTTCTACTTGATAGATCAAATGAACGGAACATTTTAATAGTAAATAATAGGTATACAGGGTGTCCCAAAAGATTACGTAGCTGGGAAGGGGGGTGATAGGGATGGTCACAAGGGTCACCAGAAAAATATAAAAAATTCCCTCTGGGTGTTTAAAAAAATAAATGGTATTTTTTAAAAGACTAAAAATTTTACACCTTGTGCTAACTGTACCTATACAAATATGGCTGTATTTAAAAAAAATGCTGTTATGTAATCTTCAATAACAACAAGGTCATCAACATCAACATCAAAAATAACAAGGTGTAAAATTTTAAGTTTTTAAAAAAATGCCTTTTTTTTTTAAATACCCTGAGCGGATTTTTTTTTATTTTTCTAGTGACCATTGTGTCCACCCCTGTCACCCCCTTTCCCAGCTACTTAACCTGTTGGGACACCCTGTATATAAAAATGAATCCCTATTTCACTTGGTGAACGCCTGGGTCGATTTCAATAATTATTTTGTTGTTGTGTTTGTTATTGTCAGGAGAAGGTCCTTATTAAATACAAATTAAGAAAATTGAGTGGCAAATTAGTAAATTTTAGAATACTTATTTTTGTTTATTTTTTATTTATATATTTATCGTTTCATAAAAGGTACAAAGTAGGCTTATGATGTAAAGATTATGTCTCACAAAACTGTACATGCCCAGTTTGCCTGTGAGATCAATGGTTATACATGAGATATTTAATATTTAATAAGGCATGTTGTTGTTTTACATTTAAAACATAATACAAATAGAGCAATAATAATTACTCATGAATGTAGACAGGTATGACAGGTAGGACTTAACCATCGTATTCAATTTTCTAATGTAACCTTAGTGCTTTTGACAATATAAACTTTTTTAATGTAAGTAACCTTATGGCGTTTGACATAACATTCACAGAATGCGTGCTGCTCTTAGTGCACTTCACGGTTAGTTCAGAGCTAACGCGCCTAATTTAGTTTCAGGTAAGACAGGACAATGTCTGTCAAGTCAGCTTGTACACAATAAATATGTTTTAAAGTTCATCCTACATGTCGTAGTAGTATAAGCGTCGCCCAGTCTCAGGGGTCGTGCGTTCGATACCGACACCGGATAAAAAATATTTGTACAAATTCTAAAATTTGGTTGGTTGAGGGACTACCCTCCGTGCCTCGATGATGATGAATGATGAAGAGTTTGCTTATTTGTTTGCTAGAAAGCGCTAATATCAAAAATATCATCGCTCTTCATTTAAAAAATCGAGCGATGTAATCACTATTACGACATCATATTATTTTATACATTTTTCGAGACAAAGCCAGACACGCCGGTATACTGGTTTCCTTATTATAAGTTCTGATACAGGATCGCTCTAATTACTGTGGACGCTAACGATCAAAATTTGGCTCGTCGTCTTTGTGTCACCGCAGCTGGAGCATGTCCGGAATTGAGGAATTATGCCGTTGTTGCGTTGTTGTCTCAACTTTTATAAGCAGAATTTTAATGATATTAATGACTACAAAACTTGCTTCTTCTAGTATTCTTGTTAACCCCTCGTGCTAAGATAAAATGCTTGTGTTACGAGTGGGTTAAAGTCGGTAGTGCAATGGGTGGGGATCGAACCGGCGACCACAATATAACAAGTCCGACGCCCCAGTCATTGGGCTACGGCCGCTTTTGTAATTCATAAAATAACACTAACACGCAACGCTGGATATAATGTGTTCACTTTATCAGCCCGTGTACGTCCACTGCTGAACATGAGCTCGCTTCACGACGCTCTACAATCCGCAACAAATGTCTTAGGCAAATGGTTCAGAAAGTGGAGAATCGAAGTAAATCCGACCAGAGTGTCGCGTTACTCTTCTCGTGTTTCTTTAGCAAACCAGGCAGCCAGGTTCGTTGAGGGATATTGCCATAATCACCACGCCTGGGAAGCGGATTGGTGATTGTATTAAGATGGGAGTATCTTTGAGCTGGTAGATGCTGCTGCCCATCCATCATACGTATGTCCCTTAGTGGGCTTCACACCCATAAGAGTGACTTATAGTTGACTAAAATTTAATAAATTAATAAGGGGTGGTCTATTTTAGGCCGAAAACCACACGGTGAATTTTTCCAAATACCTATATTGATCTTATATTGCTCAAAGGCTTACTTTACTTTTTAACCAGTAAAAAATTTATGATAAGAAACTGTGGGTTGTTTGTTTATCTTTATTATTTTTGTTATTGTTGCATACAAAAATAAAACAATAAAGGCTCAGTTTTGGACTAAAAGCAATACAATACAAAAGATTTTTTCAATAAAATCCGTAAATCCAGTAATAGATTTATATTAATTAAGCTTGTATTCTGTATTGTACCAAATAGAGAAAAATCAAATATTCGATGTTGAATTTAATAACTTTTATTTATCAATATTATTTCTGTGATGAAAAGGTTATGTTTGGCGAACGCTCAGTTTGTTTTGTAGGGGCTACACCGAGAATTCGTAATGGTACAGTAGTATACCTATTTAAAATTTGTACTGAAAATATGTATATGTAAAATATACATATTACATGTACGGTATGATTCATTTAGTCAATAGCTACTGCTATTGACTAAGTGAATCATACCTATCTGTATTTTACAATAATAATTGGTTACCTAATTGATATCCATTGAATTATTCTGTTTGCATAAAATTTATATGTTTACCTTTTCAAATTGATATACTATTATTATACACATAAGTAGACACAACTCGTATTTTTTTTTCTCGTATGGTTATTGTTTTTATTTTTGTAACTTATATATCGCTATCTCAATTTTAGATTTGCATTCAAATGGCCCACAATTAGGTCGCCGATTTAAAAATGATCTATTGCAAATGGATTTTAAAAGTGCTACGTTATTTTTATTTGTTGTTTGTTTTTAGAGATTTTCAATAAACTATAAACATGTCTCACACTATGAACACTCAGCTTTTTAGTAAATAATTTTAATACATTATTGTATTTATATGTTTATACTTTATTGCACACAGAAAGTTACATCACATAAGTTTTATTCATTGGGAACATATATAAAGGTTAGCTTAATTCAATTATGAATTCTTTTCCAGCAAACCTTTAGGAAAGAGATACATGATAAATAGTGCAACGTATATGTCCATATTACATAATAAATTACTGAGACAAAAAATACTTGTTTGATCTTCTTTTGGATCAGGAGACTGACAAGCGCGTTTAGAATGTGGAAGGGAATTCCATAACCGTGCACGGACGGTGAAAGAGTGGCCATATTTGCTAGAGACGTGAGGCGGGTTATTTAAAAGGAGAGAAGTGGCGGTACGACAGGGTTTGTCTCTAGTTATTAAATACTCAAAGCGTTCGCGAAAATATGTAGGGGCATTGGGATTGTGAAGGATAGAGAACAGAAGAGACAAGATATGACAGTCCCGACGCCGTCGAATAGGCAGCCACTTCAACTACAAGTGAAACTCTGACACATGGTCATACTTTCGGAGGCCGAAAATGAAGCGGATGTACAAATTCTGAAGGCGTTCGAGTTTGTCTAAAAGTTCTTCTGTTGCATCTAAAAAGCAAACGTCAGTGAAGTCAAAGGGAGGAAGTAGGAGCCATTGAGCAAGGGCAACTTTTGTCTGAAAGGGTAGGAATTTCTGGAGACGTTTAAGCGACTGAAATGAACAGTCCACCCTCCTGCTTCTGCAACTTTATTGCTCCAAGAGAGATGGCAATCTATGATGACACCTAAATTCTTTGCACACTTGGAGAAAGCTATTATTTGATTGTCAAATATAACAGGTGGTAACAAATTGAGGTTGAGTTATACATGTATCTGCTACCAATGAGCAGAGCTTGTGTGACTTAGAGGGGTTGACCAAAAGGCAAAAAACATTTGCCCACGTACTAATGTTTACAAGGTCAGTATTGATAGCAGCAATGGCTTTCCTAGCATCTGTTACCTTAAAATGCCGATATAGTTGCACGAACAGCCTACGAGCGACTTCTAAGATATGAATCAAATCAAGCAACCACTGGAGCCGAGACATTCAAAGAAGACAGGATGCCAAGAAGGATATCAAAGTCCACTGAATTTTTAATCATTGTCCTACTGGAGGACTAATACTAAAGTAGTAGCTTTTGTTCCATAGCCAAGCGTTCTATTCATGTCTTCAGTTACCTTAACAAGTGCTGTGGCTGGGCTGGACGCCAGATTGGAAAGATTGTTAGAGAAGAGATAAGACGAAAGTTGTGAGTACACAACTCTCTCAAGCACCTTAGACAGGATAGGAAGGATGGCGATTGGATGGTAATGGGATGTGGAGGTTGGATTATTGGTCTTGGGAAGCGGCTAAACATGAGCCTTATTCCAGGCTGACGGGAAGGAATTCAAGAGATAAATTTGTTTGGTGGGATATAATGGAAGTCAGTTCCTCTAATTATAAATCTATCATGTACTGTCCTGTATTTGTAGTCCGTCATGACCTACCGCTTTAGTAGAAATGGATTTGATGGATTTTAAGGTGTTTTTTCCGTGATTTCTGTAAATGAGAACGGAACATAAAATGGCTTGGGAAGATTTAAAAGATACTCAAGAGAAGATTTTTGGTGTCGGCATTCACACGAAGCGGTGGTATTGCAAAGTGGGTATTGAGTGTATTAATATCCACTGATGTTGTCCCATCGCCAGTACTCTTGCCGAACCCAAGAAATTTCAAGAATTGCCATACCTGTGCTGTCTTAAGATTACTAATAGAACAATGAATGTGGCGTCTTTTAGCATCTCTACACATTCGACTGCAACGGTTGCGTAGCTTTTTATATTGTGCCGAGTTTTCTTCAGTGCCTGACTTTTTAAATTTCCTTTTTTCTTTATCCCTAAGGGATATCATCTTTTAAGTAGTATTAGAAATTATTTTTAGTAGTCTTAGAATGATATTTGAATATTTGTTTGTTTTACAGTTTATATAGTTAAAAAATATTTTGTGAAACTTGAGGCTAACACAATAAAAGTTTGAATAACAATGTGTTAACATTAAATGAGCAATCTATCGGATCATAACGATGTATGATCCGATAATTTAATGTTAACACATTGTTATTCAAACTTTTATTGTGTAAAAACTTAAAACTTACGCAAACTTACTTTATTTGAAAATAAACTTCTGTATATCGGGTCGAAATATAATACAATACGAATGAAGAACTGTCTTTTCATACGGTCGAAATTGGAATAAAGTAAATAAATTATACTTTTTAAGAAAATTAAAAGAAGTTTGTTCTGTTTGTTGGTAAACGGATAACAACTAGTACCATCGATATATATTTTTTCTACGTCTAGGCTCAAGGGAATTACACTTAAAGTAATTACTTCTAATAGGGAGAAGTAATTAAAGGAAATGTAGAACATAACATTCTATTTCCTAGAATGTAATTAAAAGAACTACTACTAGTAATTGGTACTTTGAACGTTAGTCGATCGATGCGCATAGTTGCAACAATTTGAAACCGTTTTCCAGCGACCGTCAGGCTGATACTACTCTCGTAAAGTTGCCGTTCTGCCGGCCAATTATGAAAAGAAATTTGTAGTATCTACCCTCGATATAATGTGCCTTCCCGTTTCTTTTGTGTTTGCTTTTCCAAAAGAATAATAGGTAATTGGAAGATTGTTTCGAACGGTTAAGAAATATTTTATTTTACTTTTTTTAGTTAAAAAATTGTTGATGTGTTGTTTTACATACTAGCTACACTAAAAATTACACTCTTTTATGGTATAATAAGAATAAAATTTTGCATTTCATTAATATAACTTTTGTTTATTTATTACATTTATTTTTATTTCTCAAACAACTCTTTGCAATGTGGTTGTATTATTTTTGACGATTTAAGCGTTGCATACAATATGCTAATTGATTCATTTCGATTGATGTTACAACTCTGTTTATTTCCGAAAGTGTTTGTCATAACTTTCCTGAATATAATATTTTCCGAAACTGGAAGATAATTGCATAAATTAAATGAATTTTGTTTTGTAACTCTTGGGTTTTTAATCGTAGAAAAGTTGAGGTATTCCTCGAAGCGCTACCATTTTGAGACGCTCCTAATGAGGCGCTCCTGTTTTATTCCTCGGAGCGCTCCTTTTATTAGCGCCTCCCGATAGTAATTAAAAATATTAAAATTTAAGAAAACCTTGAAGCCCACCCACGTTTAAAAATAGGGAAGAGCATGAAGTAAACGTAAAAAATTATATCGATGATTTTTTTAAACTCATTTGTGCATCATCATCATCAAAGTTGCTTAATCAAAAGCAACTTAGATGATGATGGTGGCTTCAAGGTATAAAATGTTAATATTTTTAATTACTATCGGGAGGCGTTACTAAAAGGAGCGCTCCGAGGAATAAAAAAGGAGCGCCTCATTAGGAGCGCCTCAAAATGGTAGCGCTTCGAGGAATACCTCGAAAAGTTAGTGACGTCGTAAAAATACTTCACTCTATTCGCTACTCTTCTCGCTATTTGACTCTGACTTTGATAACCTTTTGAGCCTGTCAATTCTTGATAATAATAAGTGTTTTCATCCCTTATACAGGCAGTGATCATGGCAGAATAATGATGCCTAGCTTAACTTTAACGACACCATAATTTTACTCTAAATCCGTGATTCTGTGTGTATGTTATATTTTAAATATTTGGAAAAAATCTTAATATGAATATAATGTATAAGAGAAAGATAGCTTGTCTTACATGCATTACGTACGCTCTAGTGAGCATAAGATTTAAAGCAATCTACCAAGCGTCATGTACACATTTTATACTGAAAGCTGTACTTCAAAAGTACCTAAGTATAAAGATACTGTGTAGCACCGTAGTGGGTATGCGTTTCTTGTCACATCTTACTTAGCTTAGTGCTGTGCCGTTGGCTAGAATTTACAAAACAAATCAGTGAACCTTTCAATGGTACATTACTCCCGTTGCATGCCAAAGGGCCACAGATGGCGTTGCTCAGTTTCCTGTAGCCGAGCGACAATTTAAACATCCCGCAAACTTCCACACTTCTTGCTTCCTCACAGGAATAATGTGAAAACTTTAACCTCTTTTTTACAGCTAGCTGACGCGAAGCGACGCGGACGTCGCTTTAAAGTTGTTATTTATTTATGTTAAAGCTTATACAGCTTTGGGGCTTAGTGCTAATGTTAATCCCTTTTAGCAATCCTTTGATTAGGAAGTTATTTGTTAAATTAAAAGAGACAACTACGGAGTGTTCATTATGTAGGTACTGCAATTTTTTATGTTTTCTTTCGGTATTCTGTTGTATATGTTGCCAGTAGTTGGGTAACATTTCTCGTTACCATAAAATGTATCGATTCCAATATACTACGTTGGAAATCAATGACTATGTAGTGATGTTTTTTTACTGAAGATTCTTTATTCGTGTTTTTAACACACTTTATTCCAACTTGAACAAAATATTCTCGCTATCAACATATGTACAGTATGAGAATACGTCATGTTTACCAAAGGAAATATCGTAAAGTTTCAAATTTTCTTTTCTTTTAATACTTAGGTTAATCTCACTTCAGATATGTAACGGAGAATTTGACAAAAAAAAAGTGTTTTTATATGAATATTAATAGATTGTTTGACTTATAATTATTTTTTGGAGATCTGCAAAGAAACAACGGTTCAAATAGCCCAACGGATCAGTAATCTAAAATGGCAATGAGGACACATAGTTTGAAAAACTGAAGGCCAATGGAGCAGAAACGTTCTTGAGAGGAGGTTCTTAACAGACGTCCGATATTGCCTTTTATTTTCACAAAATAAATAAAAGTTTTAATTTAAGAGATAAGAAAAGCCATATTTTGACAATTAATATCTACCAGAAGCGCGACCGTTTCATCTTAAGAAATATAATTTGAAACGATTTAACATAAAACTAAAGAAAATTCTCTCTTTTGCTTACTTTTTATTATAGTTATTTAAATGTATATCTATTATTTTCAATATATAATATTTTTGAAAAATTAACAGTTTATTCGCGACCTATACGCTAACCAATTAAATTAATCACATTGTAATGGATGTACCGATTTGGAATGTGTATGTTATACTTATCATAAATATTGATACGTATAGGTACGAGTTAGGAGTGCAGTAGTGGGGGCACAGAGACTAACGGCCCGCTCGGCACTCGCAGTCTGACTGCCGAGCGTGTAGCACTATCATATCAGTGAACCTGTGTTTTATTACAACCTACTCCGTAGTGAACACTACACAGATGATTTTCAATGTACCATTTAAATTCCTACAGTTCACTTTCTCATTCTCAAATAACCAAGTTTTATGAATATCAACCCGAACTGTTACAAAAGAAACTGTGCCACAGATGGTAGAAATCAGGATTATATAAACAGAAGCAAATCCGATTCAACTGTAGATGTGTTGTTGTTGTTGGATAAGATGCGAATTATTCAAAATATATATACCTAGTCTTTATTGTATTGTATGAAGAATTCAAATAATTAAGACCTTTTTACTATGGTTTAAAAATATAAAAAATGGTGTTTCACTTAAATGTCGCGTATAATTTAGAGAAAAATATGTAAAAGGTATATTGGGAAACTCACAGAAGGAGGCCAGAGTGATTGAGGGAAAATAATCCCAAGGCACGCTGAAGACGATTTGAGCGTCGGGTCTCCATGACCCGACGCTTACCGCCTTATATATAGTCTCAGGAAGTGGGGAAAATGGGCACTGCTATCTATGAGGAGACAGCACAACGTAGCGCTCCAGACGTTTTTGTTAAGATTTATTTTGAGCTTCGCATGAGCCCAGAATTAGTTGATTCTCATGTTCAGGAGTTGAAGGGTGTCTTCAAAATTGTACTCGTAGTTGCGGGCCCCGCCGGAGAGTTATCAGAAACCGTGAGGTACGTGCGAGCCCTCACTAAATCGGCAGATTCGAATGAGCAACCGGGTGGTTTTACTCGGTAGGATTTCTATTCATGGCATAAATACATAGTATACCATCGCTAAGGAAGCTTGTTCTACATGTCCTTCCGCCAGCGCGAAGTCTCATAATGCATGTCCCTCGGTAGCAAAAAAAGGTAGGTATGTGTATAAAGATAATGTAATAGTACCTACTACTTGAAGCCAAAAGACAAAAGATATAAGTGAGTACCGCATCCACGTACTTTATATTCATGAATCATAGGTTTAAAATGATTTAGAGCTTTCCAGAGAAAACTCTTTTACTATATAATAATATATCTAGATTAAACCACAGGTAAATTCTTACTTCTGGCTCTTAATTTGCTACATGAGTATGCGTACCTATAGACTAACTACATGAGCAGAACTGTTAGGTACTTAACGTATTTTTAACTTCATAACATTTCAATTTACATATTATTTAACTTTAATATTTAGTATAATATATATATTTAAAAAAAATACCTAGTTCATTGATTGCTTTAATATTTTAAAAACTATTACTAGTCAAGTTATAAATCAGTAATAAAAACGTTTTCATGCAATATTCATTTTAACGGAAACGTTATTGAATTTGAACATTGGAAACTGTATCTATGAAATATTTGAATTCTATTTGTATTTTGTTGCCGGTTTTTAAATATTTTTATGTGCGTATTTATTTTTTCGTTTTAGATAGGTTGCTTTGGGAATATCTACCTGCTGTATTCCTTTCAAAGTTATTGAATTTTTATGGCAAGTTACCTATATGGTTTATTTCGATTCTAATTCTAAGGGATATTCAGCTGATAGATGGACAGCAACATAGTTTACTGGGATTACCAATCCGCCTGCCAAGCGTTTTGATTATGGCAAAATCCCTCAACGATCCTGTCTTACCAATTTCTGTTAAGAGGAGGCCCATGGTCATCAGTGGATATAAACAGGCTATGGAAGATAAAGTATTTGTAGGCGGGTGCCCCTCATTATCAGAATCGGCCATGTCTTAAATAGCTGGTAGGTAGGTAGGAACCAACAAAGAAACACTCGAGTCACAATCAAGAGTTATTTACTCGCACAAAATCTCACACTTACAGAATCACTAGTAATTAGGTAATCACTTAATCGACCGGTTTTAATAGTTTTAAATTACAAATTGACAAGATTACTCGGAACAAAAGCAATTCGTCGGGTACGCGGTGCGCTCACGCCATTGACGTTCGGACCCAATCCCCGACGTTCAATATGGCCGCGCTAACCATCGCTTCGACGCTCCGCCAGACTGACAGTTGTACAGTCTCGTTCCGACGTATCTTAACAGATGGCGCTAGCAATGCGCCGTCACGGCCGGACTGACTTTCGACCGTCCTCGGGCGCATCAAATTGCAGTCCTGTAACAAACACACAATCAATCGAACGGGTGTCAGTAAATCGACCCGCTCGCCCAACCTGACAAACTATGACTGGGATCATATCATAAATATCATACTAGCTGTAACTCTCTCAGAACAAAAGAAAGCGTGTGTCCTTTCGACCACTCATGGACCGGACGGCACCTTTCTCTAACAGTTTACAAGCAATGCACTCTGAATTCGAACAGCATGTCCTATCAACCAACTCTTAGGTCTGGCCCGGACGATACCGTCGTGTTGCGATCAACTTTCCACACAATATTAACCTGGACCGGACGGGTGTGTCCTTTCGACCAGCCACTCGTGCATGGCCCGGACGACACTGTCCCTTCGACCAGTCATCACTTAAGGTTGGACCGGATGAATGTGTCCCCTCGACCAGCCGCTAGCAGCTGCATGGCCCGGACGACATTATCCCTTCGACCACCTTCACATTATTCGGTGACTGCTCCCAACGTCCCAACATAGTTAGTGGACTTCATGCAAATAGTGCTTACAGATTACACATACCTTTAAGTTACGGACTGTTTTGCTCTGCGTGAATTTGGACTTCATGTTCAAAGATTTCATGATCTGAGATGTTATTAAAAGTGTCAGACTCTGCTGTAAGTGTGTCTGACCCAGCGGAAAGGGTATCGGAGTTTGCACTTAATGTATCGCAACTACTTAGTGTGTCGGGGTGACCATTATCGAGCTCAATGTTTTCCAGCGCCGTCATGGCGTCCTCCTCAGTCATCAAACTAGTAGATATTTCAACTAACCCGTCATGACCCCGAGGTACTGGGCGCAAGTTCTCATGCGCGTATTCAAAAGTACGATGTGATCCGGTTATGCTTTTCAACTCGTAACGATCATTGTCTAATACTGCGGTTATTACATAAGGACCCCTAAACTTCCTATCTTATTTGGTTTGGTTTCGTTCACTGCTTTTTATAAATACGAAATCACCTTTAGAAAACGGCTTGATAATGGTTCGACCATGGTTAAATCGTAGAGTATCGGATGCTGCTGCCCTTTGCATGTTATTAGACGCATCTTGCCTAACTGACTCTAGGTCAATTCGCTGTTCTAGTTTTGGATCTGGACTTGAACATCTAATTTTCGACATACCTAGAGATTGGGAACGGATACCGAACATCAGTTCTGTTGGCGTAAATTTGGTGACTGTAGACTTAGTACTGTTAAGCGCTAACTGCACATTTCCTAACTCGTCACGCCACGCTTTGTTGGGATCGTTTTCGATAATCGTTAGCAAACTTTTCAAGGTGCGCATCACGCGTTCTACTTGTCCGTTTGCCCTGCTGGAGCCGGTTGCTATAAAATGCAGCTTAATATTATACTCCGAACAAAAGTTCTTAAACTCCTGGCTAATGTAACATCTGCCCTGATCGGCTATTATGCGATAAGGTGCTCCAAAAAGGCAAACAGCATTTTTAAGGGCTCGTACCGCACTGGCTGCGTCTAATGAGGAGGTATGCTCTAATAACACATATTTAGTGAACGCGTCTATAATTACCGAACAATATTCCTTACGGTCACTTTTACCGCTTAGTTTCCCGGTGAAGTCTATATGAATCGTGTGCCACGGTACCGAAACTTTTGGTATGGAGTGTAGCTGCACAGGCTGTGCACCTGAAGGACCTTTTGATGCCTTACAGACAATGCAAGAGTCAATAAATTTCCTAACGCACTTGGACATCTGAGGGAACCAATACTGTTCATACAGCTTGTCCAGTGTTTTGTCACTACCCAGATGCTGTAATTCATTATGGACGTGGTTGATCAAGGTCCATATCAGGGAACGAGGGACAACGGGCAGCCATGAAATAATCTTGTTTCTTACAACCTTCCTATAAAGAATGCCATCTCTAACGTCATATGTCTTACCAACCGTTTCTGGAAAATCGTTATTATTATGCTTGTTGATCAGGTCTTGGATCTCTGTATCACGTTTTTGTTCTACAGAGAGCCAACCCTGATGCAATTCTACAAAATGTACTATCTTTGGTGTGGGTTTTAAGGAAACTTGCGATGTGGAAGCTAAACTATTTGGGTCTGGCAAGGGATTTCTAGAGAGGTAGTCCGCGTGTTCCATGCCACGACCTTCACGATATACGATGTCGAAATCATAGGCTTGTAAAAACGCCCACCAACGATGAACACGTGGGGTCAGATCAGTTTTAGATTTAGATGCCTTTAGTGAGTTACAGTCCGTTAAGACTTTGAAACGTCGGCCGTATAAATAATGCCGGAAGTGTTCTACAGCTCGTACGACTGCCAGCGTTTCTAGTTCGTATGAGTGGTAGCGGGACTCTACTTCAGATGTACGTCGGCTAAAGTATTCTACAACATGAGGCAGGTCTTTCTTTTTCTGTATTAGGATTGCCCCATAACCCTCGGAGCTGGCGTCACAATGCAATTCAACGGGTAAGTCCGGGTCAAAGATCATCAGAACTGGTTCAGAGGTAAGTATTTCTATAATCGTATTGCGGATCTTTTCATGTTTTTCTTCCCATTTTACAGGTCCTTTCAGTTTTGTTAAAGGATACAACGGGCCAACAATGTTTGTAAATCCAGGGATAAATTTTCGGAAATACGACGCAAGGCCTAAAAATTGACGTACTTGCGTTGCAGTTTTAGGCTGGGGAGAGTCTATTAGAGCCTGTATTTTGCGCGAATTTGGTCCCACCTCTCCACACTGGAGAGAATAACCCAAGAAATCAATTTTCTTTTTCATAAACCTACATTTTTTAAGGTTTAATGAGAAACCAGCGGTAGAGAGAGCTTTTAAGACTTCACCGAGACGTTTAAGACCCTCGGATATGTCAGCAGAATAACATAATACGTCATCCATGTAAATCAGAGGCTTATCCTTCAGGTGATGGACAGCCTTTATGATGCAGCGTTGATAAACCGAAGGGGCATTGCGTAACCCGAAGGGCATCGCCAGATATTCGTACTGCCCTTCGGGCGTTACAAATGCTGTCTTTTCTACTGAGTCATGGTGAATAGGAATCTGATGAAATCCTGATGCCATATCTAATGATGTGAAATAGTGGGCACCACTGAGCTGATCTATTTGTTCCTCAATACGAGGGAGGGGATAGTGTTCGGGTCGCGTATTGGAATTGAGTTCGCGATAATCAACACACATTCTCTCGGTGTTATCTTTTTTTTTCACCAAAAGAATTGGACTCGCGAATGGTGATGAGCTTTCCCGAATTACACCCGCATCCAGGAGCTCTTGAACCTTTTCCCTAACAATTTGCTTTTCAATTGGTGCTAACCTATATGGGCGTCTTTGTACAGTTTTATGTGGGTCTACTAAATCAATTTCTAACTTTCCTGTTTCCACGCGCCTAAGGGGAACACCCTCTACGAAGCAGCTAGCATATTGGTTCAATAGTTTAATAAGAGAGTATCTATCATCACCTGTTAAATCCGTATCTATCTGAGTTAGATCTGGCGAGGTAGCAATCGACTCACAAACATTAGCTTGTTCTTCGAAATGAAATATCATGTTTTCATTACTAATTTTGACGCTCACACCGTTTTCTAAAATATCCCTACCTATTATAACAGGGTCCCTAAGACAAGCGTCTGGTACTACATGAAATGTCAAAATTTGTGAAATTTCTCCAAGATTTACCTCACTCGAAATTTGCGACGTACATTTAATTTCATCGCCGCCAATGCCCGTAAGATACACGAGATTATTGCGCAC
The DNA here is from genome assembly GCA_947037095.2 of Nycteola revayana. Lineage (NCBI taxonomy): Eukaryota > Metazoa > Arthropoda > Insecta > Lepidoptera > Nolidae > Nycteola > Nycteola revayana. The sequence goes on from OX344838.1 coordinate 6,310,640, forward strand.
AGTACCTGGGAACTTACTAGAGAAGCTTTCTTTTATCAAAGTGCAAGACGATCCACTATCAAATAAAAAATTGACGGGCTCACCGGATGACGTCTTCAACGTACCCCTCGACAACCGTTGTTCGCAGAGATTGACCTCTTTCCTTGCAGCAGCGCCTCCACCTTTTCCCTTTTCTTGACAGTTGGTTGCTATGTGTCCTGGATTACCACAAGTGTAGCAGGTTATGGTCGAAGTCTTCTCGGGCGCACGTGCAGCAGTTGAAGGAACTTGTTGTTTAGTCGTTGCCGAAGAATCTTCTCGTCGCTTTCTACATTCAGATTGCCGATGTCCAGGGAGTCCACACCAATGACATTTACCAGGAAATCTTGCGTCGACAATTCTAGGACGCTTAAAATCAGGTTCTTGGTTTTCAGTAACCTCTAATCTTCGCTTTAGTGATATGCCGCCTAAGATTCTAAATAGCTGAGCTTTGGTAGTGACAGCATGTGCATTTAACTCACGGCGTATCAAACCATCCTTCTGACATAGGACCGATATGACGAATCCGGTTATAACATCTTCAGCCATTTGAGTCTTTGGTATACATTCGATCATATTCCACAAGCGAAGACCGGTTTCTAATGCGGTTTCCCTTGCTCCAATTTGAAAACGCAAAACTTCATCAAAATAGTCTTGAAATAATTTCGGCCTACAAAATCTGGCCATTAAACTTTGTTTTACAGCCTTCCATGTAAGCTCATTCAAATTTAACTTGGTCAAGCAAGAGGCTGCGCGGCCTTTTAGTGCACCGGTAAGCGCCACAAGCAAATCCACACCCTCTAGTTGTTTACTCACGACTATAAGTTCGGTAATCTTGCACCAACCTTCTATATCCGCGTCGGCATCTTCCGGATTAAACTGTACGAGCTGCACTGTACTGGACTTGGCACTAGCACTTGCCACCGGTGGTGGTTGCGACGTAGCTAACATACGAGTAAGTAGGGCTTCCATATTACTCAACAACTTCAAGGCGGTACTTTCGTCAGGCGGTCGTTGTTCCACGGTCGGTAGCACATGGGATCCCACTTCTGATGTAGGCGGGTGCCCCTCATTATCAGAATCGGCCATGTCTTAAATAGCTGGTAGGTAGGTAGGAACCAACAAAGAAACACTCGAGTCACAATCAAGAGTTATTTACTCGCACAAAATCTCACACTTACAGAATCACTAGTAATTAGGTAATCACTTAATCGACCGGTTTTAATAGTTTTAAATTACAAATTGACAAGATTACTCGGAACAAAAGCAATTCGTCGGGTACGCGGTGCGCTCACGCCATTGACGTTCGGACCCAATCCCCGACGTTCAATATGGCCGCGCTAACCATCGCTTCGACGCTCCGCCAGACTGACAGTTGTACAGTCTCGTTCCGACGTATCTTAACAGATGGCGCTAGCAATGCGCCGTCATATTCATAACACATGTTTTACCAAAAATATATACTGCATGCAATATATTTATATTGCATACCTACAGTTTATATATATAGTGTTATTTTTTACATAGGCCTACTGCAACTCAGATTTTTAGTTTATATTTTCTATGCAAGTGGGTAACTATTGAACAACCATTTCATATTTTTTTTTATTAATAAAGTTTTTTTATTATTTATTTCATAAATTGATTGCTAATTAGTTTAATTTAAGCTATCTTTATTTTTACTTTTACTACATATAATTCGGAATTTACCCCTTTACCCCATTTATATAGTGATAAGAAATTTCTCAATAAATATTACGAGTGAAAATCTCCTTTGGTAAATCTGCCAAAAGTTTCCGAAACGTGACGAATATTTTCCGATATAAGTAACAAGAATATGTCTGCATTAATTAATAATATTTCACACATTTGTACTTCGTATAATTCGGGCACCTGTACGTAATTAATAAAACGTGTGTCTAACAGGCGTGAAATATCGAATAACTTATAATTAATACGTTTAATATATTCTCTTACATTTTGGAAGAGTGAAGTATCTAAAGATATTTTGATATTCATATGTAATAAATAAATTAGAGTGTTTGTTTGTTATCTATACTAATATATAAAGCTGAATAGTTTGTAACTCTGCTTGAATGCGCTAATGTCCGGAACCACTATTCAGGACAACAACAACACCACAACAACAATAACAAGGAAGACTATAGGCTATATTTAAACATGATTTTACTATAGGAAAGTGAATTACGCGGGTGAAACTGAAAATAACAACATCAATGTTTAGTTAAATGGCTGTCTGTCTGTATATTCTGGGTAATCAACTGCGCTAATCATAATATAGCTACTATTTAAATATATTAAAAAAGAGTGTGACATCCGTGGGACAAGCAGTACAGCCATACAGTTGTTCGTCAGTTAATTTACATAAATTAGAGTGGACTTTGAAATATGAGAATTGTTGACAGCAACAGATTTAGGTCGCTTCCTAATGGGCTACCCGTAAATAGGGGACCCTTAAGTCCCCAATTTTGAGAGTACATCCTGTTTACCTATGTGAGAGACCCGCGTCCGATATCATTTTAACAATATGTTTATGTTTAAGAATAACAAAAGTGACATCCTTTATTCGCTTCTCTGGGTATGATTTGGGATGTTGAAAATAACGACATGATTTTGTATGCTATTTAAGCTTTCAAAGAAAATTTATTTGTTTTCGTTATTGTTTAGTGCCTTGTTGTATGTGCGACTTTATTCATTTGTAATTTATAGGATAGGTATTTTCCTGACAGTTCCTTAGTGTAAGAAATAATTTACTTTAATCATTTACCTTTTTACACGTTCGTTATTAATATTAAAATATTTATTTTACCTACATATATCGTTAGCGATTTTATTTTACACGCGTCGTCTCTATGGTCTTATTAACGGAGAAGTGGGACAACGCACATGGATCTGGGCGGCACCGCCCGTGTCTGAATTCTAAATAAAAATCGTTTTTACTAACTATTTGTAACAATCCCTATACACCAATAGTACTTATCGTGCTGGTATCCTACTTTCTTAGATTTTTCTAAATTGACTTTTGACTGACACCATTTTTTTTCCCAACCTGGAAATCAAGCCCGGTGTCTCACTAGTAACGGTCGAATACATTACCATTCACGATACGATTAAAACAATCTTGAACATCAGACTGTATTTCCTAGTCAAGTTTCAGACATCCTAAACGCCAAGATCAAAAGTCAATCACAAGACATGGGAGGTATATTGTGAAGAAATCCGTTCTCGTCCTCTGTGAAAGAATATAATAATATGTATGTGTGAATCTAGTCTATGTATGTATGATTATCACATTCGCTTAACTTTGAAAGAAAACATTATAATGCTATTCTACCTGATTTCCCTTAGGTATTTACGTCGATGTCAGGTAAACATGAGTGTGGGAAGCCGGAAAAGGCTAAAAGGATATATACGTTGGGTAGATGCAAAAACGATTTTGGGAACTATGGTCTTTTTTGTTGGTAATAATGGAACAATATTATATGCAAGTGTTTAATTTGCATTAATTTACCCCTATATCTATGGTTTAATTGTCTGTATTAAACAGACAAAACTCTTTACTGAAGTAAAGCTATAATTGCATATAATTAAAAAATATATAAAATCTACCTTCGAAGAAATCATTATAGCATTATTAAGCTTGATAATAACCTTTGTTACTAAATAACTTTTTCTTTTTAAATTTTATTTTGTCTATACAATTAAATAAAAAATATGTCTGTCTGTTGGTTCCGGCTAATATCAGTAACGGCTGGACTGATTTTGGCGGGACTTTACTTTTTGATCCATATTTATACTTATATTATAAAGAGCAAAAGTTTTTATTTTAGTATTTTTATATGTTTGTTTCGCATAAACTCAAAAACTACTGAACGGATTTCGATAATTCTTACACCATTAGAATGCTAAATTATCCCTGAGTAACATAGGCTATAAAAGTCCGAAGCCGAGGCGGGCAGCTAGTAGCTAATAAAATCCTATTTTATTTACGCAGACGAAATTGCGTGTAGTAGCCAGCTCTATAAAATCTTCAGTATTAGGGCTAGGTTTAATTTCAAGATGATTGTGCTCCATGCTATCCGACAAAAAGTTGCTATAGATTAGAATATTACCCCTTACAACAGATAATGCACAGTACAGCATAACAGCGGTTTCGCACTACGTCCGATCCAAATCCAATCCGAACCCGTGAAAATGTGGTTTGTAGTAACTGTAGCCGTAGAACTATTTCGTAATTTACGCACTAGATCCGATCTCCGTCATCTGATTTCTTTTCAAATTTCTAGACCCCCCGGCGGCACCGGCGGCCAGTATGGCGCCGCGGTATTTCCTGGGCCACACTTACAGTGGCCCATTTGCCCAATTATAGGGACGCCCAGAGTGTAGAGGCCTCCCTGCTCCTCATGGGTCAGCCTTGAAGAAGACAGAAGGAGGCAACCGCCTTCCACGACCTCTCGCTTTGGACCATCTTTGAAATGATGATCGGCAGCGAGAGGTCGTCTCCGTCTCCGTCCGGCTCCGTCTGCGTCACGTTGCACAGGTAGCAGCCATGGCAATAGCTGTGCAACGTGGTAGGTGACTTCGCCGTATCGGCGACCGGCCCACTAATTAAATGCGGCCGGATCCACTGTTCCCTATCCGGCGCGGCCTCTAACCGCTCTTGCCATTTCCGGAGGGTTTGGCGACGGACCTCAGTCCGCCACCAATAAGAGATTTAACCACCTACACATTCCTTATAAACCCCAAATAAGCCGAGTAGGCATGCTTTACATAATGTATGTAAACATTACCTGAAGATTGTATTCGGCAATGTTTCTTCATTAATTCCTCGTTTATTTAGTTTAATTAACGCTTGCGAAAATGTTTACAAGGATGGTATTGATCGCTTGTTCATAATGTTGATGTAATTTTAAGGTATTGTGTTGGGTTTATTAATGCGATGGTGAAAGGAATATACGGACTATCTCTTAGGCTAACCTCATATTTAGTGTGGGAATTCCTCGAGCATGCAAACGACGGGAAAACTGAGACGCAGCTCAATAATGTGGTGTCCGACCTTTTTATCAAAATATCTAACCAAACTGGCTGGTCTGTCCGGCTATTTGGTTTGACTACCTAGCAACTCTAATCGCATGTAGCGTTTCTAGGCACCCAAAAAAGCCACGATTAGGTGTTTTTGATTGCGTGTTGGGACATAATAAACGCTGTCCGGATTTTGTAAGGTTTTTACGCTTTGCAAATGAGCAAGCGTAGAGCGTAACCAAGCGGAGGCGAGTCGATTGTCGGTCACACCCGAAGCTTGTAGTTCCACCCGCCCTCCGCGCAAATTATAATAAAAAAAGCTTGATTTTACATACCAATTTATGTGAAATTTCATTAATGAAGGGTGTTCCGTCTTGTCCGGCCAAACTAGCTGGTATATAGGGCTATTAGGTTTGGCGACCTGGCAACCCTAAGTGTAGCAGTCACACGTTTGAGGAACTCATACATCCAATGTGGGGCCAGGCTTATTGTTAATGTCAAACTCATCACTGGTTATTCGAGGTGCCGCGGGAAAAGTATACATGGAAGGATTTGGGGAGGCCTTTAATTTGAGAAAAGGAAGAAAAGGTTGTCAAGATTAATGGCGGACAGGTTTAGTAAAAAATTTCATCAAAAACCATAGATTAAAACAAAATATCTATGTCAAAAACTTATTAATTAAATAAGTTTATCACAAGAACGTGTTTTTTAAAATTAATTATTTATCACACATGTTACAAGAATTTTCCGACGGTACTCTAACATCTTCACTACAAAGTAGGTATAACATAAATAATGCATTTATCCATTACGTGGCTTTGCAAAATATCGAACTAGGTTCCCGTATTTCCGTTTAAATGCTTTCTCGATAGCGCGACTGTTAGCTTTCACATCAGCCGTTCGTGTCGAGAGCTCCTTTGCCCCCATGGGGTCTCATGCCGCAAGTAGGTCAAGTCATACATTTCTTATGCAGTCCTTTACTTTGGGTTCAATAAACCTTTACATTGGATGTTACAAATTAATATAACTGATAATAACAGCACAGATATGATATTTGTTACTTGTAAATTATGATATTTTTCACCCAAAATATTCTAATCGGATTGGAATGAAATTTTAAACAGATACAATTTAAAAGCTAGATGAATCTTAATTTAGACTCTAGTAGTCTAAAGCTAATTAAACTACGCGTGGCAGATAGTCTGATATAAAAAATTTAAGCGCTCAATGGTAGTATAAACGTCGATAATAGTTTAAGCTCAAAATCTCCGGGAATGTTAACTAACTTATTTTGTAATCCGCTTGCTAGGTATGCGAGCAACTTTGCCTTAGCGCGTCCAAGGACACCGGTATCCAGAAATTGAAATAACTAGATTGAACATTTAGTTGCGTAGAAATCTAAGTTTTGATGTGTCAAATGTTGCAAAAACCTACCCATAAAATATAAAACTATTTTGAACTATAAATATATGATATGATGTCCTTCCCATTTTGAAAATCAGTATAGGTATAACATTGCTATAATATCCCCGTTAGGCAGCATTGTAATGTATATGTTTCATATGATGGCCCTATATAAAAAAAAATGCGTTGCTACAAGGTTGTGACCGTGATCTTGTAACAATACATTTTTTCATGTCACGTGACGTGAAAACTAGTTGCGTCGTTTTCTTTGAAAATACTTTATTTTGTTTACATCTCACACAAAGCCTCTCTATCAATCAGTCTTTCTCTGTTCACAGCTGGACATAAACCCGGTCTTTCGCCCTTCGTATCCGGCTACCCTTTTCAGGCCATCGCTCCATTGCCGAAAACCTAGTAGTTTCTAAGTGCTAATCGTTGAATACAATGTGATACTAGTTAGTTCAGCCGGTATACAATATAAATAAAAAAATCCACTGCGAGACGTAAAATATAAGTTTCATATTTTTGGTCGAATCACAGAACCAGAATAAACCCTAAAATGTGAAAAAATAAAAAACAAGGTCCAATGTGAAACAACTGAGGGATTTTATATTTCCAAGCCCACACTCTCCGTATTTCAGAAGGTCTCGCTTTTCGGTTCAAAGCGTAATCAATCTAGGTGGCCAATTTTGTCGAATGTAAATTGTATGACACGCCTTTGACAAAATCGTTACCATTACTGGAATTCTCGTATTTATTCGACTCTATGCTAAACTATGTTGAATGTCTGATACATAAATAGATCGTGTATGTTTTAAAACGGATGTCACGTCAAAGACCGTCGGGATCGGTACCTATAAATTACATCCTCGTGCCTATCTCGGTAAGGCCTATTTCCGAAATGTTTACAATCTTTGCGTTTGTTACGAACTCAACTGTGTGACTAACCGAGTTTCAAAGTTGGCGGAAGCGCGCGTCATGAACAAAATCTAAGTGAATTTGTCAAACGCGACTATATAATAAGCTTTCAGTGAAGTTGCTTGGCAATTTGAGATTAAAGTACCAATGTAGTATGTGTGGGTACGTCTTTGTGTTGTGTACGAGTATACGGTACTTAGATGTGTTGCTCGGCGAGTTTATTTACGTACGTAATTGCGTGTCATTCAGTTAGCTAATGAAAAATGGCTTGTAAGATTTGTGTGCATAAATTCAGTGCTCTAAATAGTGTTTATGTAAGAGTGTATTCAACGAATATAGGTAAGAAAATTAAATTACGTTACCACGTTTGATAAGTGCATTTGAGACTTTGAGTTGCCTGCTGTTTCGTGGTGTCATTTCAAACCTACCTAAGAAATGTATACCGCTATTCTGCGGAATTTGCATCCGTAGCCTATCGGAAACCGGAAGAGTCAATTCAATCTAAAAATGCAGCAATTGCGGTAAAGTTTATGATGCATCAGAGTTAAAAGCTTAACCTTCTTATATAAACATGCTGATTGTAATTACTGGTCAGCATAAATGTGTTGATTTATTTAAGTTCCTACAGGTATTATTTTTTTTACTGCCTCTAGCTTTGTAATGGAAGGGAATAGAAAAAGAAGAAAACACGAGTAATTCTTAATCCTTCTAATATCTTCTTGACTACATTCGTTGCAAGGCAGCTTAACATTTTTCCGGGACTTAGTGAGCCTCGGTGCTCATTGCTATTTCCAGTGTCTGCCACAGTCACTGCTGATCCTGGTGGGAGTGTGGGTGGGATTAGTCCAAAACTAGGTACTAATATCTAGTGTTCATAATTAGGTAAATTCAGAAACTCAAGTTGCCTAATATAAACAAACTTTGCCCTGTATATTTTATTCTTATGGGGCATTATAACTATAGGCATTTTGGATCAAAAATATTATTCATGAAATACCTGATTCATCGAGTTGTTGTAAATTACAATTCCCTTGTTAAAATTGTAAGTATATAACAATTATGTAAATATTAAGCAATGTCTTTGGTTTACCACGTACCAAGTTATTTAAATTAAAACTAGCTAAATTTAAAATAAAAATATCAACCAGTATTTGCCAAATTTAAGCCACAACTTCTTTATCAAAAATAAATAGGTATGTTTTAACGCCGAATATTTATTTAGCTGTCCTCATATATAGCTATTACCAGTAAACATCAATAATGGTAGCAATAAATAAACAAGGGTAGATATTTGTTTACATTGGGGTTCCAAATTGCGTCACTCTGGGGAAGATTCACAAACTTGGCTTCAATTTATAAATAGAAAACAAAATTTTGGCGTCAACTCGCTATCCGATTACCTCGGGGATATATTCTAAGCGCGTTGAATTCTGATAAATTTAAGGGATGAACTGAAAGCGGTAGAGTGTGTTTTTTCAATTTCTGCTCAGGTTACATAAGCAGAAATTGAAAAAAAAAAATAAACAAAACCTTTGACACAAATAATATGAGTTTTGGAGAATTCGTAAGAGAATTTTACGGAATTTACTAAATTGGTTCATAGCATCTACAGACTACAACCTCAGTAACTCTTAAGAATAGTAGCTATACATATACAAGGTAATAATAATAGCACGTGTTGTTACTTTTTAGGATTTTGCTATTATTTCCTTGGCGAGCAGAGCTCACAGATAAGCCTCATATAATGGCTTCGAAACTATGAACTAAGCCAGCTGCACAAGAAAGTACCCATGGTCGGACTTGGAACTCGGCTTAGTGCGGTTACTGGGGCAAGGATTGCGGGATCATGGCTATTAAAGGCTTTTAGAGAACTTGCAACTGCCTTCAGGTCTATGAAGATATTGGACAATTCATAAAAAACTAAGAGTTGGGTACATTACCTTCAATTCCACAATCAAATAATGTCGTCTACTTTTTTTTCATCATAAAACATTTATGCTTTTTAAGCCAGTAACAGTGCAATTTACTTCGGGGTTCAAGACATATAGGTGTCCCGAGACCGGCCTGACTATAGCGTCTTCTGGTCTCTTCCGCTGTTGATCCTAGTTTACAAGGGTTACAGCGGTGAAAATGTGGGTAGCATTATTTCAATAGTAAAATTTGAGAAACTAAGTTAACAAAAATAAGAATCCATTATGAACAGAAAACATATTCAAGTGCACAATGCAAAGATATATAGTAACGCAAAAAATTAAAACTTATATAAAACAAAAAGGAACTATAAAGCTTCGGTATTGTGGAGACGGCCGCATGATAATGAGAACCTCTTTTTCTTTCGCCGCGGATCTTGATTTTAAACCGCTCAACTTTGCGTGAAACTGTCCAACAACTTGATAAATATACATTTTAAAATTAAATTACGTAACTCTAAATTGTGTAACTTATGACAGATATATCTGTTGTCATTTACGTATAATATTATTAACGAAATATGTAGTCTTGAAATAAATCATTTTAATTGCGTAATACGAAGACAACCTAGCGTAGCGGTAATTGGCTCGCTTTAAATCTCGGAGGTCGTGGGTTCGATTGACAGGAAATCTTTGTGTAAATTCAAAGATTTCTTTCCGGGTCTGGTTGGTTGAGGGATTACCCTCCGTGCCTCGGAAGGTACGTTGGTTGGTGCCGATTGTTACAACATCATCTATAACAATCCTGAGATTAGCGCAGCAAAGCAAACAAATAAACTCTTCAGCTTTATTTAGGTATTAGTATAGATTTTGATCTGTGGTTCCAGTTTAAAGGTGGGTCTTAAAAGAGTAGAACATTTTTTTTGTACTTAGCACTCTAGTTACTTTAAGTGATTTCATCCTCCAGCTTACAGTCGTTAAAGGTTGCTCTTTCAGGGTTGTAGGTACTCTAGTAATACCGTAAAATGTATATGCAACGAGCAACCAGTCGAAGTTAATCGAATAAAATTGACAGAATATTCAAGTGCTGAGACTAGAAAATCCGATATCCATAAATTAATAACATTGTTTCATAAAAATAACTGCGAGCTTGTCATATTACAGTCGGTCGTTCAATTTTGTTTGATCGCTATCTTTTGCAATTTGCGAACGGAGAATAGAATCGCTTACCGCGATAATCGACAGGCGACAGCGATCCGCAAGAAATTCTGATTTATGACGCAATATTTAAGAAGAAAGGCGCTTCGCTGCGCCCCAGGGCTCAAAACAAACGCCTTGTAATAACCTTTTTAAAGCCGAGATATAAGAAAAATCAGCATGTCGTAAATATAAGGACCGTTTTTTGTGATGTCTGAGTAGAAGGAAAAAAGGTTTGTATAAAACTACTGAAGAACTACTGGTATCAAAGGTTGATTAATTTATAGATGGTCTATTTTATATGAATACTAGCTGTGCCCACGACTTCGTTGGCGTGGAGAAGTGACTTTGATAAACAGTTTATATCTAATTTATTTACTAATCAACAGTCCTAAATATTTCAAGGTTCTAGCAGCTTCTAGCTCAAAAAAATCCATACAATCCTTATCCCCCTTTCTCACCCCTACAATTCTTTTTCGCAAAAAAAAAGTAACCTTTAAAGGTTTTACACTATCTGTGTACCAAATTTCATTTATGTCGGTTCAGTAGTTTTGGCGTTAAAGGCGGATATACAGACAGAGTTACTTTCGCATTTATAATATAAGAAATGATTGTCGTAATGTTCGCAATTACAAATTTAGGTTACATACATCGGAGATTAAGCACAACCTTTCTATTTCCTCACCCTCATAACATAAAGGATTTAGTATATTCAATAATGACACTTCTGTAAACCTAATGTTGTTATTGAATCAATGAAGATAATCTATTACCAGCTGAATAAATAGAAAGAGTGATTACTCAAATACACAAATTATTATCAATACGCGTACAGTAATTAAGTATAATATAATTATAATTATTAGTGAAGAAGAGAAAAGACAAAAATATATTTTTATTATTTCATGGCATTGGGTTAACATTGTTTAGTTCCTCATCTCAAAATTAAACCCTTGTGCAAACTATTTCTTTAAATAATGTTGCATTAAATTTAATCAACATTTCAAAACCAGCTGATTATTGTTCACTGTCCGTCTGTCATCTACAGAGATCTTTTCAACCGTGGAAATTAAAAGTTTAATTAACTAATTTGAAAATTAGGGTCGTTAAAGACTGGGTTTATTTTCCAAAGAGCTATTATACATATTATAATCATAAAATTGCCTTAGAAAATTGTTTGTTACTCTTCTAATTTAAAACTACTGAACCGAACTGAATTTTTGCTGAAAATTTGCACGCGGATAGGTTTTAGGAAAGATTAACATATAGGCTACACAATATCACGCTCCAACCCACTGGAGCAGAGTGACTCTTATGTAGTTAGTAAGTATCATGAATTAAGGCATTGATAAACAGATAGATAGTCGGACAAGCAAACCATCACCATTGAGATTTTTTAATTTGGAGCTCTTAACATTATTTCTTTGGGGAATTAGAAGTATTTTTATCTGAGCACCGATCGTGTAGGAATTTAGATGTTTCCGATAGTGAACTGATTAATATATAAACGAGATTCTATTGGAATAGTTATATTTCATTATATTCCCAATATTGCGTTTATCGTTAACTGCTAAGAATATAATTGATAACTTTATAAAACATAATTTGACGATAAGTTATTTTGTAATGATCTAGTGGCTCAGTAATACCTTGAGATTTGGTGTTATGGGTTTCCAACCCTATTCTAGATAAAGCTTTTAACGTACATTCTAATTATTCATGTAAATTGCGTCTGTGTTTGGTAAATTTTAGCACCAAATAATGAAACTGCAAAGAAATAAAACATTCATTATTATAAATTCTAACAATTTACAAATGTAAGTTCTTCATATAATTAAACTTTTTGGATACTTTCTTTCGAACTTTTCCGAATTTAGAACAAGTTTAGCACAAACTAAATTCAAAAATTGAAAAGTAGTTATATATAATTACCGATAAATGGCACCTACATCAATCTTACTGTTAAATACGTAAAAAACATTTTTTGACATGATTGACAAATTGTAGCCGAATCAAAGCATGTTATGAAGCTATACTTGTTTTTTTTTTCGGAGTAAATGCGTTTACACCGTATGGAGCTATACCTAAGATGCAGATTCGAAACCTGCCGGAATTCAAAATTTATTAACATAAATTGACAAATTCTCAGTAGGTATCATAATAAATATAACGTAACAAAATTATTTTTAATAGATAAGAATAACTAAATGATATTAAGTGTTCGACATATATATATTATTTATCTAAAGTAGTTTATTCATTGCTGACCGTTGTGTAAGTGCTCCACAAGGAATACTCTGTAGGTACTTTGTATAGCCACATCCGCTTTTCAAACTTTTCCCATATCTATCCATTCATGTAATCCTATCTATTCTTGTGACCCTCATTTCGCCTGAGTGGAGATATTTTTCATCGACGTATATCATCGTCGAGCATTGTGAACTGGACAATACGGTAGGTCTTCGACGAAAGTCTGTTATTGTACCCCGTCTTAGAAAATGACGATAGAATTTTGTTACAAAGCAAGATTTTGAAGATCTGTGATATTTACGGGAAAACGGTCAAAATTATATTGATCTCAATCCATTTCAACCAATGGTCTAAGGAAATAATGTGGTGTGATTAATTTTTTTTCACATTTATATTACATTAGTCAATTTGGTTCAATTGTTTTATATTTTTTATGTTAAATAGAAAAAAAAAACTACACGTTATCAATTTCTATCCATAAAACCTTCAACGAGTAAAGGTAATAATGATGATGGTCAACATCACGTTAGAAATACAAACACTTTATTTTAAATACTATTATGACGTGTTTGCACTTTAATAATATTCTAATTCGTTGAGTTTATAAATGAACACTATCAACACATTGAATATTAACTAGCGCCCATCGAGTCGTGGCGGACAGCGTGTGAACGCAATCACCTCAGGTCCCGGGGGCTGTAGTGGATGCCATGTGTGCTACGCGGTGTGCATGCCCTTGACCACTTCAATGCCTCTAGGTGACCGAAAGACAGAGTGAATTATTTTTACTATTGCAAGTGCACCAGCGCTGCAGTGCAATTCGCTTTATTTTGTATCGAAAGGACTTTGAAATTGTGAGTTTTCAACAAGTTGTGACTGTGACAAATTTTAAACACTCGTTTTTTGACAATAGGACTCTATTTAGTGTTATACTGTGGCCGTCATGGCGTTCAACATAACAAAAAATCATATGAACACTGGATTAAAAAATATTACTGCCCACTGAAAACACTGAAACACTGAAACACTGAACTGTGAGCTTAAGTAGGTCCTGGTTCAATTTATGCAGTTTTCATCAAAAAGCCTGTTCTACGATGGCAGTACTCTTTTATTCAGTCTTGTCATGTGTCGTCACAGCAGTGATTAAGGGAAGTAATACACGAATAATAGTTTTGGTTTTAAGAAATTGTGCTATATATTGCAAAAATCTTTTTCAAGAGATAACAATGGTAAAATATTTAACGTGTGATTTAAATAGTTGCTACGTCACACATCACTTATTCGCAAATATTTTTTTTGTTTTCAAGTAAATACGCGTACGAGACTAATAAATATTGACTGTAAAATGATTTTTTAATACCTACTTTTTGTTTTAATTAATATTTAGAGCAAGTATTCAAAACGTTGGATTAATTACTTGTAAAACTAAAAGTTCAGATACCCCAATGGAAAACCGATAAATGAGAAATTGTTTACAAATGTAAACATGTTTCGCCCTATACTTTATCGTTAGATACTTTTTAGTTAATTACGACACCCTTGCCGGTTCAATGAACAATTTTCTGTTACGTCACGCTTCCTCGTGTTTATCCGGGAATAATCTCAACGTTACGATGAAAAGCTTTCAATCCGATAAATTGACTTATCGATGAACCTGTTCCACGATACGATAATAGACAACATTCTTTTTCAGTATTACCGTTCATTTTAAACGATCACATGCGGTTATTAAATCTTCCTATAACTTTTTTATAATTTTATTTTGTAACTGTATTTGAAAGCGCAGGTAAAATGAATTTCTTTTGCCTTTTGCATGACATTTTGGATATCTTTCTAACTCGGACACACCTGAGATTTGTACCAAATGGACCAACGTTAAATTCTTTGTCCGGTTTAAAAGCTGTCATTTGGACAGCCGGAAAGCGGCACTTTTTGCTTTGGGGTTTTTCGTGCAAAATAATGTGACATTAATAAGTCTCACCTCCCTGTAAAGGGTGATGTCACGTACGGATTTGGGTCAACTCTTACATTCACGTCGCTTTGATAAATAATTAGGGTTCGTTAGCATAAAAAATTGAACAGTGAAACCCTTGTGTGACTTAAATGTCCGTCTGCTCGTTAGACATAATAAACTTGAAAATGATGTAATTTATCATGGGAATGAATTAATTTCTCATCAGAAGATATAAAGAGCATCGTTAAGGTTTTTGCGAGGCGCGGTCCAGTTTATCAGTGACTGAAGAAGGTGAGCGATGAAGTATTGGTGTGCTTACGACTCGCTCTTGACTAGTTTTAATTTAAATTGGGGAAGTATGGAAGCGTCCGGTACGAATTCGTTATTTGTACACAACGTGACTCACTCTAAATTCATGTAGATTTGAGACTAACCAACTTACGTGGAATGCCAGTAAAAAATAATTTGTTTTAAAAAAATTGCATTACGAGTGGAGATAATTATCACAAGAGTCATTAAAGCTGGGTACTCACTATCAAGCTGTAACGGTAACCATTGTAGTTCACGAGCCTACAAGAGAAATGCGATGTACTTGCAGTGATTCTATTATGAGCAGAACAGCTGACCACATTTCTAAAATTGTTTTAGCGTGCACTGAAATACCGCATCATTTATCTGTAGCTTACGGTTACAATTTGCTCGGTCTATTAGAAGCATAGGTAAGTTAAGGAAATATCTCTAACTACATACTTTTTTTTATTCTATTTATTTAACACGGGGTTTTTATCCACTACTACATACTTTAATAACCGAAGAGAGGACACTCGTGTTTATTGCAAAAAGCGGTAACAACAAAAATTCTAACGGATAAAATTATTTTTAACGTAGGTATATAAACAAATGCATAGATAATCATCATCAGCCTATAAAGTCCACTACTGCACATAGACCTCCTCCGAGGGGAGTTTAAATAATCACCATGCTTTGCAAGCTGACTGGTGACGCAGTTGTGATTATGCTGTAACACACAAGGAAACTATACTGCCCGTACCCATGGCACACGTTTTTTAAAGATGATGTTATAACAATTGGGAGAAACGTTATCGTTATTATTATCGTGCTTTCTGAGGTACACAGGTAATCCGTCAACTAACCTAAAGAAATTAAAACAATCATTGTACAGTCGACAAAAGAGATAAGTTTACGCATTGTTAAACGCATTTCTTATATGTATCCGTTTATTAGGTGAGTTTACTATTACATGCATTTGTACACAGCTAGCAGCGAACTCTTTACCCATAAAAAATACCGGCTGTCGTAGTGACATAAATATATTTATTTACATTCTTGACGGTGTAAACCTATCTCCTTTGTTGATTGTACCTATTTATATGAACGTGAGTAAAATATATTTTTTTCCATATTTTGGTTAGTAACATAATCATTTTCTAGTTCAAATCACACACGCACAATCCGAAAGCACAAATAAGTAGGTACACTGAATACAGAGAAATCGAAATATTCGCGAGAACATTTTTCCCGGTAGGTACAGACTTCATTTGCATTGGAGCGAAAATATTTAATCAGGCGTATAATCTTAGCGTTCCCTACGCTTTTGTGGCACAAACGCGCCCGTCAAGGCTCTGTGTTTCGTTCACTCTCTGTATAACTTTATGCGCTTGTCAGGTTGTTCGCTTTGTTTAAAAATATCGTGATGTATAATTATCGGTTTTTTTCCTCGTGCTTAACTGTTGGAAAGAGGAAGTCTGTACAGTACTTTGCACTATTGTCTTGGTATACAACTTATAATGATGCTCTTTTTTATAAAATGTTCTTTTAAGCGCTTTCACATTACGACCTCTGTGACGTAGCGGTATAGTTAAGTCTTGGAAGTAGTGGGTTCGATCGCCATGCGGACAAGGAAGCTTAGTGCCAAATCTTAGATGTCTTTTCGGGCCTAGTTGGTTAAGAGACTACTCTCCGTGCTTCGAAAAGCATGTTAAGCCGTTGGTCTGGATTGTTATACGAACATCTGTAACAATCGTTTACCAAGGAACGAGTTTGTCGCATTTCGTACGGTTGGAATCAGGCACGAACAGATAGTTAATTCTATACTATTGAATGTATCAGTACGTGGTGCCATTTCCGAAGGCACCCTTTTGTAATGTTATCGTTTAGTGTAAGCAGTTACAATACTCATGGATAGCTATCGCTATAAAGACGAGACTATGACCAACTCCTATTTATCTGTACAACTATCTTTACTACCACAATGTTATTATTGTCATTGTTCAGATATAAGATGTGTTTACAACGTTTTAGAGCTCAGGAGAAACAAAAGGTAAGCGGTATCTAAAGACGTTGTTATTCATGGTCAAATGATTTCAGGAGCCATCAATTTTACGGAAACTAGGGTATTATTTTATTACTTCCTTAGTTACTTGAATTCATCGTTGATAAGATATCATATAATATGGGAGAAATCTTAAGAATTGGTAACTATTTGAATGTTAAGGTCCAGTTGTGTCCTGGGGTTCTTAGCTTAAAAATATACCTAGTAAAATTCGACACAAAGATTGTGTGATGAGCATAGTTCGGGCGTTGTCGTGTAAATCCAGTCACTGGAGCGGTGCGATGATATGCAGGAATACTTATACTTGTAGCTTAATAATATAATGAATCAGTGACAGTGGCGCGGCCCGCGGCTCCTCCCCCGCTGTCCTGGCACAGTAGCCTGTGCGCGCCCGATGGGCATGATGGCACGTGCTGTAGGTAAGGCTAATTAACGTAATTGCTTCTGAAATAGACATTTATCACTACAGCCGGTCCGAATTCATAGGAATAGCCAAACTTTGTTTTTCTCAATAGATTAATTAATAATAACTTTTAATATCATTTTTGGGAAC
This sequence comes from Nycteola revayana, assembly GCA_947037095.2. Taxonomy (NCBI): domain Eukaryota; kingdom Metazoa; phylum Arthropoda; class Insecta; order Lepidoptera; family Nolidae; genus Nycteola; species Nycteola revayana. The sequence goes on from OX344838.1 coordinate 6,328,240, forward strand.
TAGCTGTATAAGGTGAGCTAGCCTAGATGTCGTAAAAGACTTGAATAAAATAAACAAAATCTTCAAAGTAAAATGAAAAAAAAATTGTTTACATTATTTCTCTACATTTTGCTAATAAGAATCTTATTAAGAAAATATTCTTCAGGCTAGTTCAGTACTCTGTATATCTTTATACAACAAAACGTAGTTTCGTAGTTTAATATCAATGACAAATGAAAATAACATTAAAAAAAAGGTACCAATAAAATTTACCGTCGACGTGAATAGAATGTAATCCGGATTATATTTTTAAATAAATATAATAGATACACATTTCCATATATCCCAACTTTCACAATTTTAACTGTTAAGGGTAGTACCTAATGTGTATAATGGATATATTTTTTTTTTTTCTTCGCTGTGTTGAAAACCATCGCATGATACATTAACGGTAAAATTTTTACAATTCGTGAATCCTCGCCTAAGGGTTTACATTTAGATTCGTTCATCATAACTTATTTTCTACCCTTGTATCACGTTGTGGGCATTATTCATTTCGTATAACGCTAGGTGCCGATGTTGCTGAGTGCGAGTCGCAATTACTCACTGATACCGCAATTCACTTTAAAATTTGAGTATTAAAGTAGTAGTAACATACACTTTCTAGGCAAGCGTGTATCATCTTAGGCCTTATCTTCGCCTTTCATCAAGCGAGATTATGGTCAAACGTAAGCCTATATTTAGTAAAAAAAAAAAGTAGTAGTAGTCGGTAACTATTTAATGTTAACAAAACACCATAATAGCTAAAGTGGAAGGAGTGCAACAAGCGTATATGTTAAATAAAAGCTATAAGAAATATATTTAAATTATCAAAATAAACATTAGGTACACCCTACGTCATAAAAAATCTATTAAAATCATGAAATTTACTTACACGCTTATATTATTATATAGTGCCAATAAGTAATTGATATACAGGTAGAATAATGTTTACAATTCAATCACTGGGCAACTCTAGTACGGAAATTTCTGTATAAAAACAGCATGTCTTACGCAGGCCGTAATTGTAAAGGTTTTACATCTTTTTATCTGAACTACACTCGTACAAAACCCATCTGTTTACTAGATAATATAAAGAAAAATTGCAAAGTATAAAGTTATGTAGTCGATGTCAGCGTAAAGTCGAGTATGCCTAATATATAATGCGTTATTCGGTTTCAATCTATCGATTTTACTCGGAGGTTGTTAGAAAGCGGTACTTTCACGATTTTCCGCACCATTAGTAATGTGACAAACGGTGGTTTATACTCACGATGTCGTTTTCGTCCATTATAACATTTGAAAGATCGAACATTTGTTTTCGCTCTTTTAACTCCGATTAGATACTGTTTTTCCACTTAAACTTTTTTAATGTAGGAGTGAATATAAAAAAGATTTTTATAGAAATAAATTTTAAGAAACTTTTCACAGTCAAGTCAAGTTACGTTTAAGGCCCACGGTTTAGGAAAATGATTAGATAGAAGGAACCCTCCGCCTAATAACGCCATTGCAATCAATCTTCATTCAAAGTAATTTTAAGTGTCTATTTACTCATAATAATAATGTTTGTTAAAAGTTTGGTGAGAGCAGCGTAAAATTATTAAGTTTAAAAAGATAAAACACTACGGTGAAAAAATGTATGGTATGTAATGGGTTACAGTTATATGTAAATAAGTAAATATTAAATTACTAGAATTCCATGCTGAGCTGAGCAATTCAGTTATGAAAATGTCTCTGCATCACCGCTATTATGCTGTGTATCTCGATTTTCTAAATAAGTTGTAGCACACTTTTGTAAAGAATTAAATGTATCTAACATTTATTCCGTAAATAAGTGAGAAGTAATTTTATATGCTAGGATATCATTTATTGAGTTACAAAATTAAACGAACATTACTTAAAAAATAATTTCAATACACGTATGTACGTACCAAATGCAGAAAACAGCTGTTATTAAAACATTAAAAACATATGGTTTTCTTTTATATTCAAAAAATACACATGCAAAATCATTTTACATTAAATATAATACACCATTTTATAAGTTTCTCGGAAATGATTTATTCAGTAAGAGTGGTCCGTCAGTTACATTATCAAAATATATTTCACACGTATTTTTAGATTTCATAAATTAATGAAAATTGACAAAGATACAGAGCAACAAAGATCAGGGGTGGATGGGCCTGTGACGTACCACTCCTAATAATTGTACCTCGAAATGACGCAACATGGAATTTAAAATTCAAAAAAAGATCCAATAATTTTTGGTAATCTAACTGACGGACCAAAACAGATTTTGTTAGTCGTATTTGAAACTTCTGAATGCGGAGTAATATCATGTGAATGATTTCTCAATCCCGAGTGCAGCGACCGACATGACCCGAAGTCCAAGTTCCACAGGCACCGCCCTTTTTGACAAATGGCTCAGTATGTAGTATTTAAACCATTTAAAAAGGCTTAAGCCCTGTTCGAATTTATGCCCGGTGAAGTTCCATAAGCTTTGTTTTTAAATCTTCATAGCCGTTCGTCTTGTATTATGTCAAATTATTTTTACAAAATAAACAACATTATAATTTTAGGTATCCTAAATTCTTATTAAAAAAGCTAAAATACTACTACTATTTTGCAATATCTATTGCCAAATACAACATAACTAAAGTCAGAAACTGATACCTACATCGATAAATTTAAAATTCTCTACCATTTCATTCATCTCTATCTCTACTATTGCCTACAGATCTCTTAAATAAACACACACATATATATATATATATATATATATATATATAAATTAATAATAACTATTGTACCGCAAACCATACTCAAAAAATATGGTTTAAGAAATACTGCCATACAGAGTATTTGTAATAAAAAGTAAACAGTGAAATTTTAAAACACGTAGGATTTATGGGTTGGGTTTTTTTTAAACTGATATGTTTTGCAATTCTATAGCAATTGTATATCGGGGAACAGGTAGCGTTTCCCTCAGTGTGATATTACACCATGCTGTAGATACTAAACTGCCTGCCAAGCGTGGTGGCTATTACAAAACCCCAGCTTTTGGAAGCGGCCCATGTACAGTAGTGGACGTTATACGGGCTGATAATGATGATGATGATATTTAAAGCAAAATAAACTATATGCTCGTTGCAGTAGTTCATTCAGAGGATATCGCAATACAAAGCTAAATATACGTGTTTCTCAAGATATCTCAATAAAACCATTCCTATTCATTTTCCTTCTTTTACATGCACCGTCTCACAACACACAGCAAAAAATGTTATGTCCGCAACGTTAGAAACTATTCCTTTGGGACAGTCTACTGGTCGGCAAGTTGACCTGAACACGAAGTTGACGCTTGCAAGAAATCTTGTTTTAAACTAACTTCTACGAAACTAAAAGTGTAATAATCAACGAAAATCTCGGAACATTGAACGTGGACTTATTCAATTTATTGGAAAGCTTGTTGTCGTTTCAATGTTAGCACTAGCTACTTACAAATAATAAGAAAACAGATCTACTTAAACGGATTGGACGGGCAGATGTGAAAGTCGGAATAACAATGTAAATCTTGGTTACTTACCTTAACTGTAAAGATTTAAACTCTGTGGATTTACTAAGGGACCAACTTTGAAAGAAATCCTATAATTGATTCGGTTCACGTTTTAAACCCATTCAAGAACGATAGAGAGGTGTCGGTCATTCGTGCTTCGGTACAATCGGAATTTAGTTAATAATAAGTATCGGTGAGTACAAAATGTGTGCCAATTCCATTATCGGCAATCTTCAATTCGTATTGAAAAGCCGCTTGGTGTTTAACTGTGAAGTTGGAACTGATTCACCGTCAAACATCAATATATGATTTACAACGGGAAAGGGCAACCGTGCGTGAATATTGTTAAACAGGTATAATATAGTCCTACCAACTAGTTTGAGCGACTGCGCGGCGGCCAATCTTTAAGCTCTTCTGTCATTCTAACGCAATCTGCGCAGGACAAATTACAGTGAAAAAGTGTGTGCGCAAAAACAGGTGATAGGTCGTATTCCATTCCTGTACTCTCGAAATCCGGTAGGACTATTCTACTGACATGACGGGTGAGAGGTCAGTAAGACTGACAGCTTAACCTGTTTAACCTAGTTTATGTAATTTACTTCATAAAATTGTCATTGTTTCTGTATAATATGTATTTCTAAGGTTTGCTATTTAACGTGTAAATACGACTTGATATGCTTTAATATTCATTGTATCATTTTAATATTATAGTTATTGGATTTAACCAATACTACAAAAAGTTAAAAAACAAATACAGATTACAAAACCTACACAGCAACTTCACTTTTTATCAATTTTAATCAAACACTAACGTACTTCTATAAAAGTTTCTCGATGCAGACAGAAATTAAATAAAAATGAAAAACATATTCCAATTTACCGTCGCTCGGTAAATATCGTATGTAGCATCACCGGTACATTCGGTTCCGTTCGTTATTTCTGTTCTCTATTCATAATAGCGCCGTATTGAATGTTGCTCATGGCGTATGTTGCAAAAAAAAGTATTGAATCAAAGGTGCTTAGTGTAATTGCTGAAGGAAATTCATAGCGGGGTGGAATTACGTCTGCTCCTGACGCATATAACGCCGATTGCAAAACTCAGCCATTGGTCAAAATTGACGGATTGAAATGGTTACTATGACAACCATTTTTATACATAACAATATAGCATATCACTAAAAGATAGTAAATTTTAAAGTGCATCTCTAAAATTATGAGTGAATTTTCCATTTTACATTGCGGTGGGCGCCCGACCCGACCAATTAATGTGCTCTTGGAAGTGAGAGGCCACGACTGAAATACCTAACTTTTAATTGAGATTTTTTTTACAAAATCGAATGCGTGCCTGTGATAGTAATACGGGTCAAACTTTGCGTTAGTCTTAATAACACCAATAAGTTTGTAAAAAATGGAATAATCTCTTACTGGCGTTAAAATAATTCGCCTTAGTGATCCGGATGTGCGGACAGCGGACACCGGTAGCGGGTGCGCTGTGACACGTCCTTCCGCCGTCCCTGCTCCCTTGAGTCCTTTACGTGGCTTTGAAGCTACACTACGACAGAATTATACCAATAACCTAGAAGATGATGCCTCTGTTGATAACAGGCGATGGAATTGGATATGGAATGTATGTAGTGTTTATGTTTGAAGTGTCAGCTAAGAGGTGTTCCTAGTTTTGTCTGTGTATAATTTTTCTTCTACACCATTATAACGTATTAATAGCCGTTTTGTCGGGCAAATTTATTTTTATTAGTAGTAGTTTGCAATAAAATCTAAAAAGACTCAAATCCATGCCTTTTTGTTAAACCTTTAAATTTATAATAATTGTAGGACAACTAATTTTATTGCCATTTACAATCGCCAATAGAGGCAGTGAGTATAATATACTTAATTAAAAATAGGATCAAGTTATCACAGTTGAATTTACGCTTAAACTTCTATTTCAGTCACTATTGTATGTATTAATTTTAACACTATAATATAACTTATGATTCCGTTATAAATACACTATCTCTTCTTATTTGCATATTACTACGCCGTAGAAATATAAAAGCATGTGCTACGGTGTAGCCTTGTGGGGTGCGGTCGTAGTAAACTAAGCGTCCGCCACTTACTAGTAAAAATATTTTACATTAGGTGGTTTATTGTTTGTTGTATCTTTGTGGTTTTGTTTTTATGTTTAATTTTATACGTGTTGTTGTTAACTTTTATATGAAGCAAACTACCACAAAATATGACATGCATAATTGTCGGCAGTTTTTCGGGTTTATTTCATTATAATATTGGAGCTATTAATTCATACTTTCTCCCATGGGGGTAGGCAGAAACTACAGAACTTATACTTATTTCTTCTATTAATTCAATAGAAGAAATAAGGAATTCAACGGTCTTTGACACTATCACCTTAAACGAATCAAAACATATAGTTTTGAGGTACCATTTACGTCCACTGCTGAACATGATACAGACCTTGGCAAGCCAGGGTCTTCAAGGGATATTGCCATAATCACCGCGCTTGGCAGGTGGATTGGTGATAACAGTAAGACGGGAGTATCTTTGAGCTGTTAGATGCTGCTGCCCATCCATTAGGTGTGTGTCGCATCTTACGACACCATAGGAAGATATGGGCGTATTCTGTGCTGTAAGCCAAACGGCTTTTAAAATACGCAAACCGATAATTTATAAAGATCTTAATGAATGTAGTAAAGTATTGCTAATTTTAGCAATCTAAAAACCTATGGTTAGTTTCGTTGGTTCTTCAAACAAGGTACCTATCGCAAACAAGTACGTGAGTCCGCAAACGTACGAAATCGTAAATGCCAACCAAACAAAGTAAGACCGGTTGCGTACATGACTCGAATTCTGTATTTGATTTGGATTTATGCATGGATTATTCTTTCGTGCAAATTAATTCAATCTCTTTTTAATTGATAAATTATATCATATGTAGGTACAGTCAACAAAAGAGATAGGTTTACAACGTCATTATCAAATAAATTCAATTAATATGATTATATCATTACGACAGCTGGTATTTTTTTATGAATGAAAAGTTCGCTGCTAGCTGTATACAAATACACATAATAGTAAACTCTTCTCATAAACGTGTTGACTGTACATTGTACAAATATACACCGTCCATATTATTACAACATTTGTCTAGATATATATTCTAAAGAATGGTAACTGATTCATATATTTTTAATCACAACTGGAATTCAGAAATTAAAAATACACCATAATCCTTGAAAACAGTACACAGAAAAATTATATTGACTACTACATTTAAACGAAGTAATGTATGCTAGTCACGCTTAATAATATCACATTCTTACGACCAATATAAAAACCGGCCAAGAGCGTATCGGGCCCGCACATGAAAGGGTTCCATAGCCAAGCATATCTAAAATGCCTATATATAAAAAAAATCAGGGACCATTTTGGTTACCCATTGAAGGGGTTTCTGATAGGGTTTTGACAAAGTGTTGTTTCAAAACCAATTTCATATTTGTTACACTTTTTTACGAAAACCCTCATCAATGGATAACCTCTTCCAAACCTTTTCGATTGGATTACCTGTACATTCAAAAACCCATTCGTGGTGGGTTATACTTTTTAATGGTAAAACGTTTTGAACGGGTTACCCCTTCAACGACTGTAACAGAGTTACCCATTCGGACTACAAGTATTGTAATTTTAACTCTCGTGACTTTATTTTAAAGTACTAAACTGATTGCATTCGGTAGGTATGCGTCAAGTCGCAACACGCAGTCTAGGCCCTAGCGACTTATAGTTATTATTGCAGAGATTTTAAAGTTCAATGTATTTTTTTCTTATATGTTCACCAGGATATTAAGCTATCACCGTCGCGTACTTTTTGCGTAATGCGTGCACAAACATTTATACAGACAGACAAAATGTTCAAAAATTGGGGATTTGGTATCTTCTTCTTTTTAGCGTGTCGATGATAAATTAAATCTTCCCGGCCCAGAACTTAGCTAATTTGACCGCACTATTTATGGCGTCCATTAAGTCCTGCTGCGACAGGACACCAAATGAGCCATGGACTGTATTTCTGCATTTGGTATCTATATTGTTATATTTATACACCACGTTTCGGATCCATAGGTCATCACTGGCAACACACACTGGTTGAAGGCTTTCGTCTTTAGGCATTGAGGAATTTTGGACGAAAAGACACTGCAAAGTTTCCCGAACGCTGCCCATCCGAGTTGGATTCGGCGATTGACCTCCTTCTTGAAGTTGGACCTACCTAATTGGACTATCTGTTCTAGGTATACATACGCGTCAACAACTTCACGAACCGTATTCTCATTCATAGGGGTAGGCACAACATGGACGATAGACATGATTTTCGTCTTGTCCATGTTCATTTTAAGACCTACCCGTTGGGAGACTCGGTTGAGGTCTTCGAGCATTGTACTAAGTTCTTCCATCGACTTCGCCATGACCACGATATCATCAGCGAATCGAAGGTGAGTGATGTATTCTAGTCCTTTCCAATTTAGAAGTTTGAAGGTGTCTTCCAAAGTGGTCGTAAACAGTTTCGGAGAAATAACGTCTCCCTGTCTTACGCCTGTTTTTAGTGGAATCGCCTTCGTACTCTGTTCTTGTACTCGGACCGACATTGTGGCGTTTCTATACAAACATTTCAACACTTCGATATACCGATAGTCAATACGGCATCGCTGGAGAGACTCAAATACGGCCCATGTTTCGACCGAATCAAAGGCTTTCTCGTAGTCCACAAACGCTAAACAGAGCGGCCTTCGTTCGAGACGATTCGCAATAACCCTGGAGCTAACAGCGTATAGACATGACTCAAAAGCGAGATGGGCCTGTAGTTCCTTAGTAAGGTGTTATCGCCTTTCTTAAAGAACAGCACCACCTCGCTTTTGTTGCATGCTTTAGGCGTGGTGCCTCCGAGCAAGGCGGAATTGAAGAGCTTCTGAAGGACTTTAAGTACCACCCGCTTTCAGGAGCTCTGATGTGATTCCGTCCTCACCCGGCGCTTGTTGTTCTTTAGCTGTTTCAGGGCCATGCTTATCTCGTACAGGCTGATGTCCGGGATATACTCGGTATAGTGTCGGGTCAGTTTGGCTCTTGGGTCTGTAGCCGCACTAAAATCAGGCTTGGTAATAGAAGCGTAGAGCTGCCCGTAGAACTTTTCGACTTCCCTTAACACTTCCGCTTTTGTCGACGCAAGACTGCCATCATCCCTCTTCAGCTTTGTCATCTGGCTTTGCCCAATAGACATATCTCTTGCAAACACTTTGGAGCCCTGGTTCCGCTCTATCGTACCTTTAATACGCGACGTATTACAGCTACTTTAAGCTACGGATATCGTGTCGCAGGGATTTTTTAATTCGTCTATTAAGCTGCCTATGTGACTAAGCATCATCGGGAGATTGCAGTCTTAGCGAGCGTCGTTCAACCAATAGGTTAAGGGTGTCTTTAGAAATTTTCTGAGTTCTACTGGTACGGCGAGCCTTGAAGAACTGAGACCCTACCGTATGGACAGTTTCTACGAGCCTGTTGTTGATCTCGTCCACAGATGCGTCTTCATCTAGACAATCGAATCGATTTGAGAGCTCGAGTTGAAAGCTGTCGGGGTTATCGATCTGATCCGAGCGCGAGTAGGTCGGAGCGTAGACTTTATCAAATGGGACCGTTCAAGTTTAACATTTATATTCAATGTGCCTCTTACTATTAAATTATCACTACCGGTTTTCACCCTGTGAATCACAGAGACATCATTGAAAATCCGTTTCTTGTCGGTCATGATGAAGTCGATCTCATTTCTCGTGGAACCATTGGGACTCAGCCAGGTCCATTTCCTGTGAGGCGGCTTCTGGAAGAAAGAATTCATCATATAAAATCCTTTTTTCCCCAGAAAATCGGCCAGCCTCTGTCCCCTAAGGTTCCGTTGCCCATAACCGAAGTTCCCCACTATCAACTCGTCCTCATCGTTTCTCTTGCCCAGTTTCGCATTGAAATCCCCAATAACAACATTGAAGTGAGTTTTATGAGTATGTATGGCCCAACTGATGTCCTCATACATACACTCAACTTCTTCATCTGGGTGTGCCGAGGTCGGTGCATAGACCTAACGACCTTCAGCAAGTATCTTTCAGATACTCTGAGTGTTAGGTATGCCACCCTGCTAGAGACACTGTCGATGGTAATGATTTTGTTAATGAGGGACTTGTGAACGAGAAACCCGACACCACCTTGGGACTGTTGGTCGCCCTCTCAGTAGAAGAGCAGGTTGCCAGATTTCAGGGTCATCGTGTCCTGTCCCTCTCTACGGACTACAGACAACCCCAGAATATCCCATCTGAGCCTGCTCAGTTCTTCTTCCAGCTCAACAATCTTTTCCTCGGTCCGTAAAGTGCGCATGTTATGTGTTGCCAGGGCCAGTGTTCGCCTTTGAAATTGGTAGCCTCTCGTCTCCCGGGGATTCTTAGCACCCCTAGCCCCGCCAATGCCATGACCGCTACCGTAGCCAGGCCTAGCGGGGCCGCCGGGAAATAGGGGCCGTGTGTTTTTAAAATTTCCATGGGGGGAATTTTGCCAATACTTGCTACGCTTGACAGGCGGGTTGGCGAGCGCAGTATTAGGTGTTTTAGTCCAAGAATACGCTGCTGATCGTCTTCTGAATTTCCCTTGGCCGGGTCCTACGGCACCCACGGGTGGAGATGGGGGGCAACATTCTTACGCCGGTGCCCGCGGGTAAGTTCATTTTCAATATTCAGACGTTATTAAAACTTAAAAAATAAAGCACTGTTCTATCAATCCGAGTAAGAAAAACTTATGAACGATTCTATTACGATTCCAAACTTCCAAGGTCAATACCTATTCCTACACTCCAACGTAATTTAAAATGATTTGATTTAAAACCCTTTAATTACCCCAACAAACCCTTTCAAAGGGTTATCGTCTTCAATTAGAAATCATACAAGAGCCGGCAACACCTTGTACTAGTTAACTTATTGATAGGGTTACCCTAACGTTAGTGTTATGAAAGGGATACCACTACCAAGAGGTAACATTTTCCGTTGCTGTAGGCGAACAACGTGTAACACTTTCGAAAGAATTAACTTATATTCGGGGTTGTACGGTCCCTGAAAAAAATATAGTTTCATTTTGCAGTCGACTCCATACGTTTTGATAGGACGACTTTAACTACATAAGTTGGTCTTTGTATTAGGTTATCTCGAGACTCGAGACTGGGGGATTGATCTACATCATTTTAAGAGAACTTTCTAACGACACCCTACACGATGGGTTCTTTGGAATTTTATTTATTAAATTCACTTTTGTGTTGTATGGGACGGGGTCCAAATTATTTTTTTTTCTAAATTTAAAAAAACAAGTTTGAGTTTTTTAAATATACATCTCTCCACTAATTTTCATGACAATCGGTACAGTAACGGCGGAGTACGAGCCCGGACGGACATGACGAAACTATAAGGGTTCCTTGTGGACTACGGAACCCTAAAAACGAGCTAATTTTGGCAAGAAACTAATGTGTTAAAGCCAAGAAAATGCGGGTTTCTGGCATGTGAAATTTGTTTAGTACCAACGTTAAATAAGAACGTAGGAAGGTCGCGTATTTTATCCGTACAGAAAGAAAATCGTATCACGTATATGTAGCACAACGTCACTCACTAAACGGCTGCCTACTGTACTAGCCGAGTAATAAATAAAAAAGGCGATTTAGGAAATCCCGACATGACTCCCCGGATTTATACAGAGTGTTCTGACGCAAACTTTTCCTTGAGGTCATCAAAATTCTCCCCCCGTACGGACGATTGAATGTTATGGCCGCGAGACGCTCTCTACTTCTAAATTATGGGTTGTTGCCCTCTGACATGCTTACGTTCTGATTTAATTCAATGATCATGTTGCGCCGCCACACGAACCCACAAGCTTTTCAGCGAGGTTTTAATAAAAAGTTGCCTCATTATTAATAAAGTACGCAGACAACCTAGATAGATAAATATGTAAAGCGGGTTAACTAATTAGTTGATCTGTTTTGTGGTCATTTAGTTATATGAAGTAGTTTAGTTGTCAGCATTAAGACTGCAGTAAACGTAAATTATGTTTGATAAAGATTTTTTATTGTTAATCATGCATAGTGGAATTATACTAAGGAAGAACGATAAGTATGCCTACTTATTGAACTCTCATAATTCCACTTTATACTGCCTCCCCCCCATTAAATGCCACCTTAGTAACCTTACTAAAGCCGACTTCACGGTAAACGACGCAAATGACGCGAGCGCCGACTTCTGCAGCCCAGCCATCGTCCGCATTTGATACGTTGTTCATGCTCGAGGAATGCGTAGTCAGTCTAAGGGTTACAATGTGATAAAAACTGAACTACGCCTTTTGAAGTCACGAATTAAATTAGTAATAAAATGATGAAAAATAAGATCACGTACAATACAATATTGTGTATTATATATTATTGGCAATATCTTTATTACAAGTCATTCTACTACATATTTATTCATTCCGGATACACATTTAATTTAATGTATTATTTTCGATAGCAAACAATTTGGTTGAGCTCGATATCAGATACTGCTAACTTATCCGCGTCACGTAAGCAATACATACAAATAATATCCACGGAAGTTTGTCTGTAAATACGATAGAAAACTTTATTTGTTAGCTATTTATATAATGGTTTTCCGAAGCGTGTTTGCAGGGTTTCAGTGACACTGCTTTATGTATATGATGTATATCAGTTACGCTTTGTTTGTACTTGGAACTTTATCCTAATAATATTATAAATGCGAAAGTTTGTATATGTGGCTGTATGTATGCTTGTTACTCTTTCACGCAAAATCTACTGAACGGATTTGGCTGAAAGTTTAGACGCGGATAGTTATAGTTCCGACCCACTGGAGCAGAGTGACGCGGGTAAAACCGCGAGGAACAGCTAGTCCTAATAATATTATAAACGCGTAAGTTTGTAAGTATGGATGGATGGATGTTTGTTACTCTTTCACGCCAAAACTACTGAATGGAATTGGCTGACATTACACAACATACACAATTGGCTGCACCGGGATAGGTTATACGCTGGATTAACATATAGGCTACAAAATATCACGCTCCGACTCTCTGGAGCAGAGTAACGCGGGTAAAACCGCGGGGCGCAGCTAGTTGAATATATATTAAAGTTCACCTTGACGCTTTGTAGTATTTAATTTAATTGTTCTGTTTATTAAGTAGTTTTTTTTTGCAACGGTGGCAAACGAGCTAGCGGCTCACCTTTTGTTATATAAAGCTGTTAATGGACTTCAGCAGTGTCAGGGGTACGCACGCCTAAACAGCCTGTCAAGCCGTAGTAAAACCTTCATAGCTGCACAAGGATTGCCCCCTTGATGTTTGGTGGTTTGGTTAGTTGGATTCATGGTATGTGATTGTTATTACGGATCGGATCCAACCAGCTAGATTGGATCCGATCCGATACAACGAGCTTTAATTTCCAGCACGTACATAAAATTATCTACAAATAACATACATAATTCACGTACAGTAAAGAAAAGTCAATAATTATGTTTATGTCACTACGAGAGCCGGTAATTCTTTATGGGCGACTATACTATTACTGCTAGCTATGTACAAATGCACATAATAGTAAACTCTTCTCCTAAACGTGTACTAATAAATAAAAAATGCATTATACAATGTGTAAACCTATCTCTTTGTTTGACTGTACGTATGTACCCATAGTTATGTTACATATTTTCAAATGTACGACGATCACGTGAAGCACCTGTAACTAAAACACACACGGGCCATATATAAATGCAGTTCATATCACATGATTTGGTTTGCTAACCAGAGTCAGACATATGCAGGGTTATACGGAATAGCAAAGTCTAGCAAAAATATCGAAATTTTAATATACCTATGAAATAATTTCGAAAAGTTAATCATGTTAATATTTTTTTGGTATATATTACATGTTTATGTTATGCCTTCACCATATTGTTAACATCCACAGCTGCATACAGACCTCTTCTATACAGACCTTATATTGCAATAATCACCACGCTTGTCTGGCAAATTGGTGATCGCAGTAAGATGGTAAATCACTTTGAGCTGATAAAAAAGCTGTGTGTCCCTTACTCACCTCTTGCGGCACTCTTGGGTAGATATGGGTTGATCTATTTTAAGCCGAAAACCAACCGGCAGAAATTAATTTAGTAAGTAATAACCAATTAATGAATGCATAAAATGACTTTCAGTATACAGTAATACCCCGACTTACGCTACCCCGTTTTACGCGAATTCGGAGATACGCGGTTTTTATTTTTGATCATCACGCGCATCGGCGTGTTCGGTTTACTGCAAGTTAAACTGCTAACTGCTAACCTAACCCAACAAGAAAGGAAAAACACTGTCTTTTGGAGTGTAAACTAAATATTATCATTATAAAGTTAAGACGACTTTGAATCTAAAATTAAAAAAAAGGAATTAGCAAAGATATTGGATCGGACAAAATAATAAGTGAAAATCTTTCTCTTTGAATTCAAAGGTCACGGTATTATCGCTTAGATGGAAACCTAGCTAGAATTATGGTGTGATATTGTAAAGATCACTTATAATTTTACGTATTATTAAACATGAAACATGTTTAATAATACGTTTAATATTCTGATCTATTGTTTTTTTGAGACTCTGGTCCCAATTACACAAACATTATAAAATATGTATTTAAAGGGAAAATTGAACCCCGACTTACGCGAATTCGACTTACACGGCTATCCCTTAGTCCCACCTATCGCGTAATTCCGTGGTATTACTGTACTTGCTTCTATAACAAATATAACAAAGTTTGGCGTCTTGGAAAGTCATTATTTATTTTGTATTATTAAGGTATAAAAAGACTGTAAGCGTTATGTTTATCCAGATATAATGAATTTCGTAATATGTTAGGTACTCATTACTTTAGTGGAGACATTTCTAAGAAATAACATTTATTTTTTATACAAAAAATACAACTTTGAAAAAAGTTTTCTTTTAATGCATGCTGTGCTGGCCATGCCTTTCCGTGTATCGCTTAGTGAGTGGGGCATCAACTCGCGCTTGTATTATGTCTTTTTAATATAACTTTATTTGTAGTAAAATATTTTTTATTTAACTTACGTAATTACTACGCTACCTATAATACTATTTAATATTAAAAGGATGGCATATATTTTGTAAGTACCATATTTGAAAATATTTGTCATACTATAAACGTTTGGTAGCCCTACTGTGAAGCGGGTGTCAGTTCGCGGCAAATGTATGGAACTCTCGTTATACTTGACGATAAGACCAATTTATATGCTACTACTATCTACCTAGAAAGAGAACGTTGCGTGAATGGTAGTAATAGTTTACAGATAGATTTAATTCGAGATAAACAATATTAGGGACGAAAAAAATAGTATTATGACTAGATTGATAAAACCATAGGTCCGAAAATTCGGCAACTGAATATTGAAGTGTTTACAAGACACTGTAACGATGGTATGTGATCCCGATGTACTTCTTATTTATTGTACTGTTATTTACTCAGTTCTATTACTACGCAAACTGGTATATTATAACCAAAATTTAATACAACTTTCGACACGTATTAAATGTATTTTCTTTCTTTCTTTCTTTCTTATTCCGCGCACACGACTACTATTTTTTGTTGCATTTGTCAAGTACATCGCCGGTGGTATCGAGTCGAGAGCGATAAATCAACTGTCTAAGATTATGATTAGTAATAAAACATTGTATCTGAGGGAGAAAAATATTAGTGCGTAAGCTAAATAAGCAGCTTTACCTAATAAAATTAATACCATAGCCAAATTAAATAATTGAACAATGATGTGGTCCAGTGCGTGGGTTAGCTGACATTCACACAGATATAATATGAGAGGATTAGGGTCGGCAACGCAGGAGAGATACGTCTTGTATTGCAAGTGTTTATTGACTGCGGTAACCGCTTACTTATATGTCGAACTTGTGTAGTGACGCAAAAATAGTCAATAGAAGTGTAATGTGTATCCTACTCAGACGTCTCATACATACGTAGATTGCTTTAAATTTTTAAATTATTATATGTACAGTGGAATAGTTGATCTTGAAGGTAGTCAGAAATAATTTTAATGTATATTCTTCCAAATTACTATCTACTATAAAATAGAATGGCAAATACCTAGTTATAAAAGTGATTTAAAAATGACTTGTGTAATAAACTGAATAATAAAATACATTTTCATATACTGGCGCATATTTAATAAGTGCGAAAATATGTTAATTTGTTATTGTTTCTTGTTGACTAAATCAGCATAGTACGCTTTCCCGAATTGGGAGTAAGAATTTCTATTGTTTCCCAGAAAACATCGGACTATTGGTAGTAGGTACCTAGTATTAAGTTTTATTTTTGCAGATAAATAATAATAATTTCAAAAATGTATTAATCTCAACATTTTTAAATTGTTAATTTAAAAAATTGTGATTAATAAAACACCACCGACAGGGTTCGGAGCTGCCTCTAATGCCTAGACGATGTTAATGATATTCGGCTATGGTGGATCCCAACTGATCCTCGAAATCTATCTGTATATTTATAACACATCTCTAAGGGAAACGTAGATCCCATCTACCGATAAATTTATCCTGTCGGCGGCGGTCTAATTTTTTAAATTCTCAATTCATGAAATATTGCAAAATATTATTATTGTAAAGTTTGCCGTTAACCGTTTTAAAATTATAATAATAATTGTATTTTGGAAAATAATATCGCTCTTCGTTGAAGTCAGATTAGGAACTGCAGAATACGTCCTTACATGACTGCGGTTATTTCCGATTGTATTAATAGTTAAGCTCTGAGGTAGAGTGCTGAGGTGAACTTTTGATCGTAGTTTCACGTTCCTTGCTTTAAACGGTGTGAGCGTAACTTTAATTAACTTTATAGTTAATTGATAGTAGGTACATCTAATAGGAGTGTATATATTGATTTATATAAAGTTTAGCAACTAAATACATACATAACACGTGGTTTACAATTAACTACACGTTTTTAGAATTTACATGTACCTAAACATAGATATTATTCCCATGGGTGTTGTAAAAGACAACTAAGAGACATTGAGCTGATGGATGAGCATCACCATCTTACTGCGATCACCAATCCGTCTGCCAAGCGTTGTGATTATGGAAATACCCCTCAACGACATTGGCTTATCAAGATCTGTTAAGAGGAGGTCCAGTTGACATAAACGGGCTCATACAGTACAGTAGTGAGTACAGTACAGTACAGAGTGAAAAAATAATGCACTAGCTGTCCTTGAATATGGACCCCCCTGTTACTGAACCCAATAGTTTTAAACTACAATGAATTATTTTACTGATACAATGAGTATAAAAACACAAGGATTTAGTCATTGAAAGTAATTGTTTCTATAAAAATATATTGTTTTAATAATATAAACTCAAATTTCAGATCTTACCTACTCTAGATCTATAAATATATTAATTGAAAAAAATGCATGATAATTTCGAATGACAAAAGGGTGTTGAAATGGTAAAAAAAAATGAAAAAATATATATTATTATTATTATATTTTAATAAATAATAACCAAAACAACATCATTGTACCTACATGCTTATCAGGACGGTTAACGATGGGAACATGTGCACATTATATCCATGGTATTTAGGGAATGCGAATGACCAAGGTTTAACTGCACCAGCAAAATTCTTGAATTATCTCATTATAGATGATCCGTAGAACATATCGACGTGTGTAAAAAAATCTAATGACAGTAAATAACCAACAAATTATTAATGGTTTCATGATTTTCCCCGCAAAAATATTTTAATTATGTTTTTAAATCTGAACTTACAAGTCTCATTACTCTGGACGGACAGCAGTTACAACAAAGTTGTCTTAATAATTGTTGTTCGAATTAGAAAACCCTATCCAACGACATATAACTTATTGTTATTGGAGCTCGGTCCCAAACTTCCCAAAATCCTTTCCGTGTTCAATATTTTTTAGTAATCAAACTGACGGATTAAATAGATTTTTTTAGTCTGTATGCCCATTTTATCCTTTTGAATGACGTTAACTTACAGTATAAATATATATGTATAAATGAAATTTAATTAATTAAGTAAGGGATAATGGTTACAATTATTCATCCCAGTAAACTATTATTTGCTATGAATATAAACTCAAATAATATTTTATGCCAACGATCCTATCTAAATGAAAAAGGTACCTAATATCACCGAGTTTTCAATACTTTTCAATAAATGTTATTCGCAGCCAAACTCGCTTGGCCGAATCTTGATAAGCTCGAGTTAATAGGAATACTTAACTGAATCGAGAGCACTGAAAGGTTCATTTATTACAAAACTATTGGAAATATTATGTGACTAAAATCATTTATTTCGTAAGCATTGTAATAAAGATAATAATTGTAATCTTTCTGTTGTATTTAGTTAAAGATTTTTATTTTCGCATTGATTTAAGTACAATACTCAAACAAACGACATAGGAATGTTATAGGTATATTTAGTTAGAACAATTACTTAATTAATTCGATTTTTGATTGATTCGCAGTTAATTATCATCATTAGTCACCACGTGAGAAATTGCTTGTTAATATGCGTTGAGTATTGTCAATTGATTACCATAGGATATGAAAACGAGAAAGTTTTATGCCTGCTGGAGAATAAATTTATTTGTAGAAGACAACAAACGCATGAGTGTTTGTTGTCTTCTACAATTAAATGTATTGCTAGACCAAATTCATATTTGGTCACCAAACAAAGGTCACTGGCAGCATTTGGTACCCTGTTGAATAAAACAAATAATGGTACCTTCATTCCATAATTTATGTAGTTAGCTACAAAGCTTTTGCTACTTTACCGGGCATAAAGGACAGCAGGGCATGGAGCCCTGAAATGCCATATGCCTGAGCCTTATGAAATGGTTTATAAACTACGATCCAAGCAACATGCGAACCTGTGGGACTTGGACCTCAGTTGAAAGCTGTCCCTGGCGGGGGGTTTGAGGAATTAATAAATCGTACCATTTAGCTATAATTTCTAAGGTTAGCTTGTTATATAGAAGGTTTTAATAATATTTTTTCTGCGGTGTAATTACTAAACTGTGGTACTTACATATGAATAAAGACGATTTTAATGTTACTATTTTAGGTTACCTATATATACGTCAAATTATCCCCATAAAAATCTAAGTATGTTTAAAAATAGATAAAACATTACTTGTAATATAGAACCAGTAATGACCAGAAAAACCATATTACCAGTAATGTCATGTCAGCCCAGAAACTGAAACAATTTTACAAGAGACTAGAAAAATTTAATAGAATGAAATATGGTGATGCGTAACGGAATACAAGCACCTACTAGTTGTTTGATAGTTTAAAAACTTGTCCATTAAAATGCATTGTAATAATAAAATGTATATCCTTAATTTACTGCGGGTTAGATTAATTAACAACATACATAGGTTTATTTTTTGCTAGCTTTCCGCATGCGGTTTCAAACGCGTAGCTCCCATTCCACTAAGAAATGTATAATAAAATAAAGTTTAACACTAAAGCCTTTCCCAAAAAATTGGCTATCTAACACTGAAAATATTTTTCCAATCGGACCGAAGGATTCCGAATCGGAGTAGTTCGTGTATTAAGCGCAAACAAACTCTTCAGCTTTATATATTAGTATAGATATAAATTACAAAGAGAGATGAATTCATGTTTAAGTTAACAGTTTGTTAATCAATAATAGTACTACTACCAATCTAAAATTTCAGAATAAACTCGATTTGTGGACGGACCAATGGTAGCCATTACCATAAATAAATGTCAGTTCTAAATTAATAAACGTTTGGACAATAACTCAAACTAAAATTAACGCAATGCGGTGGAAATTACAGGACCAATTACATTGTAAATTTTGTAATACACTTGTATAATATTACGTATGGTATTTTCAATTCCGGTTCCATGTTTAATGCATAGAGATAAGAGGAAACACTAATATTGATGGAAATTCGAACTATATTTACTAATACTAATAATAAGAGGCCGTAGCCTAATTGTCTATGGCATCGGACTTGCGATCATGTGATTGCCGGTTTGATTCCCCGTCCATTGCACTACCGATGTGTACCCACTCGCAAAACAAGCATTTTAGATTAGCACGAGGGGTTAACAAGAGTACTAGTAGTATAAAAAAGCTCTGCTATATTTTTCTATAAAATCTGGCAGTAGTTGCCGTCACTGATTTAAAATTAACTTTAGTTTAATATTTAAATCTACAATAAAAGTAATTTATATTTTTTGGCAGCTATTAGGACTTGACATTAATTCGCAGCTAAAACTATTACAAGAATATAAAGTAGAACTAGATACTTCGAATCAGATTAGCTATTTCAATCATTAAGAATAAAGATTTAAGTAATTTCATCACGTTTACAGTATCCTTTTACTATTATTAAAATAGATGGATGTTTTTATTTTTAATTATTATAATAATTCATATTTTAATATATTGATCCATCAAGTCAACCAAATTAGTTGAGGAAAAATAAATTTAATTAGCAAAACAAAAATAATGGGTAACTTAAACTCGTAAATGTTAATGTTGTAAACTCACCCCCATTCAACTAGGGACATGGGTGAGTTTACTGCTATAAATTTAAAATGGTAGAAACTCACCCATATGGAGATATCTATTGGATGAGTTGCCAGCTAAGCCCGTTTGACATTCAATGGACTTACATACACTGAGTACACACGCTTATGATTGATATAGCCGGATATAACACTAGTTGCTTAGGTAGCGCAGCGTGCATGTGGCTAATTGGTGCGGTTACAAGACTATTTGACCACCGATGTTGTGATATTGAATACCAATTTAGTTGTGTAGGCGTCGTTAGGGATTAAGTACTACCTACTACAGAGGTATATTAAAATATACCTATTAGATACCGCCTATATAATATTATAATTTCATCCAGAACTAAGTATTTTAACGGCTTTTTTTAACAAAAGAGGGATTAAAATAAAAAGAAACCTAATATCTATCTAGACACGAAGCTTACTCTGAAATTGTTTTTGTAATAGTTACACACCTACACGAACCATTGTGACTAATACATTGCCGAGTCCAGATTTTACCAAAATAAAATACTATCAAATATTGGCTTTAACTTTTTAAAATAAAATATAGGTACCTTATAAATTTATAATCTACTTGATCTTATAACAAAATAAGTTCTAAAATTGCATGAACTCAGACACGGTATGACAAGCAGATATGAAATAGCTCTGTCTTCGTTTGGACGTTTCGGTACTTACTTGTTCCAAACTACTACAAAGTTTGTCTTCAGAACTATTGATGTTGAATGTAAACTGTTTACAATGTAACGATTCGCCAAAGATCCCGGAGGCACCGACATATCTTGTTGCTGAGTAATGTAATCAATTTGCTGCAAGCAAGGCGAGCTTCAATAAGTACAACTATTAATAGTAATATAAAAAATGTTGTTTACTGACATTCTACATAATTATTTTAATAGTTGTTAAGCTAATCAGTTTGAGAGGTAACCTTAATGGCTATTAATAATAATAGCCCAAACCTAGTTTCTTCCTTTCCGGCAATAGTTTCGTATCTGTGGAGGACTGTCCATTGGTACATCTCAATGGTATATCAATGGATAAACCTTCATAGATGTAGCCATCTCACTTTGATATTAAAAGGTACCAAAGGCCTCTTCAATGTTGGCTTCGGCCCCATGAATGCCTTTCAAATGACCGGGTCCCCATGGGCCCGTGGCAGTGAAATGTACCAACATAATAATAAAACTTTATTTCACCAAAACATTATTTGATTGTTTAAGAGTACCTATTTTACTAAACACAGTATTCTGCTATTTTCCTTTATACTTCCCGCGCGCGGTTTCATCCGCATAACTCCCGTTCCCGTAAGAACCTTAAAATTAAATATAGCATATAGCCTTCCTTGATAAATGGGCTATCTAATACTGAAAGATTTTTTCAAATCAGATCAGTAGTTCCTGAAATTAGCGCGTTCAAGCAAACAAACATACAATCAAACTCTTCAGCTTTATATATGAGTATAGATAAACTCTTAAACAAACGTACAACACAGCATTGCAAGCAGCACATCTTGGCTCCGCAGGCATAACTTACTCTCCTTAAATCACAGTTTGTCTAGTGTTACAGTCCCATTGCGCCACAGATAAGCATTGCTATGCTAACTTGCGCCCGAACTCCTAACTCCACTCGTGACAACTAGTAACTCCACTTAATGGCATACGTTTATAGCTCAGATGTACCCAATCCGTAGAGCTCACGAGTCGTCAATAATGGCTCTGCAATGTTGGATGGAAATGTGAAAATTTCTATGTGAGTCTCCATTCAAGTAATGAGTTATTTTAATGTATGTTTGACATTTGTAAAGTACTGCATGATATGAAGTAAAATATTTAACTCGTAACGTGGATGAATTTATAATTACTTGAAGGTATTAAATTATATCATTGGTTAATTTTATTATGAATACATTATTATTTCTGTTAGTACCTTAATACTTAAATATCATCACGCATCTTCATTTTTACTTGCAGCATAGGTATAATTCACGCCAGCATTTACGTTCTAAAATGAAAAAATAACGTTTATTTTTCTTCTTTAATTTACAAGAATTAAAAAGTTAGGCTCAGTTTTGGATTAAAATGTAGGTGCCTGCATTAACATAAGAATGAAAATGTTGCCACTCTTATTCAGCTGTAGTTTTAAATCAATAAGCATTCCCTTTTTTATTTCTCAGAAATACATGAATTGTTTATTTGTTCAATTGCAAATTTGAACAAGAGCTCTAATTTAGACGTCATAATACATTTTTTGTTAACACAGTAGTAGAGATTAAAGTCAGGAATTTTAGTTTAGTGCCTCAGAAAGCACATAATAAAACGTTGATATGATATGAACACACAAGGCGGTGTGGTTTGGAAACCGCAATGGCATGTTCTGAATGTCATGTTCGAAATGTGACATCGCAAGCCTGACCAATGGTGTTACGTGGTTTTCGAGGTGGAAATGATTCTCGTAACCCAATAAGAATAATGTTTTTTTTTTTTTTGTATTCGGCAACTGACTGCCTCGTTACATGCCTTTGTTTATTTTGCCCAGAAACATTCTTAATTTTTTTTTACAGTCCTTTTAACAAAAACGTACTCAGTGATTTTTAAGTCGTTGCTAATATTAAGCGATTTTACAAATACAGCATTAAAATACAGATTTAAATGATTTCCTATCAGTGTTAGGTTTATTCACCCGAGCTCATTTTGGTATATATATTTATTATTGCCGTCTTTTTTTAGGAAACTTTTTTGTAAAGAACATATTTTATGTCTTTTTTTACATTTTATTGCTACGTTTCGATAGTAATACTGATGGTATAATATAAAAATGCTTAATAAACTACGTACATCACTAGAACCCATATAGGTTATAGGTATAGGTACTTATTATCACAGTAAACGTAATTTAAGCGCGAATGCAAAGAGCTTCGCGCTAAATAAGCTAATAAATGTGCCAATCGAATGTTCCTGTTTATTTAGTTGGTTACAGTTAAGCGTAAATTTAATCCTGTTAGCTGGAGGTTTGATAGCACAATGTTATTGAAATTCTAATCTGATCTTGACATAATATTTAATATTTGTTTAACAATAGCAAGAAGATGAACACAGATTTGATTTAGCGCTGAAGGAAATGGTAAGTATGATAATGAGATTATTCAAATGTAAGCAATGTTTGTAGTATCAGTTCGAAGCAAGATACATACCTACAACGGCTACAACTAAGTAAGATACATCAAGGAAGGTTAATGTTATATATCATAAATTACAGGAATATTTGATTGAATATTAGTTTTAAAAAGTACCAAATATATATTTTTAATACATTAACCCTTGCTCGCACGGCGTTAATCAACGTTACTTTGCGAGCCGACATTCTTGGTATTTTTAGTTGGACACAAAGCGCAATCATAAATAGTAGCTTCCTAATTTCTACCAATGATGACGTCATTTTAGTGTCAACCAGGAGGGAAAAGTAAAATCCGTGCAAATAATTATGTCACTTTTATGTTAGTCATTCAAAAAATATTTAAAAAAGACATAGTATAACTATTAGCATGATTTTTTATAATGAGAAAGTACTGGAGCCAACATATATATTATGAGGATAAATCGTCTGATAGTGAAAAGGGGAACTTTCTCGAGAATATACAATATATTTTATTTTTTCAATAATTTCCAAGAACTGTAAATGCAAAACATTTGTATGTAAGCTACGATTACGCTATGATTACGATGACATAATACACAAGTATTATTGTCTGGAGTTTTAGTTCTTTTAAGTTTTTGAGTTAATAACATCTTTATTTTCCTATTAACCGTTGTATTTGGTTCTCTGCCTTTTCGCCGAAAATTATTTGCCAGATTTTCACTTGCCATCTAACGTTTCGCAGAATTTTATTTCGCCGAAAAATCGCCCCGCGGGGAAATGCATTTACGCATTCCCACCGCCGCTGCAGCGTATTCGCGCGCCACTCCTTCGATCCGTCGTTGGCGGGGCCGGGTACGCATAAGCAATCCGGTCCCCCGACGGCACCCGCGGCCAATATGGCACCGCGGGATCTCCTGGGCCACACTCATAGTGGCCCATTTGCCCAATAACAGGGACGCCCGGAGTGTAGAGGCGTCCCTACTCCTCATGGCTCAGCCTCAAAGGGATGTGCCCCTCTCCTCGAGGCAGAGCCAAGGCCCACCGCCGACGGCCAACACGCCGTGTGCGGAGCGGGTGGGCTGAGGGATTTTCTTTCCTCTCCCGCTCCACGGCCTCCTTCTGTGACATTACTTGACTACAGAAGAAGGCAACCGCCCCGATGACCTCTCGCTTTAGACCATCTTTGAAATGATGGTCGGCAGCGAGAGGCTGTTTTCCACCACGCCAACGAGCTCCTCCCGCTCGTTGGCCCACGCCGGACACTTACCACCGTATGCTGCGCCGTATCGTCGGTCGTCGGCACACTGACAGTGGTGACAGCGAGTGTCCGGCTCCCTCTGCGCCGGCATGACCTAACCTACCCTATCGTAACCTATTTGCTGTGCATTGCTGCCAATTTAAAGGTTAAATGTTATTTTTGAGATTCTTAAATAAAAAATGTATGTAAAAACTAGTTTATTTTTTATCATTATATCAATTTATGAAAAGAGAACTGTTACACTGTGTGGCCTAGTGAAATGTTTGACAAATAATAAATGTCCCAAACGTTTTGTGTCATCATAATAATCAACTTAACAATAATTCTACCAAATAAAACGTTGACATATAAACAGTTGGATACTGAAGTTTGCTCTAAGGTATTGTGGTTGTTTTTATTTTGTACTTTCATATTGAGTTTTTTTTGGGTTTTGGTAATAAAAAAGATGATAGATGGCTAGTTACTATTTACCCGAATACAATAGTTAACTTCATCATAAATTCTTCGATTTACATCTCTTTTGGGCGAGTGAAGCAGCTAGTCTAAATTATAACATTTCTGTCGTAACATAATTAGAAATTAGATAAATCAAATGAGGGTTCAACAAGCGGGTAGAAGCCACTTGTCACCCTCTTACGTTACCATTTACTTCACATAAAGTGATTAAATTTAAGCCGATTTAAAATTATGACGTAAGTAATAAAAACAACTGTGCACAGTTAAAATTTAATTAGATGTGTATGTATGGAAATTATTGCATTGTTTTTATTAGATCATTATGAATATTATATTGTAATTATAATATTATAATTTAAACATGAAACCGGCTTATTATGTTTATTTTAAAGTAATGGAAAATAGTACTGCACGTATTATGGATAAATCATATTCATCGTTAGCCTGTATAACGCACGGAGGGTTGACCCTGAATCAACCAGATCCAGAAAGAAATTGCCAGCGTAGAGATTGAACCCACGACCATAAATACTTTAAGCGAGAATTATAGCACTACGCCAAGGAGCTTTTCGTTATTTATAAATATTCAGTGGAAAATACTGAATCTGGTAGCGTATACCAAATTTTAATGTGTTGACTATTTTAGGTAATTCATAGTTACCTACTATGTATTATTATTATTTATATTTCCTAATATGTGAGAGTAGCATTGAACTTAATAATATTTAGTCAACTTTAATTAGGTATAATTTGATTTGTTCCTAGAACGGCCCACTGCGTTCTGTCCCACCAAAAAATTCCCCGATTGTCCCGGTCTGTATGTCTCGATTGTCCCTAAATTTATATTTCTATTATTGTTCCTAGTTTGTCCCGATCGCTATTCCTGCTACGGCCTAATCTTCATAGGTATAAATTAATTTCTATTTTTAGTACATTTTAGTACAGTCAACCAAAAAAGAGTTATGAAAACTTAAGTTAAATATTTTATATCTTGTTAATGGAGAAAACCGAGTCTACATATGAAACTGTATTCGCTCTAATCAAATCGCATATTCACTATATAATCTGATATTCCTCCCAATTATACAATTAAAGGCCGGCAACGCACTTGCGACTCCTCCGGTGTTGCGAGTGTACATGGGCGGCGGTGATCACTTACCATCAGGTGACCCAATTGCTCGTTTGCCTCCCTCTTCTATAAAAAAAAAAAAAAAAAAAAAATAATAATCTGATATTCCTGAGATAGGAATCCGATTAAATTTAGAACGAACTATGAGAAGGTAGCAATGAATGCCATCCGGAATATCTTTCCAGTCGTAATATGCAAAGGATGCTACTTCCATTTTACGCAAGCTTGGAAGAGAGCAAAATCGTTAAAAGTTAATAAAAAAATAACCTTTAAAAAAGCATATCGCTCTATGCTCAACATTGGCCATGCTCCCATCTATAATCAAAAGTGATCGTTGGATGTACAAGATTGTCCAAAAAATTAGAATATTGAGAAATTTAATGACTATTACATTTCGTCGTGGCTGGACAACGAGTATGTCAAAGGAAAATGGGATATTTTTGAAGACATACATATTATTATATAGAACAAATTACTCTAATAAAATATCCTTTTGATGAAAATTTTCGCATGAATAACATGTTATTTTTCATAAAATCGATTAGATTAAAATCGAGAAAATAATAATAATAATAATAATAATAATCATTTATTTGTCAGAACATGAGTACATAGGTTGTTACATATTAATTTAAGAATCATCATATTCTACCGGGATATCCGGTGTACAAACATTCGTTAGAATTACGACACAAACTTTACACTACATTAGTTAGTTATAATGATCACTACAAAAATGTCAAATTAATTACAAATAAGTTATTAAATTACAATAATGTCAATTAATTAAAACTAAATCATAATATGTCAAATAAATTAAAAACTATTGTCATCTAAATATTGCAGTATCTAAAAGTAATTTAATATGTGTAATTAGCAGAGATGTTTACTGAACTGTGATTATGGTAAGTTAAATGATAGTACTGCAATTTTGAGTACTCATATTTTAAAACTAGACAATAATTCGTTTTTAAATAGGTAATACTAATATTTAATTTATAATAGTAAATTTACAAAACGACAAAAAAAACCCACAAAACATACAGGACCTCTTGAACCCATAAAAATAAATAGAGCTAAACTGAGAACCTTTTTAGAAAAAAATATAAAATAAATAACCAGAAAAATTTTGAACTCTATTATTGTTGACTGTACATCAACGTGAGTAGTTGATCGGGACGTTCGGGGAATGAAATTACCCAAAAGGACGTGGGAGGAATTGTTTGGAATGTGGGACAATATATCGGGACAATCGAGGAATAAACCTATAATTTATATGTTATTACTTTAATATTTACTTACCAATTAACAAACTATATTTACGCACTATTTTTCACATTTTGTAATTTCTAACTGTGATAATTTATATTTGATTAAATTCCGAAATCATTTTAGTCATCGTTTTGGATTTTTATTAATAACTAATTTATTTATTTTTTATAATAAATTAGTGTCTGACAATATTATACTTTTCAAATCACCTGGTGTATTTATTGAAATATAATATTTATTTGCGTATCCTATTGCGTTTCACCTTTAAAAATACTAGAAATAATGCATATGCAATTTACGTTACATTTACATTTAATTTTGTAAAATTCAACCTGTTGTGCGGTCAAAATACAACTCAATTGATAGAAAAGGAAGTTTTATTAAATGGTTAAAATAATAAATAAATAATAGAGAAAATACATTTTCGGTTTTATAAATTACATTTTTATTGAATTATAATATATTATATAAATTAATAAGACAAAATATCTACAGACTGTTCATACTAGATATTTTGTATTTTTAATTAAGATCAATATGGATTTCCGCAAAGTAACGACTTATTATATTATTTGTAAATGAAAATATTTTTATTTCAACTGAATATAAATGCCATCCAAGAAAACTTTTACCTATCAATTATTCATGGGTTTTATTAAAAAGTGATTTTGTATTATAGTTTTTTTTTTATAAGTATCTACCAACTGAATGCCATTTCTAGTTAGTATTTATGTTTGTTTCTGTACAAATGACAAGGAAGCGTACACCGACATTATTTTCGAATGGTACCTACAATACAACGGAGCGGCGCCGAGAAACTTGCAAGTAGGCAACAAAGTCAAAAGTTACGAGTACTTAATGCACTTTTGAATATAAACAGAGAGAAGTTACATTGTATTAAAGTTAGTACACTGCAACCGTCCAACAGTTGAAGTTGCCCAACTATTTAACACCTAGCAGCACGTTGAGCATATCAACGAGTCATATTTACCCTTTACTTTACGTACACCTTCTTATTGTTGTTACATTCGCAAAATATAAAAGTTCTCCTTTGTTCTGAGGAGATTTTGATATTTGCAGCACTTACTTACTACGTCTGAACCGGGAGATGAAGTTTTATTTTCATTACGTTAAAACTTTTAATGCGATTTCTTCATCTTCAAAATTATTGAACGGTCTTCTTATGACTTCGTTAAACCAAGTTTTGTAGGAAGCGACTAAAAAGATGTTGCATTCTTAATAATAATATACTGTTTTAACTTATTTTTTCAATTAGTAGTAGTCTTTTTTATTAGTATTAAATAAATCGGGAAATAATAATTTACCGCAAAATCGCAGAATAGCGATTCTGCGGTAAATTAACCGCTGTTCTAAACGAACTGTCTACCACATTCATTAATACTAGATTATGTCAAACTGGTTGTCATTGTACAATTCAAAATATCTGGAATAGAATAAGCATTATATACGCCGTGTGGTTTCCGGTATAAAATAGACCACACTATGTCTTCCCATGGCGATTCAGGGACATACAACTGATCGATAGGCAGTAGCATATATCAGAACAAAGCTAATTAACATCCAAGCGTGCTGATCAGGGCAATAATTTTCAAAAATCCTGACATGCCAAGGTCGGTATAGTGGAAGCCCATGTTTACCTGTGGACGTAAACAGGGTATTGAAGAAGAATAGTATGCATTTATGCACACACATACATGTAGACTTACATTTGTAATGACGTGGGTAGAGTCTATATGCTCCCTTATTTTAAAAGTAATATGATTACATAAAAAAAAAAATTAACTCGGAATCTGTTGTACCAGAATCATGATTAGCCGTAGAAATCGTAATCTATGCCAACGAAGTCATGGGCAAACGATAGTCACTTCACAGTATAAAACAAAGTCGCTTCCCGCTGTATGTCTGTACCTAGTAGATAGATAGAGTGATTCAAGAGGAAGGTTTATATGTATAATATATCAGCATTGCAGCCGTGCGAAGCCGGAGCGGGTCGCTAGTTAAACATAAATTAAGAACATTTGTATCCACTGACATTTATGAATATATGTAATTGCTTAACTCATTAAATCATCATTTACTTATTTAAATAGAATGGCATCGCACATTTAGGTATAAAATTAAATACACCGTGATTTTATTGCCGTTGCTAAAAATTTACCATTTTCGCAACTATGAATGTATATGATAAAATGATCTGTAGTGCCTTGCAATGCAAGATAATTTAGGTTTTACTAACGGGTTCCGCGGAGCGAAAGGGGAAAGGTAGGCTCCGCAGGCAGCGGACTGACACCCGCCGCATTCCGCCCTAGACTCGGGTCGGGGAGTAGGAAAGATAGATCCCTGTAGGGGCCGACTTGTGAGGGGGAAGGACGCCTGAGTACTCCGGGCGCCCCGTTATTGGGTAACGGACCATACGCAAAGTGGCCCAGGAGGGCTCGCGGCACCCCTACAAGCCGCGGGTGGTCACCGTGGGGGTTTACTGGAAGGTGCGAATATTTAGTCATACCTGGTGCCCCCCCCCCACTCATGGCGGAAGGAGAAGTACCCGGGGGGCTTAAATGGTGTAGGGGCCTCTCCTCGTGGTATGGGTAGCATACCATCGTTAATGGAGTGGGCGACACCCACATATCTCGCCGCCAGCGCGGAATCACCGCAGTGGGAAAGCGTAAATGCATTTCCCCCCCAACAAAAAAAAAAGTTGTAGTAACGGGCGCTCCTAATACAGGTTCTATAATATTTTAATCTGTAATTGTATTGCTTTTAGATTTTACTACCAAAAACTAACTGACGTAACGTAAAAATCACGGTGTATATGAAAATCATTAACTGATGAAGCGTGTTACTCCGAAAACATTTCATTTGATGTTCGGGTTCTCTTTCAAAGAATATAAAGAGTTCATTTATACAAAAGTTTTGAAAACTGTTCAAATATGGTTTCAATTTGGTCTGAGTTTTAGCTGAGATTACGTTTGTATTGAGTTTATAACCAATTTGGCAGTGCTGTAAAGTACAATAAATTTAAAATCGTAAAAATAACGGTAACAAGCAAATTAATAAAAAATAAAGCCTTATAAAAAATGAAAGTACTTTTAATGTTCTATATAAATAAAAGATTGACAGTTGTTTTTTGGAGTCGTCTTATTACATCATATTGCTAGGATATAATAACATAATAATCAAAATTTAAGTAATAGGTAACTTTTGTGGAATGGTACAACGAATCTCGCTAAAGTTCTTGGAGGTTGTGAGGACCCACGCTGGAGAATTTCCTTTTGTGTGAAAACTTAAATCATCTGTATTCGGGTACTAAAATAATTTATGAGTTATAGTTATGATAAAAGGTAGTGATGATCGCAGTTGTAAGTATATTTAAGAATCTCTAAAAATATATTTAAAATTGTCATTACTTTTCAGAGTTTTTTTTTGTTTGCCATTTTGACTTCAAGATAGATGGTAGAACGTTCAGCTCCATGTTCAGCTTGATGGACGCAGAATTTCGTTGTATTAATTATCGCTAACTAATTGCAAGCAAATGTAAGGAGTTTGAGTAGCAATTTTTGAATTTACTCTCAGAGCCACTTGTCATACGCAACCATTCTAATAGTAAAGATTTTATAAAATACTTCCTGCCAAAAATCATAAGGTACAACTTTTAATATGAATGTAAAATGAAATTGGTATTTTCTAAACGAGATACGCCTTTGTAACAAACTTTGTTTTCTAATGTTGAGAGATGAAAGCGGAAGGTTTGTAAGTAAGTTTGTATTAAGCTTAAATACTTTTACACGGGCATATATACATTCTACGGTTATTACTTATTATATAGGTATATATTTATTAAAATGAGAAAAAATCTATACTTCTTTACTATTTATACTTCTATATATAAAGCCAAAGAGTTCGTTTTTTTGAACACGCTAATCGCAGACACTACCGATCCCATTTCTTTCAGCGTTAGATAGCCCATTTATGGAGGAAGGCTGCTTAGTGTCCATGTCTCGACACTGTAGGACATGACTGACTTAAGTGTAAACAGCAAGTAAAAATTAACACATGAGTTTTGTACCGATTAATTATACAGTAATTGTTACTGTTGATGTCAAATGTAAGTGTGCAAACTTTTGTTATTACAAAAGTACTCAATAGCTCATAGCTAAATATTACACAATTATAAACAGGAAACATAATTAAGATGAAACTTGGCTTTTGAAATTGCTTTAGTCTTAAAATGTCGGTGAATTGTCACAGACAGAAGGTACCGGACATCGGAAACTACGCCACGAGGCGCATTAACTACCTGCCCCCTATTAGGTTTTAGCTCTCTGGAGATTATCCTTAGCCCTTTTTACATTTAGCCAACAACTTACTCAATATATTTAAAATAATAAAAAAAAACTTGTAATTTGTGATTTTTGAGCCAAGGGACTGTTTGCTTAGGCTTGTCGTTAGATGCTATACAAAGCACTGGGTTAATAACGTCGCTGCTAATTGAAGAATGTTCTAATTTATGATAATTGGCTGGTATATTTAATTTATATTTGTTGACAAACGGAATTAAAACAGATTACATACAGGGACTAATAAAGTATTGACCGAAATTACCTGTATTAGTGATTGCATAGATCAATACGTTTCAAAGGAACCAAAAATAAAAGATATTGTGAGACACATTTGCGTATACTGAATACGCAAAAGTTTAAGTGAAACATAATAATATGCCATTTGTGAATCACACAATGAGTGTTTCATAATGTTTCTTCCACTTACACGTAGCAAAAGTTGGCAAGTTTCATCTCATTGGAATTTACAAGTTCTTTCAAAATAATACTGTTGACGCGGTTGAAATTTCTTTCGTTGCGGTGGATTTTGATTTGCAAATGGAATGTTTATATCCATTTGCTCGTGGAGCATTATTTGATTAAATTGTTCATTCTTTATTTATACAAGTTGGTTTGCGTTGTATACAAAGGTAATTCGCAGCAACGTTCTAACGGTCTAACGTCTAACGTGTCTGTTAATTGTTCAGAATAAGTA
This sequence comes from Nycteola revayana, assembly GCA_947037095.2. Classification (NCBI taxonomy): domain Eukaryota; kingdom Metazoa; phylum Arthropoda; class Insecta; order Lepidoptera; family Nolidae; genus Nycteola; species Nycteola revayana. Next base: position 6,360,856 of record OX344838.1, read on the forward strand.
CCTATGGTTTGAATCAGGCCATACGTATTACATTTATACTATTATCGTTTCCAGGAAATTCGGCTATCCAAGGAGCGCCTATCTGAAGAAGGAAGGCAAGTTTCGCTTGATACAAAACTCAGGTACAAAGAACCCAAAGAGAGTCCCTGCTACGCTTAATAATATAACCTCTAAACTATATATTATCTAACAATTTTGAAGTCACGGGTGAATGGGTATTTGCTAGGCAATCGTTTCATTTTATTCCGTATCGACTCCTACTACCAGGTGTGGTTGCGGAGGGCCGGATTGCTTATGCGTACCCGGCCCCCGCCAACGGCGGATCGAAGGAGTGTCCGGAGTGTTTTAGTGGTGTAGGGTATTCTCTTCGTGGTATGAGTTTAGCATTCCACGCTATGGAGAGGGCGAGTCCCACATATCCCACCGCCAGGGCGAGAATACGCTGCAGCGGCGGTGGGAATGCGTAAATGCATTTCCCCCCGAACAACAAAAAAAAGGTGGAGTTGCGGATAAACGAAAGTCAATAAAAAATGGAAATTAACAAAGCTAATAGACACTTTAACACGAGTATGAAAATATACTACATAACTTTCAGTTTAATATTATATAAAAAAAATAACGAATTCAAACAAAAGTTTATTATAAAGGAGATTGATAGAATTTTCATATTTGTGATGAACGTTCAAAACATTTCGCTAATTACCCGCGTAAATTTTGTTACAACTTATTCGTCTGTTGTTTTGTTTGCCAGTTGAAACGTGAAGTTTTACTCATTATTTAACATTGTTGACACATCGTTAATGATAGACCAACAAAATTCATTATTGTCACGTAATTTTGTGAATGGAGTTGACTATTTTTACAACTTTGGCATGGTGAAAGTAAATAAGTAATTTAGAGGCTTTGCTTGCTATACGGCTGCCAAACATGGGCGCTAACAGAACTTCAAGAAAAGTAAATTAAAAATCTGTCAAAATGCAATAGAAAGGAGTATTTTAGGTACTAAAAGAAGAGATAAAGTGAAATTACAAGAAATTAAAAACAAAACTAAATTTAAAAATGCCCACTCAGCCTACAGACAGCTTAAATGGCGTTGGACAGGACATCATAGAAAGTAAAGTGAAATGGACTAGGCTAATAACCGAATGGTATCCAACAGATAGCAAAAGAAATAGAGACAGACAAACCAAAAAAGATAAGATGGGAAGATGAACTTAATAAAATAGCAGGTCCATTAATGAGCCGTTTAACAAAAGACAGGAATATGTGGAAATATTTAGAGGAGGCCTTTGTCGACAGACAAGCTGTTCTACACACACATCCAATTGCCGATCATTCAAACGAAAGTTAGAAATGATAAAATCTATTTAGTTTTAGTAAATATGCATGTATTAATTGAAAGAAATAACAATAAAGGCTATTTTATTTTATCTATTTATAATAGTAGATAGATATAATAGTAGATGAAACTGGCAACATCGCCAAGTTGTCAACAAATCAGTGCGAAACTAAACAGTAAATAAAATATAAAGTGTAGTCTTATTAAATTACTTAAATACTTACTTACTTAAATAGTCTTATTGTTAAAAGTATTATAAAAGTGTTCAGGACCTTTTAATATACCAGGATTATTGTTTGTGACGATTTAAACAGTGAAATAAGTGTTAAATAAGTCAATCAATAAAAATTAGGACTGGCAACACAGCCCGACGGTTGTCAAAAATTGTACTCGTAAATTAAATATTTAAAATTAATAAAATTAAATATTAAACGTGTAAAATATAATGTTTAAACATAAAATAACGTGAAAGGAATACATTATCTTATCAAATTCGTAAAAATCAAGCTAAAATAACCAAACGGAGGATCTGTCGACTACCGGCTGTCAACGTTCATTAACCTCAAATTATTGTTTACTGGAATGATTCTTGCATAAATCCCGGCGAGTATTACTTTCTTTACTAAGATTCGACATCTACACATAACAAACACTACACGACTCAAATTGTGAGCCACGTCCATCCACACACTAGCCACATTCTGTCTCCATTCGCTTGACGTATAGTGGAAGTGAATTTGATGACGAATACCATTGGCTCCAGACCAAAATATACTAACAATACTGACTAACATCATAGTAATACTATTCCGATTGTGTAATAAGATTCCCAAGTCTAATAAAGTAGCATTTTATTGTATAATAATATAACGGGGGTATACAAATATAATATTAAAAAACCCATGTAAATATAATTAAATATCTGTTATATTGTGTTGTCCCAGTAAATACAAACCATACAATAAGTGACCTTCTACTGTATAATATATTAAAACATATAAAAAGGTCCTATTTATCTTTATATCTCATTTAGTTCTTATTCTATATAGCTACTAAGCCACTCCTATCTCTGTTCACTTTACTCCATCTAAACTTTTCTACTCCTAAGTACTCTGTTCACCTTTTCAACTTTACTTTCAGCACATTCTTGTCCTCAATACCAACATGCAGACCCGCAGCATGGTAGCTGAACATAAACTGAAGTCTGTGCTCAAGGACTTACAGACATACAAAGACCAATGTCAAAAATTAGAACAAGAGCGCGAGGACAATGAAGTGGAAATTAAAGTAATAATTGACAACAACACATTATTAAAAAGGGAATTAGTCAAGATTACACAACAATTAGATGCAACTATTGAAGAGCGTGACAGATTGATGGTGGAGGCAGAATCCTTTGATCAGTGTAGGTCTCTCTACGAACTGGCACTTAGTAAAATTAATGACCTTGAAATAGAGTTAATTGATTTTAAAAACAAAGAATTATGTCAAATTAATAGTGAGTCTATGACTATCCCGATAACTTGTATAGATATGGTGGTGTGTGAACCGGAGCTCACTCCTGTTCAAACAGCAATAACAATAGATCTGACTGGAGATGACTCTGTTGACTATCAGCCAAATATTAGGTCGTTAAATAGGCTTCCGGACAATAAATGATGTTGATATTGTAAAGGCATTCCGAACAATTAAAATGAAAGGCACAGAAGACTTGTGGGGACTTTCTGTTAAAGCTATTGACACAGTAATACAAAATATCGCTCCTATTCTAGCGGCTATCTTTAATACATCCATAACTGATGGAGTATTCCCTGACTTAATGAAGATTAGTAAAATAGTGCCGATATTTAAATCAGGTTGCTCAAATAACGCGACTAACTATAGGCCTATCTCGATATTACCAACTCTAAGTAAAGTATTTGAAAAGATTATGCTTAATCAAATGTTGACACATTTTAATCTAAATGGGATATTGCACGATAAGCAATTTGGATTCACTAAGGGCCGGTCAACTCAGGACGCAGGATGCACTCTGATTAAATCCATACTAGAGGCTTGGGAGGGGTCGCAAGATGCTCTTGGAGTCTTCTGTGACCTTTCCAAGGCATTCGACTGTGTAAATCATGAGACGCTCGTTCTTAAGTTAAAATATTATGGAATTACTGAAAAATCGCTTGATCTTGTTATATCCTATTTATCTGATAGGAAACAAATAGTATATGTAGACGGCGTTGCTTCAAAAGAGCATTTAATAAAAATGGGCGTGCCCCAAGGATCTATTCTGGGTCCTTTTCTGTTCTTAGTTTACATCAATGATTTACCATACATCATAAATAAACTGTCAGATATAGTTCTTTTTGCAGACGATACATCATTAATATTCAAAGTCAATAGAAAAGATACTAACCTTATTGAACACAATAAAACACTTAGTATACTTTCACATTGGTTTTCTTCAAATAATCTTTTATTAAACGCGGGTAAAACTAAATGCGTCAGATTTGCGCTACCAAATGTAACTACCGCTAAACCAATTGCTTCACTTAATGGAGAAACGTTGGACCTAGTTCAATCGACAGTTTTTCTAGGAATAACATTAGATTCAAAACTGCAATGGGGCCCTCATATTGAAAAATTAACTGGTAGACTCAGTTCCGCATCTTATGCTGTCTGGAAAATTAGGCAATTGTCAGATGAAGCAACTGCTAGACTAGTGTATTTCGCGTACTTTCATAGCATTATGTCCTATGGAATACTGCTTTGGGGTTCAGCCGCTGATGTCAATAGTATTTTTATATTACAGAAAAGAGCAGTTAGGGCTATTTACGGTTTAGGTAGTCGCGACTCCTTACGTACCCTGTTTAAAGAGATAAATATACTTACCGCTCCTTCTGAGTACATATACCAAAATATCATTTTTGTTAGAAAAAATATAGATCATTATAGTAAAAAAAGTGATATTCATAATGTTAACACAAGAAATAAACATAAAATTGCCATACCCGGTTTTAGAGTAAGTAGAACCAATAAATCATTTATGGGAAATGGTATTAGGTTTTATAACAAACTCCCTAGTCGTGTTACTGATTTGCCTGATACAACTTTTAAAGCATATATTAAACGTGTCCTTGTATCTAAAGGTTACTATAGCGTTAAGGACTATATTGAGGATAAAGATGTTTGGTCTCATGAACCATCCTGCGTAACACTTCCTAGAGACCCTGTATCTAAGTAAAATAGTAAGCATAATAGTGTGATGTTCTGTGAACTATCTGTAATCGGCCTAATGAGTTACATTAATAGACCGCTAGTTCTGTCTCAAATTAGCTTCTTTTATTAATATAAAAACATTAATAGATAATCAAATATTATAAAGACAACCGTTCGGGAAAATAATGTGTATGCCAAATAAATAATAAAAGTAACTGGACCAAAACCCACGCTCTGCCCATTTGAGGATGTTTCGCCGGACCGTCTCATGTGGGTCGTGTTAAAACCGGCAGTAGAATAACCCACTGAGTTTGTTTCGCCGGATCTTCTCAGTTGGGGCGTATTGGATCCGGTGGTAGCATTAAAGCGCGTCCGTCGTTATATACTCATGGTCCGCCCAAATAATGACAATTGTTCTTAATATAATTTAATATAGACAGAACAAGCTATCGGACACAATATAGTAAAATAATAAAGTTAAGACTAAAATGATTAAAAACAATAACTAAAATACCTGCTTAATATGCTCATTTAAAATTGTTAAAATTATACATAGATTAATAATAAATTATTGTTTTGACTATTTGCAAGTGCCTGTAATAGGTTTACGTAAATAAAAATGATTTTTATTTATTTTATTTTATTTATTTAATACATATATTTTTATACCCTCCACCATTTATATCTGATTAATTATTTTTGTACCCACATATTTAAATATTATTTGACAGTGACATTGGGGTAAGCAGAAAAGTGATACTACACACAAAATTTAAATCCCCCTACTTTTCAAAAAAAAATATAGTTTCGAACGACAGAAAAATTTTGCAAATTATTTTTTTTTAAATAGATGCTAGTAATATTGATACGCCATTGAAAAATAAAAATACATTGAAATTCAGCCAACCCACATTGAAAGAAATAGCTATAAATATATCCTAGCTGGCAAAAAATCCCAAATGGTCAAAAGCGAAAGAAAAATTGTCAAACCCCTTCACCAGAGAAAGCTTTTATATCATCACAAGGAGATATGCAGTCTACCAACAGATTTAATCTATTGCCTATTGATGTAGATGAGGAACCCACAGAAGAAATTCCCGCGAAGCCTTCGAAACCCCCACCAATTATCTTGTATGATATTGATGATCTGTCAAAAACTAACTGAGCTTCTTAACGAAGCTATACCAAGTGATAGTTTCTCCTACAAAATTATCAACAGAGATCAACTCAGAATTATGACAAATGTACCAGAAATTTATAAAAAAATTATTAAATTTATTAGAAGCAAACGTCTTATTGGTCATTTACCCAAAAAGAAAAAAGATGCTGTAATAATAATGCTGTAGAATAATTATAAAAAATCTGCACCACACCACACCAGTAGAAGCAATAATAGAGACAATGGAAAAAACAGGAAATAAAGTCAAGGGCGAAATTATCTGTCCCATGTCAAAAAAATTCAAATAACCGCTTAATATGTTTTTTGTAAATTTAGAACCAAGTGTAAAGAATGTAGAGGTAAAAAACATTGTATTTATTTATCACACAAAAGTGAAAATTGAGGATCCTAAAAAAACAATGATATTCCACAATGTGCAAGATGTCAACAGTACGGGCTCACAAAAAATAATTGTATGCGGCCTTTCCGATGTGCACAAGGACATAGAACAATATACAGTCCAAAGGCAGATAGAAACACTCCTGCTACCTGTGCACTCTTTTTCGGTAATCACCCTGCTATATGGGCAAGAAAAAGAGCACATATTATAAATAGAAGCAAATAATTGCATAACAAACATGAAAGGGCACAAAATCCTCCTTCCATGCATGATTTTCCACCTCTGAGACCCCCTAAGCACAGTAATGAAATAGAGATAAATAAAGAAAAAGCAAAAGAGCGCCACACGCGAACAAGCGCCAACCAATTATACTTCAGGAAATTGGCATTAAAAACCAGAGAATATTTAAACAATCAGAGAAAATAGATATCCTCATTAATCAAATTGGCAGCCTAGTGAAATTGATTACGACACTCATCGCCCAATATAACAAATGAAATTCCTCCGTAATGCGGCATGGAACATAAATGGCCTGTCTCTAAATTTACAGGAAGTGGGAACGTTCATTACCTATAACAAAATAGACATTCTCTCTACTATCAGAAACACATTTAACTGACAACAAAATTGTAAAAATCAGTGGATACAATACCTACTACTGTAATCATCCCGATGGCACACCACATGCAGGAACTGCCATAATAATAAAGCAGAACATCAAATAACTTGCGCTTCCCAGCTTTAAACATCCCTACCTACAGGCGGCCATCGTATTTGTAGATGACTGGCACGGAGCGCTGAACGTCGCTGCTGTGTACTGTCCACCGCGTCATCGCATAGATGAATAAATGTTCAGTGCTATTTTTGATATTCTAGGCAATAGATACATACATAACTTGAGGAGATTAGAATGCTAAAAATGTATTTTGGGGTCTAGACTTACAACGACCAGAGGAAGAGAATTAAAAAAGCATTGAGCTCTGGGGATCCGCTTGTCACTCCAATATAGAAATATTGCAGCGCTTCCAGAATAACATTCTAAAGCTGTATGCAAACTCGGAGGTTCATGAGTACCTAGAGGTTCATAAAAAAGTCATGTGAGGACTATAAAAACAGACTTCAAGAACATGAAAACAAACTAGCCAGGGCACTATTGGAGACCACAGACTGCATGTTCAGACTAAAGAGGTCTCGACTAGCCACAATATAAATAAAAAAATAAATAAATAAAGATAGTCCATATCAAAGGATATGGCGAATCTCAATAAAAGCCAATTATCAAATAAAATCTCATTATAGCTGTGGAGCTGATTGCAGATAGAAAGAAAGAAAACATAAAAAAAAATAGTAGATTTGACATTGATGGCTTTAAAGCTATATCTTCGACCAATGTTGGCATGTACGTGTTGTGACGTCGAGAATCGATAGTAGACGCCACGGCAGTCTTCCAACAGTTTCATTGGCAAATGCCTTTTTTGGTAATTATTTAAATAGGTAGGTAGATTACAATTTAAATAGGTAGGTACCTAACTCTTTTATGACTGGAAGCTATTACTTTTCACCTACGAAAATTAATTTAACGCATGGTTATTGGGTAGTATTATACGCATCGTTCCGGCTTAGAATAGACCACCCCATGTGTTCCTATAAGTGTCGTAAGAGGGCATGATGAATAGGCAGCAACATCTTTAAGCTAAGGTTACGTATCATCTTACTGCGATCACCTATCCGCTTGCCAAACGTGGTAATTGTGGCAATATCCCTCAATGACCAGATCTTGCCAAGTTCTGTTAAGAGAAGGCTCAAACCAAGAGGGCATAGTTTAATTATAATTAACTACACAAACCGTTTTTTGACTTTGTCGGTACCTAGTAATCTTTTACGTTGGTCTTGTAAACTACGGAGAATTATATTAGAGTAGAATCCATTGCAGACAGGAAGAGTCGAAAACTTCCTTGAAAAACGGAAATGAAAGAAACTGTACGAGTATCACGAATTTCATAAGGGTGATGACGTAACGATTGCAACAACTAGGTATATTATATTTGAAAAACTTTAGTCTCTAGCAAGCATCTTGAAATCCGATGTTTACATAACTAATATTGCTAAAAATACTAAGGAACGTATTTTGCTGTTAAACAAAATGTATGTAATGCTACTCGGCGTTTAGAAAAGCAATAAGCATGATGAATTTAAGTAAAATACGTCCCAACTGTCAACTCGTGGTCGCGCTACAGAAACCGTTAGCCGGCATGTAACTATCTAACTATACTAGTGATCGCCTAGTGACCGAAATTCGACCAATATTATATTTTATGCATAATTTTAAAAATATCATCTGTACCTATGCATAATTTTAAAAATATAATCTGTACCTAAGTGTGCGATATTTCATGCTCCTCCGTCCGCGCAATTTTCCTAAAAAGGGGTACAACATTATATGTGTGTGAACTTAGCAGATCATTGTCCAGCAGATCAAAATAAAATGTGAGTTCTTTTCGCATGCAGCTAAGTTCTATAGTTCCTGGTAATTTTTAGAAATAGTTCTGGTGTTTTTATCTCGAAAAATGTCAATTAACGAAATGATCTGCCAACTTCCCGTAGCAAATCATTTTGCAGCAGATCAAAATAAAAGGTGAGTTCTTTTCGCATGCAGCTAAGTTCTATAGTTCCTGATAATTTTTAGAAATAGTTCTGGTGTTTTTATCTCGAAAAATGTCAATTAACGAAAACGATTAACGAAATGATCTGCTAACTTCAAACAACAAAAACAAATGTGAGTTCTTTTCGCATGCAGTCGAGTTCTGTAGTTCTAGATACTAGGCTAAAGTGAACAGACACTTTCTAGGCAAGCGTGTATCATCTTAGGCCTTATCTTCGCCTTCCATCAAGCGAGATTATGGTCAAACGTAGGCCTATATATAATAATAAAAAAAAATAAAAAAAAACTTTTCAAAGATAGCTGTTCTAAAACGACGTTAAAGTGCCAGCAGATCGAGCCAGAACGTTGAAAAAGTTGATAATGACAATTCTCATCCTAAAAATGAAATGAATCATTCAAGTTATTGCGAAAGGCTGAAACTCTTTCGCTTTTCACATATTCGTATGGAAACTGCAATCTAGAATTCGATTCGAGTCCAGAACTCACGTCCCAGTACCAGCAGATCATGTCCGAACATTTTAAAAGTAGAAAGAACTATTTTCATCGTTTCAAACAAATGCCAAAGGCTAGAACTCTTTCGTTTCCCACCGATCCGTAGCAGAACTGTAATCTACAACTGGATTCGAGTCCAGAACTCACGTCCCAGTACCAGCAGATCATGTCCGAACATTTTAAAAGTAGAAAGAACTATTTTCATCGTTTCAAACAAATGCCAAAGGCTAGAACTCTTTCGTATCCCACCGATCCGTAGCAGAACTGTAATATAGAATTCGATTCGAGTTCAGAACTCACGTCCCAGTACCAGCAGATCATGTCCGAACATTTTAAAAGTAGAAAGAACTATTTTCATCGTTTCAAACAAATGCCATAGGCTAGAACTCTTTCGTTTCCCACCAATCCGAAGCAGAACTGTAATCTCCAACTTGATTCGAGTCCAGAACTCACGTCCCAGTACCAGCAGATCATGTCCGAACATTTTAAAAGTAGAAAGATCTATTTTCAGCGTTTCAAACAAATGCCAGAGGCTAGAACTCTTTCGTTTCCCACCGATCCGTAGCAGAACTGTAATCTACAACTTGATTCGAGTCCAGAACTCACGTCCCAGTACCAGCAGATCATGTCCGAACATTTTAAAAGTAGAAAGAACTAGTTTCATCGTTTCAAACAAATGCCAAAGGCTAGAACTCTTTCGTATCCCACCGATCCGTAGCAGAACTGTAATCTACAACTTGATTCGAGTCCAGAACTCACGTCCCAGTACCAGCAGATCATGTCCGAACATTTTAAAAGTAGAAAGAACTAGTTTCATCGTTTCAACAAATGCCAAAGGCTAGAACTCTTTCGTATCCCACCGATCCGTAGCAGAACTGTAATCTACAACTTGATTCGAGTCCAGAACTCACGTCCCAGTACCAGCAGATCATGTCCGATCATGTCCAACACGTCCACGTAGTTGGCTTTGGGTTATGCTAAGATTGAGAAGCTCTTTCCAGAGACCTTGTAGTAAGTTTCACCCTCTTTTGAAGGGTCTTGCGGAATATGCGACGTTTGACATCGCAACTACGCCAATATGATAAGCCGCCATTGATTACATGGAACAATTAAAACGATGACTTTCGCTATTTAATCTTTTCTACTTTAATCTGTTCTTATTAAACAGACATGGTACTGCAACGTGAGTTTGGACCTTTGGCATTTGTTTGAAACGATGAAAATAGTTCTTTCTACTTTTAAAATGTTCGGACATGATCTGCTGGTACTGGGACGTGAGTTCTGGACTCGAATCAAGTTGTAGATTACAGTTCTGCTACGGATCGGTGGGAAACGAAAGAGTTCTAGCCTATGGCATTTGTTTGAAACGATGAAAATAGTTCTTTCTACTTTTAAAACGTTCGGACATGATCTGCTGGTACTGGGACGTGAGTTCTGGACTCGAATCAAGTTGTAGATTACAGTTCTGCTACGGATCGGTGGGAAACGAAAGAGTTCTAGCCTATGGCATTTGTTTGAAACGATGAAAATAGTTCTTTCTACTTTTAAAATGTTCGGACATGATCTGCTGGTACTGGGACGTGAGTTCTGGACTCGAATCAAGTTGTAGATTACAGTTCTGCTACGGATCGGTGGGAAACGAAAGAGTTCTAGCCTATGGCATTTGTTTGAAACGATGAAAATAGTTCTTTCTACTTTTAAAATGTTCGGACATGATCTGCTGGTACTGGGACGTGAGTTCTGGACTCGAATCCAGTTGTAGATTACAGTTCTGCTACGGATCGGTGGGAAACGAAAGAGTTCTAGCCTTTGGCATTTGTTTGAAACGATGAAAATAGTTCTTTCTACTTTTAAAATGTTCGGACATGATCTGCTGGTACTGGGACGTGAGTTCTGGACTCGAATCAAGTTGTAGATTACAGTTCTGCTACGGATCGGTGGGAAACGAAAGAGTTCTAGCCTATGGCATTTGTTTGAAACGATGAAAATAGTTCTTTCTACTTTTAAAATGTTCGGACATGATCTGCTGGTACTGGGACGTGAGTTCTGGACTCGAATCAAGTTGTAGATTACAGTTCTGCTACGGATCGGTGGGAAACGAAAGAGTTCTAGCCTATGGCATTTGTTTGAAACGATGAAAATAGTTCTTTCTACTTTTAAAATGTTCGGACATGATCTGCTGGTACTGGGACGTGAGTTCTGGACTCGAATCAAGTTGTAGATTACAGTTCTGCTACGGATCGGTGGGAAACGAAAGAGTTCTAGCCTATGGCATTTGTTTGAAACGATGAAAATAGTTTCTTTCTCTTTGAAAAGTATCTTTGAAAAGTTTTTATTTTTTATTTTTTATTATTATATATAGGCCTACGTTTGACCATAATCTCGCTTGATGGAAGGCGAAGATAAGGCCTAAGATGATACACGCTTGCCTATAAAGTGTCTGTTCACTTTAGCCTAGTATCTAGAACTACAGAACTCGACTGCATGCGAAAAGAACTCACATTTGTTTTTGTTGTTTGAAGTTAGCAGATCATTTCGTTAATCGTTTTCGTTAATTGACATATTTCGAGACAAAAACACCAGAACTATTTCTAAAAATTATCAGGAACTATAGAACTTAGCTGCATGCGAAAAGAACTCACCTTTTATTTTGATATGCTGCAAAGTGATTTGCTACGGGAAGTTGGCAGATCATTTCGTTAATTGACATTTTTCGAGATAAAAACACCAGAACTATTTCTAAAAAATATCAGGAACTATAGAACTTAGCTGCATGCGAAAAGAACTCACCTTTTATTTTGATCTGCTGCAAAATGATTTGCTTCGGGAAGTTAGCAGATCATTTCGTTAATTGACATTTTTCGAGATAAAAACACCAGAACTATTTCTAAAAATTACCAGGAACTATAGAACTTAGCTGCATGCGAAAAGAACTCACATTTTATTTTGATCTGCTGGACAATGATCTGCTAAGTTCACACACATCAACATTATTGCTTCACGTATTTATATATCTACACTAATATTATAAAGAGGAAAGATTTGTACCTATTTTTGTATGTTTGTATGTTTGTAATGAATAGGCTCAAAAAGTACTGGGCCGATTTAAAAAATTCTTTCACCATTCGAAAGCTACATTATCCACGAGTAACATAGGCTAAATTTTATTTTGGAAAAAAATAGGGTTCCGTAAGATATTTGGGTTTTTCTGACACAAGGTGTAAAAAATCAACCAGAAAAGTTACTTATTTTGCGTACGCTGCCTAAACTATAAAAGATAGAACCATAAAATATTCTAATTAATTATAGATCTTATAAATATCTACAAAAAAGTCCGCGACACACTATACCTATCTATGTCGAGTGAGGCACAACGACCATTTTTTTATTTAGAAATCTTTAATTTTTTTTGGACTACCTTTAAACGCGTTTATTTTACTCATGCTATTAATCCTTATCAAAATAAATTATTTCATCACTAAGTACAGTTTATGTAGATAATATTTGGTCTTTGAATGATTAAAATTGGGCGTTTGGTTTTGAAGTTATGGCGAAATTAAAATATTACGATTTCTGCTGCACGGCCCGTTGCGAAGTCTAATAATTTTCGTGCGATTTTTTTTAGATTTCGTTCTTAAAATAAAACTACACCTACGCAAAAGTTCTTCTCAGAGCTAATCAACAGTTCTTCTCAGAGCTAAACAACAGTTCTTTTCAGAGCTTTGAAAATGCCTAAAATGCCTAATCCCTAAAATGCCTATTAATTACATCATTAATTATATTTTCATCATTAACAACTTTAACATCCACAGAAAGACAATCTGTGCAGCCTGCGGATAATGACTGCGTTGTCGATGTTTATGTCGGTGTCTGTGAATTGACCTGGGAATCATTTTGCTGACCGTGTCTTTCCTGGGTAGGCTTTTTGCAGCGGTAACCGACATCCGCACGGAGCCGCGGGCGACCGCTATCACTACATCACTACATATTATAAACAAAGCCGCGTCTGTCTGTCTGTTCGCGATAAACTCAAAAACTACTACATCGATTTTCATGCGGATGTTACCAATCGATAGAACGATTCTTCCGGAAGGTTTACGTATATGATTTGTTTAGTTTATGTGTACATTTGACTAATATATATTGATATTTGTCAGAGGTGTCGGAAAAAATTAAGCCATTTGGGAGCTTTCAACGCAAACGCTGCCTAAACCCTATGAGATATAACAAAACAATGTATGGTGGCAAATATTCTTCTCTTTTAGATCTACAAAAAAGTCTGCGATAGCATATGTCTATCTTTCAAGGTTAACTTGCTATATCCATTATATCTTAGAAAAATGATAATTTCTAATGCGGTAATTGTAAAGCTAATCAGACGGATTCAGTATTTATCCTTATCATTTTAAATGAGTTAATATTCTTAAGCATTTCATGCAGATTATTTTACCCCTACACTATATACTTTTAATGAATAACTTAGAAGTAATCGCAAAATAACAGCGCGTGTTTTAGGTAGGCCTAATGCGATTATGCGCGCTCAATCCTTAAGAATTAGGTATAGGGCAAATTTTTTGTTTTGTGTTCGTTGTAACTATGATGGATAGATACTTGAATACCTATTTATTTAGTGTTTGTTGTATTGTTAGTCCTGAAGAGTATAGGTATTTCATACGATAAAAGTATACCCACCTACTTATTTCACTGAGTTTTAGTAGGTCATCATCATCATCAGCACGTATATCGTCCACTGCTGAACATGGGCCTCCTCCCGAGGGAGGGTATTGCCATAGTCACCACGTTTGGCAGGCGGGTTGGTGACCGCAGAATTATGTTGTAACACACAAGGAAACGCTGCTGCCCCTTCCTTGATATACGATTATTATAGATGATGTTATAACAATCGGGACCAACGGCTTAACGTGCTTTCCGAGGCACGGAGGGTAGTCCCTCAACCAACCAGACCCGGAAAGAAATCTTAGAATTTACACAAAGATTTCATGTCCGGTGTGGGGATCAAACCCACGACCTCCGAGATTTAAAGCGAGCCAATTACCGCTACGCTACGGAGGTAGGCCGAATGCGATTATGCGCGCTCGATCCTTAAGAATTATAGGGCAAATTTTTTGTTTTGTGTTCGTTGTAACTATGATGGATAGATACTTGAATACCTATTTATTTAGTGTTTGTTGTATTGTTAGTCCTGAAGAGTATAGGTATTTCATACGATAAAGTATACCCACCTACTTATTTCACTGAGTTTTAGTAGGTACCTATATTAATTTGTTTCTGTTTGTTTTGACCAAATTTCGCCCGTTTGTTAGAGGTTTAAAGACATTATGTAGTATAATTATCAGTATTGTACCCGTGCGAAGCCGGGGCGGGTCGCTAGTATTATATATATCAACTGCCTCGTTGATCTAGTGGTAGTATGTTTTTCAATAGGTATATTTAAAGTAACATCCCAAATTCAGGAAGCTGGTGGTGTTTCACCCATAGCTATGAGAGTGCGTTAAACTGTCGGTCTCCTGATTCTGGCCCGATCTCTCACCGGTCTTGTCGGCAAAATCATTCCATCGTATTTTGCGAGTAAAATGTATAGGTAGTGTAGTGCACCTGTGTTTTGGTTAAAAAAATTGAGGGATATTGCTATAATCACCTTGCTTCGCAGGCAGATTGGTGATCGCAGTAAGGTGGTAAGGAACTTAAGAGCTGATAGATGCTGCTGCTCATCCATCACCTGTTTGTCCCTTAGTCGCCTCCCATGACACCCACGGGAAGACATGAGGTGAACTATTCTAATCCGGAAACCACACGGCAAACCACTCTTTTTAAAACAATAAAAATAAAAAAGGTGCGTGTTAGCTGATTTTATAACGGAAGAGTTATGGCTATTTGTCGCCTTTACAACCAGGTGTTCCCACAAAAGGTATTACGCAAGAATGTATTTAAGCCTCATACTCTTAAAAAAAGGTTACAACGGATTTATAATGAAGGCTTTTACCTTAAGCTTGCAGATACAGAAAAGAGATAGCCTTAAAAACCCACATCGAAAGCATTTCTAAGCGTGACTAATAGGTGAACGTCATGGTACAGAAGACTTGAAAGTGAAAAAAGATACCAAGCAGCTGTTTCAATGAAAAATAACGTGTCATTAATCATAACGATGAAAAGAAGAAGCGACAAGTTTCGCGACAAATACCTTCCTGTAGACGCGTGACAGTGTTTGCACTTACGCGGCTCGACTACCGCTATAATGATATCTCACTGAAATGGAAACAACGTTTACTACCATTGTTTATGAGAACAATAGCCGAGAAAAACAATACGTATTCGAATATCACCCGCGATTGAATCAATATCGTAGTCGTTTACCGGTGCTCTGTATTTTGTCGCTATAATTAAGAGTGGTATGGAAGAGAAAAACGTGTTGTCTGACCCCAAATAAATTGGGACAAGGGCAGGGAGATGATGATGATTAAGTATTTAATTATGAGTATAATAATGAGTGTATGTTTTGGTATATTGCAGGTGCAAAAATTTCGTTTGTTCTATAAAAACTTATTCAAAATCCTTCATTGTTATTGCCATCGTCATCAGTGACCAGTGACTAATCATCATGGAATAAAGGCAAAAGAAACCAAACCCTTCCTTCCCTTACTAAGCGCTTCAATATTGCGTCGTGACAGGTGCTGAGGGATCTGATAGGATAATCGGGTAATTACTGGGGATCTCCCAGGCTTGCTTCCTCTGGATCCGACGGCAGTACAGGTTTTGCCATAATCACCACGTTTGGTAGGCAGGTCGGTGACCGCAGTATAATGTGTGACACTCAAGGAAACGCTGCCGTCCTATCGCTTGTTATATATGCTGTTATATCAATCGGGACCAACAACGGTACAAATACGTTGTCTATTGTGTCATGAGTCAGATCGTCACGGTTCTGGGGCATGTGGCAGATTATTGGATCTTGTTGGTCAAACAGCCTCCAGCTAAGCTGACTGGATTTAAATTGAAGTGGGTTATGAGCTACAGTACATTTTTATCACTTTAATAAGTTCGAATCGTTCAAATAAGAATATTGGTGGATAAGACGAGGTAATCGGTTGACCTGTATGGTCATGTCAAGAGGAGGGATGGTTCGCATGTGACGAAAATAGGAAAGGATATGAATGTAGATGGATGGAGAAGAAGAGGGAGGTCCCATAAAAGGTGGATGGATTGTGTGAGAAGTGATATAAAGGAAAAGGAAGCAAGTGATAGCGTGACGGCTGACAGGACAGAATGGAAGAAGAAAACGTGTTGCGCCGACCCCAAATAAACTACGTTAAGGGCCGGGAGATGATGAGGAAGTTCTAAACGTAATAATATTTATGCCTGTAAGCCAAAACCGAGTGCATCTCCGTTAAGGCGTACACTTTTACACTAGAATACATCGTTTGCTGTTCAACATCTGTAAAATTGGCCTGTAAAACCGAAAATCAGCCGAGAGGACTTTAGATGTAGCGAGTGCGAGTGTTATCCTTATTACCGGGTTTGGCAGACCGTAGCCGGTAATAGGGCTGTCAGACACGCCCGGCGGGAGTATGTAGATATGCGTGTAATTTTATTTCCGAGCTACGATAATACGTCCGGACTATGTTCCAAATGTAAGTATTTAGGCACTCTAAGTTATGGGACGTAATGTTTTGGGGAAATATAGAAACAGTTATTTAAGGAAATGTATGACAACCTCCGTAGCTTAGCGGTATTCGACTCGCTTCAAATCTAAAAAGGTCGTGGGTTTGATCCTCACGCCGGACAAGACGGAATCTTTGTGTAATTTCTAAGATTTCTTTCCAGGTTTGGATGGTTGACGGACTACACTCCGTGGCTCGGAAAGCACGATAAGCCGTTAAAAAAATATATTAGAGGTATTTTCAAATAGTCAAAACATATTTGGCTCATTAATATATTATAAAATATTTTATTAATTATTTTTTGTTATAAAATCATCGTTGGTCTCGATTGTTGTAATATCATTTATAACAATCTTAACAGGAAACGTTCAGCAACGTTTTCTTCTATGTTACAACATAACACTTCGGTCAACAACCCGCCTACCAAGAGTGATGGTTTTGGCAAAAACCCTCCCTCGGGAGGAGGTCCATGTTCAGCAGTCGACGTTGTACGGTCTGATGATGATGATGTACAATATGTGTATTTATATGTATGGTGTTGACGTTTGTATAAACGTATAAAAGTAGACAGTGAGACGTTATATGAATTTAGAAAATTCCTGAGTAGTACCTATATGTAACATCTGATTTTCTATAAATATTTCTTTTAAAAAACACGTGGTCCATTTGCAGTCTAGTTCTTTTAACTCAACTCTGAACACAAGGACATAGCGCGGATTAACAGATATTACATAAAAATTACTGGAAACTAGAATAAGGTACTTAGTAGGAATGTAAGGTTGGGCTTATTAAATATAATTAAAGTGGCGCACTTTGGTACTGCACAGACACAAACTCCAGGTAACATTATACCTAATTTAGTGAAGTAGGAGAGACAGCGAACCTAACTTACTGTGTAACTTCCTCCATAATTTTCGAGCAGTGACATAGTCGCCGCTAAGATGTACTGACATCGGTTCCTGTAAACTTTATCATATAATTTAACTAAACTGTTCCAAGGATGGTAGATGTAGGAAACGCTACGACTGCATCACTAATGCAAATTGACTTAGATATCTATTTAAAAATGTATAGAGAAGTACTTCCATATTCGAGAACAACACTTAGTAGGAACCTATTGTGAGTTTATTTAGGAATGTCGTGAGTCACTTTGATGATTTCTATTACTACATCGATAGAGATCTTAGATGACATTGAGACATTACACCCTACGTACGTACAAGTACCTACTCGAAAGCTAATTATTGTTTGTGAATATGAGAGGTAGAGCATTACGGTGATTATGATTATATTTTACTGGAGCGTGAAGTTGTTGTAAATATGTCGTTTAAACTATTTATATTATATTATATATCAAATATTATGACTGCACAACAAAAATACTGATTGTGCACCAAATTTAAGAATGAGGTTACACACATCGTGGGCGTGCTCTCAGTCGGGAGACTCGGAGAGTCGTATGGGTTAGTTTCAGGTTATTATTTTGAAAAAAAAACGTAGAAGTAGGAAACTATTCCATTACTTAATTATTGTATGCAATAAATTTATTTTGACATTTTATATGTTGTTATTTTTGATGGGGAGCTTGATGAAGTTAGTTGTAGTTATTAGTACCTTTTATCTGATAAGCGATATAATACTACCCTTATACTTAAATATCAATACGAAGACAACCTTACTAATATCACTATCAACAAAGTAGTATTGATAAATAAGCAAACCTATTGATTCATTACATTTATAGCATTTATAGAGCGCTATAAGGTGAATACCATATAGTTTAAAATTTATTAGGAACGTTATCCATAGATTGTTCAAGAAACAATGTAACGAATTCTATTCAGATCCTATTGCAACGGATAGCTTTCTCTATAAATTCACTAATACTACTTTGTTCAGGCTTAGAAAGGCGCAAAGACAAAGCACCTGTACAAAACATCGGCCATTTAATAAAGGTAAATAGGGTTCTAAAATGAATAGATGTATATTATTTGCAATTCAAATGCGTCGTGCTCAAGGGGTCTGTAAGTTTCCGTGCATAGAAACAACTGTAAATGACATACGTTTGTTATGGTACAAAACAACATAATAGTCTATGTCGGTAACATATATTGTCATGTATGGAACATAACAAAAAATGTAGCAGTTTTTGTGTGTTATTTGACATTCATTCAAAACATATAAAACGGAAGGGTTTTGTTTAACCGTGATGTAATACGGTTTAATGTACAACCCGCGTTGATATCAACTGTTAAAAGGTTTATTTATACTTAAGTAGTCTCGTATTAATTTCTCAATATCTTTAAGATCATTAGTATAAAACTCACTTCGGAAATCTAGCGAGGGAGCACAGGGAGGCAGGATTGCAGAGGATTCACGACATATACAGTGGTAAGAAGAAATATTAGGGTTACGGGAGCCAAATCAAAATATAAAAACCTCACAGCGGCTCAGCGTTACGCGTCAGTGTTAGGTGTCGGCGTTAGGCGTCAGCGTTAGGCGTCAGCGTTAGGCGTCAGCGTTAGGCGTCAGCGTTAGGCGTCAGCGTTAGGCGTCAGCGTTAGGCGTCAGCGTTAGGCTTCAGCATTAGGCGTCCACGTTAGGCGTCAGCGTTAGGCGTCAGAGTTAGGCGTCAACTTTCGGCGTCAGAGTTAGGCTTCAGCGTTAGGCGTCAGCGTAAGGCGTCAGCGTTAGGTGTCAGCGTTAAGCGTCAGCGTTAAGCGTCAGCGTTAGGTGTTAGCGTTAAGCGTCAAAGTTAGGCGACGGCGCTAGGCATCGGCGTTAGGCGTCAGCGTTAATACGGCACGTTCTCCGAGTACTGGTTTGTACAGCAGATAAGCGTTGCCGTTTAACTGGGCTATGCTGCCAGCATTCTGGGGTCGTTGCCTAGTAGCATTTATTTAGAATAGTTAGTATTTTATAAGTTAGTTTGAGTTACGTTTAATTACTTTTTGTAGTACCTATATTGTTGCACATATATTTACCTCAGAATATTGCTGTTGACTAAAAGTATGAAATAAACTTGCATATGGACTCCGTAATATTTTACTTTTAGTTTGGGTATGGAAACGTCACAGCACCAATGCTTACCTATGCTTCGAAATTACGAGATGTCATTACCAGACACATGTTGCATTGAAATATTTTATTAAAATGTACTTCATAACCTCCGTGGCGTAGTGGTATAAGTCCGGACAAGAAATCTTTGTGTAAATTCTAAGGGTCTGGTTGGTTGAAGGACTACCCTTTGAACCTCGGAAAGCACGTTAAGCCGTTGATCTCGATTATTATAACATTATATTTACCTATAATATTATAAAGAGGAAAGATTTGTTTGTTTGTATTAAATAGGCTCCGTAATTACTTATTATGAATTATCCACGGGAAAGGGTTAGCTCCCTAGCGGGTATAAAGCGTGCGCGGAAAGCTAGTCCTTACAACGGTATACCAGGGAACGGGCAGCAGCGTTCCCTTGTGAATTACAACATAATACTGTCACTAACCCGCCTGCCATGCGTTGTGACTATGGCAAAACCGTTCCTCGAGAGGAGGCCCATGTTCTGCAGGGGACGTTATATGGGCTGATGATGAGGACAAAATCAATAGGTAAATGTTCTTTATGTATAGGTAAATACTGAAAGTTGGTGATTTACTGAATAGAAATTGAGTTTGGATCGACGATCGTCTGTAAGTGTATTCGCCATTACGGCCACACTACTAAATGATGATAGATTGCACATTATCGTACTTTAGTAGCGGGAAACGGGTGAACTGCGAGACATTAATTCTATTCAATCTTTTTCTAATGGCAAGCAATGTATGGAACTAAAATAAATGCAAAATTGTGGCACGTATTGTAAATCAAGAACCAAGGAACATTAGGCATTTGTTACTTATTCTTTCGTTTACTCCACAACAGGTATGTGAAAGTTGAGTATTTTTGCCATTGCTAATGGTAGTACGTTAATAGATCAACAAGTTATAAACATTTTAAGAATGTAGAAATAAGAAGTAATACAATATATATCACACATAACAAAACACTAAGAGTATCGCGTCGAGTACTTTTTTGGAACTAGCTCGCATCTGCCAATGTCCTACAGTATAAAGTTCGATAAAGAACTACGACTCAATTACATTAACGAGGTTCCAAGTTTTTTTTCCGTAGAACACCTCTTTTTTTAATGCTTCGAAAAGTGTAGACGAGTAACTAGGAAGTGCATTTTTCCCTAGATTTCTAAAACATTTTTAAAAGCAGTTCTTTAGTTTTATTGTTAATTCATATAAAAAGTTGGAAATTTTTTAACTTCAATAAAAAAATGGTATTTCCTTATTAAAAGGCTTTATTTATTTATACTTATGTAAAAATATATAAACCTGAAGACTGTTTTTGTTTGCCCGAACGTGCTAATCTCCGGACAAGGACCGATTTGAAAAATTCTTTCGGTGTTAGATATCCAGAATTACGAAGTTCCAATATAAAGTAAAACTTACTTAACAATATCAGTGCCGCAAATTACTAATTTTCTGGCAGACATGTGTTATCTTTACAGACATTTGCAATAGATATCATATAAAAGATGCTAATGAATACAAAACTAAGTATTAATACAAAGAAAGACAAGTACACAAGAGCAACAATACCTAATATGTTTCCATTTAGATAGTCCGGTTGTAGACGGAAATTGCGGTACATTTACTATGCACTATCATGAGGATGTGCCTATGGACTTAAGACGTGTACATTATTGCACTACAAGGCTTCCAAGGAAATTTTCTCTTGATGCCGTCGTCTCATTAATTAATGCTTTACTTATTTTTAAAACCGACAGTTTAAATAGAGTCTTCTACTGGTGATGAGATGAGACTTGTAAGCACGTTTTTTTTTTCGAACGGACATAATATGTAGTTAGCCACGAGGCTTTTGCTACTACACCGGGCATAAAAGCGAGCAGAGCAGCTCCAGTCTAGATTTAAACGCTACAAACTAAGCAACCTGCGCAAGAGGGCATCCCCTGTAGGACTTGGACCTCGGCTCAGGGCGGTCGCTGGCGATGAGATTGAGTGATTTTGGCTTTTTGTATATTAAGAAAGTTAAAGTATTAGGGGAGTCTACGAGGGCATCGGAAGGTTCTTTGCGAACTAAGGGACGGGAGGGCGAGGGGGGACGCGTCGCGTTCGCGGGCGCACTCTTCTCCGGCGGGTTGTAAGCACGATACTCTTCATTTTACTTGGGGTATTCAT
This sequence comes from Nycteola revayana, assembly GCA_947037095.2. Taxonomy (NCBI): domain Eukaryota; kingdom Metazoa; phylum Arthropoda; class Insecta; order Lepidoptera; family Nolidae; genus Nycteola; species Nycteola revayana. The sequence continues at coordinate 6,383,041 of OX344838.1, forward strand.
GTATTTTTTTATAATTAACACTCAGCAACAGAATGAAAATAGATACTCATGACAGGAGTTTTCTTATTGTTTGGCAAAATCTGGATGAAAAAGTTGCACAAAATTCCCCTAAAAGTCAGAATTCCTCAATCTTCGCCAGCGACTGTCCTGAGTCGAGGTCCAAGTCCTACAGGGTTTTTGTGTCGGTTGCTTTGTTTGTAGTTTTTAAACCACTTAATATCTAGTTTTTAAAATATGACTATCTAGTTTTTTAAATACGATTTATTGAACTGAATTACAATTTTCAACTTAACAGTGGTCATTCGTAAATTATTGAGGAACAACTGTTAAGACAAATATATTTTTTTATTACATGTTTTTTTTATTGCAGTTTCTTGTGAACCTAAAAAAACAATCACGTGTGTTTGCAGAACCTGTAAACGTGTATGGTATATACGCCACTGTCTTACGTAAGTACTTTACACTTTTTCCACTATGTTAACTTATTCTTGCAACAGAAGCTGCACAACTGTCTATATATTTATTAACAACTATTAGTTCTAAATATTCTCTAGGTACATAATGAAATTGACATAGAAAAAATTAAAACTTTAAGTATTGTATATTTAATTAAATAAGATAAGTTTACAAGGGCATATTTTAAAACGGTCAATCAAATCAATATGTTATTGGCGAGAAATGCCAACGTATATACAATAGGTCGTAAATAAAGTTAATAAATTTTAAGTATTAACGAAAGTGAATATTTTAATAAGAACGGTATAAATATCAAGAAAACTTAAAAAGTACCTATTGTTTAAATAAATGAACGCATTATACCTACAGAAAATATGCTTACATTTTTAAAAGAATATGACACTTCACAAATTTCTTATCTGTGCTTTGTTGTTCGTTCATTGATTGTAGTCGATAATTGAGCAAAAGGCGTGCTCTGACTTGGATTGTTCTATGACAATGAAGCACTTTTGCATTGAACAGTGAATATTTAATGTTTTGCATGAATTTTAACTCGAAAAGGATAAAAAAAAATCAAATGGGTATTAATTCAGTAACACACTGGCGTTTAATAAATCTAGTGTATATCGTGTTTGCGAAATAAGAGTAGACTCACAGGGAAATCTGATCAATACAATTTTAGATAAATATGAGTACCTAACTGTTATTCAGAAAGTTTTTTGTTGGTGTTTTAGCGCTTTCGATGTACTAAAAATATCATTTTAAATTGTCTCTTAATTTAGTAGTTTATATTTTAACACATTTTTCAAATTTTAATTATAGTTGGGAGATTCATCATAGAATTCTAAATAACTTTCTTCTGTATTTTAATCAAATTAATTTTAATATTTTTTTATTTCACTTTTACATCCTTGATTAACACAGTGCTTTTATGTTTATTTTTAAATAATAATCCATGTTATTGAATCTTGTTTATGTAAGTCCGGCTCGCAATTTGATGGTAGAATACCTATCCAAATATTTTATATTTTTTAGAAAGTACTCCTTAAATTGTCTACGCATCATAGTGAAAATATAAGGCTGAATATTTTTCTTAATAAAGAGCATTCATCATAAGACCGTGAAAACGAATTTTAAATAATGTTCATCCTTAAGTAGATATATCATGCGTGGAGCATACAAGATGCGGAGTATCTCATTCAGCCGATGTTTAACATATAAATTGATATCAATTTTTTTTAGATCTATATTTTTATATTTGGGCGGCTGTTCTCGAGAGATAAGGCGAAAGGCCCGCCGCCAACGTTTTATTGCCTAAATGCAGAATGATATCCAAGTGGATGATAAAAAAGCGATTATGGAAGTCTTTTAATACGTATGTACCGCACAAATGTACGAAGATGGATAATTTAATTTTTGATAGCAGTCAAGCGAATTTTGCGGTTCATTTTCTTCTAACATAGATATTTTTTGCAGTAGTTTTTAACGGTTTTGGAATAAGATATTTCTGTCCATGTTTTGAATCCATATCTACTTTAAATATTTATGGAATTGTCAGTTCTCTATAAATATGAGCAATTTTACGCATTCTGGAAGGTATAAAATGCAGTTTATGATAATGCCCGTTGCGGGTTGTGACATCTAAAAAGTTTCTTTTATAATATGTCTATAGATATCATCTTTAGCACACAGATAAAAAAGTGAGGATAATTTAATCCTTTTTTTTTGTTGTTGTCCGGGGGGAAATGCATTGACGCATTCCCACCTTCGCTGCAGCGTATTCGCGCGCTGGCAGTGGGATATGTGGGACTCGCCCTCTCCATAGCGTGGTATGCTAAACTAATACCACGAGGAGAGAACCCTACACCACTAAAACCCCCCGGACACTCATTCGATCCGCCGTTGGCGGGGGCCGGGTACGCATAAGCAATCCGGCCAGGATAATTTAATCCTAACATTACCTTACCATAAACATGTCCACTGCTAAATAAGGTATGTCCTTATTCAGTAGTGGACAGTCTTTAACAGACCTTGGCAAGCTAGAGGCGTTAAGGGGTACTGCCGTAATCACCACATTTGGCAGACGGAATGGTGATCGCAGTAGAATGGGAGTATTTTTGAGCTAATAGATTTTGCAGCTCATCAGCTGAATGCCTCTTAGTCACCTTTTAGTAGTAAGTAAGTCCACCCATAGGAGGATACGGGGTGGTCAATTCTAATCCGGAAACCAAACGACCATTTAATCCTTGAAAAAATTCAATAATGGAAGTAATTGACATTTATAATTATGTAACACCTGTAACTACATAAATTTAAACAATAATTTACTGTATTTTCCGCGAATTAAAGAATTTAATCTGGTAAACGGAAAATTAGAGATTACTAACAGAGTTCGTAATGGAGAGTGTAAACTAGAAGGGCTAATCCCTTTCGATACTATGATTGGGTTCTATCTCTTTGCAAACTTTTAGCAGCTAAATTTTTCGTACAAATTATTTTCTGTTATACCTACACGTTCAGGTTACATTACAGTCGAATTTAATAATAAGTCTGTGAAATACGATATAAATATGAGTATGGATCAAATAGTTTTCATTCAGGATCACAGAGTAAAATATAATCAGTTCAATTGTACCATTCAGTTTTGAATGACTATTTTATATGACTTCAATATGAACAAAACCCCCAATGCGTAAAATAAAATCAAACGTTGTACAACAACATTTCACATTGGATTATAAAACAAAATTTCAATAACGATCGGTAAATCTGATCTGCAAGCGTGTTAGGTAACTAAATATCCGATTAATAACTCTAATCAGATAACTGTATCAAATTAAAAAATAAAGTGCCAAAGGCAGCCGGGCGGGCTTGATATTCGTTCGACAGGATTTCGTTAAGATAACGCCTCTGATCGGCGTCACCACAAATTGCTTCGATATTAATTTCATGATATCGTTAGGTGTAAATAAAGAATATTTTTTTGTGAAACACTTCGACGTTGAGGTACATATCTTTCGTTTGTTCTAAATTTTGGATATAATTTAAAGTAGTTCTTTAAAAACTCGTATGGTTTTTCTTGAACGTGGTTGATTAAAGCCATTTTGTATCAACCAATTTTTGCCAATTCTACTATACTATCCTAAATTGGGGTGTTAACAAAAATGTAAGAAACTAGCTTGTATTTTTATATGATATACCACTTTGAAGGTGGTTTTTTATTAGCAAGGTCTGGTCTGGTCTACATCTTGTATCAAATTCCACTAAAATCAGTTCAGTGGTTTAGATGTGAAAGCATAACAGACATACGCGAGTTACTTTTGCATATTTAACATAATAAGGATTTACTTTAACAATATATTTTCATTAGTCTCTGTTTTCATTCAATACATTATTTTCAATAATGCAGACTGTTTTTTTAAATATGACACTTGAGTAATTACGCGAAGCTTTACTCGCGTCTGATTGTTTGTTTGGTACATACGATATTATATTGGAAATCACTGAATTATTAAAACATAAAATTAATTAATTTTCTTGTAGTTAAATAGCCTTTTCAGCGGCAAAGTCAAAATTTCCAATAATTATTGAGGGAACTGTATATAATTTACCTTTTGCTAAATGAAATGTAATTAAATCACAAATTCCTGATAAGCTTTTGATTTCCGCACGATAAATGAAATCATACAGATAAAGTAAATTGAAATACGAACAACATTAAACAAATGAAACTACATAAATGTTCAATTCAAAAGATATATTTGTTATTGATTTAAATGATTCATTCTGTAATCTATTAATATGGTAATTTCAATTCATAATTGATATTACCATATTAATATGTAGTTATTCGTCTCAATAAGGTAAATGAAGAACAATTTTCTGATGAGTATTTGTCTGTCTTTCTATTTTAGTAGCTGTCCCACGCGGTTTCACCGTAGATCTTGTTTCCGTGAAAGCCTTGTCTTAAAATAGCCTTTGACACTCACGAATAATATGTTTTTTTTTTTGGTAAAACTTAAAAATCGGTTCTGTAGATGCAGAAATTACTGTCTCCTATCTCACAAACTCTGCACTTTTATTATACTAGTACGGATTTTATTTTAATGTTTTGAAATAACTTCATATATGCTGGACTTAATTAATACCTACCAACTAGCTATGACATATGACAAAATTAAAGTTTTGTGTTAGGTTAGGTTAGAATTCATATGGGGCGGATTGAGAGGAGTACCTGGGGGGTTTTAGTGGCGTAGGGCTCCTCATGGTATGATCAGAGATCATACCACCGCTATAGAGAGGGCGAGTCTACATACCCCTTCGCCGGCAACCCCGCAGCGGCGGAGGGGAAGCGTAAAGCATTTCAAACCAGTCAAAAAAAAAAAAGAAAGGCATATATTATTATGATTCATAAGAATTCCTTTCAATAATATCCACTACAAAGAAAATCAAATCCTTCGTTAATATGAAGTGTAAAGCATTATTAATACCTAATAAGTATTGTCGCTGCGAAATTACAACCAACAACTATATTAACAATATGAATTGATTAGCATTTGATTAGAGGGATCAACGACAAACTTACTGACAATGTATTCCACATTGCCTATAGATGGTAAGATTTACTATTACAACTGATCGTTACTAAGTCTCTTATTCATAGGGAAAGAATAATCATTTATTTATTTTATATTGTGATTCTAAAAAGTTCAACTATAAACTGTGTAGTGCAGTATACTTCAATCCAGTAAGATGTAATTAACCTTAAGGTGATAGACGCTGCTGCCATTCATCCCTTAATCGACACACATGGGAACAAATGGAGTGGTCTATTTTAAGCCCGAAACCACACAAGAAAATACATTTATTAATTTCACTTCTTGCCCGTGGATTTCACTTAAGCTACAACGCTTCCTCTGCTAAAAATATGGCCATTTAGCTATGGGCTTAACTTTGTAATTTGTAGGAAAATACTTTGCAGTGACAACATGGAATAGCTTATAAGAGCTTGTAGCAAAGCTAAAGGGGCTATAAGATAATAGCGCTGAGGACCCTCTGTAACGGGAAGAGTAGTTTTTAAAAGTACACGTAATTTAATGATATCTAGTTTTTTTGGCATGAAAAAACGGTAAAAAGGCAGTTTTCTAAATAAAATTAATTTGAAACTGTCATAACGGTCATAACGGGTACGTATTTAAATATCGTAGATTAAAATACCTACTGTTAAAATATCGATGTTCAAAACATCGAAAATGGAAATATCGAACGACCATAAAACCGAAAATTAAAATAAAAACGAAAGTTTATATTATCGAATGGTTAAATATCCTACGTCCAATATATCTAAAATCTAAATATCTACAAAAGTTACATCGAAAGATCCAAATATCGAAATACAGATAGTGATATAGTGAGAAGTAACGCTCGCGCGCGGGTGGTCGCAGTTCTAACATAACCTAACCTATTTAACCCAGTTCAAAATGATGAATCATACAATCTGCCTGCGACTAGATAATTAAACAATGGTGAAAACATTTCTGCGGGAGATTCTTCATTTGAACTGGGTTAAATAGGGTAGGTTATGTTAGAACTGCGACCAACCGCGCGCGAGCCGAGCGAGCGAAGCGAGCGGTGCCGCGCCAACGGCCGGCCAGCGCTACTTCTCACTACCTACATTTTTCCGATATTTTAACGAGTAGGTATTTTTAACGTAGATATTATGAACTAAGATGTATTAAATGTTGATATTTTGAACTTAGGCATAATGTCATTCGATATTTTGAATCATTCGATATTTTAATCACTCGGCATTTCAATCTTCGACGTTTTAAGCGTAGGTATAACAATTTTCGACATTTTGATATCATCAATATTAAAATTTTCGATGTTTTGAACATTGGTATTTTAAGCGTAGGTATTCAGTCACAGAAAAACACACATTACTTTAAAGGTTGTATTTATACAGCTCAAAAACTTTAAAAATACATAACTGGTATTTAAATAATTAATGATAAAAACAACATAATATACGTATACCTGAATAGTTTTCGGATTGGGCGTACATAGCATAGACATGCCGATATGGGGTGATTAATAAAAAAGGTTAAAATGGATTTATTTTAACACTAAGACTAAATATTTCCGCTTCCATTAAACAACCACATAAATTTCCTAGTGTACGTACCTATATAACGTAATTTAACAAAGTTGTATATATTCAGAACATACGTAAATACAAACTATTAAAATAATAACTGGCTTTGATGATCAAAATACTAGATTTCATTTGTACTATTGACGTGAATTTCCAGGCTAAATTTGCATACAAATGTAGAAGTGGGATCGAGATTAATTACTTGCGCGGGTATCAACGAGTTTAAGCGGTTATTGTCTCTGTCGAAGCTCGGTTACAAATCAAGTCTGCAATGAAATATCCTGTTTCACTGTTGCTTTGTTACAAGTAACGTGTAAATCAAATACACTGTCGAACGACAAACGATTTGTTCCAAGAAACAAGAGTACAAATTCAAAGACGATTTTTATTTTAAGCTGCACATTATTGCTTCACTGAATTTATTTCTTTGATAGATTTATTTATGGCTGTCTTTTGTTTGTGAGTTCCGTTGCCAGAAGTTTTCCCTCGAGAAAAATCTAAGTAACAGTCCGAAGTTAGAAAATTCGTGTTATTTTTTCCTTGCCTCGGAGAGCCACGGGTCGTGTCGGTAGAACCGTCCCATCAAATTTTAAGAGTAAAGGAATACACACTTTCACGATGCACCTTTGTTTATGTATCATACCAACACTAATGCACAATATTATTTTCTGCGTAGATTGCTAATATTCTTAGAGATAGATAGCTTATTACTGACATTTGTGCACTATATGAACGTAGTGCTTTTTATGACAAAGAGATGATTAAGAAAGAAGCTAGTGTGTGTTTCTGTAGTAAAAGAAGAAATTAAACCCATTTCCTGTTTTTGTTTTCAAAAACCATCTACGCATTATTGTCTTGCTAACGAAAGTTTGAAGCAAAGGAGGAATTCATATTGAATATATTTCGTATATAATGGATATAGGTAGAAACATGTTTGTGTGTTATGCCTATAATAGATTAATTAAAACCTACTCACTGGAACGCGTGCTTAGCGAATTAAACCGCGCGATATGAACAAGATTTTTATCCATCCCTCGATTAATTTAACTACTCGTCTTTGATTATTAAAATCATGTTTAAGCCTCAGGTTTCAACATTAATACGGCTCAACTTTATTTACTACAAATAACACAATTCAATGAAGCAACTCTCACTAGAGTTAAAAACTATTTTACTATTAATATTTCAGTGGAGATCGGCGTCATAGAAATGCAGTGCGACGGAGTTCATATCGCTGCATATGGTGCATTTTGCCTCGTTCGCGAGGCTCGAGGTATTTTTGCAATAAACTTGACGCCGGCATGCCCGGATGAATTTCAATAGATGCTGTATAGACAGCTGCAAAAACTACATGAAACTTTATGAAAGCTTAAATGGATTTATGTAACGAGTTTACTCAATTATTATAAATCAATTTAAACGTAAAATTAATGAATAGCGTTTTATGGTTATGGCGGGATCAGGTGATTGTAGATAAATAATTAGTGGAGTGAAGTAATAGCTATTGTTTTTACCTTTGGCAATCGGTAAAATGCTTTAAATTAAATAATCATGTTTATTTTATTTTGGCCTATTTCGACGCATTCATGGAATCGAAACCTAGGCATGAATAGGCCAGTGGAATTTGTTTGAGGTATTTCCAAAGTATGCTATCCCTTTATCAGTAGAAAGTAGGTATTATGTTGTGATTATATTAGTGCAGAAAAGCTGAAATTTCATCATTTTATTTAACCATTTTGATATCTCTCTTCCAACGATATCTATTACATATAATAAAACATTAACAAAAACTGTGTCTGTACATTGAATATATTAAAAAGAAAATAATTGAGCGGGGTTAAGAAACAGTGCTAGAGCACGAATCCAAAAAAAAATCTGTCTGTTTGTCTGTTTATCTGTTTGTTTGTACACGCTAATCTTCGGAACTTCTAGACGGATTTGAATGATTTTTTATGTTGTATATGTATTAAGTCTGGGCAACATATAGGCTACAATTTATCTTGGAAACTTGAACACCTGGTGCAAAACCGCAACAGACCAGCTAAACTATAAGAGATCCAAAATTGGTACGATAGCAAAAATTGTTTCATGTGATGAACATTTTCTGCTGAGAGAATAAATTTGAAGATCTGGAACACCTGATGTTGAACTCCAAGAGCCCAGCTATACTATAACATATTATTATATGTATAAGAATGACGTCTTAGCATGAGTTGTTCAGTCTGATGAGCACTCTCTGTTGACGTGTAAAAATTGAAGATCTGGAACACGTGGAACTCCAAGCGCCCAGCTACACCATAACACATATAGGAATGACGTCTTTGCAAAAGTTGTTCGGTCTGATGGGCATTTCCTGTTGACTTATAAAAATCAAAGATCAGGAACATGATTTCCACATCAGGAAATCAAAGCTATCACTAATTTCACTGTATAATTATAAAATAACACAAGCTGGGAGTACCTCGACGCGGTGAAGGCGGTAGCAGTTTAGGACTGATTTTCGATGAATCATTAAAATTTGACTCTGCTAGCCAAAAATCCCATTATTTTTTTTATTTTATCGAATAAATATGCCTTCGGGCTTATGTTAATTGAGTGTTTAATTTCCTTTTCCATTTATCTTCGTGACACGGTAGCCTACCCGGCAACGCAGGGGAGCAGTCACTTAGATTTTAATTGATCAGGTATCTTCAGAATAAACCTATAACCATGCCTAGAAAGAGGTCAAATCTTTCCCAATGTTCCAAAGGAGCTAAAAGATTGAGGATCATAAAATCTTAAGAATCTACCGAAGAGGGTCAGGAGAGACTTGATGCTGTTCGAGAACATCAGGCTGCAACTCGCTTCGTGGAAACCTGCGTTCTCAGCGTATTTACGTATCTACATCCAGGTCTCTAGAGACCAGTGAAGAATATGACGGGCGAATGACTGCTGATTGTGAACGTCACGCATTGTCTCGCGAGTCGGAGACGTTCACTGATAGAGAATTGCGCTTGAGTTCGCAGCGTATCTACGCATCTGCTTCTAGGTCTCTAGAGACAAGTGCGGAACGTGATGCGCGACTGTCCGCTGATCGTGAACGTCACGCATAGTCTCGCGAGTCGGAAACGTTTACCGATACAGAATCACGCTTGAGTTCTTAGCGTATTTGCACATCTACTAACAGGTACTTAGTCTTCAGGCGACTAACTGCTTATCGAGATTATCATACATTGACCCGAACACGCACACAACAAAATATTCGTAATCCGTTATAAAGTGAGAGAGAAAGAATTTCTGGAGTACGGCATAAAGAGACAGAAGAAGAGCGCAACGAACGTTTGAATTCTGATCTACTTCGACATTCTCTGAATAGCTGTCCCGGGCCTTTGGATTCGATATCAGACGTTTCAGATCTTCGATTTTGACGACCCCGTTGTCGCTGGCATAAGCAACAGGATCCGCGTACGAAGTCGCGGGCGGAAGCTAGTACAATAATATTAAAATACATTTTCTTTTCTTTTGAATACATTCGTCGCTCAATACAAGCAGTTCTGACCGCACCACCCAGTGTATTACGAAGTGAGAGGGGCCTTCTACCGCTGTTTTATGATGTATTAATGTATTCATTTATTTAGTATAAATAAATATTGAATTAATCAAATAAAATTTTAAAAAAAAAGTTTTTACAGTAGTTATTTTTTTTATTAAAAGATTCTGTAATCATTACACATTATACCATCCCCGTGTAGTTTCCGGCTTAGAATTGACCACCCCATACATTCCTATGGGTGTCGTAAGTGGCAACATAGGGACATAAAGCTGATGGATGGGCAGTAGCATCTATAAGCTAAAAGATACTCTTGTTTTACTGCGATTACCAATCCATCTGCTAAGCGTGGTAATTACGGCAATATGCCTCAATGGCTTATATATTTAGCAATGGACGTAAACCGGCTAATAAAGTAGAAAAAAGTATACTGTCTACTGTTAAAGGATGGCATATATTTTAAAACACCTTATATTATCATTATCGTTGTCACCCAATATTACAGTATATCATATTTTAAATTTATTACTCCAAACATTCGTATGTAACACAACACCAACTAACAAAACAACTAATACGTTGAGTCCGTCTAATGGACTTTGATAGGGCACTCCGGACTACTCCTCAATTTGGCAGCACTATTAGCGGTTAGCACTGCTACTGGCAAGAAACAATTAATATCTATAACTTAGTATACTGATTCTACTCGAAATACAAGTAGTATTTCACCAGCCAGTAAATTAAATATAACAATATCTATGTATAATTGTTACATTACTTGTGATATGGATACTTATAAGCTAGGATAGGAACAGGTAGGGTTTTTAAGTACCAAATGACGTCATTTTCCTGCCTAAATCATAACATGGTCTTGCCTACTATTCTATACAATACCGGTATTCATACAGATTTGGTTTAAAATACAATTTACTTAATATTTTTACCCGGCTGCAAGGAGAGTTATGTTTTTCGCGCGTATCTTTCTATGTTTGTAAGTTTTTATTGGTGTAATCTTTAATATGAACGTGTCGCATAGTTTGAAAAATTATGTCTACTTAATATGTAAGCCTAAAATATAGATTCAGAGTTGTTCAGGTTTCATACATTACTAGATGTAAGTGCCCAGCTTTGCCTAAACTTAGACCTTTTCAGTGATTCAGTGATTATATTTTATACAAACCTTGTCCTTAGAATTTCTAACAAATAAAAAAAATAATTTATTAAGTCGTTTTTGAGTTACGCGCGTACATAAATTTTGGTGATTCATTTTTATTTATATGTAAAGATTTTATCTCACTTATTATTAACTAATTATAAATAAAATATTGAAATACTAAATTAAATATACAGTATGTTAAATAACAGAGGGCGTTCCCTTAAACTCGTTAATCTATATCATTAATAGATTAAAACAAAAATATCAGCATAGAAAAATAAGCATAAAATAATCCGAATTCAAAAAAATAATTAATTGGCAATAAATTCGAAACCTCCTGTTTAAAATCAAAATAGTAGCGCGGAATAGTACCTAAGTACCTAACGTAGTACTAGCGTTGCCTTTCTTCAAGTACGCGTGCACAGAGTGTTTCTTTTACGTATCGATTTAAAATTTTTGGTGAATACTTTAATATTAAAAAAAATAAAAACATTTAGTTTTCGAATGGTAATTTTTTTTTTGCATGTATGGATGCTATACTGTTGCGGATTGACGGGAACGCCCTCTGTTAGTTAACATACTGTATATATAAATAATATATTAAACATCAACATTAGCCCGTATAATGTCCATTGCTGAACATGAGCCTCTTCCCGAGGGAGGGTATTTGCGATAGTCACCACGCTTGTTGGTGACCGCAGTATTATTTTGTGCCACACAAGGGAACGCTGCTGCCCGTTCCTTGATATACGATTATTAAAAATGATGTTATAATAATCGGGAGCAACGGCTTAACTTGCTTTCCGAGACACGGAGGGTAGTCCCTCAACCAACCAGACCCGGAAAGGATTCTTAGAATTTACACAAAGATTTCCTGTCCGCAGTAAGGATCGAACCCACGACCTCCAAGATTTAAAGCGAGCCAAATACCGCTACGCTACGGAGGTTGTCAATATATTAAACGGTGCGGTGATACTCCTTGTGTGGGGCTCGTACTTGTCCGATTTTATTAACGTTGCAATTCTCTTATTTGTATTTGTACGGGTTATAGTAGTTTGTAAGTAAGCGGACAGATGAGGGTATCACAATTTAACAAATTTCAATCAAACATACATTGGATTAGGATAAAGTTTCTTTTAGAATATTAAATTTTAATGAAAATTTTGGGCTTTAACCACTGTAATCGCGGGGGTATGATTCAGTGGTTACGGTAGTTGCTTCTGAGACCTTCTATTCTGGGTTGAATCCCAGCCAGGACAATTATTTTTGTAAACCACAAATAATTGTTCCAAGTCTGGGTGTGATTTGCGTCTATGAAATAAGTTTTTGTAAAGTGTCACGGGGCACTTTATGCAGGAAATGTCTTTTTTCTTGAAATACGTTTTTTTTTACACTTAACACACTTTTGACTTGCGGTCTTCAGACAACGGTGATGTAAATTATTCCATTGCAAAAGTTAAGCAAGGATTGTCTGCGCATTCCACTTTTAAAAAAATGCATCATAATATTGTCACTTATTTTTTTAGATTCCATTCCTTTGCCTTTAATTTTTTATGACTCCTATGTATTAGCGCCGCTGCTATCTACGACATTAAGCAATAGATGTTTTTACAAAGCACACAAATTCGTTACATTCTTTCTTTTTTTGTTTTAAAGATTACTAGCAGATTTTTGCTGTCTACTAGTATTCTATTTAACCCCTCGTGCTAAGCTAAAGTGCTTGGGCAAAGGGTGGGGATCGAACCGGCGACCACAAGATCACAAGTCCGACGACCTAGCCATTGGGCTAAGGCCGCTTCTTAATCGCAACTAATCAGTTTTTCATACAATTTTGAATACTTTCCATACACACAATTATGAAATTGACAGTATAAATCACTGATGTTTTTGCTTTATTGAACATTTACTAAACAAACCTTCCTACATTATTCATTTTTAGTACCGTTACGGTACTCATATGGCAGTGCTTTAATCACATTGTTGAATACTGATTTATGTACTCACTACTGATTCTATAACAAATATTAGTGTTAATAATATACTTTTTGCAATAAATATAATACTAGCTGCCCGCGCGCGGTTTCACCCGCGTAACTCCAATGCTCGTAGAAATCTTATCGTTTCGGATGGAATCGAAGCTTTAAAAAGACTGGATCTTCTTTATAAAACTATCGATTAAAATTCCCTCTTAGTGAGCACCTATGTCCTGAAAGGAACCTCCATGCAAAATTTGAGACTCTCGTGATGAGTGAGTGAGTGAATAAATGACCTTTCGCTTTTACATTATACCAGCTTAGGGATTAATTTTTAAAAATGCCGTCTTAGGCTCACTAAGACGGTATTTCACAAAATTCAATCCATTTGTTCTAAAGAGAACCCTTATGCTGAGACTCCTAGCACTTGTAGTTTCGTGATGAGTGAGTGGGTGAATGACCTTTCGCTTTTATAAATATGCCATGGTAGTATTTAATTCCATTCCATTCTATGTTAGCAGATAGCTCTATGCGTGCTATCTATTTGAAAGAGTTCGAGGAAAGAGTCATCAAAATTGTTTCAGCTACATAAGACTTTCATAGAACTATGAAGAAACTAAGAAAAACAAATGTTTGAAGTTTAGAGTTCTTGTTTCTTTTCTTGTTTCTTGCTTATATTATTTTGTGTGTATTTACCGTGCATAATATGCTGGTTTAGCGTTTGTTCTGCTTACTTGAAAAGGGTTAAGTTTGAGTCCAAGCGACAGCAGAACACTGACTCCTAAGACACAGGATATCCCAGTTTAGGAGGCAGGGTTTAATAAATTTGTACGCCTTTAAAAAATGTGTAACACGAGCTAGATATTAAGCAAATTGTAAGGTATTTGTTCAATAAAGATTTTTATTATTATTATTTTAAAAAAATACGTATTCACGAAAAAACCATAAAAACTTGGAATTGAGTAACGCAAACGTAAAACTTAACGTACATAGTCTAGTTTATAAAACTAAAAAAACAATAAAATTAAACAAAACAACTAAATGTAAGAGCGACTCTTAATGTAAAAAATAAATCCAATACATTTTTGTCGAATAAAATTTTAAAACTATTAAATAACGCTATTTTGACAATCAATAGTTTTGTAAACAACGCATATAAATTCATTTATCTCCCTCGATAGAACATCTTACACAAGTGTAAGGAAAGCAGTTATTATAATTTCAGTTGTTCGGTTTACTATCGACATCAGTAAGATTACCACGTACAATACATTAATATTGCAAACTGGTTTTGGGTAAAGTTTAGGATATACTGCTCCCTAGTCGTCTGGATCGCAAATACATAGCAACAAGAAATATAATAATACATAGCTATATTTGAAGTGCTTCCAAAATATATACCTTCTCTTTAACAGGGATGCCTACACATATCATCATCATTATCAGCCTGTTATTGTCCACTGCTAAACATAGCCCACTCCCCTCCCTTTTGATTTCCAGCAGGTGCGATTACACCGGCCCGCATCCACCGAGACTCCCTGCAACCGTTATGAAGTCGTCGATTCATCGCGCAGGCTGCATCGTTCAGCACGTATATTGACTACAGTAAAATAAATTCTGTATTAAAAAAAAATCCATACAAAAAACAAAATGATTTTAAAATGCATGATACTATCTGTGCTGGCCGTACCTCCCAGTGTATTGTGGAGTGAGAAAGGCCTCACCTCGCGTTTATATTATTACTATTTACTTTAAAATAAGTTTTTTTGCGTTCTACAAAAAGTGGTAAAATTTAATTTATTATTTTACTGAAACTCCTTTTAACGTACGTGTATATGACGTAGAGTAAGAAGAGTCTCACCTCACGTTTATATAACTATTTACTTTTAAATAAGTTTATTTTGAGTACAACAAAATGTGGTAAAATAAAACTTATTATTTTACTGAAATTACGTCACTAACATAATCACTACATAATGATAAGTTACTGTTAAAGGGATAGCATATACTTTGGAAGCACCTTATATATTGCGGTACGCACGAGTATATGTGAATTATACGAAAGATGAAGTAAATATGATGTGGATGTTTAAGATTACGATGAATTTATTATAAAGAAGATTCGCAGAAATGCTTTGGAGTAAAATATACATACATTTACAACACGTGGAGAACAAATTATCTAGGACGTAAAGTGAATAACTTTAAACACTGCATAATAGCTTAGTTTCGGTCAGTATTAAGGTTTAATTTGTAGGCTACATTTATTCCGAGGCTTCTCCCCGGGGTTCTAACCTCCGTGCCTCGGAAAGCACGTTAAGCCGTTGAAATATACTTGTTTCCTTGTGTGTTACAACATAATACTGCGGTCACCAAGCCGCCTGCCATGCGTAATGACTAAGGCAAAATCTTCCCTCGGGCGGAGTCCCTTGTTCAACAGTGGACGTTATACGGACTGATGATGATGATACATTTATTATTGTTAATTCTAAATACAATTTCTTTCGAATTTACAATACCTATAAAAACTTGGACGGAGCTTAAAAGAATCGCTTCATGATTGAAGCGATTCAAAAGCTTAAGCTTCTAATTACTATTGATTTTTTAATTACAATTCTAATAAATCAATTCAAAGAGGCATAAAATTGCGCGACGTTACTAAATCGTAACATAATCCCGTTGGTAGAAAACCTAAAATATAAAAAGAACATAAAATATGGCTGCCATAATTGTGATACTCACTTCTAGCTAAGGTCAACTTAGTCGGAAGCTGTAACCGATAAGCTTAATGGATACTTGACGTCTCGGTCTTTTGGAACAGTCTACAATAAAGGATCGAATTAAACCGCAACCGCGGTAAAACAACTTTGTTCTACTGGTTCATGGTTTACGATGAGTAACTATTACTACTACTACTACTATTTGACTGGTTTAGCCACATACTTTATGTTCATTTGACTGGTATTGCTACATCCTACAAGAAATAATAAACTATTGTTCACTTCGACTTTACATACACTTGTTCTTGTCAGAATCACAATGTTACACTATTATTCTTATACTATGAATAACACTAGATTACTAACACGTAGCAAATTGTAAGATATCACAGACAAAGTAGTCCGTCCGTCAGCTTGTCATTAATTCCTCTACTCATAATAAGTTTAAATTCTCATTTATTATTATAGGTATTATAGCTACACATTATTATGTTTCCAATATGATGCGAATGGACGTACGTGGATCATTACTATTCAAGAAGGTATATTATAATACTGCATCTGCGGCTCACTGATTAGTTGATCCTATTCGATTCCCACACAGGAGAACTATGTGTGTTAACCATAAGTATTTTACTAAATCTTTAGGCTTTTTATCAATCTTCAGATTAAAATTATACGTGAAGTAAATTTTAATTTTGACAGATTGTCCGTACAAAAACTGACCAAATTAAAATATATTCCTCTGATCATTTTTATATGAGTGTGTTTTGTGTCCGTAAATTATGTATTTGTGATACTAAGATTTATTCCGCTGGTTTGGCAAGTGTCTTATTTAAAAACGAAGAGCTAAATAAATAAGAGATATATTAATTCTTAATTTTCTTTTTATATTTTCTTTAAAATTACTACAAATATACTTAATAAATTGCAGCACTTTACAGTTAAATATTCAATCCTGCATCAAATACTTATTCAGCTTTCGTTTTTAAATTGGAGCGACGCGTTAGGAGGCGTATTTTGAAGAGATTCGCAAATAAATACTGCGGTCTTTGAATAAACACGACCTGTGATAGCTAACCATGATAATACCGTAGAGAAACGCTTCGCCACACGTTTTTCTAACCGAACAGAGATTTGAAACAGTATAAATAATAAAATAAATAAATAAAAAACATTTTTATTTACTTTAACCAATTACAGGCACTTGTAAATCGTCAAACATTATTTGAAAAATAATTATTATTTATCTTAAATTACATTTGCTGTTTATTTATAAACCTATTCAAATTACTTATTTATAATTAAATTAATTATTATAATTAATGTATATTGTCGCTAGGAGGCAAAATGCTTGTTCTGTCTATGTTATGCCAAAACAATTGTCATTATTTAGGTGGACCATGAGCATATAACGACGGACGCGCTTTAATGCTACCACCGGATCCAATGCGCCCCAACTGAGAAGATCCGGCGAAACAAACTCAGTGGGTTACTCTACCACCGGTTTCAACACGGCCCACATGAGGCGGTCCGGCGAAACATACTCAAATGGGCAATTACGCGGGGTTTAGGTCCAGTTATTTTAATTTATATTTTAGTAGGCACACACATTTATTGCCCTAACGGTTGTCTTGTTATTATTTGTTTATTTTTGCTCAATAAGATTGAATGATATTGAGACAGAACTAGCGGTATTAATAGTTAAGGTATGTAAAGAAGTCAATTACAGACAGTTCACAGGATAAGACACAGTTATAGTCACAACTATTGTACTTGGCTATATTATTATATATTATACAGGGTGTCCCAAAAGGTTAAGTAGCTGGGAAAGGGGGTGACAGGGGTGGACACAAATGGACACAGTATTTAAAAAAAAATTGCATTTTTTTAAGAACTTAAAATTTTACACCTTGTTATTTTTGATGTTGATGTTGATGACCTTGTTGTTATTGAAGATTACATAACAGCATTTTTTTTAAATACAGCCATATTTGTAGGTACAGTTAGCACAAGGTGTAAAATTTTTAGTCTTTTAAAAAATGCCATTTATTTTTTTAAACACCCAGAGCGAATTTTTTATATTTTTCTGGTGACCCTTGTGACCATCCCTATCACCCCCCTTCCCAGCTACGTAATCTTTTGGGACACCCTGTATAACCTTATGCAAATTCTGATAGTAATGTTTCATATTTGAGACTAGCTGTGGTTTGCTACTTCGTCCGCGTACAATAAGGATTTTATAAGCTATCCTAAAATAAAAGACCCGCAGCAATATACTCATCCAACGATAATAATGTGAACCTCAAAACGAATATGCAAGTTCATACATCATCAATCCGCCTAAGTTCGTTTTAATTGTTCCTAGTTAGAAATTTATTAAACCAATTATTTGCCGCTATTTTGTGACGCACTAAAGATCCCATTGAATTTCAGGATTAATGGTGTCGTTACTTGAATGCAGAAATCCGTGAGACAAAACCAGAGGGTCGAAGGCGAGGAAATAATTAGAGAAACTAGTTTGTTCTCTCGCGACGATTAATGTTAGTTTACGATCTAGATTTACAACGGTGCTCGAACTTTGCTCTTGTGCACTAAACGCTTTGATTTGTCATCCAACTTAATTTGTTTTAAACAGCAATAAAATTTAATTAAATACTTATTTCTACGTTTTATATTTAGCGGCTAAATCATACATAGCCTAGGTATTTATAAACAATAACATATCACCATCATCACCATCAGCCCGTGGCATGCAACCTATGACGTGTATTGCTGAACATCTCCTCCAGAGGCAGGGTTTTGCCGTAGTAGGGGTTTGCTGTGTATAAAATAACTGCATAGCACTTTATAAGAACTGAGCAATGTAGTAAATTTAGAAAAAAGTGCATCTGTATTTTGTGGAAACATACCGGTAAGAACTTTGATCGGTTGTTCTACATATTTTCTCAAAAAATTGTGTGTAAAAAATATTTCTTGGTATATTAGGTAATATCAGTAGTAAGCGGGTTTCCGCTTAATCCGCTTAATATTATATATGTTTTAACTTTATCAGCCCGTTTATGTCCACTGCTGAACATGGGTCACCTCTTAGCAAAGCTGGATCGTTGAAATATCTTGCCATTATCACCACGCTTAGCAGGCAGATTAATGATCGCAGTGAGATCATTATCCTTAAGCTGCATATATATGCTGCTGCCCAACTATCATTCATTAGTTGCGACACCCATGGGAAGACTTGGGGTGGTCTATTCTAATCCAGAAACCACACGGAAAAAATTACAATCTAATTCAAAGAAAAACGATTGAATTTCTCGTTAATCTGTGTTTTTAGTATATATATTTTCAAACATATTCTATTACAGACACTTATTTGTAATCAAAATATTTGCATTAATATATTATGTAAATTAATGAATAACCATAATAAGCGTACAGTTTAAATAATAAATATCAAATTGAAATATGCTAATAACATATTTTATTATTACATTCATAGTTTTTTGGTATCAAGACCACCATTGTATTAACCCCAAAATAATTGGTAATAATCGTATTATACTGACAACCACCGTAGCGTTGTAGTGAAAGTATTGCTCTCCATGCCTCGCTATAAGCACCTTAAGCCGTCGGTCCCGATAGTAATAACATAATCTTCATATAACAACCGTATACCAGCGTATCCCTGTGTATTAGAGGATAATACTGCCGTCACCAACACGTCTGCCTTTCTTGGTGGCTATGGCAAAATCCCTCCCTTGGGAGGAGGCCCATGTTAACCAGTGGACGAAATACGTGCTGATGATGATGATGATGATACAATTCTTCAGCATTAACCATGTATGTGTGTTAAAAATCTTAATGAAAGGATCTTGGAATAAAAATGTATGCAAACGTCATGTGTCCTATCAAAGAAAACAAAAGTCGTTTTCTTAGCACAAAGCGACGTCAATAGCAAACCCTTTGATGATGCTGCGAAGGCAACCGCATCAACACGGGTAGTGGTAATTAGAAACGTTGCCTGCAATATGCAGTATTGAAACGATTTCTATTCACGTATATTTTTTTGTGAAATCACGCTGGTTAATTTGTAAAGAAATATTGTTATGTGTAATAATATACAGCAATTTTTTAGCCATTATACCTACTCAGCAAAATTATTTATTTTTAGTACAAAATCGATTTGTGTATTTAGATACTTTTTGAATAGCATTGATAATAACACATTAATGACTGCGAACTGCCCGTTGCATCCACTCGTACAACCTAGATTAAGATTGTATATACATTATATATATGTAATCATTTCCGGCTCCTTGAGGGAAATTGCATTTTTGTTAAACATATATTTATTTAAAAAAATAATTATCCGTTTCAATAGTTAAAGGCAAATCGTTATTCGATGGCAAATGAAAGAGGTAATTTTTTTGTTAAATATAAAAAATAGTAAAAATGTATTTGGTAGAAACATTTCAAAAGTTTTTTTTTAATAAAGTTTATTGTTATTTGTTGGTAATCAGTCTATTCGGTACTCATGAACGTATAATCAAACAGGAGTTTTTTATTTATTCTACTAACTTTATCATTTTATTAATACCCATGCGATTTCCTTAGTACAAAAATACCTTAGCATAGTAGTATAGGGCCAATTAGCGATGCCTTATAGTGCACAGTGAGTCTTCAGTTGATGTTGACTGAGCGGGGGATGTACGGACATGTGTCGATTCAAACGCACTCTTCAAGGTGCGTTTATTTACATTCCTTTAGAAATAGGTGATGCGTCTCGTTCACGCCTTTCGACGGGAAAAAAGGCTTATTTTTTCACACGTTTCCTGTTTCCCCTTTTTCAAACGGTTGCAATGATGATCTGTTTTGTATATATAAGCACGCGTCACGTTGCGACGCTGGAATGTTTTCTACAATAGCAGTGGGATGTCAAAGAATATACGAATAAGTGTTAAAATAATCTTCTGATCTATATCAGATATAAAGAGTAAGATTCTATATCTATGCTTATAATATAAAGAAGAAAGATTTGTATTTTTGTATGTTTGTTTGTTACGAATAAACTCAAAAACTCCTGGACAGATTTTAATTTTCTTTATCCTTTAGAATGCTAAACTATCCCGGAGGCTATACTTCATTATAGAGTTATTCACTAGCTACGCGGGTGAAACCAAGCACGGGAAGCTAATGATTTATAAACTAAATAAATATAGTGACTATTATTCACACTGAAGCAAATAAATGCTAAATTCAGCACATATGAATGTGAAAACATCGTTGCTTATAATTAATTCTGTTGTATGATGAGTGAAAGACTTAGTGAAGAGCATGGTACCATCAAAATGGCAGGTTTATTACATAGCAGCCCTCAAATATTCCCCTCGCATGTACGAAAACGATTCATGAAGCTTGCTTCGTTTGCCTCAACTCGTCTGCAATCTTGTATCTCCGGAGTTTAAGTGTTTGACCTCCCTTTGCCCAAATGAAGCTTACGAACAAGTCTACCAAAATATTATTTATTCTCATTTCACTTTTATTGCTTACGTACTAAGGTCGATATTTCAATGTATCGAGATTGCAGGTAATTTTGCTGGCGGACGCCTTTTGTATTTCTTTTTCCGCTTTTTACTCTACCAGGAGAATTTACCAGCTCCAATCTGAGTCTATGCTTGCCCAAGAGGAAAACGGAAACTGAAACTGAATATTTACGTCGTATGTTCATTTCTGTGAAATTTTCTTTTATATATCATAATTCACCTATGTTTTTTTATAAAACTTATTATTATTTCAATTTTAAAATCAAATAAACATAACAAGTTTATGTGCGTTAGATGTGTTTCAAATACGTTGGGTATAGTTTAGACAATATTAATAAAACAATATTACATTAACAAGTGATCGCCCAGTGGTCAAATTTCGACCACTGGTCGTCCACAACTATACCTGTTTCGGACAATAGATAACCCGATCAGAAATCGAACCCAGGTCCCGGAAGCAACTACTATAACCACCTTATAATGTCTGGATAGTATTTATGAGTGAACAGGAGTTTCGCGGGTGAAATCGCGCGCGAGAAGGTTAGTCTTAGATAATTGAAATTAGTCCAGCTGATTTCGAGTTATATAATTTTGTTTTAAATATAAAAATACAAAAGTGAAAGGTCACTCGTCACTAAATCTCCGAAACTACAAGTTCTTTTTAGGACATAAGTGATCACTTAACCTGGATTTAGCTTCATGCGGGAGTAAAGACAGGTAGCTACGTTAAGTTTTTGTTCAAATAAAAAAACACGATTTCACACGATGAAAGTCGTAGCTAATTAAAACAACAAAAAGCACAATTAAAAATTAAATAAAATGAGTTATTCTTTAACAGTATGAAGATAAATTACCTTTCAAATCTCATGTTTCTTCTAAGATATTCCTGATTACATATATGTTACGGCTAAAAGTAGGTGTGAACATAAACTTAAGATTAGCCGGCTAAACCTAGGTCTAGCCGACCACATGCGGTTAAACTTAGATCAACCTCTATAAGTCCCTGTTCAACTCCATTGGTTTAGGTTTAGGTTTTTTTTTTTCAACCTCCCCATCACCTTTTTGTGCCGTGCATAGGTATTGTTTAATTTAATTAAAACCTAGAATATCACGACGCAAACTAACATGTTATCGAACTTTAGCTGCTTCTCGAAGATAAACCTTAGTTTAGCCGGCTAATCTTAAGTTTATGTTCACACCTACCTTTAGCCGTAACATAATTATATATTCATAGCTCGGTGTGCATTCATGAGTGTCCTCTTCTTGAGCATAATTCAGTGAAAATATACTGCCGACCAAAAAGTAAGCTATTCATAAATTCGCAATACCTACTTGCCCACCTACATTGGATTCCTTTGATCGTTACCAAATCGGATATTTATTCCGAATTTCAATAACTTTTCCACCGAATTTGCTTACAAAGTCAACAGGTCGGGGCAGAAAAAATGGTTTTACCTTTTAGTTTTCATAATAAACCTCTCAACTCTGCTAAATTTCGGTACAATTTTTCAAAGAAATGTAATCTAATAGGAGTTGGAATGATTTAATTCAATCTAGTTAGTGTAAGGTTACAATCTACATACAAAATCGTTTTAGTAAAGTGCTGAATAAGCATACAATAAAATTAAATTATTTTGATGATTATTACTGTTAGAATTGATTATATATTAAGGTACTTTTAAAACATATGCCTGTTCAATTATACATTTTATTTGATGTTAAAAGTCGTCTTTTATTTGATTCTTGGCATAAAATTGATGAAAAATTAAATCTTGTATTTTTACAGGAAATTCTTCACTGAAAAGTTTAGTGCCATAAACTAATTTAGTTCATTTTAATTGTTAATTTTATCATAAATATGAAAGAATCGCATACAATATTGAAATAAATACTTGAGTTTTTTGTTTTTACTTTATTTTGTAATGTGAATTAAATACATTACCTACTTCTCTAATGATAAAACAAAAATATATAAACCATAATCATTATGAACAAGCTTCTATTTGACGCGAAACACTTGGCAGATCCTAACTGACCACTTATTGTTTTACTAGCTTTAAAACATTTTTTTTAATCCATATTATATATAAATAAATAAAGTGTTAGGTAATTAATTTTCCTGCTTTTACTTGTGCACATTTATACGTGTTATATAGGCTATGCAGATACTCTATCTACCTTACTCTTGTTATTAAACGTAATAATATTTGAAATATTAAACTCCATTTGTCACAAAAGATTACCTCCACCGCTGTCACTATTTATAGTAGACCTAGTTACAGATGCGTCATTCTTGCGTTCATAATATCATAAGTAGCACATTTACTATCCCTCGCTTTACCTATTCATATCACAGAACATGAAGTATTCCCTACTTACACTGAGGAACATAACAGATGAAAGTATTTTTCAAATGCCTGTCACACGTAACTCACGTTTTGTGGTCCTTAAGAATGCTATAAAAATAACTTGTTCGAATAAATAACGTTGATGAAAATATATATAGGTGCTTACCGTGGGATACAAATCAGAGGAAAGGGGGACTTATCAGAGAACGCGTACATAAGTAAGCCTCGTGAATGTCTTGAGTACTTGAGGTTTTGCCGACTGTACACCCGTAAATCATTTCTTATATTTGTCAACAACGCCCTTTACGATCGTGTAGATTTACAAAATTATTTTTTGGTTTATATTAAGTGTTTCTTTTACAAATTTACATACTTTACTCCCACCGCCGTTATGAAACCGGCGGTGGGATATGTGGGGACTCGCCCTCTCCAGTGCGTGATATGCTGCTCATACCACGAGGAGAGGACCCTACCGCCACTTAAACCCCCCTCCTTCTTCCGCCATGAGTGTGAGGGCCACCGGGTATCGCTGAGAAGCGCTTGCATTTCCGGTGAACCCACACGGCGGCCGTCCGCAGATTGGATGGTGCCGCGGACTCTCCGGGGCCACTTTGTGTGTGGCCCGTATAACCATTGACGGAACGCCCGGAGTACTCAGGCGTCCCTCCTCCACACGGGTCGGCCTCTATAGGGAGCAGGGCCCATGTTTCCTACTCCCCGAGGCCGAGCCTAAGGCGGCATGCGACGGGTTTCAGCCTGCCGCCTGCGGCCAACACGCCGCCTGCGAAGCGGGTGTGCACCGGGATCTTCCTCCCTTGCCCGCTCCGCAACCTCCTTCTGCGACATGACACATCCACAGAAGAAGGCAACTGCCGACATCTACACCCTCTACAGTTTCTTATTTAAAAATTTCATAGTTTTTAAATAAGAAATAATAAAAAAAGCTATGATGTATTTATAACTGGCTCCTTAATTTTAAATTGCATAAACTGTGGTCACAGGAGCAATGTATATAAAAGCAAACCGACGTGTATTGGTTGCTTTTAAGGTAGTTGTTGAATGGGTTGCACTTTGCTAGCAACGTATGTACTATACTTGTATTCATAAAAAGTATGGCTATGCTATGGGATTGTGCGAGAGTTGTAACTCTAATGTTTCATTAAAAAAACATTATTTATTTATAATAACTATTTTTTAAAGTTGAAACCTATAGGGATATAGACTTTGTTTCATCTTAAAAAAAAATACTCGAAAAACTTACCGTAACCTTCATCATCATCAACAGCCCGTTTAAGTCCACTGCTGAACATGGGCCTCTTAACAGATCTTGGCAAGCCAGGGTCGTTGAGGGATATTGCCATAATCACCACGCTTGGCAAACGGATTGGTGATCGCAGTAAGATGTTAACCTTGAGCTAATAGATGCTGCTGTCCATCCATCAGCCATATGTCCCTTAGTCGCCTTTTACGACACCCATGGGAGGACATGGGGTGGTCTATTCTAAGCCGGGAGCCACACGGCGGCACCGTAACCTTACCATTTATGATATTCATAAAAAAAAACATTATAGCAGTATTTTGCTGTTTAAAATATCGAATGAAATGCCTCAAATTTAGTTCAATCAAATAAAATTACTTAATTATCGCTGTCTAAAATTGTTTTAAATTTATCCTTGAAGTTATAAAGTTTTTAGCTATTAACTAATGATAAAAAAACCATCAGTTTTTACATATAAGTTTCATAATTATATACTACAATACTACAAAATTATATACGATATATTAGTCTGTAACCTAGCAGTGCATATTATTTTGTTTGCCTAGCAATACGGTATACAATAAATAAGAGGAAGTTATGAAACGTAGGAAAACAAAAGCTAAATTATATCATAAGTCCCCATCGCTGTACAAGCATAAGTTCCAATATACTGGATGAAAAACTTTTACAAAGCAATCTCCTACAAAGCTTGCGGATTCAATATAAAAGTGTATGTAGGTAGGGAATCAGCTAAACCAACTCGTGCCGCAAGCCGCAACGTTTATTCCCAGTTATAAAATATACTTTTTTTTTTATTCTGTACTATTCAATAGAGTCGTTTTTTGTTGACTGAGATAAAGCAAAAATATAAGGTATAAAAGTAAACAATATAGGTATTGAAGTATTATCAAGGACAACAGCCTCTATAAAATATAATATAAAATCGTCAGAAATCAGATTTAAAATTAAAACCGATCTACCGATTGATTCAGTAGACGTTACTTTTAATTTCATATTTAAAACCCTTACTCTTTTGTTTGAAATACTTATTTACAAAGATCAAAAAAGTTTTACACAAAAGAGTATATTGAAGTTATTTGGTTTAATCGATTTAAAATCTTTAAAAGCATTCAGAAAGATATTTTGAGAGAAATGTCGTTAATAATTTATACAAGTAACTAATCTTAGATATTGAGCATAACACAGAATAAAATCAAAATGATAAGTAATATCTGAAAACCAGTAACTTTCAAGAAAATCAATTTATACTGCTCCTAAAAGGCCTGACTAATCAAATAAACAGTTAATAAATTGCTCAATAATTATAGTATATATCTCAAACCAACCACTATACACCGATGATGCTCTCTACTCATCGGTGTTTAGCTATATGCATCATAAACGATATTTATCAAGCTTTATTTCATAACTAAAATAACATTCAAATCACTTATTAGCTCACATCACATCATCATCTTCCTGCCTTTATCCTAATTCACCGCAGCATGACTTCTTCTTCCATACTTTTCTATCTGGCGTCGTCAAATCTGCTCCTTTCTAACCATATTGTTTCTTTCTCACAATCCATCCATCGCGTTTTGAGTCTTCCTTGTCATATATAACCATCAATATTTATGGTCAAGACTATCTTAACAGTATGTTGCTCATTCCTTCCCATGACGTGCCCACAGAATGACTGCTAGTTTCTACATAGTTTCTAAATCCTTTTGATTATACATTCGCTTTACACCATACATTTCTCGTAACATTCATCTTAGCTGCGACAGTTGCACAAAACTCCCTAAAAAACTAAATGCCATAATCCCTCAATCAATCTCCCCGCCAGCGACCCTAAGCTGAGGTTCAAGGCCCACACACGCTCACTTGCGCAGGTTGCTTAGTTTGTAGTTTTAATACCATTTATCTTGGCTGGAGCTCTGCTCGCCTTTGTGCCCGGTGAAGTCGCAAAAGCCTCGGTGCTAAATACATATGTCGATCCGAAAAAATAAAAACATCTTAGCTACATGCAGATGCTTTTCAAACATTCTGTTACGGCCCAAATTAAAATTACTCTGATCCATAAAATACAAATTTATCTACATATATATATAAAAGCAGAAACTGCCTGACTGATCTATCAACGCACAGCTGAAACTGCTGAAATGTTGCACAAATGTTCCGTAACTGTAACTAAGGCTTGTACTAAGGAAGGATTTCTGAAAATTCAATCCCTAAGGGGATGAAAAGGGATTGCAAAGTTTGTCTGAAAATATCGAAATTTACGCGGATGAAATCGCAGGCAACAGTCAGTAAATAACTATAATGTATTTTTGTTTTAGTTGTATCCTATTGAACTTTACCCATCATCATCAGCCCGTACAACTTTCAATGCTGAAAATGGGCCTCCTCCGCTTGGCATGCCGGTTGGTTACCGCAGTATTACGTTGTAACACACAACAAAACATTGCTGCCCGTTCCCTGGTATACGATTGTTATAGATGATGTTATAACAATCGGGTCCAACGGCTTTACGTGCTTTCCGAGGCACTGAGGGTACTCCCTCAACCACCATACCCGGAAAGAAATCTTAAAATTTACACAATGATTTCTTGTCCGGTGTGGGGATCAAACCCACGACCTGCAAGATTTAAGGCGAGCCAAATACCGCTACGCTACGGAGGTTGTTCCAATTTAATAAAATTATATTAAAAATGTATTCATCTTATTCCGTGACTATAGCTGTCAAGTATTTAATACGATGCTTTTATTATAAACACTGCCGACCCGACGCTAACGAGCCAGCTATGAATATTCTTCATTTCTTGCATATTCAACAGGATATGAATCACAATACTTTTATATTTTAGAACTTAATAAAAAACGCAGCTGTAGATTTAATTTTACCCGTAAAATGGAATACATTTGTATTTTTTAGCATTTTTTTGTTTTACTTGGTTATTTAATCAACATTATTAGGTGTGATATAGTATTTTTTAGCACTATAATGTCCACCAACATTTATTAAAGAACCGATTTACAGTTTCTGATACGAGTAAAATGATTCAAACATGTCTAATGAATAGAACTTGAAAGTCAGTAATCTTCTTTCTACGTCCTAAGTAAAGTAACATTTTTAAAGCACCTCTAAAGACTGAAAATAAAATGCTGCTCTAATGTCAGTTAGTAATATAGATGGATGTAGGTGGATGGATGTATGTAAATCTGTACTAACTTTAAATGTTACTATTTCACTAAACAGCAAAAACTACTGATTTGCTGCTGAAATGTTGTACGGGGATAATTTATTAGCTGGGTAAATATTTAAACTATAAAACCATCCCATTGCGACCCACTAGAGCAAAGTGGAAATCCTACACAAGTAAAACCGCAGAGTGCAGGTACTATTTTAATATCTAAAGCTCAGAAGCATAAGGTCGGATGTGACATTATAAGTCAGAAACATTCGTCGCATGCAGTGATGTACAAGTCTCGAGGCGTCCGAGTCCCTTTGCCTAGAGCTCGGTGTCGTTTACAGGGCTCGCCTCGTATGTATGGCGCCCGACGACTCGGGAGTCTTTTTCAGAGCCCGAGCTTTTTTGAAGTCTCAAGTCCTTTTTTAAGGCTCGAGCCTAATAAGCTCTAATAAGCAGAGGTCTAATAAGTAGAGTTTTAACTAACCTATTGTGGTTTACCACAATAGGTTAAGCGTTTACGGTGCACTTTATTCTAATTTTGGAGACTCGAATTCCTTTGAAGCCTCGCAGCTCGGTAAGGCTCGGGACTCCGAGCTTACCGAGCTTACTGAGTCTTGCCATTCCGCCTCGAGGCTTCAGAAATAACACTCGACGCCTTGAGGCTTGTACATCACTAGTAGTATGTCCATTTTTCGTTAATTAGCACTGACGACCAAATACTTCTGAAGTATAATTTCACCTATAACACAAGTTTAATCTTAGCTTGGGCCTACAAATTAAAATAATGTCTTAGTATAGTACTGTTTTCGCTGTATAATTAGTTTTTTTTTCTGGCAAATAAATGTTATTATTATTATCATTGTTGGTACATTTTACTGCCACGGGCCCATGGAGACCCGGTCATTTGCAAGGCATTCATGGGGCCAAAGCCAGCATTGGAGATAGGGTCCGTGATTTTTTACGCCGGGTTATTATTATTATAATACATTCTTTTTTTATGCTTCTGAGCTCTAGATATAAAAAAGCTGAGTCCTGAATATTAGTCCGCAAACAAATCTCCACTAACGTAATCACTACTCATAATACGATCTATTACTAAGGCATATTATATAGCATATATTTGGAAAGAACCTTATGCTTTATTATTTTATACTAATATATTTTTGATAAGCTTAAGAATATTGAAACATGAATCTGAAACTGCAATTTTAAAGGCCGTTTCCTGATTTGTCAGCACAGTAGCGACGAGAGAACGACATATAATCCATACATATATACCGCATAACGGCATATATACTGCATGCTTACCGATACAATTCTACTAGCTCTCGCCCACTACTTCATCGTTTCTTTTGGACAACCCTTTCTAAGAATTCGCGCGTAAAATATTTACTCACCAAATGTCAGGGTTTGAAGCCTAGTAGTCAGTTATACTGTGCATAGTCGTTAAAAATCTATCGGTCACTCAGTCACAGCACTGTATATAGTATAGATAGATTGCTGGTTGTTTCCGCCTTACAATAGACCTTCCTATGCCCGTGGGTGCCGTAAGAGTTCGCTAATTATACAACTAATAGCTCAAGTTTATATACCACCTAATTGCGGTAACCAAACCACCTGCCAAGCGTGGCGTTAAGGCCCATATCCATCAACAATCCTGGCTAGCCACGGTCTGAAAATGTTCAGCAGAGGTCATAAACGAACTATCGAATATTTTAATAGATAACATCATACGCTTAAGTTTCATTTCAACGGATTAATATTTAAATTAAACTTCTTTCGTAATGACATTGACATTTTTTCCGCTGACGTAAATGCTTGTGAATATAGGTATTCACAAGCATTCACGTCAGCGGAAAAAATAGGTACAAAGCTGTAAGTTTAATCGAGAAAGAAACTACATTACTTTAGAAACTCGTACTTGATGACAGTACAATATTTTATTCCAAAGTTTGCAGCCACATTATTATATTACTTTTATATACTTTTACTGCTCGTAACATAATTCTAAAGTATGGTTACAAAACTATACAGAATAACAGCTTTGCCGCGATGAATGCAAAGTAAATTACTCGCGAAGACAAGAGTTGCTGTAAAGTTTTTATTAATAGATAAATTTAGGTCCCGGTCCCCGCCCCCTTAATATCCTGACGCCGAAAGGCACAAACACATAAGCACTACGATGATGGAGACCTGCTTCTCCGTCACTGCGTGCGTAATCTGTCAACCCGCGCAACGCTACGTGGCGCAGTGTCATGGCTGAATCGCCTAATATTCATATACCTGCTACGGCGTAGTACTAAATTAATACATCAACATTTTAAACTACTACGGCACGGCGTAGTAATTGCTACACCGCACCGCATAGACTAATTTTAGTACATAGTTTAATAATTATTTTAAATATTATAGAAATATCTTGTGACCTGCTGTCTATTGTGTGCTGCTGTTAAATAAATGATTGAAGTCAATACCACAGCAAAATAACATTATTGATTAATGCTTGTGTTTTGTGTATGCATTATGCCAGAGCTCTTAAGGTAGGGTGGAGGAGAATTCGGTTAAGAAACGGGTAATTACTTTTCGTAATGCAGCTGTGCATGGGCTGCGGTTACCGCTAACGGTTGCATCAGGCGGGCCATATGCTTGTTTGCTAACCTAAAAATAAAAAAGCAATAAAGAATACAATATTAATATTTTCGTAATGCAGTACGTAAAATACTAGAAACTATTAGTTTTTGGCAGCGTTTGTAGTTAATGCTCCCCAGTCTCCCTCCTTACATAATGTATAGAGCATTATTTATTTTCATAACTCCACCCTTTTCGCATTTACATAATCTCTTAAACCATTTGATATACCCACTACTGATATGGAGTACTACTGCTTCGGAAAATTTTGTTTTCAAAATGATTCATTCAGCGTTAACCCTTTTATTTTTGAATTTGAATTTTATTAGTTAATATTTTGAGAAATATTTGAGGATAGATGTATGGAAGCATGTTTTTATTGAGAACATAGCATTCAAATGTCTGCGCTTTCTGTTGAACTATCTTTTAAAGAACAAACAAATAAATCTGCATGTAAGTATTATACACTGTGATTTTTGACGATCTGCTATCAATATTGCTATCGATACGTAACATAAAAAATTTTAAACAGGCATATGTTTTTACAAAAATAGATTTATCTTATGGAAACGGCAAGGATAAATCATTATGAATGTAATATTAGATCTAGTGCCTTTCAATACAAATAATCTAGTTTGTAAAAAACCGGCCAAGAGCGTGTCGAGCACGCACATGAAAGCGTTACGTAGCCATGCATATCTAAACTGACTATTTTTAAATTAATAAAGTTAAATTTCATTTTGCGGTCGACCCATTTACTTTTATTAGGACGACCGTAACTACATAAGTTGGTCGAGTTGTATAAAAATAACTATCTATGATACCGAGTCTGCTATAGTTTTAGTTGAAAGTACTAACTTACAGGTATTTTGGTTTTTTTTTTCAGAATTATTTTAGTAATATTTCAAATGTTAAGGGTGGGAGGCATGACGAACTATAAGGTTTTCTTGTGGACTATGGAACACTAACAAAATAAATGAATTTACTGAGTCTAAGCAACAACCAAAAATCACGGTGTATTAAAACCCATGTAAAAAAAAACATTTATTTACATCTCCATGTGCAATTCCAACTATACGTTCTCATTTATAACAAAAGTAGGATATAAGAAAATAAACAAACTCGTTCATTACATTCCGCCGCAACTTAGCTAATATAATGTTCTTGAAGCTATGGTATATGTACTCGTTTACAGTATATACATAACGCATAAGTATAACGCTCCAGCTGCAATAATTCTATGTATATGGATTTTGCTTTATAAATTTACTAGCTGACACGCACGGTTTCATACGCGTAGAGCCCATTCCTGTCCTGTAGTACAATATAGACTCACAAATAATGTGGTTTTCTGTCAATCGTTGACAGTTATTTCAGACAACGGACAATAATATCAATTTTATTAGAAAATTTTATTGGTAGCGGTTAGGTAGCAGTGAGAGGTCCCGCGGGTTCAGTACACTTACAGTGTATAATGGACCTTCTGACGGTATTTGGTATATTTGATACCATATTTTTTCCGTACTTACCTACTGCAGACTCAGTATAAACAACTTTAAATATTTAATACAAGTCTTTCTACTTAATACCTACGTGTAGTTTCACGTAACGTACACACTCGAGTTCGGAAACCTTTTAAATCTACATTGCTTGGTGCGAGCTCCCGTCTTGGAATTCACTCACGTACATCTCTTGCATTTAACGTTATCCATGGGTTGTGTGTATAGGCATGGTATTTTTTACTTTAAAAAGTAATAAAACGATCAATAATATTATAATAAACCACTCGTCTCTAGCAGTTGAACTGCACATCTACTCATAGTGTAAGTTAGTGTAATTTAAGTTAGTTAGCAAGAAGTTTTTGATATTTCTCAATTTTTCAATTACAATATCATCATCATTATCATTATTATCACCAAGTCGTATAACGTCTATCCTTGAACTGAAATTTATATCAAACAGAATCAATGGCTTAATGTACTTTTCAAAGCATGGGTCTAGCAACCAGACATGGAATGAGGTCTTAGATTTTACACAAAGCTTTATTGCCCAGTGTTGAGCTCTAACCCAAGATCTCCGAGATTAAAAGCACCGAGTGGAATGTTTAGACAATATTTCAAAAAACAAACTTCATTGCCCACATTCCCCCTTTTATCATTGAATTTACACTTCAAACACCTAGAGTCTCTGTACTTAAATGCGTCTCATTATTTATTCAATTACTAACATTGAAGCATTCTAAGCCATCTTAGTAACAGGACGTAATTATTAATAACCCACCGACGATAATATAGGTACAACCATTTTGAACGCAGACACTCCCTGAAACAATGTAGGGGGGATTCGGGAATATTGTAGTGCCCGATAATTATTACCATTTCAAAAAAAAATGGATTTTGTTAGAAATAACTTAATTTTTTTTTATAACTTTTTTTCAAAGCGTTTCTAAATTGACGTCATTCTTGTGATACCAGTTACTCCAATATGTCCAAAATATTTTGCAAGTACCTCATGGTATTAATTATTGAACTCATTATTCATTTATTTATTACATATTAAGTACAAAATAATAAAAGATGATTCTATAACAAAATGTTTGAATGTTACCCTATTTTTCTCAAATCCGTAAATGTTTTAATTTTGTCAAAGTGGTAATGACGTCAGATTTGAAAAAACTTTTTTAACGTACGCGTTAGGTTTTGAGGTATTTTTTTAAATCTTTTAAGTAGATATATCATTATGCCAGTCACTATCGTAATTTTACTGGTTAACAATATTCCCAACGAGATATGTGTTTCGTTTTTAGATGGAAAGACATTTACATCAATTCCAAATATTTGCGGCAAATTTTTAAAATAATCGAATACAAATGTTTTTACACTTTTGTAACACACATTTTGATTTGTTTAAGTGATTTACCAAAATATAGTTTAAGTTATCAATGTAGTTTTTATAAAATAAATCATATGATTATAGAATTATATAATAAGGGTAGTAATGTTTGACGACTGCTCATTTTTTTTATTTTTATAATAATGAATGTTATTGAATAAACCAACACCATATAAACATTTATTTTGGTATTTAACAAATCAGTTTTCTAAATTAATATCAAATGAGATATTTTGCTGATACTAAAAAATGGTACAATATATCCGAGTTTCCCCTACATTGTGGAAGACTAGAAGGTAGGTACATTAATGATCTCGAGGTACGTAGTTTGGGACCTAGCCTTTATTCTCCCTGGACTAACTGATTCATTGTCTTATTCATATACCGTTATAGAAACACGGTGTACCCTAAGTGAAAAGTTGGTTGTGTAAGTTCAGTTTCACAGAGCCCGAGGTATATTAAAAATACTTAGCTGTATGAATATCTTAGTTGCAATTGAACGACTTTTGTGTTACTTCTACCCTTTGTTCTATTGAGTACAGGCAAATTATGGAATACTGATTATATTAGAGCATAGGTTTCTTGAGCTGGAAATGTAGGCATCCTAAGTATCAAGCTCATAAATACATAGCTCATTCATTTCCTTCCTCATCCTTAATCATACTAATACTAATCATACTAATAATAATCATCTCAATGGTTGCGATATAAGGATTTGATAGAGGGATCAAATCGCACATGGTCTCAAAAAAAACTATCAAAGATTTTTTTCGAGTCTGGTTGGTTGAGGCACTAACATACGAGCCTCAAAAAGCACTTTAAGGCGTGGTTCCCGATCGTCATTGTTTACTTGTTTATATACTGAACATAATACTGCGGTCACCAACTCGCATTCCAAGCATGGTGACTATGGGAGCAACGACTTCGAAGGAAGCATGGCCCTATGGTCTGATAATAAATGCCATTATTAATGCGCTGTTTTTTGCGATCTTAACTAGATGTGTTTTACTATACTACGCAACAAATCATTTAACTTTTTTTTTAATAAAATTGTTGATACGATAAATTCAATCTGTATTGAGACATATGATAAAAATCCTCATATTAGAACTGATAGGAGTAAGGCACGTAATAATACCCTGAGATAATTTATTTACCTACCAATCAGTATTTTTTTTTCTACTTCCCAGTAACATACATCGTTAAAAAATTACATGTATCTATCATTTTTTATATACCTGTATGGTAAAAGGAAAAAGATTGAAAAAAGGAAGGCACGCTAATAAAAATCTTTTACCCAGCAAAAAGCGGAAACACGGCCGCTCTATCCGTCCTTTAATCCAATTTTAAACATACGCAAATCAAACACCGAAAAAAAATTAAAATGGTCAGTTCAACTCCTTTGTGAACATAGTAAGAGTGTAAATATTTTGTTAAATTTGGATACATGTATTTAGGGAAATGTAAGCTATTTTACCGTTAGATGAAAAAATTATGTATTTTGTCTGTGTTTCTTTTAATTACTACTCTAAAAATTTATGCTTTGTTCAAAATGTTCTTTTTTGTGTATACATTGAGTGACAGTAAGCAGAACATTACATTTAATTTTTATTCATAAAATGGATAGGTACCTATGTTGCTTTGCGATAAAAATACTGATAAAAATGTAAGGACTCTGATTCAATAAAATTTGTAAAAAAAAAATTATGTATTATAAGATAACGATGAAACGTCATTAAGACGCAACGCTTAATTTTTAGGTATTTAACTGAGAGTTTGAATTTGAATTGCATTATTTATCTGTTACTGAATAAATTATTTATTTGCGAATATATTATTATAAGGCAATACGCCACGAGAATTAATACCTAAAAGTTATTTGCAGTGGTACAACAAAGAATTTCATCACATATTGAGATGGGAGATATTTACTAGGTCTATAATTATAGATGTACCCATATTTTTATTGCCTCTTTCATACGCGACAGTCAGGCACGCGGCTTTATTTGTCGCACTCGCATAATAAATAATATATTAACTATTCATGTAAGAGATAAGAAAAGCCATATTCGGTCTCGGCCTTGAAGCTACATTTTCACATGGCTACAATCAGGACAGGTGAAAATTGAGATTACTACTTGTACTTATGGTGTAGATTAATTCACAAATCAATATATTTGCACTTGATTAGTAGATCATTATAATGCAATGAATAGTAACTTAACTGAATTACGTAAATGCCTACTAGATTAATGCAAGCTAACCTAGTAAAGGTTATGGTTTTAAATAATAGCTGTACACATTTGATATTGTATTTTTTATAATCCTAAAAGGAAAATCGGAACTTAAAAGGAGATATTATGTTTTATTTTAAACAGCCTAAAAATATGTAACTCGTAGCAATAAAAAAATGTAGTAATCATTAACTTTACAAAAATAACAGGTCAAATCAGGGAGTAAAGCCTCATACAGGATGGGCCAAAAGATTTTTTACATTTAACATTATGAAAAAAAAACTAGTCATATAGTCAAAACTGTACATAACAATGATTTTACAAAAAATAAATTTGTCTCTTAGTAATAACGTCATCCATATATGATCCTTAATTAGGTTTACACTTCTCCAATCTGGAGCGGAAATTTTCAATCACAAGTGTTTTGTGAAATGTTTTAATTTCCTCATGGATTCTTTTACTCTTAAAGGGATTCTGGGTTATCGGTAAGTATAGAGCTTAATTTCAAGGTTTATTTCATTTGGATAATGTTATATTTTTAATACCTTTTTGCTTAATTTTATTTTCAATAAACAGATTTTATCTCGTATCACTAGTTTTTTATATCATTTTTGAAATATAAAAAATCTTATATGTTCCACCTTGTATTTTTTTATTGCGTAAATTTGCTAATAACAAATATACGGGCATCCACAAATGTTTGCATTTTTATATGTATTATAGATAGATCATAGCAATATATATCTTAGAAATAAGCTGAGAAATTTTGATCCCTGTGCTATTTACAAGGTTTATGAAATCGAAATCAAAACGATCCGATCGCTTGTTTAAAGTAGAATCAACCAATGAATGCCCGTCATTTCTTAAAAAGAATCGATGAATCACGTGACAAATGTTAGAATCCATACATTTGCTGAAGCTATCGATCACTCCGCTGTAGTGTAATTTTGTCTAGACCCTCAGTACTATCATCTGTATTTCGAAACATTTGCTGCTGCTGGGTCTACGGTAACGCTTTTATTTTGGCTTGTCTTGTCACTAAGACAAACCCCACACTCGGCGAGCGTTCTCAGAACGTGTGTCACATGCAGAAGTTGGTAGGGGTAGCGGGTGACGGGGACTGGATTTTGACGCTCGCGTTGTTCGCGTAGCTCACACGCTCGAAGAACGATTACGCCAATTAGGCCTATAGCCAATTGGATTTACGATTCCAATAAACCATTATCGATATAAAATTATTTACTGTAATGCATATCTACTGGTGCCATATTACATTCGTTCATTACAAGTTTCGTATTTATTTATATATTCTCAATATATTCTCCGATGAAATAAATTTCTACTCCATTAAACAATATATTCTCGGTAAAGAGACCGTATTGGAGTCGAAGTGAACGAACAAGAATTGTGAATCAAAGCAAATTACCTGTCACACGCTCGCGTTAGCTTGTACGGCCACTCAAATAAGTCATCAAGTGTTCAAGCAAGTAGTCTTCGTTCTACATTTTCAAAATTTTCCGCTAGCTTCAACTCGATCAAACCTCACGATACTTACTTATAAAACTTTAATGACTTTACATGAAAAATTTTCTTTTTATCAACAGTTTTGTCCAATCAATCCAAAACCAACAAACCTAAATACACCTACGTGTAAACTTTTAAATGAATTTTATACAATCAATCTAAAACTCCCGTATCGTTTTTGTATCCGATCCTAATATGCAAATGTGAGCTAAAATTTATTCATCACAAGTAGTCGTTAGACAGCCAGTTGTGATTAGTTCTACGGAATGGGTCTATGAGTGTGGTGTATTCAGTTCCATATTTACTTAGGTTTGTTTAAATGTTCTTGCAGCTTAACAAATAAAGTGCTAAAACAATTGTTACATTTCGCGTGGCATTGTTTCCGGGAGTTTTATTATGATTAATGGGTGACTGGCTATTCGATACCACCTAAATAATGTTGGGTTTAAACGGTCATTAATGGATATCGTCTATGTTTTTTGTTTATTTTTCTTTTATTGTTTCCAACTTCCTCAGGGTGTGCGAGAGTTGCCTGTCGGAAGGTTTAAAATACGGTTATTTAATTATTTAATTGAAAAATGCTTCTATTCGGTAGAGGAGTATTTAAAATGTAAAGACTGATGTGTAATGTTTTTAATTTTTCTTTTTGTATTGTTCCCTATTATTTATTTATTTTGTTTTTTGATAATTTTGAATGAATATAATTATTATTGTTTTTTTTTTTTTTTTGGTACAAATATTAATGTATAATAAATAATAATGTAAATGTATACCAATATGTCAGTGGTGTGTCGCAAATGAGTAAAATATTTGAATTTAATATACCTAGATTGTAAGTGCAACATTTGTATGCCAGGTACAATATGGCAAATGTGTGAAACTTACTTGATGTAGACAATAAGACCTGTATTCACCACATTTATACAAATAAAGATTTATGATTTATTTATGATTTTAACTTAGTTACGATGTTCATTGATTCGTAACGTTCATTTGTTTGTATGAATTTAAAGCTAGGGAACAATAGGCGCTGGTGCTAACAACATATTATTATGTCATATAATATTATTGAAAATTTATGAAACGAATACAGTAACTAGTGTTTCTATCTATACAGTTCTTTGAAAAATATACTTCATTATTGCTTGCAAAATTTATTCGCCACATTTCACTCGACGTTTGTAGTTGTTTTGCACATTAAGAATAACGTAGGCAATGTAATAAGTCGCTGCGTTCTGTTTCTCTTTAACATGGACAATTCAATACTCTAGTTTTGAGTGTGCTATCCTAGCAGCCACCCACTTAATAGTATCTTATGACGGTTTATTTTTGCAGTCTAATAAATATATTATTTATTAAAGCATATATGTTAGTTAGATTATAGGAACTAGCATAAGTTAGTTAGATTATAGGAAGTTAGTTCATACTTCAAGCTTTGCTTAAGTTTTATACCTAGTAAGATTTCATACCCGTATTGGAGAATTATTAGCAATATCATGCATAAAGTATGAGTTGTCTGTTACACCACGCCTTAGCAATGACAGGCGCAATCTGTTTTCAAATAATTACTTCTGAAAGCCGAGACGGAGGAAATTAATTTCTTTGTTGCTTTAACTACATCGATGTGGTTGCCTTTGTGATGTTTCAACGAGAGAAATCTTATTATAATTGTTATTTAAGAAGTTATCTCATTACGTAAATAACATTTTTGTAACATTAATTTTATTTAATTATACAAAGAACCTTGATATGATATTTTTTTTACTATAGGCAACTTTGCTAAAATGGACTTGGCTTTTTTAATAGCCAAATAGTATGGCTAGCGAATTACCACACCCGGGTCTGGCGCTTTTCCATCATATATGAAAAGAGGCAGGCAGTGTGGTTACCTACAAAGGAAATCAACAAGTTTTCTTTAAACAGATACCAAGACATATTTAAAAATAAATCACGGTCATTTATATAACTTAAGGTACTATTGAAGAAATTAATGTGTAGTGAAGAAAATAATAAACAATAATGAAGGTGATAACAACTGAAAATAGTAAATATATTAAACTCTTCAAATATAAATCATACATTCAATGGGCTTAATTTTAGCAACAGACAATTCACTAAACTACAACTCATTGTAAGTGACATTATTGTTATAACTTTACTATTGTTGAAGAGCACAATTTACTTTTCTATACTATGCATTCACTACTTTTACCTCTTAGTTGTATGATAAATGAACAAAACAAGAAAAGACGGATTTCCTGATTACATTTTTCACGGCGGCACAAAGGCGGTCTCACTTTGCGTCACCTTAAACCACTTTAAGCGGTAGCCCGTCTAAAATCATAATGTGGTTATTATTTCACCCGGGTTCGTAGCAGAGGCACTGCTGTCGACAAGTCGGCCATTTTCGCAAAATTATCGCTACTCGGCCTTGCTACGACAGAATCGAGGACGTACCCTAACTTGCACAACGCATTAACGAAAAATATTATTTCGACCAAGAAAATACCCTTTTCTGGCCTTAATATAAATAAACGAGCCAATATAGAATAACGTTTGGCATAATATCTATACTACGCCCAATTATAACGTGCTATAACAATAGAATGTAATTAACCCACGTCAGATCCTGTTGCGGTAATTCATGATGTATTATTATTTATTTTTGTTCCTGACTTACACTTTGCGTTGCTCTTTACATTGTTTATAAAATAAATTAAGGAAAGGGAAATAGTTAATTTAATCTAATTATTCGTTTTAGTTTAATTCACAGATTTTTTTATATATTAGCGTCACGTTTTATGCCCTTTTGCCGTGGTTTCTATAACTTACTTTTTTCTTTTTTACCTTTCTTTTTTTATTTACGATGTGCCTGCGCGGGGCCTAAATATTATACTTATTATAGTTTTACCATAGCTGTGTATGTTCTGTGTCGATATGCTTATATTTTAATATATGGTCGCTTTAGTTCTAATACCACGTAAATATTTTTTTTATGCCATTTGATACAGAAATGTTTCAGCCAATTACGAGCTTATCTTCCAAAGGAAACTCGTAAAATAAAGAAGTGTAATTGTATTGGTGTCTATGTAACATTATAAAGTTGTTTTATTCTCCTGAAAAGTTACTATTTTCGATATACCAACTTCATTAAATTTCTATCAAGAACTTAGTCGATATGCAATCTATGGATAAGTTTGATTAAACCAATTAAATCTGGAAAAACAAATTTTGTGATTTCCTTATATCTT
Source organism: Nycteola revayana (assembly GCA_947037095.2). Taxonomy (NCBI): domain Eukaryota; kingdom Metazoa; phylum Arthropoda; class Insecta; order Lepidoptera; family Nolidae; genus Nycteola; species Nycteola revayana. The sequence goes on from OX344838.1 coordinate 6,423,901, forward strand.
TACCAGCAATGGTGTGTATTTCTTGTACAATGTTTTACTTTGTAATTTGATTCCATGTTCGTTCTTCACCAAAATTATCTCGAAAACCATTTCTCGAGAAAATCCGCTTTAGCTGAGGGAATATTTGATGAAGAGAGCAACTAAATTTAAGAGAAGCTACTAAGATTTACGGCTATATGACGACAAAAGCACCGGCAACGGTGGGGAGAGGGCGGGCCGCGTAACAAATATCTTTGGATTATTCCCGGTGTCCACCCCCTGCTTGTCCACCGCGGGTGGACAGAGACACAAATATTTAAAAAAATTCTCGCTGTGCACCCCTGGGGGACAGCGAGAATTAATTTTAAATTATTTTCGCTGGCCACCCCGGGTGGACAAAGACACGAGTTTCATATGACTACTCTCGATGTCCACCACCGGTGGACAAAGCCACTGCTTAAATAAACATTCTCGATGTCCACCCTTGCTGGAATTGGGAGTAAATAATTATCACAAAATTAATTATATAGGTAGTTTAATCATATTATCAACATCTTTGGGGTAAATAGGAGTAAGTACACCGTCAATAATTGATTATGTGTGTTTTCACACATGATGTTGATTGACACTAAGTTGCGGGACTTAATGCCATGTTTTTCCTCATAATGTCTAATAAGTACTATCATACAAACACTGTTTTAAGTACAGTATTAATAAGTCACAATAAATAAATAAAACGGTTAATCTACAAATTGTAAAAGATAATATGATTAAACTACCTATATAATTAATTTTGTGATAATTATTTACTCCCATTTCCAGCAAGGGTGGACATCGAGAATGTTTATTTAAGCAGTGGCTTTGTCCACCGGTGGTGGACATCGAGAGTAGTCATATGAAACTCGTGTCTTTGTCCACCCGGGGTGGCCAGCGAAAATAATTTAAAATTAATTCTCGCTGTCCCCCAGGGGTGCACAGCGAGATTTTTTTTAAATATTTGTGTCTCTGTCCACCCGCGGTGGACAAGCAGGGGGTGGACACCGGGAATAATCCATATCTTTTGCAGTTGCCAAAAGTAAGTACGCAACTAAGATTTGTCAAAATAATTCAACGTGAAATGGACGCATTTAAGATTTATTTGGTTAAGCAAAGTGGATGTTAAATAAATAAATAAAGATCTTATTTTTGGACTACCTTTTTACGGCAGTTTCGCTCGCGGTAAAAGTTGTCTGTCCTACTGTATCCATGCCTTGGTATCTGAGGGCACGCTGCCACTAAAGTCGAGCAAATATATAAAATGAGTGAAGCTTGTTTTCGTTCTGGAATAAAAAGTAGTCTATTGGGTATGTTATTGCTTGCTAAATTTTATTATGTTTTTTCAGCCGTTATACAGGATGTCCCAAAAGGTTAAGTAGCTAAGAAAGGGGGTGACAGGGGTGGACACAATGGTCACTAGAAAAATAAAAAAAAAATCTGATATGGGTATTTAAAAAAAAAATGGCATTTTTTTAAAAACTTAAAATTTTACACCTTGTTATTTTTGATGTTGATGTTGATGACCTTGTTGTTATTGAAGATTACATAACAGCATTTTTTTTAAATACAGCCATATTTGTAGGTACAGTTAGCACAAGGTGTAAAATTTTTAGTCTTTTAAAAAATGCCATTTATTTTTTTAAACACCCAGAGGGAATTTTTTATATTTTTCTGGTGACCCTTGTGACCATCCCTATCACCCCCCTTCCCAGCTACGTAATCTTTTGGGACACCCTGTATATCACGACCTGAAGAGATAAAACTGGGATCCAAAATCAGAGAAATGGAAATTTAGGTGGACGAAGTCGCGACCAACCGCTAGATATAAATAAAATAATTGCAATGTCATTATCATAATATGTTGTTGAATTATTCCATGCTATTATTATATTTAATTTAATTGAAATTAATTATTGTGTTTGTAAAATGTATTTTAGTATCGGTTGGTTTAATAATTTTAATGTAGGTGTCTATATAAAATAAACTAAAACAATTTGTTTGTAACGACAAAGTTGCTTGAAAACGTTTCAAATTGGAAAAATGAGTATAAATACTTAAAAAACAAGACAACTCCCGATCTAGAAAAATATATTGCTTTGTTGCGGGGGATTCTACATTACACACTATTCACTGACAAGCACATCCAGTGTCAACACAACTGTCTGTGGTTCATAGAAAAAGTTAACGTGGGTAAGAAAGTACCCCCAAACTATCAGGTCTCACTTTAACCAGTGAAATACCATCGCCATCATCCCGTATAACGTTGAACATCGACCAACCCTAGGAATGAAAATAGGTATTTTGCTATAGTCACCACGCTTGACAGACGGGTTAGTAGCACAGGAATAGCAGTTGTAACACAGGAAAACACTGCTGCCAGTTCTCTGGTGTATACGAGTATTGTTATAGATGATGATATAACAATTGGAACTAATGGCTTAACGTGTTTTCCGAGGCACGGAGGGTTGTCTCTCCATCAACCAGCCCCGGAAAAATCATAGACTTTTCCCAAATATTTCTTGACTGGCGCGGGAATCGAACCCTCGACCGCAATATCGCAATAAGCGAGTCTTTTACCACGCGAAAATGGAGTGGTAAACTTATAAGGTAAATCATTTTTACCGGTCTTAGAAACTTGGGTATTACAGAGAGTTAACTTAAAAATGTTTTTAACAACAACTGAATTACAATTTTTCCTTTCGTTTACAACAAACACGAATAAATCGTTATGACAAATCGTAAAAGCTTCCAACACACGAAGTGGTTTTATTGTGAGCTTTGAAAGACCAAGAAATATGTATTGAAATATCGGCGCAGTTTTATACTGAATTCACTGATCGCTGTTTATCACATTGGTATAGAATTTAAAGTAATACTTAAACAGTAATAGTAATGGTAGTAATTAAAACAAAAGGGAGCCATATATAAAAAAATATATAAATACAGTTCTTATACTACAAAGCTAAACAATGTTTCATATACATTTGATTTTTCTTGAGAGACAACATCTAATGAAACGAAATGGTTTCGTGGCAGTGATAGGTATATTAATACCGCCGTGCTAATCCACAGGTTTCTAACTTGAATGTTATCTTAACGACGTCCAATCAGTTGCTTTAAATCTGTCTAATACCTACGCTTGAATATTATTTTTCATTTTAATGTTGCAAGAAAACATAAAACACTATATGCATTTGCATTTACGCATTCCCACGCTGCAGCGTATTCGCGCGCTGGCGATGGGATGTGTGGGACTCGCCCTCTCCATAGCGTAGTACGCTAAGCTTATACCACGAGGAGTGGACTCTACACCACTAAAACCCCCCAGACGCTCCTTCGATCCGCCGTTGGCGAGGGCCGGGTACGCATGAGCAATCCGGCCCATATATATATATATATGTATATATATATATTGTCCGCTTTACGGCAAATGTTGATCAGGCCGAAATATGCATTAAATGTTGATCCACCTTTAGAGGCTTGTAGCTTCGATAATTTTGATAATATCGTGCCATACTTCGAATATAAGAATTCCCCTCATTGCGACCCAGAGCCTAACTACGCCGCAAACACTCTAGGTCGTCACCAACTCACACGGCAATTGTTGATTTTATAACCGCCATTTATTTTACACTTTGTGTGACTTTGTTGATCAATATAAACGTTGGGAGATCAACAAATGCCGCGGAAATGTACACCGATGCTGCGGAGCGGCAACATCGCAAGCGAAAGAAAAGATAGACGCTAGATGAGATAAAAAAAAACATTTTGTTTCTTTACTTTTTAGTGTTTATGATTCGGGATTTACTACGGCGTAGTAGTAGGAAATGGTATTAGGTTTTATAACAATCTCCTTAGTCGTGTTACTGATTTGCCTGATACAACTTTTAAAACATATATTAAACGTGTCCTTGTATCTAAAGGTTACTATAGCGTTAAGGACTATATTGAGGATAAAGATGTTAGATCTCATGAACCATCCTGCGTAACACTTCCTAGAGACCCTGTATCTAAGTAAAATAGTAGGCATAATAGTGTGATGTTCTGTGAACTATCTGTAATCGGCCTAATGAGTGACATTAATAGACCGCTAGTTCTGTCTCAAATTAGCTTCTTTTATTAGTATAAAAACATTAATTGATAATCAAATATTATAAAGCCAACCGTTCGGGAAAATAATGTGTATGCCAAATAAATAATAAAAGTAACTGGACCAAAACCTACGCTCTGCCCATTTGAGTATGTTTCGCCGGACCGTCTCATGTGGGTCGTGTTAAAACCGGCAGTAAATTAACCCACTGAGTTTGTTTCGCCGGATCTTCTCAGTTGGGGCTTATTGGATCCGGTGGTAGCATTAAAGCGCGTCCGTCGTTATATACTCATGGTCCGCCCAAATAATGACAATTGTTCTTAATATAATTTAATATAGACAGAACAAGCTATTGGACACAATATAGTAAAATAATAAAGTTAAGACTAAAATGATTAAAAACCATGGCCACCTTACAGCTCCATCATCAGATCCTGGATACCATTTAGGACCAAAGTGCTCGACAAGACTAATCAAACGAGCCCAAACTCGATGGGATTGTGTCGTTTTATTACGGACTTTCTATGGCCACCTTCCAGCTCCATCATCAGACCCTGGATACCATTTAGGGCCAAAGTACTCGTCAAGACTAATCAAACGAGCCCAAACTCGATGGGATTGTGTCGTTTTATTACGGACTTCTTATGGCCACCTTCCAGCTCCATCATCAGACCCTGGATACCATCTACAAAAAAAAGTACTCATCGAGACGAATCATACGAGCCCAAACTCGATAGGGTTATGTCGTATTATAACGGAGTTCCTATGGCCACCTTCCAGCTCCATCATTAGATCAGCTCCATGTCATCATAATATTGCATTGTCACGCGATTTACATATTATGCGTGTAAAATTTTTACTCAATCGGAAACCGGAAAGTGTGTCAAATTTAACTTGCAAGATTTGATTACAGGTCGAATCTTATGGAGAACCAAGCTCCTAAGTCCTATTCTACATGCCCTAACTTAACACTGTCTTGCTTTCATCATAGCGTATAGATTGCGAAGCGAAGTGGCAACAGCGCATAACAAAACCAACCAATCATGGCAAAGGTTACCTCTGATTGGTCCATTTGAATCAGATCAACAATAGATGGGGCGGATTTGTATAAATAATGCAATGAATAGTTCTCATTTGTGTCGCTAGAGGGTCAGCAATTGTTGATCAAATTGGAGCCACATTTGTATGCCGAATCATACATTAGATCAACAAAAGCTGTTTTGATCAACAATTGCTAACTGATCAACAATTAACTGATGATACAACCCGTCTGATCAACATTTGCCGAATGGGTATATCTATATATATATAAACCTTCCTCTTGAATCACTCTATCTATTAAACCGCATCAAAATCCGTTGTGGAGTTTTAAACATCTATGCATACATAGGGACGGACAGACATGAAAGCGACTTTGTTTTGTGTTATTGGCAGGGTACAATACCTACTGCCTTTATTTACATTATGTGATGTCTCGTTGATCTATTTTTAACAAACATTCGAGCAGTAATCACAATCAGTTGATCAACTGTTCAATACGTACAAGTTGCTCCTAATTTCATTTTCCTAACAGATGACTTTATTTATCCGTCCGTTTTGTATTGAAATACAAATACACCAAAAAATCCCGAATGTAAAAATAAGAGTAATCCCCGTACAAATTGAATACATGATTGTATTACGTTCGTTTGCTTACGACGTATTTTCCTAAACCATGTTGATTCAAATAAAATGGTTTACCATTATTGAAAATAAAATTTAAATTCGACGTGTACATGTGATTTTTTTAACGTTTATTATGAGGTGCTTCCTTACAATTCTATTCTTCTATTAGAAACATTTTCTTTAATTTGGAAAACAGGAAATACATTATTTAGAACTTAATAAAAACTTATTTATTTTAATTCAAAAATCTATATACCTAATTTAAATAATGAATTTAATTTACATACATTTTGTACTTGTCAGAATCACAATGTCACATAATTATTCTATTAAAATAAGAAGAATTAAACTAGGTAACTAACAGGTAGCAAAAAATTGTAGGATATTACAGTCGTCCTAATTCCTCTGCTCATAATAAGTTAATATTTCCATTTTTAAGGATTACAGAATCTAGTGTTATCTAGGACTCTTATGAACATTAGAGAAAGTGATCGTTGCCACAGCCTACAGGCGGTGGATCACTGGGCAGGAGTAGGGGCGCAACGCGGTCCTCGTCGACGAGAATCCTACCTTAGCTAACCTACAAACATTCACTAGCATCCTAGGTGTATGCCCTGGAGAAGAAAGAAAGAAACTAAAACCGGGTTTAGTTTTGCTCTCTTACTTTTTTACGTGAATCGAATATGTTGCTCATCTAAGCTTAGCTACATTATCAAAGGTTTCAAGTCATTTTAATCTGTAATTTTTAATACCAATTAAAAAAGTACATACGTAGATCGATTATAACTAAACAATTCCTGTAATAAGTTTACACCAACAAAAACTTTTTTATTTTGATGTATTGCCTAGAATAAATAATTTCAATCAGTTTTAGCAACGACTTAAATACACGGTGTATACTCATACGTGTATAGTAGTTGTATTTGATTCATTAAAAGATGGCACCATAACACAAAACTCGGAACACATTCATACTAACAAAAAAAGCATTCACACCAACGAAGCGTACCACAAACGTCTACAACTCCTATAGGTCTGGATAACGAAATAATTGAACGGAAATTATTCTATTGCATTTACAAACGCTGGCTCAGGACGTCTGTCGCACATTTATGTACACAACAAGAAACAATGGTGGCTCCACGAAATTCCCGAGTTTCCTTAACAAGCACTTGGATGACAGCCAAAACAACGAATGTTATTTAAGGCGGGATTCAGACTTGGCGCGAATACGCGGGTATGCGCGTTTCATGTAATTTAATATTAATAAAGTATTATAGTGTATTAAAGTTTTCTACGTATTTCGTTCGTATGGGACTTCTGTATCAACCGAGTTATTTCTATTGCATAATCTTTAGAGACTACGGTTTGGTAATATTACAGCTAGCTCTAATGTTATTTTTTTGTAATTAAAAAAAGTATTTGTATTCTGTAATCTATACTGAAGATATCTATATATACTGAAGAGTGTGTGTCTTTATTTAGCCTGAGCGCGGTAAGGACAGAAACTGACTGTCTGTCCGAAAAAAAAGTGTGTCTATAGCCTTCCTTATTAATGGGCTCATTTATAAGGACTATATTTAATTATAAAGTTCTTTTGAGGACGGGAGACGTACGGGTGAAACCCGTTTTATAACATTTTATAGATGAAATTATACGGCCAGTAATAAAGTTCTTTATCTAAGAATCATGAACGTGTTTACTGCACGTTTGAGAATTAAATTTCTTCTTTTTTTTAACTTAATGTTTAATAATAATTTAAGAATAATAACTGCAATTGCTTAAAATAAAACATGCCATTTAAAAACCTCATGAAAAATATATTAATAACTGGTTATTTCACTTAATATGATTACCAGACTAAATTTAATTTGCATATAGGATAAAAACATTTTCTTCGCAACGTTTGTTGTAAACGGTCCGTACAAAACCACTTTAGATAGTTGGTTCAAAACAAGCAAACAATTAAACGCGAATTGGCTCTTCGTATAATTAGACATGTCACATGTTAATTATGCTTGCACAAAAAGTTTAAACGTACCGTGAAGAAACGCGCATGTACCAGCCGCTTTATTCGGGCGAATGCAGCGGTGCTGTAGTAAGCCACACTGTTTAAGAGAGTATGACCATTTCAATTTCTTAAAAAAAATATTACACTTATTCTGTGACATAGTATGCCATGTTTTACAATGTTAGAGCTATTTTAATTTTTTTTCCAACCGTTTCTAACCTAGTTTTGCAGTCTACTAATATTTTCGTAAACCCCTCGTGCTAAGCTAAGCTGCTTGCGTTACGAGTGGGTTCACGTCGGTAGTGCAATGGGTGGGGATAAAACCGGCGACCACAAGATCACAAGTCCGACGCCCCTGGCTATTGGTCCGCTTAAATTACTTATTAATAGCTGTTTTATATATAAAGTCAGTAATATCAAGGTTCCGCGATTTGATTGCGTTAGATCGCTGCTCCGCTGCAATATGTGGTAGCATAATGTATTATATTTATACATTAATGTAGTTTATATACTTTGGATTTATGTACAATCTAAATAAAATATAGGAGGTTGACGAGTATCCTTTAAATCTAAAACTTCCTTAGAATAATTCGTTTCTTATTTATTTTCTTATGTATTAAATGCGTTAATACTGAAGTAATATTTCTATTGGGAAACGTCTTAAAGTTTCCAATGTTGGGTAAATTCTTAAACATATCTGAAAAGTTAGCAAAATTTGTAGTTCCTAGTTTACATTATTTTATATAAATCGATGTACAACTTTATCGAAAATTGTGTCAAATAAAACTTTTGAAACAATAATTACTTAAAAGAAAAAATAATAATATATTATAAGGTACGAGTTACCGTCTCAATATCAAAATTGACGTGCATCACTTTTATTGGACAGTTTTAATATCAGCCGTATGGTATGGCCAGTACACTGATATTTTTGTAGAATGTGTTTTTATTCCATGGAAACTAAACGATTCTGGTAGCATATTGTCAATAATACTACAATACCACGTTAGTGACAATAGCTAACAAGGTTAAAAATTTTATGTAACTAATTGATTTTTTGCCTTTTATAACATATACAACGAAAGTATTTATAGTAGGTGAAATTACACCTTGGGCCGGATTGCTCAGCGTACCCGGCCCTCACCTACGGCAGACGGAGGAGTGTCCGGGGGATTTTAGAGGTGTAGGGTCCTCACCTCGTGGTATAATTGGCATACCACCTCTGCGCTATGGAGAGGGCGAGTTTCATATACCCCTTCGCCAGCGCGGGAACGCTGCAGCGGTGGAGGGGATGCGTAAATGGATTTCCACCGGATAGCACAAAAATAAACATAACATTGAAATTACACCGTATTGCATCATCGACGATATACTATGTACGCTTGCAATACAAAGGATAACATGCTTAACAAACAAAAGGATAACATGCTTGTCATGCGTAGATGACAATACTCATCACTAGGGCTTTGGTCACTCTTCGAGGCTGACCCATGAGGAGTAGGGACGCCTCTACACTCCGGGCGTCCCTATAATTGGGCAAATGGGCCACTGTAAGTGTGGCCCTGGAGATCCCGCGGTACCATATTGGCCGCGGGTGCCGTCGGGGGGCCGGATTGCTCATGCGTACCCGACCCCCGCCAACGGCGGATCGAAGGAGTGTCCGGGAGGTTTTAGTGGTGTAGGGTCCTCTCCTCGTGGTATGACTTTAGCATACCACGCTATGGAGAGGGCGAGTCCCACATATCCCACCGCCAGCGCGCAAATACGCTGCAACGGTGGTGGGAATGCGTCAATGCATTTACCCCCGGACAACAAAAAAAAAAAAAAAAGGGCTTTGGTCACTCACATACAGAATCACAAAGTTCTATGTTTTTATTCGAGTTTGGTATTCTGTAATGTGTGAGACACTTTACAAAATACCAAGACTTGGTAATCAGTCTTGTAAGCCGTAGGATAGATATATCGTCGGAGCAAATAAAAATCTTTTTGCTACATCAAATAATTTCTGATCATGTTTGGTTGATTCATTTACTAACCGTCAAGTCACCTTATCCCTTCCCGGAAAGTACGTTAAGCAATAAGCCAATGTCATAACATCATATTTCTATAATTTACCACGTACCATCTTACATATCTATAGTAAGGAAACGGGCAACAGCATTTACGTGAACAGCTGGCAATCCACAGCTGTGGGCAGTGGGTCTCGGAACGTACACAGCAGTGGGCGTTAAACGGGCTAATGATGATTATATAGGCTGGAGTGACTTATCTATTCAGATAAGAGCGTATTATCAATATAATCTATGTCATTAAATATTTGTAGTCCTCCCATCCGATTTGGACCGCAGTCGCCATTTCTAAGGAGATTAACCATCTGTGGAGAATTATAGTACACAAGTGTGTGGCACTATAATACCAACTTCCTGACTTTGAGCAGAAATATTCTCTCGAGAAAATTTACAAACAAACAAATTTACAAAACTACAAATTAATTAAACCTGGGATCTCGCTAGTAAGACTGAAGAGGCAGTCGGCTCTTAATAAAATAAGTGAACTTATGTGAGTGTATCATATGAATGAGAAATCTTGTAAAATACATGAAATTATAGAATTTACTGTATACTGTATAGTATAGCTTAGCTTTACAGGCCAAAAACTTATTTTCAAAAACTTTACTTAATTAGTTACTTTACTAATTGCACTATGGTAAGCTAAATTTCACCAATAAATCTGCAGTCCAAAGCCAATATGAAAGTTTCAGATACCTATTAGTAAAATTGTTTCGACATTTGTTAATCAATCACTTCTAATAGGATATTATATCCTGTTGGAGCGATCCCATGGGGCTATTTTAACGGGAGAATAGCCGCAGAGCAGTAATAACCAATGATTTTTTGTTTTATACCCACATAGATTAAGTGTATCGGACAGGAAAAAAGAGTAATTTTTTGATTTGGGGTACCTCTATTAATTTCTAATATGTCATATATTTTCTTACGATCAGAGAAACTTATGATATTGTCAAAAAATATCTAAATAACAAGGGAACGGGCAACAGCATTTCCTTGTGTGTTACATCATAAAACTGCGGTAACCAATCCGCCTGTCAAGCGTGGGCTATAGCGAAACCCTCTCTCGCATGGAGGCCCTTGTTCAGCAGTGGACGTTATACAGGCTGATGATGATATGAATCTTATATAGAACAATAGGTTTATCTTTTACTACATACCTATATACATTTAGGTAAACAACTAACATAACCTATTTAATTTCGTTTTACGCGCTTGGTTGAACTGGTTGTCTCACGTAGCTAACTCACACCTATTTCGCAAATTATATATCGCTATTACCAGTTACGCGTGTACTTGTGTGTGTGACTCGCTGTCCGTGTTATTGCCGGCCGGCCGCTACCGAACGTTCGCTGTGCACAGAGTAGCCTACACCACAGAGAATTCATAGCACTGCAAAATGAATCCAGCTAATAGCACTTTTGATCAAGTCGATGAAGGGAACAATGCATCGAAGGCTGGTGGAATGAGTGTAGATGGGTCATTCATCGATCAGGAGTCACCTTCAGCATATGTGACATTCCGTAAAGGCGTATCACAGGGCCAGGATCAATATTTCCAGCAGCAGTTCAACTTGCTCAGCATCAACATGGAAACTTTGTTTAAGTCATGGTCTTCCAAACATGATGAGAAACTATCCCTCATACTAACCGAGTTTGAGAGTGTAAAGATATCAATTGGTCATTTGAGTGCAAAGCATGATGATCTTTTATCTATTAACCAAGAACTCCAAAATCGTGTGAAGGTGATTGAGCAAAATGACCAATCGAAGGAAACCCGTTTAGCTTATTTGGAGACTAAGTTGGAGGCGATGGAACAAAGAGCGCGTAGCTCGAATGTTGAGATTAGTAACATGCCTGAAAAGCGTGGAGAGAACCTAGTTTCTATTATTGAGGAAATTGCGAATATAATAAAGCAGCCTGTTACTGCACGTGATATTATGTCCGTCCACCGAGTCCCGCAGCTCAACCCTAAAAATTCACGCCCGAAAAACATAGTTGCTAAGTTCTCTAGTCAAATCATAAGGGATAACTTCATTGCAGCTGTTCGTTTAAATAAGGGTATTTCGACTGACCAACTGAAAATTCAAGGTCCTTCCCAGAAGGTTTACGTGAACGAACATCTGACCTTGCAAAACAAGAAATTATTTCGCCAAGCCCGGGATATTGCTAAGGAGCATGGATACAAATTCGTGTGGATCAAACACGCAGTTATCCTTGCTCGTGCTGATGAACAAACGGCTGTCATTGCTATTAGATCTGAATATGATTTGTCAAAATTTAAAAGTGAAGCTAAAAAGTGATAATGTTATTAACATTTACATTTACATATGTTATTTGTGCTTTAGGTTACTAAGTGATGTTTACTTGGTGTATTCATTTTGTCTGATGTTATTGTGTGTGTTGTCTCTGATCCTTACATTACTCTGTGTGTTGTTTACGACCAGGTATGCAGCGAGTCATAATATATTTTTTAACCGTACCCTCTACTTATATATTTTATCTAATATAATCAAGTTAAATACTGTTATTCACATATTTTTACATTTAACTTTTGCAAGTTTGTATTTAAAACAACGTACCTATGACATATTTTTACTTCAATGCTCATTTGTTATACTGCAGTTACGATTATTATTTTTTCCTCACAAATATTATTTTAAGCTATTAGCGTTCCATTCAGGTTATGCATATTTTATTATTGATGATCCATTTGTTCATTTTTCTACTAGTAAAATTAAATTAATTTTCATACATTATAACTAGTAATATTACTATTTACTACCAAAACTGTCGTGGTTTAAGAACCAAATTAAATACTTTATACAATAATATCTTAGCTGAGTCGTATGATGTGATTGTTTTATCTGAGACGTGGTTAGTTCCTAGCATTGCCGACCAGGAGATCAGTGACTCGCGTTACACGGTGTTTCGATGTGATAGAAATCGTGTTTTATGTGGCAAGTCTGATGGTGGTGGCGTATTGATAGCTGTACGTCGTGACCTCCACGCTGTACGCTGTGAGTTAACATCAGTGCAGTCTGAAGACGTTGGTTATTGTACAGTGCCACCCAGTATTGACTACGTCTTGTTAAAAATTGACTCCAAGGTACATGGTGAGTATCATGTAATATGTGGCATATACATTCCACCTAATCAAACACTTTGGACTTATGATTTATTTTTTAATATGTTGGAAAGATATGTACACTCACTGTCTGTGGGTAAAATATTTATGGTAGGAGATTTCAACATGCCTCACATTGACTGGCACTTACTTAATGGGCCTGCCTTAACTCTGAATACACAAACTAATTTAAATTCTCTAGAAAGTATTTTGCTTAATTTTTTATCCTTTATAAATTGTAAACAGTATAATAATGTCAAAAATCAACTGGGCCGAATTTTAGATTTATTTTTATCAAATGACTTAAGTGTTTGTGAGCCTGTGCCTAATCCTTTAGTTCCGATAGATAATTATCATCCACCTTTCTGTATTGCAGTATGTTTTAATCTGGTTTATAAGCCCATGGTTCATTGTGTGGTGCCTAGATATCGCTTCATGGAGGCTAACTACTCTGCTATTAATAATGACATTATGAAAGTAGATTGGGGTACCTTACTAAATGATCTACCACTGGAATGTGCTACGCAATGCTTCTATGAAAATATATATAAAATAATCAAATCAAATGTGCCGTTGCGTCCCACTAAGTCAAAGAATTATCCTATCTGGTTTTCTTGTCCCTTGATACATATTTTTAAAGATAAAGAGAAGGCGTGGATCCGGTGGAAAAAATATAATAATACAACTGACTATGAACAATTCTCCCTATACCGCAAAAGATTTAAATCCCTCTCCGCTGATTGTTTCAATAGGTACATACAATCGATAGAGGAAGGTTTAAAGAAAGATATTAAATTATTTTGGTCGTTTGTAAACAGTCGTAAAAAGAAGTCAGGTATACCTAACAATATGATTTATGACGATGAGATATCCATTGAACCATCAAATATATGTAAATTGTTTGCGAAGTATTTTAGCTCGGTCTATGTCGCAAGTAGTAATGATACTAATTCCATCTCAAGCATAAATAATTACGATTCTTTAACTGATCAAGTTCATTTAACTAACTTATCCTTTGCTATGCCCAAAATAACAGAGGCATTGAAAAATCTTGATGTGACTAAAGGATCGGGACAAGATGGTATCCCTCCTTTCTTCTTGAAACACACTGCAGAAACCATATGTGCTCCTTTATTTTTCTTATATAACCGTAGTTTAAGTGAAGGCATAGTACCACAGCCTTGGAAAACAGCCAATGTTATCCCGGTCTACAAAAGTGGCACTAAAAATGATGTCACTAATTATCGCCCTATATCGCTGTTGTCAACCATGTCTAAAGTCTTGGAACGATTAGTTCATAATGCTATATATCCTACCTTGCATGCCGTTATCATACCTGAACAACACGGATTTGTTCAGAATCGGTCCACGGTAAGTAACTTAGTACTCTATTCTAACTTTATATTTGAAAATATGGATAACCGCCTTCAAGTTGACTCTGTGTATACTGATTTTTGCAAGGCTTTCGACAGGGTTGACCAAAACATACTTCTTAAAAAAATTGAATTCAACGGTATAAGGGGTAATTTACTACGTTGGTTTACATCCTACATAAAAAATAGGACACAAACGGTGGTAGTAAATGGCTTCTCGTCTGATGTTATAAACGTGACGTCCGGGGTTCCACAAGGCTCCATTTTGGGACCATTACTTTTTGTTTTATTTATTAATGACGTCAGCAAGTGTTTTATTAATTCTTGTTTTCTGTTATATGCCGATGACCTTAAAGTGTATCGTCACATAAATACCATTAACGACTGCGAAAAATTGCAGCAGGATCTCGATCGTTTTTCTGCCTACTGTGTGGCTAATAAACTGCAACTCAGCATATCTAAATGCAAGTCAGTTTCTTTTACCAAAAAAATTAATATTATCCACTTTCCGTATTCTCTTAATGACATCCCCATTGAAAAAGTGTCTGTAATAAGGGATCTGGGAGTGTATTTTGATTGTAAGCTTCATTTTGATATCCATATTGATCACATTATTTCTAAGGGCTTTCAACTTTATGGTTTTGTACGAAGAACATGCGACTCATTCAGAATGCCGGCCTCCTTTCTATTATTATTTAAGTCTCTTATTAGATCACAGCTCGAGTATGCTACACAAGTATGGAATCCCCATTATGAGAAATATAGTGATCGACTTGAGTCTGTACAGCGTAAATTCCTTCGGTTCTTAAACTATAAATGTTATCACAAATGGTCATCTTATCAAACACTCTTAAGTAAATTTTCATTTCATAGTCTTAAATCAAGAAGACTGCTTCTTGACCAAATGCTTCTGTATAAAATATGTCATAACAAAATTGAATGTAATAAACTTGTAAATCAGATATATCTGCGCATACCTGGTCGTTCTCAGCGTATTCGGGACAAGTACACACATCATTTATTTGCACCCAAACCATGTAAAACCAATGCAGGAGCTCGTGCTCCACTACGCAGAATTATGAATGCATACAATGTTTGTTTTACTGATCTGGATATCTTTGCATTGTCACCTTCTCAGTTTAGAAAAAATGTCATACAATCCAATTTGTAGTTTATCACTATAAACTTGTATTTATACTTTGCTCTATTGTTGCTGAATAGTCGTAAATAACTTGAGCTGCTTTGAGTATAGCCACACAAAAATGTTATTATTGTTTATTGTTTTCGGTACTTAGTTTATCGTTTTGAATTACTTTGTGGATAACGGTGCTGGTTGTGGAATTAATTAATTTAGTATTTAAAAGTGTGCATTATGCGTTGTTCTGCAATTGTTTGTTGTCCTAAAGAAATAAAATAAAAAAATAAAATTAACCATAAGTATGAGAAATACACACGAGCATGTAACATTTGAAAAATGCCAATTGTCATACTCTGACGGCTAAAAGGAGAACTAAACTATCAAACGAAAACTGGTGAAATTTGAAATTCGTTGTTCTGCAAGTGTTTTGTTTCATTGGTAAGTTAATATTTACAAATATGATTTATTTTTATGCTCAAATTGTTGAAATATGAATAATCTTGTTTAATAAGTATAAATATCACAAATAAACATAAGAGGTTTTTGAAAATTACACCTTATTTAAGGTGGTTAGCAGCGGTTACCACCGTACTGTAAAGGTATAGTTTTTTCTATAACTTAGTTTTATTTCATATTGGTTTTATTTTTGCAGATAATGTAAAGAACGGGTTTATCTACCCAGGAAATCGAGAATGCTTTATCGGAATATGTCGATATACCTTTTGATGATGACAGTTTTTTGGGTGGCGATGGTTCGGATGTCGAAGATGAGCTCATCGTCGAAGGTCCAAGTACGACGACTCAAGAAATTTTACTCGGTGAAGACTTCGAAGGTACTAATCAACCTAACTCTGAATTTGAATCAGAAGATGACACGCCTCTAGCCAGATTATCTTCTTCTCGGCCGTTACCTTCATCATCAGCACCAGCTCCACAACCAGGACCATCTACTGCGCGGGCTGATATACAGGTTCCAAAATGGAAAAAATCCTACTCCATTATACCTCCTGACGATTATGAACCCTCCTCACATCACATACCTACTGACTTTTGCTATTGTCTTGACTTTGAGATGTATACTGGAAAAGTTGGAGATAGAGTGAAGACAGATTTAGGAGGTAAAGTTGTAAGGAAGTTTTGTGACGGCCTGGAAGGAAAACACCACCGCGTGTATTTTGATAACTATTTCAATAGTATGCTTTACAAGTAGATTTACGAGAGAAACTAGTTTATGCTTGTGGAACTGTCAATGCTTCTCGTAAACACCTGCCGGAATTAAAAGCAGACAATAAACTGCAACGCGGTGATTCTGATTACCGTATCAGTGATAATGAAATGGTGTCGTTTATGAAATGGAAGGACAAGCGGTGTGTTTGTTTGTTGACGAACTTTCATGACCCTAAGATTAACGTTAAAATTACCAGACGCGAAAGAAGTCAATGCATTTCTTTTGTACAAGGACCTTCAAGAAGATCCTAACCCATGTCTCGACAAACTCTGTCTAAAAGATTTTAGACGTAGTGTGTATCAAGATTTGTTGGCGCCTGCATATGTAAGAAATAAAACGCTTATGAAAAAGGCCTGGAAGCAAGTCAGCCTCACCGAGTTTGGTCTCCATAAAAAAACACAAACCTGAAGTTCCTAGATCTGTACGCCTAGCTGTCGCAAATCATCAGCCAGTTAGAGGAACTTCCAGGCGTTGCAGTAGATGCAGCACCAAAAAAGAGCCTGTGCGAACAATTTGGGGCTGCAAAATATGCTAAGTTCCCTTATGCTACCGAAAGGGCAAATCTTGTTTTGAGGACCACCACAAACAATAATTTGTGTTAAGAATACTTTGCAATACTCATGTTCTAGTATGTACGCATTTTCTTACTAGATTTGTATTTTATAATAATAAAAAAATCTTACTATATTTAGCTATTTTCTTCACAGTGGTCACCAACAGTAACCACCCCATATCTGACTCCCCCATCAACCCACATACGAAAAACCGCAAAATCTTCTTAAAAGTAAGCCTGAGTAATACAGAATACACAAAAATATTAGTTTTACTCTGAATATAAAAATCTGTGCCGCAAAGAGTTAATGAAAATACCTATATTAGAATAGATAGGTTAGTGACTCTTGCAGCTGCTGGCTCAGAATCAGAGGAGAATAATGATTGAAATTTTGAAAACTATAAAACTGATTCCTAGTTTTATTCCGACATAATATACTTATCCGCGAACTTAAGCTATTCTATCAGTGTGGATGTAGAGGGAAAGCAGTGACAGTAAAAGATATTATGTTTATTTTCTTCGAAAGCGTTTATTAATTTGATAGATACAGTTATAACATTTACAACTTTTTATATAAAGTTAGATGAACGAAGGGAACGAAGGGAGAACACTTTTAATTATCATCATCATCCACCCGTAATCCACTGGGCTTCGCCCCGAGATAGGGTTTGGCCGTTGTCACCATGCTTAGCAGGCAGGTTGGTGCAATATAGAAGGGTTTCCTTGTTAAATACACAAGGAAACCCTGCTGCCCGTGCCCTGATATACGGTTATCAATTCACTACTACTTATCATCAAGTAGGTTATCAATTCACTACTTCTTGAATTTTATTATCTTCAAACCTGTATTATTTAGAATACAGTGACTATAAAAATAGGGTATTAAGTTCAAAAACTTAGTGTCACACCATTATTAAGCGTCGTATAATAGTTAGTTATTTAGTTAGGCAAAAGGATTTCCGTACTTAGCCTCCTGAATAGGACCTTTGTACGTGACGTCGTATAATATATGTATGAGAAATGGGTTTTTAACTGTCGTCAGATATAAAACGGTATAATAATAGGCACTTTAACTATTCCTACTATTAGTCAACTCTTAAATCTACAGCCAAATTGGATCAAATAAAAGCTTCCTGAAGTTGAACGAAACTGGAGTGTAGTGGAGCGTGCAAATACTATCGTTAAATATTTTTTTAAATGAATATATTAAGGCCTTGGTAGTAAATAAATTCAGGTAACTGGGACAATGATCCAAAGGTATTATTAGATTACCTTACTCTATATTTTAGCACAATTGCTAAAATCAACAGCGAAATCAAATAGTGACCCGACCAGAAAGCATAATTTGCACAAAATCTTGACAAAGTATATACTTAAACTTCCTTTTGAATCACTCTATATATTGGAAAAAAACAGCATAAAAATGAGTTTGGTAGCATGTGAGCTCACCGCCAACAGACAGACAAACAGATGCAGTGAAAGTTTTTGTATTAAAATATATAGTAAAAGTTCACAAAAATTATGTACCTATACATATCTTTTGATTTTTTGGGAATTTGCCTTACATGTTTCACCCTATTTTACACGCTTATATTGTTTCCTTTTAAGTTATACTAAAATGTTGTTTAGCACAGGTGAAACTTCACCAAAATAACTACATTTTGAAACTAAACAGAGGAAAACTTAACAGGATTAAAAACCGGACATCACTTTGTACTACGAAATTACCACATTGCATATTGAGGGACTGAACTAAAACGGCATATGTAAAACTAAAACGGCACTTTTCACTAACATACCTATAACAAGTACAATTTTATAGGTATGTTAATGAAAAGTGCCGTCGCCAAAATGAAAAGTATTACATATTTTTAAGCGATTCATCATCATCATCATCAGCCCGTTTAACGTCCACTACTGAACATGGGCCTCCTTCTGGGGGAGGATTTTTGCCATAGTCACCACGCTAGGCAGGTGGGTTGGTGACCGCAGTATTATGTAGTAACATTCAGGGAAATGCTGCTGTCCGTTTCCTGGTATACGCTTGTTACAGATGCTGTTATAACAATCGGGACCAACGGATCAACGTGCTCTCCGAGGCACCGAGGGTAGTCTCTCAACCAACCTTGTCCAGCGTAGGGATCGATCCCACGAACTCCGATACAGAAAACTAGACTTATACCGGAACGCTATGGAGATTGTCTAAGCGATTATTCCCGTTGTTTAAGCGATTATGTAAAGTTAATTTCCCCCGTTGTCCTCCTGACCCTTAGTTTGCAAAGAACTATCCGATGCCCTCGTAGACCCGAAGTCCGAGAGGTCCGCGAACTGTAAAGTAGAGCGACAGTTGCACAAAACTCCCCTAAAATACTAAAAGTCATAATCCCTCGATCTCATCGCCAGCGACCGCATTGAGCCGAGGTCCAAGCCCCACAGAGGGCGCTCTCTTGCGCAGATTGCTTAGTTTGTAGTTTTTAACAATTTATTAAAGCTGGAGCTCTGCTCGCCTTTATACCCGGTGAAGTAGCAAAAGCCTCGTGGCTACCTACATTAGTACATCGGAAAAAAAAGGAAGTTAATTATTTATACTTGTAATATTTTTTGTAACCAAATACCAACCAACTGTAAGCAAGCAAGTTATATGAAATATAATAAATGATTTAACACGTAAATATTTACCGTAAACTAAGAGAGCGTGAGAACACAATTAATCAAATAAAAGAAGTGAACAAGATACTTGTCTTAAGAAGAGAATCATAAAATTGTCCAAAATTAAATAATGTACCTATAGCACATTGTTAATTTTAACGATGAATCAAAAATGACCTATAATGGAACAAAGCAAACCTAACGTGTCTCAGGGCAGGGACCCAACATATCAAGTTGTGGGATCACGACACCAAAGCCAACACAGAACTTTTTATAAAAGATGTTTAATTTTTTCATATACATTTTGATACAATAACTTAAATCTTATCTGCAAAGTTGTTTATTTTACTACATATAATTTAAGCTATCTCCTAGTATTATAAATAAGCTAAATAAAACCGTATAAAACTCTTCTCTCTCTCTCACCTCGTCAATCGCCGAATTCAACTCGGATGGGCAGCGTCCGGGAAACTTCGCAACGTCTTTTCCTCCAATATACCTCAGTGCCTGAAGACGAAAGTCTTCAACCAGTGCGTGTTGCCAGTGATGACCTATGGATCCGAAACGTGGTCCTTTACTATAGGCCTTATGAACAGGCTCAGAGTCGCTCAACGAGCTATGGAGAGGGCTATGCTCGGGGCTTCTCTACGAGATCGAATCAGAAATGAGGAGATACGTAGAAGAACGTGGGTTACCGACATAGCCCAACGGATTAGTTCGTTGAAGTGGCAATGGGCAGGCCATATAGCACGGAGAACAGATAGCCGTTGGGGCCGAAAAGTTCTCGAATGGAGACCGCGGACCGGCAAGCGTAGCGTAGGACGTCCACCTACTAGACGGACGGATGATCTGGTTAAGGCCGCGGGATCACGGTAGATACAGGCCGCTTCTAACCGCAACAACTGGAGATCTATGAGGGAGGCCTATGTCCAGCAGTGGACGTCCTACGGCTGAAATGATGATGATGATGATGAAAACTCTTCTCGGCATTAGGTACGTAATATTCCTAATGACATGATACATACTATCAATTAGATTACGCATTCATCTCTTGACAGTTACTAAATCTTGATAGTTTCTATTAATTATATTAGTTTTGGTATAACTCAATAGTTGAATCGACAGAATAACTTTGTTTCAAGTACAGTCACTCGACGATAGATATTTAATAGGCTCGTAACGAATTTATCCCATAATTTAGCCCTTTGTAAGTCATTATTATCTGATCATCATCAGCTCGTATAACGTCCACTGCTGAACATGGGCCACAGTCATCACGCTTAGCAGGCGGGTTGGTGACCACAGGATTATGTTGTAACACACAATGTAACGCTGCTGTACGATTACGATGTTATTATATAATCTATAACAATCGGCTTAACGTACTATACGAGGCACGGATGGTAGTCCCTCGACCAACCAGACCCGAAACGAAATCTTATAATTGACACAAATATTTCTTGTCCGGCGGTTTAACTCACGACCTCCGAAAATTAAAGCTAAACTGGTACCGCTACGCCACGGAGGTTGTCTTTTTCTGTTATAATGTATTAATTATTGTTACACTGCAGCATTCAGTTTGATTTTTAACAAGTTCTTCACTTGACATTAAATAGTTTAAAAGGTTACATATACTTACTCGAGAAACTAACCACTAAAATATATTTACGAGCATAACTAGATAACTTTTGAATTTGAATTATTTTAGTAGTTATGGAAAAGGTTTTTTTTAAGATTTTTATTTGAGCACATACACTTAGAAATCTGAAATTTGAAGAGTACATTTCTTAAATAGCCAAGGCGACCATTAAGAAATATTTGTTCATAACTCATATCCTAAAAGGCTCACGACCAAATTCAGTCCTGTAAAATAACTACACTTCAACACCACACCCCGTCCAAAAAATAATACATAAAAATATAATAATAGCACTAAAAACACTAAGTAATTGTATGCCCTACATAAGCTTATTGTTACGTTGAAAGAAAAGAAAATATCTGGCTCAAGACATTCTACTAGGCGATAGTGGCACAAACAAATTTTCCAAACGTGAAAAAAGTCAAAGCTACGTACGACCTTAAGCGTACCTATGCAAATATACAGCGGTGTTCGTAGAAAGTAATCTCTTAGCTCGTGCTCACGTGTTTTATCCAGCAAGCGTGGCTAATTTGCAAGCTGCACTAGTACCCCGAAGCTTTTAGCCCGGCTTCCTTCCGCTTCTGTTTACGCGCCGCGGACTTAAACGAGGGCACTCCGACTTAATGACGACCACCGCCATTTTGGTAACGACGACGGGTGACATAATCATTCCCACGTCAAAATAACGCATCACCCTTATGAATATGCGATTATGAGGAGTAACAAACAATAAAACTGACCGTAGTACAAAAAGTATTGTTGTAAATAATTATGCTGAAGTAATTTACACAATATGCTCGTATTCAGTGTAACCTACACATGGTATTATTTGCAAATCCAAGTGCTCTTAAAATATCTTGTACCGTGTGGTTGCTGGCTTAGAATAGATCACCCCATATATTCGTGTTGTAAGAAGCGACTAAGGGACTTACAGCTAATCGATGGGCAGCAGCATTGATCAGCCAAGGTTACCGTACTATCGTACTGCGGTCACCAGCCCGTCTGTCAAGCGTGGTAATAATGGCAATATCCCTCAAAACCCTGGCTTGCCAAGGTTCCTTAAGAGGAGGCTCAGCTGTGGATTCAGCCTCGGGAGTTGGGGGACATGGGCCCCGCTACCTTCGGAGCCGATCTGTGAAGAGTAGGGATGCCCTGGCACTCCGGGCGTCCCTGTAACTGGCTAATTGGGCCACTGACATGGCCCAGGAGAGCCCGCGGCGCCATACTGGCCGCGGGCGCCGCCGGAGGGTGTCCCAGAAAGCCAAGGGTTTCTGGGCCCCTCATCACAGTGGACGGAGGAGTACCCGGTGGGTTTTAGTGAGTAGGACCCTCATGTTATGACTAGAATAGCACTGCTATTGAGAGGACGAGTCCCATATACCTGGCGCGGGAATGGTGCAGCGGCGGAGAGGATGCGTAACATTAAATCATTTTCCCCCAGACAAAAAAAAGGTCTCGGCGTAGATGTAAACGGTCTGTTGAACTGAACTAAACTTATTATATCTTATTCTTTATCTTAATATATCATTGGCATCGGCTGTTATATATCATTATAATAATATGTACATTAATACGACTAATTCTGTACAATGAAGATACTTGTAAAAAAAAATGGAGGGCAGTCTATATATCAATACTGAATCAAAAAATGAAATTTTATATTTTTTTTCTGTCTGCCTTATGCTTTGTTTACCATACTACTAAATGGATATTTATAAAAAAAAATGTATCCTGTATTTTTGCATAGTTCCCTTGGGAGAGAGAATGATACTTGTAATCTCACTTAATACTAACTAAATTTAATTTACTTAATTAAACACTAATATATACAATACAATAAAATACAAATCTAAATTCTTACTGAAACTGAATAAATAAAACTAACTTATTCATTGTTATCCTAGATTAAATTTCACGAACAATCTTCCTCTTTTCTCCCAAATCCATTTTAATAATTCCACGAATTAAAGAACAGAAAGAAATCTATGAATATTTCCTTCCTTATTTTTTGTATTCAATGATTGACTGAGTGTTGTTACGTATTTTGATGTGATGTATTCATAAAATGGCTGGAGAGCGTATACCTTTCTTGATCCAGGATTTGCCAAAGAAAATTGAGTTGTAAGCTGCAAGAAACTTGGATGGGATACGAGAACGATTCCGACATAAGCCGAGTAAGGCATAATATGATACTTACGCCTTTCAGTTTACACGAAAGATAAAATGAAGTTTTTGTTCTTACGATATTTTAAGGCGAGACACTTTTATAGGGGCATTCTAGAAATAAGTGATAGCTTGTTGAGAAGTAGACATTTATGTGATCGTGTGATATATTTAGTCTTGAAATCGGTTGAGGTTGTCGTTTATATCTATCAGTTAATATGATTAATTGTTATACATTTTATTAGTTATGAGTTAACCAACAAACCACCGCGACGGATTTAAATGGTTAATTTTATCAATAAAATTAAAAATGTCATTTAATTGTAAAAAAACATATTTTTAATTAAATTAAAAGGCAATACGAAAATGTTTTCTCCTTCATATAAATGTACACTTTGTTGTTTTCGTAAAGTAATTAAGTGACTCAAGTAAAAATATGTTCAAGGAAAGGTTCGTTCTTAAATCAATATAATTTCAATTAACGTAATATTTATTCGTACCGTAAATATTAATGATTAAAAAATATTTTCATCTAGAGTTTGTGTATCGGAATTGTGTAATTAAGCTGTGTTCATATATTTTGGTATTATAAAAATGAAGAACTATATAGATAGTACTTACTAGACTGACTCGGGGATCTAGCGGTGATATGTTCGACCAAAACTAGCGAGGTCCCGATTACATTAGTCCCGATTCGGGCAAAAAATTGTACTACTTACTAGAAGTGTATATTATTTTTCTTTAGAAAAAGCTAAGTACCAGCCTAAAGCCTGGAAGTAGGTTGTGTTTAGGCGGCTGGTGGCTCAGGGTGCCAGTAGCTGCTTTTGTTGTTCTGAGTTTGATTTACATCCAGGACAACTATTTGTAAGTACGCTACGGATACTTTTCCTAAATCTAAGTGTCCTTAGTGACGCATGGATCATTTAAAGAAAGTTATCATTCTAAAAGAGAAATAAACTATGAAACTTATTTTATTTGAATTATTTCATTACACTGTAAATGCACAACTCTTAAATGTTGTCTTGTCTTAAATATTAACTTACGATACTTAAAACTCAGTCAGTTTTTCAACCAGATTTACAAGGCTTCTTTTCCTAGATTGAATTGATTGATTGAATTAACGCAACACTCGAAAAAAAAATCTCAAATAACGCTTTTTCAGCGACAACAGCCAGCATAACAAAAGAGACATATTAAACTCAATTTTATTTTCACACAATATTTCGTTGCTGTGGTTGACACTACCCGGACACAATTACAAAAGGACTTAACTAAATAACAATTTGTATTCACAAAGGTAAACTACATTGGAAAATGTCAATTAATAGTACAATAAAATATTAAACAAGTAGGTTATAATTAAACTAGGAATATGTTTTATTTTTAACTACTGTTTGAATATCTGTTATCGAAATTGACTTAACGAATGTTGTGTAAATTCAGCCCCAACTTATCCACTGAGCTGTTGCCCCCGATAGCCCCGCGAAAGGGCCCGACTAACCTTGAAATTATTTAATAGGTCCAATCGAACAATCAAAGACGTTCGAAATTTTCCAACAATCTAATTACAATGAAATTATCATCATCAGCCCGTAGAACGTCCACTGCTGAACATGGGCCTCCTCCCGAGAGGGTTTTTGCCATAGGCACCACGCTTGGCAGGCGGTTTGGTTCCTGCCCGTGGAAACTCTCCTGCCTGTTCCTTGCTATACGATTATTATAGATGATGTTATAATAATCGGGGGCTTAACGTGGTTTCCGAGGCACGGGTAGTCCCTCAAATAAACTGACATCGCAAAAAATCTTAGAATTTACACAAATATCTCCTGTCCGGCGTGGGGATCGAACCCACGACCTCCGAGGTATAAAGCGAGCCAAATACGACTACGGAGGTTGTCATGCATGAAATGCCATTAAATAATTATCACCGAAATACTTTTTCAGGATAAACTAAACTAAAGATACCTACAGGACTGGAGTCCCATTCGCCTATATGTCCAGCGTAGTAGCAATAGACTAGTGGCTTACTACACATACACTACTACTTACGTTGTACAGAAAAAAACAAAGGGCCCCGTAATTCTTTTGTACCTGACAAAATAAAGACAGCTCTGTATACATTCGTAAGCTTATATTTTAGTATAATACCCAGGTTTTTGGGTGTATATCCCTACAAGCCGACGGTGCAATTAAAAACTGCTAACTGTTGGTTTAGGTCTTAACGCACCTTTGACAAGGATGGCTAAGTTATATAACGATCTCTCTCGATTATTAAAATTAGACATTTTTAGCGACAGTAAGTTAGTACTTAAGAAGAAAGTTTCAGATTATTTCAGATCTAAGCTAGAAGAGGTTTGAAGTTGGGTAGTCTATTCCGTATCTTTGTAAAATTTATTTAGATTTTCTTTAATTGTAAATGTTTATGTTAATGTCTATGTTTTTGTTGATGTTTTAAATAATGTTTAAAACAGTACTAGTTATGTCCGTGTAAGATGTGGTTGCCTATAATTGAATGAGCACAAGGCATGTTTTTTTTTTTTGTAATCGTTACCTTAATAGATTTGTGTATCATTTGTTGGCAATCCAAATAATAAAAATAAATAAATAAATAAATAGAAGTTTTTAAGTAAATTCATTTTATGATGACATTGTTATATTCGTACTTAAATGAAATAAAGTAATAAAAAAAGAGAAACCACACTTTTTTGCAAAACTAGCTTGTCGCACGTGGTTTCACCCTCTTAACTCCCGTCCCCGTAGGAACTTCATAATAAAATATATTCTTTAGCCTTTCTCAACAAATAGGCTATCTAACACTGAAATAATTTTCCTAATTGGTCCAGTAGTTCCTGAGATTGGCGCGTTCAAGCAAACAAACCAAACACTCTTCAGCTGTATATATTAGTATACATAATGATAAATTAATACTTTTACATAATACACATTTTAAAATTAATTTAAAATCAATATCTTCCAGGCAACCTCTTACAATGAATAGTTAGAAGAAATCTATACTAATATATAAAGCTGAATTTATTTTTATTGAACGCACTTATCTCAGAAACCACTAATTCGATTTGAAATAATATTTGAGTGTTAGATATCCCATTTATCGAGGAAGGATATAGGCTATTTTGTATCATGAAAGAGGACCTAAGCGGGAAAAGCAAGTTAAAGATAATTTATTATAAACTATCTTACGAAAATGACTTACAGCTCGATGACTAGTATGAACAATTTGGAGTAAGTATAGCATTTACTTTGGCGGCTATATAGAATCAAAGCACTTTCAAAGGCGAATGCACATGAAATGTTGGCGAATAACCAAGTCAAGCCGAAACGTATAACACTTATTAATCTAAACAAATTACTGTGCAGACATTTGCATTGGCCTGCGGCCGGCGGTGACGTATGGCTACGAGTTTAAGTAAGTGGCTGCTACGAGTCTCACCGTTCTCTATTCCTCTATTTATATTCATCTATTTATTTAATATAATTACAAAAGATTGTTAAATACAAACTAAAATCAAACAACAGTTTTAGTAAACAGTGCGTCTTTCGTAAAAAAATATTTGCAAAGTAATGATTTGCATCTTTGTTCTAGGCTGATAGTGCAAACTCATTCATTTAGCTAGTAAGTGCCAGCTATCCGTATACTTAATGACTTTGAGAATATAAACAATAAAATTCATGTATACTTACAATAGGCATGTAGACTAAAAAATATTTTTAGCCCGTCAGTTAGATTACCAAAAAATATTAGACACGTATTTTTTTTGTTCCTGAAACAAAAAATTACAAAGATACAGGGCGTTGAAATTTCACTTTTAGTGTTACATTTTTTTGTGACGTCACAAGCCCCCCCTCTCCTGAACATTATAGTGTGTTGTTGTCCTGTTTCTTTGTAATTTTTGATTGATTTGATCAATTAAAAAAATACGAGTCCAATATTTTTAGTCTTTACGCCTATTAAAAGCAGCTAATGAAAATTAAAACTTACTTATAAAACAAAAGTAGAGCTTATAAAATACTATTACTACTATTCTAAATGTCTACTGCTATCAGTCTTTCTTACAATTTAAATAAACAAGACAAACCTAAATAACTCTTGTAAAATAATAATAAAATACACAAAATAAAAAAATGCATCTAGTACAACTACGAATATTGTTGTTAGATACTTGACTGAGATTGAATATCTCAATTTCTATATTGAAACCAGGGAAATAACAATGCATTCAATACAAATGTTTATTCAGTATATTTTGCGTGCAGTAATATAGCATGTGTAGGTATATATATAGTAAACGAATCCATAAATCGTTACGCTTCCAACAATTTGATAAAACAATAGCAATACAACATGTTTGCCTTCCTGGAAAATAATAATGTCTGCAGTGCGTTAGATGCTCACGTGTCGTATGCACAACACATATCAATTCTTATTGTATCCGCTATACAAGCGACGGAAGCACGCACGACGCAGCGTCACAATGGAGCACCAGTAAATTGTAGGCGTATAACATGAGATGAAAACCTTGCTTTATGCTAAAAGTACTTCAAAGATTTATGACGGCTTTCAACCCAATTTATGTGAGAATGACAGGAAAATAAAATATTACTTAGATGTTACGACGTTTACAAAATACTGCACCATTGAGCGAAACAGCAAATTCATACTTCTATACTAATGTATGAAGCTGAAGAGTTTATTGTTTTATTTGAATGCGCTAATCTCAGGAAATACTAGTTCGATTTAATAAAATATTATCAGTGAGGGAGGCTATAGACTATATTTTGTTATGAAGTTCCCATGGGAACGGGAGCTGTGCGGGTGAAAAAGCGCGCGCGGATTTAGTTATTTTAATATATATACATACTAGCGGCCCGCCCCGGCTTCACACGGGTGGACTTTTATACCCTACCCCTGCCCTACCCTACCCCTGCCCTACCCTACCCCTACCCTAACCCTACCCTACTCCTACCCTACCCTTACCCTACCCCTACCCCTACCCTACCCTACCTCTACCCTACCCTACCCCTACCCTACCCTACCCCTACCCTACCCTACCCTACCCTACCCTACCCTACCCTACCCTACCCTACCCCTACTCAAAAGTATCCTATGTCCTTCTCCCAGTTCTTAGCTACCTCCCTACCAATTTTCAGCCAAATCGGTTCAGCCGTTCTTGAGTTATAAATAGTGTAACTAACACGACTTTCTTTTGTTTTTAAAATGTATTCTGCTATTCGGGACGGAAACAAATCCAACAAATCAAAAACCATGGCAATCGGTCCAGCCGTTCTCGAGTTATAAGTGTTGTAACAAACACGACTTTCTTTTATATATATAGATAAGTCATAATACTCGTACAGAAATTATATATAAGATACGCGTAGGACTGTCACTCGGGTCTAATGGGTGCAGCGTATTTAAACATATTATTATATATATACATATTTTATAGCCTATATATTAATTCAGCTTATAAACAGTGCCGGTGCTAAATAATAATCATTCAGTAGTTGTTGCGTGAAAAAGTAACAAATATCCATACAAACTTTCGCATTCAAATTATTATTACGATAATATTGTTTGTAGTAGTAAGATACTTAGTTAAATAACTAATAATTATGATATGATTTTTTTTTCGTACATTACAAGACATTCAATATAGGGCTCCTTGTGTTGAATTGTAAAAAAATCCCATACAAGGAATCTATTTTAAATGAAAGACAATATATTTTACGCTGATACTATCGACATATATTTAGGGCTACAACAGAGTAACTGCTATGTTTTGCCGTCACGCTTCAATGTATTAAATTACTTTCAGCTTGTTTACATCCACTGCTGGACATGGACGTCCTCTTAACAAACCTTGGCAAGCCATAGCTGTTGAAGATATTGCCACAATTACCACACTTGGCAAGCGAATTGATGATCGCAGTAAGGTGGTAATTAACCTCGAAATGATAAGATGCTGCTTTCCACCCATCAGGTGTTTATCCCTTAGTGGATTCTAAAGGATGGTCTATTCGATCCCGCAAAATTACTTAGTATCGCACCTATGAAATAAAAACTTTTAAACGTGAAATATTTATTTTTTATAACGGCCTGAAGCCTATTTTATCCACAGTTAATCGCTCATTTACGAAAAGCTCCTCATAAATTTTAGGAACTACCTAATTGTAAATAGTTAGTCGAGGCTTTGTTAACCCTAACAAAACAATTTTGTGTAGCTCTCATGAAGGTACCCATTCAACAATTTTCCCATTTTCCTCTAACGAGATTATGGTTCTTCAACATAAAGGTACGGTTAATGGTTTAATGTAAAGTTATTAAGTTAGTGAAGAGTAAGCCTAGCAATTATAAATGGTAGGTATGGGATTGTATAAGAATATATGAAAGACAAAATATTATATCAATTATTGTATATCAATCATTTATGAAAATGCTACTTATATTATGTAAATGATTTATTGTTTTTTTTTACAGAAAACGTTCGAATACGTGGCTTATCATTAAAAATAGTATAAATAATTACGGAAACAATTTACCTATGTAAAAATATGTTTAGTAAAGTTTTAATTTTGAATGATACGCTAGTATACAGCTCACTTTAAAATACACTCATTTGAGTGTATTTTAAAGTTTCACTTTTCTTTTTTTTACGTCGAAAATTGCTAGTACGTTATTTACACCTTCCTGTCGTTGGACTTATTGTTTGCACTACTGTGTACTTGTTTGTACGTACTCTAAAAGTTTAAAAGTACGATATCTTATTTTGATGATTTCTGAACAATGTCTGTTATTTTTAAATAGAACCGCTCAATTACGTGACAAGTACCAAACATTTGGGTTAGCGATTTTTTCACTACACTGTAGTGGCATTTTGTGTAGGTCCATAGGACCACTAATGACACCAATCGGAGGTTCACTCGGTCCCGCATTAATAGTTTGAATAAAAGGAAATGTGATCACTAACATTTATGAATTCAAACATTTCCATCTTTGGATATAATATATACCTACAAACGTTACCCATATTCTGTAAATTCCATTTGAATAGATGATGTAGTTAGTGCCAAAATCCACAATTCTAACAATACAATCACAGTGTCTCTAAATTCTTGGGTTCAGCAATCTCTAACATAACATGTGCTGGAATGACGAACACTGCTCAACCACATGAGCTGTAACCGACAGCTTAATGTGCTTTCCATGCCTCGGCACGTAGAGGATCAAGTATCATAAATTCGTATCGGCCGTTCAATGGTGGCTTAACTGTGCTTGGCGTAACGACACGATTGCTCGTAACTATCTTTTAATACCGGACAATTTTACACATTACATTTTATTATTTTATATAAGTATTGGAGATAGTGGTAGATACAAAATATTATAAAACGATTATTTAATTTATACAGAGTAAGTATATTAAAAACGCGCCAACAAAGTAGGTAGTGACGAGTCTGATTAATACGTAGCATTCTTGTTTTGATATTTATAGGTATGATGATGTACCGTAATTTTTTGTTGTTTCCAATAATTGTCAGGACTACATTGTAGTTCCAAACAAGTTGGCAAGGAGGTGGCAATGATTTATGTAAATGGCAAAATGGAGCTCTAGATCCTTGCAATACAAGACAATCTAGGTTGTACAAATGGGCACACAGTTTCGATGTCCTTTTAACCTGTAATATTTATAAACATAGATAGATGAATAAATACTACCATAAATAAATAATATTGTTGAGTATTAGCAACGTTTAAAAAATCACAGTGTATACTCCAATATTGATAATAAATCACTAGATAGTATAAAAAAAATCGCTTGCCGCTGTCTATCCGTCCCTATGTATGCTTAGATAGATTCTAGAGGAAGGTTTATATTATGTATGATACATCAGTATTGCATCGGTGCGAAGCCGGGTTGGGTCGCTAGTTTTATTATAAAATAATTAGTCATAAATAAAGTGACTTTATGCCCAATAAGTTAGTAACAAACAAAGTATAATTAAACCAATGCATAATAAATTACTTTATATAATATTTGAGTATAAAAACAATTTAAGAAGTCTTTCAACTTTATCTCTGTCACTAGAGGGCCAAAAGATTGATATAAATTCGATTACAAATTAAAACGTTGAACGCACAACGAAAGTCAATTTCTTTTCAATTTGCTTACACTCAAAGAGAAAATTCATTTGAATAATGGAACATTTGAAAGCAGTTAGTGCCTCTTAACACAGGCATTTGAAAGTCATAGAGGTAACATTAGAAATGAAAGTGGCGAGCTTACGAGCTTAACTGCTTTAATAGAATTTTAGCTCTATAATAGGTAGTTCAATACTGAAAGTGAAAATAGTATGTTAAAAGTGTAAGTAGATTTGTCTCTATGCTATAATACTTTTAATCAACAACCTTTTTATCGTGAGTGGTGTAAGTCTCATTACAAGTCTTAGAGATCTTGATTTCGATTCCCGCGCCGGACAAAAAATCATTGTGTTAAATT
This sequence comes from Nycteola revayana, assembly GCA_947037095.2. Classification (NCBI taxonomy): domain Eukaryota; kingdom Metazoa; phylum Arthropoda; class Insecta; order Lepidoptera; family Nolidae; genus Nycteola; species Nycteola revayana. Next base: position 6,456,139 of record OX344838.1, read on the forward strand.
TCGTTCTGGGTCTGATAAGTTAAGAGACCTTTTTTTTTTTTTTTTTTTTTTTTTGTTGTCCGGGGGGAAATGCATTTACGCATTCCCACCGCCGCTGCAGCGTATTCGCGCGCTGGCGGTGGGATATGTGGGACTCGCCCTCTCCATAGCGTGGTATGCTAAACTCATACCACGAGGAGAGGACCCTACCAACCACTAAAACCTCCCGGACACTCCTTCGATCCGCCGTTGGTGGGGGCCGGGTACGCATGAGCAATCCGGCCCCCCGACGGCACCCACGGCCAATATGGTACCGCGGGATCTCCAGGGCCACACTTACAGTGGCCCATTTGCCCAATTATAGGGACGCCCGGAGTGTGGAGGCGTCCCTACTCCTCATGGGTCAGCCTCGAAGGGAGCGGGGCCCATGTCCCCCACTCCCCGGGGCCGAGCCTAGGGTGGTAGGCGGCGGGTTTCAGCCCGCCGCCGACGGCCAACACGCCGTCTGCGAAGCGGGTGGGCGGAGGGATCTACTTCCCTCTCCCGCTCCGCGGCCTCCTTCTGTGACATTACTTGTCTACAGAAGGAGGCAACCGCCTCCCACGACCTCTCGCTTTGGACCATCTTCGAAATGATGGTCGGCAACGAGAGGTCGTCTCCCACCACGCCAACGAGCTCCTCCCGCTCGTTGGCCCACGCCGGACACTCCACCACCGTGTGCTGAGCCGTATCGTCGGCACAGTCACAGTGGTGACAGCGAGTGTCCGGCTCTCTCTGCGCCACGTTGCACAGGTAGTGGCCGAAGCAGCCATGGCCTGTTACTACCTGTGCAACGTGGTAGGTGACGTCGCCGTGACGGCGACCGGCCCACTTTTTTAGATGGGGCCGAATCGCCTCCACCGTACGTAATCCGCTCCGCGGCGCGGCCTCTAGCCGCTCCTGCCATTTCCGGAGGGTTTCGCGAAAGTTAAGAGACCTACCCGTAAATGTCCTAACACCGCCTATGACAATTGTATGCCAGATCATGGAAGCAGCTTTTTCCTGCGTATGCCTACGTAATATTGCGGTCACCAGCCCACCTGTCAAGCGTGGTGACTGTGGAAAACTTCCTTTTGACAGACGCCTATGTACAACAGTAGAAGGTATACGGGGATTCCTCTGAAATGGCCCCGGATTTTTTTTTTTTTTTTTTTTATGATACATACAAATATACTTACAACCCTTAATTTTCACTTCTCTTCGATCAACCCCTATTTTTATTTGTTTTTTTTTTTTTTTTTATGACTTTGAATGAAATAATTCATATTACTCTTAATTTTTCACCCCTTTACGATCAACCCCTATTTTTCCACCGCGATTTTTTTTTAATTCTATCCACAGGTCCCCAATATGGTTGCAAGATGGCAATTGAATATTTGTAGTACGATAAATTCTTATTCAGAGTTTATTTCAATTTGCTTTAATTATGTTTTTTTTTTCAATTCAATTTGATCTCCCGCCCTCCCCGGTCAATAACTGATATCAATCGAACCCCCGCCAGGTGTCTACCGTTGTCACCACTCATCCTGCAAACCTCACGGAGTAGGGGTGAGGACGAAGCCGGTCTCCTGTCTTACTCAATATACATTTTTCATCCATTTTTTTTAGTTTTATTTGTGAAACAATCGTAGCAGTGACTGTTATACGTATTATTTTAATTTTTCTGTGCAATTCTCATTTATCATGTATTTTAGCTAAAGAGTTATAAAAAGTAGAGTAGAGTATAAAAAGTGTCAAAAGAAAATTGCTATTATTGATTTATATTAAATAAATGTTTGGTTCATTGACCATTAATAAATATTTATTAACAGTACTTATCGACTGTTAATAAATATAAATATATATAGGTATAAATCACATCACCGTTCGTCACAGCATCACGCGTGAACGGTGGGGTCAATTCCGCGATTTTTTTTTGTTGTGTTTGTTATTGTCAGGAGAAGGTTCATATGAAAGAAAAACATAAGAAAATTGCGCGGATAATAAGAAAAATTAAGAATACTTTACCATTATATAGTTATATAAGTTTCTAATGTAGGTAACCATAGCGTCCGTCGCGGCCGTCACGGCGACGTCACCTACCACGTTGCACAGGTAGTAACAGGTCATGGCTGCTTCGGCCACTACCTGTGCAGCGTGGCGCAGAGATAGCCGGACACTCGCTGTCACCACTGTGACTGTGCCGACGATACGGCACAGCACACGGTTGTGGAGTGTCCAGCGTGGGCCAACGAGCGGGAGGAGCTCGTTGACGTGGTGGGAGACGACCTCTCGCTGCCGACCATCATTTCGAAGATGGTACAAAGCGAGAGGTCGTGGGAGGCGGTTGCCTCCTTCTGTAGACAAGTAATGTCACAGAAGGAGGCCGCGGAGCGGGAGAGGGAAGTAGATCCCTCCGCCCACCCGCTTCGTAGACGGCGTGTTGGTCGTCGGCCGCGGGCTGAAACCCGCCGCCTACCACCCTAGGCTCGGCCTCGGGGAGTGGGGGACATGGGCCCCGCTCCCTTCGAGGCTGACCCATGAGGAGTAGGGACGCCTCTACACTCCAGGCGTTCCTATAATTGGGCAAATGGGCCACTGTAAGTGTGGCCCTGGAGATCCCGCGGTACCATATTGGCCGTGGGTGCTGTCGGGGGGCCGGATTGCTCATGCGTACCCGGCCCCCACCAACGGCGGATCGAAGGAGTGTCCGGGAGGTTTTAGTGGTTGGTAGGGTCCTCTCCTCGTGGTATGAGTTAGCATACCACGCTATGGAGAGGGCGAGTCCCACATATCCCACCGCCAGCGCACGAATACGCTGCAGCGGCGGTGGGAATGCGTAAACGCATTTAGCACCGGACAAAAAAAAAAAAAAAAGGTTACCATAGCGTTTTTACAATATAAACTAAATTTAATTTAGAGTTTTAGTTAAGACAGTACAACGTCTGTTGGGTCAGCTAGTATTTTTATAAGAAAGAAACCAATCATATTTTAAATAGTTTAGTAATTGTTACTACAGTCTCAGAATTAGTTTCACTTATTAAAAGATAAGAGGAACTCAATGTTTTTAGATTATTGTAACGACGAAACTCAAGTAAATATTGAAAGTAATTTCGTGGACCTTACCGGTAAACCATCTACGGACAGTAATCGCCTGAGCAACTTGTGTATACGTAGTTACAATTCCATGTGTAACGCTACGGCGTAGCACAGAAAGCGTAGCTCAGATAGCGTAGCGTTCTCTGATCCTACACATTCGATATTTTCCTACCGCAGTAAAATTTAACTTACGTTTTCGTTCTTCGTCGTTTCAAACAACTCAAAATTTAAACTTAAACCAAACACATAGGTATAATAAGTTGTTACGTTTAAACATTTCATTTGAAGTTCTGAATATACGACTCAACAAACATGTAGTAAAATTCACCACTTCAAGTTAACATCTAAAATGTTTTGGTAGAAAGTTTGTACAAATTCAGCAATCCGCAATGGCCCTTTTTATTACTTTTCTTTTTAATCGAAATTAAATGACGCAGTCCAGTCGTTAATGTTTATGATGCCTGACTTTCATTACAATTTAAAAACCTTGATGAATTCATGTTGTGTGAAAGTTGACACTTTTATTGTAGGTATCTACTTTGACATGCCGTTTTTTGTTTGCGCTAGGAGCAAATACATCAAACATCAAATTCGTGTTTCGCACTTAACTATGGACAATTTTGTTAGATAATACATAGTTACAGTTGGAACATGTAATAATTGGAAGGGTATCAGTATATTTGTTTTATAAATTATTCAGTATAAATGTACTTTACTTCCCTCCCTGGTATGCTGGCAGAATTACCCCGTTGAATGGCAATGCTTATCTGCTGTGCAAAGTATATATCTGCACTTATTGACTATTGCTAAGTAGCATAGATTTAGAATGGTAAGAATTTTAACTTCTACTGGGCCTCTTTTTTTTAGGTTTCCGTAGCCAAATGGCAAAAAACGGAACCCTTATAGATTCGTCATGTCTGTCAGTCTGCCTGTCTATCAGTCTGTCCGTCCGTATGTCACAGCTAGTTTTTTCCGAAACTATAAGAACTATAATTTTGAAACTTGGCAAGTAGATGTATGTTGTGAACCGCATTAAGATTTTCACACTAAAATAGAAAAAAAACAAAAAAAATTGGGGTTCCCCATACTAAGAACTAAAATTGAAAAAAAAAATAATTATCAAACCCATACGTGAGGGTATCTATGGATAGGTCTTCAAAAATGATATTGAGGTTTTTAATGTCATTTTTTTCTAAACTGAATAGTTTGCGCGAGAGACACTTCCAAAGTGGTAAAATGTGTGTCCTGTGTCCCTGTAACTTCTAAAATAAGAGAATGATAAAACTAAAAAAATATATATGATGTACATAACCATGCAAACTTCCAACGAAAATTGGTTTGAACGAGATCAAGTAAGTAGTTTTTTTTTAATACCTCATAAACCGTAAACCGCAATTTACCTTTCATTCAATCAACTATTTTTTTCGGTTTGACTTACGTATGTAGCCATGAGGCTTTTGCTACTTCACCGGGCATAAAGGCGAGCAGAGCTCCAGCCTTAATAAATGGTTTAAAAACTAAGCAACCTGCGTAAGAGGGCGCCCCCTGTGGGACTTGGACCTCGGCTCAGGGCGGTCGCTGGCGATGAGATTTAGGTGTTATGACTTTTAGTATTTAAGGGGAGTTATGTGCAACTGTCGCTCTACTTTACAGTTCGCGGGCCTCTCGGACTTCAGGTCTACGAGGGCATCGGATGGTTCTTTGCAAACTAAGAGTCAGGAGGGGGGAAAGGAGGACGAGGGGGGACTATTATTAACATCGATCAAAGTTACAACGAACTACAAGAACTTTTATACTATGTTACTTGTTGTATTCTTGATATCAAAAATAGATAGGCACTTGCAACTTGTACGGAACCCTTTGTGCGAGAGTCCGACTCTCACTTGGCCGGTTTTTTTAGAGACCTTGGTAAGCCAGGGTCGTTCAGGGAGCGGGAGGAGCTCGTTGGCATCGTGGGAAATGACCTCTCGCTGCCACGCTGTGGAGAGGGCGAGTCCCACATAGGTAGTCGCAGTAAAATGGCTACTACCCATCAGCTGTATATTTCTTAGTCCCCTCTTCCGTCAGTAGGAGGAGTAGCATATTCTAAACCACATGGCTCGCCATCTCCTTTAATTTACTCATAATTATTAAGAGGAATTTTCGATACCTACACAAATTCTTAATAATTGCATTTATAATGTAACAATAGCTTCTCGAACGTTTTAAAATAGTAACCTAATAGGAAAAAATACTTTTTATTAAATAAAATGTTTCCTTAAGTTTAATTTAACTAAAATTGATGTGAAATAATTTCTTGTTAAATATAAATTTACTGCGAAATCCGTTATTATCTAATAGCTTGCCAACATATATGCGAGGAGATAATCAGAAACCCTGTCAAACACAAGTAAAGCTAGCAATAGCCACCGAGAAACTATTCAGAGCTATAATACCGACTGCTGATTCCCAGTAACATGATTGTTCTAACGTTTATTAGTAAAGTTCTACGATCAAATACTACATTACAATAATAGCGATGCTATTTAAACGTACGCAGCTACGCTTTGTATAATTTATTTCAAATAATATAATTTATTCAGCACCTTAGTATTCACTTGAAATTGTAGGTTCGTGCCAGTGTAACTATCACACATTTAAACTAACTAAATTTATATTGAAAAGATAAGAAAAACTAATAAAAAAAAATCCACGTAAGTTATTTTGCTATCACTAACCTAAGAAATTGAGCTGACAAATTTGCTTGTCATCAAATACATAAGTCCTTCCGATTTTAGCCACGGCTGTCAAACTTCAATGGCCGACATTACACGCTAAATCTGGATCGAGATCCGTGATCGCGGTAGATTGATATAATCTGATTTGGATTGTTGTCACATTACACAGTCAATCCAGATCACGTCAGTCCACTGTTCGCAATGATCACATGAAGACGTGTGCTCAGGAGATTCTGTTTGCCAATAAATCAAAAAATATCAAGATTGTGTGTTCACAATCGCGAAAGCCTCCGTAGCGTAGCGGTATTTGATTTGATAAATCTTGGAGGCCATTCCCACGCCGGGCAGTAAATCTTTGTGTAAATTCTAAGATATCCTTCCGGGTCTGGTTGATTGAGGTACTACCCTCCGTGCCTCGGAAAGCACGTTAAGCCGTTGGCCGAATATTATAAAATCATCTATAATAATCGTATATCAAGGAACGGGCAGCAGCCTTTCCTTGTGTGGTACAACATAATACTGCGGTCATCAACGCGCCTGCCAAGCGTGGTGACTATGACGAATACCCTTCCCGGGAGGAGGCCCATGTTCAGCAGTAGACGTTATACGGGCTGATGATGACGAATTGCAAAATGGATCTGAACAAAAAAAGCATGTGTAGTAATTAATTTTAATATATTTTTTTTATTCTCTTTACTTCTAGTAATTTTAATAAAATAATATTTTTTCGAATTATATGTTGCACATTAGACGCTCAATCTGGATTGAAATAAACGGATCGAGATCATGGATTTCAAAATATTTGATAATTTGCGATCCGATGTCGCGATCCGTCAATCACACACATTAAACAGTCAATCTGGATTGAGATCATTGATCTCGATCACGGATCTCGATCCAAATTGAGCGTCTAATGTCGGCCAATGAGATAGACCATTTTCGCAATACACATTATAGTACACAAATATGTACGCACACCGGAAGACTTGGGATTTAAATCCCAAAACCCGATGTGATCCGATACGACTGGTGGTGTGAGATCAGGCGTAATACTGATCGCTTAACGTGCTTTCCGAGGCACGGATAATACACTTCCAACTTCCTTACATCGGGCTGCTAGGTAAAATTTTCTCCATTGAACTTTTCTAGTTACACAATTTTTCGCACAACCCAGGACATCAACTTGGGTCCGCGCTAATTGTGGTCAAACGCATTACCGCCTATACCAAGAAGGCAGTTGAAGATAAATACTATAATGTATATTTTTTTATTACTATAAGATACATAAAGTATAAATTATGAAGTTGTTTAATGTGTGAACCGTAGATGTATCAAATTATAACAAATTTCTTAACAGTTATGAACATTGATAATCCAGTGGCTACACTGTTCAAAGATAGATGAAGGATTAAAACATCAACTCAAACGGTATATAGTAAGATAATGTTAATCTAACTTAGAATAGGGTCTTTTCGTTGTTATTTAATAAAATAGCACGTAGCGGATATAAATCCGTTTTAATTAAATGGAGACGACGACGTTAAATTAGAACAATGAAGTATAAACAAGGAATTTGTATAAGTTATTCTGGAAAATGTTTCAAAAATGCTTTTTACAACATGAAGATTAATACTAGTTTTCAGATTTTCGTATTTTTCCGTTGCAGTGTAATCTAATTTAGTATTCCAACAAAGCAAACTATCTAGCATTGAACATACATGAACAATAAGAAGGTACCATGAAATTCCTTGGGGAAAAATATAGATATCAGAATACTTAAATATATCCCATAGGAACATGTTAATGCAAGTTCTGTTTGTTTTGCAACAAAACTTTACGATAATGATACAAGAGTGGACGTTCATTTTATAAAAACATACAATATCCGCATTCATAAAAACCCAAATTGTAGGTTATCCGGATGCACTTTTAATTAGTTTTTGTCCCAGACTCCTCGTAGATTTCTATGACTGTATTATTATCCTATTATTTACTCCAGACATGAAATTTCATCTAAGATTTACTTACTTTGATATCATTTCAATCATTTAAGGATCGAAATTTCAAAAATATCTTGTCTCAGTAACCTAGCAAATTAATTCGCCAAATGTTTGTAAGTCTAAAATAGCATTTGGAGGTATCATACGCTACGATTTGTCATTCACAGGTGTGTGTTTTAAGTCAGACAATAAGACACATTACTGATTTTTAAAGTTATTAAGCTAACATCAAACTGACACTATACACTAATAAACACAAAAATCACATCTATAACAAAACATACAAATATAGATCCATATCTAAACGATCAAACTAGATAACATTAAATATAAAGCTGTGCTGTTTCTGAAAGGGCCGATTGTTAACTTGCAACATCTCTTACATAACACAAACCTATAGAACATTTTATGGTTTGCACGTAAATTTGATGAACGCACTTATTTTTATTAAGCCTTATTTTTATTGGGCTTAACGTTATATGACGTGGCAGGTAAATAAAAAAGAATTGGCTCTAATGTTTACGTGACGGGGATAACAATTTACGAGCTGATATTCTATGTTCCAACCTTACGACAAAAACAAAAGAGGATGATGCTCGAGAATTTATGTAGGCATCTATCTATTGAACACCACAAGGAATATTATATGCTGAAATGGCTGTAACTATAAATATGTTACAAGTATTTTCTCTTGCGCCTTATAATAAAATGTTGTGTCCGTATATTGCGTATAAATATACGCAATATACATATTATTGTATACATCCAGAATTCTGGGAACGCTTCTCGGTACGGTAGATTAAGAATAGTTTTCAATTTTATAACTTACTTTTAGTTGAAGGATACATTTCATATTTTTAGGGACATATATGTCCCTAAAAATATCTCAAAAATATCATAAGAAATCCTACTAGTAGTTATTTATTAGTTATTTCTAATATGTGTTTTGTTCTTAAAAATTAAAAACATAATTAAATTAAATATTGAATATCATCATCATCATCATCAGCCCGTGCAACGTCCACTACTGAACAAGGGCCTCCTCGCGAGGGAGGTTTTTTGCCATAGTTGCTTGGCAGGCGGGCTGGTGACCGCAGTATTACGTTACAATATACATAGAAACGCTGCTGCCCGTTCCCTGGAATACAATTGCTATAGATGATGTTACAATAATCGAGAACAACGGTTTAACGTACTTTCCGAGGCACGGAGGGTAGTCCCTCAGCCAACCAAACCCGGAAAGAAATCTTAGAATTTACACAAAGATTTCTTGTCCGGCGTGGGGCCAAATTCTTATAAAATTAAATATTATGAAGAAACTATTCATTTTAAATGAAATTTGGCTTACATCGCTCACAATATCTTTTGACAGCTTGTATGTGCGTAGTACGTCGTGATGGATGTAGTGCGATAAATTAATCCTAAATCACGATGTATGGCGCCCAATTTATCGCTCTGACGTGCGTTCTGTAATGGGCTTCATTGTTTTAGGTTTCAAAGCATTGCATGGTTGTATCATACAATCATACTAAAAGATAATTGACTATAATGATAATATAAACACGGAATTAAAATATATATTTAAATTTGCCCACTGTAGAGGAACGGGTGTTGGTATTCTTCCTAACAATGGGAAGATCTTTCTGTCCGCACGAGGTAGTATGCCTGGTGGCCGCGATCTAAATGTTTGTTTTGAAAATTTGTATATTATAGTATAAATCGGCGTGCGACTAACTTCTATTGCGCGATTTAAGACTAGTCATACGTCAGATGTGTCTGTCTACTACACCACAAATACTTACTTTCTTCATTAATTTCTGTAAAACTACAACGTCGTAAAAGTAGTATGGCGTATGATACTTCGTATAAATTATAAAAATGTAGTTCCTGCCCTATATTTCAAAAATTCAAATATTTAGTTATTTCTTATTTTTTTAAATTTACATTAATTTCAGATTTGATCAAACAGAATTATTAATACTAATCTTAAAACTCATGTTAATAATATTTATATTTGATAACTTTTTTACTTTGTCTTCTTGTATTTGAATCATGGTCTCAATATTCAGTTTAAGATTGTTAATACTTTATACGTATACATCAATTAACAATACATTCAATTTTATTTAAAAAAACTATGTTAATCTGGTTATTCTAATACAAAGTTTCGTTGTCAATCTTCTGATACAACCGCGATGATTCCATCGTCGCCCTAATGGACATACAGTCAATTAGGTTTTATTGCCGCCCCGCCGTTCAATTTAATGCCTAACACCGTACTGGACCAGGTAGCTATTTATTTTTATTGCAACCAACAACAGGAAAAAACAAACTTTGTGCAAATAATATTTGTTCAAGAGAACACGTTTGGTTTGACGTTTAGCGCATCAAAAGTTGCATTATTGTTTCTAATTGAATCAAATTTTTATTTTTAACAGCACATGGCAATTAAAATGTCTTTGCTTTTTAGTGTTTACTAAGGTAAATATATGCCATTGACTATGTGTCTTATATCTTATATAACAATAATTTATCAACCTATTAAGGTCCACAACTGAAAATGGAACACGTCCTAACAAACCTTGGCAAGCCAGGGTCGTAGAGGGATTTCGCCATAATCAATACGCTTGGCAGGCGGATAGGTGATCGCAATAATATGGTCATCATCTATCAATTCAGGGATATTTCTTTGAACTGATAGATGCTACTACCCATCTGTCAGCTTCATTCATTCATTCTGCCAGTCTCTTAGTTGCCCCTTGCGACACCCGTCAGAAGATATTGGGCGATATTTTATTAGCCAAAAACCGCACGGCATCAAAGTAACCCTACAATAATTAAGATATTTTCATCGAAGTCGCAACGTAATGAAATCCACAGAATATTGTTAATTCACGAAATTTGTCACATACCTTTCCACACATAATTAATATGTAAGTAAGGTTTTCAATCAGGAAAGTACCTATACAGTTTTATTTCCAGTATAATGGATATATCTTTCATTACGTACGGATATACGGGTAGACTAGCTTCCCATGGGCGGTTTTATTCACGTAATTACCGTTCCTGTAGGAACTTCATAATTATATATAGCCTTTGCCGGGTCGTGACCCGGTACCGTGCCATCAAAATAAAATACCGGGTCGCATCACGCATCGTAGATAAAACATTTTTACATTAATAAGTTTGTACTATTTTACCTAATGGATCCAGCTTGGGTTTAAAAGTAGGTTTTAAGTGGGTCATGAAGGAGCAGTGTGAAAATTACTGGGCCATGGAAGAACTAAGTTTGGTAAACATTGGTCTATAGCCTTCCTCGCTAAATGGGTTTCGTTTAGGAACATACATATATCATTAGCTCCTGATATAAATCATGAAGCATCATCAGCCCGTATAACATGCACTGCTGACCACATACCTCCTCGAAGAGAGTTTTGCGAAGGGTATGCTTATGGCAGGCGGATTGGTGTATGTAGGTATATTATATATGTTATGGCCAAAACCCGAAGTTCGACAACACCTAAGGAGTGGGACTCCTAGTTCTAACCGGCTAAAATTAGTTCATTTTACTCTTGGTTCAATCACTACATAGTATAAAACAAATTCGCCTTATCTGTCTGATTTTTAAGACTACGCAGCGGGTTTTGATGTATCTTTCTTTTAAATAGATACAGTGATTTTAAATGAAGTTGTATGTATATAATACATCAGCATTGTATCCGTGCGAAGCCGGGTTGGGTCACTAGTTTAGTATTAAGTCTGTTGTTTTTGGGTATAACTAGGTCCAGCCCATATTTTACCAGATACAACTAGATTTAACTAAGAGTAAGTGGCTGCACCTAGTTCTATCCGAGTAAAACTAGCCGCACTTTGGATTTTAGCCATATCATATAAACAGGCTAACACTGCTACCCAGGACAAAGGGCTTAAAGACCTTTGTGTGGCAGCAAGAAAAAAAAATCTTTAAGCTCTTCGCACGAGAAACGACTTCTAAGGCTGAAAACAAGACAGAATTTATTTTTAATCACAATACCACAAACCAATACCATTTTTTTATAATAATACAAGTATACATAATCCATCGCATTTCTCCCTTCAAGTAGGTACTACTGAGCTTTTTTCTCGAGTAATTCATTTCAGACCATGGTATCTGTTCCCATGAGTGCCATAGTGATCGATTATTGGTTGTATTAAGTACTTATTTTGAAGCACGGTTACATAACGCTGACTAATATTACTTGCTAAAATATAATTTATATTGTTTGGAGATTTTTATTTATCACGCAGCATTATATAAATCAGTCTCACTTCATAGATTGTTAGTAGTGTCAAACAATATAAAATTTACAAGAAGCGAAGGAAATATGTTTTCGATGTCTAATTTAGAGACTAATCTCTAAATGCCTCTAGCGCCTCTAAAACAAAATCAACATTATTAAATGGCACTATACTATCCCGCTTGAGCAAATTTATTATGTTAACGAATTACAAATAGCATCACTCACATGACGTCATCACAGTTTCAACATCAATTATTAAAACTTTTTAAACAAAATTCCTGAATAGGTGACTTTACAAACACATCATTCATGGACACAGAGTACACTCAGACTCAGAACATCTATTATGGTTCACACAAATAATGGTCCCGAGTGAGAATCGAACCCACAACACCGGGACACGGAAGCTACCGGTGTAACTACTGAGCCTCTGGTCCAGATTACTATTTAAAACAATTATAATTTGATTACGTAAAAAAGCAAAAGGCTTGGTGACAAATTATTATGTAAGCCAAGCTTTAAACATAATCGCAACATAATTGAATTCAAAGGCGGTTTGATTTCAATGCTTGCGATTACAATTGTGTTAGGTCTATTAATCTATTTCTATTAAGCGGCCATTGTAATACAGCTGCATAGAATCACACTATCAATAATACCATGTCTATGATACTATGACTCGGTATAAGTATCAATTATGTCATCAATAAAACAAAAAAAATAAAACGGCTGATCGTGTCATCTATTATTGTTTTTCAATAAAAAAATTGTGAAACAATTTTCGCGAAATCAGTTCAGTACTTAAAATGTTGGTGCATGATTGGACCCCAATAAATATATAGAATTAGGAATTTTATTTTTATTTATTATTTGAAATAATAACTCAATATGTTGCTCTGAAATTAAGAATATTTCATTTGACTATAATTATTGATGAAATAAATAATAAATTGCAATGTAAGAAGATAAATTAATAAAAAAACTTTAACTAACAGATAATTCTTACACCACAAAATATCCGACTAGGTAACTAACAGTAGTAGGTAGGCAATAGCAAATACAACATACAAATCTACAGACTACGACGTCCGGACGTCTGTCCTGTGACATTTATTGCAATTTACCAATTATTATTATTATTATAAGAAGAATTAAAACCGCATCCAAATTGCAAGTAGTCACACTAAAGTTTTATATCTAAGTGACCTGATGACCCTTATGGGATTTAAGACCACGACCCAGGGTGCCACTGAAGTAGAAAGGCAGATATATAAAAAAGGTTGTGATCACTGGCACCAACTACAGGCGCTTAATCACAGGGTAGGGGTAGGGGTAGTGATGTACAAGCCTCGAGGCGTCGGGTGTTATTTCTGAAGCCTCGAGGCGGAATGGCAAGACTCAGTGAGCTCGGTAAGCTCGGAGTCCCGAGCCTAACCGAGCCGCGATTTTTTTGAGCCAAGCTTCAAGGCTTTAAAGAGTTCGATCCTTCAAAGGAATTCAAGCCTTCGAAAGAGCTCGAGCTTTCAAAAGAGCTCGAGCCTTCAAAATAATTCGAGTCTCCAAAATTAGAATAAAGTGCACCGTAAACGCTTAATCTATTGTAGTTTACCTTTCCTTGTTTTCATTCATCAGCATCCATTTAAACTAGACGGCAGAAAAAGACTAGTGCGCTAAAGAGAAATACTTCGAGATCGATCGAGCGCTCAAAAGGGCTCGTGCCTTCAAAAAGGACTCGAGTCTTCAAAAGAACTCGAACCTTCAAAAGAGCTCGAGTCTTCGAAAAGGACTCGCGCCTTCAAAAAAGACTCGAGACTTCAAAAAATCTCGAGCTCTGAAAAAGACTCCGGAGTCGTCGGGCGCCATACATACGAGGCGAGCCCTGTAAACGACACCGAGCTGTAGGCAAAGGGACTCGGACGCCTCGAGACTTGTACATCACTCGGTAGGGGCGCAACGCGGTCCTCGCGGGCGAGAATCCTACCCTAGCTAACCTATAACCTTCCACTAGCTAACTAAGTGGATGACCCGGAGAAGAAAGGAAAAAAGAAACTCCGGGGTTGTTCTTTTTTGTCATTTTTTTTAACATACTTGTTAACAAAATCTCATTGAGTACATCGCAATTATACCATGCGCACTGATGTACGCTCTAAAACGTATTCATCAGTATAGACGAAGTATTTATTAGATTTCCTCAAGCAAAAGAAAAACAACCACTTGCACATGAAAACGAAAGAAACATCCACGCACATTTTTAAGGAACAAACTACACGGGTTTAATCTCTCGTTAATAGAGGACATAAAATCTACCACCTCAAATACATCCATCAGCAAGACGACCAGCCACCGCAAGCAGCACCCGTTCACGAGTATAACGTGTGTGCACTCAGCCATCGCCTCCCTCGTCATATTAGAGGGAAGGACCGAGGGAGGCTACCCGACTCACATCGCCACCACAAGCAATGTCAAGCAAAGGGAGCATGACGAACTCACTGACAGTGGTATTTGTGGAGTCAATAATAATAAGAATATCTAAACTTAAACTCAGCATAGCATGTTCCAATACAAGTGAGTTTATACAAATTAAAATATGTAACCTATGTTTATATGTAAACTATGTTTAAAAGTATTCATATAAATGAATACTTTTAAAAACACAATTATAACAGATACAGTACTTATTGTGAGAATTACTTTGTTTTGCTGCTTGCACCATGCAGTTTTAGCATTAATATAGTCATTGATTGTGTAATAACCCTTTTTCATTAGGATATTTTTAACCTCTTATTATACATGCGCACACTAAGCCCCACAAAAGAAGAAAAAAATCGCTGTAAACGGTGGTATTCAGACGTTAACTTCTTAGCAAGGTTCGATACATGAGCATTCCATTTCAAATTGATATCTTATGTTATTCCAAGGGACACTGTGGAGTTAACAGTTTCAAGCACTTCATTATTTACTATCAAATGGGGTCCAGTATTTCTTACATTGAGCATAGTGAATTTTATACATTTTGTTTTTTCGCGTTAAGAAATAAATTATTAACCGTAAATTAATAAGTTATTTGTGTGAGAGCACTATTAATAAAATAAGTGAAGTGTCATCAGCAAAAGCACAACATCACACAAGTTTTTCAAATAATAAGGTCAATCATTAATGTAGACCAGGAACAGAAAGGACCTAGAATGGAGCCCTGTGGTACACCGAGTTTGACTAGCTCCAGTGCGTTGACGTAGGTGGCGAAGTCTCGCCACCTACGTCAACGCACTGATGTCTCTGTGAAAGATACGAAGATATAATTTCGAGTGCTGCATTATCAATGGCATAATGACGTAGTTTTAATAAAAGCGTGTCGTGCTGAACGCAGTCAAAAACTTTTGAATGGTACCATGACACACCGATGGCATTTTGAGAATGCTCCCACGCATCATATATGCGTTTTATAAGAGCAATCCCAGCATCTAAAGTTGAACGACCCTTGGTAAAAGCAAATTGATTTGTGTGCAAGATTCGTGTATTTAAATTAAAATGCTAGAGGAGCTGGTTAAGTAATTTTTTTTCAAATATTTTACTGAACACTGGTAAAATAGTAATGGTCTAAAATTGGCTAGGTCGTCTTTTGAGCCAGATTTCAATAAAGGTACGATCCTACTGCATTTCATTTTGTTAGGAAAAGTACCTGTATCTACACATTCATTAAAAATTACCATTAGATTTACCGATATACCCTATAAATCTCCGGTATTTTTCGAATCAAAAGATTTGACAACATTCATTATTTCCGTTATTGTAACATTTTTAAATTCGAAAGAAGATTAACATTCAGGCACGCTCGCACGTAAAAGTATCGCAGCCTCACTGGCTGAAGAATTTAAAGAGAGCGTAGTGGCTACTGGTAATGTCTGGGCTACATCATCTTTATTAGCAATAATTTTATCTTTCACATTTAATTCTAAGCGTTTATCATGATTACAAGTCTTGCCACTTTCTTTGTTTATTATTACCCAGGTAGTTTTTAATTTTTATTATTAGTTTTAATTTTGTTAGTGGAGTTTTCTATTTTATGCCGAATGCGATTGGCTTTAGCAATGCTACAAACTATTTTAAAAGTCTTAGAGTATTTTTGAACCTTCTTCATAAACTCAGTCTCTGATCTATACTTTTTCATACCATAAAGCTCATACAACCTAGATCGACTTTTATAAATTCCCGGAGTAGCCCATTCATTAAACTTACAATAATATTTGCTATCGAAAGTTTTTTGTTTTAAGCGTCGTTCTAAATTTAGACTCTACAACATTATATACGGTATCATAATTGCTATTCGGATTCCGTGGTACAAACAAACATGGATCTAACTTTGCAACTATGTTTACCTTCAAAATATTTACTCGCTTAGTGGTAATAGGTCGGTACGTTATCTTAGAAGATCAATACGTTAGTACGTTATTTTAAAACAAAAAAACATGTAAAGCTATTATTTACAACAAATCTAATTTATATTTTACTTGCTGACCCGACAGACGTAGTCCTGTCTTAACGATGAATATTGAATTCGAATTGGTATTCATAACTCCGATCGAAGCATGTATGTTAAACGATCTTTTTTTTTAATTTTTTTGACAATATGCATTTGCAGCAACTGTGAATGTTACGCCATAAGGTTACATTAAAGAAGTTTATATTATCAAAAGCTTTAAGGTTACGTTAGAAAATTGAATTGGGTGGTTTATTATTCTATTTTTTTTTTACTTTGCGTACGATTTTCTTATTTAATTCTTTCATAACAACCTTCTCCTGACAATAACAAACACAACAAAAAAAGAATATACGATATCGGTCCAACCATTCATGCGTGATGCCGTGACCAAGGGAAATAGGTATTCGTTTATATATATTCTGAAAAATCAATAATAATGACAAATCGATTTATAATTATATAAGTCAAATAAAAAAAGAGTGAACTCTATGGTTTTAAAAACTATTTAACAAATAATGAAGAGAAAAGCTTAATTATATAACTATGAATAGATAACCTCCGTGGCGTTGCGCTCATACGCCTTATTATGGGAGGGCGTGGGTTCAATTCCCAGTCTGAACATAAAGATGCGTTAAAGCAAATATTTATTTCATTGAGAAACTACCCTCCGTACCTCGGAAAGCACGTAGAGCTGACGGATCACGATTGTTACAACATCATCTATCTATCTTTGACAAGTGTATGTACCTAGGTATGTATATTATACTGAGCCTGATATTGCGGTTACCACGTTTTCGAGGGAGGCCCATAGTCAGCTGTGGACGTTATACGGGCAGATGATGAAATATTGAAACTTAGAAATTAAATCAAAAAACTAGTTGTAAAAAGAATCCGATTGACATATGGTCTTCTCTTAGTGGTAAAAAAAAAGACTTAAGATTACCCTACCGCTCAAAAGAATAGATTAATAAAACAATGTATTAAATGAAAATACACACTCACTTTTAATATAAGCGCACATTACAAACATTTAAGTACTTCAACAAATGTTAAAATGTGAAAGCTAATAATTCTACCTAGTCTGTTACTGTTATAGTTGCGAGGGGAAACAGAGAGGGTTGCGGTGGATTCTCCGACCGCAGTGTGCCACGGCTTAGCCATGATTGTACTTACATTGCACGTACATATCTGTTGTAACCACTGGTATTAATTAAGGGACATTTGGATAGTTGGGTCGGTAATAGGTCATAAAGAAGAGTGGAAAGCATGAAAGCATAAATATTCATAAACTAAATAGATATTTGTGCGACAAGTAAACAGAAAATAAAATAAATAGGCAAAAAATCTGGTATTTCTTCATACGCGTAGATTTCGACTTCTACACGCAAAGTTAAGGGTAAATTTTGGAAAATTTATGGTAGCCTAAGTCATTATAATTATCGCAGCGCAATCCGTTGTATGTTGATGGATCAATCAGTATTTTTTACTTTAAATTCTGTGCGGGCCGCCTAAAGAACAACGCAGCATAAGCTAAATACCTAGGGACCTTTTTTGTGTCGGACATTATAATATTCCCCAACAGAAATAAAAAAAAATCTACTTTATAATCAGTTTTAAAAATTACTATCGTATAATATTGGAAATAGATCCAAAGAACAGTGCCGGTTACAAAAAAAAAGTTAGCTACTGCTCTAGCTTTATCCGTTTAAAAATTGTTTCACTATAACTTAATTTAAGTTTTTGTTGCGTAATTTCAAAGAAATTAGGTATAATATGAACGGATATAACTTATTCTATTATGGCAAATCCACTCCCTCGAGAGGTGGCTTATGTTTAGCAGTGTAGGAAATACGGTCTGATGATTAGGATGATGACACACTTTTACCTATAAACAAACTGATAAATACACAGCGAGTACTTATAAAACAAAAGCTTTTAATGACCTTCCACTTTATCTTTATATTCTGTCAACTTCAAAATAGATGTTGAATAAAAATAAATATAAGATAACAACACTTCAAAGGATATTTTTATCATGATACAGATACAGGACGTAGATTTGAGTTGTCAGTTGTTGCCTCAGAGATTGTCCCTTGTCAAGTTAGGCCTGTCGCTATGTAATACTTTTTCTGACTCACTGGATTGCCTATAGGAGTACATAAAATATGATTGGATAGGGTTCCATCGTTTACAATTTACTTTATTGAAGATTACATCCTCAACTATTTATTACAAATGGAATGACAAAAATCTAAAATGATGTGTACATTGTACATATTTCACTTTCCATTTTCTTCCATTAATATAACTTAATAATTAAATGTATACAGTGCTAATTTCGTTTATGATAAAAGTATATTAAATTGCCTAAAAGCTGTCAAGTCTAGATTTTTTTTTCTATGATTTAATACTCTCATTCTGTCCTTTGAGTATCATATTTAGGTGCACCATAAGTATACCGATAGGCGGTCATATGCAGAATACCTTTGGTATGTTATTTATATGGTATTTTATACCATAATTATCCGTAATTATAAGCATGATTTTGCCGTATTTAAAACCCTGAGATTTCATGTGTCATTCATTGAATATATATTGTATGGAAAATATTACGGGAGTATGAATACATAAATATTATGAATCTTTGTAGCTTTTTCGTGCACCTCTGCAAAATCAACAAAATACTATGACTATTTAATTCGAATCAATTTAATATTTACACTTTACAATTACTTTCGTAAATCTGCTAGAACTAATATTTTATAAATAAATTTTAATAAAAAAGAAATGTTATTTGAAAATATTTTATACCTTGTTCCTTTACACATTACACCAATTTGTTAAGTCCACAAACTATGACATCAAACGTCATACATCCCTCATTAGAGCAGGTACAATATTGTAATTTACATGTCATTGTTACACTAATGGCTGTAGTAGGATCGCGTCGGGAGAACCAATGTACTTAGCAAAAGGCTCAGGTGAACTTGATGAATGAAGCACACAGTGTATCCATCTCCCCGGCCCCTATAATTTGGGTAATTTGGACCTTCAAAATTGGATTTCAAAACAAACCTATTAACGAAATACGGTACGTGTACGTACCTACCTGTGTTTAGGAAATACGTTAGGTTTCTGATGAAAATTAAATAATTCTTATTTAATTTTCATCAGAAACCTAATGTAAGTGTAACTTATTTTTTTTATAAATTCTATTTTTACAGCAGCAATATTGTACACGATGATATTTTGGGTGAAAGGTAATTTTTTGAGAATTCCTTCACAAATAGTGGTACTGGCATTTTTTAAGATTATACGAGTAATATAGACTATTCGTAAAAACTTCTAGGTCAAAGTTTGTTTTTAAAATATTTACTAAAACTAGTATAGTAACAGTGGTATGCTTGAACAAAACTTGGCTTTTACTTGACATTCACTGTCGTAGTCTCTTTGGCTATGGAAATAGAGATCATCAAACTGACATCGAACATACCCAAGTAAACCCATAGTCTCAAGTATTTTTATTGCAGAGTTACGGCGGTATGCAAGAACAATACTCAGCTTTAAGTATTCACTTGAGTAAGTAGTGTCTTACTGTCTTGGTATCTATTGCTTTGGTAATAGAAATCGTCAAAACGACACCCGACATTGCCAAGCAAACTCACTGTCTCAAGTGTTGTTCTTGCATACGGGAGGTACAGTGGCATGTTAGAACAATACTCAGATTTAAGTATTTACTTGAGTAAGTAGTGTTTCACTGTCTTGGTATCTATTGCTATGGTAATAGAAATCGTCAAAACGACACCTGACATTGCCAAGCAAACTCACTGTCTCAAGTGTTGTTCTTGCATACGGGAGTAACAGTGGCATGCAAGAACAATACCTAGCTTTAGTATTCACTTGATTAAATATTGTCTCGCGGTCGTGATTACTATTGCTATAGTAATAGAAATAATCAAAGTTTGTCTTGTGTTGTTCTTGCATACAACACTAGTTAGTACACCAACACAGTGATCCCTTCACACAGTTGCCGTGAAACCAAATCGCTTAACAATTCCACTACATTTAACGTTTTTAAGCTTTCGCGCTTTTGTAAACATAATTTATGGTTGACACGGGTCTCAATCGCGATAAAAATTGCTTTTAAAATTCTACCGCTCCTGTAAAATGTGCTACCAAAATATAAATGTCTCACGTAGTGATTACCTTAGTGAAGATATTAAGTGAAATAATAGAAAAATATCAGTGGACGACTTTTCTCAAAACAAACATGTAAAAATGATAATTTAACAAAAACTTCTTCACTTAACAATATACGATACATTATCTATATATCTTCTTATATATGGCATATATAAAAAGCACCTTTTTTTTCGGACGGACATACGTAGTTAGCCACGAGGATTTTGCTACTTCATCGGGCATATAGGCGAGCGGAGCTTAAGCCTAATTAAAGGTTTAAAAACTACAATCTAAGCAACCTGTTCAAGAAGGCGCCCCCTGTGGGACTTGGTTCTCGTCTCAGAATTTAGTATTTTAGGGGAGTTTTGTGCAACTGTCGCACTACTTTACAGTTCGCGGGCCTCTCGGACTTCGGTTCTACGAGAGCATCGGATGGTTCTTCGCAAACTAGGGGTCGGGTGGACGAGGGGGGACGCGTCTCGTTCGCGGGCGCACTCTTCTCCGGCGGGTCGGATAGAGTGGTCTCTATGTTGTGGTTATAAAAAGCACCTTACTCTATACTTATCTGTGCTTATATTATAAAGACGCAAGATGTTGCTGTTTGTTTGCATTGCATAGGCTCCGGAATTACGGAACCGATTTAAAAAAGTCTTACATCAATAGGATGCCACATTATTCAGAAGTATAATAAACTAAATTTAAGTATAAAGTTTCCGCAGGAATGAGTGCTACGCGGTAAAAACTGGGCGCGGGAAGTTAATCTACTATATTTATTTGCGCAGTAGCATTGGAGTCGTCAACATCACCCTGATGATGCTCCGTGAAGGCGGGGTGGAGGAGCGAAACACTTGTCAGTTCTTCGGCTTGTGATTTTTGCATGTTGTTTCTATCTCTCCTGTATATTGTGCATGATTTTTGCTTTACAGCATATAGACACATTTTTATTCGGAATCAACACTTAGATATTTTTGTCTTTTTATTTAAATACATATGGATTTGCGCAAAGTAAGCCCTGATTCTATTAATTATAGTCTACTATAAATTACAGTACATATTCTCTAATAAAACCGTATCTTCTGGTACTATACAAACACAACAAAATAAAAAAATAAGAGACGAATCCAAGTATTATTAAAAATATTGAATAAGTCACATTCGCATTAATTGCTTGTCGCCACAAAGACAGCGTGGAAATGAATTTCCTTTCATGGAGTACAAGTGTCTTCATTAAAATAATGTGAAAGTTGCCAGTAGACATGCACGAATATTTTTATGTAGGACACGAGAAACCGGGATGTTTTAAATCAAGCTAAAATAGTTTGTTTTACTGGGGTTAAATTAAACTGATGTCAACCTTAAAATATGTGAGTTGGTTGAATATGTAAGCTACTTACGTAAATTCTTGTTGGAGTTTGGTGAGCAACTGAGTGTGAGGAAAGAAATATATTTAATGTAATGAGTTTCTCGAAGGACTTCTCTGAAACCGTTTGTGTGTGAAGTTTAAAGAATTCAATTTCAGTCGTAATACCGCACATTAATTTTATAATTTATGCTAAATATTTTTACTTAGCTACATTATTTCTTATTTGGGATCATCATCATCAGCCCGTATAACTAAACAATGTGCCGTAGTGGTAAAAAGCTCGCTTTTAATCTCGGAGGTCGTCAGTTCGATCCCCGCGTTTGTTCCCGATTGTTTTAACATCATCTATAACGATTGTTATATATGTTGCAGTCAAAACTCTTAACCAGTCAAAAACCTAACCTATCCTAACCTAAAACTACTTTTGACTGATTTTGCTAGTTTATTATTTATATAATATAAGTATTTTTAACTAGTTAAGAGTTTTGACTGCAACATATATAATTAATGGAACGGGATACAGCGTTGTCCTATGGCTCACAACATAATTACAACTGCATAAACAGGGGAGGCATGTACGTTATACGGGCTCATTATGATAATGATGACCTACCTAATCCCTAAATCTACTATCGTATTTAGAAACTAAACGGAATATTTTTTTTGCCCTACGTTTCGTAATCGTAATATGAAACAAATATGTGACCTTATTTTACAACCGGGCACTACAAACGAATATACTGCCATCGATAATAGCCCTACGTTTTATAGGTCTCCGGAGCCCTATATTGTAACTTAATCGAATGAAAGGTTAACACCAATTCAATGAAAACGACAAAATTAGAAATTGAAATTGTATTTTGAATTTATCGACATTTTGCGTGTAGGTACAAAGTTTTTGATCGTAGCCATTTAGAAGGATTCAATAAAAGTTTTCACACTGTGGATTCTATGTCTGAAGGTTATACTGCAAATTGGTTTATTTCCAATCAATGTCATCAATTATTAAAGAAATACTATTTGTGAGCACTCGTATCAAATAAAAGTGTTTTTGTGATACAAAGGCTCACAAATAATATTTCGTTATTTTCTTAATTAAAATAATAATTAAAAGTATAAGAAACATAAATAAATGATATCTAAAAAAACAGTATACAAGTTTATATTACATATTAAAGAGTTCAGTAGGGTATTTTCATTCTATCTGTTTTTTCTATGTGTCTAAATTAGTACTTGAATATACTCAAAGAAAACTAACTAACTTTAATTGTTGATTGTGATTCATAAATGGTGACAATATTCATGTAGGAATTAATAGATAACTGATGAAATGGTTGAATAATAAAAATAAATTAAAGTCAAAATACAGTAGCTGGCAAGGTAAGAACTGCGACAGCGATCATTTGTCAAAAAATGTCCCCTTGCCATAGCTATTGGTGGCTAGTTGTCAAACTGTAGAATTACTGATATAATTTATGTTGTTGGTTTTTATGGCAACGTTAAGAAAAATCACGTTTACAATGCATTTTTTTTCCTTATTACGATTAATCTGTTAAATAACCACCGTCGTATTTTTATTATTAATATCAAACTTAATTTCTTCAATACAAAAACCACTCATTCATTCTGAGTACATTTAATAAGACATTACATGTAATATAAAATGATACATTCAATGACTTAACCATTATTTTAATAAGGGTTTCTGTTTAACCAAAGTCAACTAAGTGTAGGTTTCATTAAAAACGTAATATATAACACTAAGTACGGTAGCTTTTATGGCCACCGGCGTCCCTAACTATTGTTTAAATAAGTGTCTCTATTTAGTCTCGAGTGTTCTAAATTAGCTAGTAATTTAACGAAACATCATCCTTGGGACATTTTTCATGGAGAAATTCATTAGCATAGATAGGAAATTTCACATTAATTAATCGTCGTCTTTGGTTGAGAAATGAGGGTTACGTCTGACCACTTCATTCTCATTTGGCAAGATTAATGGAACAAAGCCACGCAACACAAATGTAGCACGCCAATTATTGAATTTAGACCTACACAATATTGTGTATATAATCCCGATTTAGACCTATAGTTATATATTTATATTACTTAAATATATGTATATAACCTCTATTTAAGAAGTACTCAGGAAAAGAGATAGAACATACCGTTATTACCCCTGAATGTAGAAGTCTTTTTTGGCCTTGATATCCCACCTACAATAAATATTGAGATGAACTTATGCTTATTACTCTCAAGAAAATAGCGCAAAATAGGGCAGTCCTAATTTAATACCAAATATTGGCAAGTATTACAACATTTCGAATAAGTGAAAAAGTGAGGTTTAGTAAAACTTCCAGTTAATATTTTGCTTTTCAATAAATAAAAATGCTTGGTGCATTTTCATAATAAAATAAAAACGCAAAGTTAACTGTTAACCACAAGATTTCGAGTTCTTAAAATAATGTAGGCAGTAACATCAAGTACTGTTAACGTTGTGAAAAGCCTTTGTTTTGTTAATTACTGAGCTCCAGGCCAGTCCGCACCTGCTTTCACCGCAGCAGAATAAACTGTGGGACTAAATTTCCTCTGTTTAAATTAAAAGATACTCCTGACCAATAGTTGCTTCCTCCCGCACAGAATGGAATTTCAAATTAACTCGCATTTCGGATATTTTAAGGTAACTTTTAAACATTCCAGCTAAGGTTCAGTACAGGTGCCCACTAAATGATGACGTTAATAATTCCATTATAGGACCCGCAATAAATTGTAACAGAAGACTTTGTTCGTGCTTTATACAGTAGTTAAAAAGAATAATGGGAACAGAAGTGCTACAGTAATGTAAAAACTTACGTATAACAAATTATATCCTTATCGAAGTAAATGTTAGAAAAACGTATAATACTGACATTATAAATAATAATTTTAAAAATAATTCACATTAACTTATTAATTTAATTACATAACACTGGCAGAAATTGCAGAAAAAGTCGGCAGCTTGCCATAAAAAAAAACAAGAAAAAATTGTTAATTAACAAGCTTACTAACATACTTAGTTATAGGTTTGTATATATTTTAACGAAAAGTAGGCGACACTATCTCTTTGTAGTTTAACGGCAAAGTGTTCTTGGATTATAAAAGAGCTGCATAATAACAGCACTGAATCATAATGAGGAAATATAAAATAGTAAGCGCTTAAAAAATCCAATATAAAAACGCATAGACGATTAAATTACGATGCAGCAAAGAGAAAGCAAGTATTCAGTTATATTTTATTGAGCAACGTACATCAGACCAGTGGTTCTCTATTGTGTCACCTAACTTATTTATCCATAATTCAAAGTGCCATATTTTTTTGTCCTAATCATCATGTGTCCGAATGATAACTTACCCGAACGTAATATTATATAATATCTCATACCATAAAATTTTAATCCCTACATGTAATATACCTCAATTCGTTTGTCATAAATATTACAATCAATAATAATATATGAAAGACAAAAAACCGTTTTCAATAAAAGTTATAAGTCCTAAATTCAAATGACATAATGTTTATTTATAATAATAATGTTTTTACACCGAAAATTTACTACTAACCTCACCTAACCTAACCGACTGTCATTCGCTTACAATTCGGTTCTGTCAATTAAACCTAATTTTTATCAAATGTTTTAGGACTAAAAAATTTATTATAAATGAACATTCGGATTATTACACATTATTTAACACAATACCTAGGACGTATGACTTTAGGTCATGTAAAATAAGGACATACAATTATTATAGTACTCGATATTATGACAGAATACTTTTAGAACTAAAGATAATTATGTTAAACAAAATTTCGGGATTTCGAACATTATGGTTACTGAAGTTTAGTAATATAAGTATTATGGATAATGATTTTCAGACAAACTATTTTAGGAGAAGAAAGGGAGTACCCAGACTAGTCGTTACGCCTGTATAAAAGCAACAGTGAACAATACGAAGTAGGTACTTTAAAGGTTTTCGTAGTATATGTCATTGCAACAATCGTAGGGCGACGTAATCGCATTAACACTTGAAGGTCCTATACTCGAGGTACAGTCCTTCAGGTACTATGCTTGAGTGGAGGCGGGGACGCGTGCGCTATCAGGCATTGTCGAGAAGCTGACGTTCTCAAGGATCCTTTTCACCCTCGGCCCTTAATCAAACTACGCAGTTAGTAGCCTTGCCCTTACATCCTTAAACAAAGTCTAGCCTTTGTTGCGTCTGGTTTTTGGTATGGGAACGTAATATTGTTATTTTTGTTGTTTTATAATTTCACTTTTATTTCTGCAGCGCGGTTTCACCCTCAAAACTTCAGCCCTCATATGAACTTCATAATTAAATATAGCCTATAGCCTTCCTCGATACATAGGCTATCTAATACTGACAGAAAATGTTCAAATCGGTCCAGAATCCAGTTCCTAAGACTAGCGCGTTTCAGCAAACAAACAATTTCAACAATTTTTATGGTATAACAAAAATTATAAAATACGCGCATCTAAAACTACTACTACACAATATTGTAACAAATATATTAAAATGAATTTGAAATACTCTAACTCCTTGTTTCATAATAACTTTATTATTTTATTAGACCTTACCTAACGATATTTCTTAATACAAATTTGTTTTGTCTGCTAAGAATTTCCATTAGCACCGCACACTAGAGTCCGTAGTTTACTTAGTTGAAGTTCTTAATTGTTCTTTTTCATAAGTTTCTGAGCTTACATTGTGAAAATTTGTCAACAAGGTTTGAAGGTGGCAGGTGCGGTACGAAAGTAACAATGTAATTACGAGAACAGAGCGAACGGCTCTGTATAGTCTTTTGTAAACAAGAAAACAAACTTGTCTTATAGGTAAGTACGTATCGTAGATGTTTCTTTGTATAGACAGATAGAAGGGATAATATAGTATTATATCATAAAATAAATTTTACTTTGTCGGACCAATTCTTTTATTATTTTGGTTTTTTACAAAATGCACATCAATGTAAAAATAGGGTAGATACATAAAAACGGTTAACAAAATATAATTCAAACATTGTTTGTTCCAGGTAATCCTAATAACAGATTTACTGGCGTCCAGCATCGTAACCCCCTACATCGTGAGCCTTTGAAAACAATGTTGGGCATATTTATCGATTTTTTCGGAAAATCCAGTAGCTGCAGGGACCGTGAATTAACAGGTGATGCCGGAGTCATACAGCTAGTCTATCTATATTAATATTATAAAGAGGAAAAGTTTGTATTTTTGTTTCGAATAAATCAAAAACTACTAGACGTATTTATATAATTCTTTCACCATTAGAATTCTACATTATCCCTGAGTAACATCTTATATATAAAATTCTGGTGTCAGAATGTTCGTTCCCGTACTCCTCCGAAACGGCTTGACCGATTCTCGTGAAATTTTGTGAGCATATTGAGTAGGTCTGAGAATCGGCCAACATCTATTTGCCGGGTCAGCTAGTAGACTATATTAAAGTCTACTAGCTGAGACTAGTACACTTTAATATAGTCTACTAGTCTATATTAAAGACTAGTAGACTATATTAGTCTACTAATATGCTTAGTTTTATTATTACTAAATAAAACTAAGCATTTATTTAGTAATAAATAAATGCTTAATTCAGAATACTGTGGAGTAAATATGTATTTAAGTATCTCAACTTAACAAACCCGCTTGTTAAATTGTTACAACAGTTTTCACAAGGTAGAAATAAATTATTCAAAGGTAGTTGTAAACTATTAGCATCTGTCGAAGCCAGAAATTAACAACCTAGCAGCTTTCAGTTCGGAGCCATCTGCGTTGCGCCTTTAATCGAATAATGAAAATGTCGACGTCACTGAGCCCTTTTTTTAGTTTCAATGGAACGATCGAAGCGATAATTTAGTTTCTGATTTTTTAAACCTCGAACGTCTATAGCAAGTTTGTGAAAGTGAGGGAACTGGAAAACTGAAGGGGCGGTCGGTTTAAAAAGCTTTTGAATTGATTGTCCAATGTCAGGCAATTGTTGGGTGTTGGCATTGTTTCTGAAGCCCACGAAGGCTTTCCAACTTTTCTCATTAGGGCGATCTGTTGCGGCGTACCATCAAACGCTTACCATGTTATTAGGGTGTGTTATGAACAATAGCCTTGTATAGTATAGGTTTAGAAGTATTATTTATAAAAACATTAATTAAAGTCGTAAAAGCTTCTAAATGCAATGACCGATTTTAATAATTTAAAAAGTAATCTACAGTTAGGAAATTATAATTAATATAAACATGAATAGCGTAGTCTTTTAGCCATGGTCTGGTGTTTGTTAACGTTTCTTTAAAAAAAATAGTTATAGTTACATAACTACTTTAGTTAGACAAATGGTACCGCATAGTTTTTAATAGTCACATTTTGTTTAGTTTTTTTTATAGACACACAATTGATTACACTGATACAGACATCACGTATCAGTGTTATCAATTGTTGGTAAGCCAAATAAATAAACAAAAATAAATAAGTAACCCTACAACCGTAACTTAAGACCATAGAATGGATGGATAAAATCAGTTTTATCAATTCTATGTTCTCATTTGGTTGACAAAAAGCTAAGAGTCGGAAATCAACATTGTTTGTAGATTTCCTACTCTTCATAATTTAATGATAAATTTATTGAGTAGAAACACCCCCGTTTTCAGCCATGTTAAATTGTTCCATCTCAAAGCGCAGTAGCGACCCGACAGACGTTGTCTTGCATGATAATATATTAATATATATATATATTATTATTATATATGAATTGTGAATCTAAACCATTCAGGGCGCCACCCAAACACTTACAAATAATTCATTCAACTCGGTGCAGCCGTTTAGGAGGAGTTCAGTGACATACACACTAGAATCTATACTAATATGTATTATAAAGAGGAAAGATTTGATTGTTTGTAATGAATAGGCTCCGTAACTACTGGACCGATTTGAAAAATACTTTCACCGTCGGAAAGCTACACTATCCGGATGACATAGTCTATATTTAATTATGAAGTTCTCACGGGAACGGGAGTTTAGTGCGTGAAACCGCGCGCGGGAAGAAATCTTTAGCGTATCCGTATTATAACTTAGTAAGGATATATAGGGTATTACATATTAAATTGTGCCTGACAATGATATCAGAAATCAAGGGCTAATATAATCTACGTTTGAATGTAACAATGCAGAAGGTAGTTCAGTGGTTACGGAAGTTGCTTCTGAGACCTGGTGTTCTGGGTTCGATTCCCACCCGGGACAATTATTTGTGTGAACCACAAATAGTTGTTCTGAGTCTGGGTGTTCTTTGTGTCCGTGAAATGTATGTTTGTAAAGTCCCCCGCGACACAGGGATTTATTTCCCTAGTGCGGGAGTTGTCTTTTTAAAAATAAGAAAATAAGAAATAAATAAAATAAGAATAAGTTATTTCTCAAGCGTCAATAAAGTACAGGTTAATTTGATACGCATCTAATCTTGAGTTATTTTACGTACTGTCATTATTTTAATTGAGTGGTATATACGAGAATGCCATAAAGTTGACAGAAAACTCTAGCTTTATTGATTACATCTTTAGTAATTAATACAATTGAAATGGAAAAATATATATATTTTTTAAACAAAGACCTGTCTGTATGCCTGTCTATTTGTCTCGGCCAATATCAGTTACCGATTTTAACAGGACTTTTACTGGTAGATATCTAATTTTATAAGGTATAATATTTTGTTTGTTTATTTAAATCCCGATTAAAACGGGAATTTGATCTTAGATGGCTAATAAAATTATTTTTACGTGGACGAAATCGCGACAGCATCTTGTTCCATAATAAAACAAAGACTTTTTTGGTTGCTTGGTACGAAAAGGAGTCGGTATGGCCAATTCTTATATTTTTTTTTTCGTTATACATTAATCTGATTCAGAGTGTCAGTAATTTTTGTTAACTTATGTTTTTTCGAAAATGAGTACTTGTCTATGGTTGAACAATACTTATTACTATGGTATAGACAATTTCACTAGCTCAGGTTTTAGCATAGGTAGGTACTTTGTTATTTATTAACGTATTTATGTCACTACGCTCATCATTCATTATGTGAATGTTGGTTTTAGTGAAATTAGTTTCAACCTTGCTGTGTTCTAACTCTATGATTTAGAAATCTAAATGGTCAATATTTTTTAATGATGTGAGTTCAAGGGTTCAGCACTGAGCTGCTAATAGCTCACACGAAACTGTTCTCCTAAATATCGCTTTCGTTTTTGATTTCGTTTTCGTTTTTTGCAATAGTTATATTTGTGCACTGTTTTTAGGGTTCCATACCAAGAGGGTAAAAACGGGACTCTATTACTAAGACTTCGCTATCAGTCTGTCCGTATATCTGACACCAGGCTGTATCTCAAGAGCCGCCGCGTACCGGCGGAGGTGTGAGGGGGCGCGTTCTGGCCGCGACCCCTTCCCAGAGGGTGTTGCACGGTGGCGGACTGAGATCCGTCGCCAAACCCTCCGGAAATGGCAGGAGCGGCTAGAGGCCGCGCCGCGGAGCGGATTACGTACGGTGGAGGCGATTCGGCCCCATCTAAAAAAGTGGGCCGGTCGCCGTCACGGCGACGTCACCTACCACGTTGCACAGGTAGTAACAGGCCATGGCTGCTTCGGCCACTACCTGTGCAACGTGGCGCAGAGAGAGCCGGACACTCGCAGTCACCACTGTGACTGTGCCGACGATACGGCGCAGCACACGGTGGTGGAGTGTCCGGCGTGGGCCAACGAACGGGAGGAGCTCGTTGGCGTGGTGGGAGACGACCTCTCGCTGCCGACCATCATTTCGAAGATGGTCCAAAGCGAGAGGTCGTGGGAGGCGGTTGCCTCCTTCTGTACAAGTTATGTCTCAGAAGGAGGCCGCGGAGCGGGAGAGGGAAGTAGATCCCTCCACCCACCCGCTTCGCAGACGGCGTGTTGGCCGTCGCCGGCGGGCCGAAACCCGCCGCCTACCGCCCTAGGCTCGGCCTTGGGGAGTGGGGAACATGGGCCCCGCTCCCTTCGAGGCTGACCCATGAGGAGTAGGGACGCCTCTACACTCCGGGCGTCCCTATAATTGGGCAAATGGGCCACTGTAAGTGTGGCCCTGGAGATCCCGCGGTACCATATTGGCCGCGGGTGCCGTCGGGGGGCCGGATTGCTCATGCGTACCCGACCCCCGCCAACGGCGGATCGAAGGAGTGTCCGGGAGGTTTTAGTGGTGTAGGGTCCTCTCCTCGTGGTATGACTTTAGCATACCACGCTATGGAGAGGGCGAGTCCCACATATCCCACCGCCAGCGCGCGAATACGCTGCAGCGGTGGTGGGAATGCGTCAATGCATTTCCTACCGGATAAAAAATAAAAAAAAAATAAAGGCTGTATCCCAAGAACCGCGACAGCTAGACAGTTAAAATTTTCACATATTATGTATATATGTTGCCGCTATAACAACAAATACAATATAAATAAATATTTAAGGGGTCCTATACAAAAAAGGTTATTATTATTATAGTGTAATGTTGTTTACCTAGTCAATGGTGCGGAAGCCTTCGTGCGTGAGTCGGCCTCGCACCTGGCCGGTTTTTTTTAATTCTTTACAATATCTTCCTTGATTATGATATCCTGCTCTTCTTAGCATTTTTACGATAAAATACTTATTAGGGTTATATTTTGAATACTCACATAATATTTAATAATTCAGTACTAAAACATGACCAAAGAACATTATTTTCACTCACAGGCCCAGTTTATATCGAAGTAGTAAATATGCAGCGTAGCGTTCATAGCGCAATCTCATTGCCGCTAACTAAAGTAATTATCTACTTGTTCTTCTTGTGTTTTTCTATCGTTTAGTTTAATTCTTATATTGTTCTTACAGAATAAATACATACATTTTTACCTAGACAGCACGTTACTAACTCGATCTATACCTTATTTTTAGTGATAGAATCTAACATACCTACTTTAAGCCCATTTCTTCCCTTGGGTGGGTGCCGTGTGGTTTCCGGCTTAGAATATATCACCTTATTTCTTCCCATGAGTATAGTAAGAGGCGACTAAAGGACAAAAGGACATACACTTGATGGAAAGGCAAAAGTATTTATTTTTAATCACACTTGACCGATTTCTATCGATAAAGAATCAAGAAGAATCATTGTAACAAAATAACATGCATAACTTAAAAACAAAAAATATGATGTTGATAGATTTGTTAAAACTATCAACAAATATTTGGATACTAGCAAATATAAGCGACCCGTTATTTCATTTGCGTTAGATATCAGATCTTAGAGAACTTGAAACGAGAATCTATAAAAAACGTTTACCAGGAATCGGACAGCAGCTACTTTGTTTGTTACAACATAATCCTGTGGAGCGTGATAACTGAAGAAAAACCCAGAGAGACTCACGATTATCAATGACGTAATACAGGCGGATGATGGGTAATTAAGTATTATGTGTATCAATATATGAAAATAATGAGCCAAATGTCACACTGATTTGGCGTGATTCAGTAATAAAACGTCCATCCAGATACATTTCAACTCAAATCATTTCTTAAAAATATTCTATAAATATATTGTTTAATGTAATCATTTTATTAGTAGACATCGACAATTTTATTATAATAAGTAGTATCAAAATAAAAAACAAAAAATGATGCCCGTCTAATTTAATGCAACACTAGTCTATATTTAACGATATACGAATCAAGATCCTAATTTATTTAATATCTCACCTTCACCATTCGAGAAAACTCAATAAAACTACGTTTAAACAATGTAACGCTTCAGGAAACCCGAGTTACTAAAATAAAAGCAAACGAAAGAATGATCACTGCTAAAAGCTCAAGCTTACATTATATATGAACAAACGCTCGAACGAATCTACGCGAATTGAGCACAAAATCTAACTGTGACGCTTTTACACTTAGTATCTGGTATCTGCCATTTTATATTCTCTCCATCATGTGGAGGAATATCAATTTAGATTCTTCAAACGGAAAAGTTATAAAGTTAAATTTAGATTGGTTTCCGTTAAACATAGCAATATGAGGATAGATGGAAAGTTTATTTAAGCTTCTTGTTTATCGTTTGTCTAATATTTATATGATTTTCCTTCATATTATAAATATAAATATGTAGTGTGATTTCAATATTTTAAGTAGCTAATCAAAATAAATAATTGAAAATATGTGCATTCCTGTAATGTTACATAAAAACTATAAAGACTCCTTGCCACCCTCCTTTAAGAAAATTAAGACATGCTCGATCCTCCTCCTCCCACAATACAATTGAATGTGTTAGATAATTAATGAATAGTCTATTTTGATTGATTAAGTGCTCAACCGCTTAGTATACTTCTAGAATTAATGGCGTTGTATGCCCTGTGAATTATTTCTAAATGAATATATCATGGTCTTTGGTTGATCTCTTGTATGTAATCTATTTGTTATTGTGTATCCAACAGTTACGTAACGTTTAAAATTTGAAGAACTTCCAATAAATCATAGAATGGCTGGGCGTGCTTCACATTTGGCTTGCGCGTTTCTCCAGCATGTGTAACATGAGTATGACGCGGTAAACGGGTGTTGGAAGCTTGTTGCTAGTGTCATTCACGTCGTTCACATGCTCATAGAAGGCACAAGTATGATACCTCTGATATATCGTTTTCTTCTATTTAATATCCAATGCGTTTTAATAAAATAAAAAAGTCATAAGTATAAAAAATCGAATAGATTACTATTCGATTTTTTTAATATATATTATGATGTTTGTTAACTTGGATTAAGTAGTAATAGTTACTTTTAACTTCATAATTTTTCCTTCTATTAGTGTTGATGTTGTTTCTAAGATATACTCGTAAATAATAATAATCAGTAGATATACTGAGTAAAGTGGCTTCACTCAAATACAAGCCTCCCGCGCACGGTTTCACCTGCGTAACTCCCATCCCCGTAAGAACTTCAATAATAAATATACTTAATTTATAAACCTTCCCCAATAAATGGGCCATCTGACACTGACATATTTTTTTCAAATCGGACCTCTATATAGTCCCTGAGATAAGCGCGGTCAAGCTAACAAAATAACAAACAAACTCTTTAGCTTTATATACCTATAGATTAACCCCAACAAAGAAAAAAAATGACCTACTAGACAGTGTATTATCTGAACTTTACAGCACTTGCTTTCCTAGGTTTCTGACGGTAACATTTATTTTTTAAATCGACTCTTCACTTGAGCAGCACTGAGCTAGTTTTAATGTCGTTAGGATGCGCTCAGACAGGTGTGTGCCGCTCCAACACATTAACCTACTGGCTCAGAACCTTTTGAACTCATCATTCAGTCTGTGACCTATTGCTGAGTTTGCTTACACATTTTATCAAATTATTTTATACCGGGATCTTCTGTTCGCATTTTTTCTAATATTCTACGGCATCTTTTTTTCGGATGGACATTATGTAATTAGCCAGGAAGGAGGCTTTTGCTACTTCACCGGACAAAGTTCTTCGACATAACTGCATTGCCATATTTGATTTTGGCAAACAGATTATGTTGACATAAATATTATCTCTTATACATTTTTGCTAGTTATTATGTACAGGTTAGGTTAGAAGGTTACGGTGCGGTGTGGCGTGTATAGCGGCAGCGAAGAGCACCCGTCTTAGCATACGTGATTTTTTTTCATAAGGACCCAGAAGTAGTCTTCAGAAAGTTATGGATACACAATTAGGCGTATAAATCAAATAAAACTCTCAATATAAAAAAAAATTGAATTGTAAATTAACAACGCTTGGACTATCAGATCCTTTAGGAAATCAAAGAATTTGTAGATTCTGCCAATCCACCTTTATAATGGTCCAACATACATGGGTTCTCGAGAAATGCGGGTGACAAGGGTTAAGTATTTGTTCTGTTTATTTGGTGCGCAAATCCAATTTAAATAAACTTCCGCCGTTATTTGAACTGATTAGATAAAAATGTTGGGAAAAATAATAGTTATTTCTACCAATGTACATTAAGTGTTAAGAGTGTAATATGTCGAGACTAAGTCTTTAAATTGATCACACAATTTAATGAAAATGTGCCCGCTTACGCACCATATCATTTATGCATCGATTGATATGAAAATATATTATGATATGATAAAACGACAACCTCCACTATACTACTTAAAACAAATCCCTGATGTTGCCGGAGATTTTACAAATGCTTTTTTGTATACATAAAAAAGCGAACTGTTTTTCTCTTCTTCTTCTGTAACTATGCTACAGAAGCACAGCGCTAGCGTCGTCCACACGCTCGAGGAACGCGTGTGGGATGGCGCTGGTGGCGACCGCAATGCAAGTTGCTTCTTAGGCTCAGAGCAACGGTCGCCACCAGCGCAGTCTTTATAACGAAAATGCATATTGCATTATGTTCAAAAAAAAACATGTAAAAAAAGGAATGATCTACTAAATATTTCACTTTCATCCAATTTGTCCATATAAAAGGTCGTCGTAATCTTGCAGATTTCATTATATTACCAGCCCGCATACTACACACCACTACTGAACGCCATACTTGGTAGGCAAGCTGGCGACCGCTACTACTGGTTAACGATTGTTCAAAACTACGTTATGCCAACGGAGGGAAGTACCTCAACTAACCAGACCCTTCTTTTCCAGGGTAAATGCATAAGGCATCCCCACGGCAGCACCAGCAGTGCATGTAGGACTTCCCTCTAAATTGTGCTAATTCACCCACAAAAACCCCCCAGATAATCCTCCAAACGCCAATAATTGGGGCGCCTAATGCATTACATCCAGTGGCAACCAAACAAACCCAAAACGAAATATGTATTTGAATTTACCCATAGATTTCTGATGTTCAACGAAGTCCCAAATAATAGAAAATTGGGAATACTTAATTAGACCAGTTACAATGGGAGGTAGTTTTAATGGACAAAGGGGACGTTTAGAATGTACTCTATTTGTATAAAGATGTTAATTCTACAAAGGTAAAGTGCGTGGTTCAAACCTAAATGGAAAATAGCCAAATTGACATACAGTTCCATTTGGCCGTTGTAGTTTGTAAAACTGTCACTTATTTTGAACACAGATCCTTTATTTTGGCAGTCTTTATATCGCCACCCAAGGTGAGTGGTTTGCTATTAAACAGGCAACATATCATCTGATTCTTTGGTTGTATGGTCGGTTGGCAATTATGAACAAAAAAATATATTTATCATTTTTCGTCCATCTTGTAGGTACTTGGCAATACAAAAAAAAATGCCACCTTTTATTGTTTTATTTTGATTTACGAAACAAAGTTTTTGTTTTGAAAACCCCTTTATTAAATAATAATTATTAACTAATACTCTGTACATCAACTGTATACTTATATTTGCGTTGTATTCTACGTAAGAATGTAAAACTTGTTCAGGTATACATATAGATTAACAAAAATATCCATTTAACACTTGCAAACTATCTCCAGATGAATATAGGTACTTAGAACTAAAATATATAATTTCTCGCCGCAAATTTCATTTTTTAATCTTGCAACCACGTCCCTAGCGATCTGTGAGCATAAAAGGCGTAGCGAAATCTGTGCTCTCTGTTTTAAAAGGAAAGTCAGACACACGATATTAGCAGGTAAGTAACAATTTTGTTTTACATTTTTATTTAGACCATTGGACAAGTTTTGGTTGCTTTAAGCCTATAATTTATCCGGTGACCTTTGAAAAGTCAGAATTCATTCGAATCTACAAGTACCTAATTTAAAGCGGTAAAAAATTGCGAATTGGTATTAATATGTATGGACAAATTTATAAAAAATGTTATAATATCGAAGAACCCAGCAGCACAAATTGGGTGGATTGATTTCATGTCACAGCACAGCGATTTATTCATTGACAATTTATCCAAAATCTCAAAGGTTCATTCAATTTGTTCCAGTGGCGTTGATTGGGACAGCTACAAATCCCTTTGCCTTCCTATCTCTGATACAGTAGCTTAAACAATCTTCTTCAATTAGCTACTAGTAGAAGGCGTATCTATACCGCCTTATACGAATGCAATATGGGGCATCGGTAGTGACTGACACCTATGACGATGATTTCGTAAATTAGCCCGTACAAACAGACATATAGACAGAGAAAATCTGGATGTTTTCAATTTTAATTCTAACATTCCCCTGACTCAATTTCTAGCGGTTTTTTTAATACAGACTTCCGACCTGTACAGTTTTATTATTTGTAGGTATAAATAGCCACTAAATCTGCCAATATTGAAATAAGGCCGCGAGGGATTAGACTAGTTTAATATTAAAAATACTATTGTACTGCATATCAATCGATTTATATCTTCAAACAGGCACTAGATGCATATTTGATACCACTAAAACAAACATATAGTATTTTACGTAGCAATTTACAGATTAATAATATATATATTAGACACGGTCTACCGCATCTAATTGCAAATGAGGGCGGTATAGATATCAGACTGCCGATCCAATGCATTAGGTAAATTTATTCACGATAAACAATGATTCAGCGGCAAATGCGGTCCGGACAAAAAAACGCAACAATTTGTGTACGGCGAAACTGTACGAATATTCTCATTGCTGTTTCAGTTTTACATAATATCTACCTATAGAACTTTAGTAAAAAAAACTGGCCAAGTGCGAGTTGGACTTGCGCACTTAGGGTTCCGTACCATTGCCAAGTGCCTACCAGTTAATGAAATCGAGTTTTATTTTTATATTTGAATTGATTGAATGAAAGGTAAATTGCAGTTTACGATTTATGACGTATTAAAAAAACTACATACAAGATCTCGTTCAAACCAAATTTTTGGTGGAATTTTGCATGGTAATGTACGTCATATATTTTTTTTTAGTTTTATCATTCTCTTATTTTAGAAGTTACAGAGGTGGGACACATTTTACCACTTTGGAAGTGACGCTCGCGCAAACTAGTCAGCTTAAAAAAAAATTAGAAACCTCAATATAATTTTTGAAGACCTATCCATAGATACACCACAAGTATAGGTTTAAAAAAAAAAGAGTTTTAGTTAAATGTATGGGTACCCCTAAAATTTGTTGTTTTTCTTTCTATTTTTA
This sequence comes from Nycteola revayana, assembly GCA_947037095.2. Lineage (NCBI taxonomy): Eukaryota > Metazoa > Arthropoda > Insecta > Lepidoptera > Nolidae > Nycteola > Nycteola revayana. The sequence continues at coordinate 6,494,410 of OX344838.1, forward strand.
TGTGAAAATCTTAATGCGGTTCACAGAATATATCTACTTACCAGGTTTCAACAGTTCTTTTAGTTTGTGAAAAAAGTGGCTGTGACATACGGTCGGACAGACAGACAGACATGATGAATCCATAAGGGTTCCGTTTTTTGCTATTTGGCTACGGAACCCTAAAAACAAGTTCAAGTAAGACTAACAGATCTAAAATTTCTTTTCGGATCCGGTTGGCCAAGAGACTATCGTCTGTGCATCGAAAAACATATAATATAATCCGTTAGTCCCAATTGTTATAATATCATATCTAGCAATTGTATACCAGGGACTTGTCTGTGTGTTATTACATAATACTACGTAACCTGCCTGCTATTTTTTTTTCTCCCAAACATACAAATTAAAAAAGTTTAAAAAACAATAACTTTTTTAACTAAAGGGTTAAAATCAAAATGACTGCGTATATAGATTTTCACATTTTCAGTATAATCTTTAATCCAATCTCAAATTGAGAGAGAGAGCGAGATTCAAAAGACCAACCAGGTTATCCTAAAAATAAACAAATGATTTGTGTTTTAATTACTGAGCATTTTAAGACCTATCTATTTACATAAATTATTCTACCAACAGACAACAGCTTCGAACTTATAACTAGTTATAAATATTAATTGCGATGCCATTTGGAGTCGTAATAACAGGCTAGTTGTGAGCGTCTGCACACAGTCATGTAGATTGGTAATTCATTCAAGTTTCCTTGGAGCCGGACATGAAGCAACGTGACGTAGTGCTCTGTGTACGTTTATAGAACTTAATAAAACGTGCATGGACTGCAAGATTGCAAATATTATGTCTAACAATATTAACTGTAAATACTCATCAGTCAATTTCGATGTAGTGATGAAATTGCTTTGCATGTAGGTATGTGACTAAAGTTGTTATTTTATTTATTTAATTCCATTCCCTAAAATGTTAATTATTTAAATTTAATTGCACATAGTTTAAGCATACCTACGTTAAATGATGTGAGGCTAAACAGGGAGCTACGGCTGTCTTTTATTATATACAAAAAAAAAATGTAGGTATATTACTCAAAAGTCAAACGCAGAAGTATAAAATTATGACTGTAAATAAACCATTTTTTTCTATTAACATAGATTGGAATTTGGAGGGGGGGAATAAAAAATCTTTAATAAAACATCTTTACTTTTACTTAATTTACTTTTATCGTAAGTTTTTCAACTTTTATCATCGCCAATGATCTATACAGTTTTTGTACCTTATTAATATTATAAAAACGGAAACGTGTAACCGAATAATGTATAATGAGTTAATTTTTTTGAAGACATATTCATTTCAATGACATATTATTTCTCCTTGTTTATTTCATAAAGAGCATTATTGTGGATAGTGCATAAAGGAAACGTACGATAGATATTTGCACCTCATTTTATTATACCTATATATAATAACTATCATACACAAGTTTTATTTTATTATATGGCTATAAAGTTATGCGGACTCATCAAGATGAATTTAAAAAGATTTTAATAGTATGTCGAGATCCTTTATTAACTGAGAAACGGAGATTTTATGGTTTTGTTTTATGTAAATTTGAATAATTTTTGTTGGTACATATTTTATCTATAAAATTATTATTCGATTACTATTCTTAAGATATTTACTTATATTTATACTTGTATAAAAGTTTATTATTATTGTAAAAAAAAGATTAGTCGTAGGTGTATAACAAAATTTGTAATCAAAAACGATGGAACCTAAAAAAAACAATAAATCTGAACAAAATGGTACATACCTAAAACTCAATTATTATTAATTATTTATTTGACTGTCTATCGATACTCTGGGCAACCTTCTTTATTTTAATTGGTTACTATTATTTTTATTCATTGTATTTATATTTATAAACTTCTTCATTTTAATTGGTTCCAATCTAAGACCTAACTGAAATTTTACTAGCACAAATCAAATAGCAAATAAATGTTCCCAATATTTGTATTCAATAAACACGAAAGCAAACCCTGGTCCTATTTAGAAGCTTTATTAATCACAAGCATCGTATATTGTAGGAGTTTCTGAGTAGGTATTGGCTCGACCTGTAGGCGTCGACATCAAGCAAAATTTTGAAACATACTCACGTAACTCATTTCCTTAGTAATGGGGTTATATTCCGCGGCACAATTTTCAATTTCCTTATTTCTTTTTGAATTACGAACCTTTTTGCGATGAATTATATTTGTAGGTAGGTAAAAGATCTCACTTAATCAGGTATTTACCTCAGTTAGTGGATCAGTGTATTATTTTGAGTATCAGACTTTTATATTATGTACTTAGGTCGTTATTTTAATTTTGGATAGACATATGTCGTTAGCCTTTTGTTACTGCGCCAGTCATAAAGGCGAGCAGTGCTTAGGCCTTCATAAATGGTTTAATAACTACAAACTAAGCAGCTGCGCAAGATGCTCTATTTACCGTATGCGTCTGCTTACGGTAAAGGTCTAAGAGCGACACTACAGGTCTTCAAGGAACTCGCAAACTCCGCAGTTTGCAAAGCACCTTTCGTAGCCCGATTATCGAAAGGCGAGGCAGAACAGGTGGTCTCTATGAAGTGGTGTTATTTTCTTAGTCTCTGTACTGCTAGTTGTTAAGTTTTGATCTAGTCGCTAGGGTCGTCTAGGACGCCCCAAGGGCGAATGTGTTTGACTTAAATGTAATTTGTAAATCATTTCATAGGGATATATCATTACTGCCAAGCACAATTTTCTTATGACAAAATCTCTACTAATACTATTGACGGAATTAATGCAATATGTACCTACTTGTATTGAGGGTCAAACAATGTGACAGCTTTAGATAAAACTGAATTTATTTTTATCAGGAGCTGTCAGATTTTTCTATTGATAAATAACAGTAGGTAAGAAAAACCTCGAAAACCGATAGCGATCATGTACAAAAAGGTCGAACCCAAACCTGAACGGAACTTTTATCAGTTTCAAATTTTTGTCATATTTCACCTCGCTAATAGCGAACTGGCACTTTCTTGCATTTAAGGACAAAAATATTTAAAATTGATACAACATTTAACATTGATTGTTTCATGAATATATCAGCCCTCAAAAGACCTTGGCGAACCAAGTTTTATTAAATCATTAACAGAGAGATATAGCCATAATCGCTGCGGATTAGTGATCGCAATAAAATGGTGAGCATCCTTGCGCTGATTTTATGTCCCTCAGAGAATCTGCAAATGCTGAAACCTTGAAAATACCATTTTTGTTGTGCCAATCAGTACTCGGATATTACATTCCAGTCTAGGGTGGTGCAACAAAGACTTGCCTTCTCAAAGTAGAAAGAGCTCAAAGAGCTATACTCAAAGTTATGGCAAAAAGGCCTTGCAAATACCCAACAACAAGTTTCTACCTAGACTGCAAAGTACTATCGGTCCGTCAACTCTTTGTCCTACGATCTGTTCTGAGAATTACTATACACTGAGTGATTATTACAACAGGATTATGATATATTACTCACACAGTCCCTACTTACCTAGCCGCAATACACATATACACACACACACACACACACACACATACAATTACACATACTGTCTTATTACCTATTTACTATTCCTTCTTTTAATTAATATTTTTGTATAAATCATATTACATATATAACTAACTGTAAACACTTTAGATCGACACAGTCCACTGTTTGTATATTCTGCTGTTTAGATAGATTTATTTAGGCTGAACATCTTTCAATTATCCTTGTTTGAGAGGTACAAATTGTAAAAAAACAACTTAATATTGTTAAACAAACTTGTATGTACTTTATAACCATCTGTAACTTCTTTGGATAATAAATTATTATTATTATCATATTATTTATTATTGTACAAAATTGTTTGAATATTAACATAACAATAGATAGAACACCTATTACTACAATAGTCTAACAAAACTTTTATTTAAACATCGGTACTGAACGGTTGTTAAATGAAATTGAAACGGTATAAAACGTACGGCCTCAATTTACGACTCTGCCCTTTTTCTGTGTAAGCACTGTGTTATTTAAGTTACGTCGTAACGTTTTCTAGAGTTTAGAAATGTCTCTCAACTAAAGATGTGCTTGCTAAATATCATGTTATCTTATATATTTTACAAAAGTTAAACAATTTAACCATTAGAACTGAAACACTGTCATAGATTGTACTAATGTAGATTTTTACAATCTATAACATATTATTTTAAGTAGATTTACATACAACATAACAATGTTGTTTGTAAATCTACTTCTTCAGCCCCTATAACATCTACTGCTAAACATGGGCCTCCTCCCGGGGAGAGTATTTACCATAGTCACCACGCTTGGCAGCGGGTTGGTGACTGCAGTATTATATTGTACCACATAAGGAAACGCTACTGTAACACATATAGTTGTTTTGAGTACCCTCGATAGGGGAGATAGTGCGGGAGTCGTCTCTTTAAATTAATAAAAAAATCTTAATCCATAAGTAAGAATTCAGATATGATTTGACATAGATTTTACAACACAGTTTTGATCGCTTAGCTATCTACTTAATATATACTTGATGTAACAACAGCCTTAGAATCGTACTTAAATACGGCCCTTGCACTCGACAATGTAAATTAATTCATTCAGAAATAAATGTACTACATTTTATTTCATTTCATGAAAATCCATTAGTAACCAATATCTTTCTCAATGTTATTTTAATTAATGCAAAAGTTGTTTACTTCGAAAATCATACAACAACTTTATTTTTGAAACGGGAACTATTTTTTAATTAGCTGGTTACGGTGTAATTTTCATCTTTCATACAGGGAGCTTCGCGTTATGCATTTGCTCATATCCAACGGCAACTTACGTAGGTGCAATTATTTCAGTATAATTGGCGAACTTGTGCTGAATTTAAAATTAACACATACGGCTAATGCCGATTACATTAGAAATATATTTCATTGCTATCTTAAAATATCGTACATAAACTACGGTGGCGAACATCTACCTAAAATTAACCTGCTTTTGTAAGACGTAACATTTTGGTTCTTTGTTCCATTTGAACATTGAAATGCGAGACTACCAAAACTGGAATAATATGTGATAAGTTTTAATTCCAAAGTATACAGGCAGTCGTAAAAAAACAGCTCGGAATAGTAGACACACAAAGGTCCCTTGCGTATTTCTTGAAAAGACTTCTGATATCTTCATATAAATGGGAAATGTTACGCCGCCGAATCGCAAGTCAATCAATCGCGCCATCCGCCTGTGTAGCGGCAAATCGAAAAATCTCCAAACTGTCTTAGATTTAGTCAACACGAATGAATAACTCACTGTAATCATATACAAGTACATGTCGTCACTAGCTGCCCGTGCGCGGTTTTACCCGCGTAGCTCTCGTTGCCGTGGGAAATTCGAAATAAAATATAGCCTATAGTGGCTGTGGCCAACTTAATAAGACCTAAGATCACCTGTTAATTGTATCGTCATCATCATCATCAGCCCGTATAACGTCCATTGCTGAACATTGGCCTCCTCCCGAGGGAGGGTATTTGCCATAGTCACCACGCTTGGTAGACGGGTTGGTGACCGCAGTATTATGTTGTGCACACAAGAAAACGCTGCTACCCGTTCCTTGAGATACTATTATTATAGATGATGTTATAATAATCGGGACCAATGGCTTAACGTGCTTTCCGAGGCACGGAGGGTAGTCCCTCAAACAACCAGACACGGAAAGGAATCTTAGACTTTTTTGTGTGTTTATTGTGTGCGAACAACTAATAGCATACATACATACGTGCCTCAGCATAAAGATAGTCAGATAGTGTTTGTAACTTTATGCTGGGGCACGTATCTATTTGTAAACCAAAATGGACTAAAACATCATTTAGTATTATATCAGTTGATAGACTGTAATTGCTACCGGGATCGACTAGTTGGCCAAGACATGGCCTATAGCCTCGCTCAATAAATTGGCTATCTAACACTGAAGAATATTCAAATCAGATCAGTAGTTTCTGAAATTTGCGCATTTAAGCGAACAAACAAACTCTTTATATATTAGTATTCTTGTAAGAAAAACATTTATTGGTCAAACCCAAAACCATAGATCTTGTTAACTGAGTTTGACAAGTAACAGCAAATCACAATAGATGTATTTTACTTCCACCTAAGTATAAGTAACTGACAGAAACATTGAATTAACTGACACTTGAATCTGTTGATTCACAAAAAAAAACTGAGAAGAAAAGAAAGAAAGAAATATCTTGCTATTTATCCGAGCTAGTTTGCAAATGATCGCTGAACTGTCTCAATTATTCGAAATTTAGTAATATGCCTATAGCGATACGAACTGTTTTTAAATATGCATAAAAAGGTTCATCTTTTATATTAATATTAAAATGACAATTCATCTGTGCCCCCAAATATAATACTTCTGTAACGAATCTATTAAGGACATTATTAAGGTTCAGTAAATGATAAAAATGGAACCTATTACTAAGACACATACATACAGTAATTTATCTATCACCAGACTGCATTTCATGTGCCTACGGCTAGACAGTTGAAATTTCCACATCGATGTATTTCTGTTGCCGCTTTAACAACAAACACTAAAAATATAATAAATAAATATTTGAGTGGGGCTTCCATACAGCAAACGTTGCCGTTTTTTTGTTGGCTCAATATTAATAACTGCAACAGGTAGACGTTTTAAATATTCACTGAATATAATAGTTGCATATTCACATCAAAATTACTATAGTGTTAAATGTTTTATAGATAATAGGTATACAAACACTTAGTGCCCGAGTTCAATTCACACTTGGCTAGCTTTTTTAATTTACTGCAGGCCACCTAAAAAGATATCCCAAGCTCTAAATGCACTCTTCCTCGTATATATTGCCTTATTATGTAAATAAAGTATTTTAAACCAAAAATATGCAATGTGGTCGTATCTCATTTTTATTATTAACATTATATAAATAGTTATTTAGTTTGCTTTCATTTAGATACTAAGAAAACTATTATGTACAGAGGCTGGAACTTGGAGGCTTAGCTGGAACGTTTTAGTTCCAGCTAATTCGATCAACTAAGAGCGGAGTGGCGTCATTCTGGCTACCTGAGTAAAACTCCACGTCCTGTCAATTTAATTTTTACTTGTGTAATTACACCATTTAGCTTTCGAAACTTTTTAAATATTTTAATAAAAAGACTCCGCGAGTACATAAACCGCATGGTAAGGCTAGTTAGTTAAATTAAGAGTAGTTTTCTCCTATAATAAAGAAACTTGGTATGTAAATAGAAAAATTAAGAAAATTGCTGTTGAACCTTGAATTGCGAAAACGAATTTAAAGTCCAGACAGAAAAATCTCTGGTTTTATAAATGAACTTAAGTACACGCTGCACACCGAATACTGAATGAAGTTAGACAATTTTCATTAAATTAAATTCTTGGTATATTCCTGTCTGTTATGACTTCTATGGTGCTTTCAGGTTAGCCCCCAGGGGGCGCTGTCAGGAGTAGTTAACAATATTACACGGGACAACTGTCGGTCCACTACAAACAAGTATCTGTGACAATAAACCGTCTGTCAATGGGTTATACAATACATTTGTACTCCTACATGAGTTTGCATACCTACCTGTGTGATTTTCGACAAATATGTGTTTGGAGATAATAAAAAGATATATACATTCATATATGTATTAATATGGGAAGCAAAATCTTATTACCGCTTTTTACGAAAATTTTGCATACTTATAGTTTATATATTCTTTTAATTTTGAACGAAATTCGACCAATCAGTTGTCACTACTATATAAAAGCACATACGGGTCAATTCATTTGTAATACCAAAAAAAATACCAATGGTATTTATATACTACTGAATATGGGCATCCCTCGAAGGGGCGTGGTTTCCATAGTCACCACGCTTGGCAGGCGAGTCGGTGATCGCAGTATAGTGTAGTAGGTACGTACACAGGTAAACGCTGCTGCCCGTAACCTGATATATCATTGTCATGATGTTATAACAATCATGATCAAAGGCATTACCAGGCACGTGCCCTACGTGCCTAGGTGCCCACAACCAACCAGACCTAGAATTATTTTTTGTGCGGAGCAAGAATCGAACCTATGATATAAATAAAATAAAAATCATTTTTATTTACGTAAACCAATTACAGGTACTTGTAAATAGTCAAACATTAATTAGAAAAATTTAATTAATTATATTTGTTATTTATTTATATCTATAAAATTAATTATTTTAGAATTGAATAAATCCGACTGAATAACTCGCATTTAGAGCAACTTTTAAAGAAAGTCAATATAATAAACTACTAGGTGCGCCTCGCGGTTTTACCCGCGCTAAACTGCTGCTCTGCTCTAGTTCTATAATCTATATAATATTTTAATCTTATACTAATATATAAAGCAGAAGAGTTTGTTTGAACGTGCTAATCTCAGGAACTCAGGACTGGACCGATTTTAAAAAATATTTTAGTTTTGCTTATTTATTGAGGAAGGCTATATTATAAGCTATATTTAATTATGAAGTTCGCACGGGAACGGAAGTTCCGCGGGTAAAACCGCGCACTATTCTGCTTAGGTATAAACAATGCATGTGCAAAATATCGGCAAATCGTTTCGGTTGTAAGACAAAGTAACAAACATCCATACATCCATAAAAAACTTTAGCGCTTATAATATTAGTAGGTTTAATAAAATCATCTCCACAGTTTTAAGGCAAGTGCAACTCGTACTTGGCCACCTTATTTCTTCACTGCCGGTTTTAAAAGCGTCAGAAGGCATCTTTATGATTCATTAATTATTAAGTTACTAAGTAAACAACATACCGAAAGCTAAAACGAAAAATAAAATTAGCTATGCAGGAAGGCAGAAAACTAAGTTCACTGGTTTTTGCCACAAAGCAGTCATTAACTATTAACCATTGCTAAAATTTGCAGTTTCATGTATTCTATTATATAGAGCTGAGGAGTTGGTTTGTTTGTTTGCTTAAAAGCGCAAAGCTCAGAAACTACTCGTCCGATTTGTAAAATTCTGTGTTATACTAGCTATACTTATTAATGAAGTTCTCATGCAGTAGTGAAACTGCGCGTAGAAGTTGGTTATGGGATATTTCCAATACAATTAAAGGAGCGACTGTTGAAATAAATAGGTAAGCGGAGTTACTTTCTCTCTGATATACGACTTTTTTGGAAAATGTGATTTAATGGTAGGAACCTTCACTCATCAATGGATAAAAGGTAGTATATAGTAGGTATATTATGAAATGTACTGCAAATAAGTTGGCGAAGAAAAACCTGGAGGCTAATTGACAATGTACGTCATCAGAATTATGGTAACGAAGTGACTGTGACATGTAGAGTATATGTATATATAATATATATGTATACTCATTGTTAGGCATTTATTCTTTTATTTTTATTTATTTAATAAATTCGCATGTTTAATTTTTTTTGTATTAATAGAAAACGCTGAGTAGTGAAGACATTTTTATCTAAGTCCTAGTACGTTACGTGATTAGCCATCTGATCTTGGACAATGTAACCAAAGAGACACAGTGGTAGTCAGTCAATCAACTATTCTCTGAACGAAGTATTTTAACACACATTTTAAAAGTGACTTATAGCTGGGTAAACTCAGCATCAGAGATATATGTATATTATTATGTACAGTTTAAATTTTCACTTCATTATTAATATTCCTATATTTTTTTAGAAAAATAAGGACGGGTCGCTAGTAGGTATTATATAGACTATAGAACTGGAGCAGAGCAGCAGTTAAACGCGGGTAAATCCAAGGGGCGCACCTAGTAGTCTAATATATTGACTTTCTTTAAACGTTGCTCCAAATGCGAGTTATTCAATCGGATTTATTCAATTTTAATATCAAAAACAAGGTAATACCAATAATTTATATTAATACTACTCGTATTTTTTAATTTTGGTTACTTTGGATGCTCACATACGGGTGTTTAGTATTAGGCGTTGTGAAAAAACGTGATATCGCGATTATGGGCAAATGCCAAATGACAGGGCCATCTATGGAGATGGAAACTTTGTTACAGTATCATTACAGGAGGCGATAATATAAATATTTGTACATACCTCCAATTTGGTGTACCCAATAGGCTTCGTAATTGAGTAACCAATTATGAAGCCTATCAGGTAGACCATAATTTTATAACACCTGTAACCATATTGTAAAATGCAATAAAGTAGGTAGATATTTTGCTGCTGACTGTACGATCTACGACCACAGTCATATCAATCACCTTATTTCCGGCTGGCTCATCTAACCACAATTTTAACTGCGTTTGTTGCTAACTAAAGACCAAAATGACGTCAGAAACCTACTGACGCTAACGTGTTGGTAGGCTGTCAGCAGTCATGTTAAACCAGACTAGCGAAAGTAGGCAGACAGTTTTCGAAGTCGATGTTCGATCTCACTTCATAGGTTCGTTAACTATTATCAAATCATTTAGTATACTCATAGCTCACTCTAACTCGCTTCCTTCCCGGCAGTTGTTTGTGTACTATCTAGAACTATCTAGGGGCTATGCCTTGATGTATCTAGATGATATATTAATGAACAGATCTCCGCAGGTTTGGATTTTTTATTTTGATTTAACAAGCTTATTCAAATATTTTATTAAATTGAAGGTCGTGGGTTCGATTTCCACGACAAACAAAAGAACAAAAACATATTTTCGGGTCAACTACTACATACATAATATATCATATTATATGTATCTGTTTATAAGGTGTAATAGGTGATGTTTTGTATATTAATTTTACGTTGATCTAGACGCATAAAGGTATTTTAAGGTTCTTGTGTCTTTCTAAATAAAAAATTAAAATCTGTACTTTATTTTTTTATTTAGAAAGACACAAAACCTACCTAGGAACCTTAAAATACTTTTACTTTTTACTTACTAAGTATTCGTTGAAATCGAAAGACAATCTAACTAAAAATTAACTAGTCCTAAACGGTCCTGTATTTTAAAGTGGCTAACCATTATATGATATAATTCGGACAGTTCTACAATTCGTCTATAACTTTATAACTGCGTAGGTATAGTACTTAATATTTATAAGTATTATGGTGACCTCAAATCGATAGCAATTTTAGCCAACTAATAACGCTATAATGTGCACATATTACAAATACATTATAACACCGGTAAGTCAATATCATTATACATTAGTAATTGAATTGCATTCCACTTCTGATGTAATTAGATGTGCAAGTACCGTCCAATTGTCGATGTTAAATATACCTGGTTAATGTGTGTTATTATTATGTTGGTACATATAATAGCCACGGGACCATGGAGACCCGGTCATTTGAAAGGCATTCATGGGCCGAAGCCAACATTGAAGAGGCCTTTGGTATCTTTTAATATAAAAGTGAGATGGCTGCATCTATGAAGGTCTATCCATTGATATACCAATGGACAGTCCTTAACAGATACGAAACTAATGCCGGAAAGGAAGAGACTTGGTTTGGGCTATACGGATGGGATGTTAAATGTACTGGAATACTGGGCTATGAAGTGAAATCGCATATTTTATATTGGCAGATGATGACTCGCTTTCTGACGCTTACCAATGAATTAGCTTCGGTGGGCCCCTATGAAAAGCCACAACATGGCGGCCAGGCAGCAACACTATTTAAACAGCTAAGGTTACCCATGCTTATGTGGATATGAGGGTCACTCATTTTATCAAATTTAGGTATACGGCCTAACAATAACAGTTAACGTACAATACTACTTTAACCTTCCTATGCTATAAGTGAATTGTGTTCCATAAATTACTTAGCCGTCTCAGAGCCAATGTTACTATTCAACTAAAATGCAAATAAGTTACGTTACAAACCTCACTTTATGCAATGTTATTATATAGAAGCTTATTGACTAATCGAGCTTATACCAAAACTGTTGGACCTGGACCAATTTGTCTGATAATATGGAGATCAAGTGGTAATCACACTGTTCATTTGTAATTTACATATAAACAATCCGATAACTATTATTGTATGAAATAGGTACACGTTGAGTCCGGCTCGAATGACCAAATTTCTCGGGGGCCGTTGCCTTAACCCTTGGTATTTAATAAGTTAAAAATAATTTATTAATAAATGGTATAACAATAAGTGGATAATTTCAACCGGAAAGTAACATTTCCAATATTATGATTTAAGAAACTCCATTTTAGGGTCACTGGTTATATGTTGTTGCCGCACTCGGTCCAAAGTCCATGTATTTTGTACAAACACTTCGTAATCTGTTAATAAACTAACATATCATGCAATTTCATTCTCATATTATTGGCAGTTAGGAATTAATAGGAATAGAACAGGAATAGTTTACATGAATAACTATAGCTTTCAATGTGATTGAGGAAAATCGGTCAGATTTAAAATTGTTGTAACGTGTACCAGTATTGGATAACATCATATTTTTTTCAATGTTCAGTTGAAAATAAATGATAAAATGCTAGTACACTTTTCATCAGTGTTTAGTTATTTTTCATATCTGCTTCGTAGCATTTACATTCAATAGGGCATACCGTTATGCCCGTCATACCATCGTGCGGTAGGTACCTTCAGTTAATATTAGAACTATAAAAAGTCCAGCTTCCAGCCTTTTTACCTAATCGAAGAGCCTTTTTTGAACTACGTGCGTCGTAGTTTAGTGTGAGACCGATTTCTATACACCGTGAGGATAACTATTAACGTGAAGTACCGTATTAGTTCATCTTATTTTGGGTTTACTTTGTGCATTTATTTTTTTCTAGACAATTATATTCTTCATAAAAAATTCTAACATTCCCCGTAAGATTTTCCAAAAATTTCTTTCATACAAACATACTTTTATTTGTCCTCATACCTAATTATGAATACAGTAAAAAAAGAGTCAGCCAAGTTCTCAAATTTGCGCCTAAATATAGCGATTTATTTTGATGTATATATATAGGACATAGGTTATGTGTAACCCTAGCAACCAATAGCTAGGCTTAGACATTCGACAACTCCACTTTATCAGCCCGATTACGTACATGGGCCTCCTCTTAACGGACCTTGGCAAGCCAGGTTCGTTAATCACCATGCTTGACAAGTGGATCGGTGATCGCAGTAAGATGGTAGATGAGAATATTCTTGAGCTGATAGATGTCTTAGTTGACTCTCAAGACTATAGGTGGTTTATTCTGAGCCAGAAACCACAAGGCAGAAAACTGTATAATTTATATTCCAATTCCAAAATGTCTTTGCTTGTGTTTGTGAAATTACGTTAGCCTTTCATTTGGTTGTAATGTCAATATTTAAGGAGCAATCATAATACAGTGTATTGTACTTTTTATGGTCCTTTACGCAATAAAACAAAATTCCCAAAACCATTTCATATAAAATATATTTCTTAGACCCACTGTTTCAATGCCGTCTTTGTTATAAAGTTATCAGATCTCGAGTTTAATGCATTTAGAAGTGTAATAAATTGAATAATAAATCATTATTCAAACGGTAATTAGACAAATTTATTATGATGTTTATAATTAGTGACCTATACAAATCAATGAGACTTATTTATTCTTCTTTTTCTTGCAGGGACGAGAGACATGCGATAAGTTCTCACGGGTCTTTATTAATTTGCATAAGTTGTGGCGACAGACAAAATATACAGATATTATATTTTACGTAATAGAAACGATTATTATTTTATATAATATCGAGAACCATAAAATGTGTACCCCATTTTACGAAAATTTCACGGACGTAGTGCGGAGTGGTATACAATTTTACACACTTATCGTTTATATAGAGAAGGAGTGCAAAATGCATTTTTTTTTAATTATTATTATTATATTAGTGATAATAGGGATCGCACCCACGACCCTCAAGACTATTACCGCTACGCCACAGAGGAAGTCACTCATAAAAATAATTGCCTTTTATTTAAGAATTTGAGCAAATTGATTATAGTGTGCAATTACGAAGTTCTTTTACAATGACATAGATATTTAGATTCAAACAGAAGTGGCTAGTCGTTCCATTTATAATAATAAAACACAGTTGTCCCCAATACCCGTCCCAACTAATTTAGAGACAAAAGGATCTCAGATAGCTTTCCATACTTTATTTACTTTTTGTTGATGAGAAGTTCCCGATCGGTCGAGTTCCCCTGTGTTTTATCATCGCGTCGTAAGTAAATAAAATTTAGTGCACATGAGCCCAGATTCATATTTTATAGATTCTCTTATTTTATTTGTCCATATAAATGAACCCAAGCTTAAATAATATATATCTACATACAGAATTTATAGCTGTAGGTATATAATTTTGATGCATAAAATTGACTGCACCGGTGGCTCTGAGGTTACGGTAGTGGCTTCTGACACTTGTTGTTCTGTGTGCCCTCCCGACCCTTAGTTTGCTAAGAACCTTCCGATGCCCTCGTAGACCCGAAGTCCGAGAGGCCCGCGAACTGTTATGTAGAGCGACTGTTGAACAAACTCCCCTAAACTAAAAGCTATAATCTCTCAATCTCCCCGTCGGCCGGAGCCGAGGTCCAAGTCCCACAGGGGACGCCCTCTTGCGCAGGTTGCTTAGTTTGTAGTGTTTAAACCATTTATCTAGGCTGGAGCTCTGCTTGCCTTTATGCCCGGTGAAGTAGCAAAAGCCTCGAGGACAACTACATAGGTCCGTCCGAAGAAAAAAAATGTTGTTCTGTGTTCGATTAACACCCGCGACAACAATTGGTGTGAACCACAAATAGTTATTCTGAATCTGGGTATGCTTTGTGTCCATATTTCCATAGTTTTATTTAAAAAAACACCTACAACTCAGTTCGAATTGTTACGTTGCATACGCCACACAATTTAATCAATGCATATTTTGTATTATTTATTATAACCAGATTCCCGAGCGCGATTTCACCCGCATAATTTCCGTTCCCGTGGGATCTTCATAATCTATATCTATATATATCGAGGGGTGAAAGGCTATTTGTTTGAAGCGACATTTTACGAACTTTACAGGAGAGCCATTTAAAGATTCAAAATTTGGAAAAAAAATCGTTATGAAAAAACTAGTGCTCTTTCTATAATGGGGATCGCAAATTTTTATTGAAAAAAAATCCCTGAATGTTTTGGTATAATTTTCAATTAAAAAACAGTTATGAGTATAAGATAAACTGTCGCTTAATACAAAATGATCTGTATCGCCTTATTTTTAGAGTTAAGAAAAATGATTCAACTTCCAACATTGTCACTAATCAGCAGCAGGCAAAATGGTTTAAGTGACTTTACAGTACTTATGCAGGAGAAAGCAAAATGATTGAATCGACGTTACTCAATAATAATAGGAATAGGCTATTTGGTTTTACTACCAATTTGGGTTTGGGTTTTGGGTTTTGTTAACGATTCAGGAAAGTTGGCTTAAGCAACGATGAACATTCTTAAAGAGTTGTTTGATGTCTCAGATTTTGAAAGGAGTTATATAACTTGGTTGTTCTAAACAGAGTGAAAAACAGTTGTAGCGAAAGGGTTGAACCGACGACATGTCTTAATGAATTTGGCTGACGGCAAATTGGTTGAAGCGACATTGCACAGAGTAAGTAGTCGTAAGCAAAATGTTTGAAGGGACTTTTCATCTAAAGATAGCTACATCGAAAAACGATTTATCTGCCATCGAACTAAAATTTAAGGAAGGGAATAACAGCTTATGATCCTATTCTCTGTTTTTGTATACAGCTTAAATGATATACTAAAAAAATATGGCAAATTTGAAGTCGGATCATACATCATGTTTGAGAATTATGCACTAAAATGGCATTGTTTTAAGCGCCATAAAAGTGCTCAGAATTGTACGAAACCCGGCTCAGACGACGCAGAAAAATTCGCTGAATCCGAATATGTATATAACTCCATATCGCCCAAAATGTCGCTTCAAACCAGTGATGGGCGTAACTAGTTACTTAAGTAATCTGATTAATAATTGAATTACATAATAATTTGATTAAAATGTAATGTTTGTATGTATTTAATTACAAAATAATTTAATTACAATGTAACCTAATTACATAGTATTCAATTATATTGTAATTGTAAAAACGTTGAATTTGAAATGTCGCATGCTTGCATCGCATGGCTGCGATGTAGGTAGGTTCTGCAAGTTAGAACCGTACGGCGCGGCGTCATCGGGAAGTAGTAAGGATATGTGCGGGGTCGCGGGGGGGGGGGGTTATTTTACTTAATTTATTATTTCCTAAAATACTGAATTTCCTAACTACTTTCCTGTACTTAAATAAAAACTAATCAGCAAAATTTAAGAGAAAAATCAAGAAAACCTACATAAAATTGAGCACGATTTTTCCCAAGCACATTAGCCCAAGGAACTTCGTTCCTACCTGGTGTCCCACGACACCATTAAGTTTTTTTATAAGATGCAGGTTTCCCATCACGGCCATTACTTATATAAATGTGTTATTACGTTTTATCATCTTACTTATAATATGTAGGTAATCTGTTATAATGTAATCTGTTATAATGTAATTAGATTAAGTTGCAATTAAATTACTTTGTATTTAATTACAGTAAGTACTCATTGTAATTAGTTACTTAAGTAATCTGTTCGAAAGTATTTTAATTACAAATTACAATGTAACTGTAATTTGTAATTATTAATCTAATTACTTTTTTCCCATCACTGCTTCAAACAAATAGCCTTTCACCCCTCGATATGTATATAAAACAAAGACGGGTTTGTTACAACACTTATAACTCGAGATCGGCTGGATCAATTTTCATGGTTTTTGTTTCGTTGGATTTGTCTCCGCCCTGAATAGCAGAATACATTTTAAAAACAAAAGAAAGTCGTGTTAGTTACACTATTTATAACTCAAGAACGGCTGAACCGATTTGGCTGAAAATTGGTAGGGAGGTAGCTAAGAACTGGGAGAAGGACATAGGATACTTTTGGGTAGGGGTAGGGTAGGGTAGGGTAGGGTAGGGTAGGGTAGGGTAGGGTAGGGGTAGGGTAGGGGTAGGGTAGGGGTAGGGTAGGGGTAGGGTAGGGGTAGGGTAGGGGTAGGGTAGGGGTAGGGTAGGGGTAGGGTAGGGGTAGGGTAGGGGTAGGGTAGGGGTAGGGTAGGGGTAGGGTAGGGGTAGGGTAGGGGTAGGGTAGGGGTAGGGTAGGGGTAGGGTAGGGGTAGGGTAGGGGTAGGGTAGGGGTAGGGTAGGGGTAGGGTAGGGGTAGGGTAGGGGTAGGGTAGGGGTAGGGTAGGGGTAGGGTAGGGGTAGGGTAGGGGTAGGGTAGGGGTAGGGTAGGGGTAGGGTAGGGGTAGGGTAGGGGTAGGGTAGGGGTAGGGTAGGGGTAGGGTAGGGGTAGGGTAGGGGTAGGGTAGGGGTAGGGTAGGGGTAGGGTAGGGGTAGGGTAGGGGTAGGGTAGGGGTAGGGTAGGGGTAGGGTAGGGGTAGGGTAGGGGTAGGGTAGGGGTAGGGTAGGGGTAGGGTAGGGGTAGGGTAGGGGTAGGGTAGGGGTAGGGTAGGGGTAGGGTAGGGGTAGGGTAGGGGTAGGGTAGGGGTAGGGTAGGGGTAGGGTAGGGGTAGGGTAGGGGTAGGGTAGGGGTAGGGTAGGGGTAGGGTAGGGGTAGGGTAGGGGTAGGGTAGGGGTAGGGTAGGGGTAGGGTAGGGGTAGGGTAGGGGTAGGGTAGGGGTAGGGTAGGGGTAGGGTAGGGGTAGGGTAGGGGTAGGGTAGGGGTAGGGTAGGGGTAGGGTAGGGGTAGGGTAGGGGTAGGGTAGGGGTAGGGTAGGGGTAGGGTAGGGGTAGGGTAGGGGTAGGGTAGGGGTAGGGTAGGGGTAGGGTAGGGGTAGGGTAGGGGTAGGGTAGGGGTAGGGTAGGGGTAGGGTAGGGGTAGGGTAGGGGTAGGGTAGGGGTAGGGTAGGGGTAGGGTAGGGGTAGGGTAGGGATAGGGTAGGGGTAGGGTAGGGGTAGGGTAGGGTAGGGGTAGAGTAGGGGTAGGGGTAGGGAAGGGGTAGAGTAGGGGTAGGGGTAGGGTAGGGGTAGGGTAGGGGTAGGGGTAGGGTAGGGGTAGGGTAGGGTTAGGGTAGGGGTAGGGTAGGGCAGGGGTAGGGTAGGGGTAGGGTAGGGGTAGGGTAGGGTTAGGGTAGGGGTAGGGTAGGGCAGGGGTAGGGTATAACAGTCCACCCGTGCGAAGCCGGGGCGGGCCGCTAGTTAAATATATAAATAAAGCCTATGTCATCCGTGGATAGTGTAGCTTCCGGACGGTAAAAAAAGTTTTCGATTCGGTCAAGTAGTTACGGAGCCTATTAAATACAAACAATCCAACTATCAAATATTTTCTCTGTGTAATATTAGTAGGTAAGAAATCTATGCTAATATTATAAAGAGGAAAGATTTAGCTAGAAAAGTTTACATCTATACTATAGATAGTATAAATCTTAACTTTTCTATCTCTTATTCTGTTCCTATTTTGTATTATAAAGTTAAAATTAAACATGAATATTAAAATTAAAAACAACTAAGTTCTTGTAGACCAGAAACAAAAACTTAGTCATGGTAAGATGGCTGGTCGCAGAATTTCCCAAAGGCGACATAAAGTCAGACTTAGGGTTTGTGTTATATGAAGACATAAACCCTACCTACATATAATATATGGGTTCATGCTACCATATTAGTTACATGTACCTTCTACTGTGTTAGGACAACGAGGAAAGGAAACGTATCATTTGGTTATATTGTTACTTCTATCAAGTTAAATAAGTATCTAAGCACTAATAAGAACACGTTATGAACCATGCATATCCATTAGTGAGAATGAAAGTCAGGAGGCTAATCCCGTTATGATATTTGATACTTTGATAAAAATGTTTTCTATAATGTTGCATGCAATTTTTTTTATAATTATGTCAATTTATTAATTTAATGTAACTACAATAATACAGAACCAATAACATAACACAAGCGTTACAATAACCCTAAAGCCTACAGTAATCACTCCTTAACTATTTAAGTGAATATGTAAATTGCTATTCTAGGGAGCTCTATGCCTAGCTGTAAATCTTAAACAACTTGGTCATGACGAATAGCACCGATGGTTGCACAAGCTCACCCAAAAAACAAAAAATCATCATTTCTCAAACTTCCCACTATGCCAGCGACCAGCGTCAAAGTTGCTTAATGTAAAACTTAATGTATTAATTCGCAGAAATATTTCTTTACGTTTCTTAAGTATTACTAACTGTTTTGTAAATTAAATGCAGTTATTTTAGAACCTACAACCTCAAACTGCAGATTAACTAGCTAATTAATAAAGCATTCCAATTTATTCGAAGTTTACATTGGGACTGCAAATCAGTAAATAAAGCCTGTTACCGCGAGCTTTTCCAAATTTTAAGGAATCCCTTTGAAGATTGCGTTTGCTCTTTCAACAAGGTCCTGTATTTATTGAAAGTTGACTACCTACTTAAAAATTGTAAATTGAAACATTACATTTTAAATGCGTATCTACAATAATATATTAATCTTAAGAGTTTGTTTGTTTGCTTAAATGTTTAAGATAAAATGTATTAAAACATATGAAACAACATCACACTCTTTGTTAATTAATTATATTTTATTTATTTACTTCCCCTGTCCCAGTGTCTGTAATGAGATGTTGCAAGTTAATTTTGACCCACTTCCCTATTTACAATTGAGCTGAAGTATCGCGGACATTGCAATATTATGATGAGATAGAGCTGATCAGATGCTGGAGCTAGAAGGTGATCATTAGAGCTCCGCAATTAATCGTTTCATTCTTTTTAGATAATTAAATGCTCATTTAAAAAAAAAGTATTTTAAATTTATTCATAATTTACGAAAACTATTACAATGCGAGGTCATAAAATGTATCTGAAAGCAAATTATAAAAATAACTTATTAAAATAGTCATAAATTATATAATTAATAATGGAGTTCCTCAAAATATTGGTAAAATTGTAACAAACTCGTCGGTCTTACAGACTGAATGGTGTCATGTCAAAAGTGGAGGTAAGTGTTGTATGCACGAATGCTCATAGTTAGTTATGCAGTGATACTACAGACAGCAATTAACCCTTTCGTTAAAAAATATAAGCCAAACGTAAACATAAATTGTCATACTACAGACAGCAATGCGCGGGCATACGAAA
Source organism: Nycteola revayana (assembly GCA_947037095.2). Lineage (NCBI taxonomy): Eukaryota > Metazoa > Arthropoda > Insecta > Lepidoptera > Nolidae > Nycteola > Nycteola revayana. Next base: position 6,514,650 of record OX344838.1, read on the forward strand.
GCTAACTAATTAATAATCGATTAACATCAAATATTGCTCGAAATCTGTTATTTAATTACAGTTACTTACCAATTAACTTCAATAACATTTCTTCCACTTTGATCACACTTCGAAATTAAAGAATAAAAAGGTAATGGTGTTAATTACTAATTTTTAATTGGATTTTGCTATTATTTGAAGTACACAACAGGTGTATATATATATATACTAGACTAACTGAAATTAATTACCTATTTGTTACTGTAGACATCGTTGTATGTTTAATTACTATATCGATATTATAAAGAATAAAGATTTTTGTGTGTGTGTGTGTGTTTGTTACAAATACACTCAAAAACGAATGAACGGATTATGATAATGCTTTCACCATTAGAATTCTACAATATTCCTGAGTAACATAAGCTATATTTAATTATGAAGTTCCCACGAGAACGAGAACCTTGCGGGTGAAACCACGCGCGGGAAGCTAATATGTAAATAGAGCATTTAATTTTATAGCTGTTTGTATTATTCAGCATCTAACTTACATTATAAAGAAAAACCTTTAGATGTTACTTCAAAAAACACGGAAACCCGGTCTTTATTGTCATAACATCTATGATAATTATATATAATGTACACATTTCCTAGGAATTGTATGAAATTCCATTATTGTTAAAACAAGACAAATTTGTAAGCAGATAATCAATCGGCCAAATCAAAGGCTTAAGTTATTTTTTAAGACCAATCAAACACGTAAATATTTTTTTTTATAACCATAACGGAACACCAGAACTTTTAATAAGACAGAACTCGAATTTTGATTTCCGATTGCTATTTAGAAAATGTATATGTCACCTGATAATAATAAGAATAGTATGTTGATCAACTTACTAGTTGGTTTATTAGCTTACTAGTTAGTTGATCGACTTACTAGGAAGGTAATCAATTTACAAGTAAGTTGATCAATTTTGTAGTTAGTTGATAAAACAATGAGGTTTCGGTTTTTAAAAAAAATAACCTATACCGAAACCAATGTATAATAAGTCCTGTTGAACCCACAGGACTTATTGAAGTTGAAGTTCTTTAACTTTGTTACAACAGTAGCATAGTCTCGTTTGGTTAGGTTAGGTCAAGTGTCATAACAACAAGTAAATAATATAATAATTATGCGTAATATAATATGAATGGCACGGAAGCTGATCAACTTACGATTCGTATTATTTTCCGATGACATATACATTTCATAGGAATTTTGCATATATTTTAGTTAAAATCACTAACTACCAAGCGTTGTAACTATAGAAAACACTTTTCTAGGAAGGCCCATGTTCCAGCACAGCACATTACGCAGGCTAATGATGATATTTCCTATAAACTGCAATACCTGAGGCCTTCACCGAAACGGTGGACTCGGAGAAGTGCCCGTGACGTTTTAGTGGGTAGGGCATCTTCTCATGGCATTAATATCATACCAACACTCAAAGAGAGGGCTAGACCTGCCCTCGGAACCAAAAATATAATAAAAATATCGAAATTTTACATGTAACACACAAATATTAAATCTAGCTAGTCAAATGAAAAAATAATTTCTACTAATAATAATAATAATTGTTGCATAGTATATGTATAAGCATTATTTACACACCATTCACCAATTAATACAGATTTAAATCTATTTAAGCCTTAAATTATAAATAACCGATTATTTGGTATTACATTACAACAACATAATATTTATTCCATAAATTTGTAAACAATATTCACAACAGCTCTCCCAATGGGCTCATCAGTTTTAAAACAACAGCTTATTGAAACGTATATTTAAACTACAAGCTGTTAGAATGTTAATCAGATAATAAATGTGTGCAAATTTGCTTGGTAATAACATGAATGCTGCAAATACGAACACTTACCTATATTCAACGATGATTACGCTGGCTGTAAGCCAAGCGGTGTCTATTCTTGCCAGAGATATAGAGAAACACTGACGAAACTGCTATCTTGTAAGGAAATCAAATGTAGGATATGGGCTGAAATAGCACGGTTAAGTTTAAATAAAACAGAATTAAAATGGGGTGCAGAATATTCCACTATATGTACAACGATATCGTCGCGTCGCGCGTCTCTTAAGATCTAACACCATGTATGTCAATACCGGTAAAAACTTACTTATATGGTGTTAAAACTTATACGGCAATATACCATATGTTTTTTTTTTTCATAAATTACATTTATGATTATAATAACAGTTTTTTGCAAATATTTTATTTGTTGAATTTACCAATATTGTCCAATATAATAAAATGATCCAAACAATCATATTTGTGGCCGTTTAACGGCCAGTTATTAGTTATTTAATAACTTCATTGAATGAAAGCCATTCGTATATAAAAGTGTGGGTAAATTATATTTAAATAAATGCTTACTAAATAGGAATGTAGTAAACATTGATTTAAATATATATTACTAATTAATATACTTTATATATTTTTAATTGTATAATTAGTCTAGTTAGTAGGTTGAAAGCAGGTGGGTGAGAAACAAATAGTCAGTCGTGTGGAACATAAAAGTAGGCAAAAACAATACAATGAATATTACCTGCCTTTTAACATCACTATATCTGTGATTCAAACAAATTTTGGCGGGAACACCTCCATACTACAATATCTCAAATCCAGCTGAGATAACATTGCATCGGGATGTGAGTTTATCTTATCTTGTAAAGTAAGTCGTGACTTTCATACAGTTTCTATTAAGTATTCTTTATTCAAATAAATGTTCAGCATTGCATTTTATATTCTTAGTTCATAGTTTAACCGTAAGTACACTAACTTCAAACGTTTCTCATAACGATAGATTTTAACCGTGGTATCTATTTGTTATATTGTAGTTGAAATCCGATTGTATTATTTGTATTTTTAACTACCTAACCCTAATAATAATTTATCAAAATCTAAGCAAAATGTCGCATTGTACTGGTATGAAGATTCCCCTCAAGATAAGAGTTAAAAGTGATAACAATAAAAAATATCTACTTAGCTAGGAAAAAGTAATATTTTATACTTATTGCAGAGTTTTTCCACACTACTACTGTTGTTGTTAACACCTCGTGCTAAGCTAAAACGCTTGTGTTACGAGTTAATGTCGGTAGTGCAATTCGTGGGGAGCGAACCGGCGGCCACATGATTGCAAGTCCGACGCCCAAGCCATTGGGTTACGGCCGCTTTTTTAAGGTAATAGGAATAAAATTCCAAGATACCACCAAGATTAAGGTATCACGGTATGCTAGACATTGGTGTCGAGTATGTTTATTCAGTCAAGTTTTTCAATATTAACTTAGTTAAAGCTTATAAATTATTGACCAACTACTGCTTGTACTACTACCTCGTTGGTTTAGCGGTAATAAGTTTGATCGTTACTACGAGGTACCAGGTTCAACGCCTGGGTATTCTAATTAAAAAGTCAAGAGGTTGATGTCTCGATGCCGGCAAAACTGTCTTTATATATGGAGGCTAATTCCCTTGTACCTTACTCGTACAAACTATGCCACTCCTAATTACCATATAACGGGTTTGCGAAATTCCCCCTTCTCTTAATGACCACACGTGTCTCCTGAGAGTGTCTCGTGAGACTCCTGAAACTTGTGATGAGTGATTTTTCGCTTCGCGAGTATAAACATTTCATATCATGATCATCAGCCGGTATAACGTCCACTGCTGAACATGGGCCTCCTCCCGGGGAGGGTATTTTTCCATAGTCACCACGCTTGGCAGGCGGGTTGGTGACCGCAGTATTATGTTGTACCACAGAAGGAAACGCTGCTGCCCGTTCCTTCATATACGATTATTATAGAAGATGTTATAACAATCAGGACCAACGGCTTAACATGCTTTCCGAGGCACGGAGGGTAGACCAAAAAACTAGCCCCGGAAAGAAATATTAGAATTTACACAAAGACTTCCCTGTCCGGCGTGCGGAATGAACCCACGACCTCCGAGATTTAAAGCGAGCCAAATACCGCTACGCTACGGAGGTTCACGCATTTCATATCATCATCGGTTATAGTACATTACGATATTAGTGCGTTATGATGGTTATAACATGCGAGGCGGAATTTCAGCCCGAGCCGAAGGCGAGGGCGTAATTGAGCCGATATGCATGCAACATGTTATAACCAATACGCACGTATATCGTACGACGTTTTTTAACACATTTGCGAGGAAACAGAAAAAAAAAACATTTTTCACAATACAAGTGCAAAGAAAAGAAAATTTGAGAAAAATGGCGCGAGGATTATTTTCTGCCGTAGCTGCGTGAAAATGTTGGCAAAGACGTTAGAGCGTGCAGCCAAGTTTTTAAATTACCGAATAAACTGTGTTTTTTTATTTTAAATAAACTGAATCTGTGAATGCACACTGTTGCTTTCCCGCCATTTTAACAGCGCGCTAGCGCTGCCTACTGATTGGCGCCGCGCGGCGATTAGTTCGAAATTTGAATAGAAACAGCGCGCGAAATGGCAAATAATACTGTTATGGAATTTGTATGGACTATAACTTAACTATTTGCTTTGGTAACACACGCGTTTTTTATGACCCGCTTTACATATTTAAAACCGGTGGAATTACATCAGCTTTACGAGCAACGGTGTTAAAAAATGTTTAATAGTTTACTTTGTTTGATATTAAGTTGCTTCCAATTAGTTTACAAAATCAACGAATATATTGAGTCGTTTACAAATTAATTAAATAAGGTATTACTTTAATATTCGCAAAGCCACGGTTTATTGTAAACCGTGGCGTGGTAAATTCCATTGTATATTAACTCGAATCCTATTATATATAACGATAGATACATTTTATCCAGTGGAAATTAACTTTGAAATGAGGTATCTGTTGAATTTTGGAGTAACAAATTATTTGATTAGGTAGTGGATTTTAATTCTCTCAGTCAATGTTAGACGATTAAAAGCCTGCAGTTGATCGAGGTAGACTATTAAAACATTAAACGAGCTTTTCTTAATAAGTTTTCCAACCATTAAGAATCTTTCTCGAGCGTCTGTTAACTAATTTTAATCGTTTTATGGTTCCGAACCCGAATGTTAAGAACTTTTGGATTGTTTTGTTATTTTCAGCTTTTTCTTTTTACTTTTAACGTTTTGATGATGAAAGCCTCAATTGTATTGATGAGCAGGGCCAATAGGCGTGACGACAGTATCAAAAAATTAAAGATTTAATGTTTTTAGGGGAAAGTACATATAAAAAGAAATTATTACACTTATTTATTTTTATATATAACCTTGAGATTAATGTGATTTTTAATAAAATAAAAGATTAAAATACTGCAATCGGCCATTTTGACTGAAACACCAATCACGGCGCATGACGTCACGATATTGTAACCATCAAAGAGAATTTAACCACTACGTTAGGTTTGGCGGACTCAATGATATTTTTTACAATAGCGTGACGTCATAGCCGACGCCATGACACTTGAGGCCTTTTTTCGCGCGCTATTTAAAATTTAATAGAAATATGGCTTAAACTTCGTTAAATTTAAATTTATTAGGTACCGAAATATTGTGTTTTCGTACTTAGAAAATGACTACCCACGTTGCGCAAGAGGATTTCAAAATCTTGCCTCATGCCTATTCAACTGCATTGTCAGCTACCAGCAAGTCTTCTGGCGTGCATATGTACTAAGAGTAGGTGTGAAAGGTGAGGTACCTGAGATGAAAGGTGATCTACTTAGATGATGTAGAAGCAAGCTATAGAGCGCGCCTTACAGAGTATGAAAGTATCTTGATAAAAATAAAAACCGGCCAAGTGCGAGTCGGACTCTCGCACGAAGGGTTCCGTACTAGTTGCAAGTGCCTACCTATTTTTGATATCAAGAATACAACAAGTAACATAGTATAAAAGTTCTTGTAGTTCGTTGTAACTTTAATCGATGTTAATAATAGTTGAATGAATGAAAGGTAAACTGATGTTTACGGTTTATGACGTATTAAAAAAAACTACTGACTTGATCTCGATCAAACAAATTTTCGGTGGAAGTTTGCGTGGTTATGTACATCATATATTTTTTTTAGTTTTATCATTCTCTTATTTTAGAAGTTACAGGGCTGGGGACACACGTTTTAGCACTTTGGAAGTGTCTCTCGCGCAAACTATTCAGTTTAGAAAAAAATTACATTAGAAACCTCAATATCATTTTTGAAGACCTATCCAACGATACACCACACGTATGGGTTGGATGAAAGAAAAAAAATTTTGTTTCAGTTCTAAGTATGCGGAACCCCAAAATTTTTGTTTTTGTTTCTATTTTTGTGGGAAAATCTTAATGCGGTTCACAACATACATCTACTTGCCAATTTTCAACATTATAGTTCTTATAGTTTCGGAAAAAAGTGGATGTGTCATACGTACGGACAGACAGACAGACAGAAGACAGACAGACATGACGAATCTATAAGGGTTCCGTTTTTTGCCCATTACCATGAATGAAATATATTGCCTATAAAAGCACCACGCCATACAATCAACGCAACAGACTACAGCGATATCCACACTATAGCTTTATGTATACCTACTGTATACCATATTTAACGATTTCTTTCTATTTTTACGAATTTCATAACAGTGGACTTAAATACTTAAATTAGTTGAAATGACAAATTATTTGATGATAATTAACACCCGTACCTAAAATAAATTGAACTAATAATCTATGTCGCTACATAGTATGAAACAAAGTCGCTTCCCGCTATCTGTCTGTCTCTATAACTACGCAACGGATTTTGATGCGGTTATTTTAAAAGATAGTGTGATTCAAGAGGAAGTTGGTTTATGTGTTGGTTTAATACATCACCATTGCACCCGTGCTAAGCCAGGGCGGGTCGCTAGTTTAAATAAATAAAATAGCCTTTATTGTTGATATTTCCTTACAAATCATACGTGCATACTTACTAAAACTAAATTGATTTAATCGTTTCCAGGTAACTTGGCAACTGAATGTTTCTGTGAAACAGGTTGTCTGTCGACAAAGGCCTCCTCTGAAGATTTCCACGTATTCCTGTCTTTTGCTAAACGGGTCCTTCCTTACCGTATCAAATATGTTCTTGAAGTCATATTCCCATATTATGGTGGGTCTGCCTCTATTCCTTTTGCTTTCTCTTGAATACTATTTTATATATTTTAAGACATTTCAAATGATGAGAAACGGAAACTAGTAACAAAGAGTTCAGACGACTGCAGACGAAAACAAGTTTTAGACATGCATCGGACAGAACGGGAGCACAGTGTTCATACGGTATCCCGGTTCATAAGTTTATATTTAAATAAAAACTAAACAGTATTTATTTGTAATCATCTTCCGCATAGTAATAAGTCTTTTTGCAAGAATATGAAAAACCAGTTTCTGCAGCAAACCGTTAACGTCTACTACAGCTGGACATAGGCCTCCTCTTAACAAACCCTTTTTTTTTTTGTCCGAGGGGAAATGCTTTTACGCATTCCCACCGCCGCTGCAGCGTATTCTCGCCCTGGCGGTGGGATATGTGGGACTTGCCCTCTCCATAGCGTGGTATGCTAACTCATACTACAAGGAGAAGACCCTACACCACTAAAACCCCCCGGATACTCCTTCGATCCGCCGTTGGCAGGGGCCGGGTACGCATAAGCAATCCGACCCCTGACGGCACCCGCGGTCAATATGGCACCGCGGGATCTCCTGGGCCACACTAACAGTGGCCCATTTGCCCAATTATAGGGACGGCCGTCCCTAATCCTCATGGGTCAGCCTCGAAGGGAGCGGGGCCCTAGGGCGGTAGGCGGCGAGTTTCGGCCCGTCGCGTCGCTGACGGCCAACACGCCGTCTACGGAGCGGGTGGGCCGAGGGATCTTCTTCCCTCTCCCGCTCCACGGCTTCCTTCTGTGAAATTACTTGTCTGCAGAAGGATGCAACCGCCTCCCACGACCTCTCGCTTTGGACAATCTTTGAAATCATAGTCGGCACCAAGAGGTCGTTTCCGACCACGCCAACGAGCTCCTCCCGTTCGATGGCCCATGCCGGACACTCCACCACCGTGTGCTGCGCCGTGGTGACAGCGCGTGTCCGGCTCCCTCTCTGCCACGTTGCACAGGTACATGGCCTGTTACTACCTGTGTAACGTGGTAGGTGACGTCGCCGTAACGACGACCAGCCAAATTTTTAACTCCCCCGTCCGTGATTCGCTCCGCGGCGCAGACTCTAGCCGCTCTTGCCATTTCCAGAGGGTTTGTCCGCCACCTTGCATTACCCTCCGGGAAGTCGTCTTAACAGACCTTGACCAGCCAGGGTAATTTAAGGTATTGCAAAAATCAACAGGCTTGTCAAGCAAGATTGGTTTTAACCAAGAAATCTTTTTCTATTGGAATTTCAGAAAAAAAAAATCTTCTTTTACAGTGTCACGGCTTTTATTAACATTTTGTTTAGATTTACATCTTTAACTCGTAATATCTTTTGAGTGCAATGGCCGATTTTATTAATTCAAAAAATAATCTACATGTACTGAAACAGTTTTAAATAAGAAATAATTTATTTGGATAAGGATTAATACAAAGACATGAATAACGTGGTATTTAAGACATGGTTTGGTTTTTGTTAACGTTTCTTTCAAACAGAAGTTCAGTGACATAATGACTATAGTTAGACAAATGGTCTATTACTAGTCAACGGTTAAGTACTAGGCAAGATAAAATTAAAGGTTCAATTTAAATAAATTGTAACTGACTAAAATTCTACATCGATATTTAAATTATGTACAAATAGACAGCAGAATAGTTCTGACATTTGAATATCTGAACACAAGCATATACAGAATATGTGGATACTAACTAAATTAGTCGCCCTTAGGTTAATTATGCCAACAATCAGATTGTGGTTTCCCGTTGCAATGCCGGATGACCGAAATTAAGATGGAATATCGGTTTGTAGGCCGTGTTACTCTATCAAATTGTATACTGTGTAGTACGTGTAAGTAGTGTACGTGTGACTAGACCAATTATTTTATATTTGACTAACTATTTGTACTCCTCAACGCCCTACTAATCTGTACGTCATTGAAACCCTGTGTTATTACAAAAAAAAAACCTTTTATTAAAAAGCAAACATGCAAGCATTCATACGGTACGGCTACGATAGCCGCTAAGTATCAAATAAGCCAATCTTATTACCAAAAATGTTTTACAATCAATTTTACATTGAATGTAGAAGGGGCAATGCTTGGCTTGGAAAGTGGTATGTCAAGATCGTAGCAAGTGGAAGGAAGTGGTCTCTGCCAACCCCTATGGAAAAGAGGCGTGAATGTATGTATGTATATCTGCACTTCCCTACGGTATGTTAATGTATAGAATAATAAAGTATCATCTACGAATCTTGTTTTATGTATAGGAATTCATTATAAATCTTTAATATAAAATAATATTTCATAAACAGACTATTCTTGAAGCCAATTGTAGCTATGTTAAGCGAAATTGGTTCGTATTAAAAACAAAGATTGTCCCAGCTTTGTCGCGAGGTAAAAGAAAACGTGTTTTCAAAAGCTATGGCTTTGAACTGTAGAAAGACTTGAGAACCCTCCAACCGTCTAACTGGCGGCGAGGAGGAACGCAATACAAAGACGAGAGGTTTAGGTATTCGATGCCACCAATCCAGTCGAGTGAAGCTTGATTTTTAAAGAAATATTTCGAGAGCTGATTTTAGAAAATACCCAAGGTAAGTTCGTTGTCTCATAAGAAATAAATCCCAGTATCGCAATTACTTTACAAACATATTCTCAGACGCAATACATGCCCGGAACAAATATCTGTGCTTCACACAAATATTTATTCCGAGTAGTCGAACTCAGATTATTACGTCTCTGAATCAACTACCGTAATCACTGAACCAGCAAGTGCAGCAGTTGTGAGATGTCTGTGTGCATGTAACAAATAAATCCTACTTAATATTATAAACGCGAAAGTTTTTAATGTGGATGGATGGATGGATGTTTGTTACTCTTTCACATAAAAACCTCTGAATGGATTTGGCTGAAATTTTGCACGGGGTTAGTTGATCAGCTCGGTTAACATATAGGCTACTAAAAATCACGCTCCGACCTACTGGAGCAGAGTAATGCGGGTAAAACCGCGGGGCGAAGTCCAAAAAGTATAGTCCTGTACAGGAAATAATTGGGGTCTGGTTGGTTGAGGGACTACCCTCCGTACCTCGGAAAGCACGTTAAGCCGTTGGTCCCGATTGTTATAACATCATCTATAATAATAATATGTCAAGGAACGGGCAGCAGCGTTTCCTTGTGTGGTACAACATAATACTGCGGTCACCAATCCGCCTGCAAAGCGTGGTGACTATGGCAAATACCCTCCCCGGGAGGAGGTCCATGTTCAGTAGTGGACGTTATACGGGCTGATGATGATGATGATGATGAAATATTCTCTCAAATAAACTTTTGGTCTATTCTTACACTCTACCAAAATTATTTTCTACTTCTGTAACATTGAGTTTATAAGTAAAACGTTGAATATGCTACAAGGCTGTCTCCACTATCGCGGAAACTTTTCACTTGCAATTTAATCTTCAGTACACAAAGACTGAGATCTCGCAACGGAAATAATATTCATACAAAAGATACTACCTACATAGTCACTACACCTCAATTTACTGGTAATATGCTTTTATGATCATATCGCATATAACTAGTATTTTTAGAAAATATCATGACTTGTTACAGCATATAACTGAATTGGGTATTATTATTAAAATAATGAAGATTCTAGTAATTCTTATCCTCTTAAAAGTTCGACATCTGAATCAATCAGTTTAAGATTATAAAATCAAAAGTTTTAATGTGTTCTATAACTAGATCTTAATAAATTTGGCGCAGAGATAGTTAATCTAAATTAAGCTTTTGATTAGAGAATAAGGTGCCCATGGTAAAGAATCTTATAAGGCTGAAACTGCAGGGCGTTGTTAGCAATGAAATAAATGATCTGTTTATAAAGAGACCTTAAACAGAGTGATTTCAAAGAACGTCACGTCGGTAAATCTTGTAATGGGCCTTTAAAAAGGGATTTTTATTATTAGGGCTGCCCATAAAGAGATTTGAAGGTTTCATAGCGGTCATACAACGGAAAGCTCCTATTTTGATTATATATAGTTTTAGATATACCTACCATGTATGATTGATATGTGCAAACTGTTTATGTCTCATATCAAGTAATCTAATTTTCGTGTCATGACGCGATGATACGACAGACATCATATAAATGTTTCCGGCAAAAGTAGAATCAAATGTAAATGACTCGTCACCTCACAAACTAGGGAAAAGCCATTTTTGGCCATACGATTGATGTAACAAATGACTATTATTTATTCGTACGATATGTGGTAAGAGAAAGTTTTCTCACATAATATACCAGTCTATCATTACACATAGACTTGGATATTAAGTAGAATTAAACAAGATGTTACCGCGAATTAATCAACCAGGACAGAAAGTCGGAAAAAATGAAAAGGGAATAGTTGGAACTAACGATAGGTAGAAATTTGTGAGTTTTAAATTAATGACACATACATGTTCCAGTAGAGAGTCTAAAGATTGGTACCAAAACTACTAATATGACTGCTAGCAAGCCAGATGACGTTTAGTCGTTTTTAGATAGTTTCTACCATAAGGGATCCAGATTCTATTGATGCAGCGAGAAGTCAGACCCCACAAATCCTACGAGCTCATTTCGCGACCGTCTGATACGCTGTATAATCGGCGTAGCCACTATGATTGCACCGAGAGTCCGGCCCACACACACGTAGTGACCAAAGCAGCCATGGTCTGTAGATCTACTAAACCTATGCATCGTGGTACGTGACTCCGTCGTACTAGCGACCGACCGCACTCTACTCTGAAATTCAGTAAGTAAGTTTTATAGATAGCATTGAAATATATATCTAAGCAAACTGCTAGCATACGAGATACCTAATAAAAAAATCAACCGACACGATTTGAAATTAGGCAAATTTTCGTTACGTTAGATGGGATACAAATACTTTTATTTCTACGTAATTTAGAATAATAAATGACAGTTTGTAGGTATAAATTACGTGTGGTTCCTGGCTTAGCATATACCACCCCATTTCTTCCATGGGTGTCGTAAGTCGCGACTAAAAGACGAACACCTGATGGATGGGCAACAACATATATCAGCTCAAAGCTACCAGCAGCTTCCTGTTATCACCAACCCGCCTGCCAAGAGTGGTGATTATCCCTCAATGACCTTGCTAGCCAATGTCTGTAAAGAGAAGGCCCATGTTCAAAAGTGATCGTAAAAGGACTATTGAAATTGAAGATGAATTAAAAAATTATTTTGAGATGTGATGTTGATTCCATAAGATAACTTGATGGTTTGTATTTTCCATACATTGAATACACAAATAATTTTATTTTAATCGCGAAATCAAATACAATTTTGTCCAACGAATAGAGTATAGCGGTCTTCATGCTCGTTTCTCGCCATTCAAACAGTGTGCTGTTAAAGTGATCCTGATTGCGTATTATGCACTCTACGACGCTAAATTGTAACAATTTCCGCTACATTCATACATTTCAAATGTAAACTAAACCACCATTCGACTAACCAGATTTTTGACTATGTAAGGCTGAATTACGTACCTACCAAAGTTCTTCATCTTGATTTACGAGTATAACTGTACTGATTTGGCATAATACTATGCAAAAGTGTCTTTATTATACAAAAAAGACACCCTTTTTGTAAATAAAGACACTTTTTGTCACTTTAAATATTAAAAATAAAGAAGTCTTTTTACAAAAAAAAAAAACTCTTCACTAAAGCACCAGTTTCAGTTTTAGTCTTTTGGTATGATTAGCATATCATGACTATAGAAGAAAGACCCATATACCTCACTGCTATAATGTTGAAGACTGTTAATTTATACACACGGAAAAAAGTATATATTCGTAACTGTAGGGATAAAAATGACAATCTTACTACATGTTTGGATATTAAGATGGACGGGTGACGTTACCCGATTACACCAAAACCCAAATGGCTGGAACTTAAAAAAATGCACCTAGAGATGCACTAGTACCCTGCAATCATAACATAATATAGTCTACATTTTTATACCTGGCAGATTCTGATGTGATATTATTCATCCATCACACAAATTGACGGACTGAAATTGGTAAGTAAATTTACTAACGCTGGTTCTAGATGTTTCGTAACAAAGCTCATCCCGTACAAGCAAACAGATGCTGGTTCAATTAACTCCTTATTCACTATGTGTGAGGATATCGAGAGTTAATCACCGCTTAAGGTCTGTTATTTTCAAACTTCATATTTATCTATTCGGATAATTTTTTAATATACCAAAACAAAAAAAACAACAAAGTAAAGAACGCTTTTTTATAGATTAGGTACCTTAATCCCAGTCTTTAAGTGTCGAAGTCTGTAAAGTAATAATAAGATAACACAATAAAGCGATTAATGCTACCATTTCATTATTTTAGGACATTGCTCTTTATTCACGTCTCCCCTTTTTTCCTAGCACTTAATTTATCAACCACAAATAATTGCGTTTTGAAGTTTAAATATCCTTTGCTAAAATTAAAAATATATATTTCGGGTTTTCGAAAGCGGTCAAAATCCGGATTCAAAAAGGTTAAGAATAATAACAAAGGGTTTTACTTTGTTTCCACCTTTATCACTCAAGCTTTTAAAGATAATATCTGCTATAGGTCATTATTTGTTATGTAGTACTAAACTCCGTAAGCTATCTAACTTTTACAGTTTTTTGTAAATCACCTCTAAGAGTGTGTAAGTACAAAAACAAAAAAATCCTAGCTTTATTTATTGTTATTACATTATACATTCGTGTATCTCAATCTTGATAAATATCTTCGTATACTAGCGACCCGACCGGCTTCGCACGGGTGCAATGCTGATGTATCATAAAGAAATAATGATAATATTTAAACCATCCTCTTGAATCACTCTATCTATTAAAAAACCGCATCAAAATCTGTTGCGTAGTTTTAAAGATCTAAGCATACATAGGGACGGAATTAGTTTTATACTATGTAGTGAAAAAGTAAGAAAACCGAGAGCACAACTGACTCGGTTACCCTTATAGTAGTAAATATTGTAGCATACAGCATTAATTACATTAATTCAGTACAAACAAAAACGTTTAATTTAAATTAGCTACTGCTAGCTGTTGCCCGCTACTTTACCCGCGTAGATTTCAAATTCTCCGTACAAACTTTGCCACCCCTTATCATACTCTTAGAGGTGGAATTTTTAAGAACCTTTTTTATCGAGTGCCTCAGTAATATCGAAAATATAACCTAGAAGTTTCAAGTCTCTATGATCAGCCGATTAATGGGTGTGTTGATCCGCCTGTCACTGAGAGCAAAACATTTTATTAATATACTAGCGACCCGCCCCGGCTTCCCACGGTTGCAACGCTGGTGTAATACGTATAAAACCTCTTCTTGAGCCACTCTATTGATTAAAAAAACCGCATCACAATCCGTTGCGTAGTTTTAAAGATTTAAGCATACATAGGTACAGACAGACAGCGGGGAGCGACTTTGTTTTATACTTACTAATATGTATCTATTAAGATTCAACGTTAAGTTGAAAAAACGGGGATAATTTTTATTTTTTTCAAGCACGCATACAGGTTTTTTTTTATATTATTTATTTATTTACTTACAACATTTAACGAAGAAAACATTACCTTTACCGTGTTATCGAATTTACTGTAGGATCGAGTCTTCGTGTGGTAATTATGGTTATAACTTTTTAACATTAAATTACAGAAACTTTTGAAATGTTTTTTTAACTTGATTTTTTTGTGCTTTTTTACATGACGAATGTTATCTGGCTGATTAATTTTTTATTATGACGATAAATCACAAAGACCACGCTCTAAAGGCCCACTGTTCATCATAACTAACTTATTATACCCACACTTTTTATATCCTCACGCGGTAGCGGTAGTAGCCGTGAATAAATATACTAACTCCATTTTTAGTTTCCACATTTAGCTTGAAGTGTTGAAACTCTACTCATATTATTTAAGCAGGATTTGGAAGAATTCCAGTTTTCAAATTTTATTGCCGCTATGCTTTTGATGACTAAAATTTGGAGTGTGCTGCAGTGCCTATATCTTATGACTTTAGTGGCTACTCGTAGCAGCACAGTAAATTATTAATACTGTCTCTATAACATCTTTATATATAACTAGCGGCCCGCCCCGGCTTCACACGGGTGGACTTTTATACCCTACCCCTGCCCTACCCTACCCCTACCCTAACCCTACCCTACCCCTACCCTACCCTACCCTACCCTACCCCTACCCCTACCCTACCCCTACCCTACCCCTACTCTACCCCTACCCTACCCTACCCCTACCCTACCCCTACCCTACCCCTACCCTACCCTACCCTACCCTACCCCTATCCAAAAGTATCCTATGTCCTTCTCCCAGTTCTTAGCTACCTCCCTACCAATTTTCAGCCAAATCGGTTCAGCCGTTCTTGAGTTATAAATAGTGTAACTAGCACGACTTTCTTTTGTTTTTAAAAATGTATTCTGCTATTCAGGGCGGAGACAAATCCAACGAAACAAAAACCATGAAAATTGATCCAGCCGATCTTGAGTTATAAGTGTTGTAACAAACCCGTCTTTGTTTTATATATATAGATAATATTAATGAAATCAATATATAAGTTGCTTCCAATCCAATGAACAGTAGTCATGGATTAGTGGTAATTAGGTTAGTGTAGAAATTTCTGTAAAATTATTAATTTAATTTTTCTACGCCTTTAATAAAATGTATTTTTTAAGAAAACTAGAGAAATTAATCCATTTGCCGCCTGGGGCTTTACAAACATTCAATTCATGGACACAAAGTATACCTAGAGTCAGAACAATTATCTGTGGTTCACACAAATAATTGTCCCGGCTGGGAATCAAATACAGCTCTGTATTTGATTCCCAGCCGGAACAATTATTTGTTTACCAGTTTTCAGAAGCAACTGCCGTAACCTTTGCAGTCCAATTTAATGTTTGCTTAGAATTAGCACCAATAGTTTAGTTGTACCGGTGCCGCGGTGTAACGTGGAGTGAGGGAGGCCTTAGCTCTCACATAGTTTGTATTTTGATTTACAGAAATTACTACAGTAACGTAACTTTACAGTAACTTTATTTGGCATAATAAATAATTGATTAATATAAGAAACTAGATACTGGCGCGCGTTTTCACACGCGTAACTCCCGTTACCGTAATAACTTTATAATTTAATTTAACTTATAGCGTCCCTCGATAAATGGGCTTATATGGCTACTGAAATAATTTCAAAATTTTCAAATCCGACTAATAGTTTCTGAGATTAGCGCGTTTAAGCAAACAAATTCTTCAACTTTATATATTAATACAGATTTGAGTTTAAATATCTATTAACTATCATCGGTATTATTATAACAGGTCCATACGTCACAATATATTGTTAAATAATATAGGTATAATGCTTCATATAATCTTTTTCTGAATTCCAATTCCTATTTCCCAGACCTTTTTATCCCGGGCCGATGGGTCCTATGATGGATATTCCCATAGCAAAAAAGGCCCTGTACCAGATTGTAATATAAGTACAAAAGTATCGTGACAGGTAAATATTGTCTGGCGGCACATGGGGATTAGAATTTCATTACTTGAGATTATGTTCCATTACTATTCTGCAACTTTCTAGTCCCTGTTACGTATTGAAGATTAAAATATCCTAGTCAAACAACATTGTATAATGCTGTAAAGAGTTTTATGCATTCTTTCTATATGTCATTTATTCTTTTTTTTTATAACTTATTCATTATTTTTTAATTTGTCATTTATTCTTTTTTTGCATTAATAGATTTTTTATTGACAATTGTTTTTTTTATTAACTTTAAGCACTAGGGCAAGAAAACCATAGAATATCTATCGTTTTCTTGCTCATATCAGTGAAGAAAACTGACTGATTGTTAATTGTGAATTGTAATAATATAGTGTATTTAAAGCTGAAATTTAATTGAGGACTTTTGTGATGTAATTTTTCATTCATTTTTACTTAATGTTAATGTTGATGATGCACTTCCATACAAATTGTAATCCACCCATTTTAAACCTGACTTTATCACGATAAATGGTAGTCTATGTCCTTTCCTAGGGTCTTTTCAATCTTTGCATAAAAAATATAAAAATCAGTTCAGTTGCTTAGGCGTAAAAGACAATAAACAGACAGAGTTACTTTCACTTTTATTATATTAAATAGGAATGTAAGGTGCTTCCAAACTATTTGGCGTCGTCATTTTGCCAGAAAATAGTGTGATTACGTTACTGAAGATATCCCTGCGAAAAGTTTATATTAAAATTTCAAAACTAACAAAAAAGTTATATTAAAACACGTGTTTAATTTGAATACAGTCGTCTTATTTTACGATTTTACATTAACCTAACCTAGTCGAAAAAGAATAAGTATTGTTATAAAGTCGGTAGCAGCAGTATAAAGCCTCTTGTATTGCAAGCTAATGGTAACAACTTGCCATCAATCGGGCTCAGGTATTTGCTGCTTTTTCGATCATGTGACATTAAAGAAAAAGAACAGAAATTCTTAAAATTTATTCTTTTATTACCATTTTTATTTATATATATATATATATATATATATATATATATATATATATATATATATATATATATATATATAGATATACCCATTCGGCAAATGTTGATCAGACGGGTTGTAGCATCAGTTAATTGTTGATCAGTTAGCAATTGTTGATCAAAACAGTTTTTGTTGATCTAATGTATGATTCGGCATACAAATGTGGCTCCAATTTGATCAACAATTGCTGACCCTCTAGCGACACAAATAAAAACTATTCATTGCATTATTTATACAAATCCACTCCATCTATTGTTGATCTGATTCAAATGGACCAATCAGAGGTCACCTTTGCCATGATTGGTTGGTTTTGTTATGCGCTGTTGCCACTTCGCTTCGCAATCTATACGCTATGATGAAAGCAAGACAGTGTTAAGTAAGGGCATGTAGAATAGTACTTAGGAGCTTGGTTCTCCATAAGATTCGACCTGTAATCAAATCTTGCAAGTTAAATTTGACACACTTTACGGTTTCCGATTGAGTAAAAATTTTGCACGCATAATATGTATATCGCGTGACAATGCAATATTATATTGACATGGAGCTGATCTAATGATGGAGCTGGAAGGTGGCCATAGGAACTCCGTTATAATACGACATAACCCTATCGAGTTTGGGCTCGTATGATTCGTCTCGATGAGTACTTTGTCTGTAGGTGGTATTCAGGGTCTGATGATGGAGCGGGAAGGTGGCCGTAGGAAGTCCGTAATAAAACGACACAATCCCATCGAGTTTGGGCTCGTTTGATTAGTCTTGACGAGTATTTTGGTCCTAAATGGTATCCAGGCTCTGATGATGGAGCTGGAAGGTGGCCATAGGAAGTCCGTAATTAAACGAAACAATCCCATCGAGTTTGGGCTCGTTTGATTAGTCTTGACGAGTACTTTGGTCCTAAATAGTATCCAGGGTCTGATGATGGAGCTGGAAGGTGGCCATAGGAAGTCCGTAATAAAACGACACAATCCCATCGAGTTTGGGATCGTTTGATTAGTTTTGACGAGTACTTTGGTCCTAAATGGTATCCAGGATCTGATGATGGAGCTGGAAGGTGGCCACAGGAAGTCCGTAATAAAACGACACAATCCCATCGAGTTTGAGCTCGCTTGATTAGTCTTGACGAGTACTTTGGACCTAAATGGTATTCAGGGTCTGATGATGGAGCTGGAAGGTGGCCGTAGGAAGTCCGTAATAAAACGACACAATCCCATCGAGTTTGGGCTCGTTTGATTAGTCTTGACGAGTACTTTGGTCCTAAATGGTATCCAGGGTCTGATGATGGAGCTGGAAGGTGGCCGTAGGAAGTCCGTAATAAAACGACACAATCCCATCGAGTTTGAGCTCGTTTGATTAGTCTTGACGAGTACTTTCGTCCTAGATAATATCCATATGCAACTCCATCAGATTTAATAAAATAAGTTTGTTCCATTTGTTATGACTGAATGTAAATTATATTTGATTAGATGGATGACCCAATGCCAAGGTGAGCACGTGCCGAAAGCTGAATGGTATGAGGGTGTATAAACATGTCATAATATCACTAATGTTGCGCCTCAGGGTACCAGGGCGAACCCTGTTGTAGCCCTCTTCCCCCTACAATGGACCTCAGGGGGGAACTACGCCGTAGTAAATATCTCGACACTTTACAATCTCGCGGGATAGATTATAATTTGACGGAGGATACGTGTCGTCGTTGATACTGCAACACCGTAAGTGACAGTTTCTAATAAGGTGTGATTTCATATTATGTTATATTTTCCTTACATATGTTTTGAACGGCAATCAAATATATTTGATTTGATTTTCAACCTTATTAGCTATTGTCACTTACGCGGTGTTGTATACTTTCATATTATATTTATTGTGAAATGGAACTATCTTTTGTTTCGCTTGCGATGTTGCCGCTCCGCAGCATCGGTGTACATTTCCGCGGCATTTGTTGATCTCCCAACGTTTATATTGATCAACAAAGTCACACAAAGTGTAAAATAAATGGCGGTTATAAAATCAACAATTGCCGTGTGAGTTGGTGACGAGCTAGAGTGTTTGCGGCGTAGTTAGGCTCTGGGTCGCAATGAGGGGAATTCTTATATTCGAAGTATGGCACGATATTATCAAAATTATCGAAGCTACAAGCCTCTAAAGGTGGATCAACATTTAATGCATATTTCGGCCTGATCAACATTTGCCGTAAAGCGGACAATATATATATATATATATATCGGCGCAACCACATAAAATAAGCATAGCAACAACACTTCATTAATGATAAACACATAAATACAATTACTCGTCTCATCAAAATAAATAAATTGTGAATCAATGCATGATTTGATAGAAACACAAATATGTTCATAAAATACTAGACTAATAAATAAGTATTCAGGATCAAATTATGATTTGTAAATCGTTGAAATATTTGTAGAAATAATTATCTGTTCACATAGTTTGAAAATTATCAAACTAAATTGTTTACTGTTTGTGAGCCGCTCGTTTAGTATAAATACGGCCGGCGGACCGATTGCAATTCAGTCTCGCTCGAGCTGCCGGACTGTACGGAGCTCCTCAATTTACTGGAATAAAACTTGAAAACCATATTATGGAGTTTTGCTGTTACTATGGATCAACAACCCTCGATAGAGAACCATCCTGATGAATGTGACGTCAGCAATGATGACGTCACACCTTATTAAAAACAACGACGCTCGTCCTTCCTCGTCATCAGAAGTGGGACTCGAAGTGATCCTTGGAACTGCTTCATCACGACCTGTTGCGACTCAACCTTGGCTTCAAGCAATGGGGTCTACGCAACAGGGGCAACAGCCGATGATCAATGTACCTATGCCGAATACGTCCATGGGTGGGGTGCCACCTTAATTCTTCATGCACATGATGCAAATGAATCAGCAAATGTTCGAGCGTTTATGCAAGAGTTGTGGGAAGAGGGCGAACACGAAAAGTCGCTCATGATCAAAAAAAAAAAAAATGCACCTCTCTAACATCCGAGGTCTGCACTCCGATCTCATACCGGTCCATCACCACCATGAGACCGAAAAACCACATCTGCTGTTCCTCATGGAGACGCAAATCAGATGTCCGGCTGACGCAGCATGCTTGCGCCGCCCGGGGTACACCCTGGAGCACAGTTTTAAGCCACGCGCTGGCGCCTGCGTGTGTGCTCGCGATGACATCTGCTGTCGGTGTCTCCGTAACATTGAGGATTCCAGTTTCTCGCTTGGAGCAGATACTCTATGCTGGTGTCTATCGGTCGCACACCGACAACATGGGGACAACCAGGTTGTTTCACTATCTTTCGGACTCGGCTGAACTGGCTCAGCTCAGGTGCCCATCGGCGCAGCTGGTTGTTCTGGGGGACTTCAATGCCCACCACCAGGAGTGGCTGTGCCCATGCCGGAGCACCGGCCATGCTGGGGGATTGGCGTGTGCATTCGCACTGACGCTTGGTCTCTCCCAACTGGTGACTGGACTGACACGGGTGCCCGACATTGATGGCCATGCGGCCGGTTGCTTGGACCTTCTGCTGACAACTGATCCAGACCCATGTCAAGTCGCGGTTTCCTCGCCGTTGGGTGGCTCCGACCACTGTCTGGTGAAATCTGTGTCTGTCTGCTCGCCACCCGATCCCGATCTCAAGGGGACTAGGCGAGTATGGCGATACAAGTCAGCAGATTGGGATGGGATGCGGTATTTCTTCGCGTCTTACCCTTGGCTGCCAACCCAACTTGCTGCGCGGAGGCTGTTTCTGGGGTGATATGCCAGACTATGGAATATTTCGTTCCATTTTCTGATGTCTCACTCCGAGACAAGGCCCGTTCATGGTTCGGCGCTGAGTGTGATAGTACTGAAGCACATAAGCACTCTGCTTGCCGAGCGTGGGCGGATGCTCGAGCCCGCAAAGCGCGAAATGTTCGGGGGCTGAAGAGAGCCTTCAATGGTGCTGCCAAGTCTTGCAAACGTGCGCTACGCAGGGCCCGCTTTGACCATATTGGACGCATTGGAGCCACACTAGCATCTTACCCATCTGGGAGTAAAGCTTTTTGGTTTCTTGCCAAATCGGTCGAAGCCTATTTCTGTCGGTCCTCTTTTCCGCCACTGCAGGAGCCGAACGGTTCATTAGCTCACACCGCCAAGGAGAAAGCAGACTTATTTGCATCTCTATTTACTAAGAATTCACAACTAGATGCTGCTGGTAAAAGTCCACCCAGGTTACCTCATTGGACTTCTACATTCGGCAAAAAGTGGTACTTAAACATTCTTTGCACTCTGGATGTGAATAAGGCTGGTGGTCCTGACGGCATTCCTCTCCAGGGTGGGGCGGTACTTCACATCTTTCTATCTATCTTCAGATATTAGCTGGATGCTCTAGATGCATTGGGGCGTCGAGCGAAGAGTCATAGGCAATGGCTCACTTGTGGAGACAAGTCTTCGGAGCCTCGAGTGGCCTGCCTATCGGTTTTTTATCGGTTACATTTCAGGGAGTGTGCGGAGGTTCTACATAACCTGATGCCCCCTTCACCCTTCCATCACCGGACGACTGGGTGCGGCGAGCGGTTTCACCCTTTTGTTGTTGACATTCCTTCGATACGCACGAGGCGATTTGCTTCCTCTTTCGTGGTGCGGACGGCTGAGGAGTGGAGTTCTCCTGCCGGGGTCAGTTTTTCCGGAGCGCTATGTTCTGGAGGTAAGCCTAAATTTAAACTTCGTCGTGCACCACAACCTGGTGATCAGGTAACCGTATCGGCAGAAGATGAGCCACTACCATCACCTGAAATAGAAATAGAGCCCCGTACCACATCAAGTCACGGGTTGCCTCAGCAAAAACTACGAGATCAAAGTGAAGAAGATTCATTGCCACAATAAACTGTGAGTTGAACATATTTACAAAATATTACCTTGAATTTAACTCTTTTAGAACCTGTGTATAAACACCTTCAACCTAGTTCCATACTCCCAGTAGAGCCTCTGTGTACCACGGCGAACAGGACCGCCCAGAGCACAGCATCATTCCATCCCCTACGAGAATCTCCGAGAACCCTTTTTTTTTTTTTTTTTTTTTGTTTACCGGGTTCAAAATGCGCAACCGCACTTCCTCCCTGGCGCAGGGATCACTATATACGTGATCCCTGCGCCAGTGAGGGGCATGTGGGGCTCATACTCTATAGAACGTGGTGCGCTGTCGCACCACAGAGAGTATGTACCCACTAAAAAAGCCCCCGGGTGTTCCTCCTTCTGTCGTTGGTAGTGAGAGACCCAAGTACCGGTATAGGCCTTTGGTTATCTCTCCGACAGAGTACAACTATAACTCTCGCCCCAATGAAGGGACTAGAGTTTCCTCCCCCTATGGCTCAATCGCGAGTGTTAAGCACCCGCGATGGATACCTTCCTACTCCTACAGGGATTGCCAGAACACAATGGCATCCCCGACCTACTACATGAATGTGACCCTAGGGAGCAGATTCATGTTATCTGCTCCCCAGGGTCACCCCTTATGGCGGGAGACGGCGGATTTCGGCCCTCCGCCTCCGGCCAACGCGACGTCTACGAAGCGGATGAGAGCTGGAATCATCTTCTCTCACCCGCTCCGCGGCCTCCTTCTGTGAAACTACAGTCTCACAGAAAGAAGCCATCGACTCCCATGCTCCCTCGCTCTCGAGCATCCTCTTGATGATGGTCGAAAGCGAGAGGTCATTGCCTACATGTGCGATGAGCGCACCGCGCTCGGCCGCCCAAGCCGGACACTCGACCAGTGTGTGTTGCGCCGTATCATCGGCGCAATCACAGTGGTGACAACGAGTGTCCGGCTCTCTCCTTGCCACTTTGCACAGGTAATGACCGAAGCATCCGTGCCCCGTCATGACCTGCGCAATGCGGAAGGTTACCTCGCCCCTTTTACGTCCGGCCCACTCAAGCAAGTGAGGCCGGATCGCATCTACCGTACGTAATCCGCTCAATGGCGGGTCGGTTATCAGCCGGTCTTTCCATTCACGGAGGACACGACGCCGCGATTCAATACGCCACGTCGCCGCGATTCAATACGCCACGTCGCCATGCCCTCCGGAAACGGATCACGGCCGTTTAAAACTCCGTCGCACCTCCGACGGTATGCCTCGGCCAGCTCCCTCGCCTCGAGTTCCCACGGAGAAGAACTAGAGAGAAGACAAGCCGCATCGAAGGATACCGTGCGGTAGGTACGAGCCGCCCTGGCGGCTATGACCCGCTGCGGCCGGCGCAGCAGGGCCACATTACGCCTATCCAGTGCGTCCACCCATATCGGGGCGCCGTACAGCGCCATCGAGCGTATCACGCCCGCGTATAGTCGCCGGCAACTCCCCCCTGGCCTACCCAGGTTCGGCAGGAGACCACCGAGGATCTCCGAGAACCCTACGAGAACCTCCGAGAACCCTACGAGAACCTCCGAGAACCCTACGAGAACCTCCGAGAACCCTACGAGAACCTCCGAGAACTCTACGAGAACCTCCGAGAACTCTTCGAGAACTTCCAACACCTTACACACCTTATTAGCATTGATATTCCTAGACTAACATATAAATGCATGTTATTGCATAACAACTAAATATAAAGCAACGCAAGTTGCTCACAGATACCCAACTCAGAGAAAGTTATTTCTATTATTGCAGATTTCGCGAAGAACCCTACGAGAACCTCCGAGAACCCTACGAGAACCCTACGAGAACCTCCGAGAACTCTACGAGAACCTCCGAGAACTCGTCGAGAACTTCCAACACCTTATTAGCATTGATATTCCTAGACTTACACAGAAATTACTATCTGTAATAATAAAAATAATACTCCCAAATATTTATTCAGTTCTGTCTTTAAATAAATTATTTAATCTGTTTTTTAATGAAAACGTAAATAAAATTCGTATAAAGACAACCGATTGGTAAATTGTGAATACCAACTAAATAATAAAAGTAACTGGACCAAAACTTCTTGGACATGCCTATCTGAGTATGTTTCGCCGGATCGTCTCGATGAGGCCGCGTTGAAACCGGCAGTAGAATAACTCCACTGAGTTTGTTTCGCCGGATCTTCTCAGTTGGGGCGTATTGGATCCGGTGGTAGCACTAAAGCGCGTTCGTTGAGATACTTATGGTCCGTCTAAATAATAACATACTCAAAGGACAGAACTTAGATTTAATCATAGATGCAAAATAATAAAATAAAATAAATAAAATTGTACAATTACGCGACGAGAATCAACGAGGCTGGTGCAGAGCGCGCACCGCCTGTCAGAATGGCCGTATCGGCGCAACCACATAAAATAAGCATAGCAACAACACTTCATTAATGATAAACACATAAATACAATTACTCGTCTCATCAAAATAAATAAATTGTGAATCAATGCATGATTTGATAGAAACACAAATATGTTCATAAAATACTAGACTAATAAATAAGTATTCAGGATCAAATTATGATTTGTAAATCGTTGAAATATTTGTAGAAATAATTATCTGTTCACATAGTTTGAAAATTATCAAACTAAATTGTTTACTGTTTGTGAGCCGCTCGTTTAGTATAAATACGGCCGGCGGACCGATTGCAATTCAGTCTCGCTCGAGCTGCCGGACTGTACGGAGCTCCTCAATTTACTGGAATAAAACTTGAAAACCATATTATGGAGTTTTGCTGTTACTATGGATCAACAACCCTCGATAGAGAACCATCCTGATGAATGTGACGTCAGCAATGATGACGTCTCACCTTATTAAAAACAACGACGCTCGTCCTTCCTCGTCATATATATATATATATATATATATATATATTTTGTCCGCTTTACGGCAAATGTTGATCAGGCTGATAAAGCGGACAATATATATATATATATATATATATATATATATATATATATATATATATATATATATATATTGTCCGCTTTACGGCAAATGTTGATCAGGCTGAAATATGCATTAAATGTTGATCCACCTTTAGAGGCTTGTAGCTTCGATAATTTTGATACTATCGTGCCATACTTCGAATATAAGAATTCCCCTCATTGCGACCCAGAGCCTAACTACGCCGCATACACTCTAGCTCGTCACCAACTCACACGGCAATTGTTGATTTTATAACCGCCATTTATTTTACATTTTGTGTGACTTTGTTGATCAATATAAACGTTGGGAGATCAACAAATGCCGCGGAAATGTACACCGATGCTGCGGAGCGGCAACATCGCAAACGAAACAAAAGATAGTTCCATTTCACAATAAATATAATATGAAAGTATACAACACCGCGTAAGTGACAATAGCTAATAAGGTTGAAAATCAAATCAAATATATTTGATTGCCGTTCAAAACATATGTAAAGAAAATATTTCTTAACATATGAAATCACACCTTATTAGAAACTGTCACTTACGGTGTTGCAGTATCAACGACGACACGTATCCTCCGTCAAATTATAATTTATCCCGCGAGATTCTAAAGTGTCGAGATATTTACTACGGCGTAGTTCCCCCCAGAGGTCCATTGTAGGGGGAAGAGGGCTACAACAGGGTTCGCCCTGGTACCCTGAGGCGCAACATTAGTGATATTATGACATGTTTATACACCCTCATACCATTCAGCTTTCGGCACGTGCTCACCTTGGCATTGGGTCATCCATCTAATCAAATATAATTTACATTCAGTCATAACAAATGGAACGAACTTATTTTATTAAATCTGATGGAGTTGCATATGGATATTATCTAGGACGAAAGTACTCGTCAAGACTAATCAAACGAGCCCAAACTCGATGGGGTGGTGTCGTTTTATTACGGACTTCCTACGGCCACCTTCCAGCTCCATCATCAGACCCTGGATACCATTTAGGACCAAAGTACTCGTCAAGACTAATCAAACGAGCCCAAACTCGATGGGATTGTGTCGTTTTATTACGGACTTCCTACGGCCACCTTCCAGCTCCATCATCAGACCCTGAATACCATTTAGGTCCAAAGTACTCGTCAAGACTAATCAAGCGAGCTCAAACTCGATGGGATTGTGTCGTTTTATTACGGACTTCCTGTGGCCACCTTCCAGCTCCATCATCAGATCCTGGATACTATTTAGGACCAAAGTACTCGTCAAGACTAATCAAACGAGCCCAAACTCGATGGGATTGTTTCGTTTTATTACGGACTTCCTATGGCCACCTTCCAGCTCCATCATCAGAGCCTGGATACCATTTAGGACCAAAGTACTTGTCAAGACTAATCAAACGAGCCCAAACTCGATGGGATTGTGTCGTTTTATTACGGACTTCCTACGGCCACCTTCCCGCTCCATCATCAGACCCTGAATACCATCTACAGACAAAGTACTCATCGAGACGAATCATTCGAGCCCAAACTCGATAAGGTTATGTCGTATTATAATGGAGTTCCTATGGCCACCTTCCAGCTCCATCATTAGATCAGCTCCATGTCATTATAATATTGCATTTTCACGCGATATACATATTATGCGTGCAAAATTTTTACTCAATCGGAAACCGTAAAGTGTGTCAAATTTAACTTGCAAGATTTGATTACAGGTCGAATCTTATGGAGAACCAAGCTCCTAAGTCCTATTCTACATGCCCTTACTTAACACTGTCTTGCTTTCATCATAGCGTATAGATTGCGAAGCGAAGTGGCAACAGCGCATAACAAAACCAACCAATCATGGCAAAGGTGACCTCTGATTGGTCCATTTGAATCAGATCAACAATAGATGGAGTGGATTTGTATAAATAATGCAATGAATAGTTTTTATTTGTGTCGCTAGAGGGTCAGCAATTGTTGATCAAATTGGAGCCACATTTGTATGCCGAATCATACATTAGATCAACAAAAACTGTTTTGATCAACAATTGCTAACTGATCAACAATTAACTGATGCTACAACCCGTCTGATCAACATTTGCCGAATGGGTATATCTATATATATATATATATATATATATATGTAGGCGCAGGATGGATCTTCATTAGAATCTGTCATAGTTGGTCAGGCGTGGATACTTGGGCAGGGGATCGTTATTTTAATTAACACTCGAGTTTTGATCAAAGTCACTATAATTCGCGTTAACAAAGATTGATTCACAAAATAACTGTTCTATATTATATATTAGATTCGGCCGTTACTCTCGGTGTCATGTGGACGTGCTCTTTTTACTCGCGAACATTTTAATTCATTAACCCAGTATAGAGTGCAGTAATCTACTCCAAAGTTACACTAATACGTGCTAAATAAAACCTGCAATAAACAGTGAAAAAAATATAACTGTGTATAAACTATCAACAGAGTTACAAACAAAAACATTACAAGTTATAAAAGTGAACGTTAAAAAATCTTTCTTTGTCTCTGTGTCAAAGTGCTCTGACCTTGAATGGGTTAATGACACTTGTCTGCGTCCCACAAAATACTTGGACCCGAACACCAAATTTGCACAAATCATCATAGCTCCGGTGGTCCCGAAGCGTAAGCCGCTAAATATCTTACGCCGTTGCGTCGTGAGCGGTACCGAGTTCGAGCCCCGCATCCTGTATCTCTTTTTGAAAGTTTAAATTATTTATTTAATTTAAATCTTCCATTACCACAACCGTATACAAACATCAACGGTTGTAGTGACGAATTCTGCTAACTAACTGCTAAGTTATTAAAAATTCCATAACGCCGGAATAAATGAGTCAACCTGTGACTACATAGGTTGGTTTGGATTGGCAGAGCTCAAGTAATACTGGACAGAAACCTGTTTCAAACCAACCCGTCGATTGTGTAAATATGTCCACTATGAGACGCACTCCCCCCAGCACGCCGAAAACACAAACAAAAAACCTTTGTCAGTCCGAGACCAAATCGGAATCGGATATAGCCAATGCAGTGGTGAGTGATTATGTAAACACAAATCGAAATAAAAGAGCCCGGAAGGCGGACTCGCCACAAGGCGCCACTACATTAAGCTCACACGACCTCCAAACTCAACTCGCAAATTGGAAGGAGGAACAAGACTCGTCATTTGCGAAGGTACTTGCGACTCAAACCGCTTTGATGGCTAAACTGTCAACCGACATTGGGGAAATTAAATCTCAGAACACCCAGATTCAAGCAGCTAACACGGAAATACAAAAATCAAACGAGGAGATGGTTAGATCCATGTCATTCATAAACCAACGGTTTGAGGAGCTAAAGAAAGAAGTTGAAGACCTAAGAAGGGAACGCCGGGAACAGAATGAGTATATAGAAAGTCTAGAGAAAAGAATACAAGATCTGCATCACAAATCAAGGTCGTCGGGCATCGAAATCCGAAATATACCGCAAAGTAATGCTGAAACCAATGCCACACTTGCAAAAACAATATGCAGCATTGGTCAAGCTGTAGGTGTCTCCATTAAGGACTCTGAACTGAGGGATATTTATCGCTTGCCGGGGAAGTCATCGAACCCATCGACCATATCACGACCGATTATAGCAGAATTTTCTTCTGTTATGATAAAGAACACACTCATATCTGCAGTTCGAACTTTCAACAAAACCAGGGAAAAGCAAGATAAACTGAATACTGGTCTCATTGGCGTTTCCGGAACTTGTCATCCGGTTTACGTCACGGAAC
Source organism: Nycteola revayana (assembly GCA_947037095.2). NCBI lineage: Eukaryota > Metazoa > Arthropoda > Insecta > Lepidoptera > Nolidae > Nycteola > Nycteola revayana. Next base: position 6,544,027 of record OX344838.1, read on the forward strand.
AGCTTCCAGGTAACGCCAAAAAACTGTATTATCAAACAAGAGAGTTCTCGAAAAAACACAATTTTAAGTTCTGTTGGGTCTCAAACGGTAACATATTTATACGCAAACAAGAAGGTGACAAACAAATGTTAATCAGTTCTGAGAAATGTCTACAAGATATAGGTAACACTGGCAAGTGACTAGTAATCCATATTGTCAAAAACTTTATTATGTTAGCATCCGTCTGTATAGTATTATTAATTTTAGAAATTGTACTTGCTTCTAAATTTATAAACATACACAAATTATGTAACATTCACTTAACCACACAAATAAAATCTCAAAATGGTATACATATTATCCTACACAAGAGTACACTCACAACTCACTCATACAAAGACACTACCTATAACATTCAACCCTACACAAAAAAACAAATAATAAACGACAAACTGCATATTAGGCAAGTCCTAACTACACAAGACTTCGCGTTGGGTCACCTCTTGCTCTCTCTACACTTCCCCAATGGATAGTATAATCAGTATAAGCAGCGAGCTTGACCTGCTAACAGTAGGTGACTCATTTAACTGTGCCCCAGAAAATTGTATTGACTATGTTAATAACACTAACAACAACATAAAAATACTACATTTAAACATCCGTAGCTTAAATAAAAACTTTGACCAAGCTCAGCTATTACTACACTTACTGAAACTCGATATAGACGTGGTAGTCCTTACTGAATGTTGGCTTAGCAAGGTCAGTAATATGCCGGTTTTAGCTGGATATGATTCCTATTGTACTATTATAAACAATAATCAAAATGATGGGATTGTTATCTTTAAAAAACAAACTCTCCGGACCTCAGAATGGGAACCAGAATTTGTGAGTGGGAATTGTTTGGTATGCAATATGGCTAACCAAAATATCGCTATCGTGGCAGTGTACCGATCCCCGTCATACAGTTCCAAAGAAAGTACCGAAAAATTTCTGGATAGTTTAAATAATGTCTACGCAAGCCTATCTTCATTTAAAAATATAATTCTCGTAGGCGACATTAATATAGATCTTAAACCCAATAGTACAGATAATCGCTGTCTCGAATATCTCATCCTAAATGCCTCCCACGGTCTACTTCCAACCCACCGATTCAACACTCGACTAGATAGCTGTCTGGATCATGTATTTGTTAAAAGTACCCTGCCTGTTACTACCCTTGTACTAGATTCACACATCACGGATCACAAACCAGTGTTATTTAATATTGCTAACACAAACCCTGACACTATACCACGTCACATAGCTACCCGCATAGATTACGAAGCAGTTAAGTTGGATTTAGAAAACTCTGATTTTTCCCCTTTGTACAAAATTGCTGACCCCAATCTAGCCATGAATGCCTTCATTAAAATCATCTCTTCAGTCATTGACAAGCACACAAAACAAATTAAAATCCCTAGGAAAAAAAGAATAATAAAACCATGGATAACCGCAGGCATTTTAAAGTGTATACAAAACCGTGACCGATTGCATAACAGATTAAGGAAAGATCCCAACAATCTTATCCTGAAAATTACCTATTCGCGGTACCGGAATTTTTGTAATGACTTGCTCCGAAAACTTAAAATTGCCTATGAGAAAAGCCAACTTGAAAAATCTCGGAATAACCCTAAAGCACTTTGGAAAACGATTAAACAAATCACAAATACCACCAAAAAGAAAACTAGCCCGGTCGAACTGTTGGACATCTGTGACAACGCTACATCATCCGCGAACGAAGTGTGTAGATTTTTCAGCAATATAGGAACGAACTTGGCAGAAAAAATCCTGTCCGAGTCTCATCAACCTACAACCCAACCTAGGAGATTATGTCACATTACAACACCCAACCCCGCAAACTCTCTTGTAATACTTGAGGTTGATGAAACAGAAGTGGAGTCACTTATTCTGCAACTGCGAAATGATTGCGCAATTGGGTGGGATGGCATATCTCCCGTAGTGTTAAAGAGTTGCCGGCAGACCTTGACGCCACCATTGACGTATATTTTTAACTGCTGCCTTCAAAAAGGCATTTTTCCTGATGCGCTTAAAAAAGCTGTTATTCATCCGATTCATAAGGGAGGGAACAGAAACTGTGTCAACAATTATAGACCCATATCAGTTCTATCAGCGCTCTCCAAGATACTGGAAAGGATCTTGAATAATGCTCTAAAAAAATTTCTCAACAAACATCGGCTCATAGCAGATAATCAGTATGGTTTTCGCTCAGGAATCTCAACGGAGGATGCAGTTCTGGATCTAACACAGTTGGTTGCGAGGAACCTTGACAGTGGCGTTAAAAGTCTAGGGATATTTTTGGATCTCTCTAAAGCTTTTGACACAGTATCTGTTCCTAAACTTATATCTAAATTGGAACTCCTAGGGGTACGAGGAAACTCCCTCGAAATTTTTAAAGATTATCTCAGCAACCGGACCCAACGAGTAAAAATAGGAGAACATGTAAGTGATGAAATAAAAATAAACACTTACGGTGTGCCTCAGGGAAGTATTCTAGGCCCCACCCTGTTCCAAATATACGTCAATGAGTTGTGTAATTTGACCATCCCCAACTCTAAAATCATTGCGTATGCAGACGACACCGCAGTCATAGTTTACGGGCCAAGTTGGGATGGCGTTAAATGCCACGCTGAAGTGGCAATAACAACTATCATGACATGGCTCAACCTAAACTTGCTTACCCTGAATTGTGATAAAACCTCGTACATTCCATTCGCTATTCGACGAAACGACTTACCTGAAAAATCATTCTCCATAACAGCTCACACCTGCTCCACACATTCCCCACACTGTTTCTGTCCGAAACTCACAAGAACAGATAATGTGAAATATCTGGGTGTCCAAATAGACGGAGGACTACGATGGGACAAACAGGTTGACGCTATTACTGCTAGGTCTATGAAACTGTTGCATACCTTCAAATCCCTCAGAGACTCGGCAGCGCCTGAAACCCTGAAGATGGTGTATCATGCATTATGTCAATCGGTCATTGGATATTGCATCACAGTATGGGGTGGTGCAAACAAAACCTGTTTCCTGAGGATTGAAAGAGCGCAGAGAGCCGTGCTGAAGGTAATGCTTCGCAAACCTTATCGCTATCCCACTACGAAACTATACGCTGATTCACAAGTGCTTTCTGTTCGCCAGCTCTTCCTACTACGGTCTATTTTAAGAAAACACGGTAGTGTTCCCCCTACTGACCCTAAAAAAAGGAAGAAATTACCCATTAGTACCCCCCACAAAACCGCCTTCGCTCAACACCAATACTACACATTAAGTACATACATCTACAAACAAATTCACAAAAAATTAAACATAGTCGATCTAAATAAACATGAAATAAAATCAAAACTAACGGAATGGCTACTGAAACAGGACTACCTGAAAACAGAGTCTTTACTCAAGTATATCGTCTAACTACCTATGTACATATTTCTAATTACATACCCACACACACACACCCGCGCCCACACACATACACACATACACTCTCACACACATACACACATATCAAGTGAATGTAAATATTTTTTTTTTTTTTTTTTTTCCTACATAATATTTCCTTAGAACGCTCGGGTAGATCGACACAGTCTACTATAAAAATATTATAGCATCCATTTTAAGCTGAATCACTGTCTCTCAAGATACAGGTTACCTAGTTTGAGAGGCAGGGTTTTCTTTATTGTGCACAGATTTTAGTTTCTAGATTGTACTGTATTGTGTTACTACCAAAGCTCTTTTAAATTGTCTTTATTTTACATAATGAAATCTGTATTTTTGTGAAATAAATTATTATTATTATTATTATTATTATTATTATTATTATTATATTCTAGCTAAAGTCAATTAGTAATCAAATTCACTATTATAATTGCATTTCACACTAGGATGACACAGAATATCAGCGATTCGTCTAGCGCGTGGTGCACGGTCCGCTCCCGTTCAAACAGTGAAGTTTCAACATGGCCGCCGTGCTCCCACCTGCCCGACGCTCCGCTAGAGTGACGGCTGTCACTCTTATTCTGACGTCTGACATTGACACCTGACGTTAACTGTCACCAATCAGTAGAAGCTGTCATCGATGGCAGCTGACAGTAGCCGTTTAAATACGACATATTAGCGATGTGTCGTCATATATATATATATATATATAATGTTATTGTTATATTCTTCTTGACATAAATACTGTTAATTTAAACAAAGGGAACTAACTGGCTCCTGCGATACAGCATTTACTAGGGTAGGAGTCAGGGGATTGTTTAGAATTCCCTAATACACTAGTAAAACTTTCTACTTTAAAACTGTATGTAACATATTTATGTCTTTTTTTTTAAATTACCTTTAACAGACGGAAATCAAGTTTAGTTTATTCTTTTAAGAATTTTCCAATAACCCTTGACTTTTTAATATCGACAGTACATTAAGGAAATAAACTTTAAAGAGGATATTATAACTGCTTGCAATCAATTTTTATAACATTATAGTTAGTACCTGACTAAATGCATTTTCTCCCATGGCTCCTACCCCACATATTTTTTATTAATATAAAGATTCAAGCAAAAACAAGTTGAAGTTATATGATGCCACAAAATTCATTCGACTTTTACCGTTCATCATTTTCATATAAGTAATTAAAATGATCATAGGTATAAAAGAAAGAAGTGGGTATTAGGTGGTTGGTAGTTATAAATATGAATATGTGTAGTAGGTATATGTAGTTCGTATTAATAACCGTGAGGAGAGTACCTAATATTCTTATACGTTGTTTTCTTAACGCATGTTTTTTATTTATAAATTTAGAAAAGTTTTCATTTTGTATATATTCCTGAATTGTTATAATTATTTCAGAAAAAAAATGATAATTCATTGATCATAAATACGGACTACTAAATTATTGGACACACTATAAAACGATTGAATTAATTGGTCAATAAAGAAATCTCTGTATCGCGAGATACGAAAAAAAATAACAAACATAAAGCACACCCAGATTTATATAAACTACTTATATGTAGTTCACACCATTAATTGTATCGGGTGGAAATCAAACCCAGAACACTAGGCAGTATTCTGGATTCGATTTCCACCATGTTTAGTAATTAACCGCCACGGCTGATTCACCGGCGGAGTAAATTACATGTATGTAGTAACCTTGAAGGGAATTTATACTTATAAATAGTTAAAGCTTTTAAAGACTTTATTTATTTGCTTGAACGAAATAAACTCAGGAACTACTGGTCTGATTAAAAAAAAAACTTTAAATAGAAGTTTTTTCGTAGAAGGCTATATATTATTATAATAGGCTATATTTAATAATGAAGTTTTAACGGGAACAGGAATTGCGCGAGTGAAAAGTGAAAGTACCTAGTTAGTTATTACGGTTTTATCTACAACTGCCCGGATATGTTAAGTTTTCTAGAAATAAAAAGTTGGAATTAAAACGAAACGGGTATCGGATCAACTGCGCTTTAAGTGCTTCCGGGAAGAGCTAAGCGGATCACGAGGTTGAAGGCGAGTATAATCGTAATTTTAGCTACTAGCGACCGGCGGTTTACTCGCGTAAATCTATTTCATACGAGCTGCAACCTGCGCTTTTATTCGCGTGAATTAAAGATTTTATAAGCTATCTAAAAATGAATGAAAGTCCCGTCTAAGTCCGTACCTACAACCGTTTTGGAGATTAGGTGGAATACACGGACAAACAGCTAGACAAAATATAATGTAGCCCATATTATACCTTATAAAATTAACCATCAACCAGTAAAATTACCGTCAAATTGATGATGCTGTCATAAAGTGTACTGTCTCGCGCAGTTCCATCCACGTAATGTTTTTTTTGACAAGCTCCGTAGCGTATTTCCGTACGGTATTTGGCTCGCTTTAGGTCTCGGAGGTCGTGGGTTCGATCCCCACACCGGACAAGAAATCTTTGTGTAAATTCTAAGATTATTTTCCGGGTCTGGTTGGTTGGAGGACTACCCTCCTTGCCTCGGAAAGCACGTTAAGCCGTTGGTCCCGATTATTATAACATCATCTATAACAAGCGTATACCAAGGAACGGGCAGCAGCGTTTCCCTGTGTATTACAACTTGATACTGCAGTCACAAATCCGCCTGCCAAGCGTGGTGACTATGGCAAAAACCCATGTTCAGCCGTGGACGTTGTACGGGCTGATGATGAGGATCATGATGTTGAATGTTTTTTTTTACAACTTTTTTTTCTGAGTTTTTTTAGAGTCGGGCAGCTATTGTTTGTAAAATCCCACGTGACACCGGGATTTTACTAGGGCACTTTAAAAAAAACAGAAACAGAGATTATTGATTAAAAAACCATCGCATAAGCAGAAAGCAGATATATATGTATAACATCACACCTACTACGGCTATAGACGTACTGTACTTCACCCAGATAAAACCAAAACCCCGAAACATACATTTTTCAACCAAACTAAAAAGTATACTCAAATCCATCTTCTGTCAAGTTCATCAAACCTAATTACTGCACGATCATTTTCAAGAATACTTCGAAGTCCTCTTCATCAATTGTTCAACGTATACTTTAAACTATAATTTAAGTTAGGTACAACCAGCTTAAAGAGTTCAAAGATTTTAATCCGTAGCTCTACTGTAGGCAAGTTTAAGAAACAAAATTAAGTTTTGGTCCCGTACAAGAGAATGGGGATCACAATTAATCTTCGTGCTTTTATCTCAGAAATACCGCTTTATAAGTAAAGTTTAAGGGGATTTAATTTAAAAATCACAATACTTCAGTCGTGCTTCGCCCTGCTATAATCCTTGAAGTAAACGAAAACATCTCATAATAAACATTTAGGTCTCGCTTGTAACTCTGTAGGATAAACATAATTTGCTTCTTTAAAATTGCAGTTAATTGACATTATTTTGGTTAAAGATACTCGAGTGGACACCACAAACTGGCGTACGTAGCCTGAGACCTGCTGTGCCCTAACAGGGTTCATGTTGATACAGCGCTAAGAATAAGACCTAATTAAAAATATGAAACCATACTTAATTTCTGAGACTACACAAAAGAACATCAACCTAGTAAGGCTCAATCCACATTGGGCGTTTGTTTTCCTCGAGAGTGTGAATTACGCAAACGACGACATAGCAAGCGCATAGTCCCCGATCCGTCCGCATCACCCGCTACCCCAGCCGTTGTGCGTATGTGACTCGCTCGAGCACCGCACGTCGCACATGTCCTATGTGGGATAAGCCTAAAAGTCACAGTGATTCAATGAATGCAGACCGCAAATAATGTTTAGACAGGTTTATGTTTAACAACCCACATTGTCTTTCAGCCCATTGATATTTGGTTGTAAAGTTATTTTATTTTGTAAGAACTAAGTTAACTTTAAGCAAGACAAACAACTTTATGTTTCGAATTAAAAAAATGGTTTATTAGTTTAGGAAAGAACTCTTCATATACCCACAAATAGGAACTCCTATTTCCACGCAGTTAAATTTAATGTAAGTCTTACTACCTCTACTTTGACAACACAGTATCTCTCGTATTACGATTGTGAGCCCATACACTTATTCTCGATAGATGAAACTATCAGAATCTGTAAGAGAGATCACAAAGGGAAAATAAATCGCTACGATTTTCCTAACAAATGAGAGTGAGTGATGGAACAATGTTTGGTCCTTCTCAACTGATATGTGTTTTTAGATTATAGATAAATTTATAGCCTTGGTAGGTAATATTTTATATAGTTAATGACTTTTGTAAAGATATAAAGTTGACAACCTCCGTATCGTAGCGGTATTTGGCTCGCTTTAAATCTTGGAGGTCATGGGTTCGATCCCCACTCTGGACCGGAAATCTTTGTGTCAATTCTAAGATTCCTTTCCGGGTCTGGTTGGTTGAGGGACAACCCTCCGTGCCTCAGAAAGCACGTTAAGCCGTTGATCCCGATTATTATAACATCATCTTTAATAATCGTATATCAAGGAACGGGCAGCAGCGTTTCCTTGTATGGCACATAATACTGCGGTCACCAACCCGTCTGCCAAGCGTAAGGACTATGGCAAATACCCTCCCTCGGGAGGAGGCCCATGTTCAGCAGTGGACGTTGTACGGGCTGATAATAATGATGATGAAAGTGAATATGTCCTTAAGTAATAAAGCAACTAATTAAATATTTTCAGATGATGGTTTATCTAATACCTACTATTTAATGCAAAAAAAAACAATCATCTGTTTATTATTGGATATTCAGAATATTACTTACTAGTAGTCCCGCGTGGTTTACCCACGTAGATCCTGTTCCCGTAGAAACTTGTCTTGACTTAAAATATTCAACGAATTAAACGATATTTATTCAGCACTTAGGTATTTACATACACTTGCACTTGTGTAAAAAATGTATGTAATATGATAAATATAATTAGATAAATACAAAATATCGCAACTAATATCTATTGCCGATTAGCGAATGGTCTGTCGGTCTGTCTGTCAGTCTTGTCTAGTCTAGTCTAGTTACATAAATGACACAAATAATGTGGCTTCTATTGGTAAAAGAATTGGCAAAATTTTGCACCACCTTTTCTTGGGTGTTGTCAGAGGTACTGCGATCACTAATCCGCCTGGCGCCCGCCAAACATGGCTAGCCACAGTCATCACTAAATCAAAAAGTACAACCAACCATATGATGCTTTTAAACGTATCACTAAATAGTATAAAATAAAGTCGCTTCCCGATGTCTGTCTGTACCTGTCTTAGATCTTTAGAACTACGCAACGGATTTTGATGCGGTTTTTTTAATAGATTCGAGAGGAAGGTTTGTATGTATAATACATCAGCATTACACCCGTGCGACGCCGGGGCGGGTCGCTAGTTTTGTCGATATAGTAAGCTAATAAAAATAATCAACCTTGTCAAATACCTACAAAGCAATTTTCAATCACGCCGAAATGTACCATAAATCACAGGCTATTTCTCATAAAACACGACAAGTATAATGATCATTACTGTAATAAAATGGTTTCAAAATTCGATCAAATAACCGAGTAATAGCAATAGATGCCACTAAAACAATATTACTGAACCAGACGATACAACATGATTTATGATAAAGTATTCGTTAGAAAAAATGTTATACACAAGTATTGGCTTTAATAAAACAAAAGACAACCAATAAGGTACTTACATTTAGCAAGATACCTATGTTTTTTTTTATCCATACATTTACATACCTATGGAATAAAATACCTACTACTTGTTTTCTTAATAAAGCAATTAAGAAAACTGATATTAAATAATAGCACTATATCGCTAGACAATGGAATATAAATTAATATTTCAATTTTAAGATGCTCATTCATTATATCCGTGTCGTATCCACAGGGACAAAGAACTAATTAGACTTCGCAAAAGCTAGCGTTTTCCATCTCGCAATGCATTTTTCTTTTTAAACTGTTGTCATAATGTTGAACTTAGAGCAAATATTTTTCATACACTAAAATAATGAAACCCCCTGTTAAAACTCCAGCTCATGACGGTTCCATCATACATATGTTAATTATTATTTCTCAATTAATTTAGATCTAAATACTTTACATAGTGAACAAATACATTTACAGAAACTGCTAACACCATCTACCAATTTTCTTATAAACTTTTTAAGGTGTACAGCTCCATCTAGTGAGTATTTCACGTAATACTAAAGCTCCTATTTCCGCACTGAAAATTAATCTTCAGCTACCTCGATTACCAGGGAATGTCTCCACTCAACACTACGTTATCTTGGAATACCACCAGGGGGCGCAGGATAGCGTGCTCCTGAAATTGCCGTTACTATTTTTCGTTGAGACTATATCCCACTAATTAATACTATAACATAACATCACTATGACGAGAGGGGAGTAGGGATACCTATAAGTCTGTTGGAATCGCAAGTGAGCACTTTATAACCCGATTTTGTCTTTCATTGTGCCTTATAATATTACATTTTAATACAATAACAGGCGCATCTAAACCCTTATGCCCAATACAAATAGAAACAAGGCATACTGCAGTAAGATGGTAAATAACCTTGAGCAGATTTTTACTGCTCACCGTCCATCTGGTAGATATATGTCCGTTATTCGCCTCTTACGACACCCATGAAAAGACATGGGTGAAGATAGCAGATAAAGTTGCTCTGAATCAGGGTGTGATTTGTACACGTTATTTATGTGTTTGTATAAGTAGTTTCCCGCCACACAGGGTTTTATTTTCCTAATACGGGTACTGGTTTTTACTAAAACATCGTCTTACTGAAATATGTTTTGGATATTTTTACAAGGCGTTATAGAATTCGATCTGATTATTGGTATTTTTATCCAAATTATCGATACTAATACTATCAAAACGATATATAATGTAATAAGTTGCTACTCTTTCTAACTTCTCGGGACACGCTTTATATAAGAGAATACAATAAACATCGATAAAAAAAGAAGGATATGATTTCATTATTTACACGGAATTAGTCAAGGTTCATCTCGATAATAATTCCTTCCTCATCGGCCATAAACAGAAAGAGATAGCATGATTCAACGGCACATTCCGCGATGAGGTTTCTGTTCTTCGAAATTATTAGGTAATTCATATATTGCAATGGCTCGGTTCCATAAAAGAATATTAGTTCATTTCTATAGCCAAGTTTTTAATTATAATTTTTATTATATAATTATATTATAATTTTAAAATATGTCATTAATATAATTTTAAAACGGATATACCCTAAAAAAGCTGGTCTGAGGATATCTCCGTTATGGCTGCCTACAAAATTCTGTCGTAATAGAAGTCTCAAAACCTATATTCACACAATTAAAAACACAATTTCAACACAAATTTTCTGAACTTTATGACCTTCACGTTGGGACCTTCATAAACAACATTGGAGTTTGTCGAGGTTTCGGTTTTAAGATTCGATGATAAAAGCAGTTTGAAAATCAATGAGGTTTAGCAATTCTCTGTGAGATGCTGAGCGGTACGCAGCCGCTTTAGCGCTTATTGTGCACGATCAATTTACTTAAGATTTAGAGTTTTACCTTATTTTTCCAAGGTAAATGTGATGAGTTTGAATATTTTACAAAATTTCAACTTCTGTTCGTAAACCTATTGATCTAACGTCGCTGATACTGAAATATCGCGATATTGACAATCTGAAACTGCGTGGGACAACTGCGTAGTAGCAAATTTATATAAGTACAAGACCTTACATAAATAAAGAATATATTTCTTGACGGATAAAATTACACCTTATTAGCTACTGTCACTTACGAGGCATCGAAATATGACCAACAATAAATTGATCATACAATATAAATTCCAAAACCAAGATTAAAGTGAAATAAAATCGTAATTCACTGACCTTATGTGTGCGAGCTACAGGACGCACTTAGGTACAGGCTGCGGCAAATGCTTTGCTTGAATGCACTTTAATTGACAAATGTATAGATAACAATATTAATAAAATACTGTTCTGTTAAAACAATCTTAGTAAAACAAAAAATAAATAGATACCTTTAGGAAAACACTATTTGCAAGTCTCAACACACACTTCATGAGTAAATAAAACAAAATTCACTGACTATGAAAGTAAAATGTACTAATTTTTTATTTTATTGAACAACCTATATGTCTTTGCTATTTAGACTCGAATTAGTAGGGTACTTGATGATGTTGATGAGTACCACTATTGCATGAATAACATTCACGGCCTCTATTCTCTGAGCAACATAGATTTTCAAGATTTTGCTATGGCTACGAACAAAAGTCTCTGTTGGTATATAATAATATGTGGCATTTTAACGATTATTATTTATAAAAACCAAAGCAGAGTAAAAATTGTTAAAAATATCATTCAAATAAACAATGATAACAGTTAAATTTTGTAATGTCAACAAAAATAAATGATTTGTGTTTATTTTACCTCTATCAGATTTAAATATTATCTTAAACCAATATGTTTAATCTACGTAACGCGTTGGTTAGCGCTTTACGCTATGCTTGATATTCTGTAGGCGCAGAAACATAGGGCGACAGTGGCGCCATTTAACTAGTGCTGTTTCAGTCGCAACCCTGACACTACGGCCGCTAAACTCCACTGAAAAAAACACATTGTGAACTAAATTAACTGCGTGATGGGACTGATATACAGTGCGATTATTCATAATCTATAGTGCTCCCTAACATCAAACGGTAAGTAGTTTGACATTTCTTCTTATTTCATGATTATAATGTAAAATAATACATATATTATATATAATTGTTTTCTATATATTACTAAATCATTTGTAATGTTTGTAAAATTATATTAAAAATATTAACATCATCAATACTGACTACATAATAACGAAGGTACGAGTAGGTACTGGCCTTCCATGTTAAGCATGGCATTTGTGTATTCCCAATATAAAACGTAATTATTATAGATTTATAGCGCATTTTGATACGTGCTTTATCTTTTGTCATATCAACGGATTTGACGAAAATAAAAAAAACTGGGAAATAAACACAAAACATACACATTTTGCCCCACAGCGACCGGATCAATAAGCCTCATTGTTCTTACTCTTCACTCTTTTATTAAACTAATGCCTATTTACTAATAGAAAGTTGTTTTGTTGAAAACCTACCTTATATAAGACGGAGTTATATATAAGTAACGAACCTGCAGGAAAACAATATATAGAATAACTAGGTATTTTGCTAGAACTGGTAGTATCCATAATAATTAAGTTTAAGATTTAAATTATAAATAAGAAAGTTATAATAGGAAAGTCTCTATAAGTGCTTAATATAAAAAGATTTTGCTCGCAGCTCTCTCTATACAAACTTTGGATCCCGTCTCATCAACTATGGGAGTGAATTAAAAAAAATCTTTTTGCTTATGCTAAAAAAGGATTTTCCAAAATTCACCGCCTACGACTTGTAACTATCTGCGTGCCAAAGTTTGGGGTAATCAGTTCAGTGGTTTGAGCTGTACCTATATTGCCAGATCATTCAGTAACGTTTGCCTTTTATAATCATAGTAGCTTCCCGGGCGGTTACACCTGCGTAACTCTAGTTCCCGTGGAAACTTCATAATTAAATATAGCCTATAGACTTCCTCGATAAATGGACTATCTAACACTGAAATTTTCAAATCGGTCCAGTAGTTCCAGAGATTAGCGCGTTTAAGCAAACAAATTCTTCATAAGTATAGATATAGCAATCATATCTAACTATCTATCTTTATGAAAGCAAAAGTTCAAAAGAAGTCTAGGTAGGTACTTATAACAGTAATTTACTACAATTATCAAATAATCGTTAAAGCATTTTATTATTATGTACTTAGTTGTGACTTCATACACTATGATATATATTAAGGTAACTTCTTATACCTCTAGTTATGACACTCAAAATTAACAATAATACTGAATGGCGTATCCAGGCCCCACTGGGCACACTGAGCACGTGCCCAGGGCCCCGCGATGGTTTAGGGCGCCCTAGTAACTACTCCAAACGATAAAAGATAGCCACTCTAAGGACTAATCGTAGATGCTTAGTGTGGATTACGTTATGATAACTACTTATCATGAATGTAATGTCATAGTAAAGACGTAAAAATAAAGCTAAAATTTTCATTTCTGCGTTCTTTGTAAAAAAAAATCTAATTTACTATGGTCATAGGGGCCCCATTTGATTATCCTAAAGTGCCCAGGGTCTCTAATAGGTGAAAGACGGCCCTGGGCGTATCAAACAAACTTTTACTAGTAAATTCTGGCATTGCCCACAAATAGCCAAATGTATTACCCACTAACTGGTCAACATTATGTGCTTTAGGTATTCATGTTTTTTTTTATATTTAAATGATGTATGATTACATTTTTGGCGGCCAAAATAAACTGGGATTTATTTTCTCCTGTCACTTTTTATTAAAAATGATGGCAAGTCAAAATGTACTGTATGTCAATTACATAAAGCTTGTAATACCTAAAAAATATTGTTACATGTCAACCTTCGTCAAAGGTTAACCTAATTGTTAACATCCCTTGAAACCTTTAAAAAATGAATGAGACATTTTTTTTATAATTTAACCTATAGTAGGTTAAATTATATAAAAAATGTCTGCTTTGAAAAATTTATACTTTACAATCAAGTTGATTTAACAATTAAGTAGAAAGAAATAGAAAAGAAAGGAAAATGCGTTTCTATATATTTTAATTTTATTTATTGCAATTATCTGTATGAGAAAACTTTTACTGTTTAGACAGTAACTGTTAGTAGGTATCTTTTTTTAAGACAAAGAGACTACAAAACGGTGTCTGCACGTAGAAGATTTAAAATATTTTTTATTGATACATTCATGCGTTGTTTTTTTTATTTTGGTGTTTCCATTATTCGTCGAAATAAATTTCATAGAATTTAGTTTCCTTAAAAATTTTATTTAACGAATTAATTATACGGTCGATGTTTAAAAGAATGTTGTTTCTTGTTCGATGTATCTTTCATTTTTATGTATTATTGAATTATTAACAAAAAAGAGAATGTTAGGTTAGGTTAAAACTTTGACCATATGACGGTAAGAACAAATTTATTCACACAACAGAATTACCACAGCCTGAGAAAAGGTTTTTCTTGGTAATAACTAGAGACCGGATTATATGCATTTGCATATTTGCATATGCATTGGCATATTTAAGCCATTCTCAACGGTACTTGCATATTTTACCTAATATCGAGTTATAATGCATATTATCGGTAGGTATATTTACAATATTTTGGCAATGCAGTGCAGTCATCCTGCTTTTCGATAGTCGATTAAAGTGATAATATCGCGAATTAAACCAAATTATAGTCACAAAATAAATATATACATTAGTAATAATAATTGTGGTATAAATTTATAATAAATTTAAAAAAATAATAATGTCCCGTTATTAACTGTAATGTGTAATGACAACTATGGTCGCCTATTCAAGGATAATTTTCCAATTGTATGCTGATTTTGAAATAAAATAAAATTGAAACTAACTTTTCTTCTTTTTTTGAGGACTGAATTGATTGATTAAACTAAAACTTATTATTAAATTTTGCATATTCTGTCAATTTTCGTGCATATTTCAAGCAATTTTCATGCATATTTGCATGCATATAACAAGCTTTTTATGATGCATATAATCTGGTCTCTAGTAATAACTTTTATAGTAACTAAAAAATATGATGATATGATGAAGATACAAAAATATTTGATTTGTGGCCGAATATGATGAATTTATGAAATTTAGCTAATTATTTTATGTGAAATATCATTGCACAGAAATAAGAAGAAAATAATTATATGAAATTGAAATAATGTGACACAAAATCGCGCCGGCGGTGGGGTATGTGGGACTCGCCGTCTCCATAGCGGTGGTATGCTAATCATACCACGAGGAGAGGACCCTACCCACTAAAATCCCCGGGTACTCCTCCGTCCGCAGTTGGTGAGAGGTCCAAGAACAACTCTAAGTTCTGGGGCACCCTCCGGCGGTGCCCGCGCCGCCAATCTGGCCATGCCACGCTTATGGCCCATATAGCCAGTTACAGGGATATCCAGTACAAGGGCGTCCCTACTCCTCACGGGTCGGCCTCTAGGGGAGCAAGGCCCATGTTTCCCACTCCCCGAGGTCGAGCCTAGGGCGGAAGGTGGCGGGTCCCAGCCCGCCGCCGACGGCTAACACGCCGTCTGAGGGAGGAAATTCCCCAACCCGCGCTGCGGCCTCCTTCTGGGATATACCGCGCCCACAGAAGGAGGTCACCACCTCCCACGACCTCTCTCTTTCGACCATCTTTGAGATGATGGTCGGAACCCAACTCCCCGACGAGCTTTGCACACTCGCCGGACCACGCCGGACAATAAGACTGTTAGCTAGACCCCTAAAATTCATTTTGCGAGTAAAAACAGTAAATATATTTACAATTTTTGCAGTTAAATAAAGAATCTGGTTTTTATTGAGTTAATTACCATTGACATTTTGCCGTCAGATAGCTGACATCTACTCTGATCCAAGGTGATTTAGCGTTATGTTCTCAGATTAGATTTTATTAATTTAATTAAAATCAAGTTGGTAGTTTTTGCAAAATTTGATGAAAAACTCTCATACATTCGAATTTGTTCATTTATAAGGTAATAGAATTCCCACGGCATTTAGAAATTATTTCTAACGCCCGTTAGGAGCTCGTTTCAGTCCGTAGGTAATGTGATAAGGCTTAGGTAATCGATTCTTGACAATAAGCCTGAATCCGATTAAGCATAACTCCTCTCTTGAGGAAAGAGAAGAGTATGCGTTATTCATGATATTGTGTTGTGATTCCTCCTCTTCGTGTAAAGTATATATCAATTCTAAATTCTTTTTTTTTTTCATCATTGTGCTTGTACTAATATAACTATACTAATATATAAACTAATATATCGAGGGGTGAAAGGCTATTTGTTTGAAGCGACATTTTGGACGATATGGAGTTATATACATATTCGGATTCAGCGAATTTTTCTGCGTCGTCTGAGCCGGGTTTCGTACAATTCTGAGCACTTTTATGGCGCTTAAAACAATGCCATTTTAGTGCATAATTCTCAAACATGATGTATGATCAGACTTCAAATTTGCCATATTTTTTTAGTATATCATTTAAGCTGTACACAAAAACGGAGAATCGGATCATAAGCCGTTATTCCGTTCCTAAAATTTTAGTTCGATGGCAGATAAATCGTTTTTCGATGTAGCTATCTTTAGATAAAAAGTCCCTTCAAACATTTTGCTTACGACTACTTACTCTGTGCAATGTCGCTTCAACCAATTTGCCGTCAGCCAAATTCATTAAGACATGTCGTCGGTTCAACCCTTTCGCTACAACTGTTTTTCACTCTGTTTAGAACAACCAAGTTATATAACTCCTTTCAAAATCTGAGACATCAAACAACTCTTTAAGAATGTTCATCGTTGCTTAAGCCAACTTTCCTGAATCGTTAACAAAACCCAAACCCAAATTTGTAGTTAAACAAAATAGCCTATTCCTATTATTATTGAGTAACGTCGATTCAATCATTTTGCTTTCTCCTGCATAAGTACTGTAAAGTCACTTAAACCATTTTGCCTGCTGCTGATTAGTGACAATGTTGGAAGTTGAATCATTTTTCTTTACTCTAAAAATAAGGCGATACAGATCATTTTGTATTAAGCGACAATTTATCTTATACTCATAACTGTTTTTTAATTGAAAATTATACCAAAACATTCAGGGATTTTTTTTCAATAAAAATTTGCGATCCACATTATAGAAAGAGCACTAGTTTTTTCATAACGATTTTTTTTCCAAATTTTGAATCTTTAAATGGCTCTCCTGTTAAGTTCGTAAAATGTCGCTTCAAACAAATAGCCTTTCACCCCTCGATATAAAGCTTAAGAGTTTCTTGGTTTGCTTGAACGCAATTATCTCAGGAAGTAATAGTCTGAATTGAAAAATTCCTTTAGTGTTAGATAGCTCATTTATCGAGAAAGGCTATAGGCAAATTTTTTTTGTGAAGTTCCCACAGGAATGGGAACCGCCCGCGGGATTCTAGTTTTTCAATATACTTAAAAAGTCCTCCCGAGTGATTCCAGCAACAGAGGCCAATCTATAAGCCATCTTACAATATATTAAAGTGCATAACAGTGCGTGCAAACACAAGTGTAGTTTTTTGTTTTCTTTTGGGATTAATCCCACGCACACTCCCACCACTGCAACTCCTGTAAGCCGGGATCAACAGCAAATCAGTCTAAAAGCACAGCAACAAAGCGAAACCATAGGCAAAAATCGCTTTAGGCTTTTCTGACATTTTCTACTTTTTTAAAACTGGACATATGGCCTACATGCCTTTTGCATAATAATATGCTAAATGGAGGTATTCCTCGAAGCGCTACCATTTTGCGGCGCTCCGAATGAGGTGTTCCTTTTTTATTCGTTGTAGCGCTCCTTTCAGTATCGCCTCCCGATAGTAATTAAAAATATTAAAATTGAAGAAATCTTGAAGCCCACGTTTAAAAATAGGGAAGAAAAGGTAATAAATTATATCGATGATTTTTAAAAACTGATTTATGCATCATCATCATCGAAGTTACTTAACCAAAATTACGAAATTGGGAGAAAAATATGTTTTTGCTTTCGGCACTATTGCCGATTTATATTAAATATGTTGCTGATTATTAATTTGAATGTTTACTAAACGAATTACTACTCTTAACACTGGTTACTGAAATATTTTTTAGGGTGTCGCTACTGAAGGAGCGCTCCGAGGAATAAAAAAGGAGCGCCTCATTCGGAGCGCCTCAAAATGGTAGCGCTTCGAGGAATACCTCGCTAAATGTCCCCTAATCCAAAAATGTGTAACAAAAATACTGCTTTTTTACATATATACAATATATATTTAGTAAATTTTATATGTATATTCTACTACCGAAAAAATTACCTGTTATCAGCGTATTCAGGAAAAAAATAAGTTACCGAAGTAGTTATTTTATTACATTTCACAATATAGGTAGGTATTCACTTTAATAAATTCAATCCACTCGCAGCTACGTACGTCTAAATATTAAAATTTTAAGTTAAACATGTTATTAGTTGAATTTTTTAACAACCAACCCGGTCAATCGAACTTCAACTGCAAATGGCACATTCCATTTCGAGGAGTTAAAGGCTAATTGACTTAAACAACACCATGGTCGATATTGAGTTATATATAAATAATATATACATCCCAATGTCACCCACACGGTATCACTTTATTCAATTGATCTTTAACTTCTATACTTTACATCCGGAACGGCATTTACGGTTAATTTAAAAAGTTCTAAATAATCCCAATTCGTTCATGAAATTATTATACCATTTTTGTCACTTACGTCATGAATTCTATTTATCAATACAATGCTATAGATATTTCAGTACCCAGCTTATGACACACTTTCATAGAACGCGTTTAATATTAGCTTTGTAGCTTAATGTGACGCAAGGGTTAACGTCATTAGCACACGTTTACTGAAGTTACGCCTCCTAGCTCGTAGCTTCATTAAAGAACGTATAGTCTGCCGCTACGTTAACAACTACTACGTGCAACTATACTCACCTTCGATTAGAACCGTGTCCCTTCACCTTTAAAACTAAAAAAACGTTCTTACTTTAGGTTCTATGGTCTACTAGCTATAACCCGCGACATTGTATTCATTTATTTTGATAAATGAATACAATGTCGCGATTCGTACCCGGTCCTTACAAAGTGATTCTATAAAGATTTACTATAACGAATGCTATTTACAGACTAGGCAAGAATTAATAAAATCTACGACTGCTCTTACAGAAGTAAATGGTACATTTGACGTAATTTGAGTTACTGAGGTGTAGTTTGTCAAAAGGCTTCTGTTGGGAATAGAGGCGAGCAATGCTCCAATCAATAGTTTTAATCTACAAATGAAGCAACATAGACCTTGAAATAGAGGCCGGTTATCTTAAGATTTAATGCAATTAAAGATTTTTTGGTGAGAAACTGAGCAAAGTATAGCGCCTTTACAGTTCGCTGGCCTCTCAGCTCTTTAGGTCTACGAGGGCATCAGAAGGTTTTTTGCAAACTAAGAGCCTGGAGGGCGAGATAGGACGCGTTGCGTTCGTGGGCGCATTCTTCTCTGGCGGGTCGTGTAGAGTGGTCTTTGTGTAGTGGTGTTAGTTCCTTGCAGTCTCAGTCCTGCTAGTTAGTTAGTTGTAATCTCGTCGTCCGGGTTGTCAAGGACGCCTTGAAACCGAAGCCGCCGGTGCTTACGATACTTTGTGCGCCCTATGCGCACTATGCGCCTATAGTCAGATACTACAACAAGCAAAAGGTTTTGGTAGTTGAGCCGCAGATTCGGAGACGCTTTCAACGCCTCTTTCATCGACTGCTTGATGTAAGTAAATGGTACGAGTAAATCACGTACGGTACCCTGATAGCACTTCGAGTGAATCTACTACGGTTTTTAAGCAGTACAAACTTGTGTCTATAAGTTGACGACATGAGCTAATAAAATGTTCGCGTTGTTACATCACAACAGTAACTAACTACCACAACATAAATTATGTCATAGAGTAACTACTATAACATTACTGTTAAAGATTAAAAAGATATTTTTCAAAATTAAATATGTAAATCGTCAAATTTTCTGTAGGTCTATTCATTATGTTAATTTTATAATTTAATTATTTCGTGTAATTAATTGGAGGTCGATATAGAGAATGTATTATTACCATAATTTATTTTTATTCTATAGTCTGATTTTGGAACATAAAACTTCTTTTGTTAACAATATACATAGATATCCGCTGGTATCTGTTACTTGGTTTATAACTTATTTTGTGATAATCGGAAACAAAGAAGACGTATGCATCATGATTTTTTAATTGTTTCTTATACTGGGCGGGACAATTTTCCTATGTCTATATAATTATATGTTTTTAATTTTGTTATTAAAATCTCAATGATAAATCGATAACATAATCTAGGCTGTTTGAACGGGCCCTTTACACAGGTGCAAAGTGATTTTAATTTGTATTTTCAAAAGCATTAAAAAATATATATACTTAATTGATGTTACTACACGGTGTATGTGCCAAAATCATTGAGATTTGTGAATATTTCATTGTAAGTCTTACTCACCTTACCTTTAGTATTCTACTTCTTACTTCTACTTTATATTAATTAACAGGTCGCTGAATACTAAACTAGGTAGTCTATGCGGTATTAGGTCAAAATGTGATAGAAGGGTAGATTATCGCATTTATCGGGCAACGCTCCAACCCAGTGTTAAGCTAGAACACTATTTATGTGGAGGGTAAACCATCTTATACCTGACCTGAATATCGTACCGAGAGGCTCTTAGGCGTCACGTTTCAAGATAGGATATTATGATTTTGTTGTTCAGTCTTGTTTTTACTAGGAAAAATCCCAGAGTGTAAGTTATTTGTAAGCTTTGTTACTAGCTGTGTCTTCCAAACCTTTGCCTTAAATTTTGTAATTTAAATATGGAACACACCAGATATTCTCTTTTGTTTAATGAACTATAAAGAATAGTGTGATTAATACCTTTGGTTGTATCATTTAAATATGTATACCTACCTATTCTATATAATATAATACTGGCGGACCCGACAGACGTCGTGCATGATAATATATAAATATATATATGTATATGTGTATTATATATGTATATGATTTGTGAAATAAGACCATCCAGGGCGTCACCCAAACGCATACAAAAAAAATCATTCAAATCGGTCCAACTGTTTAGGAGGAGTTCAGTGACACGTACAGTAGAATTACATAAAAATATGAAGGGTACAAAGGACAGGGTAAGTATCTCACATTTTTATATTTTTCTATATTTTATTGGAGACATCTTTATCTATGGTTATTAAATACCCAATCCCAAACTTAAAAAAAAGTAAATAGATGGCGTTGAAATTACTTTTTTGTTTATGATTGTAGTGGGTAGTACTTCCTAATTTTTAATTGCGCTGTTCATTGCCTGTACCCTTCATATCCTAGTCAAAAATAAGCCACGATTCAGTCGGACGGCGATTGACAATCCGGGAATGAAAATTTAAAAGTGAGTTAAACGGGAAATTACGCCTCCCGTCGGTTCTAATCGGCTTCTGGCGGATACCTAATACTACCTGTTAACGTTTCAAATACCTTTCTTCAACTTCAACAGCCTGTTTACTTCCTCTGCTAAATATGGGCATCCTCTTAACAGACCTTGTCAAGCCATTGTCGTTGAGGGATATTGCCATAATCACCACGCTTGGCAGGCAGAGTGGTGATCGGAGTAAGATGGTAACTAACTTGAGGTGATAGATGCTGCCGCCCTTCCATCAACTGTGTATCCTTTAGTCGTGTCACGAAAGCTATTTGAAGACATGGTATGGCATGGCTATTTTAAGCCGGAAACCTCAAGGCAATTATCGCAACCTTTATCGCATTGTACCTTCCAATATGGATATCTATGGAGATGCTCCTGTCCGTATTGTCTTAACATTTAACGAAATTGACGTTTCGAGATTGGAGAGTGTGGCCTGGAACTCTTACCATGTTTGTACTTACTCTTACCTTCTAAGGATAGTCAGACTTAGCTTGTTCTATCATCACCCGCATCCTAAGCCCCATTGTAAAGTTATGCCCCACCCTAGCCCGAAAACTGGGAACACCCTTGCCTATCAGCAAACTAGCTTTCATGGAGTGCTTTCACTTGCGTCACTCTCGTTCCTATAGAAACCGTTAAATAAAATATAGCTTACTTACTTACTTTTCTAGCAATGACTTTTTATTTGAAATCGGACCAGTACTTTTTGAGTTTATTACAATCATACAACTTTCCATGGCCCGAAGTCCGAGAGGTTCGCGAAGTGTGCCAAGACCCTTAGACGAGACACACAGAGAGTGCGCACTTGCGCAGGTTGCTTAGTGTAAAGTTTATATAATTTTTTAAAAGCTGAATCCCAGCCCGACATCTTCAAAGGCCATCCGAAAAAAATACAAAAATAAAAAAGTGTTTATTAGTATTGAAAAATTGTTGTAATATGATTATTAATTATGCTTATTATAATTATGCTATTATAATTATGCTCAAAATAGGAAACAGATTGACTTTGAAAGAGATCGCATATTATTATCATACTTAGGTACCTATACTGAAATAGATTATGAATCTATACTAATATATAAAGCTGAAGACTTTGTTTGTTTGCTTGAACGCGCCAATCTCAGTGTTAGATAGCCCATTTATTGAGGAAGGCTATAGGCTATTTAATCATGAAGTTCCCACGGGAACGGGAGCCATTTCGGTGAAACCGAGCGCGGTTTATCTTGTTAGTGTTAAAAAGAAAACACATCATAACTATAGCAATTTTTTAAGTAGCTATTTATAGAATCACAGAAAATAAATGGGTGTTTCTCTGCTATTAGGAAATTCGTCCATACAAAACTGTCCTAAGCAAATTCTATTTAATTTTAAGAATGTTTATTAATAACATTAAGGGCAATAGTAACATAAATATAAATATTAAAAAATTCCACTTAATTTTTTCTTGGTTTTTGAGTTAGACATTTTTACGCCAAACCATGGCACAGGGGACTGTTTTTTATGGTAAAAATCAAGTATAGTATATACGTATATAAAAGTCATCAAAGTCTTTATTTTTCTTTACTATTAATAAAATGAGTAAGTTCTTAGAATAAATCAACAATGTTAAAAGTAGTTTTACATATTAAAGTGACTTTTTTTGAGCTTATAATTTTTTGTTAGTTTTAGGTAAGTTGCATCATAATTTTTACTGTTATTGCAAACTTTTATTTATTTTCCATTTTTTATTTGAATTCCAGAATCTCAAGATCTTTTTCTTTTAGTTTTATTTGGTGTAGTATGTAACCTTGTGCTATGAAATAGGGGACTGTTGACCAGGGGACTGTTATTTTTACATTTAATCTTAATAAAACAAAATCTTTTAAATATATCAGATAACAGAAACAGTTGTGTGTCTACATGCAAGATAATCAATTATTTTAAACTAGTTTTCGTAAATTAAACTCGTAAAAATAGTTAAAGAAAGCTTAACCAGAGGACTGTTTGTGCTCATTACCGAGATGCATAGTTCAACAATAGATGCAGTCATAGCACTAAAAAATATCAATGCTGCCTGTTGAGATGCACTATGAACGAACTTCACAACAATTGCATGACTGTTTGATTTGCACCGATACAAAATTTTGCTTTAATATTGTTTTATAATTCTATCAGGGGACTGTTTTAAAAATTTGGGGACATCATTTGCATATAAGTATTTTGGTATATTTTCTATTGTAAAATTATAATTGTGATGTATGCTTAATGTATTTGTATATTTTTTTTACGGTTATTATATGCAAATAAAATAATTTAGCTAAAAAGATTTATAATTCTGGAAAAGGGACATAGGGTCCGAGCCAATTCGTCCCCTAAGATTCGCACCCTGTGCCCACTCGTCCCCTGGAACTTTTGAGGGGCCCATTCGTCCCCTGAAGAATATTTATTTTTATTCATTCTTCTAATATAAGTACATGTATATGTGTATACTGCAGCTTGGTAGTCCTGGTAAAGTCGCGCAGAAAAGGCTAAAATAAAAAATATACTTAGTAATTCGGTAGATATCATGTTTATTTCAAATAAGATTAACACATACAAAATCTACGTCAAATCGCTTTCCCTTGCAAACCCTTGCTTTCCAAACATGCAAACGAATTAATGCAAAATAAATCAAAGCAGCATATTATCAAAACATGCTGTTTTTATTTATGATGGTGTGATTGAATCGATTCAAATTCAAATTCAAAATTCATTTATTCCGTAAAAATGGTTACATTTGTTTGGAATCGTCATATTTTTTCCCTACCGTGCAGTGTGTGACGTGGCGACTACTGAGAAACACTGCCAAAAAACTCAGTAGAACCCTCTTTTTTTTTTAATTATATCATATCACAATATTTTTTTGACCTAATTACAATATACTTTATTTTACATTGAGATTAGAGCGATTTAATCCCAAGCATTTTTGTCACAAAGATAATCAGAAATTTTATAATAAGCCCTGCTGCACAATTTGGCTTTAATAGTCATTTTAAACTTATTTATAGACAATTCTCTTATACTATTGGGAAGTTTGTTGTAGAACCGTATACATTGCCCCATAAAAGAGTTACTTATTTTGCGGAGACGGCTAGCATGAGCCACAAGATTATGCTTATATCTAGTATTTACACTATGTGTGTCGCTTTTTTTACAAAATGAGTCAATATTTTTTATGTACATATAACACATTCTCATATATATATTGTGATGCAACGGTTAGAATATTTATTTCTTTAAATTTTTCTCTCAAGCTTTCTCGGGGACCCAGTTTGTAAATAGCCCTTACGGCTCTTTTTTGCAATATAAAAATGCTATTTATATCCGCGCAGTTACCCCAAAGAAGAATCCCGTACGACATTATGCTGTGAAAGTAACTGAAATAAACTATTCTAGCTGTATCAACATCAGTGAGCCGTCTAATTGTTTTTACAGCATATGCTGCAGAACTTAATTTTCCTGACATTTTCTCAATGTGTGGTCCCCATTGCAGTTTGGAGTCAATGGTGATACCTAAGAACACCGTGGTTTCCACAGGGTCCAAGCCATTTCCATTAATATTTACATTGGTGGAAACCTGTCTAACATTGGGTGTTGAAAACTTGATTACTTTAGTTTTCTTATTATTTAAACAGAGATTATTAACATGAAACCAATGAACTACTTTAGAGAGTGCATCGTTAACTTCGTCATAATCATGTAGTTTTCTATTAATTTTGAATGTCAAGGAAGTGTCATCCGCGAACAATACAATCTCATGTTTATCCCTTACGTAGTAAGGTAAGTCATTTACGTATATTAAAAACAGAAATGGACCAAGGATTGATCCCTGTGGAACTCCCATTACAACTGGTGATCCCGGAGATAGTTTGCCATTAATATCGACCTTCTGAATTCTATTACCCAGATATGAAGCCAGAAGTTCGAGAGCCTTATTCCTAACGCCATAGTGGTGCAGTTTCCTGACAAGAGTCTCATGGTGCACGCAATCGAATGCTTTGGACAAGTCGCAAAATATTCCTAAGGCATCTTGCGAATCCTCCGAAGCCGCGAATATACTTTTCAGTAAATGTATTCCTGCATCTACAGTTGAGAAACCTCTGGTAAATCCAAACTGCTTTCTGTGTAGTAAATTATGTCTATTAAAATGACTGAGCAACTGGCTAAGCATTATCTTTTCAAATATTTTACTAAGAGTGGGCAGTACTGAAACAGGTCGATAGTTCGAAGGGTCGGAACTATCTCCAGCTTTAAATAACGGAATGATTTTACTATATTTCATCAAGTCAGGAAATTCACCAGATGCGACACAACAATTGAATATGATAGCTAGATGTGGAGCTATAGCAGTAATTATTGAGGATATCGTTTTAACAGATATACCCCATAGATCCTTAGTGTTTTTCATATTTATGGATTTAAAGGCGTTCAAAATATCTTTGGGGCTGACTGTAGAAAATTCAAAAATTGTGCCGCATTCTACTACACTCTGCTTGAGGAGCAGCTCAGCAGATACCGAAGAAGACGACAGAGTCTTTGTAGCTATAATCGGAATGTTAGAAAAATATAATTCAAACTCAGTCGCCACCTCTATATCTTTTTTAATGTCTACATTATTTATTTTTAAGTGAAAGTCACGACTACGTACTTTTGTTCTACCAGTCTCACTATTAATCATATTCCAGGTGGCTTTAATAATATTACTTGAATTTTTTATTTTATTTTTTATGTAAGTAGACCTAGCATCGGAACAGGCTTCTTTAAATAATTTAGAGAATTTTTTGACATACTCTTGAAAAATCGGACAATGGTTATAATTCTTTTCTTCATAAAGTTCATACAATTTATTACGACTTTTATAAATATCAGGAGTTGCCCAGTCACTAAACGACACACGGTCACTTAAAGATAGAATTTTGGGCGTAAAAATGGATCTAAACTCACTACTAATTAAATTGAATAAAGAGTTGTACATGTGATCCGCAGTGCTGTGATAGGGCAACAAATCTATTTTTTCTAATATATTCGTTATAAACCTTTCTAAACGGCTTTCAGTAAATGGTATATGATTTATACTTTTTTTTTGTGACACTACTGAATTTGGAAAAGAGACGAACTGACCAGAGTGATCTGACTGAATCTTATTATAGATTGCTGGAAGGGTTTTATACTGCTAAAGATATTATCAATACAAGTAGCACTTGTAGCAGTAACTCTAGTGGGTTCAGTAAAGATATTATGTAAATTATATGACTTAAACAAATTTAAAAAATTATAACTAATTGAGTTTTTTTCTAATATATTGATGTTAAAGTCTCCACAAATTATAACAGTTTTATGGTTAATGGATAATTTATTCAAGGCATCCTCCATTATATCTGAAAATGCCTCAAATGGCGCGCAAGGAGGTTTGTATAGGCACACAACAATGAATTGCTCCAACTCAATGCATGAAATCTCGACTACTCGCTCAACAGAGAGGCTCACAATGTCATTTCTTATCTTAAATTTCAAATTATTATTTATTAATATTAAAGAGCCACCATGTATATGCTTTTCTCTGATGATCGAGCTTGCAACCTGGTGGTTATTGAAGCTGAAAATGAATTGATGGCGCTTTAGCCAGTGCTCAGTTAAACATAAAATATCAATATCACTACAATTCAAGAACAACTCCAATTCTAACTCTTTTCCCATCAAACCTTGAATATTTTGGTGCACCAGGTTGATACATTTTTTTCTTACCTTATTTGTAAAATTTATGTTTGATGGGTTTACATTTTTTACCATACTTTTCTGTACATTATATGGTAAATTATTATTAATTATTAGATTATTCGACACACTTCTGATATTTTTCATAATGCAAGAGAAGTCCTCTATTGTCGTATCATTAATAAACGATCTATCTATCGATTAATAAACAAACTATTTATCTACTCTATATAAATATGAAAATCACTGAAAAAGTAGAAAAAGTAATAGTTTATCATACAAAATAGAAAATTATGTGAGTGCATACACAGTAGCATACTAAAAAATTTTTTTTTACCTTAAAATAAAATAAAGTATATAATAGTAACTATTAAAAAGTAGCAGCAGTTGAATTTTTTTTTCTGTGTCATCGTTTCAATTATATACATGTAAGTCTTTTGAAATAGGGATGTATAGGTAAATAGTAGAACTTACGTATTTTTCCTTCATGTACATACACTGATCACTTCACTCACTAATTAAATTTAATAAGTAATTCTACAGGATACTCTAATGAGTAAACTTTCACTCGAGACAGTATTTGCAACTATAAGTAAACTTAATGTAGTAACACATTCCTGGAATAAATACGCCGAAGTTGTCTAGTACTGGTGCTAGCCAATCTGGTGCAAGTCCTTTCATCGAGCGTCTATTGTTTTGGGCTACGCCTTTGTTATTTGCTCGCGCGCAGATACTCTGGCTAAGATTACCCCTCCCGCTTCGGCATTCCACACCCCGCGCACATCTGGAGAGTACTTACCAATTTTAAACACCTTATCTATTATTTGTAACCCGTTTTTTTAACAAGCCATTCGTAGTGAGACAATTTTACATCGTAAGCCTATCGACAGGTTATATTATTATCATGACGGATTATCATTCATCATAGCTCTTTTTTCAATGATCTGTTATGATTTATTAAATTAATTCCGTTAATAAACTGTTCAGAAGTGTACTATGTTAACCGTTTCATATGTAAAATATAGCTAATTTTATCTCAGGGGACCAATAGGCACCTGAATAGGTGCCGAATCTTTAACTTATATTGTATATATATTAGAGGGGACGAATGGATACCTTAAAAATAATATTTTTTATTAAAATATTAATTGGTCCCCTACCAGTAGACCAATGGGCACCTATATAGGGGCCGAATTTACAACTTTTATGCTGGGGGACGAATATTAGGGGACGAATGGGCTCTGACCCGGGACATATCAGGGGACTGTTTTTTCGGATATTTGAGGGGCATTTATTCTAATATCACACTATAAAATTACTATACAAGATGAGACGTGCCAAGAATTCCAAATACTGTGTCGTTATTTATGCAAAACATTGAGAAATATTGAGATAAATTACATAAAATTTGCTTGGGACAGTGCTTTTCCAAATAGCAGAGAACACCCAAATATACCTTCTTAGGTGCATATATTTTAAAAAGCATTTAAAAAATCTGAGCTCTTTCATATTGATATAGAAACTATACTGTTAGTAAATAAACACCACATGGGAATGTGTTTGCTTATTACATATTTGGTTCAGTGTTTAAAAACGTGTAGTATTATCACAATGTTCATAACACTGTTATCTTTACGCAAATAACACAATCACGTACAACTAACACGAATATATACACACAAGTACATACATACTGTTATAGTATTTTTAGTTATTTACATGCAATTTAAAGCATTTCGCGGAAAATGTCTAAAAATTAAGCTCTAGGATTCCGAGTATCAAAAATATTTGGTATGATATTCTTTATCAAAAATACTTGAACTATTTTCACTTAATATATAGAATTAAGTAACCGAAAAAATATTGAAAGTAGGTTCCTACTTCCAATATTTTTTCGGTTAATTTAAAATACAGGTAGATAAAAACACAGTACAGTTAAAAGATCTTTGTTTCTCAAAAGTACATATTAAATGCACTTACAGGCAAACCATTATATACAATAATTTTTTGCCCGCCAAGCGTAGCTATCATCATCATCATCAACAGTCCGTTAACGTCCACTGCTGAACATGGGCCTCTTAACAGACCTTGGCAAACCAGGATTGTAGAGGGATATTGCCATAATCACCACGCTTGGCAGACGGATTGGTGATCGCAGTAAGATGTAAACCTTGAGCTAATAGATGCTGATGCCCATCCATCAGCTATATGTCCCTTAGTCGCCTTTTACGGCACCCATCGGAAGTCATGGGGTGGTCTATTCTAAGCCGGAAACCACACGGCGGAAACCACACACACAAAAGCGTAGCTATACTGGATACCTAATATCTTATCTAATACCATAATGATGGATGGGCAGCAGCATCTATTAGCTCAAGGTTGACATCTTACTGCGATCACCAATCCGTTTGCCAAGCGTGGTGATTATGGCAATCCCTTTACGATCCTGGCTTGCCAAGTTCTGTTAAGAGGAACATGGGCCATGTTCAGCAGTGGACGTAAACGGGCTGTTGATGATGAATATCCTATCTTACTTACAATTTAAAATGTACTTATTAATTTCATTCCATGGGTACGAACTACGAGTATACCTACGAGCTATAGCTACGAGTATCTACGTATTATTGGCATCGCTTTTGGTACATTTTACAATTAGGCTAGCCCATAAGACAGACAGATATAAAAAAACAGGAAATGTATTGTTCAAATCATGGTGACAGAAATCATAGTTCTGAACAAATATAATTTAGCTGCTACAACGCTGATATCGGACATAACTGCTATCACTACAGGCTCAAGAACGAGGCACTTTTCAACAGAAGTGCGACTCTATCCCCTTCAAGGTTACCCACCCCACCATCTACATCATTTGGAATTATTCCAAGCTTTTTCCAATAACAATTTCTTACACACCACCTAACATAAAGCTTCAAAGTACTAGTCTAGATACTTTTCTACTTTTTGGGTTACAGTTATTGATTACCGGTCTACACCTAGTAATCAGAAACTTGAAAATTATTTAACATTTATTGGTAAAG
This sequence comes from Nycteola revayana, assembly GCA_947037095.2. NCBI lineage: Eukaryota > Metazoa > Arthropoda > Insecta > Lepidoptera > Nolidae > Nycteola > Nycteola revayana. Next base: position 6,574,511 of record OX344838.1, read on the forward strand.
AATATAAGAACACTGAATGCTTTCAATATGCCTTCATCTGGGTATAATAGGTATATTATGTAAGTGTAATTAAAGGTTTTGTATTAATTGTTGTTTTCCTTTATTTACTACTTCTTACTTTTACTAGCATACGGAAGGAACTGGACCCCACGACACAGGGTATCCTAGTGTGGGGGCCAGAGATATCATTAATTTATTACCTAGAATCTTAGATAACAGACAAAAATGTAAACATATATTATACAAATTTTAGAATAATTAAAGATTATTATTATTATTATATTTCCCAAAATTTGGTTGTGTGATGCGTAGTCACTCGTACAAAACAAATTGGAACTCTACTCGCTACTTTGTTATCATTGTCTATAGGTAATCTAACTATAGCATACTTCGACTCAATGAAGCATAGTACCTAAAATTGATTACAGACTATCCGTAAGGACAGTAAGGTATAGATAGTATGTGATAAAGTAAACATTTGGCATTGTTCTTTAACTTGAGCTATAAGATTTTACATAGTGCCAATTTTCATTTAAATAGCTCAATAGGTTTTGATTTCATTTTTTTATTTCGTTTTCTTCATATTATTTTAACTGAACCACTGTTTAAATGTTATTCCACCAGTTTTAGGGGACCTAATATACATTGGTCTAGACATATTCGACGGCGTAACTTTAAAAATATAGTCCGATATTTCAGGTTCTTGTCCTAGATAGGGGACTGAAATAACTAGATATCTAGGACAATACTAGTGACCATTTGCAATACTAAATCCATATACGGTTTTTCACAGTTTAAATTGAATTTCTCTTTATAATAGTAAAAATATAAGGCTTCGAAAAACGCTATTAATACCTGCGCACGCAGATGTTTGCTGTTTTTGTTCTTAACATTAGTAATTCGTCTTCACTTCGGACGAGCTAAAAACAGTATCCAATTACTGTTTTTTGTCATAAATTGATTACTTAATATTTTTGCGATATTAAAAAGATTTATTACGTAAATTATTTAATGTTTTTACCAGCTACTGGCTATTTTACCGGCTAATAACTTTAGATGAAGTATAAAGATTGTAAACAAGTTATTAATTGTGAAATGAACCGTAATCAGTTTGTAGTTATAAAGGGCGGCGTGGGCGGCGCGGGCGGCGGCGTCTAGGCGAAACTACGTCGAGTTGATAATACAGTAAGCTTTATTTAAAACCGTTATAATAGATAGATTTTACGTGAAAGGGGTATATTATATATGTTAATCTAGTATATCCGTTGATCATATACGATCACGATTTTACAAATCGTTGTAATATTTAGTCTGAATTGCAAATTCAGACTAAATATTACAACGATTTGTTTATTGTTCACGAGAATACTTCTGTTGCTGCTCTTGCGCCATTTTTACTTTGTGTCTTTAGTAGATCATTTATTATTAGGTTTTGTATTTAAGCTCTACCTATACTCGTTTTAACGCGCAAGAGTGTTTTTCTAAACTGTTGTCTGGCTTCAGTTACAAATTACACTACACGGTAAATACATACTACGAGTACATTCAGGATCTGTTCAATGACCTATCGTCTACACAGCATTTATGTATGTTTTCCGCGCGGTTTTACCCGAGTAGCTCCCATTCCTCTCATCTTCATCCTAAAATATGTTTCTCCTGTAGGTATTACCTATGTCGTTTATCTTGCAAATCAAAGATTGCCAAAAGCAATAAATGTGTTACAGCAGCTATGGCAGCCAATTTAATAATCCTCAGTTAAAAAATATCATCTAAGCCTAAGATCGAATTATTATCATTTAGCTTATTTTATTACGCATTCAGTAATCTCGCTGCGAATCTTGGAGGTCGCGGTTTCAAATCCCACGCAGAACAAGAAATATTAGTGTAAATTCTATATTTTTTCCAGATCGGGTTAGTTTACAGACGTCCTTCCGTACTTTGGTAAACTCGTTTATTCGTTGATCTCGATCGTTGCAACAACATTTATAACAATCATCAAACGGGCAACAGGGTTTACTGTGGTTACCCGACTGCCAAACGTGGTGACTTTGGCAAAACCCTCGCTCGGGAGGATGCCAATGTTCAGCAGTGGAAGTTATTCGGACCGATGATAATGATTTAGTTGAGATATATTTAAATAATAGCTTCCCGCGCGCGGTTTCACCCACGTAACTGCCGTTCTCGTGGGAACTTCATAATTAAATATAGCCTATGTCATCCGGGAATAGAGTAGCTTTGCAACGGTGAAAGAATTTTTTAAATCGGTCCAGTAGTTTCTGAGTCTATTCTATACAAACAAACAATCTAATCTTTCCTCTTTATAATATTAGTTTAGATGTGCACACCTGATCTATGTCATACAATAATTGATATTTACATGTATGCCACGTATGTAAGAAATGCTGCCTTACTTCCATGCTAAGTCTGCGCACTTATACTTACAAGATATGCTTTAATTAAACGAAGTAATTGATCCTAGTGTTTATCAAAGATTTACTAAAGAATTTTTTACTGTTCGACGTTCTGATAAAGTTAGTTGTGGAACTTCAACAGATATGATTATCGAACAATCAATGATGAAATCCATGAAAACAGATGGAGGCATTTCTCGAGGAAGAAGTACGAAAGAAAGTGTGATAAGTAAATGTTTTTGTTTTGTTAATGCATCTAATACTGTGTGTGATGGGTTGGAAGTTCTTGCTAATATTCGAATGGACACAACAGATGAGCATGTGTGTGATTCACGACTTAAGAAAGATGCTAAAGATAGAAAAATAATGATAATGATGTGTGTGCATATCATGTATAACGTGACTCTTACGATCGCGATATCTCTAAATGGTGACTCTTAGAACAAAATTATACGGATCATTTTTGTAGATAATTTAAAGATTGATAAAACTTAGGTATTTTCGATAAAACTTATCGTTTTCGAAAAAAATCCAAAATACCTCAAATTTTGACCTTTGACCCCGAATAACTTTTGTAGCGCACATGGGATTAATGGGGACTTTTAAAACTTTCTTTCTGATGGTAAACCCAAGCTTTCCGGGAATTAATGTTATTTGACTACTATTTTTATGTCTAGATTGACCGGACTACTAGTATCATTAATGTTATATTAAATTGGTTATTCTAATGTCTGGTCTGAGAAATAAGACGTTGATTAGATTAGTTATAGTTATTCATAAGTTGTAATTTTTAACCGTCGCAAAGTTAGAGGCAAGAAAGGATTAAAGAATTCTGTCCGTTCATTGTTACTCGACGAAGGCCACTACATATAATTTGCCTGTCCCTATGAACAATTCCGATTCGGATCTGCAAATCAGTACTTTTTGCAGATACTAAAAGAGTATATTTCGAACAAACCTAAATATTTATTTATTTAATTATCATACCCATATAAAACATATTTTTGAGCAATTTCCTATCAACTAAGCCTAAAATATTAATAAATAAGTAAGTAGCCATGTTTTTTTTTATTTAACCTGTGCAAATGTCTCCCTCCATGCCATGATTAACTTTTAATATTTTTCATTATATAGATACATATAGTAGTGTTAGTATAGTATAGTATAGTATAATATAATATTATTATATACCTACCTATAATAAATATAGTACCTTTTTAGTATAGTATTTATATCATATGTATTATTAGAATGTAGTCAAGATATTACGTAATTTTTCTTTTTTCCTACCAGTACGGTAGTAAATTAATTATCAACTCCTTCTGTACACCTATCACTTTTCTCTGCACCCTATGGTTGACTGGTAGAAAATGCCTATGGCATTAAGTCCGCCATATACTATCATTGTGCAAAAGGTTAAATAAATAAAAACAAATTGGGTACACACATCTACAAATGACAGTTAAATGGAAATTGTGGGCGGCAGCTTAGATCAGCCTCCACCTTCGTAAATATCGATGCTTTCTATTACATAAAAACAATTTGCGACTTTTTCGACAAATTTGCTAAACCATACCATTTTGACGTACATTGAACCATTAACATTTTAAGCAAAGCCATCAATGTACGCAACTGGTGACGTAAACATCGGACTTGGCCAGGAACTGAACGAAGAGAGGCATCGCATCGCGCAGCGGCAATCGATCGCGTGCGCGCGCAACTCCGCCATCCTGCCTTCAGTACAGAGTGGTGGTTCCAGTCGAATACAATATTCGACAGAAATGTACCAAACCCGTGTAAAGTGACAACTGAAACAAATATAATAAAGCCAAGTGAGAGACAGTCAATAGGGGATCAAGTAAAAGGTCAGTGGTGTATCGCTTTATATGCCAAAGGATGCGATTGATACCCTAGTCGTTTTGTCGTAAAGAATCATATTGGATCATCTGTAATATTGCTTAGTCGTTGGATAATTCGAGTGTGTTTTTTTTTTGTTCAATAATGGTATATGGATAATTTATGGCTCTAATAGACTTGGACATAAAGCCCTGTATAATACATACACACACCTACCACCAAGTTATACATGTAGCAGTTTGCGTAGGGCCTCTGTTTGAATCGTTATAGTCACTCACACGCGCATGCTTTAGAAAACTTAAGGAGTATCCAATTTTATTGGTATTATGTGAGACATTTAGTAGGTAGATTTTTAACATAGTATTTAACGTTATTATTTTCCAAGTGACTAGAGTGCATTTAGTATTCATAAACGCCATTAACTTAAGAACAGTAGCCGTGTTTTACTAATTTTGACAGCACAATGATGAGTACCTACTTATATACCTATTGGTGATGGGTCCTGAACAGATATTGAAGTTTAAGCTGAAATTATGAATAGTGTATAATTAGATATACATGATATGAATTCTTATATACTAATACCTAGCTAATAAGCAAATTCATCGCTCTAATGCTATGTTAACTACATTATTTTATAAAAAGAGCGCAAGCTGAGATCAGGTTGTCTGAAAAATAAAAATTTGAATCCGTATGCGACATAACTATTAACATAAAAGCAAATAATGTTAAACTCAAGACTCTATCTCATATGGGAATGAAAATATCAAGTCCTCAATAAACAAACGTATCTAATATCGACCACATATAGAATAATGGTTTATTTTTTTCGAAGGGTGTTTAGTTACGTCAGAGCAGACATACGTTATTGATAGTTACTCTCCAGATAGTAAACATTTCGTTTTTCGTTTTTTAAATTGTAGTCCCTAAAGTATAAAAAAAACACCTAACGTTTTTTGTGTTGATCTAATACAAAGGAGTAGTTTTATATAAGATAACTAGCGACCCGCCCCGGCTCCGCACGGGTACAATGCTGATGTATTATATATACATATAAACCTTTCTCTTGAATCCCTCTATCTATTAAAAAAACCCGCATCAACCGCATAAAGGTTTAAGCATACATAGGGACATAGGGATATAGGGACAGCGCAAGCGACTTTATTTTATACTATGTAGTGATTACTGCTAAAATTTAATGGAGCTTCCACACAGTGTAAAAGATATTTATCGTAAATTATTCAATTAGGTATATCTAGTAACAGTAAATCTACAGCAAAATATGGAAATGACCAGCATATATTGGAATAGCAATTGTAATAGAACAACCCTTTTAATAATATTGTATGGACGCCGCAAAATAAAAGAGTTATGTTAATTATTCCGCTACCTACAAATTTTATGATCGGCTGTTCAATAGTAAATCCCTTTTGACAGATTCCTTTACGATATCTCTTTCATAGCTATTGTTTACTGTATTCTGAATACCTACGATAGCTATTCTATTAAATAATATATTCACACTATTTTTACTCCAATTCTTACATCACTATCTATGCAGACTGCGCTCAAAAATAAGACTCTACACACGAGGCATGAAAGTCCACACAGAGATGTGAATTAACTATTTTCTTTAGGAAATTACAAATTTACTGACTTCGCCTCCCGTTTTCTACTTGCCTAACTGTTGCCCGCGAATTTGACCGCGTAGATTTTGATTTTTCCATACAATCTTTGCCTCTCCTTTTCATAGTCTTATACTTGGATTTTTTTTAACCTTGCCTAGATGATGAGGATGCCTAGGTCATATAATTAATATACCCTCCAAGTTTTAAGTCTCTACGATCAATGGTTTAGTCTGACCATTGATCCGTCAGCCAGTCATTAAGGACAAAGCGTTTTATTACGCTGAGAGCAAGGTATTTACTGTGCGCCAGATGTACCTACATCCTACGCACAATTATAAGAAAGCACTCCAATATGCCATACAAAATAAATGCTCAAAATTTAACCACTACAGCTAGACGAAGACCCCAACCAATTTGCCCAAAAATACACACAAAAACATGTTTCGCACAACGACACTATAAATACTCCAGCGTTTTACTGTATAATAAAATTCACACAAAAAAAATATTCACCACCTTAATTTACACCATTGTAAAAGGAAAGTTAAAGAACACCTGCTCTCTCTGAATTATAATGAGACAGAAGAGTTGCTAAATCCACAACTAATTTAATACAAAGCAATCTCTCATACTCTCTCTCTCTCTCACACACGCGCGCAAACACACACACACACACACACACACACCTACACAACACATATAAAACCATACTTACTACTCCATGTTTTCTCTTTTTTTTTCTCTATTTGATTAAAATAAACCGTAACCTACTTACTCAACCACTTAATTAATACTGGAACATTATTGTAAAATGTAGACGGATTGGATGTCCCCCGTAACACAGGAATTTCCTAGCTCTGGGGCCATTGATTATCGTATCATTAAGTCATGTTAATAGAAAATATACCGCATTGTACTTTTTTGGATGCCAATAAAACATTATTATTATTATTATTAATGAAATAGATAACAAGAATAAAAGCAATTATTGCTAATTGCGGATATCACTAGGAAGATATTTTAACTACATAATTATCTATACCAATAACTAAAGTCATAGTAATTATTCGTTTTTATGTGGTCATTCATAATGTAGACGCAGTTCGTTTGACGTCTTTGAGTAGATTTTAATTTATTTTTAAAACATTAGTTATGTTATGATTACAATCAGAGAATTATTATGCTTACTACGATTTCAATCATCATGCAACCAACAATAGGATATTATATTACTCAAGGTTAAAAGTTTAATAGCATTCAAAGGTACAAAAGCTCCGTATACGCTTAAAAATCTCTACTTTTACCATAGCAATATGTTCGTTCCTCTTGTCAAATTGGGACATAGCATTGCTGACGATGGGTTTGTTTAATACAGGTGTACGGTGTGATGCTCTTTCATATTACAATAATAAAACTTTGTCTGTTCGTGGGTAACGGTAGGTATAGAACCAAGCTACCTAGTGTGCCTAAACATACTTACATATCTTATTATTCGTATGTTATGTAAATAGTATTTATGTATTTTGGTATTCGACCATCAATAAATTGTTTTTTGTACTTTGAGATTGACATGTACTTAATTTGTTTTCTGTACCTACTTGTATTATACTCATCGCATGTTGTTCAAACGTGATAGTAAACTAATTATAAGTCAGTTGATTTACTACAATTTCAATTGTTCAAAACTTTTGATTGATCCTGCACTAGAGTGCATCTTGACAACAACCACTAAATCTCCTAGCCTTGCACAACCAGATAATTGTTCCTACCAATACTTATCTATAACAAGTTTATCGTTAGGTTCGCCTTTATAGCGGTGTCTAATGTAGGTACCTACTTTAAAATATGTTATGTTTTATCACATAACATATTGACAGCCTCCGTAGCGTAGCGGTATTTGGCTCGCTAAATCTTGGAGGTCGTCGGTTCGATTCCCACGCCGGACAGGAAATCTTTGAGTAAATTCTAAGATTTCTTTCCGGATCTGGTTGGTTGAGGGACTATCCTCCGTGCCTCGGAAAGTACGTTAAGCCGTTGGTCCCGATTGTTATTTTATCATCTATAGGTAATAATCGTATATCATGGAACGGGCAGCAGTGTTTCTTTGTTTGATACAACATTATACTGCGGTCACCAACCCGCCTGCCGAATGTGGTGACTGGCATTTGGCATTTGCCATAAATGCCTTCCCCGGGAGGAGGCCCATGTTCAGCAGTGGACGTTATACGGGCTGACGATGATGTTTCATCATATCGGCCTGTTGTCGTCCACGACTCTCCCATCGATTTCCAGCGGGAACAATAATAATTGATAGCGGCATCCACTGACTTATTCCGGAAAATATATATAGGCCTATTTACACAGTATTTAATATAGGTAACCGCAATATTTAGTAGGTATTTAACAACAATTTAAAACTAATATAAATTTTATCACGCTAGATAAAAAGTCAATAATTTATCCGAATTGTATAATAAGCACTAGTTTTCTATTATTTAATTTATATAATTCTATGAGTTCCACATTGCCATGACCCAAAACTGGTCCTACACTGAGGAAAATAAATCAATTACAATTCTCGTAGGTATCAACGATCTATGGTCGAGATCTGCGAGCTGTGTTGATGGCAACAATCCAAACCGCTTATTCCAGTAGAAATAATAAATATTAGTAAATTCAGGGTAGGTACAATTAAACGACTAAGTACCAACATTACTAATTATGGGCGAATGTGGAATAAGCTTTGCTATTACTTAAATATAGAACTATTGGCAATCCTTTTTTTTTGGACGGCCATTTGTTACTTTACTGGTCGTAAAATAAAGGCGAGCAGAGCTCCAGCCCAAACGAGAGAGCCCACAGAGGACGCCCTCTTGCGCAACCCGCGCAAGAGGGCGTCCTCTGTGGGACTTGGACCTCGGCTCAGGGCGGTCGCTGACGGGAAGATTGAGGGATTTTGGCTTTTAGTTTTTTTAGGGGAGTTTTGTGCAACTGCCGCTCTACTTTACAGTACGCGGGCCTCTCGAACTTCAGGGTCTACGAGGTCATCGGAATCGGCAATCCGTAAATAAAAGTATCTGTGTAGGTAGATAAGTAAATTAATCCACCCAGTGTATCTATTTAATACCTATTTTTATATAATAATTATCATCATCATACATTATTCACATAAACTTTGTAACAATATCTACTTTAGATTGGTCCCAATGCCTTTACGAGTTCCAGGAGATTAAAATCTTTCAGCAGAATATTTATTTACATTCAATCGAATGAATTCCTCAGAAACAAATGAAAGTCGCACCTACTTACTTTAGTGTTTTTAAAAACACAAAATACTTACCCTTTTAATATTTATGTTTTAATTAAGTTAATGCGTAGGGTAAATAAATGTACAATTTAGGTACATTGCTGAAATTTATATAGGTATATGCTGAGAGATACAGAAATAATAATATTGATCATAAAGTAGCAACGCCCCGTGATTTCACTAGAGCTAAATTGTTACCCCAAAGTATTGTAGAGTGATTTATAACCTGTGTGACAAATTTATTCAAGCAATTATTTTAGCTTACGTAATGGAGTAGGGAAAAACATCCAAATGCGCCATACAGCAACGAGCCACATTTAAAAATAATTTTGTACGATTTGGACAGCGCAATTCCGTTGTAAGATAAATACAGGAAACTTTATTTTGATAAGCATTGCGGACCTAATATGCAGGCATAGTAATACCCCGTCATTGGTAGAGCAAACTAAACCTTATTGAAATAAACGTTTATTTACAAAATTCTGATGTTTCAGGTAAACATGTCTCCCCTACTGGGACAGTGGCTTCGGTGGAAGCGGGAAGCTCCCGCGGAAACTACCGAAGAGCCAATCATGACAAGCACGAAAAATAGCAGTAAGTTACTTCTTCTTTACTGAAACAAGCCGTATAGTATACAGCATCTTTGTTATGATTTATACTCTTGTAAAGCATAGGGAAGTTAGGGTATTGATAGTAGCTCCTTTTTCATTTAACAGACACAATGTAGGAAAATGGAAGTGGTCGTTTTGGAGTTTATATGTTAACTACCTACGACCTGTTTTGTTCATAGATATCTACTAAAATCATTTTTACTAAATTTAAAAACTTCTTGTCCAGCAACATGTTTTAAATTAATATTTTCATTATTATTAATGTTTTAGAAAAATACTAGATATATCTTTGCTACTAAGATAATATACTAGAACACTGAACACTGCTTCATATATCCTGACATTTTCTAAAGCGGCCCGTTTCCAAGAGTAGCATTATCAAGAAATATGTTTCTATTTTAATCCGCCAACTCATATATTGATATGTTTAATCCTTACTTGTATTAAATGTCTATTTTAGTAAATAATTAAACTTTTATAATATCCAATACATTTGAAATATTTTGTATAAACTCTTCCTTTATGTGATATAGCGGCGACAGAACAGCCTGGGACAGCGATGTCTGGAACCACGTCGACGGCTATGCCGCTCCAAGAAACCGTGGTGGAGAAGACGGCTGAACTGGCGCACAAGATGAACATGGAAACATGGCAGCTGGTCGCTATACTCGTCGGTAAGACAAATTAATAAATCTATTGATGATTCTTATTCAAATTGTAATACATTTTTATAGCACCTATTTTTAAAATTATATTTTCGCATGTTCATTACGTCAAATCATCAAATACAATATAAACAGGTAATCAGCGCCGGATCTACGATTTTTTCGAACCGGGGCAAGAACTTGATAGTGCGCCCCCTCTCTTGAGCGGTTGTGATAAATTGTTCAAAAAACTCACTAATATAATAATAGGTGGCAATTTTTGTGATCGAAAAAATACTCTTTAATAAATTTGCACTCTTTATTATCTATCAGTTAATAATGTTTTCTTTGGTGCAACATCAAATTAAATATAGCAATCATCGTCGGACGTCCACTGCTGGACATAGACCTCACTCATAGATCTCCAGATGTTGCGGTTAGAAGCGGCCTGTATTCACCGTGATCCCGCGGCCTTAACCAGATCAAACGTCCATCTAGTAGGTGAACATCCTACGCTACGCCTGCCGAGCCGCGGTCTCCATTCGAGAACTTTTCGGCCCCAACATCTGTTCTCTGAATTATATGGCCTGCCCATTGCCACTTCAACGAACTAATCCATTGGGCTATGCCGTTAACCCGCGTTCTTCTACGTATCTCCTCATTTCTGATTCAATCTCTTAGAGAAACCCCGAGCATAGCCCTCTCCATAGCTCATTGAGCGACTCTGAGCCTGTTCATAAGGCCAATAGTGAAGGACCACGATTCGGATCCAAAGGTCATCACTGGCAACACACACTGGTTAAAGACTTTCGTCTTCAGGCACTGAGGTATATTGGAGGAAAATACGTTGGGAAGTTTCCCGAATGCTGCCCATCCGAGATGGATACCGCGATTGACCTCTTTCTTGAAGTTGGACTTATCTAATTGGACTGTCTGTCCTAGGTATGCAACCGCGAATATGCGTCAACAACTTCAAGAACCGTATTCTCAACCATTATAGGGATAGGCACAACATGGACGTTAGACATGATTTTCGTCTTGTCCATATTCAGTTTCGACCGAATTTCGAAACTCAAAGGCTTTCTCGTAGTCCACAAACGCTAAACAGAGCGGCAATTTATACTCTTCGGTCTTCTGTATTACTTGCCGTAGCGTATGTATGTGGTCTACGGTACTATAACCTTTATGGAAAACGGCTTGTTCGAGACGATTCACAATAACCCTGGAGAACAGCTTGTAGACATGGCTCAAAAGCGAGATGGGTCTGTAGTTCCTTAGTAAGGTGTTATCGCCTTTCTTAAAGAACAACACCACCTCGCTCTTGTTCCATGCTTTAGCCGTGGTGCCTCCGAACAAGGCGAAATTGAAGAGCTTCTGAAGGATTTTTAGTACCGGTAATCCACCCATCTTCCGGAGCTCTGATGTAATTCCGTTCTCACCCGGCGCCCTGTCGTTCTTTAGCTGTTTCAGGGCCACGCTTATCTCGTACAGGCTGATGTCCGGGATATCCTCGGTATAATGTCGGTCAGTTTGGCTCTTGGGTCTTTAGCCGCTCTGAAAACAGGCTTGGTGATTGAAGCGTAGAGCTGCCCGTAGAACTTTTTCGACTTCCCTTAACACTTCCGTTTTTGTCAACGCAAGACTGCCATCATCCCTCTTAAACTTTGTCATCTGGCTTTGCCCAATAGACATATCTCTTGCAAACAGTTTGGAGCCCTGGTTACGCTCTATCGTATTTTTAATAAGGGAAGTATTCATATTACGAATATCGTGTCGCAAGGATTTTTTAATTCGTCTATTAAGTTACCTATATGACTTAGCATCATGGTGAGATTGCAGTCTTAGCGATTGTCGTTCAACCATTAGGTTAAGGGTGTCTTTAAAAAGTTTCTGAGTTCCCTACTGTATGGACAGTCTCTACGAGCCTGTTGTTGATCTCGTCCACTGATGCGTCTTCATTCAGACAATCGAATCGATTTGAGAACTCGAGTTGAAAGCTCTCGGGGTTATCGATCTGAGCACCAGTAGGTCGGAGCGAATAGACTATCAACTCGTCCTCATCATTTTTCTAGCCCAGTTTCGCATTGAAATCCCCCATAACTTCGTTGAAGTGAGCTTTATGAGTATGTCTGGCCCTTCTGATGTCCTCATACATACACTCAACTTCTTCATCTGGGTGTGCCGAGGTCGGTGCATAGACCAGAACAACCTTCAGCAAATATCTTTTAGATACTTTGAGTGTTAGGTATGCCACCTTGCTAGACACACTGTCGATAGTAATAATGTTGTTAATGAGGGACTTGTGAACGGAAAACCTGACACCACCTTGTGACTGTTGGTCGCCCTCCCGGTAGAAGAACTGATTGCCAGATTTTAGGGTCATCGTGTCCTGTCCCTCTTTACGGACTATAGACAACCCCAGAATATTCCATCTGAGCCTGCTCAATTCTGCTTCCAGCTCAACAATCCTTTCCTCGGTCCGTATAGTGCGCACGTTATGTTTTGCCAGGGCCAGTGTTCACCTGTGAAATTGGTAGCCACTCGACTCCAGGAGATTCTGAGCATCTCTAGCCCCGCCGATACCATGACTGCTACCGTAGCCAGGCCTAACGGGGCCGCCGGGGACTCGGGGCCAAAAATATTTTTAAGCTGATACACGCTCTCGTATTTTCAACATATTATATGATTTTGGCGCCCCCTGAAACTGCCGCCCGGGGCTGGGGCCCCGGCTCGCCCCCCCCTAGATCCGGGCTGCAGGTAATATCTAACATCTAATGAAATTGTTTAATTTCATTCTAAGTATTAAAAATATTTGTAGGTGTTGCTGTTGTGGTGCTGGGGGTGTGCTTCTGCTGCATCAGGAGATGTTTCCGAAAGAGACGTTCCAAGGATGGCAAGAAAGGCATGAAAGGTGTCGACATTAAGTCCGTCCAGCTCTTGGGCTCTGCCTACAAGGAAAAGGTAATGTTTTACTACTATTCAATCTTGGGTAATACGTAGATAATGTTGTTCGTACTTTATGGAATTTTGTTATCTACTATATTAAATAACTAAAACTAAAAACAAAAATGAATTTACGAATCCAGCCTACGTATATGTACATATAATATGCTATGTAGGATATATATATATATGTAAAGATGATCAAATTTGGTTGGTTGTTCGATGCATTGGGCATTGTATTTATGTTCTCGGGCAAGTGAGAGAGAATTTAACATCAGTCACAAAGATGATTGTGAAATCTATTTTTAAGAAATAAGTTATTCATATGAAATTTGCCGCGGGACGTGCATGTAGGTTCAGCCTGACATGGAGGAGCTCACGGAGAATGCTGAGGAACCAGACGACGGCGACTCCAAGAAGGAGGAGCAGAAGCTAGGGAAACTCCAGTACAAGGTATGCAATAACATTCATTGATAACGGAAACCAAAGCCAGGAAGATTATAGTTACAATCGCTCCTAATCAGTATGTATAAACAGATTTCAAACCTTCGGCCATATTTTTCATTATACTTACGTCGTTACAATACATATCTGTTTTATACCGTAATCTGCTTGAATTAGGTTGGCAGTGTCAAATCACAATACATTAAATAATTTCTTTCAAACCTGACTCCATTTCATTCATTAAAGTCGTTAAGGTCATTTACGACTTTGCTTTATTTTGTCTTTAGTATCGAAATTAACCTTTAAAATACTAACGATCATTTAACATGCCTTTACAACGTCATTACATTATTCATGTAATGGGCATTCATTACGAAGTTATTAGTAGTCGAGTTTGTTGAAATTTCACATTACATTTGTGATTTTTCAACATGTTCAAAATATTCTTTAAGTTTCAAGTTTTTGTTTGCAGCTGGAGTATGACTTTAACAGCAACAGTTTATCTGTGACGGTCATTCAAGCTGAAGAATTACCTGCTTTGGATATGGGTGGCACGTCCGATCCCTATGTTAAAGTTTACCTACTTCCCGATAAGAAGAAGAAGTTTGAAACCAAAGTTCATCGAAAGACATTGAACCCCGTTTTCACTGAAACATTTGTGTTCAAAGTAAGTTTACCCTTCTATATTTATAAAAGATTATTTTAAGATTCCATGACGATAGTATATTATAAAAACATTTTTATACAGAACGTGCCCTACGCTGACGCCATGAACAAGACCCTCGTGTTTGCTATCTTTGACTTCGATCGATTTTCGAAACACGATCAGATCGGCGAGGTGAAGGTACCGCTGTGCCAGATAGACTTAGCGCAGACCATCGAGGAGTGGCGTGAGCTGCAAAGCGTTGAAGGCGAAGGGGGCCAGGTGCGGATACACACACACAAAATATATCTGAAGTATTATCGACTACCTTGAAACATCTAAGTATACCATACCTACTGTATAAATGTAGATGATCCTTCACATGACTATTATGTGTCGGTCAAAAAGCACACAAGTTGATGACCACACTTGCTTTCTCAAATAGCCACTTCATAACAACAATCTTCATTTCTATAAAATGAAAATCGAAATGCCTGTAACGAAACCTCATGCATTGTAAAAAAAATATTATAAAGCTTTACTTTTCAGCATTGAAACATCTGAAACTAAATATGAAATGTGTATTTAGTTAAATATCGACCTTATGGTAGACACTGCATTTTTTTTAATACTAATTGATATCGGTTATTTTTACACAGTCTGAATTTATAATTTAGCTTACTCTACGTAATGGGCCACAAACATTTTTTTTTTAACTTATTGACACCAGGAGTATTTTCTTACTGACATAGGTAGGTGTTGCAACAAATCATGATTGGTAAAATGAAATGTCTTTATTATCACACCCAGGTCACATCAACAGCCATTCTGATATCACACATAACATTTAGGAACATCATTTATACCTAACTATATTTCAAAAATGCACACATAGATATAAGTCAACAACAGCAACGAATTACATAAATATCTGACTGATATCAACTAAAATGAATATTTTATATTTTTTCCTAGCTTAGGCTAGCTGACAAAACACAAATTTTAATACTTCTAATAACTTTTTGCACTCTTTATAAGATTTGTGTTTCGGCAGTTCAGCATTACTTTTATTAACATTCAGCCATTCTTACAATAAACTTATTACTATAACTGTATATATGTCTATTATAAAGTTCGCTCATCGTGCTTCGATATAACAACGCAAATTTATCTAATTCAGACAAATTTTAGCCATTTGCTTTTTGCTGTTAAGGTTTATTGGAAGGATGGTTAACATTTTTAAAATTTTACTGCACTTTTTTAATCAGAGGAACCTTGACGAAGATAACAAATAGTTTATCATCTTCATGAACGCATAAAGGAGGAACTTTCAGGAGTCAAGGCACCTCGACATGGATTGAGTCGTCATTTATTTTTCTGATAAAATTAATTTCGACAGCAAAAATGTATTTACTTGGTTTTTCTCTTTTTCTCCATATTTTCTCTGCTCTGCTTGGCTGTGTTTGATTGTGTCCTGAACAATCTTGCATGCCGCTTCAAAAACGAAATGATCATTCACGTAAGTATTATTTTGAGACACATCAAGGTTATTGTCTAATGTTAAAGTATGATTTATTTTAAAATATAAATGGTTAAAATGCGTTTAACCAATCTGTGAAAAACAAGGTTCGATCTATATACATGAATTGTATTAAAGAGAATTGGGCCATTATTAAAAACATTACGTTGTTTATATTTAGGTTAGTAGGGAGCATTGTTAAAACATATTTATCCACATCTCAAATTCTGATTAATTATATTCACCTTTAACCTGAAATCACCCGTCGTCATAACCACTTTTGTTTTCTCGTCATTTTATTTGAGTATATCCATCCGACACTTTGATATTATTTTTAAATTGCGGCTGGGGAATGTTGCATGTTCGTCATTTTATTGTGCTCGTATACTCTGACTTGCCATTTTGTTTCATATCACGGTAATTTGTATTTAAGTTTGGTCAGTAAAAGTTCCAACAAAGTGACAAATCAGAGATATTTGTGGTATCTACACGTTTTAATTGGCTGTGTATTGATGTAACTCACTGGTAATCTAAATTATAAGTACATTGGTTCTTACACTACTTTGTTATGACAAATTAAATTTCAAAATTATTTACATACCTAATATACAGACGCACAAACATTGTTATCTCAAT
Organism: Nycteola revayana; assembly: GCA_947037095.2. Lineage (NCBI taxonomy): Eukaryota > Metazoa > Arthropoda > Insecta > Lepidoptera > Nolidae > Nycteola > Nycteola revayana. The sequence continues at coordinate 6,591,154 of OX344838.1, forward strand.
TGTTTAACGTTTCTCATACTTACATCTACAATAACCACATAACATAATAATATTTAATACGATAATTTTGACATCATATAAATTAATGAAACATTAACGACTCTTTTGTTGAAGTATGTTGCAGGTCATCTTCTGACCCACGAATGGAGAACAGTTTATAGTAATAATGAACCAAAATGTACTTATTTGCATGATTGTGGTGATGGTGCACAGAAGGCGAAGCACATTGTTTTAAATTAATTCTCATTTTAAATAGTGAACGAAACTAAATCGTGTTTAATGATATAAAGTAAATTGCCTGAAATATGACGATTATACATCGTGATTTTATAGTAGTAGCTTATAATTGGCAGTAGGTACCATTTAGCATCAGTATTACTATCAAAATGTAAACATATGTTTAAAAAAAGGAGACCCTCAAAGAGACTGGAATGATAAATGTAATGACAAAATAAACTCTAGTGCCTTGCATTACGAGATAATCTAGGTTGTACGGACGGTCGCCCCTAACACAGATTCAGTGTCATTTTGGACTGTTTCTTTTTTGAAAAAGTACATAGATCGATTGTAATACCAAAAATAAATAATTTCGTAACACTCAAGTATAATCAACAACGAAAAATCACGGTGTACTTCAATGATTCGAAAAAATCATGATGATTATTGACTGGGAACTATCCTGGCAAGCCTGCTACCCGTGCCAACCCGCCCCAATTCAACCGTTCCATAAATATACCTACACTGTGCTAAACACTACTCACACGATTCCATAATGGATTTTCATTATGAAGTTATCTTTTATCTACAAAATAAATTATGCTTCCTAGCAGTAAAAAATAAAAACTTGCAACGTGGATCTCGTTCCCAAGAGAGCGTCTTCAAAAAGTATGGCCTATTTTACATTACTCTTAGAAATGTTTAATGTTTAAATAATGGACAAAAAAATAAAATCCATGTTTCAGGTAATTTTCAATTTATGTTATACCTAGCTTCCCGCGAGCGGTTTCACCCGCGTAACTCCCGTAACCGTAGAAACTTCATAATTAAAAATAGCTTATGCTCCTGATATACTCCTGAATAACGTAGCTTTCTAATGCTGTTTTTTTTATTGAGACCAGTAGTTCCTAAGATTAGCGTGTTCAAGCAAACCAACTCTTTAGTTCTATAATATTAGTAGGTGTACAATTGTACATTTGAATTCAATTATAGAATTACGTTTACTAGTGATAAATATTATTTATTTATTAAGAACCTTTCTAATAACAATATAACCACAAAACAAAGTGCTTCGACCTCAATTATGTTCTCGGAAAATCCTTTCAGTAGGTTAAATTTTCTTGTCAATACTATATCAGGTTTTTGTCTGCTGAAGATTTTCTTCGAGAACATATTTTATGAACACCTTTATATTGTAACACTTTGCGCTGCTTATACCTGACACCTCATCGTAACACTAGTACGTTATTGACATGTCAAGTGTTTTATATTTAATGTGCTGTATTATAGCACCTATGAATGTTACTATAAATTATATTAATAATAAAGGATTAATTAAAGAAATACCTTAAACGCTTTTTAGTATTAGTATCTATATATAATAAATTAAACAAATTTTATATAATTATAAAAAAACAATTACATGTAAAGTATCTTATAACATGTAATTTCCCGCTTTAATAGATCCTTTATGTATGTATTATGTGTGTATTTTATGTGTATGATTAGCGAATTGCGATCTGTTTCTAAAATGGTTAGTCTCATGTCGAGACTAGGCAGAACGCTCGTAAGGTAAATAATAATAAGGTCATCAATGTTAGCTGCTAGGTTATATGTTAGGGCTAAAGTGACAGTGTTTAGGGATGGTTCAATACTTTCCCTATGTTGGTGATCTGAGCTGGGTGTCACGCAAAACTCTAAAATATAAAAATTGGCTTCATTTCGGCAACAGATCGTAATAGATTAAACTCCTTATCTTCTGTTCTAATATTCCAACAAATAATATACCTATTCCAGCGGAAAACGATTGCTTATTATTAGGTATTGATATGAACTTTGGTGTATATATTTATTTTGTTCGTCTAGAATTATGTTAAAAATAAATGTATCGTGTTTAATTTCATATTATTAGATGAAATTACATCTATGTGCTAAAACGTTATATGTAACGCAATGAAAGTGTTCGTCAAATGTGCGTATGATTAGATGCAATTTCCATTCCGTTCGAGGCTATCGATCTCAAGTCTTTACGGGCTATGCGTCCCAAGCACGTACAAATCGGCACAGTCTTTCAGTATCATGTTCTCATTTATTTATATTTATTCGAGTAAGTACCGTAACCGTGCATGGTCGGAAACCCTGTGCCGATAAACCAAAAACCATAAATACGCTTCTAGGTGACTACACGGAGCTACTATTATGTTCATTTGTTTTTATTTTGTGTAACGAAATTTAAGTGCCCTCGTCCGCCCTATGCCGCGTTATTTATGGCCCATATTATTTGTATATTTTATAAACAGCTTTCAAAACCCGTTCTCAGAACGCTATATTCCTTGACACTACTTTTCCTCTATTCTATTCCATACAACTCACACCCAGAAAAACTTTATGTACGTACCTACATTTGAGATACATAACAACGTAAACTTACTTTATTACGTCACAACTTAATTACTTTCATATAGTAGACGAAGATGTTACAATAGTGGCTGTTATCTTTAAACTTGAGTAGGTAACAACACAGTGGGATGACTACCGAAGTAATTGTTGAAGGTTATTCAAACAGTGACACGCGCTATTAAAATTGCAGGATAACAAGTTGGGAGACATTTGTTTCTCGTTACGTTATGTACCGACCGCTGGAAAACTCACCGTTGTGATCTTGGAGGCTAAGAACTTGAAGAAAATGGACGTCGGCGGTTTATCAGGTACTAATATTTATTACGGTATTTTTCCACTCTATTTAACCAAAAATACACTGATAACTACGTTGTCTAATTTACAGGGTTTTTAGGGTAATATTTCAACTAATTAATACGGCTTATTATTTATTTTACTAACGCTTAGTAGTTAACTTCTATATTTTAGGGTAGCATTCAATTCAAACAAAGTTTAATTGCATGACATTTACAATTAGTATCTAAAGGACCATTTGAATCTCATCATTTAATTTAAAACACTTCATCCACAAACATTAGATGAAAATAGTTAGAATTAATTTTAGGAACATTTTCATTTAAGTTCTAAGATAAAGTGTATATCAGGTAACCAACTTTAAATAACACATACATACTTAATTGCACTCACTATATTTATAAGAATACATGTACATAATTAACTCATAGCCTATGCTACATTTTATTTAAGACGCAAAAATAATAAAGCACACGCAATACAGCAAACGATATAATTATTAAGTACAAAAATATTTTCTTAATTATTATAAACTAATTAATCCGAAATTGTTTTTTTCATATCCTGCTACTTCGGCGACTGTGGACAGATCCGTACGTAAAGATAGCACTCATGCAAAATGGCAAACGTCTCAAGAAGAAGAAAACGAGCATCAAGAAATGTACACTGAATCCCTATTACAACGAGTCTTTTACTTTTGAAGTACCATTCGAACAGATACAGGTGCGAGCCGAGATTCATGCAAAATTCTATGTCGCTACGCATAGTCGGGACAAAACGATGACGGAAAAATACATACGTCGATATAGCATTACCAATGTCTATTACTGTCTTTTCCTACGACTTATGTATTTTTCATTCCATTGTCTTTACTGTGCACGATTTGATGTTGTGTACTAATTGTTGTGAATATGAATTATGTACACCACTTGCATCCAAACCCATTCCTCTCCTATACATAAAACATACTTACGTTGTTATTTCATGTGAGCATTTTATAAGTTCATAAAATTTAGTATCCTGTATCACATTGCAGGAATTAAAACCAACGTCATTATTTTTTTTTATTAATAAAACAAGTACACGAACATACATGTCTACTTGCGAAACATTATATTATTTGTAGTAATTGTTAGTTTTTTATCTGTTTGAAATTTGTTTGTTTTGTGTTTTCTAGATGTTGTTCTAGCTAGTTTATGTGTAGTGTCCCTTAGAATAGTTAAGGCTGTCTCCGTCATCTGTCATTGCCTCTACCCTGATTCGTGTTCCAACCTAGATTCTTCCTGGCTCATATTTCTTGAAGCCAACCAGCTTTATATTTATTTCTTAAAAAGAATGTTGACCTTCACTTGCAACTACAGCAATTTGTTTCAAATGAAGGTTTTCGTTTTTTTGAGATGATATAATTGTGTTGGCTTTATTTAAATACCTAACCTCCTTCCAATCTGAGTGGTGTTAGCAATCTCCCCTCGTGACTGCATTGCAACTTGGTTACTTCAAAACTGTAATAACTTATGGTTTAAGGAATCCAGTTCCTCGTTCTTCTTCTACATTCTTATATATTTTCGTATTATTGCATATTTGTCTCTTCTGAGTCCATATTTAAGCTTTTTCCCCCTGTTGCGTTATTTATTTAACCTGAGGTATGTATCGTCAATATTTAAGCTTGTGTTTAAGGTATGCTTGAGTAGTAATTTGTACAATCACTATGCTTCGTTCGATATATAAATTTTGCATGTACCATTTGTTAATTCTACGCCGCCATATCTGTCTCTAAAAATATTGTATTTATCAAGTATAAAATTCATATAGTACTGCTTAGTCTAATTCTTGATCTACATTGAAAATTTAAGTAGGTATGTATTTTAATACCACATATAACAAAACTTTCATTTCACTAATGTTTTTAAATTTATTTGTATAGATTGTTTTCATAACTTAAATTTTAAGCACCCATAGAACTTCTCATACATTTTAAATTACATAATAACACGATGCACATTTGACGGGAGCTTATTACGGTACCATCATTCCACAGATAGAAACTAGAAAATAATCAGAATTATTAAATGTTTCACAGTCTAATTAACTTTATTCATTTCCCAAAGCTTCATATATTTTTAACTATTAAGTAGGTAGCTTATATTAAAATGAAGCTTAGGGAAATTTTAAATGTTATTAGAGTGCGAAATATTTTTAATTCTATTTTTAATCATCAAAGCTACACTCTATTGTACATAGGGTTGCCAGGTCGCTCTACCTAATAGCCGGACATACCATTCAGTTTGGCCGGACGTTTGGGTAACATGGCCGGACATAATGTATGGTTTATTGAGGATTTTGTATCTCAGTATTAATTGGTACGACAAAAAAATATAGTAGACGCGGGTTTCAATCACGGTACAATTTTACGGCAAATCATTACCTTTTTAATAATCCGACGTTTCGACATGGGTTACACCAGTCGTGGTCACGGATAGACTGATGAGTGTCAGCAACGGCGTCTTCGAACAGCGCGGGTTTCGGCAACTACCCCCACTTGGTCGTGATAATTTTTATTACCTACGGAACTGTCGGTAGTTCGACACACCACACTCACAACGTCAGCACCCGTGGGAACTATATTGGTATCGCGACGATGACATTTGGTGATTACAGGAGTCGAAGCCGTTGATAACCGGTATCCATCTTCCCGGTTGAAATTGGAATATTTTTTTATTTCAACCGCTTCACGTACTATTCTCGAGTAATAGTGACGATCGGTGGAGAGGATTGTGGTTGATGTAAATTGGCTATCCAATGCTGGGCTCCTGTATCAACGACATGCTCAGCGATGGCCGATTTGTTAAGCTGTCGGTTTTTCACTGCCGCAATGTGTTCCTTCGTTCTTTCCGCGATGGATCTTTTAGTTTGACCAATATAGTACCTGCCACAATTGCATTCAAATCTATATACACCCGGTGTTTGAAGAGGAGTGATGTCCTTCGGTGTACGCAGGTGGATAGAAATTTTACAGGGCGGACTATATACAGTCTTGACAAAAAATTGTTTGTAAAAGCAAACTTTTGTGAAGTGTAAAAGCCGGACAAGCCGAACACCATTTATTTTGGCCGGACACACAATCAAAAAGCCTAACTATGTCCGGCTTTATCCGGACGCCTGGCAACGCTAATTGTACTACATTAACTATACCTACATTTTCACTTCATACATTTTTTAGACTTAGCAGTAGTTTACGTAATATGAGGGAAGTAGGCATGGAATAAAGTTATTTGGTATCTAAATGTTGATTGAATCTACAGAAAGTGAACCTAGTGGTGACCGTGGTGGATTACGATCGCATCGGAACGTCGGAGCCGATCGGCAAGGTAGTTCTGGGATACAACGCGTCAGGAACCGAGCTACGTCACTGGTCCGACATGCTGGCTAGCCCGCGGCGCCCCATCGCGCAATGGCACACCCTCAAAGACCCCGATGATGGAGAGAAGAAAGATTAAACGGTTAACTCAGGTTCGTCAGCTTTCATAAAAATATATATTGATTTTGTTTTATCAGTTATGCCCGGTGAAGTAGCAAAAGCCGCACGGTTAACTATATAGGTCCGTACGAAAAAAATTTTAATCAGTTGCCTGTCTGGGACTAATTTAAACTTACTAATGGGCTTTGGCAATGGCGGCTTTATACTCTAATAGAATACAGATATACTCCCACGTCCCATCTAACGATGGTCATAGATTTGTCTATCATGTCAATATTTTTTTCTAACTCAAACGAAAATTTATGTTGTAAATCCCGTGTCCGTAGAAGAAGGATTTGCTATCTTTACAAAATGTAGATATTAAGCTTTGACCGTACTTATGTTGCAGAAGAGCATAAACTACAAAGATGAAGAGGGAAGTACGAGTGTGAAGAATAAGCGACTTATTTATAAGTTTATTAGACTTATTTATTACGTTAAGTTGTATGGAACAAACGCCAACCTTCTTATTTTCATGAACATTTGTCATAGTCGCTTCATCAATTGTTGAATAGTATTTTGCTAAATAGGTACACTTATTTATACAATTACGATTTATAAAAAAGGTGTGTTTATTATTCGATGTTCATTCTCTTAACACAGTTTTGTTGAACGTTGCTTATGATTCTATCTCCACCGAACATCGATATATTTGCATTAATGCAGTTGAGTCGCGATAGTATTGGATTCATGCACGGGTAATGTAGTTGCGAACACAAGGTTTATTTAACTAATTAGGTTGCATAGCGACTGCATCGACGCAACGTGTATCGTTCGACTCGAGTCTTGTTCTTTGTCATCTCTATTAAACTAATACTCGTATCTTGCTGTACCGTAAGGAAGTTTGTTTTGGCAATGTAAGTTGTTGCGAGGAGTGTAGGAACCTTTTAATTTTTATTTATTTGCTACTTCCACGTTCTTAGCGTCTACCTAGATAACATATTTTTTTATTCCTTGTAAGAAATAAGTAATGGGCTTCGTTTCTTACGTATGCGTTGTTCTATCAAGTTATCGGTGACGTTGAATTGAAGTAGGTACTTACTTCCTTACCTAAATTTAATCAGAGAAATATTTCATTTGAAACCTATGAAAAAAATATGTAAATAAGTTGTATCCTGTTAAATTTATTACATTCTATTTTACTATCATATAAGTGTTATAATATTGATACCCTTTTATTATAATAATTAAATTCGTTTCTCTAAGGAAGAGAATACATCTCCTTGCATTCTTGAATTTAGATATTTTAAATATTTATTGCTCTTATTCTCTACATTTTATGTAAAACCTGTTATTCTCTTCCTGTGAGGAGCATTAGGCCTATTACATAGGTAACTTCATCATCGTAAGGCATGACATTCGTTTATAAATTAATATAAATTTTCTCAGTGTCCAAAGTCCATCGATAATTAATATTCAATATAGTTTTCGTTGTATTATTTATTATATTGAATGACGTTGTAATATGATTTAGGATAAGTAGAATATTTAATTTTCATTTAGATACGGAACAGGACACTCAATTTATGTGGTATCATCGAAACTAGTCGAATATGTAAGACTACATACTAATAAAAATACATATATACTTTAATTGTTAAAGTTCCAAATCGTTTAAATGGTACTTTACGGTAATAATAATTCGTGATTAGACTGCTGTTTGTGTCATCAATAAGTGGTTCGTTTAGTATGCTCGATCGCAAATATATAATTATGTTTCAATAACCATCGGTTCAAGACACCTGGCAACATTCTAATGTTAGGTATAAATATTTAAAACATCTCTTACTATGCGATACAAGTACCTATTTAAACCTATTTACTTAGCTAAAGCTTGACTGTTGTTCTCAAACCTACGTGTTATTGTGTATATAATGTAATCACGTGTTAAACTCCACGATCACAAATACTTATATATGTACCAATAGGGATAATGGAGTCGGGCTTCAAGTATTAGGAGTGCACCAACACGAACAAGTAGGAATAGACTTGTGGTTCAAGTACTGTATTTAACAATAAATATAATATGTTAAATATAATATAGATCGTATTTATAGCAACTGTACAACAGATTCATGTACAGTCATGGCGAGAAAAAAATTTAATGTTTCGGAAACCAAATTTATTAGTTGTACTTTCATAAATTTGGAAGCTTATAATTTATGTTGAATTAATTGCTGATATTATTTGTAGCACTGACATGAATCTGTTGTAATTTCACTAACTACTTTATAATCCCTGACCGCACCAATCGAGCGGTCAAGCCTCAGTAGAATTGACAATATAGATATTCCAAAAGCTATTTATTATTAACATTTTATAATGTTAAGGACAAATGCCACGAATGTGAATAATCGCTAGATATATAATGTTAAGACTTGGAATATATAACTTCTTTCATGATGTAGTGACCTTTTGCATTTTAGTCTCCACAATTCTAATAAAAAAATATAACGTAAGAAATGATTTTACATATAAAATACTATATTTCCAGTTTTTCACTTAACACTTTTATATTCTATGTAAAATATTTGTTTGAACTAGGTAAGGCACCTTACACTAGTATAATATCCTAAATATTATATGTAACTAGCTAGTTTAACACTAGCTAAAATCAATGGATGGTATAAGGGTTTGAAATGCTGATATAGGCTTCAAAATTGTTACTTTTATTGATTCAGTAATATTATTGTTGTGTCCAATATAGATTTGATTTAGAACTGTGGGTGACTAGAATTAGCTGAAAATTGTGACGTTAATAAAATAATTAATGGATAAAATGGTTATGTCCATCAAGTATAACTTGATATACCATTTCTACTTTTCAAAACAAGTGTAAAGTTGAAATCGAATATTTTATTTGTGTCATCTAACTAAAAATCAATCAGAAAAGTATAAGCAATGGGACAAAAAGTAGCTAATCTAAAATAATTCCAGTATAAAGTATATTATTTTAAAATTTAATGACACTACAAGAACTGTATTTGGCAGTTCAAAGTAAAATGTTATATCATGGTATATAGTTAGCTTATATCATACAATGTCGTTGATGTGTTGGGCTGTTATAATCATATTGCTGTTTGTTAACAACTCCTTTGCTAAATTTAGAAAAGTAAAAATGTAATCAATATTAAATAAAACCTTTGATTTGTAGAACTGATATTCACAACAATGCAGGGTGTATCTGTATTTAAATTGCCCATCAATTGCACCAACTATATGTATAATATATACATACTCGTAATTTTGTTGACACAAATTGTTATCATAGATATAATGTATATACCTATCTCTGAAATGGATTGATAAAATCTGTCATATCACTTGCCACTTAAATAAAAAAAATCATTGTCTCATTATGTTAAAGATTTTATTAACATTTTGTTTAGAGATATTAGATATTTTATTTTACTATTACACAATATAATTTTTACTAGAGTTTATAATAGTAATGAATTATGTAAACTATAAAAATGTCTATAATACATAATTACATAGACTAACAGTTTTATTTTATCCTTAAATACACAATATACCTTTTTTATACAAAACACTTAATATGGAACGCTAATAGGACTCTTTGTTGCACTTCATTACTATCAACTAATACATGACATCTTCTAGTTTTTTCTTTTACATTTAATATTAAGTAAATAATTGATTGAATAAACAGCATGTAAAGAATAAAAATAAGTAATTTAATAATAAGTATACAAAGATCCATAAACAAATCAATAAATTCAGAATACTATCACATTTTTTCAAGCGTTTTAAAGTCGTTAGTTATTAAACCACTTACCAAACTAATTATCATCATAGTACCTTCTTTTCATTGCTCTGTACTTTTTCAACATGTAAAGAGCTTCAATTTCTTTCACAACGAATTCACCATGTTTAATCATTATCTGTATTTTCTCGGGATTACTTTCTTCACTATTTTTGGTAAAAACTTTGTGTAACCTCTTGCGAAATAGATCGTAACCTTGAGGCCAATCCCTGCCCAAAAATAATAACTGTAACAAATAAGATAAATATTCAAATCGCAACTGATAACATCAGAATCAATAACCGACATTAAAATGTTAGTTTTAAGGTCACTAAAAAAGGCATGTCTAATGCAACTGAGAAAAAAACTTCACTTTATTAAAATTCTTTAATCTGACGTACCGTTTTATAAAGATTAAGAACTGCTCTTCGGTGTGGTTGTGTCATCTTTATTTATTTTTTCTTAATAAATAATATTTTAGTTTATCCCAAAACAAAGTTCATAGTCCAAACACTTGTACTTGTGACTTGATTTATGACACTAACAAACAAATGTCAAAATTTTTCCAAACTAAACATCATAGAACAGGCACTAAACAGTAGAGCAACAAAGAGGGAAATAGGATTTTACGCCTTGATTGCAACATAATAACGGAACGCAGATTTTGACACATTTGTAGTGCTGCCAACATAAAAAATCTAATTAAGGGGAATACGACAAAATGGAACCCATAGCACAAAATAGAATCTTAGAAATTATCCATAATCGATATTAAATCGAGCTAAAAGTCTTCAGACATAGTTTTTAATTATAAAATGAGTAGCATAGAAGAACATAATTATTTTATACTGCAGGTTAAAAAAATTGACTGAGTCTATACTGTTACTTAGCAACTGATATAATTGTTTATAATAAAGTCATAGTAGAAGAATAATAATTGCATTGAGTTAATTTATTGAAATTCGTATGTATTAAACCCGCGTGGTTCTTGCATAACTAAATAAGTATCAACGGTAAACATATTTGCAAAAGATTATATTTTGTTCGTCAATTATTTGTTACAAGTCATGGCCACAGAAGAAATTGTACCGCATGAAGAGGAACTTGAAGTCGAAGGTAAGTAAGAAGGAAAAATGTTATATATATATCTTAAATAATACATTACTTAAAACTTCGATAGTAACAATGGTAATGAGATTTAATGAATACTATTTACAATTATCTTTTGGAATTCATGAATAAAACCTTCAAAATAAGAAGAATCACGTTTGAAATCAATAGGTACTATCAGTTTATACCGACCTACCTAACAAAGATAAAAAAATAAGGCCTTATTTACATCGACGCGGGAAGTCGAGCGTGGCGTTAAACAGCGCGGTCCGCACTGAATTTAAATGCTGTATGACTACGTTTACGTAGAAACTATTTCACAAGCCCTTCTTTTTTTTCGAACAGTAAGTAGGTACCTAATACACTTACAGCCACTCTTCGCGTCTTTCGGTTTTTGCCATATGTTTGAGTTTAGGATTGAGATGATAAGGGCTACTTTGTAAATTAAGTAAACGAAATAAACGCCTAACGCCCCGCAAGACGCCACGCGCGACGACATGAACATAATAATATGGAATTATCACAATTAATGGAAAAAGGAAAAAAAAGAGTGGAAAGAGTTAATTGTCTTGTACACTGTCTACAGTCTCGAGTGTCTACATCGTCTGATATGATGCCTAAAAAAACAAGTACTGATAATTAGATTATTACCTCCTTAAAATCAGATCTTAGAAAATACATAGTATATTAAATTAATTTAGCAATTGTAAATATTAAAAAAAGAATATAAGGTATTGTAAATTAATTCAGTATTTAATTTTAGTTACCTTTATATAATCTATTTATAGTCTATAGCAGAGTTTTCCAAAGTGTGCGCAGTAGAAAGTAAAGAGGGGAGCCGTAAGTTGCTCCTCTATCATTATCCGAAACATAGGTACCTATGTTTCGATGATGTCGATGATGATTTTGTCGAAAAATTTCACGATACAAGATTCTTTTTTTTCGCCTTTATATTTTTAAGGGTATAGCGCCGTGACAATATTATGCTAAACTTGTAACTGCGCCGCTAGCAAAAAAATATTGGGGACCCCTGGTATAGGTTTCAAAAAATAAATAGGTAAGTATGTTCAATGTTTTATAGGTGAAGAGGAAGCAAACGGAAAATCAGAGCCATTCCCAGAACCGAGGATTGAAGAAGAGCATGTAGAAGTGGAGTCTATCTTAACTGAATACGACCCTGAAGATTTTTACTCCGGGGCTGTGTTGTCCCCAGACTCAACTTTACCTGAGAACTTATTCGAATTTCAGTATCCTTTTTGTTCGCGAACAAATGCCAATATACATGAAACTATCTGTCCAGGCACTAAGTATTTTATAAATACGAAATATAGGCACTTTTAAATTAGTATGTTATACATTGGCAGATTATATAGGTACTACCTACCTACCTACCTTAGATAGTGAAAGGTTATCTTAAATCGTTCCTTAAAACCTAAGTATCTATTCTTAAACAATTTTTACGTTATTGAGTAGGTATCTATAACCAATCCTATTGCCTCAAAATCAACTTTTCAAAAGACAATCAACTTTTCATTTTTTTATTTTGTTCACGGCAGTACCTACCTAATGCGCGAATTATACAGAAAGGGCGTAAGGTGCAGGCGTGGCGCAGGCATCTTGCCACTTTTCAAAACGTTTCAATACAAAATGTAGGTAGGCGACACGATGTGAATTATACACAAGCGGCGTGGTGCAGGCACGCCGTTTCGTCGCCATATTCCGCGTCGCTAGCAGGCGCGAATGGAGAGGCGCGCAAGCAGCACGACTTTTGATTGTATAATAAAAAGTCGGTCTGCTTGCGCGCCTCTCCAGTCCGCCGTGGGTGCAGAAAAATGCGCAGAAATCAATAATCTTTCTTCAGGACAGACAGGTTCTCTCCAATTCGTATGCTTCTTCTGAAGACCGTGTTTTAATTTTGTCAATATAAATAATTCCTGTTACACTGTAGGATCGTATTCCTACAGTGTATACATTTTATACACTGTAGGAAAACGATCGGGATATTTGCATAATTTTTCCATTATTTTAAAATATAAGCTCTTGTGACATTGACATTTTCCACACAGGGTACACCCAATATCTTCGGTGTCTCTGCACATTATTGAGATGCAGCAAAGCAAGCGTATCTTCGTCTTCTGAAGAGGAAGACTGATGTCGATTGACTGCACCGGTGGCTAAGTTTAGTGGTTACGACAGTGACTTCTGAGACCTGGTGTCCTGGATTCGATTCCCACCCGGGACAATTATTTGTGTGAACCGCGAAAATTTTGTAAAATCCCCACGACACTGATATTTATTTCCCAAGAGAGGGAGTTGAATTAAAAAAAAAAGCTATATATATAAAGTCAGCCTATACCTAGTCAGGTCATAAATTCTGTCACATGTTTAATATAAAATAATTGAAACAAGTTTATTCATTATGTAACCATTTATATACCAAAATGAACTTAACAAAACATCGATTCTTATGACACTAAAGTTTATTCAAAATGACTTCCGTGATTTTGAATACAGGCCTTCAATCTGCGCGGCCAGTCGTCTATCGCAGCACGAACGAGGTCCATGTCAATATCGGCGGCTGCCTTAATCAAGGATGTCTTGAGTGACTCCAAATGGGGATGAGGCTTTGAGCACGCCTTTTCCTCCAAGTGTTGCCATATCTTGTAATCTAACGGATTCAAATCTGGACTGGAGGAGGGCCAGTCTTCGTGCCGGATGAAGTCGATTTCACGCGCCGCCAGCCAGTCTTGTGTGCTCTTCGCTCTATGAGCTGGCGCCGAATCTTGTTGGAATACCCAGTGCCTGTTATTGAACATGGTATGAGAAACAGGTTCCACAAGGTTCGTCAGGACTGTATTTTGATACACAACTGCATTCGTTTTTACAACTTTGTCACAAAAATGTACCTCTGTTAAGCCCCAATAAGAAACTCCCAACCATACCATGAGCGAGGATGGAAAATGACCTCGTTGGACACGCGGAATACGGTTGCTCGCTTCTTCACTACCGTGTGCGTACACCTTATCATTTTGTTTGTTGTAGCTCTCTTCTACGGTAAAATCAAAATTTTTAATTGGCGCATTACCGCAACGATGCAACGCAATAATTGCAACACGGTCTTCTTTAAGCGTCCACTCCATATTTAAAAATGAGTAAAATTCAAAAAAGTATACATTTTTATTTTCATGAACAATTCGAAATTCAAATTCTATAAACTTTTTTGTGGCCAGCATTCTAAAAGAAAAGTTTTTACTGTGTGACAATACTTATGACCTGACTAGGTATAATGACTAGTTGCGGCGTCTCTTCGCCTCTTTGATATGATTTACATCTTGTCCCGCCTCTTCACCGTACGCCTTTTTTGTATAATTCGCGCCTAAGGCTACGGATGCCTCTAGTTATTTTACTATTATTGTAGCTTCTAGTTATTTTACTCTCAACATGTAGGTACTTTAACCGAAACGTAGGTACTTATTTATTTTTTGTATTTGAGTACCATGATATTTCTTAATAAATGCTAAGATATTCATTTGGATATAACTGTCGTAAATACTTCAATTTATGCGCGTGCGATGATTCAGTAGTTTGTTGGTCGGCGGGCAGCATCATCACATTTTTCGATGTTAATACCAAACAAACATGGTTCAGCAGAAGCACGACAGGAGGGACCGTTGGCAGTATTACAGTAAGTAGTTATAGCATACTAATTATCAAGTTACAACTTAATAAGTCTAAGTGTCCCTTCACAGTGGCCTTTGCCTAACTTTGCCGTTCCATAAGTGTAAAAGTAAAAAGAGGCCCTAATGGTGTGGGCTTAATTGCAATTTCGAATAATTAAATGTACTCCAAGACCTAAATCTATACTTATAGAACATATCAAATTCAAAATTCAAATTCAAATTCTTTATTTCAGACATATGTCCATAGTGTTAGTATCAACAAAATAACTTACTGACTAGGGTTAGTATTAAGAAAAAATATTTAAAATATCAGATTGTATGGATCCTTACCCAATGGCGCAGCAGAGGGGAGTCCAACCGATCTGAGAACACCCTCAGGAGACCGTTGGTGGCGGTGCGTAGACGTCCGGCCATGGAGGCGGTCCTTTTTCTAATGATCGCATAAAAATCATCTGTGCGCGCCTCCGCAAACATAGTGGACGCACTACAACGCCACGACAGCCCCAACAGTCTCCTAAATGCGTTATTATATTGGACACGCAGGTCACTGTATGTCCTCTGCGTAAAACTGGTCCAAAGACTACTGGTGTAGAATGACTGGCAGAAAGCTTTAAAAAGAGTCACTTTAACCTGATTTGTACAACGTGCAAATCTTCGAACAAGCATGTTACATCGAACAGCCAGCGACCTGCGTTTCCCCTCAATATCCAAGTTATCCCTTAGATCCTCAGTGACCCAATGACCCAAGTACTTAAACTTGGTCACCCATGCTAAAGGAGTGCCACAGAGCGAAATACCGGGAACATCCGAGTAGTTTATGGCACTTGCCCTAAACATCATCAGTTCACTCTTTTTATCGTTGTACTTGAGCCCATGGGACACTGCAAAGGACTCACAAATAGCTACCAGTTTTCTTAAAGCGCCTATCGATGGGCTTAGCAGCAGCATATCGATTAACCTGAAAACTAATATTTTAAAAAGTAAACTGGTACTTTTATTTTTTTCCAAGAATATTTTTGATAGACCAGGGTAGATAATTTTTGAAACCAAAAAAAATTATAATAGTATAAAACCCATTGGAGAAGGAAGAAAATATAACAAAACATTTAAGGAAAAATAAATTACGGGCGATCTGAGGTTGGGAAGTGGTAAAGGATGGGTTTTTAAGGGTAAAAAAGGTTACTCTCGATTTTCGACAAAACTACAAGTCCTATGGAAAAAAGTTAAATAGCAAAGTTGTAGGTAATAAAAAGTTCTACAACTTTTATATTTACACTTTTTACCTTGACCTGCAAAATCATGTGAAAAACTCAAAAAACCGAGGTTTTGGTTTTTTATTTTTATCTTTTACAAATTTTGATTTATTTTCACGAAATTTTCTGAAACCTGAGTATACATACAAGATTTATTTTATTCAATAATTATTTTTTTTCTTCTTATTTTGACTCAAAAATCGAAAAATTACCCTAATTTTCAATCGAAAAGTCTGACGACAAAATATCTGCTTTTTTTTAAAAGTCGGTACGCTTTTTGTTCGTTGTAATCTCTACTTTTGAATGGTATAAAAAAAATGTACATTATATCAGTAATTTTTTTGATAAAATGCAATAAACGAAAAATACTCGAATTCGATTTTTGTTTTACTTTATGTACCTTTATGACCTATTTATTAAATATTCGATTGAAAATTAGGGTGATTTTTCGATTTTTGAGTTAAAATATGCCGTAGGACCCGGCCAAGGGAAATTCAGAAGATGGGCAGCAGCGTCTTCTTGGACTAAAACACCGAATACTGCGCTCGCCAACCCGCCTGCCAAGCGTGGCGAGTATTGGCAAACCCCCCGCATGAAAATTGATAGTATGGCTACCAATCATAAAGACGAACCCTGGCCCTGGCAACACACAACGTGCGCACTTTAAGGACGATCTGGTCAAGGCCGCAGGATTACGGTGGATGCAGGCCAACCGCAACAACTGGAGATCTATGAGGGAGGCCTAAGTCCAACAGTGGACGTCCTACGGCTAAAATTATGATATAAGGAGAAAAAAATAATTTTTGAATCAAAAAAAATCTTGTATGTTTAGGACATACTCAGGTAAGTTTTCAACAAATTTCGTGAAAAAAAATCTAAATTTGTAAAAGAAAAATAAAAAACCAAAACCTTGGTTTTTTGAGTTTGTTTTGCAGGTTAAGGTAAAAAGTGTAAATATAAAAGTTGTAGACCTTTTTATTACCTACAACTTTGCTTTTTAACTTTGTTTCCATAGGACTTGTAGATCCCGCGGTACCATATTGGCCGCGGGTGCCGTCGGGGGGCCGGATTGCTCATGCGTACCCGACCCCCGCCAACGGCGGATCGAAGGAGTGTCCGGGGGGTTTAATGGTGTAGGGTCCTCTCCTCGTGGTATGACTTTAGCATACCACGCTATGGAGAGGGCGAGTCCCACATATCCCACCGCCAGCGCGCAAATACGCTGCAACGGTGGTGGGAATGCGTCAATGCATTTCCCCCCGGACAACAAAAAAAAAAAAAAAAAAGGACTTGTAGTTTTGTCGGAAATCGAGAGTAACCTTTTTTTACCCTTAAAAACCCACCCTTTACCACCTCCCAACCTCAGATCGCCCGTAATTTATTTTTACTATAATTTTTGTTATATTCTCTTCCTTTTCCAATGGGTTTCATACAACTATATTTTTTTTTCATTTTTAACCATTTTCAAAGGCACTGGTCTATGAGGCAAAGGCATTTTCTTTTGAAACATCTTATTTTTCAGTTATAAACGAAATATATATGTTACGGCTAAAGGTAGGTGTGAACATAAACTTAAGATTAGCCGGCTAAACTTAGGTTTATCGTGCTTTCCGAGGCACGGAGGATAGTCCCTCAACCAGCCAGACCCGGAAAGAAAGAAATCTTAGAATTTACACAAAGATTTCTTGTCCGGCGTGGGGATCGAACCCACGACCTCCAAGATTTAAAGCGAGCCAAATACCGCTACGCTAGGGAGGTTGTCGCCTTCGGTGAGCACATAAAGTTTACCCAATTCCTAATTTCCGATCCCATTGCATCAATCCTGTTTTTGGTCACGACTACTCGAATTTGAAAACCGCTTACCCAGATTAGCCAACTTACCATCGAATACATTATTCAAACTAGTGTTACAGGAAGGACCCTAACTACCGCTTAGCGATAGCGGAGTGTGGAGAGGGCGCACGCGAGCCATTGATCCTTCTCTACACGTGGCCACAAATGGAAATAGATGCAGTACTCCGTGACGGCACTACTAACTCCTACTCCATTCTCGACTTCAGGTTTAATGAGAATTTATCTATTTGATATTCTTATTCAAAGCTTTTGCCACTTGCTGTGTTAATCGTGTTGATCTGAAAACGCGTAGGAAGATTAAAGAAAGGTTTATAGATTTTTTTTATAGAAATAACTAACATAATGTTAGGTACTTGAATATGTCACGTAACTTAAAATAATACTTTATTAGGTATTAAGATAAGTTTAGCGGATATACCTAGTAATCTCAAAATAAGATACTATATCGTCGATTTGCGATGCTTTTCTATAAAACTACAAAATGCAAGACATTTAGAAAAATAACAAGAAAAACGCAAGGAAACTTAAGAAAAATCGAAGTCTCTTCCAGTCAATATTTAAATGCCTAACTTGTAAATAATAACAGTAGCGATTATGCTTTTCCATCAAACTAAATATTATTTTTACTGTAATGCAGTCCTGACGGAGAACTGCTGGCTTCAGTAGGCAGAGAGCCCGACTACAACCTAACTATATGGAACTGGAAACGGCATAAGATAGTTTTACGCACGAGCGCGTTTACTTATGACGTCAATACAGTTATGTTCTCGCCCTACTGCCCCGGACAGCTCACTACAGCAGGTCTATTTGTGAATACTAATACTATGCAAATTATAGGATTGTTTATAAAAATATGTATATTGACGTATCAAATGTTAAAGGTGCGGCACATATTAAATTTTGGAAGATGGCGGAGACTTTCACCGGACCAAAGCTAAAAGGTGAACTAGGTAGATTCGGCAAAACTGAGATATGTGATGTTCTTGGCGTCTATCCCATGCCTGACGAAAAGGTAACATTTTATTTAAGTTTATTTGAAATCAATAACACGAGTGCCTGTATATTAGATAATTTCAATAAAATAAGCACTATAGTTTCAATTAATATTGCAACTATTTAAATAGCTCTTATTAATAATATAAATGCCAATGTAAGTTTGTATGTTACGCTTTCACGCGAAACCTGTTTTTTTTTTTTTGGCCCGGTGCAATTACGCTTTTACGCATCCCCACCGCCGCTGCAGCGTATTAGCGCGCTGGCGGTGGGATATGTGGGACTCGCCCTCTCCATACCGTTGTATGCTAAACTCGTACCATGAGGAGAGGACCCTACACCACTAAAACCTCCCGGACACTCCTTCGATACGCCGTTGGCGGGGGCCGGGTACGCATTAGTGGTAGGTATTAGAAGTAATATATACACATTGCCTTCAATGCGAGCGAAGCCGCTGGTAAAAGCTAGTTAAATATAAATTTATTGTAGTTGGTAAATATTGTAAAATCTTCTCCGGTTGTAACAAAACTATGTTGTTCTTTTAATAAAATTTTGAATATTATTAAACAATTGCATAACCATTATGATATTAAATATACCTACAACGAATTATATTATAAATGATATAGTCACTTTAACTTTCTTTACGACCCTACGAAGTTATAGCAATATCTCCTAGGACCCTGTTGTTAGAGCATATTGCCGTAATCACCACGCTTTGCAGGCGGATTGGTGATGGTGACATTAAAATGGTAATAAAACCTGTATAGATAGATGCTGCTGCCAATCTATCAGGTGTATGTCCCTCAGTCGCTTCTTTGATCGAAGGTGATCTATTCTTATATCTTTTGGGGCAACTCAACAGAAAAAGTAACTGCATTTAAGGCTCAAAAAAGATGTATACGGTCTTTTTTTAATTTGCAAAGTAATGATAGCTGCGTGCCATATTTTAAATAATATAAATTATTAACCCTACTATGTTTATACATTTTAGAAATGGCAGTGTTCGTAAAATTAAACCCGGATCGTTTCGCACGAATGGCTGACGTATTTCCACGGAATAGGCGTGACAATAGTTGTCTGTGTATCCCTAGTGCTAGTACAGCTCTGATGCGCAGGAGTGTCTGTTGCATGGCACCGGTCATATATAATAAAATACCAAGTTGTTGGAAGGACTATAATTTGACATTATTCAAAAAAAGGCTTAGAATTTTTTTATTTCACAAAGTTTATTATAGGGTTGAAGATTTTTTATTGGAGAAAGAAGTTGTTTGACTATTTTATATATTGTGTTTAACTAACTATTCGAATTTGTGACATTAATTTTATTATTGACTGATTATTTTTATTAATGAATTATGAATAAGAATATTATTATGAATGCCTTGTAATTAAATTCTATACTTTTGCATGCTTAGTAATTGGCAAATTATGGCTGTTTCTGTATTTATATTTTGTAACACCTTAACTTGTACCCGTATTTGCAAAATAAAAATATCTTATCTTTTCTTATTCTAACCTTCATTCATAACCTTCAATATGCAAAGGACTTCATTTTTTTATAGCCGGGTGGCTATAAAAAAATGAAGTCCTTTGCATATAATCTTAAATTTTCAGGTATTGTCAGGATGTGAATGGGGAAACATCTTGGTTTGGGAAGCTGGACTAGTGAAATTAGAAGTCACACAGAAAGCTAGAAAAAACTGCCATGTGGATCCTGTCGTAAGTTACAAAAAGATTTTTTCAAACGGTAATATTATAGCAATAGTCATTTATTGGGAAATATCCAAACGAAAATTTGGGAAAGACAATGCTATGATAGTAACAAAATTTTAAATAAACTAAAAACCGATGATTTTTCGCCTTTGTCTCCTCTTACCGTAAAAACTTATCGTATCCAAACCTAAGCGTATCCAATGTTGTTATTCATTATGCACAATAAAGAAATAAAATGAAAATAACCATATTGAAGCGGATGTCTATCTAGAAATTCTACTAGAAATAATTTGTAATTCAAAGAATGTTAATTAATTCAGATATAGAATAATTTTATTCATTGATGTTTTCATTCGCTCAGGTACAATTCATGTTAAGTCAAGCCGGGGATGAAGTGACGACAATGTCTCGAGATGGGTGTGTGAGGGCATGGTATTGGGACACCGTAGACCAGGCAGACCCTCCTGAAGAAGATCCTTATGTTGAACTAAATCCGGTTGCTGAAACTTGTGTAAGTAACATTTAAAAATATAATAATAGTACGGAGTACGGATTAACAAGATTACTTAACGTCTAGGGGCTTACGGGAATTTTTAATAAGAACTATAGGCCCTTAATTAACCTCCTATCGGTATGTACAAGCAGCAACTTTCCATTATAGTCAATATATCTTAATTATTCACTTAGAAAAAAATAAAAATAAGTATTTAATAAATAATGTACTTATGATGCATCCTCTTTGCTTTTTGCCTACTACCAGTTTTAGACGTGACAACTCTAAGAATTACTAAGATATTCTAAGAAACTCGGGGAAATCTTTTTTCAAAAATATGTTTGATATTACAATGTGTTAGCAGTAATTCGTCAGAACTAGCCGTTATGTCGTTTACATAATCGGCGATTTTATAATAGGCTTTTTTCACAGCTTGATTGTAACATAAGCTTTGAAATTTATAAACAGATACTTTTCTTTAATCAAAAGAGAGTTCGTTATAAAAGCGCATACCTACCGTATGCCGTATAATAGAATTGCTTATTTTGTAGAGACAGGTTGCTGAAACCAGATGATGATGAGTTCTAGTATTTTACTGTAAGTGTCACAATGGGTTTTCAAATAGGTACATTGCATCCCATCGCCAGGTGTTTGACACTAAGTTCCCTAATATTATTTCTTCTTTGTAATATACTATTTATATACAAGCTAAATATTTAGTTACTCTGCTCGTGAGATAAGCTTTAGCTCTATAATTTATTTTAATATTACTACTTAATTGGAATGCATTTTTATCAGGTACCGGGATGTCAAATAATGTGCTTGAAACATCAGAAGGACATGTTTTGGTTTGCCCAAGTAAGTACATAAGGGTATAAGATATGTTTCTTCAATAAAATAAAATACATATTCAAAAAAATATTTTTTCAAAATGTTATGTTTTTTGATATTTCTTTGTGTTGCACAAAAGTTTCGGTTGTTTATTTTAAGAATATCAATACTATAATCCATAGGACGGGAACGGAGGTCTTTGGGTAGTCGATCTAGACATCGACAAACTTGAGTGCAACCATCGTAAAGTGCTGACGTGTCATGCTGGAGGTATAGTGGGTATGGCGGCAATAAGAACACACCCTATACTAATAACAGCGGGAGAAGATGGTGCCTTACAAGCATACAATAGTGAGACATACACCCTGTTGGCTCGGTACACGTTTCCACAATCAGTCACCACTTTGCTGTACCCACCTGCTGATGTAAGTAGTTACAAACAATCTCAATATATTTCTTTTCGGTTCTGGTTGGTTGAGGGACTTCCCTTCGTGATTCGGAAAGCTCGTTAACCCATTAGTTCCGATTGGTATCATAATATGATCTATAGCAACCGTATACCAGGGAACGGGCGTTTTCTTGTGTGGTTTGCTGTCACCAACCCGCCCCTATCGAGCGACAAAACAATGGCAAAACCTTCTAGGGGACATCGCAGCAGTGGACGTTTTACGGGCTTATGATGATTATGACCTTGAAATGACAATGGTTAGCTAAGTTACATCCCTCTCAATCCAATGGCGTTGATGCTCGTAGGCTCATAAACATATTTTCTAATTTCTATCACGAAACGGATTAATAACAAAAGCTTGTTATATGTCCTTATATGATAATGTCCTTAAACTGATTTTCCTTATTTCCTTTATCGAATAGGTGGACGTCACTTCTCGGATTCTACTGGTGGGCTTTGCTGACGGAATAATGCGTACTTTGTTACTACATCCAGGAAGAATGCTAGATGTAAAGGATCTAATTGATATACGCGTTCAATCTTCACTTTCATTGCATAGTGAAGGCTCCGATAGTGCTGATCTTATAGATATGATATCGGTAACTATACATATAGACATAGACAATAATATGAAGTGGCCCAGTTGCTTTTGCAAAACAACAATCAAGTAATACGGCAATTAACTGAAAATATTAGACTAGATAATTTCAGACATAGTAAAATAATTAGAACATAAACTTTTTGGTAAATTATTTATTTTATTCTTTATAATATTCTAGTTGCTAAAACCACACTCTAAGGCAATAACTCAAATATCAATAAACGAAAGACGAACGTTACTAGTGACCTGTGGAGCAGACTGTACAATATTTATATACAAACTAATATTAACAACCCCTTTTAATCTTGAAAGGATTGGATATGTTGAAACTCCAAATAATATTGCGTATATGACTTGGAAACCGGATGAGGTGAGTGAAGATAAGATACAGAAAAATACTCTTTATTTAGACACTAGCCGTCCGCGCGCGGTTTCACCCGCGTAGGTAATTCCCGTTCCCGTAGGAACTTTATAATGAAATGTAGCCTATGTCATCCGGGGATAGTGTAGCTTTCCAAAGCTGAACGATTTTTTCAAATCGATCCATTAGTTTCGGAGCCTATTCAATACAAACAATCAAATCTTTCCTCTTCATAATATTAGTATAGACAGGAACCATTGTCTGGTCATTGGTATAGTGAAAAGTTTATCTTGATTTTCATAGACGCGGAAATAAAAAACGATCCCAAATCAACCGCATTAATTTTTTGAGAAAAGTTATACGGTAGGTATATTATGTTTATTACAATCTGTATTATACAGATTTTCCATAATCTTTAAATAATTGTATATTCGCTAGAATTGTCACATTTATTTGTAAGTACTTGAAACATTTTATTCTTAAACAGGATCGTGTTCTACTACTGTGCGGTCAGTTCGGGCTACTCATGGAAGCAGTATTACCTGATATGGATGCCCAAAATTATTCTTCCATTACAACATTTAGACTCGAGTTTAAATCATATAAAGAAACTTTAGTCAAGAAGCAATAGTAAGTTTTTATATAGTACGTACGAATGAAAATAGAGACAATCTAAAGATATTTTTCGGATCACTTTTATAAAAGCCGCAGGGAAAAAAGAAGGAATAGTGAAATACACACTTTGATTTTGATATAATTAAGCATTAAAATTCCTTTACCTTTTTCTATTTATTTATGTTTATAATATACATTTGGCTATCATGATCCTTTTTTTATGCCTTATTTTTTTACACTTTAATAGATTACTAGCAAGATAACCATTGGAGAAAATGATAACAAGACTTTAAGATGTGTTTCTTTTTAATGTTACTTATTTCTTGCTCTTGCATCTATTATTAATAATTAGACTTTGCCTCAAAATTGCAGCATGCGTCACAGACCATTCCCACAAGAGGAAGATCTTGCTAGTATAGACGAGGAGGCTTTAAAAGCCAGGGATGAAGCTGGAGACGATGATGAGGAAGAAGAAGAATGGATCGGTGAAGTAGAACTTAGTAAGTAAAAATAAGTTTAATGGCAGTAACCTATATTGGAGTCATCACCTTTTATAATTTGTTATTAGATGACAAACTCAATTATATAAATTCGTCTACTAATCTATCCTGAAATCTTGATACTGGTATCCAAAAGCAAAAAAAAACATAATTGAACTAATTAATTTATTATTTTTGTGCTAGTTGAAAACGAAACTGTTATGGGACCAACAATAACTTGGGCGGAGTATTGTAAAGAAGGTGTATGGATCATCCAGGAAGGGACCGGCGCTTTACTACTTGTCCAAGCAGGAATCAATAAGATTCTAAAATATGCACCTTTTCCAGGAGCTTGGTGCGATGATATTACGATCTTAATATTTGTGTAAGATGACTTCTTTCAATAAATACAATTATAATTTTTATTGCAAAAAAAAATTAAGCACCCATTGATAAAAATAACTGATTATTTACTTACCTTTTTGTATAATCGCCCATTGACAGATGTGAAGGCCGTTATCTGGTATCTGGAACTAACAACGGCTATATTCGTGTGATGCGAATGCCCACTGAAGTCGAAGATTCCCCTGAACAACATCTCATGTCATGGCAGAAAGCTCAAGTTAAACTCCTTAAAAAATTGAAAGGCAGAAGATTGGCTAAAGAAGAAGTACTATAATTCTTTTGATTAATTCTAATTGTTACACGTGTTTAGTTTCCTTTTAATGTCAGTTTATAATCATTTTTCTTTCAGTATCCGTGCATTACCTAGTACCTTCTAAATTTTGCTCTTGTATACAGATAAACTACATATAATGACAGACCTAAATTGATATGCTACGATATAACAAATTTACGTGATGAAACTATATTTCTTTTATTTCATCACGTTATGCAATGTTAGTTTTGTCTTACATCTTAGTTAGTGTCAAATCAATTATTACGCAATGGAAATTCATAATTAAGGTACTCTCAATAAAAAGTGTATAATTTTCAGACTCAACCGATTCCTCGCATAGACTTCATAGACAGATATTATCTACCAATGCACGATCGATACACGGGAGCCATTACGTGTATGGAGCTCAGTAACAATGGAAAGTAAGGAATCGGAATGCTTTTAATGTATTTAAAATCAAATACATAATAATGTACTGTAGTGCTTATATTAAAATTACTAACCCATTTTTATACCGATTTTCTTTAACCACTTATAACGCCTAATAATGCCTACACTAGCAGCATGCTGTTCTTTTAGAGTTATCTATAATATTGACGTAAACTTGGCATCTTGTAGCTTTCACATATTTTACATAATACTACTAGCTATTGGTATTTCACATTCAGGTATTTAAAAATATCCATGTGTCACACTTGCAACATATATATCTAAGCGGCCGAATTATTATTGAAGAAAAATGTTTGTAAATGTGATACTGATTTTCCTTTTCCTTTAATTAACTTTTAAAACTATGGAGATGAAAAAATCAAAAGATCTGTGGGGGCATTCAGTTAAATTCATAGCTAATATTGTAGAGATAATTGCACCCACTCTAGCAAATATATTTAATAGTTGTGGTGTGTTTCCTGACTTAATGAAGCATAGTAAAGTTATTCCATTGTTCAAGTCAGGTGATACTTCTGATCGCTCGAATTTCCAACCTGTGTCTATATTGCCCACACTGAGAAATTATTCTCAGTCAACTGCTTAGGTATTTTACAAAATATTATTTACTTCACACCAAACAGTTCGGATTTGCGAGGGGTTGCTCAACCGTAGACGCTGGAATTGAATTATTGAAAAACATATTCGCGGCCTGGGAGGAATCACAGGATGCTTTGGGTATATTCTGTGATTTATCTAAGGCATTTGATTGTGTACACCATGATACGTTAGTCAGGAAATTACATCACTACGGTATTAGGGACACGGCTCTCGATCTTCTGACTTCATATTTGGGCAATAGAACTCAGAGGGTCGATATAAACGGTAAAATATCTCCAGGGTCCGTTGTTAATATAGGCGTACCACAGGGTTCTATCCTGGGACCGTTCCTGTTTCTTGTATATATTAATGACTTGCCTTACCACATAGGGAATGACCATGAGATTGTAATGTTTGCCGATGATACTTCTTTGACTTTTAAGATTAGTAGAAAATTACTCAACTATGACGACGTAAACAATGCTTTCTGGATAGTCGTGCATTGGTTTAATGTAAACAATCTCGTTCTAAATGAGAAAAAAACCGAACTTATAAAATTTTCAACCCCAAATGTCAGACAGGTCGCAACCAATTTACTAATTAACGAAACGAGATTGGAGCCAGTGTAGTCAACAGTTTTTCTTGGTATAACTGTTGACTCCAAATTACAATGGGGACCACATATAAAAATACTATCCGGAAAACTTGGTTCTGCGGCATACGCAGTTAAGACAATAAGACGGCTCACTGATGTAGATACGGCCAGACTAGTGTATTTTTGTTATTTTCATAGTATTATGTCATATGGAATTCTTCTATGGGGAAACTGTGAGGACATTGATACCATATTTGTGCTGCAGAAACGCGCTGTTAGAGCCATATATAAGCTTGGACCGCGGGTTTCCCTACGGGAGAAGTTCAAAGAAATTAAACTTCTTACTGTAGCTTCGCAATATGTATATGAAAATTTGTTATACGTACATAAGAACATAAATAAGTTTCAGAAAAAAAGTGATATACATAATATAAATACTAGACATAAGCATGACTTAGTTGTACTTGCAACTCGTCTCCATAGAATAACAACTCTTTTATGGGGCAATGTATTCGCTTTTATAACAAACTCCCAAATAATATTAGAAAACTACCTGTTAATAAATTTAAAGCCATTGTTAAAGCTAAATTATGTAAAAAGGCATATTATAAAATATCAGACTATGTAAATGACAGAATGGCATGGGAGTAACTTGCTCCGGAATGATACTGCTGCTAAACAATATTGTAAAAGTAACGATAAATTGTTTTCTTTAAAAAAGGATTCCTCTGAGTTTCTTGCCAGTTCTTCTCAGAGTTACCACGTCTTGAACTGGTGGTAGGAAAAGAAATGGAGGCATCATAAGAACATGATTTAATTTTTTGAATTGTGTCTATATGAAAAAAGAAATTTTTGACTTTGACTTTAATATTGCAGAACATTATACACTTGCGGCGCAGATGGCAATATATTTTCTTATGCTATTAATTTTGCCGAGCCTCTTATACCATCTGAATCCGTACCAGTTTCACCGGAATTGGAGGTCAGTAAAACAGCAATATAATACAATATGTAATTAAAATAAATATATTATTTATTTATTTCAGATTTGTGACTTCGTTGATTAACAAACATGAATAAAATACAAACTAAAAGTAACTAATTAAAGTAATTAATTAACTAATTAAAATAAATGTATTTTATTTAATAACATCTAATAATAGAAAAGGATAACATTATTATTCTTTTTTAAATATGACACTTTATTTAACTTTTTTAATATATATTTTAATATATAACAATAATTTCAGTTTTCATGTAGGTTATTTCATTTTCGTGTATCTTTGCCTACTTGGTCAGAAAACTAAATATTTGTAAAAAATAATTATAGTACCTAATGTATTTATCACTTACAACAATAATTTTAAAATGTTTTTTTTTATAAAATGTATTACATTTTAAGCTAAATAATTTGTAATTAATCTTATGATTTTCCAGAAAGTTGTCAAAGTAAAAGAACCGAGTTCGTTAGAAGAAGAAATGATGTCTCACGAGCAACTGAAACAGAAAGAAGAATACGATAAAAAGATGGCTATTGCTAATGCTCATAAAAAAAGAGTTCGAGAACAATTAGCTGAACTTACGATTGAATATAATAAAGTTATTAAAGCGTAAGCACAAAAATATATTATTGCAATGATCATTGTCACCATAGTTCAATTTAAAATTTGTTTATTTTTTCTTTCACAAAGATGCATATCGACGGGATAAGACGATTCTAATCTAATGACTCATCATAGTATTTTTTTATAAAGATTCCGTACTGATTAAAGAGGATAAGTGTGTGGATAATAAAAAAAAGCAAAATTTAGTGAAAAGAAAAGAGACTCGGCTTAAACAAGTTGACTTACTTACTAAAATGACAACACCAACCCCAACTTCATTTTGACGGGTTAATTATAACATACTGTTTCCTAGGAACCGGGCTCTCCCACTGTCCCAACAAATCGACGTAACCCTGGACTCTCGACCTTTAGAAGTGCAAGAGAAAGAACTGGATGAAGCGAAGGCTTTAACTGTTAGAAAACTAGCGCATCAACTAGAGGCTTCGGACTTAAGGCTACAGAAGATGTACCATAGGAATATCATACAGTTGGATGTGTTTCCTTTCAAGTTGAGAGCAATTAGGTGAGATAAGTTTTGCTGAAAAAACATGAGGTAATTTTATACACAATATAGCCACATAACACATTTGCAGGACAGGCATGCGTGACAATTTAATAATAAAAATATTAGGTACATATAAAAAAGCTACTCATAGCTTATTTATTTCATAGCTAGCATTCTTCTGCTACATAATATTAATATATATGGCATAAGTTTTTAGTACAAGACTTAGTATTGATTTTGAAACACCTATTATACAACAACTTTGTTTTTGTGAATAGCTTTGTCTGTGCCGTAATCGGGATCAGGTAGAAGTTGTAATAAATCGAAGGACTCATTGGTAGTATATTAGTAGTATTGTGGACGCATCATAGGAACACGTTATTTTTTTGTACATCTAATGTATATAAATAAAGAAATTATTGTCAATTTCTTTATTTATATTTGAATTAAAAAATGCTCAAGATGCATTTGTGTAGAAAAAAACTGCAACAAAATTAATAATCATATTTTATCACACAGGGATCCAACAATAACAATTAGGATTCTTCGACAAAAAAATCTATCGAAAGCCTTTTATGAACAATTAGAACAGGTACATCAAAAAATGGCTGAAGCGGCACTTAAGGGCAGGTTAGTATTTATGATAAGAATTGTTTTTTTAAATATTGTTAGACTCTATTTTAGCTTTACTATTTTATTTTTAATTACATGCTGCCAGGGATGTTAATTTATTGGAATTAGCACACAAGGAACTGCGGTAAGTAATTAGCACTCACGCTTATACATTAAATAATGTACTTATCTATTACAAATCTTTCAATGAATATAATAAAAATCTATTGTTGTTCGTTAATCTCGCTAAAACTCAAGAAAGTTTTACCGCTTTACCTGATTATTTTTATGTCTTCGTTTCGAGGGAAATTGTATTTAAGGACATGCTTGAGCATTTAAAAGAAATAAAAAAGTTGGGTAAGATATGTGGCCAGATAAATCCTGCCACGAAAGTCTCGTTATATTATTAATAAAAGTGCTTAACATATACCAGATATTCTTCCGAGATGTATAATCCTGCCACTGTTTGTTTTTCTCAATTAAAACTGATTTATATTTAATTTATAATATTTTATTTACACAGGCGAGAAGAATCAACGACGCGTCGTATCGGTACCAGAAAACTTTCGTACGGTCCTCCTCGCGTTGCATCTTTTTTGTTAGGTCTACCTCCCAAACCGCCACATTCTTTAAAGAAAGCTATACGGGATTACTACGCGCGCCTCACTAGACACCATCTTCAGTTCATTGAGGTTTGATACTCTTTCAAATATGAAACAAAGTTTATGTTAAATCAATTGAGGTAAATCATCTTCATACTCCTAGTCTCCTAGTCACCGGAGCTGCACTTATATTAATTGACGTAATCTTAAACTTAAACTTAAAGGTATTAATAGTAGTTTTTATTCACCTATGTATTATTCAGCATCTTTTACAACACCTTTCTAGTGGCAAGAACATCTTTTGCTAAAACCAGATCCAAACGCCATGCCTCCAGGCGCGGCAGAAGCTTTGAGAGAAGCAGAGGATACAATCGGCAACCGTTTGCTGAAGACACAACCTGACTATATAGCACCACCTGGACATAACACTCAGTTACGAGTATGTCTTACTAGGAAAGAGGTATTTATTTATACGATTAGCTTTTGGCCCATTAACACTGACGATATACGTGTAGCCCTCGTATGGTGCTGGTACGTAGGAAGCATATTGATTTGTTTAGACAGTAAAAAAATACATTTAATTTTTAATTTTTTCGTGACAGTGTAACTGTAACAGCGAAAGCTAGCACGTGTGTTACGGTTTTGGAAAGGAAAGTGACTACGTAAATTTCAGTAAACAAAGCGAAAAGCGATGAATTGCAACTAAACAAAAAGTCCATCTGATGGCAATACAATACAATGATGTCTAGGAAACTAGCACAGATTCGGAAGTTTACGGGTGTAACGCCTAATTACGATTTAAGAGGATTTATTGCGCGATATCTGTTGTCGCTTCGCTTGCGGAACACTAGAAATCGAATTTTACCTCGAATATTAAGGCATCATTACATTACTACGATTACATAATAATATAAGGATATAGACTTACGAGTACTCATTCTTTAGATTATATATTCTTTACATTGCAGACCCATTAATTTAATGTCAATCAAACTATAATAAAAGCTATCGGTAAGTTACTATTAGAATTACATACTTGTAACAGATTTACGATAACAAGCATGAATTCAACGAGACAGTTATTCAACTTCGCGAACACAAACTTTTGTTGGTGAAGAAAATAAAAGAGATCGGTGAACGACTCGCAGAGATACGGATAGAAGTGTCACCAAAATATCTCAAGTCATCGCCACCCCTTCCGGAAATTGATGAAAGTCTTGAGTTCCCTGAAAAAAATCTCGAGGTAATCATTTTTTATATCATTAGAATTTTTTAACTTTCTGTGTCTACTATGTTGACCATATGCTTAACAAATATTACAAGAAATCAAATGTATACAAATAGATGCATTATTTCGCGTAATCTCTTCTATATAGCTTAAATTAATTTCAAACATAAAAAATGTTAAGTAATAGGTACCTAAGTACCTAATTCCAGATTAAACAGTACAAAAAAATTTGTAACAATAATTTTGTACCCATCGGAAATCGTGAGACAGATTCATCCTAAGCAATAAAAGTATTTTAAATAATCATGCAATAGAAACTAGTGTCCGACCGAAACTGATTTTTCAGCCGAAACCGAAACCTAACTTTCGGTCTTGCTCTTTGTTTCGGCCGAAACCGAAACTTATTAAAACATTTAAAATTACGACTAGTAACTGAAATTTACTGTTTTTTTAACATTAATTAACTCATAAGAAAAGCTTGATATTTGGGTACCTCATGAGTTCACTGAAAGAAACCTAATGAACTATGAACCTACTGTACAAAACGAAGTACTAATAAAAATAAAATAAATACTTACCAAATCACTCAATTGCAAAACATAACCTCAACTCACGATTAAATGGACAGTGGCGAACTGAGCCGGGGCCCCGCCGGCGAGCAAGCACGAGTTAGCTGCAAAGTTTACCGAACAACGCACGAAAATTCACGAACACTCGGGTTTCGGCGGAGCCGAAAGTTTCGGCTATATTTTGGCTGAAACTAGATTTTTTGGCCGAAACTGGCCGAAATCCGAAACCAACATTTCGGTCGGTCATTAATAGAAACGTATAAAAAAATGAACTACATTTCACGTTATATTATTCTTAAATAGATAAAACCTGAAGCAGTCAGAAGTCTTTCAAAAGCTGCTGCTAAAAAGGGATTGGAAATCCAAGAACGCAGAAAGACACAGCCTCAATCATCGATCACAACGAAAACCGCTCGTGTACCAAGATTTGTCCCTATTACAGGTATATCTTTCTTTCTCTTATTATTAAAATAAGAAGCAACTCTTTAGTAGTTTCACATTTAATTATTCAGATTTACATTGGTTTAGTAAGCAGATAACGTGACCAATGGTGGCAAATCAGGTCGACTTGCGACTAACCTAACCTTACTCCACCGTTCTACTTCCCTTAACACCTGACCACTATCGGTCTTTTAAACAGTTTCTAAGATACTCCGAAAATGATGCTTTCATATTTTAGAAAGTCGACATCTATATGGTACATGGGAGCTTGTAAAACAACGTCAAGACATGGAGTCCACACCGCTAGAAGTCGAAATACGTGAACGACGAATTAAAAGGTGAGTTCTGGATACAGGGTACTTAGTTTTACATAACGCGGACAAAGAAGTCATTTAAAGCTTACCTACATCAGTAAGAACGTTTCAAAAGTATTAATACTGTAAAAATAAACTAAAATAAACTATAGGTTCTGGTCTCGGGTTCTTCGGGTCCATTGCAGATGGTCGTTTTATAAATAGATTTACGCTATAAACATGTAACATAGTAGCACTAGTCACGAGTTTTCTTATATTTTATGTACATTAATTATTAAAATCGAGCCAAATAAAAACTTCTTATTTCACTGATCTAGTAAACGAAAGGGATTCAACAATATAAATAATTAAATTCTTAGTTTATAATCTGTCAATCAAATCAATATAGTATTGTTATATATTTTTTCAGGAATCTATTTGAACAAGACATTTTATTGGCTGACGCAGAAGCCTCTATCGATGAGTTTGACAATCGGTTGAAGGAATTACAAAGAGAACGAATTCGAGTACAGGTAACAGTTGTCCAAAAGTTTATTTGATACGTTTGTCTTTAATGCAAAATTACACGTAGCATTCAGTACTACGGCGTAGCATACAATTTCTATGGCAACTATTACTTTGTAATTTATATCAATAACCCATCGTTAAAAGAAATACTGGAGATGTTTTTTGGTAAATTGTATTAAAAATAGTTTCATTCAATATTTCTATAAATAATGTCCTCTTTATAGGTATAATATTAGTATATGCTTAAATTTTATAGGAAAAAAATCAATTACTCGAGTTGCATTTATACCAAATGCACAGGGAAATGAATGTTCTGAATCGATTTGAAGCGCACGAAGATCGACTAGCTGAAAAAGTTTATGTCAAACTGATGCAGGTAAACAATTATGAAGTTCTACTTCATTTTCATATTGTTTTGGTAGTGAAATCTTGATAATATTTTTATAAATTAATACTATTGTTTTTGCTTAGTCGTGTTTTAAAATAATTATACCGTATTTGTAAACTAGGATACTACTATTAAATCATTCCCTTATCTTGTAAGGAATAGGTGTTCTGGTATTCAATTAAAAGAACTTGTATATTGCTTATCAGGTTCGTGGAGTATCAGACCAAATTTTAGACTGTGAACACCGCATCATAGAGCATATAAACGAAAAAGAACAACTTGAAACCTTGTGCCAAGAAATACAAAGGGATTTTAAGAAATTGGTCACGGACAACAAGTTTGCAGACTTTTTGCGGCGAATATTTAAGAAGAAGTATCGGCCACCGCGCAATCGTGTCGATGATGGTATTTAAGACGCTTATTACCGATTTTCTATCTACCGAGTATCTCTTACCTTAGATTTTTGCTTCTACATCTCGCAAAATTATCGAAATCTATAAATCCAGAGCTTCATTAAATTTGAATCAAGTATTTGATACTAAATCATTGACTTTAAAAATGTATGCGATACATCTTCATTATAAAAACTCACCCATTTCATAAAAACAATATCATTCAGATTCTACTGAATCTGAATCATCATCATCATCGAGCGACGAAGAAGACGAAGGCAGTTTGGACAGTCGAGATATTGGCCCCATTCGCCTGGACCCCAATGTGTGCCCAGAAGGTTGCGAACAAGATATATACGACAAAACTTACGAGTTGAGAAACACCAGGTTTGTTTCAATATAACCCTTTGAAAATTCTATTATCAATTAAAGCTGTAAGATCAACAGTTGCACAAAACTCGCCTAATTATCTAAAAGTCATTATTCCGCGATATCCTACCTGTTACCACCCTGAACCGAGGTCCAAGTTACATAGGGGCCACCATCTGTCGCAGGGCTTAATTTGTAATTTTAAAACCAGTTTTAAGACTGGATACAAATCAACAGAAAATGGAAAAGGTGTTAGCTTTTAAGTTGAAACTTTGGATACATCTTAATTTATGTTTTGCTAAGTTATTAAGCTACCGTAACAGTAATCATTTATTATATTTAGACATAAATACGAACAAGACATGATGGAACAAGATCGTATGGTAGAGATGTTGCGACGTGACATAGAGGCTCATAACAAAGTCAAACGGAAGCTGTCTGTGCAACTTGACGAACGAAAAAACAACCTCAGGGAATTCATGGTATGTGTATATAACTGTAATTTAGTTTAAGGACTACCCTCTATGCCTCGGAGAGCAAGCTGTCAGTCCCGACTGTCATAGCATTCTCTAAGATAATGGTAACGGGCGGCAGCGTCAATTTCCCTTGCATGTACTGGACATACTGCAGTGCGGCGTAGTGTCTACACCCCCAACACCTACCAGGAGGACCGATTGTTGTTGATATTTTTTACCAGTGTTTATATGCCTAAGTATTTTTGGAATTTAAAGCCTGGTTTCTAACGTTTCATTCACAAGAAAATATGTATTATGCAAAGGTTTTGGCTTAAAAAAAAAATTATTGCGAATTTTTATATATTCAAAAGTAACAAAACCATACATATTGTATAGTCCTAAACCTATCAAGGTTTATGTTTCATGTGTTATTCCTGTTATTACTAAGTGGGAACCTTAGTAGTTTCATCCTGTCTGTCCGTCAATTTGTTTGTCATTCAGACAATTTTCTATTAATAAAGTGATAATTTGTCATAAATATTAATCACGCCTGCAAAGTTTATCTTACACTCCTTTACGTTTTAGATGGAAAAGCAAAGTTGCATGAACGACGTAGACCAAGTAGTAATCCTCCGGTATGACCAGATCAGGGCCGCTGCTATCGAAGACTGTACTGGGCCTCAAGGACTGTCACAAACTGTAGTGTTTCCTGAAGCGATGTTACATAGGCTACGTAGAAGAGTTCTTGAGCTTCAAGACGAGATTAAGCAACAAAAGCAACGACAGAAGTAAGTACTTCCTTTATACAACATTGCCGATTCTATCTCTGATCGAAATGCCCTGATTTCTGGCGGCTAATGTAAACAAGCCCCGAAGCATTTAAGTGACAAAATATAAACCAGAGTCAAACTGCTTGGTGCTTAAACAATTTGAATGCAGTTTCCTTTTTGAATATTCCGATTAATTATCAGAATAATTCTAAAATTGTCAGATATTTTTATGTTATTTGATAAGTAGGTACATTTTCACATGGTTTTATGAGCGTAGCTTCGCATTCCCGTGATAGCCTCGTAAAAAAATATAGGCTTTTACTAATGGATGTCGTAGCTTTTAAATGTATTTTTTTTCTTATGATTGTTTCAACCGTTTTGTAGTTTACACAGAACCCAAAATTCAATTTGTGCGAAATCGAATTTTGTAAATGTAGATTAAGTATATAAATAAATTTTAATGTCACAATGCTTTAGATTCTAATAAAATACCGAATTTTATTGGTTTTGTTTAATATTATTAAAACTTACATATAAAACTTTATTATTTAGAGTTAACCGTACCCATCTTCTTCGAATGAACGTCGATATAAAAGCAATGGAGGAAACCGCCCAAGAACTACGCGCTAAGATGAGAGACGTGCTCACCCGCAAGTTGGGTAAACCGCGCCGAGTTGATCGCACACTCGATGATATGTTGAAACAGTTGGCTCGCAGACACAAGTATTCGGCTACTTTTGGACCCCTACCACATATTCACACGCAGATTACTAACTGGCGAGTAAGCATAGTTTCTAATTCCTTTTTTCTTATTCTTAAAAAAAATCGTTCTTTGTCTAATAAACGTTGTCAAAAAAAAAAGTTCACTCTTAAGGATGCCAAGTACTTGAATAATGGCTAAAATGCATTTTTTTCTGTTTTCAGAAACGTCAAAGTACAGAAGAACAGAAATATTTGAGTGCTCTAAATGAATATTCAGATAGATTGCGCCTAGCAGCAGCTTTACAAGCAGATATATATCCAACAAAGGTAAACACTATACCCTATTCATCGGGGCTTGAGACAAAGTGTAAACAAAGAAAACATTGTTTCTCAAACTTTTTTGAATGTTTTTTATTGCTATTTAATTTAATGTACGGTTTCCTATTTGTGTGTCTAGCAGCTCGGGTTAAGATAAGGTACTTAACTATGAAGATAATAAAATCATAAATCGCTCGTATTGAATTAATTATTCGGAGAATTAGGAGGATTCTGAAGAACTGTCGCCATCGGGAATTACGAAGCGGTCAACTATATTCAACTATCAATTATTCCATCAATTTTAAGCATAATTTGCTCTTCTTTTTCACATTGTCAATGCACTTTTGTCAAGCCTCTACTGTTATATTTTTAATTGCATCGGCTAGTAAAATTTGAACTTCACTTAACTTAAAGCTTTTGTTATTCTCAGCAATAAATCCTTGAACTTGGGCCCATATTAACTCAATAGGATTTAATTCACTATGTCCTTTTAGAACCTGTTTACTGTGGCTTGCGTTATTCCCATAATTTCAGTGGTTTAATTGATACCTTTGTACGGATACGAATCCTTCGACCACGTTTCTTCTATGAGTTTGAACACATTAATAACAGCCACCTTTTCCGTTGAATGCGTTGGAGTTTTCTTTGATCGCTTTTTCATTGGCGAAGAAAAAGTGCAAGCGTTGCTTGGTCCAGGTGCACTCATGTTTTAAGCTCGTAAACGTAAATATAACAAAAACAAAACAACCAACAAATTACTTTAAACTTCATAAAAGATATAAATTCAACGAAAATATCTATAATAATAAATAAGCAGAACTCTCGTATCAACTAGTTGATCTATAGTAAAAATAGCGGATATAATCCGACCGATAACCAAACGTCACATTTTTATGTAAAATGTTCGGGAGTACCTGTGGTCTATAATTTAGTCGTATTAAAATGCATTTGAAGTTTGGGAATCAAGTCTTTTTTGGGTGTTTTTACATGTAAACGATTTAATAAATCATTATACTTCATAAAAGATGACATTCCTAGGGTTGTTAAGATTTAAACAAATGTCGATAGTAATTATCGACTTTTCTTACTATTATTTACGATAATGTAACAAATAATTGGGATTAATTTAATTACAAACGTTACTAAATTAAACAAATATTTTAATATAAGATACATTTATACTCTCTGAAATCCAAAGTTTATTTTTAGAACTTGGATTTTATTTACTCACTATTATTTTAGATCAAGTACGCGTACATATGTAAATTGTATTATGATACTAAAATATATAATAAAATTTAATAATTAATTTATTTTGAATTAAGTTTTATATAAAAATATCGATAGTTTATAGTCGATGGCCACGATGATTCATTGCCCATCACTTATTAGGTCGCCATGCCCATAAAATATAACATTGGCAGGTACTGTCTGTCAGTACTACTAAATTCCAAACTTCATAGGCGTGATTGTACTGACAGCTGTAATAAAATATATTCACTTCATCAATCGTGACCCTTAAAGTACCCTTTTTATGGTTTGTTTACATTTAATCTCACGCCTCGATGAATGCGGTATAGTTTTTCTATAGTTCAAACGTGTTTTTTGTATATAGTTGATAGACTATTAAAAGTATTTAAGGCGAAGATAGATTTATAAACGATGGTTACTTTTACATTATTATTATTATTAAATGCTATCGCCAAATTATTTTCAACTGAATTGCATTTAACAACCAGCCTACCCTCGAAGCGAACAAGATAGTTGGTGGATACGATCAAGAACAATACAAACGTGATGTGATGCGTCTAAGAATCATACGACAACAACAAAATCAACAGATTATGGTATCGTATATAATCATACATTTGTAATCGATAAGCAATAATAATAATTAATAACACCTAAAGCGGATTAAACAGTTTTAGGTGGGATCCTGGATAAAATTTGTTCAAATCATCGTTCGTTATCATCATTCTGAATACCTAACATTATTGGTAAACATGAGTCTAGTCCGAAGAGGGTTTCATAGAATTTAAAAGATTAACATTGCTGGCTTATAACAGTTATAACTAATGATTATGAAATGTTTTTAAATGGCGGCCATGGACTGGAAGATAAGTAGCATTAGACAATAACTGAACAGGACTGACGCTGAAGAATCTTTGAAGAAGGCTTGTGTTCAGTAGTGGGATGACTAGATTGATGATCATGAACTTAATATTGGCACTTCTATAATTCGTTCATCTCCGACAAATTACATCTACCTTCTTTCCCGATCTTTAGTAATATCTATATATATCAAAAGCAGAATTAGTTATAACGCCGCAATATGTCACTACAATTTTGTTTTGAACTATTGGTACCTAGTCCGTGTTTGATTCAGATCTTGCAGGCTCAGGTAAATCGTTTTTTTTTAAATTTAGCAACTCCGTAATGAAATCAACGAGTTGCGTCTGAAGCCCCTGACTCCGTTGCCACAGTTTCTGAGCCAACAAACAGCAGTTGAGAAGGAATCGGAAATATATCTCCACGTGCCTCCATCTCATAAAGTACGAGGACTCAAGTATTTTCCTATGTAAGTATACCTTTGTTTTGTTTAATTTTTAAATTATTTGAATACATTTACTAAATTTTAAACAAATATTGTAACAATACCAATGTATACGGCCACTTGCCATAGTAACAATAAAAGGTGCTACCAACATAATATACGAAATCCCTTTAACGGTCAATTACATGTACCTGTAGTGATGACGAAAATCTTTGAAATAATAGGTAAATTACAATTCCTTTTATAAAAAATAATATTTAAACACCTACATGTTAGTTTTGAATAATGTCGTTCCACAATAATAGGTTTTCTTATCGCGTATCGAGGATTTAAATAAGAGTCCTACACTTGTATTACATTATTATTATAATATATTTTTCTATGTGTATGTGAAAAATAATGATTACAAAAATGTCTTAAATAATATAGGTATGTGTTCATTGTACATAACACTTCCTGCTGTTAGAATTTTAAACGTAATTTGTCCGAACTCTTAGTCAAATATATGCGTCTAATGAATATAAAATTGAATACAGATCGCCTCTGGGCTCTATGAAGGAAATTGACTTGGTGTACGACGTGAACATAACTAAGATGGTGTACGACTGTTTAGACGCAATGCGACTACCGCGCGATTCGGCCAACGAAATGCTGAAAGAGATTACCAAGTTGATTCCAAACATAATTTCTGGGTTAGTATACCTAGTTATAAATTAATAATAAAAAGTTTAAATAAATTAGTAATTTGCCGCAATTTAAAACGAATAAGTTCAATTAGAATCTTTAACTTTAGTTCTTAAAAAAATGTTGATTAGAATAAATTAGACAGGTACTGCACTGTTCTTCTAGTCACACAACTATTTAAATTCACCCACAACTTAAAACAAGCAAGTTATTCTTGCCATGGGGAAAGACGTGATTTGTGGATACTCCGTGATTATCGGTCGAAAAGGCTCGAGCCTTGTAGCCCTAAATTTAAAGCTTGCGAGTCTTTTTTAAAGGCGGACTCACAAAACAGTAGTTCTAAAATTGCTCACTAAAAAAGGGCTTGAGGCTTTTTTAGGCCTAGGCTTTCGAAAAGGCTCGAGCCTTGTAGCCCTAAATTTAAATCTTGAGAGTCTTTTTTAAAGGTGGATTCACAAAACAGTAGTTCTAAAATTGCTCTCTAAAAAAGGGCTTGAGGCTTTTTTAGGCCTAGGCTTTTTTTAAAGCCTTTTTAGAAGACTGGCGTCGTAATTAGATTTAAAATATAATAAACTGTAATAACATAACAAAACTTTCATTTATAATTAATTACGTTTCTATTAACCTGATCCTCAAAAGATGCTTAAGAGTTTTTTTGAAGCTAGAACTCTTATTACGACGCCAGTCTTCTAAAAAGGCTTTAAAAAAAGCCTAGGCCTAAAAAAAGTCTCAAGCCCTTTTTTAGTGAGCATTTTTAGAACTACTGTTTTGTGAGTCCGCCTTTAAAAAAGACTCGCAAGCTTTAAATTTAGGGCTACAAGGCTCGAGTCTTTTCGACCGCTAGCAAAAGCCATAAATACAATTAGCCTCGAGGGCTTAAGAGTTATTTAGTCTTTTAGCCTTCTAGCTATCACTATAAAGCGGCGAGTCTTAAAAAAGGGCCAAAAGGCTCGAGCTTTTTCGATCGCTATCCTTGATGCATTGTCATTAATGTTTTACTACAATTTTAACATCTACCTCTATAAAAAAGACAGTGGTATGCCTGTCCTAGCCCCACAATACTAACGAACCAATAAAATCTTGAATTTCTACAGCAATCATTTATTAAATTTAAGTACTCTTTATTTCCTGCCAGATTTACTTTCTTTCCATCTTATAGTTTTTTTATATTTCTAAACTAAACTTTGTAGAACTATATTTTTATAATAAATTATAGAACAAATTCTCTGTACGATGCGGTCGACGAACTGGTGTTAAAATGGTTGTCTAAAACTGGAGGAGATCCGAGTCAATACAAAAAACACACTAAAGCTTTCGACTCCGTCGCGGCTGTCTTAAATCAATTAGTCCGTCAACAAGTAAGTTGAAAATATTATTCTCCTTCTTATCTTCTTTATAAATGATAATGTATATTGACCATTCCATTTACTTGCATTATGGTAGAAGGCAGAGTAATGAGTCGACTCGACTCGATATTTTGATACAAGAAATGAGACATGTAATAGAAAAACTTCAAATTCAACTGTCCGTCATATCTATTATGGTAAAGAAAGAATGAAATGGAAAAATATCCCATATCTTTCTCTATTATCAGCAATTGGTGACAGTCTTTTAATTTAAATCTTTTAATAACATTTAAATGAACTGCACCTACAGATAGATTTGATGGAGAGCGAAGGACAACATGGTATGCTGTCTGATCTTGAAAGCGCTTTGAAACGCGTTTCTGGAGAGAGTGAAGCTCTAAAAAACCGGCTGGGACCCGCACTCGCTACCTTATTACACACTGCTGATCTCGAAGATATCGGTAAATAGCCTTTAGCTTCTATAACTGCGCCCTTGTTTTTTTTTAGATATATTATAGGCAGTGCCGTAAATTTTTGCCTTTTCTGCGCCCGAGCATATAGAATATAATTGATATATTAAAAGCAGAATTATAGAATATAATTGTGACCTTGATATTGGATCACTGTATCTCATTCGACTTTTTTTTTTAAATACGTATATTGGACCTATTGTGTCTCACTCACTAAAACAAATTTTTCGGCCTGGTCTTGCAATTCTTGCGCCCCCCAGAGTTTACGCCCTGTGCGCGGGCACCGGTGGCACCGCCCTATTAACGGCACTGCCAACCCGCCTACCAAGCGTGGTGACTATAGCTAAACTCTCTTCTCCTTGGGAGGATGCATATGTTCAGCTGTGGACGAACTGATTATAATGAACGCCTAGTTTTGAAACCGCGCTGTTCTTGGGACTTTAAGAGAATGGATATGAAAGGTAAAGAATAGGTATCCCAACGATTACCGAAGGTTGAAGTGTTGGTAATTTAACTTATCTTTAGCCAAAATACGGACCGTGTTATTTCGCTCTATATAGACTAGGTACTTACCTAACTACATAATATTGTAATTTATTTCAGGATTTTAACCTCTGTTTGTTATTTATATAACCAGGATACGATATATCCTTATAGGCTACCGAATTTACAGATTGAGCATTATGTTGCTCATAAATATATTGAATCTTAATGATATCTTATGCAACATATTGTTATTAATCCATTTAGACATTATTTACCTATATTTATAGAAACTGCGGACACTATGGCGTCGCTAGTAAAATCCCTCCTAGATGAAGGAATACCGGTGACTACGGAATATCTTGATAGGATCTCACCGATGGAAATAATGGCAGATATCAAAGGTATATAGTAAATTAAGTATCTACTGAAAATGAGCAATCAAACCATAAATGGCGATGGAAGGTGTAATCTTAAAGAACCTAATTACATGTCAAATAGTTAACACTGCACGAAAAATATTTAATATTTCAAACTGTTAATATGCTAGGTAATACTATTTTGAAAATGCTTTTTAGTTATATGATTAAGAATAGTTTTAGTTACTTGACCAGAATTATCATCGTCATCACAATGGAAAAAATATATATAAATTTTAAAATTGCCATTTTACTCCATAGATTATCTGTGTCTTGACATCATTGCTGTAGTAAAGATCAGTACAAGTTTATATTTTTATACCGAGTTCTTATAGAATTTTGATAAATTACACAAGACGTACAATAACTATCAAATTTAATTTATACAGCCATCTTCCAGCTTTATGAACTGAAATTTAGGTTTCATAAGACAAATACATTTGGAAATAAACATCACTGAATTCAACTCAACAATAATTTGATACGCGTCAACTAGCATATTATTAGTCTACTTATATAATTTTATCTATAACCACGAACGAAAAGAAAGAGGAAAAAAAATTGTTCTGTGCCA
The DNA here is from genome assembly GCA_947037095.2 of Nycteola revayana. Lineage (NCBI taxonomy): Eukaryota > Metazoa > Arthropoda > Insecta > Lepidoptera > Nolidae > Nycteola > Nycteola revayana. The sequence continues at coordinate 6,634,387 of OX344838.1, forward strand.
CTAAGTAATAAATATTCCTAGAAGGTAAACAAGTATATACAATTTACAGACTGTGGTGTAAATATACCAGATGAAGATATAATGAATATCATAACTCTAGCACTGGAAAGTCTAATGGCCCAAATAGTTAATTCAGAGGAGGCAAATGAATTGGACAAAATAGTTTCGAAGGCAATGAACGTTGACACAGTAAGTATCTAATAGATATTAAGAACTATATTATACACCCGGTACGGGTGTCATGCTAATATAGTTCTCGGTACCCTTCCAAATGGCGATGGAAGAGCACCCGGGGGTTTTTAGTTTCCCACAGGGGTGGGAAACTAAAACCCCACGAAGGCGTGGTATGAACAACATTGCCAATGGAGAGGGGAATCCGCCCCTGCCGTTGCGGAGGCGTCACACTCCTCGCACCGGTGCAGTGGAGGGCATGTGTAAGATCGTAGCCGCGCGCGATTAATCGTGTGTGGTTGATGCGACAATAGTCAGAGTAGGTATAAAGTATGATGCAATTTTCTAGGACTGCGATAGACGCCTTTCATTATTGTCATATTACATATTGCCGCACGCGATTGACGCGCGTCTGCAATCGAACGTAATGAACGGAAATTAACCTATATGCATGTATCCCGAGAGAAAAAGGTAGTGGTTAGGTAAACCTACGTAGAACGATTACTGAGGGTGTTCTTTAAAATTAAATAATGAGTGCCTACGGACGTACAAGTAACTTGGCACGCATTTGTAACTCCTCCAGACCCTTAGTTTACAAAGAACCATCCGATGCCTCCGTAGACCCGAAGTCTACGGAGCTGAAAGTGGAACTGTAAAGTAGAGTGACAGTTGCACAAAACCACCCTAAAATACTAAAAGTCATAATCCCTCAATATCATCGCCAGTGACCGCCTTGAGCCGAGGTCCTTAGTTGCTCTTGCGCAGGTTGCTTAGTTTGTAGCTTTTTAAACCATTTATTAAGGCTGGAGCTCTGCTCGCCTTTATGCCCGGTGAAGTAGTAAAAGCCTCGTGGCTAACTACTTATGTCCTTCCGAAAATAACAAAGAAAATAAAAGAAATACCGGTCTACACTGTTAGCCTAATGGGAATTAACTAGCTATTTTACTACACAGCAAATCTTAGTGTCAAAGGCAAGCGAGCATACAATGGCCGTAGAGCACGAAGTCCAGGATCTAATGAGTGGTGCAGCCGTAAGCTCCAAACATTCATACAGAATGACAACCAGCCAACACTCGGCTACCGGAAAAACTAGTAACGCATCTTCTCTTCGCATGAAGCCGTCTGGAGTACATGGTGGTCATCACAAGCATGGGTCACGACATGCATCTGATTCCGAAGAATCTGAAGCAGGGGATCTGTTATGGGAATCCAAGACAAGCATGAAATAAGTGTTTATCTTTAGAATAAATTTGTATTAAAACTTTAAACATGTTATTGTTATATAAACGCACTATTACCCATCAATACTTATACAGTTAAACCTTTAATGCTGAAAACTGGAAAAAATAATTGGTAAAATAAGGTGTACAAAATAGTAATAAATGTTATGGTGATACTAATTGTTCGTACCCAGCTTTTCCAGCACAAACCTTCCTCTAAGGACATTATAGGTCTTACATAGCTTATTAGTCCTACCCAGGAACAGACCAGCACCACCTTGGCACTCGTAATCATTACCTCTGTCCATCTCTCACATTTCCACCACGGGCGATCAGTGACACCATTACTTTAAATAATTATCTAGCCATGCCTGGGGATGAGACACATTTTCAATTAGGTATCTTTTCCTTAACCACCCATAGAGGAATATAATATACGGGTGGCCATCAGCATATTTAGTGCAGTCATTGAAGCGAAAAATAGGGTGTAACCTCCGAATTTTTTGACTGTGAACCGATTTGCATGAAATTTTGTAATTAGCCTCATCTTTCAACTTCAAAAGTGAAAATGTTCTGAACTACGCACACACCCTGGGGGAGGTTGCCACCCCTTCTCGTTGGTGTATTTTTTTTTTAAATAACCTCGGATATCGATAGACGGCCTAATTTTAAGAAATAATGACTTGTTCTATAAAGTTTTTCAAAAAACCCAATAAGTACTTTTCAAGTTATTGGCAGTTGAAAATTCGGATTTTTTTCATGTTTTTCATCGGTTTTTTGCAAATATCTCCAAAAATATTCATGTTAACGAAAATTTAATGATGAACAAATTGTAACAGCTAAAAAACTGAACAAATTAGTTTTTTATGAAGTGTTCTAAGTGCAATATTAAGCTAGATATTAAATATCAACGCCGTTTTTTATTTTGCCTAAAATTTAATCGATGTATTCAATGCCATCTGGCGGCGAGCAGATACATTTTATGCATTCTAATGAAATAGGGTTTTGCAAATAAGCTTTAAAATGAGCACTGTTAAAAGTCTTTTGAACGTAAAATGAGTGAGCTGTAATGCAAATAAGAGGAAAATCTAATGTTTTTTTTCTTAAAAATCAATGGGTATTCTGATGGTAATTCTGATGCTATCACAACTTATAAAATACCATTTAAAAGGAAATCAAAAGAGCTACAACTTTAGATTACAATATATATTTTTTTTATTTTGTATATTGTAATCTAAAGTCTAATATATAAAAATCTAATATATATCTAATATTTGCTATTTTAAGAGATTAAACTGAACTACCAATATATTTCAGTATTATGTATTTGCATGCCTATTCAGGGTAAGACACAGTGAACTGTAGTTAATGATAAACACCTTTGTATTTTTATACCTGTATCTGCAAATAAATAACTTACTTACTTACTAAAAAAACGAATATAAACATAAAAAAACCGAATTTTCAACTGCCATTAACTTGAAAAGTATTGGGTTTTTTGAAAAACTTTATAGAACAAGTCATTATTTCTTAAAATTAGGCCGTCTATCGATATCCGAGGTTATTAAAAAAAAATACACCAACGAGAAGGGGTGGCAACCTCCCCCAGGGTGGGTGCGGAGTTCAAATCATTTTCACTTTTGAAGTAAAGGGTAAGATGAACCTAATTCCAAAATTTCATGCAAATCGGATCACAGTAAAAAAATTCGGACGCTTCAATGACTGCACTAATTATAGAGTATATACGGCTTTTTTGTGGTTTTACAGGCATAGTCCCGTAGAAAAATCCTCATTAAATATAATCTATGTTTCTCCTGGACAATATTACAATATTCGCAATCACCAGCACGACCGGTAGTTTTCCTGTAAATTTAAATACGACATATTACAGATAATCTATAAAATTAATAAAAAATTAAAAACATTCCACAATAACTTAGTAACTTAATAACTTATAACACAATAATAAACACGTTTTAATTTTATTCAACGTCCGCTCAAAAGACTCAAGAAGCACAAAGTAAAAAGAAATTATGACTATATTTTTATTTGTCTGTGGTTTTGTAAATGTCAAGAAAGAAAGACAATGTTTTTCGTCTGTGGTTTTTATGTGGTTGATTGACTTTACAACTCAAAGTTTTGCAGAATTTGATCAGTTTTAGTAATTCTTTAATTGAATTATTGACTAAATTGCACGAAGCTTATTTCATTGTGATAATCTTATAGTGAATTATTGTTATCAGTGAGCAAATAATAAACTGTGCAAAAATTTGTTACTCATACTTTTTTCGAAGTTGCATATTTTCCTACTTTGTAAGATTGATTTTTTGAGATTAATATCATTATCTTAACAAAAGATATAATTGAATCAGATTGAAAAAATATATCCATTGCGTGGAATGAATTAAGTAGCTCCGTGAAAATAATGCCATGTACGCTCCAGATAATAGAAGGAAGGAAGCCAGAGATGTTATTTACCGTAGCAATTCAAGTCTTGACTTGATATACGCTGATCATCCGTCTGGCAATGGCTTACGACGGGAGTACGGCAGTCACGGTTCAATCGACGTGATTGGAGGCGCTAACGAGCGACTTCCCACGATGGTTCACAGCTACAGTGGTGTGTCCGCGCCAGAAAAAGCGTCGAGTCTGCACCGCGTCGTCGATAGAATATCAGATATAAACATCAACAGTGACCATGCTGACGGCCCACCTCCAAGATCTAGTGCTAGCCCTAAACCTAGGCTGAAACTGAATAAGCTATGGGGTGGTGCTGCACCAGCTCTATCCAGAGCTCCACTCGAAGATGTTTCACTTACGACTCCAGCTGAAGGCACCAAAAGAAAGCAGTTTGCTCACTATGACTGTCAATCACTTATGGCTAACTTAAGCTATGTAGCAGAAATTCGTGGAGCATTGCTCAGTCGGCGTCGAAATACTACAACTGGGGCTTCTGCAGCATCTTTGTTAGCAACTAGAGGTTTGCCACCTGGAGAAGATGCAGTCCCAGATACAGGTGATGGCAGGTCAAATGAACTGCTGGAATGTTGCCCATTCTTCAGGAATGAGTTGGGAGGTTTGTTCAATATATTTCATTAATAATAATCTAATCACTAGAAATGACATAGGAAATTGCTAATAATAACAAACAAGTACATTATTATTGATCTTACTATAGTTTTTCTCAAGTGTACAAAAGCATTGTTATTTGTGAATCAGGTGACACAAATTCTGCTTGCACTGCATTACATTGTTATTGATAGAATCACTGGATACATACATTTGTATTGTTGTCTCTACAAGCAAATAAAACAGTTGCATACTACTCTTAATGCATGTTGAAACTAATTGTATACCAGTCATGAATGTTAGCTCATAATTAAAACATTTCAGTTTGTCATTTACATACTTTGACACTTAAAAAGACATGAATCCATAGGAAATATAACATGTCTTAATTATAAAATGAAACAACTGACTGTAAATTCACGTTTTTTTTTTTGTGATTAGTAGTTATCTATATATATGAAACAAAGACGGGTTTGTTACAACACTTATAACTCGAGATCGGCTGGATCAATTTTCATGGTTTTTGTTTCGTTGGATTTGTCTACGCCCTGAATAGCAGAATACATTTTAAAAACAAAAGAAAGTCGTGTTAGTTACACTATTTATAACTCAAGAACGGCTGAACCGATTTGGCTGAAAATTGGTAGGGAGGTAGCTAAGAACCGGGAGAAGGACATAGGATACTTTTGGGTAGGGGTAGGGTAGGGTAGGGTAGGGCAGGGGTAGGGTATAAAAGTCCACCCGTGCGAAGCCGGGGCGGGCCGCTAGTATCTATCTATATATATAAAAGAAAGTCGTGTTTGTTACAACACTTATAACTCGAGAATGGCTGGATCGATTGCCATGGTTTTTGATTTGTTGGATTTGTTTCCGTCCCGAATAGCAGAATACATTTTAAAAACAAAAGAAAGTTGTGTTAGTTACACTATTTATAACTCAAGAACGGCTGAACCGATTTGGCTGAAAATTGGTAGGGAGGTAACTAAGAACTGGGAGAAGGAGATAGGATACTTTTGGGTAGGGGTAGAGTAGGGGTAGGGTAGGGTATAAAAGCCCACCCGTGCGAAGCCGGGGCGGGCCGCTAGTTTAATATAGAACTTCTTTAAGCTACCCTTCGCTACTTATGAATTAAATTATTTAATGCCACTATAAATGCTTATATTCCCGTTCATTATTTTTGTAAACAAATATAAAAATGACTATTAAATAATATCCCACCCTATCTACTCTCAACATGTTAATATACCTATTATTTTCAATGTAATTTGCAAATCAATTTTCTTCTAGTTTTATTGCATCCTAAAGTCCAGAATAGTTTGTCAAATATATAGTATGGAGAGGCCTCATTTTTAATTAGGGATACCATAATGATAAAATACATAATATATAGACTTCACTGACTGTGGCTAAGGTTGCTTGTTGTAACAAAGTGCATCTAGCAATGAAATTAATATATGGGTAAACATTACTGCTTGTAAGTAACATACTTGTATATAAAATTAAAATATCTGGTAATATTGAAGGAACCTTTTTTTTTGCACACCACCCCTGCATGTATAATATTGAAGGTATAATTATATAATACAATATTGACATCTCACAATTTAATTTAATTTTGAATAGTGGAAATAATGCAACAATTTTGTAATAGAAATTTAACTTGTGTTTTTGGTATAATAAACCAGGCTTTTTAGGGTTCCGTAGCCAAATGGCAAAAAACGGAACCCTTATAGATTCGTCATGTCTGTCTGTCTGTCTGTCTGTCTGTCTGTCCGTCCGTATGTCACAGCCACTTTTTTCCGAAACTATAAGAACTATAATGTTGAAACTTGGCAAGTAGATGTATGTTGTGAACCGCATTAAGATTTTCACACAAAAATAGAAAAAAAACTATAAATTTTGGGGTTCCCCATACATAGAAGTGAAATTCAAAAAAATTTTTTTCATTGAACCGATACGTGTGGGGTATCTATGAATAGGTCTTCAAAAATTATGTTGAGGTTTCTTATGTAATTTTTTTCTAAACTGAATAGTTTGCGCGAGAGACACTTCCAAAGTGGTAAAATGTGTGTCCCCCCCCCTGTAACTTCTAAAATAAGAGAATGATAAATCTAAAAAAAATATATGATGTACATTACCATGTAAACTTCCACCGAAAATTGGTTTGAACGAGATCTTGTAAGTAGTTTTTTTTTAATACGTCAAAAATCGTAAACTGCAATTTAGCTTTCATTCAATCAACTCGAATATAAAAATATAAAATAACATTTCATTTCATAAACATACGCTTTTTTATTTATTCTTGATATCAAAAATAGGTACGCACTTGTAACTGAAACGGAACCCTTCGTGCGCGAGTCCGACTCGCACTTGGCCGGTTTTTATTTATTCTTGATATCAAAAATAGGTACGCACTTGTAACTGAAACGGAACCCTTCGTGCGCGAGTCCGACTCGCACTTGGCCGGTTTTTTGGATATTATTTTTGTAGAATAACAACCATAGGTGTATTAATTTAGAAAGCAAATGTTATCTTTAAAACACAACAACTTGAGTTTCTAAGGAATATTACACTAAACCATTTACTTTTTCTTGGGCAAACATGTCACTTGAAAATAATATAATTTTTATTGATTACTGATCTATTTTTATTCCTGTCAATATAATGTTTTCCAACAAGTACATACAGTGCTTTTTAAATCCCATGCCTTAATATGTAATTTATATACATAAGTATGTCTCTTAAAAAAAATATAAATAATAATTAATATCAGTAAAAGAAGTTATTGAAATTACAATTGAAACATGACCAAAAAAGACTTCATTTTGTTTAAGTTACTAAATACTGCTGTAAAAAATTAAGATTTTTGTTTTTTATACACACATTAGTTTTCCTTATTGTAAAAGCATGTGTTTAATTCTCACATACCAAGCATTTTCTGTTTCCATTCAATACTGTTGGTAATTGATTAGTTTGATAATTACTCCATGTCTAGTCATGCTGAACATGGTACACTCCACAACAAAACATTATAGATATATAGTTAATATGAGTGTAAATTACAGGATTCACAGTGGAATGAAAAATATATTTTTGTACTAAGTCATCCTGCGGTTTTAGTGAGTGGGTTGTAGTGCAATGCTTTAAGGCCTAAATTTAACAAATTTAGGCTTTAAAGTATCCAGCTCATATAAAATACCTGTGCATATTTTTTCGAGTAGTTTTATGTGAAAGTTAGTCTCAACAATACACCATGATTTTTACTCATTGCTACTAAATTAGGAGGTTCATTTTCCAGCAGTATTATTATCTGAATGTATAATAATGTTGCATGTTATGAAAAAGAAATATGGGTTTTACAAAAAAAGGGAAGCGAGAACTATGATACAACAATGATAAATGTACATGGGAAACTGACATAATCTAGCTTGTATGAATAGGTGTACCTTAAAAAGGTTTGAAGTTAATCTGTAATTTTTACTATTGAAAAAGGATATATACATAGATAGTTGTTCTACGAAAAATGAATTATTTCACAAATAGCAATGACTAAGAAACCATGGTATATATGTTAAATATTCATGAAGTTTACTATAAAACCACAGACCACATCACCAGCTAGCAAGTGAGCAAGGGTGTTAACTGAAGTATGAAAATATATAAAATGTGGCACTACATATTGTTAAAATCACCATGTGAAACATTACTTAATGTAATAACAATTACAATACAATAACAGCATTAAAGAATAAAAAACACACTTAATTAAAATATACTGTTTCTTGTGGGACTGTCACGAGTATTCATGCATTTTTTTATAGGAAATTATTGCACTTTCATTTATTCCTAATACCTCTGATCTTTAAAGTATTGGAATGTCAAAGTACATACTTAGATTAGGTAGGTACTTTAGTTGTGTTAGTGTACCATTTTGTAATATTTGTAGTGTATAAATTGATTATTGTTTGTTAGTTCACTGTGTGCTCATTTTAAATCGTAAGATAAAAAAATCTTACAAATAAATTTTAACAAATTTTGTATGAAGTTTCTGTCAAAATTAAAATTTAATTGTCTGATATTTGTTTCTGTAGATTGAAATATTTGCTAGACATGCGCAAAATAAATCTTTTAAAGGAACAGAGATTTATAAATCTTTTTGATAAGAAGATTTAAATCACTCTTTTAAATCTTTCAATCCCAAATAACTCCCATCTTCTAAATAACTCACTCACTCACCTAATCTTTCATGTTTCTGCGGGTGAATTGAATCATTCACTTGCATTTTGATGGGCTAGTCAATCAATATTTTTTTTCGAGAAGACATTTTAAAGATTGATGGTCCTACTACCTAATCTAGTAAATAATTATTTATTTATAAAAAAAAATGTTACAAAAAATGTAAACAAAATCAACGAAATTATGAGCGATCCTAAGTTCACATTAGATTTAACTCTTTGTGACCAAGATGGAAGAAATAGTTTTGTTCGTACATGCGAGATTCAATGAAAATTCCAAGGATCATTGTAGTACTCATACAAAGACTTTGAACATACAAATCATTCTCCGTCTCGTTTTGTGTCGCCTAATCCTGCAATAGTCATTTCACTCTACATCTTTTCATGTTCAATCAATCTGTAATGAACCTTAGAGTTAAAGAGTTAAAGATTTAAAGATGTATTGAGAAAACGAGGGAGTTACTGATTTATACATCTTTTGTGACGGATTTAAATCTTTTTTACGAATCACTCCTGAGTTACACATCTCTGATATTGGCCCTCTATCTCAAAAACTACTTTATCAATTTGTCTTATTCCATCATAACCGTCATTTGACTATGTTTTTAAGAAGGATTTCTTTTTTGAAACGAAAAAATAGATTTATTTTATACTAGCTGTTCTTGCCCGTCCTGATGCCTGTACTGATAATTCTCGTGGATGTTCCTTTTTTTTTCATGCGAACCCTGTCGCCATACTTACGAATTCAATAAAACCAAATCGGTAAAGTGCTTATGAAGCTATGCGCTTAGATATATACATTTTAGCCGTTCATATATATTTATATAGATTTGGACTCAAATAGCGCCAGAATATTAAATTTACCAAATAAACTTTTTACTTAGGTGAAGAAGAGCGTTGTGTTTCACTATGTTGGAAGACAGCTCGCGGAGCTATCTTTGGGCAATCAGGGGGTTGGCACCGCCCTCGCGCGGCGTACGGAATCTCAATGCTGGAATTCCCACCTCTTCACACACACTGGAGACATGGATGTCCTTTCGCTAGATCCCTGTCACCATTGCCTGTTGAAAGTCAGGATCTCGGCGCGCTGTACTATCGCAACTACTTTTATAATCAACGTGAGTGCTGCAATTTATATGTTACTTTCTACTTTGTAATTTGTTCTGCCTGGATGCGTAAAATCTTGTGTTTTTTATCTAAGTATAGCATTCAACAGCTAATGTTAAAATATGTGTTTAACATTGTAGCACATCAAAACTGGTTTGGAATGGACGAGAATTTGGGGCCAGTCGCTATTTCGATAAAAAAAGAGCGTGTGGAGTTACGTAGAGGTGGAAGCGACGCGTCAGCTCCTCAGTCCCAACTCGCCTGGCAGTATCGCCTGATCATACGTACTTCGGAACTGCTGACATTACGCGGCTCTGTGCTCGAAGATGCACTGCCCACCGCCAAGCCGAGTAACAACAGCAATTACAACACCAAAGATGTACTGGAATATGTTGCGCCTGAAGTGCTACTTAATTGTTTAAGGTACTTTATTTCCATTTCCTTTTTTATAAACCTGATGAACATACGAAAATTATATATATATATATTTTTTAAATTATATGGAATACTTTGATCAGACTATTTCACAAATTACAACACATTAATAAATGCAGAAATTATGAGACAGTAAACACGTTTTAAAATTTGATAGAAAATAATGGAAGGCTAAAAAAAATCTTGAATTGCAGACTGGGCGTGGCGACCAGCGGCGCTGAAGAACAACTTCTCCGATTAGATGAGCAATGCGTTACGAGACATTACAAAGTAGGCGTTATGTACTGTAAGAGTGGACAGTCTACAGAAGAGGAAATGTACAACAATCAAGAAGCTGGCCCTGCATTTGTAGAATTCCTACAAACATTAGGGCAAACCGTTCGTTTAAAAGACTTCGATAAATATAAGGCTGGACTCGACAACAGAACTGATTCTACTGGACTGTATTCAGTGTTCACGACGTACCAAGGCTGCGACATAATGTTTCATGTGTCGACTATGCTGCCATATACACCAAACAACAGGCAGCAGTTATTGCGAAAGCGCCATATAGGCAACGATATTGTAACAATTGTCTTCCAAGAACCCGGTGCGGCGGCATTCACACCGCGAAATATACGTTCGCAATTCCAACACGTTTTTGTTGTAGTTAGGGCTATAGATCCATGTACAGAGAATACGCACTATAGCATAGCTGTGAGTCGTGCGAAAGAAGTGCCTTTATTTGGACCCCCCATCAAAGATGGTGCGATTTACCCGAAGGGTGAAGCCTTTACCGATTTACTTTTAAGTAAAGTAAGTATCAAATCAATAGTAGGGATTTGATCTCAACTCAACAAATAATACCCAAATATGTTATATACTACTGGTAATATCTTTACAGGTTATTAACGGCGAAAATGCTGCGATACAATCACCAAAGTTTAGTACAATGGCAACTCGTACTCGACAAGAGTACTTGAAAGATTTAGCAAAGAATTACATTACTGCTACCACAGTTGAAACGGGACAAAAATTCTGTAAGTACAAGCAGTATATTAAGATTATATATGTATAGCTTTAATTTAAAACGTGGTCATTTGTACGTTTTATTTATTCAACTTTAAAAAGGAGTAAATAATGAATTAGATATTTTATTTTGAGTTAGTGATATATTTAAAGTTGTAAATGTATATCATTGTATGTAAGAGAAAAATTATCTCAATGATGTAGAGATCTCCCACAAATTGGTAAGAGATTTATAGTTTTCTTAACCCGGCGAGCGCAAGGTTAGAATATGCAACACAAAGCCCTAGGTGGGTGTGGCACACCCAGATAGTGATTGTGTGGATTTAGTACACTATTATTATTAATACTTATTTTCTTGAATACTGAACTGATATTTACTTCTATTTTGAACTTATTTAAGGGTGAAATTAATATAAACAATTCGTAATTGTTATTTATTTATGAAATTAACAAAATTAATAGTTCGAACTTAAATTTATTAGTTAACGTACATATTTATCAAGTTTTGTTAAAAATATGAAAATAAAAACAAAGTATTTTTTCTACAAATACACTAAACATAAAAACAAAATAATACTTATTCTGGAACACAAAACTAATAATAAAAATATTTATTCATCTTGATATCTTGTGTATGGAACATGCATTTTTGCCTGTGTCAACCACAGCCAAAAATGGCATATTCCATACAAAGATAACGTTTGAAAAAACGTAATAGTTTGTTTTGGTTGTCTTCATACGAAATTTTAGATTTAGTCTTGAAAATAAAGCAAAACAATGCATAAAACAAAATATGTGTATGGTCAAATTCGTTACAAGAAGTGTAAGATGGGTTTCATGCACCGGGTGACGGACGACTGAAGCAGTGACAGTCGACGCTTTCGTATCTCCCCCCGCGCAGCTACTGAGGCGCGCGAAGCGTATTAATAATTTGCTATTAAATAATAGGTTGGGAAAAAAGTTTCTTCGCATTTTTTAAGAAAGTCAAAACATTTTTTAATATAGTTTATTTACATATAACTAAAGTATGTAGATACCATTTTGTTCGATAATTTTTTGCCATCTTGGAGGTAGAGACATGATCCGATTGCTATAGAAATTTTGAGACTTCTGATCAAAATACTGCGACAAGTGGTTTTGGCAGTACTCTCGTGATGTTAACCTGACACTGCCTAAAGAATTCTGAAGAGACCGAAACAGGTGGAAATCTGAAGGTGCAAGGTCAGGAATATACGGCGGATGCATTAACACCTCCCAGCCAAACTCTCTTAATTTTTGCTGCGTGGCTAAAGATGTGTGAGCTTTAGCGTTATCATGATGAAAAACCACACCCCTTCTGTTGATTAATTCCGGCCACTTTCTCTTAGCTTCTTGCTTTAATCTCATCAGTTGTTCGCAGTAGAGTTCAGAATCGATGGTCCTGCCTGGTGGTTACAGCTCATAATGAATAATGCCCTTCCAATCCCACCACACACACAACATCACCTTGTTGCGAGTTAACCCGGGTTTCGCCACAGTCTGTGAGTCTGAGTTTTTTCGCGACTTGCTTTGCATTTTTACCTTATTTGTAGTAAAATTTTAAAATGTATCGAATTTCTTCATTAGATTCACTCATCTTGACAGTACGAAAAACAAATGAAAATCACACATTTTCCTAATTTGAATTTGGAATTATGTTCTTTAAAATTTAAACTTTTAATGATACCAAAACCAGCCAGATACAAATAGTATAGCCAAAGAGATTTTTTTACAAGTTCATACATACTATAATGCGAAAAGACTTTTTCCCCAACCGAATATTAGTCGATTTTTCTACGTCTGGGTGTGTCACACCCAACCATACGCTCGCCGGGTTAAATTTTCTAAAAAATCTAAATTTTTTTAACATTAGGTATGTCTAACTCCATGGCTTTCCGGTATAATCTCGAAGGCCGTGGGTACGATTCCCACGCCGGACAAGAAATCTATGCATAAAATCTTAGATTTCTTTCCGGTCTGGCTGGTTGAGAGACTACCCTCCGTGCCTCGGAAAGTACGTTACACTTTTGGTCCCGATTGTTTGCTTTTTGGCTTGCTTTGCTTTTTTACCTTTTTCATTAGATTCACTCATCTTGACAGTACGAAAAACAAATGAAAATCACACATTTTCCTAATTTGAATTTGGAATTATGTTCTTTAAAATTTAAACTTTTAATGATACCAAAACCAGCCAGATACAAATAGTATAGCCAAAGAGATTTTTTTACAAGTTCATACATACTATAATGCGAAAAGACTTTTTCCCCAACCGAATATTAGTCGATTTTTCTACGTCTGGGTGTGTCACACCCAACCATACGCTCGCCGGGTTAAATTTTCTAAAAAATCTAAATTTTTTTAACATTAGGTATGTCTAACTCCATGGCTTTCCGGTATAATCTCGAAGGCCGTGGGTACGATTCCCACGCCGGACAAGAAATCTATGCATAAAATCTTAGATTTCTTTCCGGTCTGGCTGGTTGAGAGACTACCCTCCGTGCCTCGGAAAGTACGTTACACTTTTGGTCCCGATTGTAATAACCATCATCTATAACAATCGTATACCAGGGAATGGGCAGCAGTGTTTCCTTGTGCTGTCACCAACCCGCCTGCCAAGGGTGGTGACTGCGGCAAAAACCCTCAGGCTGATGACGATGAAGATAAATCTTCCCTAAAAGTGTGCTTATTTTTAATTAAATAGTAATACTAATACTTTCTTACTAATTTCAGCTATATTCTCGTCTCTTCTAATGAAAAGCGGCAGCAACTCTACAAACAACGCGCTAGTCCCGCGCATAGAGAACTGCGCTAACGACGTGCTAGTAGGGGGTGCCTTGTGTTTCCACGTGCAAGTACAAGACGAGGGGGCCGGGGGGTCTCTGCTGGATTGTATGATGGGAGTGTCGGCAGACACTGTGGTGTTTGTGGAAGATAATACACGCCAAATTGTACTAGTGCTGCCTACGAACTCTTTGCTAGGTAAGATAACGATAGTTTGACATAAACCACTAAGTACTGCGGCGAGATGGAGAGTAGAAGGAAAGAATGTAATCGTTGACAGCGGAATGACGAAACAGAGCGACTACATAAGGCACAGTACAACGGCTTCGATCAAAAGTTTCGATATTACCTTACTTACTATTGAAAAGCTTAAACTATTTGCCATTACTAAGCTCTGAAAAATCTACATAAAAGCTTGTAATTGTCTTTCTATTGGTTACATTATATCCCCCCTCGTCCTCCTGACCCTTAGCTTGCAAAGAACCATCCGATGCCCTCGTAGACCCGAAGTCCGAGAGGCCCGCGAACTATAAAGTAAAATACTAAAAGTCATAATCCCTCAATCTCATCGCCAGCGACCGCCCTGAGCCGAGGTCCAAGCCCCACAGGGGGCGCCCTCTTGCGCAGGTTGCTTAGTTAGTAGTTTTTAAACCATTTATTAAGGCTGGAGCTTTGCTCGCCTTTATGCCCGGTGAAGTAGTAAAAGCCTCGAGGTAAACTACGTATGGTATGTTAACTACGTATTTTTTTGAAAAAAAAAATTACATTATATTCGTGTTTTAATTGTTATTGGATTTCACTCATCAAGATTTAATCTAAGTATTAATGCGGTTGTCTTTTATTTTTATTTGTAAAGCAAGTTAAAAAGAATTATATTAAATAGATTTAGGTAAACATAACTTATGCACCAATATTTATTTGATTTAGTTATTTACCTTGAGTTTTTATGAATAATTTAAAAGAATTGATAAGGGACTTGTGTTATTTTTAATATTTCACTCGCTTAACTCCCATTCACATAGGAACTTCATCATGAAATAACGTAGAAAGAAAATTCATTTATTTACGGCACATTAAAGATACAATGATAAATATTTACGTAGCTTTGTAATGTTAAGAATTTTTGAAATCGGACCATAGTTCCGGAGTCTATTCCTCTATTCCTCTAGTCTATTCCTCTAGTCTATTCGTCTTTACAATATTAGTATAGGCTAACTAGTATAATTGTGTCTAATTCCAGGCTGGGTAGTGAGCGGAGGCTGGACGCGCGTGTACTACCACCGCGGCGAGTCGGTGCGCGTGCGCGGCGCGGACGCGTTGTTGCGTCGCTTGGCCGCCGTCGCGCCGCCGCACGCGCAGCTGTTGCACGAGATCACGCTGGAGAGAGGCGCGGCTGCTCAACTGGGTATGTATGCTACTAGCCATTGTGTGGATCGCAACCTAATCTAAATGTTTCATTTCAGATTATCATCAGCCCGTATAACGTCCACTACTGAACATGGGCCTCCCCCGAGGGAAGATATTTGCCATAGTCACCATGCTTGGCAGCCGGGTTGGTGATCGCAGTATTATGTTGTACCACACGAGGCAATGCGGCTGTCCAAAATAGAAACCTAGCAAGTGGTTCAAGGCAAATTTTACAGTAGAGCAAAAAAATGACTTGTCTACTTTAAGGGCATGCCATTTCAAAACTACTTATCTTAGCTTGTTGGGAGTGATTTCAAAATGTGCAGTATATAGTTGGCTATGAGAAACAGTATTAATATTGTCTTTATACTGTTTATTGTGTGTAAGAGTACAGTTACTTATGATTATATGGTTTTATGAAGTCAAAGTATGTTATGGAAACAATTTTAAATCCTAGCAACGTACTTACTAGGTGTTTATCTATTCACAATGATTTATAAAATAAACAATACTACAATTTCAAAAACCTAGTAAGAGTTAAGTATTTGAAATAAAACAAACCATCAGAATAATAATGTTTATTTATCATAAAATATCAATCATCCACAACTAATTGTCCATCAGTAACTAGATCCAGAGAACTGTTATCTATAGTTAGAAGTTGCCAAAATTCTCTTCTATTCATAGGCATAAGTGGAAGTAATTTTGTAATAATACCTTCTTTTTTGCTTTCTTTTATACCTCTCGCAGAGTTATTCATTGAAGGCAAAGAACGAGGGTTAAATTTTTTCATTAGAAAATCAAGCTCCATGTAAGGCTGGTCAATATCAGTTTTGTAAAACAAATTGCGGCACCCATTTATAAATTTGACTTCAACTAAGGAATTGAGTAAGAAGTTATGCAGGGGATCACACTCATCATTACGGCGTGGTGCACGTTTCTTTTTAACCCACTGATAAGACTTTTTGACTTCGAGAACTTCAATATTTGATCTACAACCTGATATAACATTCTTGTAGTCCTCGAAGTCATAAACAGCATCTTGCTTTTTTATCTGCTTCTCTATATTTCCATGGACTCCATCAGCAGACATATGGGTATGACCTTTGGTCAAGTACTTAATTGTTAAGCTTTCTAAATTTGAAAACCCACAGTTCACAATGGTGACAAGTGCTGTAAAAATGATCCAGTTTTTGTTTTGACTGGTGCAATAATCACACCAAAGTACCAAGTGCTGAACATCTCTTTCTTTTTCTATAAAAGTTGTTCAAAACAATATTGATGGTTTTTAGATGTTTTGACAAGCACAATATATCGGAAAATATCTAGCAAGTCAAAACATGCAAAAACACCGATTTATTAAAAAATGTCAGTTGCTAGGTTTTGATTTTGGACAGCCGAATGCTGTTGCCTATTCCTTGATATACGATTATTATAGATGGTGTTATATAACAATTGGGACCGGCACGGAGGGATGTCCCTCAACCAACCAGACCCGGAAAGAAATCTTAGAATTTACACAAAGATTTCCTGTCCGGCGTGGGAATCGAACCTACGACCTCCGAGATTTAAACGAGCCAAATACCACTACACTACGGAGGTTTTCATTTAATATAACATCATACGCATACAAACTTTGGACCCCCTGTTTAATTCCCTCAGGGGATGAATATTGTAAAATCGTTTGTAATAAAAATGTTTATAGGTACAATGTCTAAAATTCAAAGAATAACAATCTTGACTTAAGTTTAAGAATTTTATTTTGTGTTGTACAAAGCTATTTATTTGAATAGGAGCCTTTATATACATACATTGTATGTATATAATATTCTTTTCATTCAAAACTAGCTTTCATATTTTTAATATTAATGGAGGATGGAGGATTTAACATTTTCTAATGTTATCTCAAATACTTTTATTTTAATTTATTACAGGTTTCCACGTACAACCGGACGGACTAGTTACCCTTGTAGAGAGTGGCGGGTGCGCGGCTCGGGCGGGAATCAAACGTGGAGCCCGACTGTTGGAAGTGTGCCGGGCGGCCGTTGTGGCGCTACACCATGATCAACTTGTTGATCTACTTAAAACATCTGATCCCGTTACGGTATGATACTTTAAAATAAATTAAGCTGCTGCATACTTTTTGATTAATTTTTAAGTTATATACATATTTATTTTTCCTAATATACTATAGGTCTACTTAGATCGATCTACTAAACATTATAATTGCGGCCAACACGCTTAGTCGATTTTTAATAGAATAGGCTAATAAACCCTCCTATCACTAACCTAATAATTTGTTTGAGCAGGTGACAGTGACGTTCGCATCTCACGCTCGCTGCCAGTGCGAGGCGGGCTTGGAGGAGTGGGCGGCGCCGGGACGAGCAGACGCGCAGCAACCGGGACGACCCCGGCGAGCCTACGAGAGGGGACACTCACCGCCGCGCTCTGACAGCTCTGGCTACGGCACGGGTACGTACTGTGTGTGCTACGAGAGGGGACACTCGCCGCCGCGCTCTGACAGCTCCGGCTACGGCACGGGTACGTACTGTGTGTGCTACGAGAGGGGACTTTCGCCGCCGCGCTCTGACAGCTCCGGCTACGGCACGGGTACGTACTGTGTGTGCTACGAGAGGGGACACTCGCCGCCGCGCTCAGACAGCTCTGGCTACGGCACGGGTACGTACTGTGTTTGCTACGAGAGGGGACACTCGCCGCCCTGCTCCGACAGCTCCGGCTACGGCACGGTTCGTACGATGTGTGCTACGAGAGGGGACACTCGCCGCCGCGCTCCGACTTCTCCGAGTACGTACGGCGTCTGCTACGAGAACAATCCGGGTAACCGTAGATCGCAAGTACAATCCAATCGCCTTGTAACGATACAATATTTTATAGATATATGTATTACAGGTGGGTCGTGTCGCAGCGGGCGTCGGTCCCCCAACGCGTCGCCGGCGCTCCGCCGTCGCTCGCACGACGACGCCGCGTCGCCGCGACACGCGCGACACAAACGTGCTTCGGCCAACACTAGTTCGCTCACCGTGAGAACCGTTGACCTCTTAGTGGGCTCTTACATTATTTTTATATTTTTTAGATCACAGAAAGTAATGTTATAAAATTGTTTTTAAACAATGTAGTTTACCTAAATATTTTACCTACTGTATATTTTTGACGAGCCGTATGTTTTCCGGCTTCAAATATACCACTCCATGTGTTGTCTATGGTACATAGCGCTCACCATCTGCAATCACCAATCTGCCTGCCAGTCTGGCACACTGGTCTGCGACTCTGGCTTGTCAAGGT
Source organism: Nycteola revayana (assembly GCA_947037095.2). Classification (NCBI taxonomy): domain Eukaryota; kingdom Metazoa; phylum Arthropoda; class Insecta; order Lepidoptera; family Nolidae; genus Nycteola; species Nycteola revayana. The sequence goes on from OX344838.1 coordinate 6,653,141, forward strand.
CTGTTAAGAGGAGACCAGGGCCTTTTCTTAACAGACCTTCAGCTGAGTACGTAAAGAAAAATATATATATTTCTGACGTTATACAAACATGTGCACAAGAATAACCATTCATATTTACAGGAGGAAGTGATCCGCATGATGGACGCGGAATTAGGCGAGGGTCGGAATACTACGGGGGGAACTAGCGCTAGCGGCATAAGCGCCAGCGGTATTAGCGCGAGCGGCATTAGCGCGGGCGGCATTAGCGCGAGCGTCATTAGCGCGAGTGGTAATAGCGCGGGCGGCATGAGCGCCAGCCCCGCGCCGGCCGGCACGGCTCCGCTGCCGCTGCCCGACGCGTCGGCGCTGGACTGGGCGGCCCTCGTGCACACGGCCACGCGCGCCATGTTGCAGGTACACTATTGTATTGTTACAGATTGTACTCTAATATCCTTACAAAATTATAAATATGAAAGTAGCTCTGTCTGTCCGTCAGCCTTTCACGCCAAAACTACTGAACCGATTTAAATGAAATATGGTACACAGATAGTTTAGAACCTGAAAAAGGATGTAATCTTTTTATAGGGAAAAAAGGGTTGAAGTTCTCACATATGAAGATATTATGGAAGTATCGTCATTTCTAAGCCTAAATAAATGAAAACTGCTAAAGTCACTATTCCAAGCGGACAAAGTCGCGGGCACAGCTTATAATATATAATTATAATTTCTAAATAGCACTCAATTTTTTGCCCTACCCGGGACCGAACCTCGAACCCGGGACTTTGCTAGTTACTGTAAAAAGGCACATACGACTCCCTCAAACACTGCATATCTCTCATTTCAATGTCTCCTTTTTATTATTCGTGTTTATCGTAAAAAATATATAAGCATGAATAATGAAAACTGGGTGTATTTTTTTTTTTTTGAACGGACTTATTTAGTTTTTCCCTGAGGCTTTTGCTACTTCACCAGGCAAAAAAAGATGGGTGTAAGCAATAACTTCTATTACCTAGAATTTTGCTATATTCGGAAATCAGTAATTTAAGATACCTTCATTTTAAAAGTATTATTTAATAAATGAATATAAAAAATATACCCATGTCTGCTTCCCAGATAAGATAGTTGTTACTCTAGATTATAGACCCTAAAATTGTCTTTTTAGTAATTTCTAAGATGAAAATTTCCAACAATGTCTTAACTGCCTTACACACTTATTATCTGTTGTTTTGATTTTGAACGATTCCTTTGACAATTTGTTCATTCCAAGAAGCATAAATAATTAATAATTAAATATCAATTATTTTAGATTTGCGAAGAACATCAATATCCGTCCATTGATAACGTCGATCCGTCCTTAGAATCGATCTCCAATGAACCAACCACCGATTCGTGGAATGAAGTTACTGTAAGTACATTTTATTATTACTTTTAACATCAAAGCCTGTGGTTCTATCCACATGTTTAGCTGTAGACTTCTATAAACCTGAGGTCTGCAGGCCTAAAGAGCCGGTTGGATGCCCCTCGTGGCAATCCTGAATGATATTCCATCTAGAATATGCTCATAAGTAGGGACCGGATTTTATGCATTTGCATATGCATTGGCATATTTGATCTTTTCTCACCGATTCTCTTCTTCAAGCATTTTTTATGCATATTTGCATGCTTTTTATGTTGTATATAGTCCGGCCTCTACTCATAAGTTTTTAGTGCTGACTGTACTATTCCTATGATTTATTAACATGGCAATTTTCGCTTAGTGTAGTGATACTCCTCAATTATAGTGTCGCAATTTTTTTACCTTCATATCACAGCCCGCATCTCTTAACTTTGTATGGTGACGCTCTGAGCTAAGTGTTACAGCATTTTTAACTTTTAGTAGCAACGTTCGGAAAATAAGGGACATTCATCAATGAATAACTCGTAACTCTTTCAAATTGGTGTTACGCTGCTCCAAGCTGATATTTGTTTTAACTCAACGGTCTTTGTCTTTGGGTAATTGGGAAAACACCGATGCTTTTAACTTGGTGACTTGTTTGATACAGTCTACGGAGCCACCATCGAATACAGTAGCAAGTGGCGTAGTATCGAGCACTACTACGCCGGCGGGTACTACGTGCGGCTGCGGGCTGGCAGCGCGAATTGCAGCGCTGGAATTGGACGCTGCCGCGTCGCAGCGACAGCGACACCAGCTCGAGGAGGAGGTACGTGTGTGTACAGTGCAGCTGCAAGTGGCGTAGTATCGAACACTACTACGCCGTGCGGTGCTACGTACTGCCGCAAGAGTAACATTGGATGTATTTTATGAATTTAACTATGTCAAGACATACGCTGGTAAAACCTATATAACGGAAAAGTAAACTATTAACCTATCAACAATGTACACACACCATACAAGCTTTAGAGCAACATTTATTAAAACGTTACTAAACCTTTTAAGTATAGAAACATATAGCACTAGCTTCCCGCGCGCGGTTTCTTCCGCGTAACTCCCGTTCCCGTGGAAACTTCATAATTAAATATAGCCTATGTCACTCAGGATGAATGTAGTTTTCCAATGGTGAAAGAATTTTTACTTTACTCGCTGGCAGTGGAAGGCAAATGCCGAAACTCTTTTTTTGTGGAAGTGCACAGCTAATTTCCTCTGCTCCGCTCAGTTCGCTAGGTCCGTTTCCGCTAATTACCCTTTTTTAGTGGATAGCCAGCATAAAGGTGGGGGAGAGGGGGTCGACGAAGTGTGACATGGTGTGACAAGGGGTTGGGAGGGGTCCTAAGTTTTGTGACATCACATTTCAAATTTAATAAAATAGTCGCAAAAATTGAAATATTAATTAAAACTTTAAAAAAACTTCAACTCTATCTATATGAGTATACGGTTTGAATTGTTTTGCTGTCGAGTTCATACCCGCTCTAGTGATACGCCCCGCGTGCCGACTACGATTCATTTGACTAATGGAAATAAAACTAATTATGGATATGCTGTTTTACTTTAAAAAAATTAGATGTAAAATTGCAAATTTGTGACGTCAGACTAGGGAGGGGGGTCTCACAAATGTGACCACCTGTGACAAGGAGGGGGGGGGGTCTAAAATTCATGAAAAACGTGTGACGTACTTTATGGATGGCCCCTAAACGACTGAACCTATTTCGCTAATTCTTGTTTGTTATTGTCGGGAGAAGGTTCTAATGAACGAAAAACATAAGATAATTGCACCTAAAATTAGAAAATTGAAGAATACTTAACCACCATTTTCTTTTTTTCTTTTTTATTAAATATAGGCTTACGTTTGACCATAATCTCGCTTGATGGAAGGCGAAGATAAGGCCTAAGATGATACACGCGTGCCTAGAAAGTGTCTGTTCACTTTAGCTTTAAAGATGTCCAGATTATAGCGTTCCGGAAAAACTGACCCCGGCAGAGAATTCCACTCCTTAGCCGTCCGCATTATGAAAGAAGAAGCAAATCGCTTCGTGCGTATTAAAGGAACGTCTACAACATAAGGGTGAAACCGCTCACCGCGCCTGGTCGTCCGGTGATGGAAGGGTGAAGGGGGTATCAGGTTATGTAGAACCTCCGCACACTCCCCGAAATGTAACCGATAAAAAACCGATAGGCAGGCTACTCGTCTACGGTGTTCGAGGCTCTGAAGACTTGCCTCCACAAGTGAGTTATTGCCTATGACTCTCTTCGCTCGGCGCTCCAATGAGTCTAGCGCATCCAGCTGATATCTAGCAGACCCATCCCAAAGATGAGAACAGTATTCCATTGAGGAGCGAACTTGAGCCTTGTAGAGACTCAAGAGCTGCTCCGATGTGAAGTACCGCCTCACCTTGCAGAGAATGCCAAGTTTTTTGGCTGCAGTGTTTGTAATGGACTCGATGTAGCGACTGAAGTTTAGATTAGAAGAGAGGTCAAGCCCTTACAGCTCAAGATGGTCGCTGATAGGAACGGAAACATTCCGGAAAGTCGGAGTCAGTTGGAATGGACTCCGTTTCGCCGAAAAAAGACAAGCCTGGTTTTTGAGGGGTTAAACCCAACCAGGTTGGCATCACCCCATAAGGAGACAGCCTTCAAGATCGAGTTCACCCCCTCCATCATCGACTCCCTGAGCGACTGAACCTTTGACCCAGACTTCGCATCTGACAAGTATCTCACCGAGACTGTGCTGTCGTCTGCGTACCCAAAGATTCCGGGAGTAGCTAGCAGGTCGTTGATGTGCAGCAAAAAAAGAGTCGCGGCGGTAACAGATCCTGAGGGACACCGGCATTAATACCAAGAAGATCGGACGAGGCGCCATCAATGACAACTCGAATCGACCTCCCCCTCAAGAAATCCTGAATCCAGGTACAAAGTCCGGCAGCGATACCGTAAAGATTAAAGACAGTACAAGTAAAGACCGGAAGCTTACCAATGAGACTTGCGTGCCAAACCCTGTCAAAAGCCTTAGACATATCAAGAGACACGGCAAGAGCATCACCGTTTCTTTTGACAATGTAAACTTTTTTAAATGTTATCTTATGGCGTTTGACATAACATTGTCAGAATACGTGCTGTTCTTAGTTCATATCACGGTTAGTTCAGAGCACAAAACTAAAAGTTCAATTTACAGTCCCACCAACTTATCTGTGAACTGAGTGGCGGCGACACCATCGACATAGTGTTGCAAGTTAATATAGATTTCCCAGAATTGGGCATATTTGCCTAGTATTTAGCGTAGTAATAAATTAGATACGTTATTAAGGTAATCTATATAATTAGTACTTTATTATCTATGTCTATACATTCATTAAGTGTGTAAAAAATATTCGAAAAAATGGCAAAGATGAATTGATTAGGGGTAGATAACCTGTAACTGTAACCTAAAATTCATGTTAGCTGATGTTGGACTGTCCATTTTTAGAGGAAGGCTTTAGGCTATATAACATCACGCTGCGACCAATAGGAGCGACGGGATAGGGCAGACAAAGTTGTCAGTGGACGAGGTCGCTGGCGGTCGGCTAGTTTCATATCTACAGGATAGATACAGGAGCTGACCTAGCAATTGGATATAATAAAACATGAGTTTTAGAATAATTCATTTATTGAAACCAGGTTTACAATAATTATGGTCTTTTGAACAACCTGCACGCCCAACTTCATCCAGGCTGTGAGGAAATATACCTCCTATTTCCATGCAACCATCATCATCATCACTATCACTTTCTGTTTCTGTGTCACTTCTTACTTCTATTATAAAAGGCTTATCTAAATACGAATCTTGTTTCAAATATTCTTCTTCTAACTTGTGAACATGTTTGCAATGCTGTGCCCACTCATTAACTGTAATGGTTTCAAAGGCTTCTTGAACCAGGCGGGGAATCTCAGCATTTTTATGGTCAATATTTACTTCAGCTACTTTTCTTTTCATTGTGCTCCAAATGAATTCAATGGGGTTAAGATCACAGTGATAGGGAGGTAAGTACAAGCATTTGTGTCCATTTTGTTCTAATATTTTTTCAATTTCATATTCAGGTTCATGCTTGTTTCTTTTTATTATTTCTAACAGCTGAGGTTTTGTGAACTCTTCTCCAAAGTCAACATTATTTTGTGTCAACCATAGTTGCATATCTCTTTTTAAAGAATTCGTATTTGGAGCCTTATTTATGCAAACAGGGAGCATTATCCATTACAATTATTGATGGCTGCTGTAAGTTAGGCACCAGTTTTTCAATAACCCACTTTTTAAAATTAGTACTGTTCATTTCATCGTGATAATCACCACTTTTAGTATTAGACTTGAAAACGAGAAGTGCATTATTAACAAACTAAGTGTCCCCTCCTGCGTGTACAATAATATACCTTTGTCCTTTTGATACAGGCTCTAATACTCCGTCTACACCCTCGCCTTGCCAACATTTGCCTGATGTATGCGATGAGTGAATATATGTCTCGTCTAAATAAATTAGCGGCTGAGGTTGTGGACCTTTATTATTTTTTTCCACTGCATGCAAGTACTTTGCTCTCCAAGCTGATACTTAATTACGCTCCATTTGTAACTTACGGTTACTCTGAGACTTTTTAAAACGAAAACCCATCTTGTGAAGCAGTTTTCGAAGACTTTCTCTTTGTCCTGTGTAATTAATTTCTGTCTTTAAGACCTCTAGAAGCTTCTTGATAGTTGGTAGCTCCTTTTTATTGGAATAAAACTCATGAACTTTTCTTCGAATAACTCCCATGTCAAAATCATCAACATGTATAAATCCCGTTTTACGCTGCCTCTCATTGCCTGGGGTCCGAATTTTTGTACCAGTCTCTTCTGCTACATGCCCTTCTTTTACTATTTTAGATATGAGCCCTTGACTCACACCTGAAATAAATAACACATTATCATCATCAACCCCTTAACGTCACACACACAATGTTTGCAATATGTAAGTACGAATGAAACGAAGTGGCAATATTAAAAGTAAATATCAGTAGATATGTACCTATTTCTTGTTGCGGGTTAGTTGACTCTTACATCAATCAAATTCATAAATATCGGGAAATTTACAAAAAGAAAGTTGGGAACACTAACCTGTAGCTGCCGAAATTCGTTTGTATATTTGATTAAATGGTATAATCGGAGCCTCCGCCCGAGCTTCTTCTTCAAAAAAGGATTTAACCTTTAGAATAATGCTTCGAGCATCACTTTTAATCGCTTTCGGCATAACTAACGTTGTAAATATAGCAATTTAGCAACAGAAATCACAGAGAACCCGAATGTAGTAGATACTGACAATCGAATGACATTTCAACATGGCGGCCGTAGTTCCTACTTTTGGCATTTCACAGATAAGTTGGTGGGACTGTAATACAGTTTAGTTAAGACAGAACAACGTCTGTCGGGTCAGCTAGTACATTATACATATTACGTCAACAGGAGCGGAGAAACAATAACTTTTTAATCACATCGAAATAATGTTCGAAATAGGAATGTGATAGTTTAGATTATAGAAGCTCTCGATGGTGATGCAGCGATGGTTGATTTATTTTCTTGTTTCATAAGGGTTTCTAATCGCCGTATACACTTGTAATCAATTAGTTAAAATACATTTTCTGTTACGTATTTTGCAATTACATGGCACATACATATACGCAACTAAAATTTGAATCCGCGCGAAACAATTTTGACATTATCTTAGATACAATATATATTTTTTTTTTTTTTGTTAAAGTATGGCTAATAAGATTACTATTTGGAAAACGTTGTCATACGTTGTCACTTATCACCACGAATCAATAGTAATACGTCGTAAATCTCATATCAGCAAAACACAGCTAGTGCGACCACCGCTTGTCTGCAGTTAATCGCTCCCGTAATCGCCACCTTATCGCTTATTTTTCCTTGAACACTGGTCATTGGCTTATTTTTACGTTTTCTAGTTGATATTTTAGAGTTTTTTAGTCCTTCGCAGGAAAACAACTATTAAAATGTCAAATAAAATTGTGTTGTCTAGGTTCGGCGGCTGCGACGGCACAATGCGCGGCTTCGTGAAGAGTCGGCGCGTGCAGTATGGCAGCTGCGACACTTCACACATTGGCTCAAACGCACCGTCGACCGGCAGTGACCCCAGTTACAACAATGCTCGACCCCGACTCGTGCTCACACTTATTACTTATAAACTGTGACCAATAAGGTTATTTAACAACTTCCGAGTGTTTGTATTCTGCTGTGTCAGACCAAATCATCAGAATTTTGTAGTTTAATCAATGATTTAATTATTGATGGCTTATTATTTTATGATGGAAATAACCCACCAAGTCAAAGGTCTAGTTATAAAATATTAATAATGTTTATAAAGAAACAGATGATAGTTGATTATTTGCCTTTTTTGTCCGGGGGGAAATGCATTTACGCATTCGCAACGCCACTGCAGCGTTTCCGCGCGCTGGCGGTGGGATATGTGGGACTCGCCCTCTCCATAGCGTGGTATGCTACTCATACCACGAGGAGAGGACACTACACCACTAAAACCTTTGATACTTTGCCTGACACAACAGAATAAAATAATATTTAATTCAAATACATTCTTAACAATTATTTTTTAATTATTTATGTTTTAGTATCTAAGTCTACTAACAGTAAAATTTTCTGAGAGTATTTGACATGCGTTATTTTATTTAAAAAAACGCATGTCCGAATACATTACAATAATCGAGAGTTTGTTTCAAATTAATTAATTAATTATTACTCATTTATGTCTTAACACTAATTTTTTTACACACATCTGATCACAATAATGTTATACTTTAATTTGCTATGACATTTAATAAAAGAGTTGTAGAATTCATATTATTATGATAAACTATGTTATCGACTAATATAATTCTAGATTTCAGAAGCACAAGGTCGGATGTCTATTATAGTTTAGAAGGCAGTAAGTGCCACTTTACGATAAAGTATAATGGTACAATCCGAACTTATGCGTCTGAGCTGTAGAATTAAAGACGTGAGTGGATAAAGGTGATATGTCGCATTTTCGAGTTTTGGTGTTTTTTTGCATATATGAAGGTGATATGTCAATACAATACGACTACAGATCTTAAACCGTCCATTTAAGGCTTTACGAGACAACTAAATTTCTCTTAAGACATAATTTTCAATAGCTAAACTTGCAGAAAAGTTTACTTTTGTTTATTAAAAAAGTAGTTATGTCAAGATTTTTTTTCAAATTATATAATAAAAAATATCAATTTCTTTGATTGCTTTCATACCATTATTTTTTTAGGTTATGTACTCAACTTGGTATCATAGTTTAATACAACCATTGTAGCGATCTATCTACAATGGTTGTATTAAAGCGATCTATCTCAAAAAATAAAAGTAAAACTTTAACCTCGATTTACTCAAAATTTTAATTATGTGACTTATCACCTTCATCCACTCACGTCTTCAATTATCTTAACCTTCACGGTCATAGTTTAGAATTTCCCACTGACGTATTGTTATTATCACCCAATTATTAATCCATTAATTGATAGAAAATAAAAATATTTAATTTAAATGGTATCTAATCTAGACGTAGGTACAAGTACATTAATCCTAATGTTATCTTAACTATTATTATTACTCTCAATACAATAATCAGTGATATACAATTAAATATATAGTGATGACGATGATTTATAAACATTATATTTATTTTAATCTATTAATACGTATAATAATGAAGTACCTATAATCCTTTGGTATGGAAGGTATAATAATAATATAACTTGGTAACATAAAATGAAAAATAGTTCAATTAATAAAGATTCTTATGAAAGTATATACCTTATTAATAATATTATATCAATATAAAAAATGTTAACACATGCGCTGTCTTATGAATTTCGTGCCTTTTCTGTGCTTCTTGGGAAGCTTTTGTTTTGGCGTAATTTTTACGTAATATGTTGGTATTAATAACTATTATATTCATAGATTAGGTTATTATAACCTTATATTTGCAGCTATTGATGTTAGACGATGATGGCGTCCCAATTAAATTGATCTATTTAGATATTGTTATACAAGCCTCGTCTTTATTAATGTGATCATTGAGATAAACTGTTAGAGAAGATGTACAGAACAAATCACCATAACGTATAACCAGCTATATGTTTACGCAAAACAGAAAAAGAGCAAAAGAGTCATTTCTCAGATCCTAAAGTAACATACAATCTCTTATTGTATGTTTTTTGAATACTTGAAGAAACAAAAAATATTTATTTTCCTGATTATGCTAGGAAGCTCAATTTGCATGTGCTAGTTGTATTAAACTAAATATTCGTATACACCTTTTGGCTTGTGCCAAAAAGTTGTTATTTAAGCTTGTATCGGCTGTTTATCTATATTATTAAGACGATACAATCATCATCAATCGTATGAATAATTCGTATAATGATATTATCATCTTAGTAATGATCTCACCAATAGGCGTGTAAATGTATTTAATCCGTCAGTTAGATTACTAATTTTTTTTATGTATCAAATCATAAAAAATTACAAAAATGACTTTACAGCAACAACAAACTATAAAGTTCAGGAGAGGGGGCTTGTGAAGTCACTACTAGGTTAAATTGTACCTACAAGTGATGTCACATGAAATTTCAATGCACTGTATCTTCGTCATTTTTTGTATGAGAAACGAAATAAAAATACGTGTCCTATATTTTTTGGTAATCTAACTGACGGACTAAAAAGATTTATTTAGTCTTTATGCCATGATTGTTGAAAATTGGTTTTGTTCTGTGCGCCTACTCTAACTATCTATCTTTATGAATGTGACAACTGTTATATAAAAATCTGACAGTTTATGTTGTAGATAAACGCTTATGGGTAATATCTATTTATTATTATTCCTCTTATACAATATTAATAGTTGTAAGGCTTTAATTTATTCATCCATCGTCTCGATTAGTGCTGTTACGAGATTACGAATAGGTTAATTAGTACATATAAGATGAACGAACACTGTAAGGTGAACACCAATTACTTTAAGAATTAATATGGGGCAAATGACACGGGCTTTTTTAATGTACTGCGTATTGTAAACAATATAAAATTATTACTCTATCAACTCATAGTAATGTTTCTTTTTGCCTAAGCTAAGCTTTACTGCCCGTAATCATTTTCCCCGTGACGTAAGTTATATAGTTATTTAGCTTGTAGTTCTTATTATAAACAGACTTGAAACCTGCCAAATATTAATACAATAAGATAAAAAGATGCATTAGCACAAATAGTACTCGTTTATAAAACTAAACAGTATTACTGTCCTAACCAAAATATTCTCAGTTTGTTATAGCTGTTTTGGATCGTCCAATCACATGCATTTGTTTTCAACTCTGTATAGGGTCATCCGTTAAAATTTTAACGACTCGTAACTTTATAAAATCATAGCGGAAGACTTGACTTAAATGTAAAGGAAAGTCTTTACATTTAAAAAAAATAAAAAAGTAACTGTGTTTACATCATTTGTATCTATTTTTCATGATTTTATCTTTTTTGTGTAAATATATGAGTCTCATAAATTAGGTTTAATCACCAAAAAGCTTTATTAGTTTAAATTATTATAATCTTTAGTCTTATTGTTTACTGGGAGTTAAGTGTTTTGTGAGCCACAATAGTTAATTTATATTTGTGTATCACATATGTGCTAGCATCGACAGTAAAGTTACCTACTTGTTTTGCAGATGATAAATTGTTTTTAAAGAAACATTAACATTTTGTAAACTTGTGATTACATAAGTTTGACTTGAATTTGTGAATAAATTTATAAAAATAACATAATTTATTTGCATTGATTGCTTGATGATGATGAAAGTTGAAGCACTTATCAATTTAACCAAATATTTTTTGCTGCAGCAATGCAACATAAAGGACGCCACTTACATTACACATTTAGATTTACCTTAATAAATAGTGGACTTATTAGAGGGAACATCATTGCTACTATACTAGGGTTGCAATAATTTTTTCGGCGCTGACCGGTCAATGGGCAGAGCGGGGGGGGGGAGATAGATGAAACAATAACACGTCACACAGAGCCGACGGGTTCTCCCATTGCGCACGCAGGACGATAAGACAAACAGGAGCGCGTATTGCGAACGTTTTAGTTACCAACCGACCATTGCCTTGTTGGCCGAGGCACCGGGACAAGACGCTGGAAACGGGGACATGTCACGGCGTACCGCGACGTATTGCAACCCTATACTGGACATAACGTCTCAATTATTTAATCGGTGTAAAAATATATTCTGTGAGAACAAGGTTCTATACTTATATTGATAATGTCGCTCGATATGCCATAAGAGCAAATTTCTGCATTTTGTTATAATAAAATCTTATAAAGTACTAGCTGACCCGGCAGACTTCGTACTGCCTCAATCGATACATAAAAGACCTAAACATTTGTATAAAATAAACTGGGCCGTAGAGACTTCGTTTATGCGGTACTCCTACCCCTACACTACCCCTACCCTACACTACCCCTACCCTACACTACCCCTACCCTACACTACCCCTACCCTACACTACCCCTACCCTACACTACCCCTACCCTACACTACCCCTACCCTACACTACCCCTACCCTACCTCTACCCTACCCCTACCCTACCTCTACCCTACCCCTACCCTACACCTACCCCTAATCTACCCCTACCCCTAATCTACCCCTACCCTACCCTACACCTACCCTAAAAAATCTTAGCAAAAAAATAAAGCTCAAATTGACTCTACATTTTAGTTAGAAAACGTTTGTATGGGAAAAAGAAAAAGGCTGTTTTAAGGGGTTTTCAGGCAACTACTAATAAATTAAAAATTAATTAAAAAAACATTGTCCAGCGGACAAAATTGTGAATCTAATCCATTCCCAGATCCCCTTGAACACACACAAAAAAATTCATCAAAATCGGTCCAGTCGTTTGAGAGAAGTTCAGTGACATACACACTCACAGAAGAATTATATACATAAAGACTAGGGTCTGTTAACGTATATTATATATAGTAAGCATCAAATACATTGTGATTTTACTAGTGTGTCCCGTAATTTTGAATTATTTGGGTGCTTAGATACAGATGGCGTTTTAGCTGTTACATGCTTTTGGTGGCTTGGGTGTAACGAAGTTTTATGTAACCGAAGCACCCGGTATATTTGAACACGGAGGGTACTCTCAACTATTTGATCACGGTAGATGCGTCAATATTTATCATCATTTCGGATGTTGCTATTTATTTGGAGATCTTCACTGTCACTATCTATTCGATGCTGACAGTACTAGACGAGAAAAATAAATACATATTTATTTTATTTCACGTCATGACGCAGTCTTGTTTTATGTATGATACGTTAAATAACGTTACTATTGTATTTTTTTTATGTGGCCTTCATGCGCGTGTTTGTAACTTGACTGTTCGATTTTGTAATTTTGTTAATAAATTTAATTTTAAATTATACTTGGTTTCATTTTGTTTAAACCAGACTTCATTTAGCAGAGTTGTGGTAATCTAATAAAAATATGTGCTGAATACAACCTGAATATTTTTGATAGCTTAGCCTTACCTACCTATAATTCCCGTGGGTTCGCTATCCGCGTCGGACTAAATATCATGTATCACGGTCTTCTCCGATTCTTTTTTTTTTATCCTTTTCTGGTCGATATCAACAGGTAGGTAGGCACTTGAAAATAGTACGGAATCCTTCCAAGCGCGAGTCCGACTCGAGTTGGCTGTTATTTTTTAATACTTATGTATTTATGATATTAGCATGACATACGGTAGATCCTTATAAATAGGTATTATAAAATCCGTTTAACTTAAAGAAATCACTAACTTTAATTCTGTTTTTATAAGGAAGTTACATATATTTCAGTGATAAAATATAATATAAGTACCTACATAATTATGTCACTTCAGCTTTATAATTTTAGGAATTATACGTTAATACTCTGCGCTTGCGGAGATCTAGATATATAATTTAATTACTTATCTGACGATTTATCGGGTCTTAAAGATTAATTGAGCTCAGCCAAAATATGCGTACATATCTGTTATTAGAAGATAACGGTAGTCACAAAGGTATAAATATACGCTAGTACCAGCAGATATTAACCAGTGTCCTTCCTTCCAATCATGCGTGCTTTAGTATTCTTGGCCCTTTTGGGCTCAGCTCTGGGTAAGATTTTAGGTTACGTTTTACAGTATTTTTTTATTTTCATATTTATCCCATTATTTTATATAAACTTACAATTAAATAAAACCTTAATTTACAGAAAAATCATCATGTTATTTATTCAATTTAAGACCATATAATATACCTTCATATGTTCTACCAATTCGGCATACTATATGTATCTAAAAATATACCTACCTAGTACCTAAACCTAAAGTTTAAAATCATTTTTTTTACGACAGCTGTGCCAAAAAATGTCAACCGCATCGTCGGCGGTTCTGACACCACCATCGAGGAGTACCCATACATGACCAGCATGGAGTACGGATGGTTCGGCATCTGGTGGTACCAGGCTTGCGGAGGTTCCCTGATCACAGTTAATACCGTCCTGTCTGCTGCTCATTGTTACGAGTAAGTGTTGCCAACATAATGTTTACATCTTTTAAAGGCACCTTATGTTTAACCTAGTGTATTAATGAATGTTTCTACTAATTTAAATAAAATGGATAAAGGAAAAGGACCCAACCAAAAGAGTGCCAACGCGTTAAGTTATTTGAGTCAATCCTATAACATAAAAAAATATGTTTAGGTATATCCAGTTTTTCAAGTTAAATACAATGCGAAGGATTTAACTTGAAAAACTGGTGCTGCTGTAACTACTGCCTTTTGGTTGGGTTGTCGATATATAAAATTCAAGGTTTCAGAAATATTTTAATTTCATATTAGAGTCCTATGACATTATAAATAAAGTAGATTTTTCTAGTGTGTCCCGAAATTTTTAATACTTTGTATGCTTAGATAACAATGGCATTTTAGTTGTTACGTACTTTTGGTGGCTTGGTTGTAACAAAATATTAGGCGTTGTGGGTGCTCCGATAATAAATATTTGAACACGGAGGATGCTCTCAACTATTTGGTCACTGTAGATGCGTCAATATTTATGATCATTTTGGATGTTGCCATAGATTAAACCAAAATAACCAATATAATACCGCTATTTAGCTTTAATCTAAGGAGATCTTCACTGTCACTGTCTATTTGATGCTGACTGTATATTATTTATATCGTGTTTTCCCTGCAGAGGTGACTTTCCGTCGGAATGGCGCGTACGATTGGGTTCTACTACGCCTTCTAGCGGCGGTACTGTGTACCAGGTCTCCGTCTTAAAGAACCACGAAAACTACAACGGCAACACCATTGACAATGACATCGCGCTTGTACGTCTATCCACCAACGCTGTGCTTTCTAATTCCGTCGCTACTGCACCTGTCGGTGGCTTCGTTCCGGCTGACAACGCCGTTGTCACCGCTATCGGATATGGCACACTCTGGGTAAGTTGCTTCAAAAGTAATAATTAAAAAATTTCATTTAAAACTTATTTAAAAAAAACAGAAGTTATCATTGCAAATTTCTTTATAGTCTGGTGGACCCACCCCTTCGGTTCTGCAGCACGTAGACATAAACGTGATCAACCAGGAACTTTGCGCAGAACGCTACGCTCACCTGAAGGCACAGCCTGGTTTCTCCGGCTGGCCCGACATCACCGCAAACATGTTGTGTGCTGGTATCCTTGACGTTGGAGGCAAGGACGCTTGCCAGGGTGACTCAGGTGGTCCCCTTGCATACAGCGGTAACATCATCGTTGGTGTGACTTCCTGGGGCTACGGATGCGCCGACGCTTTCTACCCTGGCGTCAACACTCGTATTTCTCAATACATTGACTGGATCACCCAAAATGCAGTATAAATTCTAAAGTTTTCCTCATGTTATTTGTATGTGTTTGCCTAATTAGCAAGAATTTTTCATTCTTAGCCAATTTGGGTCATCTGCTCTGTGATGTAAATAAAGATTTTTATTTATTTTAAATACTATGAATTGTACTGACTTGTTACTAAAGCCCATACATATACATATTTTACTATAAAGTTCCCACGGAAACGGGAACTACGAGGGTGATACCGCGTGCGGGAGGCTGGTGCTATACACATAAAATAATGTGCGAAATAGGAATGTGATAGTTTTACAACGTGGTACAACTCCGCGAGCGCTGAAATAGACATAATTGCCGATTATATAGCGTCTATCGATATTGACGTCATCATGGAGCTTGTTGATCTCATTGAGAGGTTAAAAGAGTTCTCTTATGTTCCTAATGACATCAAACTCGCAAGTCCTGGCATCGCGAATAACCGAGTAAGTAGTTAGAAATGACAGGACTACTTCTGCAAAAAGTGGCACTTTGATCTATTTCAAAAGGTCACTGCATTGCATACCGTTGGACCCGCCAGTCGATCTCGTAAACATAGAAGTTTCCGTCTGTCGGCTAGGCATGACAGGACATCAGCCAATCACCATCGTTTCGGCTTACCTTCCCCAAGACAAGGAGTTATTACGGAGCGATAACCAAATCCTTCATGACTTAGGGGGAGCGGTCATCGTCACCGGTGACCTAAATGCATGTGACATGGACCTGCAACACGAACAACTCGAAAGGCACCTCACTGTCACAATGCTTAGAACTCATTCCCTTCGATCCTATTATTCCTTTCGTACCTACCCATTTCCCTCATACTCCTGGCCACCGACCGGACCTACTCGACATTGCACTTGTAAAGAACATAAACTTACGTTTATCTTCTATACACGTGCATCACGAGCTATGTTCGGACCACAGGCCCGTCATTATAGAGCTACTGTGTCCCAGTGATCACTCAAATTCTCCTCAGACCAAGACTGTTACTGACTGGAAAAAGCTCGGGTCCCGACTCGAGTCTCCCTCACGGCTCACGTCCATTATCAGGTGAATGAATGTTCACGAGAGGTTTCAGCGATCGATAATCTTGATCGATGGAAGCTCCCTGACGATGTGCGTGCGTTGATGATGCGGCCATGTAGGCCGGATCAGAGCCTACGACTCGTATCACACAGAAGAAAACCGCTTGCGTATGCGATCCCTTCAGCGCGCTGTAAGCGATCGCATCAGCGAAACTTCAGATGGGATACGATGTTGAGTGACCTTAAACGCCCGAATCAACGCCCTGCGTTTGACGATGACGAGAAGGCCGAATGCCTAGCTGATAGTCAGGAAACCCAATGTTCTCCAAGTACTCTACCTGTAGATCTAGTCCACCTCGCAGAGGTCAACGCTGAGGTCGAACATAGAGTCGCAATTCCCTTCATCGCGATACATGTCCGTAACGCCGACGAGCCCCCGGCCAATGGGGAGGACGAAAATAATGACGCGCTACCTGCAGTGACCGTAGACGAAGTGAAATCTTTGATCAAGGACTTACATCCCAGAAAAGCCCCAGGTCGCGATAGGATTACCATTCGAGTGCTTAAGCAATTCTCAATTCCACTGCTTTGGCTCTTGACCGCAATTTTCAACGCGGCTCTAGCCAACAACATATTTCCATACCAGTGGAAAGAAGCTACCGTGATTGGTATTCCTAAGCTATTTTTTTCTTACATAATTATATTTTTATTATTTCCGAGTGACTTTTATTTTATTTTTGAAAAAATGTTATAGAGGTTATGTAGAGTTAATTTAAAATTATTTTGCTCATTATATTTTTAAGAAAATTCATCATCATCATCATCATCAGCCCGTATAACGTCCACTGCTGAACATGGGCCTCCCCCCGAGGGAGGGTCTTTGCCATAGTCACCACGCTTTGCAGGCGGATTGGTGACCTGCTGCAAACGCTGCTGCCCGTTCTCTGGTTCGTTTGTTATAGATGATGTTATAACAATCGGGACCAACGGCTTAACGTGCTTTCCGAGGCACAGAGGGTAGTCCCTCAACCAACCAGACCCGGAAAGAAATCTTAGAATTTACACAAAGATTTCTTATCCGGTGTGGAAATCGAACCCACGACCTCCGAGATTTAAAGCAAGCCAATGGCCGCTAAGCTACGGAGGTTGTCTAAACAAAATTTTTAAGAAAATTACCTACGCATAACCAAAGATTTATTTATTTTTAGACAATTTTTCCAAATCTCCACTCATCTTAAAAAGTGCTCCTTTTGCGAAGTGTAGGTACCATATGAGAAGTGCACCAGTTGCTAAGTTCACCATTTGAGCATGGTGTACAAGTTGAGATGTGCACCAAATGCGTCAAACCCCGTATAGTTGCAGCGTTACCAGAATGTTACAAAGTAACATTTAACGTTACTTTGATTTTCTCATATTACACGACTCATTATGTTACTTTTTAGATTTTCTAGCAAACAAAAAAATATAGTGAAAGATGACAATTGAGAAAGTAAGTTGTAGTAGTAGTATTGAAAGAAATCACTAAATTTATTGTTGCATGTTTTCTTTTTCGGCATGGCCAGTCAATTATTACTAGTCCTTATGTACATTATAAAATTCATTTTAAAAAAACCTCTATGTAAACTGTGTACTGCTTTCTAGTGCCAAGAGTTCGCGCTGGGCGTTGATGAGACATTCAATCAATCAAGACTTTTCTTTTTACTATTACATGTATAGATAATCCCTTTAATACATAATTATTTTTAAGAAATCTTTTATTTACTTACTGTTTAGTGTTGCTGACTATAGACGGACCGCTTGACTGAGTCCTCGCCCGCGCGATACAGAGGCAACCCGCATAAGGCTATTGAGGGTGGAGCGGGCGGCAGTGCGCCTGCTGCCTGCTCCTCCCTCGGTCCCCTTTACCACAAAGCCTCGCAGGCTAGGACTCAATTAATTGGTCGGTCTATATAATAATTAGGTAAACCATTTAAACTGAAAGATTTATCGATATCGATATTCTCGTGCTCTGTCATTTTCCTATTTATTTACCTGACCACTCGCAACTTCTTGTGTTTGGATAGAAAGTCATAATACGATAATGAGCTTGTATGCGTGAAATTTGAAATAGTGTGGCGCTTAATGTATGTGTGCAATAATTATTATTGAAACAACGCAGACCGTTTTTGCGTATGTGTGCTGGTGCTGTATGTAGTACCTAGTAACCCATAGAGGAAAGTAATATATGTAGTAACCTCGTCCGTCCCACGCCGGAAATGGCAGAAAGATTTTTTCTAAAAATGGAGTCATGCGTACTCCAGTCTAATTCCTCCGAGGGTAGCAAGTATCAAAGGTGGAAAAAATCATGCCAACTTACGTCAAATTTGGAAGGTTGCTTTTTACATATTTCATATAAACAGTTGCCAGACACGTCACTTATATATTAAGCAACTTTTTGTAAAAAATACTATATAAAACAAAAAAAAGATGGCAACCCTATGGCCTATGGGTGCGTACTGCGTTCCACTAAGCGTTCACAACGATCACGCTCACGACCGCAGTTTTTCTCGTTCCACTTGCTTGTGAGCGTTACTGTCGTAAACTCAAGTGGAATGGATTATAGAGCGTTATGAGCGTGGAGGTAAATAATACAAACGGCGAATTAATAAAAAGAATGCAAAAGATTTAAGAGGTTAGGTTATGATCTGTAAGCCTTGAAAATAAACAATTAATTATTGTTTGAATCGATTTATATTGAAAAAAATTATAATTATTTTTTTTATATTTAATATTAGTGGTGTATTTAATTAATTTACGTTTAAATGTAATTAAAATGTCTTTAAATGCAGAATCATTCTCTTCTACTAAAATATCTCTTTCCGCATGAATAAAATAACGTAAGCTTAACGGTCGCCATTTTTGATGCTTTGAGTTTTGAAAACGTCGCTCATTTTCTCAACGATCACTTCGACCCACCTTTTAAGATGGGTCAGCGTGAGCTTCGCGTGAGCGTAAGTCATGACGTCATAAGTGACGTTTTCGCCGCGACCACAATGACCGCGGTCGTTATGTGGAACGACTAAAGGAGCCTAAAGGAGCATTTTGATCGTTGAGAGCGCTTAGTGGAACGCACCCTATGTGTATGCTTTAATTAACTATCTGCCACTGCCAGTGTTGCCGTTTTGGCATTTTTAATGCTAAATTTGGCATATTTTCACCTTAGTTAGCATGTAAAATTTACACTTAGCATATTGCATTATTTTAGCATTTTTTGCTTGCCAAGCAAAATAGAGGTTTAAAAGTGTAAATAATACCAAACGAATCTATTATTTTGCACTATCGTCTATGGCAACAATTTATGGGGAAATCCCGAGCAGCGTTCAGACAATAGATATAGAGTGGACGAGAGGGTCAATACCTGTCTCTTTTCTGCATGCCTGTAATCAGAATACTAGAAAGAGGCAAAGGTCTCACTCGTACTTTTTACGGCTATGGTTCAGATAAACAACATCACCTTGTTGGTACTACGAACGATCGCTCGGTGTCCAAGGGGGATTTCCCGATGACTCGATTGTTTATCTTTAAGTTCAAGCAAACGTTCGGTCACAATCACAATTTAATTATTCCGTTACGCTTGATTTAAGGTGAGGGGACACCCAGTTGGAGAAAATCATCTGATAGGGTGCGCCGGTCCTCAACTCCGTCGCATATATTGGTATATTAATGAAAACACTTACTTAGTTGTCCACAAGATTCCACTTTAATACTATAGTCGTACAGAGTAATTACATGTAACAATAATCTCCTATTGGTTTGCAACGACAGTCAATATTGTTGTTCTATGATGTGGAGACATTCACTGAAAACTCCAGCGGGGAATTTATACAAAAACCACATGTAAATACACAGTTTTGTTACAAAAGATTCGAGCAACGATCATGAATGAAGAAAGATTTTATAATGTGACAGTTCTATTTTTAGAATTCGTGGTACTTGTGTCGTTCTAAAACGTTAGTCACGTTCAGAAACGCCACATCACCCCCCTAGGGAGAAAAATAGCCCTACATAAGTTTTACAAAAATAAACTTACAAATATAATATATAGGTAAAATTGCACTGAGTAACATTAGACTACAAAGGTACAATGAGCATTTATAAAGCACCAACTATGCTATATTTAGATGGTTCTTCATTACATATTTACGTATACGATATCTTAAAATATTAAATTTATTTATAACTTACATATACACTTGGTACATTCAGATAAAGGAAATATCTACAAAAAGAAAATAAAAGTAAATATTTGGTACTAAAAACAATTCCAAATTGAAATTAACATATTATAGAACAATTAAAACTTCACAATTTTTACATTGCAAAAATAAAAATACCTTAAAATAGTTAAAAATAAAAATACTAACACTTTACAACACAAATTATAAGTCAAAAGGAGTTTTGAATTGAACATTTCGACCCGATCGAGTCTTGTACGGATTCACGGTGGGTGCTGAACTTACAGGGGCAGGATGTGCATCAGGAGGGACCGAAACTAGAGTAGGCGGATCCGAAACTGGTGCTTGAGAAATTGACGAACTCGGAGCATCAGCATCAACGGTTAGGTACGCCGGCTTTACACGATCGATACTAACCTCAATTTTCTTGTCCCCGATGACAACAGTGAGAGTTTTGTCTCTCCTGAAAACGACCTTGTGTGGCCCCGTGTACGGAGGTTTTAAAGACGACCTCACGGTGTCATCACGCAAGAAAATATGACTCGAAGTTGTCAAGTCCTTATGAATGAAGGTGGCCTTCTTAGCATGAGCTGATGTGGGGACCGGTTTTAGTTGCGACATAATACGTCTCAACTGTGAGGTAAAATTTGAAACATCCATATTGCTATCGGGAGATGCGGATGGTGAAATAAATTCGCCCGGTAGGCACAGGGGTTCCCCGTAAACTACTTCGGCGGGAGACACCTGCAAGTCCTCCTTGATGGAAGCTCGCATCCCTAATAAGACCATGGGCAGGGCTTTGCACCATGATTCTTGATGGCACATTAAGGCCGCCTTCAGCTGGCGGTGCATACGCTCGACCAAGCCGTTCGCACACGGGTGATAACTCGTGGTACGAACGCGCTTAGTCGAACAAAGCTGCATTAAAGCATGAAAGAGAGCGGACTCAAATTGTCGGCCCTGATCTGTTGTCACCAATGACGGCACGCCATATCGAGCCACCCAGCCGCTAAAAAAGGTTTCGGCTACTTCCTCCGCCGTTATGCCTACCATCGGCCATGCTTCAGGCCATCGACTAAATCGGTCGACAGCTGTCAAGCAGTAATAAAAACCTTTGCTGTATGGCATGGGACCGATTATATCCAGATGGATATGGCGGAAACGCTTGGAAGGTGTGGCGAAAGTTCCGAGAGGTGAGTGGACATGCCGGGTTATTTTACTTCGCTGACAAGCTTGGCATGCTCTAGCCCAATTGCGACAATCCTTCTGGATATTAGGCCACACATATCGCTCGGAAACAAGTTTGGCTGAAGTACGAGCGCCTGGGTGACTAAGGCTATGCGCCTTATCGAACACCGCACGACGAAATTTCTGGGTGACAAATGGCCGGGGTTTCCCACCAGTGGTGTCACAATAAAGATATATGTCAGTCCCAGGTACCACGACTTTTTCGAGCTTTAGGGACGACTTGTTCAGCATCTCAAGCAGTTCTTCATTAGTCACTTGATCATGGGCAAGAGCAGCAAAATTATCGTCGAGACGAATGGCCTCGATACGAGACATAGAGTCTGCCACTACATTATCCTTCCCACTAACATGGACAATGTCCGTAGTAAATTGAGAGATAAAGGATAGTTGGTTGAGTTGCACAGGGGGCAACTTCTCTCGTCGCTGCGAAAACGCGTAGACCAATGGCTTATGGTCAGTGTAGATCCGGACGTGTTGTGCCTCCAAAACGTGCCGAAAATGTTGGACAGCCTCGTAGACTGCGAGCAATTCGCGGTAATAAGCCGGCCATGTTGTCTGCCGGGTAGTCAACTTTTTACTAAAGAATGCAAGAGGCTGCCAATCATCCTCGGCCCGCTGTTGCAGGCACGCTCCAACATGGGTCGATGACGCGTCTGTGAAAAGACCCAGCGTAGCGGTAATTTCCGGATGAGCAAGAATGGTTGCACTAGCCAAGTGATCTTTGCACTTGTGGAAAGCGGCTTCCAATTCCGGTGTCCAGGGAACAGGTCTCTTGCCTTTGAGTTGAGTGGAGGCCAACATGTCGATTAGTGGGGCCTGGTACTCTGCCGCGTTAGGTAGGAAACGGCGGTAAAAGTTTACCATACCTAAAAACCTGCGGAGACCTTCCACTGTTTTTGGCAAGGGGTAAGTTTTAAGTACCTCGATGCGTTCGGGTGGTGGACAAATGCCGTCCTTAGAGATCCGGTGACCCAAAAATGTCACTTCATCGGCGCCAAACACGCATTTTGAAGTATTTATTACTACGCCAAATTTGGAGAGTCGTTGAAAGAGGGCACGAAGATGTTTTTCGTGTTCCTGCTTTGAACTTGAAAAAACTAAAATATCGTCCACGTACGGGAAAACGAAATCAAGGCCACGTACCACCTCATCAATAAAACGTTGAAACGTTTGTCCCGCGTTGCGTAACCCGAACGTCATATAAGGGAACTCAAATAGACCGAAGGGTGTTGTTATTGCAGTCTTAGCAATATCCCCAGGCGACACGGGAATTTGTTGGTAGGCCTTAACTAGATCAACGGTGCTAAACACCGTGGATCCAGCCAAGTCCTGGCCGAAGTCCCCTATATGACGGACGGGGTAACGGTCCGGGATGGTACGGGCGTTCAAAGCACGGTAGTCGCCACATGGGCGCCAACCATTCTCTCCCTTCTTAGCCATGTGCAGTGGCGAGGACCAGGGGCTATCAGATGGCCTGGCAGTGCCACACGCAACCATCTCCAGAAATTCCTTTTTAGCCGCTTGCAATTTTTGCGGTGCTAGACGGCGTGGGCGAGATGATACCGGTGGGCCATCTGTAGTGACAATATGGTGTACCGTTGTATGCTTAATATGCCTCAGAAGACCCGGAGGGCGTGTAATGTCAGGGTACTCCTGCAATAATTTTGTATAAGGGGAGTCCCCAGCGACCATGGCCTTCACACTAGGTTGCGTAACTTGGGCAATAGTAGCAGACGTAGATAGTTTTGTAGAACCGTCTAATAATTTAAGATTCCGGCAGTCTGGCAATAGATGATAATAAGCCAGAAAATCTGACCCAATAATAGGCGTGCCTACCTCTGCTATTACGAAGTTCCATCGGAAATCCCGCCGAAGACCAAGGTTCAAGCATAAAGGAACAGTTCCATAAGTTTTTATGGGGGTGCCATTAGCAGCACGTACGTTGAATCCAGTAGGATAATGTGAACCCTTGATAAGATTGCGTGGATAGCAGCACAGGTCCGAACCTGTGTCAATCAGGAAACGGACCTTGGAAGTCGAGTCTGCTACAAATAATCGACGGCTGGGAGTGTTAAAGCAGTCAGAGGCCGCCACTACTGGCTGCTGGGTGAGTTTTCCTGGTTAGAATTCCAACTACAGGGAGCTAAGCACTTGTTTGCCTTTTCAGCAAACTTCTTGTGATACCAGCAGAGGCGGGTGCCTGACTGTGAAGATGATCTGGACTTAGATCCCGAGCGCAATTTGGATCGATGACGGGAGGGGCGATCCCTGGTCAGGGCATCTACTTTCTTTGACAACTCGACTAAACATTTTTTTATATTGTCGAGTTCACTGAGGGACGAAGATGCTGCGTGAACGGTCTGAGGCGCTGATGAAGGTGTTTCAGCTATAGCATCAGCTATTTCAGCAACCTTGTCTAGTGACAAATCACGCTGCGCTGTTAAGATACGCTGCACCTCAGGAGGCAATCGTCGCATCCACAGCTCACGGATTATTCCTTCATCCCCAACAGTGTTGCCAGCAAGTGACCGTAAGTGGCGAAGAAAAGCAGAAGGCTTTCTGTCACCTAACTGTTCCTCGCTTAATAGTTTTCTTACTCGCTGTTCTTTTGATGAGGATAGCCGTCTTATGAGCTCCCTTTTAAGGTGGTCATATTTGTCCTTCTGAGGTGGGTCAGCGATGACATCCTCTACCTCGTCTGCTAATCGGGCATCCAGCTTAGATAATATGTAGCCATATTTTGTGGAATCCTGTACGATTCCGGCGATCTCAAATTGAGCCTCAGCTTGAGCAAACCATAGTTTCGGCTTGTCTTCCCAAAAATCCGTCAATTTTATGGCCACAGCATTAACTTTAGGCACATTTGGTTCAGGGGGTTGCATGCGTTTAAGCTGCTCCTGTAAGTCTCGCACTTGCTGTTTAAGTTCCTCCTCTACAGACATTTTAAATTAAAAAATTGCAGTTAGTACTGTGCAAAACAACAAAACAAAACAATAGAGTTACAATAGAATTAGGTGCATTTAGTACCATGCAAAATAATTGTGCTATTGAAACAATGATTACATAAACCACACATAACTTAAAAAAAAATAATACATGCATAAAATTCTTTTGTTTTAAAAATAAATATATATGCAATACAGAAATTAACAACCTTAAAAAACCATTAAATGTCCAAGTTAATAAAGCTTCAGTCACAGGTAAACTAGTATTAAATGTCCGGGTTAGTAGTCTTCATTCAGTTATATTATTCTTAAATGTCCAGGTTAGTAAATCTTCATTCAGTTATATTATTCTTAAATGTCCGGGTTAGTAAATCTTCAGTAATGGTTAAATTTGTACTAAATGTCCTGGTTAGTTAATCTTTAAACACAGATAAATTTGTTGCTTGATTGTGAAACCAACACAGTAAACTTTAGAAGATTAGAATCCACAGGATACCAATTGAATCACCAATAAAGTTTGCGATGAGATCACGTCGGGGTCACCATTTGAGGGGACACCCAGTTGGAGAAAATCATCTGATAGGGTGCGCCGGTCCTCAACTCCGTCGCATATATTGGTATATTAATGAAAACACTTACTTAGTTGTCCACAAGATTCCACTTTAATACTATAGTCGTACAGAGTAATTACATGTAACAATAATCTCCTATTGGTTTGCAACGACAGTCAATATTGTTGTTCTATGATGTGGAGACATTCACTGAAAACTCCAGCGGGGAATTTATACAAAAACCACATGTAAATACACAGTTTTGTTACAAAAGATTCGAGCAACGATCATGAATGAAGAAAGATTTTATAATGTGACAGTTCTATTTTTAGAATTCGTGGTACTTGTGTCGTTCTAAAACGTTAGTCACGTTCAGAAACGCCACAAAGGCAACAAAAGTAAGTGAGTGCGCGCGCATAAATAGATTTCTGTTTTAGTTTTCACATACATTATTACATACTTAAAATATAATTATATATTCTGTAATTTTAATATTTTATTAATACAGCCTTACAACCTATAGTTTTAATAAATTCCTCCATGGAAGTAGTTTCGCACAAGGAAAAATATTTCTTTCGTCGAAACCTTAACAATGATTTCTTTGTACGTAACAATAATCTGTAGCCATAGTTTTGAAAAAAAAAAAAACCATCAAAACTAGTTACGTGCAAGGAAGAATAATAATTCCTCCACCGAAACCAGTTACTAAACTACGGTTTCGTAGTCGGCCGAAGGGAATTCTGCATGTCAGATATGGACTTCGAAGAGCAGGTAAATTTTGTCATTCCTATATTATTCCGGACGATGTGCTTATACTCATTAAGGGTATTAAAGTGACTGATGAAAGTCAACTACACAAAACGAACGAGTTGAGTCTGACTTGCAGGTATTATTCAAACTAGAAGACTAAATTATGTCTCCTAGTTGGAAAAATACCTGCACTTATTTTAACTATGATTTTTTTTTGAAATAAATACCAACTTTCAATCAAATTGGCATTTTATTTTAGCACTTTAAATTTTTACATGGCATTTTTTAGCATTTTTCCGGCGAAAGGTTAGCATTTTTCTGAATTGTAAAACGGCAACACTGGCCACTTAAACTTCAAACAAAATATGTTTACCGAATACCGTATTACATTATTAATATTTTATAAATCAAATTTTAAATATGATAGGCACCTATTAGATCGAGATTTTATTTAATATTTAGATAGAAATTTTAGTATAATCATTAATTCAGACGATGACTGTCTGATCTTTTAGTTTTAGTTTACGTCAATTTTTATTATCTTCCAGCGTAAGTAAATTTGTTGAGTCTAATATTATCCCAATGCAGTTTCAGGATAGATATTTATTTCCTATATTTCTTCACTTTAACTTATTTAAGTATGTTAAATTTCACACTCCTCCTTTACAGTCATACAAATATTTCCTCTATATTTGGGAAATATAAAATCCAATTTTGGAAATTTTCTATAAGTAATTTATATGTAGTTTTATAAATTATATTCACTTGTAACGTTGTTTTCTAGTTAGATAAACTATGAATCTGGTTAAGTAGCTTTTTAATTAATCCATTATAAGCATACACATCTACTTGCAATATTAGTAAATATATGGCAAATGAAAAATACTAAATATCTAGACTCTTACTGAAGAATTTTACTATATTATTTTGGTTATTATTGTTGACATTACAGGACATCATCACAATGTCCATTAGTTTAATATGGGCTTGTGATGCAACATAAGGCATTGACTGTAAATTAATTTGTAATTTTATATATGATCTTCTATACGTTAATTTATACTATTTGTGATATATTTCTTGCAGCTTTTATCCTAAGTTACTTGGGCTTTCTGCTTTATTGATACACCTATTTTATTTTTAATATACTGTGTGTTTTGTTATCTTACAGAATTCATACTATGAAACGTGTAAGCACCCAAATGGAACACAAAACTGCACCTGTGTATGAGCTGGAAATGGAGTCAGAAAAAAGTTTGAGATCACCTGAATCAAGAACTTACCCTCTGTCTCTCATAGATAATGTTAATAATTATTTCTTTAATACTTGCTATATGACACTCATACACTTTAGTCTTTAGATTTTTTGTACGTACTACTATTGTTTATATGTATTTATTTACAGAGTTATATATTAGAGACAAAATTGTTTGACAAATCAGAGCAAGTAAAACTGTTAATAGGTAGGTAATTCTTTATGATATCTTTATAATGAATGAGTGATTTCATGAACTATAGTTACACTGTTTCCATGTAAATTAAATATACATGGAAACAGTTTCGAAATTGAGATTAATAAAATTCGACCACCGGTGGGACTCAAACCTGCATCTTAGGTTAAGCCCCTAATGCCTTAACCAATTAGGCTACGGTGGAACCCTACCGGTCATTGAAATTTATCACTCTCTATTATAACATGTCTCTAAGGTGGATGTTAGTGCCGTCTTTTGAAACATAGTATATGGTAAACCTAACCATAAAGTATTCAGAAACATTACAAAATGAAATAAAATATGTATTCAAATTAATTACTTAATGCTGGTATTATTGACTAATATTGTGCAACAGCCTCTGTGGAGTACCGGTATAAGTGTTGGTAGTCATGGGATTGATCCCTATGCCATACAAGATAACTTGATGTAAATTCAAAGTTTTTCCTGGTCTGGTTGGTTGAGAGACATCCCTCCATGCCTCGTAAAGCATGTTAAAACATTGGTCCCCATTGTTAAAAAATCATAAGAACAAGGAACAGGCAGCAGTCTTTCCCTATGTATTACAACATACACACATTACTGGGGTCACCAAGATACCTGCTAAGCATGGTGACTATGACCATAACTTCCTTGGGAGGAGGCCCATGTTCAGCAGGGTTGATTGAAATGTAGATTTTCAATTGCCATTGTGATAACAATAGTGATATATATGAAAAATATTTTACAAATCATTGATTTTTCAGAACTTGAAGGTATTGGAAGTGGCGGTGATGGATACTATCCACCAATTCTAAGACATGAGCAAATCAGCGATGAAAACTTTGAGTCTTCTTTAAATCAACCAGATGAACAACAAAAAATCAGGAGCAGTGCATCTAGTGCACAATATACAAATTTTGCAGCAAGTGGTCCATCATCTGGAGAAAATAATTGTCAGTTACAAAGCAGAGCTCTACAAAATTATGGTAAGTATTGACTACCAGAGTATGGAAATATTAATAATATATAAACAAGAAACATTATGTGTATTCTTCAGAAAAATAGTTGAAATTTACAAAAAAAAAACTTTTAAGAAAATAATATTAATTTAGCACTGACTTATTCCATGAAAAAAACTATTGTCTCTAGGTACTGATTCAGATTTTTTAAAACTAACAAAAAATAAACATGAAAATGGTCTCTATACAAATAAATAACATTAAAGAGTCTGTTTGTAATTGAAAATAATAACAAAAATCTCAGCAATTGTTGGACAGATTCTGATGGGACTTTCACTGGTAGGTTACTAATTTGGTAGTATAATCATATAATAAAACTGTAGACAAACATAGAAAAAAAACGGAGTTGGGGCGATGTTAGAAGTAAAATAGAACAAATACAATTTTCATTTTTTTTAGTTTTGATTCTCTGTCTGCCTGTACGGGCCAATATCCGAAATTGGTACCTTACATGCCCAGTCAACTGTTTAAATACTTTTTATCACAGATAACTGTGGGATAGTTAAAAAACCAAAGGAATAACAAACACCACGCGGACAAAGTCGCGGGCATCAGCTAGTATAATCATATATAGATATTTATGTGGATGCGAGCAGTTGGTAGTATTTCATATTTTCTTTAAATTTATTTACAGTTGACATACCAGACACTGTAGTTCCTCCCCGAGCAGAGGCTGTGCTACCCAGCATATTACAGATACGACGCGGTATTATTGCCCCGCGCCGAGCTTTGCCTGCATGCGCTCGATTTGGTCCTGTACAAGGTAGGTTTTTAAGGTTCCATACCGGAAAGGTAAAAACGGGACCCTATTACTTCGCTGCCTGTCTGTCTGTCACCAGGCTATATCTTAAGAACCGCGGTAGCTAGGCAGTTGAAATTTTCACAAATGATGTATTTCTGTTGCCGCTATAACAACAAATAATAAAAATCAAAAAAAATAATTAATACAACAAACTTTTTTGCCTGTTTCGCTTGATAACGGCAACTGGCATTTAATATATAAATGCTTTAATAGAAAAAACCACTTCTTTAAGAACAAGAATAAATTAATTTTAAATGTGTTGTAATATTGATGCATGTATTTATGCAGCAAACTTAATGAATCTTCAAAAGTCAATTCATAAGATTTTAATATAGTACCTAAATATACAATAATATAAATAAAAAACATCCAAAGAAATAATTCCACAGATACCTTCTTTGAAATTGGTTTAATATATACTTAGCTATTATCCCGCGCGCTGTTTCAACAACTTGTGATTCAGTAGTTTTTGCATGAAAGAGTAACGAACATCCATCCACACATACTCACAAACGTTTATAATATTAGTTAGTAAATTAAAGAGTGTTTACTAAAAAAAGACATGCAAAATAAAACTTTTAATTTTTTTTCAGGAATAAGAAACACTATTACTATGCAAGAAGCAGAATCATTAAAATTACAAGCTTATTCAAGTAAAACACCATTATTCTTGCTGAGAGATGACAATAATATAATATTAATTGATGTTACAGATAAAGGTAAATGGTAAACCTAAATTGTACTTATACTAGCACCTAAGTTCACGTTGTGGAATTCAATCAAAAACTAACAAATGTAATTCGGGCCATAAAGTAACACCAACCTCTTAATGTAGTTAGCCACCAGGCTTTTGTTACTTCACTGGGCATAGACATTTTACTGGTTTATGTTATCAGTGAAGGGTAAATTTATGTAAAAAATGCTAAATTATCAGTCAATGGAGAATGAAGATTTTTTTCTTTCCTCTTGCCTCCTAGCTTTCTAACAATAAAAGTTTAAGTTCGAAATATCATTTTCTTTTTATATTCTACTTGCTTATTCGCCCCGCGGTTTTACAGGCTTTGGACTACTACAGTGGGTCGGAACGTAATGTTAACTTTCTCCGTGCAAATTTTCAGCCTAATCCGTTTATTCGTTTTTGCGTGAAACAGTAAGAAACATCCCTCCATTTACAGACATTACTCACAAACTTTTGCGTTTATAATATTAGTAAGGACTAGTAAGGATTACCTGTCGGTTTCTCATTTTGGTACATTCAAAAGATTACTAGTAGAGTATCACACTAATAGTATTCTTGTTAACCCCCCCCCGTTCTAAACTAAAATGCTTGTGTTACGAGTGTGTTTACGTCGGTAGTGCAATGGGTGGGGATCGAACGGCAACCACATGATTGCAAGTCCGACGCCCTAACCATTGGGCTACGGCCGCTCTTTTGCGCTTTTTCTAGGTATTGGTCCGGTAGATTTTAATTAGTAATTAGAATCAAAAATATAATTGTTCTCTTTGTATAATTTATGTTCTCTTAATATCATATATTTTTTAGACAAATCAAACTGGATTGGCTTATTGCCTCTTGGCGATGAAGAGTCTGCAAACATTTGGATCTATGAAGAGAATAAAGCTCTTTATGCGGTCACAACTGACACAGTGTTATCCAGAAAACCACTTAAGCTTGGATACAGTAAGAAATACGCTCAGAACTATGGATTAACTGGTCCTACTAAAGATATTGAAGCAGGTAAACAACTTAAAATTCAAATAAATTATAACTATGCAATGCAAATTTTAATATTTAACAAAAGACTTATTTTTATATTGGAATCTCGTGTTTATAGCAAAATAGATATTCACCCGCGAATTCACCCGTGAGAATCCCGTTCCCGTGGGAACTTCATAATTAAATAAAGCTTATGTTTTTCCTGGACACGTTGTCCAGAAAAAACATACGCTTTATTTAATTATGAATACGCTTTCAAATGGTGAAAGATTTTTTGTAATGGGACTAGTATTTCCAGAGCCTATTTAATGTAAATAAACAATTAAATCTTTCCTCTTTTTAATATAAGTATAAATGACATTCTTGGGAAAACAAAATAAAAAACACAAAAATTTGGATATTTTCATCTTCTATGTAAACGAAATCCCGAGCTGAAGTTAGCATAAGCCCATAGTAAGTATTCCACACCAACGAAGTAGCAGGCACAAGCTGTTAACATATAAATAATTAATCAGTTTCAAATCTTTTTTCGGTTTTCAGTGCCTCCCGTAGAAAAAAAGGCTTGGTGGTGCAAAGAATGTCAACGCTCTATGCCTTCCTCATACTTGCTACAGCGTCACATGGATATGTATCACAAGGTAATAAAAATTAATATTTTTTTCGCTGCAGTTGCGCGTATTGGCCCCTATTTTGTTTTACCAATACGTAACAAATAAATTAATACAACAAATCTCAAATTGATGAAGTTAAATAAAAAAAAATGGTTTAAAGTTGTTTACAAACGAGAAAAAAGCACACTACATATATTATAGACAATTATAAAATAATAACAGCAAAATTAAAGGTTCTTTTACTTTTGAGCTTAGCTTATCATGTAAACTACCAAATAAAATATATCGTTATGCTGCCTAAATAATACATATTTTATGTAGTATCCAAATTGCAATATACAATATTAGACATGATCAATGGTTTACTTATATAGTCAAGTTATATAATAATATATTTATTTCATTATTGTAGAAAAGGAATTATTACATAATTATTACAAAAAAATGCATTATCATTATACAGCTGAACTTATTAGCTATTAGATCAGAATACTAAAGTAGGTGTGAAATCGTAGCAAGATAGCTGAGATAAATAGTTGCCTCACACGCAGCAAGTTACAATATACAAAATGAAAACCATGAACTATACAGACGTTCAATCCCTTCAATTCGACGAAGTAAAATCAGATAAAATTTCTTTAAACACTACCTTCATTTTTTATTACTTACTGTCACTTTTTACTCACTATGTAGATAAGGTTCTCTTGATGCAGAAATGAAATAGGTTGGGAGCTTATATGTAATTTATATCCATAACACATTTTATTTATTGTTACAGGAAGATTCTCAAGTGCCAAGACGAAAATATCGATGTCGACAATGTACTAAAACATTCTGCCGTCTATTTACGTAAGTCTTTATCTCAGGAAGAATCTCCGAAATTTAGGGTCCAATTTGAAAAAAAAACTTTAAATATAAGATAACCCTTTTATCGAGGAAGGCTATCTAAAAACGTTAGATATTTAATTATTATGAAGTTCCTACGGTAACGGGAGTTACGCGGTTGAGCCCGCGGGCAGGAAGCTGGTCTTTGACATGTAATAAAACTGGGAGAGATCAAATGAAAATATTTAATATTATTAATATTTATTTTTTCGATACCGAAGCAAAATGAAAGTCGCCTAGAAGTCGTATTTGTAAAAGTTATAAGTCTTTTTCGGATACATTTTGTCGATAATACACACATACACCATGTATTTTTGAAAATGTATGGACCTCTTAAAATGGCTACAGTTGTACAAAACTCTTATATAAGTATTAACATTATCAGAATGCTCTGAGCCTAGTTTCTAACCCCAGAGAAGCTCTTGTTTTATTTTATATTTTTTAAACCATAAGGTGTCGATAATGTGTGACACTTCACTAATAAAGTATTTTTTGTTTATATTTTTTTTTATTTCGTCAGGTTGCGGCGGCATATGGCAAGACACTGTACAAAGAAAGTCGTCAATAGGTAACTAGAGGTTCTTTAACCATGTGAAAGTACTTTTTATGAATATGTTAGTTATCTCTATAAAAAAGAATATTTCCTTCTTCCTTCATGATCAGCCCGTGTACGTCCAATGCTGAACATGAGCCTCGTCTTAGCAAACCTGGGCAAGCCAGGGTCATTGAGGTGTGTGACCATAAACACCACGCTTGGCCGACGGTTTGGCGATCGTAGTAAGATAGTGATTATCTGTGATACTGCTGCCCATCCATCAGCTGTATATCCCTTTGTCGCTTCTTACGACACCCATGTAGTGCAGTCATTGAAGGGTTATTGGTCCGAATTTTTTTATTGTGAACCGATTTGCATGAAATTTTGGAATTAGGTCATCTTAATTTTTATTTTAAAACTTCAAAAGTGAATATGATCTGAACTCCGCACCCACCCTGGGGGAGGTTGCCACCTCTTCTCGTTGGTGTATTTTTTTTTTCAAAATCGCCTTGTATATTGATAGAAGGCATAATTTCAAGACAAAAATGTTCTATAAATCAAAAAACCAAATACTTTTCAAGTTATTGGCAATTGAAATTTTTCACGTTTTTCATCGGTTTTTTGCAAATATCTCCAAAAATATTAATTTTAACGAAAATTATATGATGAAGAAATTGTAGCAGGAAAAAAATTGAACAAATCAGTTTTCTGTAAAGTGTTCAAAGTGCAATATTAAGCTATACCCTATTCATCGGGGCTTGAGACAAAGTGTAAACAAAGAAAACATTGTTTCTCAAACTTTTTTCAATGTTTTTTATTGCCATTTAATTTAATATAGGGTTTCCCATTTGTGTGTCTAGCAGCTCGGGTTAAGATAAGGTACTTAACTATGAAGATAATAAAATCATAAATCATTCTTATGAATCAATCATTATTATTAATTATTCGGAGAATTAGGAGGATTCTGAAGAACTTTCGCCATCGTGAATAACGAAGCGGTCAACTATATTCAACTATCAATTATTCCATTAATTATAAGCATCTTTTTCACATTGTCAATGCACTTTTGTCAAGCCTCTACTGTTATATTTTTAATTGCATCGGCTAGTAAAATTTGAACTTCATTTAACTTAAAGCTTTTGTTATTCTCAGCAATAAAACCTTTAACTTGGGCCCATATTAACTCAATAGGATTTAATTCACTATGTCCTTTTAGAACCTGTTTACAATGGCTTGCGATATTCCCATAATTTCAGTTGTTTTAATTGATGCCTTTGTACGGATACGAATCCTTCGACCACGTTTCTTCTATGAGTTTGAACACATTAATAACAGCCACCTTTTCCGTTGAATGCGTTAGAGTTTTCTTTGGCGAAGAAAAAGTGCAAGCGTTGCTTGGTCCAGGTGCACTCATGTTTTAAGCTCGAAAACGTAAATATAACAAAAACAAAACAACCAACAAATAACTTTAAACTTCATAAAAGATATAAATTCAACCAAAATATCTATAATAATAAATAAGCAGAACTCTCGTATCAACAAGTTGATCTATAGTAAAAATGGCGGATATAATCCGACCGATAACCAATTAAACGTGACATTTTTATGTAAAATGTTCGGGAGTACCTGTGGTCTATAATTTAGTGGTATTAAAATGCATTCGAAGTTTGGGAATCGAGTCTTTTTTGGGTGTTTTTACATGTAAGCGATTTAATAAATCAATAAACTTCATAAAAGATGACATTCCTAGGGTTGTTAAGATTTAACCAAATGTCGATAATTATCGACTTTTCTTACTATTATTGACGATAATGTAACAAATAATTGGGATTAATTTAATTACCAACGTTACTAAATTAAACAAATATTTTAATATAAGATACATTTATACTCTTTGAAATCCAAAGTTTATTTTTAGAAATTGGATTTTATTTACTCACTATTATTTTAGATCAAGTACGCGTACATATGTTAATTATATTATGATACTAAAATATATAATAAAATTTAATAATTAATTTATTTTTAATTAAGTTTTATATAAAAATATCGATAGTTTATAATCGATGGCCACGATGATTAATTGCCCATCACTTATAGGTTGCCATGCCCATAAAATATAACATTGGCAGGTACTGTCTGTCAGTACTATTAGATTCAAAACTTCATAGGCGTGATTGTACTTATAGATGTAATAAAATATATTCACTTCATCAATCGCGACCCTTAAAGTACCCTTTTTATGGTTTGTTTACATTTAATCTCACGCCTCGATGAATACGGTTATATTAAAGATCAAAGCCGTTTTTTATTTTGTCTGAAATTTAATCGATGTATTCAATGCCATCTAGCGGCGAGCAGATGTCTTTTGCACGTAAAATGAGTGAGCTGTAAAGCAAATAAGTGGAACATCTAATGGTTTTTTCTTAAAAATCAATGGGCTTCATAAGTGCCATTTCCACCAAAATTAAAATTAATCGTATTCAGTCTAGAATTAACTTAAGTATAAAGAGTTTGATGGATTCCAGCAGTTCGGCTGCTCTATAACACATATTTAAAAAAAAATCACGATTTTAAGAAAAAAAATATTTTCGAATTTTTACAAAAACCACCTTCTTTTTATAATATTTCAAAAATGATGAATGATACGTATAAAAGTATAGATAAAAAATGTAAGTCATTTTCTGCCAAAATAAAAATATTTTTTATTTTTTCTCTAACACAAAAATTTACGGAGATATGCTTGTTTAAAGAGCGCGCGGCAGCGCAATCACAGTCTCTCTCGAGCCCTTTGACCCTTCACCGTTTTAAAATAAAAGATTTTTCACTATATATTGTAATTTAAAGTTGAAGCTCTTTTAATTATCTTTAAAATTGTATTTTATAAGTTGTGATAGCATCAGAATAACCATCAGAATACCCATTGATTTTTAAGAAAAAACCATTAGATGTTCCTCTTATTTGCATTACAGCTCTCTCATTTTACGTGCAAAAGACTTTTAACAGTGCTCATATTAAAGCTTCATATTTCATATTTCAAGCACTACAAAACCATATTTCATTAGAATGCATAAAATGTATCTGCTCGCCGCTAGATGGCATTGAATACATCGATTAAATTTCAGACAAAATAAAAAACGGCTTTGATCTTTAATATCTAGCTTAATATTGCACTTAGAACACTTTATAAAAAAATGATTTGTTCAGTTTTTTACCTGCTACAATTTCTTCATCATAAAATTTTCGTTAAAATGAATATTTTTGGAGATATTTGCAAAAAATCGTTGAAAAACGTGAAAAATTCCGAATTTCAATTGCCAATAACTTGAAAAGTATTTGGTTTTTTGAAAAACTTTATAGAACATTTTTGTCATGAAATTATGCCTTCTATCGATATCCGAGGCTATTTTGAAAAAAAAAATACACCAACGAGAAGGGGTGACAACCTCCCCCAGGGTGGGTGCGGAGTTCAGATCATTTTCACTTTTGAAGTGAAGGGTAAGATGAGCCTAACTCCAAAATTTCATGCAAATCGGTTCACAGTAAAAGAAATCGGAGGTTACACCCCATTTTTCGCTTCAATGACTGGACTAATGGGAAAAGCGAGTCTATTCTAATCTAGGAACCACACGGCTAGAAAGGATTTTTTTTTGTTTTTGATAACTATTGTTGATTGCAAGTATTATTGTATTCTTATTTAATACATATACTTTTTACAATATAAAAAGTATATGTATATGCATTCGTCTCATCTAATTGAGACGAATGCCGCAATGAGGGTTTGTCATCTAGTGGAACTGAATATTAAAATACCTGATTAATTTTATAATAATTTGTGAAATGTCTGTTTTCAGTGAGAATGAAAATAAAATTTTGAACGTAGATACTGAAACCCAAGCCAGTTTGAATGCGATGCTGAACTCGGAGGACAACCGAATACCTTCAGACGAAAGTTTTCAAAACTTTTCCAATGGTCTCGACTTTTCCACTAATCTATTCGATACAGATCGTATACCCAGCCTCGATATTTCAGTGAGATCTGAAGGTGAATTTAATCCTTATGCCATAGGATATAAAGATGATAATAATCTTGCAAATGTTTTGGACGTTCCTCAAAATGGATACGATGAGGTGCGTAAAACAATCTGTTTAATGAATGCTCATAATAGCTGCGCCCCGCGATTTAACCCGCGTTTGTTTAACTGCTATTCTGCACCAGTGGGTCGCAAGGTGATTTATTGTTGCCTGTATGTTAATCCAATTTATAAAAAAGCACAGAAACAGAGCACAGAAATGTTGCACAGGGATAGTGCAAAATGTCAGCGAAATCCGTTCATTCGTTTTTGCGAATAGTAACAAATATCCATTCACACATACAAACTTAAATTGTTATAATATTATTAGTAAGGATAAGGATTTTCTGGCCCTACTCTAAGTTAGTAAAATATTAGCATTCTCTATATATCTACACTAATATTATAAAGAGGAAAGATTTGTACCTATTTTTGTATGTTTGTATGTTTGTAATGAATAGGCTCAAAAAGTACTGGGCCGATTTAAAAAATTCTTTCACCAATAGAATGCTACATTTTTCCAATTTGACATAGGCTACATTTCATTTTGAAAAAAAATAGGGATCCTTGGTAAAATTTGAACAATGTAACCGAAGGTGTAGAAAAATGAGTCTTAAAATGTCTTTCGTCGAATGCGCTGCCGAAACTATTAGCGATAGAACAAAATAATGAACAACAATATTGAAGTACATCATAATGTCTACAAAAATCTCCGCGGTAGCATATGTCCAACTATTGTAGTTATGTCACTACAACAACTTTTTTCATTTTAAACATTAATGAAAATGCTAACCAAATTCAAACCATGCTATTTAGGTGTTTATATTAATCCTTATCCAAATAAATTATTTTATGGTCAAGACCATTTAACTACCTATAAAATAGTTAGGGTTAGGGGTAGGGTAGGGGTATGGTAGAGGTAGGGTAGGGGTAGGGTAGGGTAGGGGTAGGGTAGGGGTAGGGTAGGGTAGGGGTAGGGTAGGGTAGGGGTAGGGGTAGGGGTAGGGTAGGGTAGGGGTAGAGGTAGGGTAGGGTTAGGGTATGGGTAGGGTAGGGCAGGGGTAGGGTATAAAAGTCCACCCGTGCGAAGCCGGGGCGGGCCGCTAGTAATCTATAAATGTGCGAAATGCCGTGTGGTTTCCGGCTTAGAATAGATCACCCCATGTCCTCCCATGGGTGTCGTAAAAGGCGACTAAGGGACACAAGGCTGATGGATGGGCAGCAGCATCTATTAGCTCAAGCTTTACATCATCCTACTGCGATCACCAATCCGTCTGCCAAGTGTGGTGATTATGGCAATATCCCTCAACGATCCTGGCTTGCCAAGGTATTTTAAGAGGAGGCCCATGTTCAGCAGTGGACGTAAACGGGCTGTTGAAGAAGAAATGTGCGAAATTTCATACTCCTCCTTCCGCGCAGTTTTCGTAAAGAACAAAGTTTTTGCTTCACTTAAATATATATCATATTAATAGATAACAAAATATCAAAATGATATATTTATATTTTGTTTCTTGTATTAAAATTTGAATGTATGCTTAATAATTTCAGGCGATGCAGAAAAAATGCGAGCAAATCCTTGTCACGTGTCCCTACTGTAATCAAGTTGTAGTAAAAGAAAAGAAACGTCAACACGTCAGGTAATTAAAGCCGCGGATACACTAGTCTAACTTATCGGGTATTAACTTCACATTTCGCGAGATCTCCCGCTTCGCTTGAAATGTCGTAAGACCTTAGATAAACGATTAGTCGCACGCACTCGACTAGATATCGCCATCGTACTTGATAAATGTGGCAAAAAATAGTATAGTACCGGGCATAAGTGTAGTACGCGAGACAATCAAGCTCTGTGTAAGGAGTACGTATTGAAAGTTTTTCTAAAATGTTGGTTATAATCGAT
Source organism: Nycteola revayana (assembly GCA_947037095.2). Classification (NCBI taxonomy): domain Eukaryota; kingdom Metazoa; phylum Arthropoda; class Insecta; order Lepidoptera; family Nolidae; genus Nycteola; species Nycteola revayana. The sequence goes on from OX344838.1 coordinate 6,692,287, forward strand.
GTAATATCCGAGTTTGCTTAATAAAACTGTGTAAAAATGAAACTACAAGGAATAAGAAGGACATTGAGGTCACGTACCATAGATACAGTGTCTTATACACACTATACAGGGTGTCCCAAAAGGTTAAGTAGCTGGGAAAGGGGGTGACAGGGGTGGACACAATGGTCACTAGAAAAATAAAAAAAAAAATCCGCTCTGGGTATTTAAAAAAAAAATGGCATTTTTTTAAAATCTTAAAATTTTACACCTTGTTATTTTTGATGTTGATGTTGATGACCTTGTTGTTATTGAAGATTACATAACAGCATTTTTTTTAAATACAGCCATATTTGTAGGTACAGTTAGCACAAGGTGTAAAATTTTTAGTCTTTTAAAAAATGCCATTTATTTTTTTAAACACCCAGAGGGAATTTTTTATATTTTTCTGGTGACCCTTGTGACCATCCCTATCACCCCCCTTCCCAGCTACGTAATCTTTTGGGACACCCTGTATTATTGAGTTGCCGCATATATGAATCTGTGTTTTTAAGCTATCGCGGTATCTAGTTAAGCGCGCGAGACTAATCATTTATCTAAGACGTACATGTATGTAATTCAAATAAGGTATGAGGCGACACTACAACTTATACTGATTTTATTATTTTTGAAAGTATTTTATTAACCTCCGTAGCGTAGCGGTAAATTGGCTCGCTTTAAATCTGAGGAGGTCGTGGGTTCGATCCCCACACCGAACAAGAAATCTTTGTGTAAATTCTAAGATTTATTTCCGGGGCAGGTTGGTTGAGGGACTACCCTCCGTGCCTCGGAAAGTACGTTAAGCTGTTGGTCCCGATTGTTATAGCATCATCTATAACAAACGAACCAGGGAACGGGCAGCAGCGTTTCTCCTGTGTATACATCATAACACTGACGTGGTACTGAAGCGTGGTGACTATGGCAAAAACCCTCCCTCCGGAGGAGGCCCATGTTCAGCAGTTGACGTTATACGGGCTGATGATGATGATATGCGTAACTGCCGTTCCCGTGGGAACTTCATAATTAAATATAGCCTATATTAATCAGTGATAATGTAGCAGTCAAATGGTGAAAGAATTTTTAAAATCGGTCCATTACTTTTTGAGCCAATTCGTTACAAACATACTTACATACAAATCTTTCCTCTTTATAATATTAGTGTAGTTTAAATTTTTTGAACTCTTTATTACAGTGAATGTTCCGCTCGTCGATATGAATGTGAATGCAAAAAAGTGTTTACGAGTAAAAGGTTATTATCCAATCACATATATACGCAACACTCAAACGAAGGCAAATATGAACATGTGAGTGTAATTTTCCCTGTTGTTGTAGTCTTCTTCTTTTCGTGTCGACCTGGCGTTCGAATTTGAGAAGACCATAACTCGGCCACTGGCACAGCATTATCAGTGGCGTTGCACAGGTCCTCGCGTGTACAGCTGGTGTTGGGGCACGCGGGGCAGAATAGGAGGTGCGTCATAGTCTGGGGGGAGATATCACACGGACACGCAACCTCTGAGCTTTGTTGTAGTGTAATATAACAATATTATTTAGTTACGTTTTCTTGTATTGTTTACCAAATTTACAACCCTAGTTGGGTTGTAAATTTGGTAAACAATCTTGCACATGGACCTCTCTGCCACTAAACATCAGGCGAATTGGTAAAAAACCTGTTCCTAAGAAAAAAATATAGTTATTTATTATTAGCCTTAGACGTTTTACGATGGATAAATATAAAGTATCTATAATCACATAACTGCAACTATTCTTTGATATGAAATATAGTTGTTGGTTTCTAGGCTAAAGAAGACGTGACTACTACCAAATCTGTGGATGGTCAAGATATTATCGTGACTCAGCCGCTCCAATGTGATCAGTGTCAACGTGTATTTAAGGTTAGTATCTAAAATGCACTAGCATTTGAAAGTAAGTTGGTATAGTTACATCTGGGCCACGGTGAGCACGTTAAGTTGTCGGTCCTGCGCCTGATTTCTCAACGGTTGTGTCGATAAAACGTCCTTTTGGATTTCAAAAGTAAAGAAATAGAGATTGCCCTATAATTGTCCTTAGACCGCCCCGTGACTGAAATCGTTCAAAAGACCAATGAAATCTAACACGATTTTGCTTGTGGCGTCCTTTACGTGCATTGTTTTGACGTAGTGCATGCATCATATAAATAAAAAGGTGGTCCTACATATTTTACTAACAGTTCCTACGTAAATAGTCAAGTTATATAATTTTTTTAATATTTATGAGTACACAGACTTACTCATATCCTAAAAACTGATATCTGGAAAAGGCATTTTGAATGATCGGTCCAGAATACAAAGAAGATCTTACACAAGTTCTAAGAAAACGATAAAGACGGGCGTGGGTGTGTACCCATGCCCGTTTTAATCGTTGTCTTAACAGACAACAGCGTTATTCTAGCAAAATCTAGAAATAAGATTGATTACCTTAAGAATGGCGGGACGTTCTCCGAGTGCTGGTTTTTACTTCGCACAGCAGGTAAGCATTGCCATTCAACAATGCTTACCTGCTGTGCGGGGTAATGCTGCCAGCATGTATTTTATTCGCCAAAAGTAATAATAAATAGTATAGCGAAATTACGATTTAAAAAAAACCTTAAGAATACATGTTAATGTATTTTTCAACCCGAATATTACTAGAAAATATAGTCGAAAGTTGATTGCTTACAAAAAAATCGTAAAAAATTGTTTTTTAATTGGTACCTCAGTTATCAGTTAGAAGTTAACTGGCCGGTAAATATTATGAATGTCAACTGGTTAAATTAATAAAAAAAATTCCATGTTATATGTAGCGTCGCGGCATGTTAGTGAATCACCTATGGCAGGTGCACAAGACGGTGTCGTCCGCGCCGTTGGAGCGACGCATCCGACACTACCCGTGCGTCGCGTGCCCCGTCATATACAGAACTGCGGCGAAGCGCGACCGACATGTTAAAATGCGACACCCTGGTACGTATATTACTATTTCTATATCTCAGTTGCGTTGTAGTAAACAATAAATGAATAAGTCAATTAAATGACAGAGTTGATGTAGAGTCTAGGTAAAGTAAAAAGTTATTGTTCAACTTATTTCATAATATGAAGTGTCGCAGTCTAATAAAAATATTATGTAGTTATTAATAAATATACTTCAACCAGTTTTGTTCTAAGATTTCCATGATGTCCAAATTTCAGATAGCATTTTCTTGGTTTTTTTTCACGTGGTGCTAATTATGCCATAGTTATATTTATTTATTGATAGAATAAATACTTCAATAATGAACGGCTATCAAAGTTATGGCGTTATGATATAGCATTTATCATCTGTGCCGTAATCGCAGTAATATTAATTTAACTTCCCTTCAAGTCGACCCTACTGGTGACATAAAACTAGACATTACATTTGTTTGTTGTGAAATTCAGGTCAGCAATTTTTTACTATTTTGTTATTTTCAATATCGAATACAATATAAAATATACAAAAGGTAATATGAAAACGTCGCGAAATTGTAGCATCACGTTCTATCCGTAGTATTTAAGTATTCATATGTCAAAATACGATACTTTCCATTTATAAGACAAGTAAACTCTTTTCCGAATTATTGACTGCATCAAGAGGGAAGGGAGAAGGGACTAATTCTATTATATACTACACCATACTTTCATATTACAATCTAAAAGAAGCAAAATTGGTTTAGAATATACACTAAATGCGACTCATACATATGAATAATGAATAAAATATAAATAATGACATCGTAAGTATGTGGTGCAGAGGCGACGCTCGTCCGCGGACTGTCGCTAGAGGGCGGCACGCGGCTGCTGCCGGCGGCGGCGTGCGGCGCGTGTCCGCGGCAGTACGCCACGCGCGCCAAGCTGCTGCAGCACCAGCGCCAGCGCCACCCGCACCTCGTACGTACTCCCACCCGACGCGTGGGGAATATACCCAACTAGCAAAAACTAGGCTTACAACAATCTCAAGACTACTGTTTTTTTGCTCTTACATCGCTCCTATATAATAATATAAGCCTGGGTTTGGGCACTAATTATAAGCATATTTAGTTTAATATCGATCTAATATCAGTCTAATTGAATGCTGTTTGCACTTACTGAAATGTAGCCAAAATTAATTTAAGCCGACTTAGGCTAATATTGCTTTTACGTAAATATCTTATAAGCCTGCATATTGGTCTAAAGTTAGAATATTTTGAGAATTTTACGTCAGATCCAACTTAAAAGTTCGTGTGAGTGTTGGAAATTAAAATAAAACAAATTAAAGTTGCGTGAAGTTAATGTTTATACTATATTAAAAGTATAAAAGTACGAGTTAAAGTAGTTTTACGGTCAGTAATCATATTGGAATTTATTATTTATTGTTAATTAGACCTCGTTTTACGCTTCAAAATTCATGCGCCTTGTTAAATAAGGTATTTCGTGTTCTCGTTAAATTATTTTATTTGTTAATTTGTATTGATAGTGTCGCCATTAGTATAGCTGCATTTTACAAATGCACTATTAGACTAATGTAAGATTGTTTACTCTAATTTTAGCATTCGGTATAACTACTAAAGATAACTCCATATTGGAATAAATTAGGGTTCCTCGCAATTTTACATAAAACCTTAAATCGACAGAGAGAAAAAAAAAGAACTTAATCTTAAGGCTATACGGACACGAAGTCGGCGCGCGCGGCGCGGGTGGCGGTGGCGGGGCGGCGGTGGCGCGGGGAGCGGCGTACGTAGGAGTGTACCAGTCTAGCAGTGCCCGCGCGTTTGCAAAATTACTCTTAAAACTATTAAAATTAGTTATTCCCAAAATCGATCTAAGATCAAACGCTCTTAAATAGGTCTTGTCTTTTGTATTGTAAATGTGTTGTCCAAAATCACTCTAATATCATACTTATCCAGTGCTATTGATCTTATATTAGTTTCAAATAAGATCAGAAATGCACGTACTCACAGTACTCTTATGCTATGCTGATATTAGTCTGACATCTTACATTAGCATTTAACAAGTCTAATATAAAATCAAACGAGCTTAGAAAATACCCATATAAGAGCAAGTTTTTCTCAAGTGCAACCAGTCTTAGTAAATGCTCTTATATACATATATGAGATTTGGTTATGAGACTGAGCGTTCTTGAGACCATACCAGCTTGTCTAAAAGTAATATAGGATCGATGGTATGTTCTAAAACAAATATAAGAGCGCTTTAAGCCTACCACTCTTAAAAAGTGCGAGTTCTGAGACTGTTTTGCTAGTTGGGTATACATTCATTCAGCTCCATTTACGTTTTGCTAGGAGATTTTGGTTACACTTAGGCTGCGTCCTGCATGCGATTCGAGTGATGCATGACAGTCAAGCGATGCCCGGCCATTTGCTGAGTTTCTAGCCGTGTCTTCATAGTTCCCTATGTGTCAGCCGTGCAAAGCTTAATAATAAAATAATGTAAATATTTCAACCTATGCACTAGTATATATATTACGGCTAATAGCCGAAGTGCGGCTACACTTAGTTTTAACCGGCTAAAATTAGGTGCAGCCGACCACATGCGGTTAAACTTAGATCAACTAGGTTAGAACTAGGTTTTAATTAAATAAAAAATACCTATGCACGGCAAAAAAAGGTGTTGGGGTGGTTAAAAAAAAACCTAAACCAATGGAGTTGAACAGGGGAATTATTGAGGTTGATCTAAGTTTAACCGTATGTGGTCGGCTACACCTAGTTGCAGCCGGCTAAAACTAGGTGTAGCCGCACTTCGGCTATTAGCCGTAACATATATACTCTGCGTACAGAAAACTGAACAGATGCCTACCTACCTAAAAAAATATCTCCATATGGATAGAATAAAATGGATCTGAATAAATGTATTTAATAAACCCAATACCTATCACTGTGGCATATATTTAATTAGACTAGATATCTCGCCTTCTTGGCTGGTATTAGAAACCTCCTTAGAAAAGAAAATCCTTGTACAACAGTGCAAGCGAGCTCGCTTGCTGCATGAACATTCATAAAACATTATTATTTCTTATTTAATATTGAATATGACACGATAATTAACAATTAACTCAACATGTCAGGTTGGTTGTGGATTACTGTTTTCAAATTCAAAACCCAGAATTGAGTTTCATGTGAGTAAAATAACTACTGGAGTTACTAACCTTAATATAATTACAAACGAAAAGTCTTAGTAAAACAGCAATCACACCCTTTTTATATAATATTTATACAGTGCAACCTTAATATAACGTACCTCAATATAACGAATTCCTCGATTAAACAAATTTTTCGTAATCCCCTTGAATTGTCCATAAGAGTCAATATAAAATATACCTTTACATTGCGAACATTTTTTCGAACATCCTCTTTATAACGAATTTTCAACTATCAATAAAATGCATAAATACCTCTAATTAACGAATTTTGTCAACCCAAAACCTTTATATAAAGTTCCCACCAATGTATGACTCTTAATCTCATAGTATGTAATTCATGTCGCGACATGTTTCGACACGCTTTTGTTCGTAAAACAATCATATTCCTCTTTATAACGAATTTTAGTCCAACCTAACCTCAACATAACAAACCTCAGTTCAACAAATTACTTGATATAACGAATATTTTCTTGTTCCCCTCCGATTTGCTATATCGAGGTTGCACTGTAATTGGAATATGATTTGATTTATTTTTTATACTTTATATATTGTTTTGAAACGACTATTAAAATGAAAAACATTTTATGGAAACCTTCATTGCATGGTGGATACTAAACGATTTTTTTTGATCTGCGAGAATCATGTATGTTTTTTTTTCTTTTAATCATTTTATATGTTTTTTTGATTGGCACGTATACCAAGCTTCTTTATTTCTTTAGTGGTTATAACATTTTCACAGCAAGACTGATTTATTTGGTGTGTGATTTACTTTGTGTATATAACTAATGATATAACAGTTTACATCATACTGAATTAATTGCATGCTCATCTTTGTCATATTTGGTGACAAAATATTAAAAGTGAATCTACTCGTTTACGTTGTTCAATATATAGGTAACGTTTTCTTTTAAACTTAATTATGAAAGATTTTTGTTACAGGTTCAACCTGCAAGGAAAACCAAAAAAAATGGAAATGGATCGAAAAACAGTGTGGTGCGTAAATTCCAAACATATTGTTTTGTACCCGTGTAATAAAAGTAGACATTTTATTTTTATTGAGTAATGGTGATTTTATTTTATTTCATATGGGTATAAAGTAAAATAAATTAGATGCTAAATTGTAAAGCAGCTACAATCAGTAAAGCACCAAACCTACCCAGCAAGGATGTGACGCAGCAGAAGACGTTATTATTCTATGTACTTGTAAAATAATTCTACATTCGAAAAATATAATGTAAAACATATTTGAGTAATTGCTACATAAATGTATCTCACGCGTATTTGTTTTCTTTACAGAATCAAGTGCAACCCGATACTTTGGCTGATTTCAACTACAGTTGTTGATCGCTCGATATACACCTTTCCCTTTATTAATGCATCGAAATAAGTTACAAAATAAACGGCAGGCGCAGTTGCAGTCAACGATTTGAAGTGAGGTCACAGTGCCAAGACTTAGTCAATATTAAACAAAAACATGTCTATTTATTAAACATTATTGATGACCGCAGCTCTCACCCTAGGAACGCCACTAGTAAATGACACGTCCAATTAGTCGTTAAGAAAATGAACAACCTATGATGGGACAATGACCTATGCTTTAAGACAGACTAGCACTTTAACCTTTTAGTAACAACCATGTCACAGTTGGCATGCGATCATTAACCTCCTTGGACATCTTGCCACTTTGGTACTAGGCTTAATCCGCCTTATGGTAAATCCACTAAGGGTATATCGTCATTATGTCCTAACACCACGTAAGTAATTTTTGGCGGCTTTGATAATTATATGCTAGAGAACCGAAATACCGTTTCAGCCAAATTAACACACATCGTCCTATAAAAAATATAAAATAATGTCAAAATAAAATGGTTTAGTATTGGGGTTTATGTAAAATTGTATAGTTCTTATCACTTTTATGACAAGTTAATATTTCTGAAATACGGGGTAAGCGACGATATGGTAATCGCAAAATCTACCTATACAAATACAAATCTTAAAGATCGCAATCGGAGACAAAAAATGCTTAGACAACTATAATTAGTATAATAAAATACATATGGAAATGTTTATTTGTCTGTCGAATCTCAAGAATATCTCAAATTATCATTTATTTAATTTGGAAATATACTTTTATATATATATCTTTACCGTACAACCTATGCAAACTTACAAAACTATTTAGATTGTTTAATTTTTTTTAATGCTATTTCTCTTCTTTTGTTACCTTATAAAAGAGTTAGATATTTCTTTAATCCTTAATGATATACTTTGTTAAACTGTAATATTTTAATAAATAAATTTAAGCAATTAATTATGAGTTTCATTAGTATAACTAATGTGTAAGGTGCTATATATCTATATATATATATCTACATAAAAACATTTTTTTCTTGCTTCTTTCCCACAGGGTTAGGCAGAGACCACTTCCTTCCTCTTGCTGGACATACTACTTTCGCCTCTTCTTCATTCATTAATCTCCTCATGCATGTCATTCGGTTTAAGGTACTTTTAACCTGGCCTTTTTTAAGAACGTCCTCGATTTAAACGTGGAGCGTCAGCCTTGGTCTGCCAACACTTCCGTTCGTCCGTCCTTTCATTAATTCTCTATGTTCGTACCAATTAAGGATACCTTTCTGAATCCTTGTCACTACATCTACTTTAAAGCCTCGTAGATAACTGCATAATGTCCGAACTAAACAAAAAACTTTAATATCGGAAATGAAATTAATCTGTTTATAACTAGTCTACACTTGGGGTGTGTATTATTTGCCTTTGCATTATGACATTCTATTTCAACTACCTAAACCCAGAAAAGTGCCGTGGATCGATAAAAGTTTGGAAGTCTATGGGCTAAGCTATATATTTGTAATAACCTCTGTAAATAAATAAGTATAATTGTTATCTTACTGATAAGCACATGTTAGATAGCTATTAATAGCATCCTTTGGGCATTCACCTTGAGACACCCAATTTAACCTCTTAACTTGTCCCTTGTTGTTAGTATAACATCAATTGCTATTATCATGAACACAGATATAAGGTCTATCTGTATCCGTCTTATGAAAGATTTATAAAAATAACGTTTTAGAACTAAATCTTTCATTATGTAAAACTTACATTTTTCAAATAAGACATCATTTCGCATGTTAAGTTTCCACGTAATTGCTAATTTTCATCAAACACGTTGATGAAAAAAAAAACAATTTTAAGTTATCCATAACATATTATTTATCAGAATATATATAAAAGTACTGTGTGATCAGAGACAAGAAAATAATGAAGTTTTGTACGAAACTATTTGTCCCATTTTCTTTCAATTCCTGACTTATCTAATAATCTTGTTTAGATACATTTATTTTAGAAGGCTGATCATAGTTATTGCAATATGTACCTACCTACTATACAAATAAGTTAACTCTATAAGTACATATACCGCATTTGCACCTCGTTGTTAATTCATCTCTTATCAATGAAATGAATACTAGCCAACAGCTCGTTTCATTTAGGTATAACTATCTCTTTCTTACTCATATAACCATCAGCGAGAGAAAAGGAACGCCAATATTTACCGCTATTGTTATAATATCCATGTAAGTACGAGGAATTTCCTATAAGATGCCTTTGTTCGCATTTAGATCTATCAAATAATTTGCAGTGCAGTGCCAGAGCCGTAGGTATGCCATAACATTAATTGAAGAAATTATTAAGTGATTTTCAGTTTGTTTACATTTCATTTGACACATGAGTAACAATATTGATTTTGTAGAACGATGTGAACAGAGACTAGATTTGAACTAACAAGATTAAAGTGACATATGTACTAATTGGAGCTATGCAATGTGTCAACTGTGTTAATATGGATTACGACGTGCAAGAGGGGGCTATACCGAGAGACTTTATTGAATACGACTTCGCTGAAGATGCACTGGATTTTGAGGTTAGTACAAACTCCTGTACTTAATTCGTAATGTAGCTAAACGTATGGATTCTACTTTTGTCAGACAAATTGTATCTAAGTGCATAATTTCGTATCTTAATGCACCGGTTATTTACCTACGCACCACCTAGTTAATGTAGCTACCTATGTTAAATGCGATTTCTGACTGCAAAGTGGAACTCCATATTACACGGTACCAATTTGTGTCTCAAATCAGATTTTGTTAAATTAATTAATATACCTATGACGTTCTAAATTATCAAATTAATTTGCATTGACAAAGGACCTACCTTTAGGTAGGTATTTGTGTATTATTTACTCGTTGCGTCTTATCTTATCAACAACTTTATATCAAAGAATTTAGAGAGGAGATTCATATTTCAATGTAACATTTTGGTAGGTATCGATTTGGAATTTCTTTTTTAAAATTAAAATACCTACTTGAATTATTTTAATACATATTAGTTAAATACTGAAAAATGTAGGTATTGCCTTCTAATAGGACGTTGTGTCTCCTACTCCTATACAGTAGGTACCTACCTAATATTGTCATAAATACATAGTATGTAGCCAGACCCGGCTTGGAACTTTAGTTTTGACTTCATATCCGTTAAATAAATAAAGCTTCGTTTTGCCCCATCCTGTCCCGGTACGCTCGTCAAAGGTGACTTGCTGCGGCCTGCGATTTTCCCACCGTGTTAGTAACAGGCTACTCTATTTCAATGCCAAATGTCATCTAAATCCATTCTTTAGTTTTCTATTTTTTTCATCCTCATAATCTTAAGCATTTATAAAATAAATAACATTCAGTAGTCATTAAGTAAATCTAGCTTCTGATAGGTAGGTACTGTGGGAATATATTATAAACATGCTGGCTTTTCATTTCTAATATCAGACTGCCCGTTTTCTGAGATTGAGGCTTTAAACAAATAATAATGAGCAACTTAGTTATAATTATAAGTAAATTATTAATCAATAAATACGCTCCACATGTCCAAATCGATTCCCAAAATTAAGTGGCTCAACACTAACCTTTGCCTATCAATGATGTTTGTCTATGGTACTAATCGCGAAGGTGACGCATCCCCGCCACTTTCAAACATTATGATGTGTAATACTATGTAGTGTGTATATCTGTGTACAAAACCAACTAATAAACTTCTAAATAGGTATCTACTTATAGAGACTTCTACACTATGGCAAGTATTGTGGTAGGTGTTTAGTTAGCTAGTCGCACTCGGCTAAACGTAGACGCTTACCTCAACGCTAGCGGATATTTTTGTGTGATGCGGTCCCGCGAAGTTTTTTAATAACATTGTATAGTGTAGTGACCTTCGTTGAGAGAGATTTTTTTAAAGTAATTTGTGAACAAAAGTATGGTTTGTTTTGGAGACAGATGTGGTTGTGGAGCTTTCTGTCGTCGTTTGTTTTGCCGAGCTCGACCGCCAGAAAATGACGAAAATGTAGAAAATAATCCGGTGTCTCTGGTAATTTATGAGATGTTGATATTGTGTACCTACATACAGTTTGCTCATAATTACTTATACTTACCTATTAACATGAATGTTTGGAATGTTAATATACCTAATGTATATTTATAAAAATGTAATGATATTCGTTCATTGCAAGATTGTTACTTTAATATTATGTTACCGAGTTTCAAGCCTTGAACACGATAATTAACAGTGAGAATTTTATTTAGGCGCTGGTTGTAAATGACGCAAACTTAAACGTGAGTCACAAGTTGTGTAAATACCTTCTTCTGACCATTAGGTAGCCACCTCACGACATTCGTAATATCAATGACCTACAAGTCGCCGTTTTTTGTATTAGCTATTAAAACAAAACACTTTAAGTGTGTATACATAACTCACAGTGCATTATTTTCCGATTTGAAACTTTAAAATAGGTATACCTACCTATATTAAAGTGGAAGATAGTACCTATTCCTTTGTAAATGTATAACTTACAAGAAAACAGCTTGACCGATTTGACTAACACAAGTATCGTAATATATTTGTTGTAAAAACTAGGATATAAAAAATCGATATAGGAAAATCGTTCGATGTAGGTACCTATAATAGCAGCACAAAAAACAAAAAGAGCACAAAAATAAAAGTAATGAATTTTTAATGTAAATATCATACCTACCAAGATACCTTTTTTTGTCCGGGGAGACATGCCATTACGCATCCCCTCTGCCACCGCAGGGTCCCTGAGCCGGCAAAGGGGTATATGGGACTCATCCTCTCCATAGAGGTGGTATGCTGATCATACCACGAGGAGAGGACCCTACACCACTAAAACCCCCCGGGTACTCGTCCACCATTGGTGAGGGGCCCGGGTAGGTACGCTGTGAAAATCCGGGACACCTAATTTTGCAGATTGTCTCTACACAAGGCATAGTTATCTATATGGTAGTACCAGATCAGAGTTCAAGGGGTGGGGCATATGACTCCCCAATAAGTTAAATTGTTAATATCTCACTGCGTTTCCTATCAACTGCTCTGGACATAGGTAGGTACCTATTTGACATCTCTGAGAAGAACCGACAAGAAACTCCCGAGGAAATTACTTTATACCTCATACACTGTGACTAGGTAGGTACTTATGTAGATTGTAACAGTCTATTCTAAAATCAAAACTTTATGTATTGATCTAACTTGCTGTAAGTAATTAGTAATTACAGACTCCAAAATAGCCCTACTAATCATTTATTTGCGGTGCTAGGCTGTATAAGGGCGGCGTTATCGGTAGATACCTACCTACCTATTATAGGGATATTGATTATGTTAAGACACGCAAGCTTACGCCATAATAATAAACAACACTAATGCATTACTATTTGAACAGCTGTGTTTTTTTTGCTAACATATAGTAGGTAGTTAAGAACAATTAAAACAATTATTTTATGGACAATATTATAGATGCTTTAATTAGTAAATAGGAAATAGAATTCCTCATGATGTTTCCCATCGTTGCGATGACTATAAGGCTGTCCTTTGTAGCAGCTAATATAATATAAATGAGTAGCTTCCTGCGCGGGGTTTCAACCACGTAACTCCCGTTCCCGTAGGAACTTCATAATTAAATATAGCCTATAGCCTTCCTCGATAAATGGGATATCTAACACTGTCCAGTCCAGTATTTCCTGAGATTAGCGCGTTTAAGCAAACAATTAATTATTCAGCTTTATATATTAGTATAAGATACGGCTAATAGCAGTTCGGATAGCCTAATTTAACAGCTATTAAATAAGAATCTTTGTGAGGACCCCACTTTGGGCGTGCGTATTCACCGAGCGTGTGAACGACGCAACGCCGAGCTCGGCTTCTTTAACATTTGACACACGCTTGAGGGCTGCGCAATCTCAATGTGGTAATAACTGTTCAATTAGATTTTAATTCATAAAACTACGATTTTTCTAGCCTTACTGCTATTACCTTATGATTTATATTTTTGAGTGCTGTTATTAGTAGCATTTTTATACAGGGTTATTTTTAAAACACCAACAACCTTTTGAGGAATAGAAGTACCTACCTTTTATTTTCGCTATTTCAGGGTTGGTCCCATAGTAAAAGTTGTTTACAATCATCAGTACTTTCACCCTCTAAAAGGTAAAGCTAAATAAACGGTGTCCGGCTTTTTATATTTCGCAAAGTCCGACCGCTGAGCTCAGTCTAGTCCACAGTACGTAGGTACTTAAATAGTTTTAACAGCGAGCGCGATCGTTATTTTTTTTTACACACTTTAAAAAATGCATATTACCTAGATAGGTTTATATTTTATTTATGACTTCATAAATCCAACCCGCCAGACAAGCGTGGTGACAATGCCAAAAGCCTTTGGGAGGAGCCCCTTGTTCAGGAGGGAACGCTATACTGGTTGATGATGATGATGAAATAGCATACATTTTAGCATTTTATAGCACCTATGTTAGTATACAATAGTTAATTATATAGATAGATACTATACTTTTATGGTAGCTACGAGCACATACACCTCATAGTAGGTAGCCATTAAAGATTCTTATTAAACAATCCCTGACACCAATTAAGGTGAACCTAAGTGATGGTGACCTCATCGTCTAAATTCAATGAGACACGTAGGTACGTAGCTACTTATTTGGTGTACAGAATGTACTCGTGCATTGGATTATAATTAGTTAGGTATTAAATTATAGAATAAATAAATAATAAAACTCTTTATATTTTCAGTTGGTATAAATATGTACTATTATGTTGGTCCGCATCACGTGAGATATTTACAATTTTAATTTACTAGTATGTTCATAAATATATAGATGTTAAACATCTAAATATTTATTAACATTTCATATCCACCCATCAAATATTCAGCATCTTATTTACTATTTGGGGTCAGAGTAAACTTAGTTGTACTCTTATCAGTAAAACGCATCGATTACATTATCGCGAATGAAAAGTTAGTTACGTAGAATAAAAGTAAAGTATTACCTATAATTAGAGATGTACGTACAGTATGATTATGAACTTGTACCACTTACATATTATAGGTACATAAGCAATGTTTGTTTTACCGCAGAAACTAGCAATTCATTTATTTCTAAGAAAATACTTAGGGAAATCATAAGGATATTATTCACTTTACGTCTTCCAACACAATATTTCATAATAATTACAATTTTATATGCACATTACACAAGATTAACTCCTTCAAAACAATTTAGCCGCTAAGAATGACTAGACAAACTTTATTAGCTAAGGTGAATTTTTAGGCTTTCGTACCCAAAGGGTAGGAAACGGGACTAAAAACGGGACCCTATTACTAATTATTCTCTGCTATTTACTAAGACTCCGCTGTACGATCGTCGTCGGTTCAGTCAGTTCTGTATTTCCGTCGGTTGAGGCTGTACCTGGCTATATCTCATGAACCATGAAAGTTAGACAGATGACATTTTCACAGGTTATATTACTGCTGTAACAAATATTAAAAATTAATATTTAAGGGTCTTTTACTCTACGTCGACAGTAGACACTTGAAATGGTTTATCATTTCAATTTTAAAATAATACTGTTGCATAAATAATAATAAACGTAGCGCTTCGTGCGCGAATCCGACTCGCACTTTACTGATTTTTTTATTAATTCGTACAGAACACTATAAATAAACGTTTTGCTCCAGTTCGGCACTACCCAAATGTTGAAGACTAATGTGCAATTTTGAAAACATCGGGAACGAGGACGAATCTCCCGGTATTATTACCACTTTCCAAGTATAAATAGTCGTAAAACGGAGAATAAAACATTTAATTATTTTGTTGCAGTCCCAATTGGCGGAGGCGCAGGAAGTAAAGTTTACCCAAACGTTGACTGAACCCTTGTGCATTGGATCACACATCGTATGTTCAGGGACGCCTAGCGAAGATTTACCATGGTAACTAGATGTCATTGTATTTTTATATAAGATGCTGTCAATATGTCTTACCTTTAATAGTATTATCATGTGTTTAAGTGATTAAGTTGGCGAGTTTTTGTAAAAAAGACGAATGTTAGATATAATTCTAATAATTAATTAATCACCACATAATTTCCTTTTTTTATATCGCCTGATAGAAAAGTTACGACACAAAGGAAACTAAATCACTAGCGGCTACCAAGTTGCTGCAAGATTGTCGCATATTATGATGGTGATGTATCATCTTTTATGACTGAGGAAAATTGCAAAACAACTTTGTTTTTAGGTTTGCAGTAAATATAGGAAGCGGAGACGCGGAGACGGGTCGACAGGAAATAGCGATACACTTCAACGTTCGACTACCACAATGTTATGTTGTGAGAAATACGCGCAAACAGGGCAAATGGGGAGCTGAGGAAACTACAGCATTTAGGTAATAAATAAATAAATATGATTTCAAACATCATGACAAAGCTCCTATACAGAAAACCATGTCAGATATCCTGACAATGATGTACATGTGTTATTGCACAGCTGTTCTTTAAATATTCGCTGAAAATTATATATGTATTAAAAATAATATACCGACATTCACTGCCGTCTTATTACGCAGCTAGACTATTTGAAAAGATAGATACACTTAATCACTGTATTTCCATGAACGACTTATACTCGAACTGAGATATAAATAAATAGATAGATAAATTCACACATGCTTCAGTTTTTGAAAAATAATCTTTTATAATTAAATTTAAGAAACAGTTTCCAATATTGTTTCTCTTTTTAATTAGATGCATCAATATTACAAGTTCAAAGTGTTTAGTAGAATGCCAAACATTTAGATAGCCTCTGATGTTGTCATTGAAGGATTTTTTTTGACATAATAATATGTCTGTAACTTCAGGGCTTCTGCTACTTCACCGGACAATATAGTCGAGCAGGGCTTCAGCTTCAGCAATCGATTTTATTGACTACCGTTTTCCAATAATTACTCTGGTAAAGAATAGCGGCAATCATAGACTTTGCATTTGTTTACAAAATCCCATGATATATTTTCTTACATTTTACAGATTATTTCCATTCAAAGCCGACCGGCCCTTCACGATAGAAGTATTAGTGGATGAGAAAGAAACTTTATGGGCAGTAGATGGTATGCAATACTGCAGCTATGCCCACCGGACGCCCAGCCCGTTCACTGCGGAATGGGTCGAAGTAACCGGCATCAGAGACGCTACCTTAAACATACAGAAGACTGATATATTCCCCACTTTAGCACCCCCCACTTTTGAGGTAAGTTTGTTAACACATTACGACTAGTTAATAAGATTAACTAAATAAAAAATATAATTAAAGTAATTAAGGACGGATACTGTTTATATTTAGTCTTTGCCAATACTCAGTGAAACAATTTATTTTTGGTAGTGCAATCGATCTATGTATATACTTTTTTATTAGCAATAAAAATAACCGCATAAAATAACATTGAATGTAGATTTTAACCTACGTTCGTTTCGTAAGTTTAGGCACCCGTTCGCACAATCTAGATTATCTTGTATATCATGGCATTACAGCTTGTATTTTGCCATATACATTTATCATTGCCGTCATCTTGGGGAATACTTTTTCTGTGTAAGAATTGAATGTTACGTTTCGATTAATAAAATATTATGAAAAAGCCGGCATGCCAATAACGATACCAGCACCGATACAAAAACCACGGTGTATAATAAAATAATAAGGTATTCCTGTTTTCGAGGACTAACCTTCTGTGGATAACGTTCTTTTTGTTAGTTACAAACAAACGAATTATTTCTTATTTATAACATTTAACAACAAACAATTACAATATAAGCATTTTTAGGTGCCCACGCGCGATTCTTTAGAATCACCAATAGTAGGCACCGAGCCTACATGGGGCCCAAACATCATCGCTTCTATAAAGGATGGCATTCCCGAAGGTTATCAGCTAGTTATATATGGACGGTAAGTTATATGCCCACATTACTTCGAATACCTTAGATAATTTTTCGCGCGCTCGACTAGATACCGCGCTACCTTAAAACCATGGCTCCTTAAAAGCGGCAATTTCATATTGTAAGACACTGTACCGACGGTATGTGCTCCCGATGTCCTTCTTAATTCTTGTAGTGTTATTTTTACACAGTTTACTGCGCAAGCTGAAATTTTACTTTGATTATAATCAACATTTATTAAAACTTGTAGGTACGTATTTCTCGCACAGTTCGTGACTGGCTCATGTACGCCGATTTCGTTGTACTATTTATTGCCGCATTTGTCATGTACGACGGCGGTATCTAGTCGAGCTCGCGAGACCAATCATTTATCTAAGTTCGAATATTTGTTAGTTATGTGATATTAGTTATTATTTCTTTCTGTAATCAATGAAAGGCGCTACCAAAATACATATATGCCTTCCCTATAACAACAGATAGCATCATGTATTATTAATTACGATGAAAAAAAATCTGTGACTGTGATTTAAAATAGGTAATTTTATCACGCTAATATCCTTTATTATATATAATTATTATGACACTCAAAAGGCAACTATTTACAGTTTATAGAAAAATGTTAATAATAGTACTATTGATGAACAGATGATCAAGAATCATTCGACACCAGCAATTTATACTACGCTAACTCGAAATTTAGGTAAATTATGTTTTTAATGCAAAGTTGTTTAAAATATTGTGTTTTATCTGTGGCATAAAAAAAATGTGAAGAAAAAATAAAAACTAAAAAGTTAAAAATGGTATACAGCGCTAACTAAACATAAATTTGAAAATCGATCGATCTACATTACGCCAAGTATTGTTAGCGCCGTATGCGCGGGGGATGGGACGCGCCGCTTGTTTGTTTACATTACTCCAACGACACTTGTCGCTGTATTGCGCGTGATTGAGCGAATTTATATTTTTATATAAGTAAATAATAGGTTATGGTATCCAGCTACTGCTTATTTTATAGACCCTGATAGTTAACTTAAATTATAACAAAAATGTCAAGAAAACGGGCATAATATTTAGTGGAATTAGCAAAAACCGACGAAAATTCCTGGTGGAGTATAATAACAACAATAATGAAATTCCACTTTCATTTATCGAGAGAGGTTATTTTAATGTTTTAAAAGATTGAAATGTATTTAAATTTATATTATGTTACAAAATTATATGTATAATAGTAATGCTACATACTTTACATACTTTTTAGAAAATTTAAGAAGTTTTGTTCAAAGCCCGTGTATACTACGCTAACTCACAGTTAGCGTAATATATAAGCGGTCGTGTATTCCTTGTTTGTCCGTTAATGAACTACTAAGCTTAATTAAAATTTGTCTATTGGTCTAGTGGTGTGGGCCAGGTAGGGTTCGAATCCCGGGGCGGTTTAATCTCTTTTTAACCGACTTCTAAAAAGGAGGAGGTTCTTAATTCGACTGTATTTTTTTATGTTTGCTACCTCAGAACTTTCGACTGGGTGAACAGACTTTGATGATTTAATTTTATTTGACAGCTGGTGTTTCCCGTGTGGTCCCATTTCAATTAGATCCAGTTCTGACAATTACTTCTATGAGAACCATATAAGTCTTAATTTTGCATGAAGTCGGTTTTTTTTGTTATCATCACTACATAGTACAAAACAAAGTCGCTTTCTCTGTCCTATATCCCTATGTATGCTTAAATCTTTAAAACTACGCAACGGATTTTGATGCGGTTTGTTTTTAATAGATAGAGGGATTGAAGAGCAAGGTTTATATGTATAATACATCAGCATTGTACCCGTGCGGAGCCGGGGCGGGTCGCTAGTAAATTATAATCTATTGCCTGTAGCCTAAACATACGTACCTACTTCGGTTATAGGGCGAGGCGATTACCGTGTACCTACCCGCATTTCTAGCTACAACTTATCTCTTGATTAATAATAATTAATGGTAAAAATATAAATTTATAAGAAAAGGTATCCCGCCCCTACCTTACGGTCGTGTTTGACGCGGCATGTCTCCTTGCGGGGTCCCCTCCGTGGGTCCTTAAGGCGGAGGTTTAGGCCGCCGCGTACCGACGGAGGTGTGAGGAGGCGCGTTCTGGCCGCGACCCCTTTCCGGAGGGTGTTGCACGGTGGTGGACTGAGGTCCGTCGCCAAACGCTCCGGAAATGGCAGGAGCGGCTAGAGGCCGCGCCGCGGAGCGGGTTGCGTACGGTGAAGGCGATTCGGCCCCATATAAAAGGGTGGGCCGGTCGCCGTCACGGCGACGTCACCTACCACGTTGCACAGTTAGTAACAGGGCATGGCTGCTTCGGCCACTACCTGGGAAACGTTGCGCGGAGAGAGCCGGACACTCGCTGTCACCACTATGACTGTGCCGACGATACGGCGCAGCACACGGTGGTGAAGTGTCCGGCGTGGGCCAACGAGCGGGAGGAGTTCGTTAGCGTGGTGGGAGACGACCTCTCGGTGCCGACCATAATTTCAAAGATGGTCCAAAGCGAGAGGTCGTGGGAGGCGGTGCCTCCTTCTGTAGACAAGTTATGTCACAGAAGGAGACCGCGGAGCGGGAGAGAGAAGAAGATCCCTCCGCCCACCCGCTCCGCAGATGGCGTGTTGGCCGTCGGCGGCAGGCCGAAACCCGCCGCCTACCGCCCTAGGCTCAGCTTCAGGGAGTGGGGCACATGGGCTCCGCTCCCTTCGAGGCGGCTGACCCATGAGGAGTAGGGACGCCTCTACACTCCAGGCGTATAATTGGGCAAATGGGCCACTGTAAGTGTGTGCCGTCGGGGGGCCGGATTGCTTATGCGTACCTGGCCCCCGCCAATGGCGGATCGAAGGAGTGTCCGGGGGATTTTAGTGGTGTAGGGTCCTCTCCTCGTAGTATGAGTTTAGCATACCACGCTATGGAGAGGGCGAGTCCCATATATCCCACCGCCAGCTCGCGAATACGCTGCAACGGCGGTGGGAATGCGTAAATGTATTTCACCCCTATAGCCAATTTCGAAAATGTTGTGGTATTTGTTTTTGTAATATTATGAACAATTTTGATTTTAATACCTATAATTTACTCACGATGTCTGTGATTTGATCTGATCTCTTAATAAATTAGTAGTTACTTAAGTTTTAATAAACAATTTAATTGTTTGCTGTAATCGTTTTAATTATACTTCAACAGTAGACCCCTTTAGGGATGATGCTATTTCTGTGATAAAAAAACTATCTTAAGTCCTTGCCTTAGATACTTACACTAATTTGATACTAAATAATCTATCTATGTGCCAAATTTCATCGAACTCCGTTCAGTAGTTTTTGAGTCAGTAACCAATCAGTAATCCATGAATAAACTTTCGACTTAATCCTTTTAGTAGGAATGAAGTTAAATGATGCGCTAATTAGTAGCAAAGGTCAATCTATAGTAGGCTATGTATAATTTAAAGGCTTTTAAAACGATATCCGCCTGTCACGCACTTACCTGTTAAACAACGCTAACTTTAAAAACTTAGAATTTAGGGAAATATTTACCGATATTATATTTCATGTATAATCGTATAAACCTAATAAATATATTCAGCTGAAAAATATTTAAGAAATATAATTCCAACGCAATAAAAATAACTTTATTGAGCATTATGTTTCTCCGTAATGTACTACGCTAACATTAGTTAGCGGAGTGTTATATGTGAAATTTTATTCGGCAATTACGTGCATATACGGCTAACTAACGCTAAATCCAAAAATATAAATAATTAAGAAAAAGTAAATATGAGGAATTGTAATAAATACATTTATTATACAGTGTACCAAATTTCAAAGTAGTATCTCAATTAATGTAATCATAATCACATTTTTCCCTTTGTAAGCTTCTACTGAAAAGTAGGGTTTTAAGAGTTGGCGTAGTATAAATTGCTGGTGTCGATCTGATCTGTGATGTTCGTCAATTCGACTTAGAAACCAACAAGTGTTCATGTACTGAACTCTTATACGTTGCTAGATGTACAGTCTCGTCAAATGTGTCTCATAAACATCAATATATGCTACGAAATATATTGATGTTTATGACAAATACGAAATATATATATATACGAGTCGATGTTTAACTTGACTGTTGTTATCTACATATTTTATTGATATATATATGTTAGGGTAAACTTCGACTGTTTCCAGCCAACCGCATCCCACTGCTTCGTTACTGGCAGGCTGCCAATTTCACTCTACTGCGGATATCCAATTCCATTAACATGTTAAATAATAATAGGTATATGACGTATTCATTTACTAGCTGACTCGACAGATGTTCTGACCATTTTACAATAGATTTGTGATGTAACTTACAATTTTAGGAGCTTTAGGGCTATTATTTTCGTCGTTAGATAAAAAGAAGAGAACATTTCAAATTTAACAGAAATATGGAATTTAGTATGTTCAAAGTTAACTTTGATTATAATCAACTCTTCTCTAAATTTATTCCTCTGGTAATTTTTATCCTAAAATTAAAAAATAAGCCTTTAAAATACTAAGGTTTTTATTCACAGACGTAATTCTAGCTCTTATAATTATTACTTAAATGTGGTATAAGCCATTCTCAAAATATACTCTCATCTATTAATGCACATATTGTTACTCATAAATTTGGTCCACATAAATGTTGATCAGCTTTTGCATATTTATTATATTATGTTTCGCATATATTTTAATTGCTAAAAAGTAACTTTAATCTGTGTATGTCTCCTTTAGGAGAAATTCGAAATTTGAAAAATAATTACTCAATAGGATATTCTAAAACAGTAACCCAAAACTGCTGCTGTTAAGAAGGAAAATGTTATCCATGGCTAAATATTTGTTTTGTGTAAGAGTTTACACATTACTTATTATTAGTCCTTCACAGATCATCAGGCGGTTAACGTGATTAGTACAGATTAACAAGCAATTATAAGCTTTGAACATGACTAATATGTTTCTAAGTATCTACCTACCAGGCCTTCAATTTCTTTGATGAGTTAATGAACATAACTATTTTCCATTTGAATTGCAACAATTAAAATCAAGTGATGGATGGAAATGTGATTTAGGCCCGATTTTTCAATCGTCAGTTAAAAGTTGTCAGGGGAATAAATTTAAAATTTGACAGATTTTGTATTGACGTTCTGTCAACATTAAAATTTATTCCTCTGACAACTTTTAACTGACGATTGAAAAATCGGCCCTTAGACTAATTATTTTACTTTACATTTACGACAATCAGAGCAATAAAGGTTTATCTATGTCTGTACTCCACATAGTACGTACATTGTAACTACATAATTGTAAGAACAATTATATATAAAATACATTTAATGTTTTAAACTTTCGCGGTTTGTACACTTAACTTAATATAAAATGTTAAGGCAAATTTACCTTTTTAATAATCTGTGTAAAATAAATGTTTACCCAGCATTTAAAGTACATATTACTTTGTAATATTGTAAAAACTATTAATTATAAAATTCCATCATTTTTAGTCTCCATTCCGTCCCACAAAATAATGCATACTTTGTTGTCGACTTGATGTGCCTACGCTGCACGCGACAGTGTAACCGCCTGCAACTAACAAAGACAAAAATAAAACTGGGTATATGTTTGCAATGGTCACAGGCTTCGTCCACTCCTGCATTCATTCGCCATCGACCTGATGGACGCAGCTCGTGAGTGGCCCCGTCCACAAGTGCTAGCGCACGTGAACGTTCGCGCGCACGTTGAGTCTCAGCGTGAGCGACAGCTGGTCGTACTCAACGCTTGGCTCGGAGACTGGGGACCGGAGCGACGACAGCGAACCGCCAAGCTTATACCTGGAACTTATGTAAGATGTGTTTTAATTTATATTGTCTTCTTCATTCGCCTGACGACTGCAATAGAGGTATTGAAACTGATAATACTACATCAGATTTTTTGAAGTATGGACTAGTAAGCGACGATCATGATTCCACAAATTAGTCTTAGTGTTTACTACTAATTTATAATTATTAAAATACTTACTTGTTGCTGTGCCCTTATATGGTTCATGTGGGATCTATATTACATATTGCAGGGTTTCTCAAACTTTCGGCTCCACGAACCCCTGTTAAAATTTCCAGGTGAAAGCGAACCCCTAACTAACTAATTAAATCCCCCCCCCCCCAAGAAAATAACAAAATTGACTGTTGAAGAAAATAAGGTTTTTATTTAAATAAAAGGTAACAAATAAAGTGCCAAAAGAAATATCTTTCTAATATTAATGTGATGGGTGTGCTTGTTTCTTGTCGCAAATGAATTCAATTTTAGGAGTAATTTTGGACCGCGTATTGAATTTTCAAGCCGCCATTACGTAAATCTTGTCGCGAACCCCCTGCCGTCGAATGGCGAACCCCTAGGGGTTCGCGTACCCCACTTTGAGAAACCTTGATCTATTGTATCACCTATATAGTACGAACACAAACATTTGTCTTATGCACAGGAAAACATTATAAATAATAATGTCAAGACTGAAAAAACCTTTTGTCCCATACAGTATATCCAGTAGAATAGTTAAAAAGTATAAGTATAAGTACTATAAATCTTAATATATTTTTCCAGACTACCCTCCGCATAGTCCGCGGGGCAGCGGAGTGGGCGGTGTTCGCGGACAATATACTGATCGGAGAACTAGAGTACAGGGGGGCGCCCGCGGGGGTGAAGGCGGTGCGGGTGCGGGGGGACTTGTACCCGGAGACACTGTACTTGTGCCCTTCCAGCACCTCACCTACATGTGTTACTTGAACAAGCTGCTTAATTGGTGATGTGGAATACGCGCATCTGCTCCGAAAAACTACCAAAGGGTGCTTGGTTATCGCTTATTTTCAATGCAGACTGGTATCTGCATACTATACGAAGGTTTAGGACTTGGATCATTCATATTATATCTATATGAGCATTATGCTATATGTTACGGTTTTGCCCATGATCTCTTTATATGTGTATGAATATTATAAGCTTATGCACAATGATTAATGCTCACCACCTCAATATATTCTAGTTGAAAAACCAGATAAATGTCAATTCTATATGTACGATTGGGATTGTTATATCTACGTACTATATCAAATAATGTATTTGAAGATTATTAGGTTAAATAACTAATTAAACATTTACTTATTGAGTTACGAAGTAACACTTTTGGACTTCAAATAATGCATTGACGTTTGTTTCTGTAAGTTACTGTCTCGTATTTGTATTGTATGTGAATTATGAACGACAAAATACTCTATAAAATTTAACCTGAACGCAATAAAAATAAAGTTGAAGGTGCTTCCGAATCAAGGACTTTAAAAAAAATAATGAGTAAGACTTTTATTAATTCAAAAGACCTATACAGGTAGCTTCTTTAATAAATTACCACCGAGTTTTATTTTATTTGCACAATTTTGGAAGTATCGTTATGGTTATTTTTAGCTATTGATCGAATAGAAACGACCATCGTTTAGTATAAGTCATTTTGGCTAGCCCAAAAAGATTTGACCATCAACACTACAGTTAGTTAGACCATCGCTCCACAGTAATGTCGTTTTATCGAGGCCATGATGACAATATGTGAAATATTTTAAAAAACTTCTTAGGTTTCTTTACGACATTGAGTAAAATAACAGAAATGCGGTATTTATTTGTTAAAATTTATGTATAATTATCGAAGAAAAATCACAGAAACGAATCATTTCGTTGTTAAAAATTTACTACTTACTTATATTTTTAACAAATACCCCGTTTTGCATATTTTCTCTGATTTATTACTATAATTGTTAGTGTCTCAGAATTGTATTTAACTAATGAATTAAAGTATTTTTATTTGCGTTGTTAAAATTGATATTTATATGCTTGATGTGTGTTTTGACAGCTTGTGGAAAAAAATAGGATAAAATCCATACGAGATGATATTTGATGTACATTTTATATTTGACAATAATACTATCATTCATACTTCTGGCAAGGCTGCCTCTAATTTAGTTGGGAGTGAAAACTAGTTCAATCTGTTGTGGCTTCATTAATACAGCATTTTATGATTGTGTGTTTTACGTTTACTTAATTTAGTTATTATATATAGATCAAGATTCTGCCTGTGTTGCTATATTTCATACGAATCTATTATTCTCTTAGTCCAGAAAAGAGGTTAAAAACTTGTAACGCTTGACTGGCTCTGAATGGCTGATATTTTTACTAACAAAATTGATGTAACCACTGGCACAAGCAGTAAACATGTGAATTGTAACCATACTCGACAAAAAGTATTAAAATAAAATAAATTATTCTCCTTTTAAGTATTTCTGTGATTGTAGCATCAATAGAGGATAGATAGCTAGATGAGCATTTCACAATTACAAATGATAAAAGTACGTCCATCATGACATTAAAATTTATGATACATGATAATAATAGTTTACTTTCTTTACCTACAAAATATATTCTCACTGCCATACGTCTTTACAAAAGTACATTGTAGTTCTACGTAGTTATGTTTTAGACAATAATAATTTAAGTTTGATTACGTGTTTCAACTATGAATCTTATGAAAGTTCTAGGAAGTCATCATAATAATATAATGTTATGGATCTAATGAATCTTACCTATAAAGTATATTAAATATTTTACTCCATTGATTTATTTTAGTAAGACTTAATATTTATCTCATATAAGAAGAAGAATTGTTACATCACAATCACAGTTACTGTACTTTGTTCATACCGAAATTATTATTAAATATAACTTTAACTATTAATAAGCTGACTGAGAGGTACAGCACTGTATAGTTCGTAAGAAAATATTTATTATCGCTACTTATGGCTTATTATCAAAGCTTGATGTTATAAATGAATAAAATATATATTATGTTAACATTACAGTCATTTTATTAGTGTTGAGTGTGTGTGTGTATGTATGTTGAAAACCAAAGATGTTTTTGTAATGAATATAATTCTCTCTCTCTCTGTCTCTCTGTCTCAACTCTTAATTGAAATAAAGAAGCTAGTACATCTTCTTTATATATCAACAATTTACTATAATTGTCAGGATTACAGGATTGTCATGGCTAAGACCGAAATGAGCTGACTGAAAACTTGGATAGTACGACAAGAAACACCTGTATTTTTATCCTTAAAGCGCAAGCTACATCGCGAACTAGTGAACAAGCGGGTGAGGGAAACTGTAAACTAAACTAATCGAATATATGGACGAACGGACGGGAGAACGAGGGGAAAGTTACGCATAAGTCGCATAGCGAGTTTAATCGTTATTTAAACTTTAAAATAGAAACAAAAATCATTTTTATTTACGTAAATCAATTACAGGCACTTGTAAATCGTCAAACATTATTTGAAAATTAATTATTATTCATCTTAAATTACATTTGTTGTTTATTTATAAACCTATTATAATTATATATAATGAAATTAATTATTATAATTAATGTATATTGTCGCTAGAGACGCAAAATTCTTGTTATGTCTATGTTATGCCAGAACAATGGTCATTATTTGGGTGGACCATGAGCATATAACGACGGATTTCATCGAACGACGAATTTAATGCTACCACCGGATCCAATGCGTGCGGATCCAGTGGGTAACTGTACCACCGGTTTCAACACGGCCCACATGAGACGGTCCGGCGAAACCTACTCAAATGGGCTATTACGCGGGGTTTAGGTCCAGTTATTTCAATTTATATTTTAGTAGGCATGCACATTTATTGCCCAAACGGTTGTCTCGTTATTATTTGTTTATTTTTGCTCAATAAGATTGAATGATATTGAGACACGGTATTAATAGTTAAGGTATGTATAGACGTCAATAACAGACAGTTCACAGGATAAGACACAATTCTAGTCACAACTTTTGTGCCTGGCTATATTATTATGTTTGAAGATCGTGAGTTAGGTGCAAAGATAGTACCGAAACCCAAACACCTTTATCTTCAATATAGTCCTAAATACTATAGTAACCTTTTGACATGAGAACAGTTTTAAAATGTGATTTAAATCTTGTATCAGGCAAGTCTGTAATATAATTAGGGAGTTTATTATAGAACCTAATACAATTTCCCATAAATGATTTATTTGTTTTGCTAACTCTAAATCCTGGAACAGCAAGTTAATTTTTATTTCTAGTATTAATATAATGAATGTCACTTTTTTTTCTATATTTATCAATTTTTTTATACTTATTATTATTTTTATCAAGAATATTTTGGTATATATAGGGTTATTTGTAAAACACCGGTAACCTCTCAGGACTAAGTTACTAACATCATAATCAACAACTTTTGTTCTATGACTTTTAAAAATGTATCATAATTTTAATTCATCAGATTTACACACAAAAGTAAAAATATTTAAATTCAACGCTCCAAATGTAACGAAGTCTATGCGAAGCAACTAACTAACTAAGCAACTGTCTGATTTTCCACACAGCGTACGAAGCTGAACTTAATCTACCAGCGAGTTTCCCAATATGAGGGCCCCATTGTAGTGTAGAATCTAAGGTAATTCCTAAAAATACGGTAGAAGTGACCAAATCTAATGTTTCTATATTCAATGAAACTACTGGGATGGAATTGATAACATTTGGTAGAACGAAATTGACACATTTGGTTTTGTCCTGCATTAAGCAAAAGATTATTTGCGGAAAACCAGTTTGCAATTAAACCGAGTGTTCGATTATGTATGTTCAATTAGATCAGTATTTTTTCTTTTAACATTAAAAATCAATGATGTGTCATCGGCAAACAGAACAATGTCTGGATAGCTCATTAATAAGGTATGGGAGATCATTTATATAAACAGGAAAGGACCTAAACGAAATAAACGATTTTTATTCAGCACTTAGGTACATATACTTGTACTTGTCAAGAAAATTTACAATGCATATAAAATTAATTATAAATAGGTAATATTTACTATTAAATTATGTTTAAATTTATTTCAGGTGTGCTAGAAGTCTGTTAGTCTTATGTCAGTAAACAAGCTCTTAATATTAACGTTAATATATATTTACTATATATATTTTATTCAAACATTTTATGAATAAAAAACAAAAAAAATATAAAATATTATAGCACATTTTAAAGTGCAATGACCGGTCAAGTGGCGAGATCAGACATCCTCAGCCAAATTCTATTAAATTTAAGCGACACACGCCTGCGGGCACTTAAGGGGTAAGGACCACGACTCAGGGCGCCGCTGAAGCTAGAAGTAAAGAGAAATAGAGGACGTGATCACTGGCACGGACTACAGGCACTGGATCACACGACAGGGGCAAGGGTCAACGCGGTCCTCGGTCTGTCCGGCGAGGATCCTAGCCTAGCTAACCTGCAGGTTTCTCTAGCTACCTAAGTGGACGGCCCGGAGAAGAAACTCCGGTTTATTCTTTTCCGTCTTCTTTTGTTCTGTATCTTCTTTTTATGTATAATTATTTTTAATACAGTTTGAACAGTATGTGGGCTGGGGCACGCCCCTTACAGTTATTTCATAAAATAATAAACAAAAAAGATAATTGTTCTACTCAAGCGGATCAAAACTCTTGCACATTAGGAAAATAATAAAATAACGTCGGGTGCACCCCATCCACATTTACAGTTAAAATAAACAAACTAAACAATGTCAACCCAGACACCATCAATGTGAAAACAAGACTATTAATTACTTATAACAAGTAAATACCCTCAACTGCAAGACGACCAGCCACCGCAAGCAGCACCCGTTCACGAGAATGACGTGTGACACAGCCATCGGCTCCCTCGCCATATCAGAGGGAAGGAGGCGACCCGTCCCACATCGCCGCCGCAAGAAATTACTTTCATTGGGAGCATGACGATCTTACAGTTTTGAGTATCAGAATCTAGTATGTAACATCTGGATTGACCATTGTGTAGAATGTTTCAGTAAAATATATAAAAAATAATATGCAATGTCAAATACAAAATGAATCATTTCATTAAATCTTATGATAGATATAATCAAACAAAATACGATAGGTACATTAAAATGTCATACATAAGCGTTTATTCTTAAAGACTTCAATACATTTTTACGTTTTCCTGGTTAGCCAAGCGACCAAGTGTTATTATCATTTAAATAGTCATTTAGTGCGTAATAAGCCTTTCATACCTAAGTATTAAAATTTTCTTAATTTCCAATTTAAATTTAACAAATGAAAGGTCTTGTAAGCTTTTCGGTATTTTATTGTAAATGCAAATAGCCAGACCCACAAAAGAAGAATGCACTCCTTGTAAACGATGCTATTCGGCACATAATTTATGATTATTTCTAGTGTTTAAATTATGCACGTCGCTTCTTTTTTTAAATGAGTTTATGTTTTGTCTAATGCCCGATCCACACTCTCCACGAGGCTACACGAGGGAACGCGAGTACGAGAGTGTGGTCGGTGCGCTCGTGTCCTCTCGTCTTCCCTCGCCTCGCCTCGCTGTCGCTCCGTTTTGTGTCGGTTTTTCGGACGCGAGTCAAAGGACGCGAGATGTGAAGCGAGGGAATCATCCACACTCTCGCGCTCACTCACTTTGATGTAACTGTTGCAGAGTAAGGACGAGCGCGTTTTTTTATAATGACGGAGAACTTTATCAAATGGAACCAATCAATTGGAATCCAAAAAATCCATATCACAAAGATGAAATTATCATATCAGAAAGTGAACGACGCGTGGGATCAGATAAGCAAACAATTAAATATACAGGAGTTAAAAAATAAATCATTAATGGCGACTTTTAGGGGACACCTGAGAAAAAAAAGGCTTTTATTAATAGAAGCCTTAGATTTATTTATTAATTATTAATACCGGATTTAAATCCGGTGCCGGTTTTTATGATATTTATAAACCCATATGACGTCATCCACCATCTTCTCCGTTTTGAATTTATTTTTTTATTTAGGTGATGCAGACGCATGACATTATAACATTGGTAGGCACATAAAGTAGCTAACGCAGTCACTCACTTCAATCACGTCCATCTTGTAGTAGACGTAGCGGGCAAGTGAATAAATCGAGAGTGTGGATTGCTAGCACTCGTACAGCCTCCACTCGCCAAGACTCGTGCCGAGGGCCTCTAGGAGGCGCCTCGCGAGAGTGTGGATCGGGCATAACATACGGATACAAGAGTATATGTATTGGGCAGCGACTGTTAATATATCTAGAATCTAGAATGTTTAAACAATTCTCTAAGGGAAAACCTCGCACTTAACTGATAAATTGATCGAATCGCTCGTTTTTGTAAAATAAATATACTTTTAAAGTCAGCCGCTCTACCCCAGAGCAGGATTCCGTAAGTCATGACACTGTGGATTACTGTGGAAATAGCTAAAGTAAACAAGACGAGCAGTTTCCACATTGGTCAGCTGCCTTACTTTTCTGACAGCGTAGGCAGCGGAGCTTAATTTACCAGCTAAGCTCGATATATGGAGCCCCATTGTAATTTCTCGTCTAGCGTTACACCCAGAAATACTGTAGATTTGACGGTCTCTAAAACCTCGTTGTTCGGGTCCCTTATTCCTGATTCCTAAGGACCAAATTATTTACCGTAAACCATTCGGTTAATCGTGTAAGAGCAGAGCACTATTTACTTCGTCAAAATCATGTCTATTTCTATCCACTTTGAAGATAAGTGAAGTGTTATCTGCAAAAAGTACTACATCGCACATATTTTCCAAATAATACGGCAAATCATTAATATAAACTAAGAATAAAAAAGGACCTAAAATGGATCCTGCGGAACGCCTAATTTAACGGGTAAATCTTGAGATCTTACTCCACCTACATCGACACACTGAACTCTCTGATAAAGATAAGAGGTCAATATATCAAGTGCCACTCCGTCCACACCATAGTGCTGAAGTTTCAGTAAGAGCGTGTCGTGATGGACGCAATCAAATGCCTTCGACAGATCGCAGAATATTCCGATAGCGTTCTGCGATCTCTCCCACGCATCAAATATGTATTTGATCAAACCCCAGCGTCGGTAGTTGAACGCCCTTTTGTAAAACCAAACTGGTTGTTGTGCAAGATGTTGTTTTTATTGAAATGCCTAAAAAGCTGCTTGAGCAGGAGTTTTTCGAATATTTTACTAAAAGCAGGTAAAATTGAAATAGGGCAAAAATTTGTGGGATCGTCTTTAAGGCCTGATTTAAACAGGGGTATAATCTTACTACATTTCATTAGATCTGGGAAAGTAACTGCATCTATACATTCATTGTAAATGATCATTAAATATGGAGCTAAAACATCAATTACATTAATCATTATTTTTACTGAAATTCCTCACAAATCACCTGTATTTTTGGATTCGAGGGACTTAGTTATATTAATTATATCAGATACAGTTACATATTCAAAATTAAAAGATTATTTGCACTTTGGTACACTGTTACTAAGTAGCACTTGAACGTCGACTTCAGAGGAGTTCAGCGAGCTGGTGGTAGTTACAGCTATGGTAAAAAAAATGTCATTAAATTTTTTATCTATGTCCGCATCTTTATTTATAATTTTATTATTTAATTTTAATTCTATTTGTTTGTCATGTGAAACGAACTTACCACTTTCTTTATTAATTAAATTCCAAGTGATTGGGGGATAATGCTGTTCGCGTCCGTGGGCTTTAGCTCTAGTCACCCACACGTGTCCCCTGGGTAGCGCCAAATGAACAGCACATCTGGTGGTAGGTTTCGACCGCGGTTTGTCACCACCCTCAAGGCAAAGCCATACCGCCAAGTGACTTTCGTCGCGTTCCGGCATGTTGCCTTTGCGAACCGGTTCCGGTGCTGCGTGGTGTCTGTGCTGGGTGACTGTTCGTGGAGGGTAGCGGGATCCTAAGCACGATCTTCCGCTGGCCGACCGCAGGTAGTAGGGGGCCCAATTAGTAGGAAAGCCACCTATGAAAGGCTGCCCCGCCAACTAGCGAAAAATCCCAGGATGCGTCACCGTGCCGGTTGGCGACCGGATGCGAGGGCCCGGTGAACCTCTCTGGGGGGGTTAGGGCGTCCCCGCGCGCTCCAGATCAGTCTCCCGTCGGTGCAGCATCATGTGTGTATTGAGTGGTACTCGTTTATGTTACGCCTCGCCCAACTGTCCCTTTTCTACTTGTCTGTTCGTCATCAAAAATAATTAAAAGTAAGCATAGGGAACTGGTAAAACAGCGGTTGCACTCCCTCGCACTAAAAGTGCACCTTTCTAACATCCGAGGTCTGCACTCTAATCTCATCCCGGTCCATCACCACCTTGAGACCGAAAAACCACATTTACTGTTCCTCACGGAGACGCAAATCAGATGTCCAGCCGACGCAGCATACTTGCACTACCCAGGGTACACCCTGGAGCACAATTTCAGACCACGCGCTGGCACCTGCGTGTATGCTCGTGATGACATCTGCTGTCGACGTCTCCGTAACATTGAGGATTCCAGTTTTTCTGTATTGTGGGTTCTGGTGGACACTGGCTTGGAGCAGATACTCTATGCCAGTGTCTATCGGTCGCACACCGATAACATGGAGACAACCAGGTTGTTTCAGTATCTTTCTGACTCCGCTGAATTAGCTCAGCTCAGGTACCCATCGGCGCAGCTAGTTGTTCTGGGGGACTTCAACGCCCACCACCAGGAGTGGCTGTACCCATACCAGAAAACCGACCTTGCGGGGAGACTAGCGTATGCATCTGCTCTGACGCTTGGTCTCTCCCAACTGGTGACTGGGCCGACACGGGTGCCCGACATTGATGGCCATACGGCCAATTGCTTAGACCTTCTGCTGACAAACGATCCAGACCGATATCAAGTCGCGGTTTCCTCACCGTTAGGTAGCTCCGACCACTGTCTGGTGAAATCTGTGTCCGTCTACTCACCACCCGATCCCGATCTCAAGGGGACTAGGCGTGTTTAGCGATACAAGTCAGCAGATTGGGATGAGATGCGGCATTTCTTCGCGTCTTACCCTTGGCTTCGCTTATGCTTCTCTTCAGACGACCCGACTTGCTGCGCGGAGGCTGTTTCTGGAGTGATATGCCAGGCAATGGAGTATTTCATTCCATTTTCTGATGTCTCACTCCAAGACAAAGCCCGCCCATGGTTCAACGCTGAGTGTGATAGTGCTGAGGCACATAAGCACTCTGCTTACCAAGCGTGGGCGGATGCTCGAGCCCACAAAGCTCCAAATATTCGGAAACTGAAGAAAGCCTACAATAGTGCTGCCAAGTCTTGCAAACGTGCCCTACGCAAGGCCCGCATTGGAGCCAGACTAGCATCTTACCCATCTGGGAGTAAAGCTTTTTGGTCTCTTGCCAAATCGGTCGAAGCCAATTTCTGTCGGTCCTCTTTGCCGCCACTGCAGAAGCCGAACGGTTCATTAGCTCACACCGCCAAAGAGAAAGCAGACTTGTTTGCGTCTCTATTTGCGAAGAATTCACAACTAGATGCTGCTGGTAAAAGTCCACCCAGGCTACCACATTGCACTTCCACTATGCCTGAGGTGCACATTCGGCAAAAAGTGGTACTTAAAATTCTCAGCACTCTAGATGTGAATAAGGCTAGTGGGCCTGACGGCATTCCTGCCATTGTCTTGCGGTCATGTGCGCCTGAGTTGTCTCCTGTTTTGATTCGCCTCTATTGCTTATCCCTGAAAACTGGTCTAGTTCCAGCATCCTGGAAGATTGCCAATGTTCAACCGATCCCCAAGAAAGGTAGTCGTGCCGACCCTGCCAACTACCGACCAATCGCAATCACCTCCATACTCAGTAAGGTTATGTAGCGTGTTTTAAACAACCGTCTCCTAGCATACCTGGAAGACAACGATCTCCTCTGTGACCGCCAATTCGGTTTCCGTCGAGGCCGGTCTACTGGGGATCTTCTTGTTTATGCTACTCACTTCTGGAGCGAAGCCATTGAGAGACACGGTGAGGCTCTTGCCGTGTCTCTTGATATCTCTAAGGCTTTTGACAGGGTTTGGCACGCAAGTCTCATTGGTAAGCTTCCGGTTTACGGTATTGCTCCTGGACTTTGTACCTGGATTCAGGATTTCTTGAGGGGGAGGTCGATTCGAGTTGTCATTGATGGCGCCTCGTCCGATCTTCTTGGTATTAATGCCGGTGTCCCTCAGGTATCTGTTCTCTCCGCGACTCTTTTTTTGCTGCACATCAACGACCTGCTAGCTACTCCCGGAATCTTTGGGTACGCAGACGACAGCACAGTCTCGGTGAGATACTTGTCAGATGCGTAGTCTGGGTCAAAGGTTCAGTCGCTCAGGGAGTCGATGATGGAGGGGGTGAACTCGATCTTGGAGGCTGTCTCCTTATGGGGTGATGCCAACCTGGTTGGGTTTAACCCCTCAAAAACACAGGCTTGTCTTTTTTCGGCGAAACGGAGTCACTTCCAACTGACTCCGACTTTCCGGAATGTTTCCGTTCCGATCAGCGACCATCTTGAGCTGTTAGGGCTTGATCTCTCTTCTAATCTAAACTTCGGTCGCTACATCGAGTCCATTACAAACACTGCAGCCAAAAAACTTGGCATTCTCTCCAAGGTGAGGCGGTACTTCACATCGGAGCAGCTCTTGAGTCTCTACAAGGCTCAAGTTCGCTCCTCAATGGAATACTGTTCTCATCTTTGGGATGGGTCTGGTAGATATCAGCTGGATGCGCTGGACTCATTGGAGCGCCGAGCGAAGAGAGTCATAGGCAATAACTCACTTGTGGAAGCAAGTCTTCAGAGCCTCGAACACCGTAGACGAGTTGCCTGCCTATCGGTTTTTTATCGGTTACATTTCGGGGAGTGTGCGGAGGTTCCACATAACCTGATACCCCCTTCACCCTTCCATCACCGGACGACCAGGCGCGGTGAGCGGTTTCACCCTTATGTTGTAGACATTCCTTCAATACGCACGAAGCGATTTGCTTCTTCTTTCATAATGCGGACGGCTAAGGAGTGGAATTCTCTGCCGGGGTCAGTTTTTCCGGAACGCTATAATCTGGACATCTTTAAAGCTAAAGTGAACATACTCTTTCTAGGCACGCGTGTATCATCTTAGGCCTTATCTTCGCCTGCCATCAAGCGAGATTATGGTCAAACGTAAGCCTATATATCATAAAAAAAAAAAAAAAAAATCAGCCTTTTTTAATTTTATTTCTATAAAAAATTGTCTTGGCTAAGTGACAAACATTTTTAAAAGTTTTAGAATAATTTTTCACATTAATTTAAGAGGAATTCCGGATCTTTTCTCAATTTTTTCATACCGTATAACTCATACAATATAGCACGGCTTTTATAAATACCAGTAGTAGCCCATTCATTAAATTTACAATTGCCAATGTTAAACGTTTTAGTTTTGAACGTATTTTGATATTCTGTATTAACTACGTTAAACACTGATGTATAATTAGTATTTGGGCTATTAATTTACTAACATTGCGGGACTTAGTTTAGAAGAAATGCCTTCTTTGAACCTTTGTATCCGACAACTGGTGACAGGTTGGCATGTAAACTTGCCTTTTTTGTTATTACTTTTAAAAACTACCAGCTGCCCACAATGATCTGATGTAAGATTATTTATTACTTTAGAATTTAGAATTTCACAATTAGAGAATATATTATCTTGGCAGGTTGATGAGTGTAGTGTAATTCTAGTTGGGTCTTGAAAAATATGTTTTAAATTAAACGATTTAAAAAGATTTAAAAGCCTATCACTTATAGGTGTGACTTCTAGTAGATTTAGATTAAAATCTCCACACATTATCATCCCCTTCTTAGAGTTACTTATTTTCGTGAGTGCATCTTCCATAACTGATTCAAATAAATTAAAATTACTTTGTGGGGGTATACCTAAGATTGTTCTCTGGGGCACCCCCATTCTAACAAAATGCCCTTCAGAATTCACGCGGTCTATAGATACTATTTGTTTACTATCTGATAAATAGGATAAAAGATCAAGTGATTTATCACAAATACCATAATATTTCAACTGCTAAAGTTGCAAGCGTTTCATGATCTACACAATCGAATGCCTTGGAGAGGTCACAATTTCGTACCTATATAGACTCTTTTGAAAGACGAGCGTAGACCAGTATGAAGCCGTCATTGAAAAATATCGATAAAAATAAAGTGGGCGGCCGGCTTGGCCGGCCGTGGCGAGCAGCATCGTTTCACACTTTGGTTCATACCGCGACCTAAAGAGCTAAAGATATGCATGCTAATGTGTTGATAGATAGCATCTATCGTAATTTGGGCATAATACTTTATGGTTTAGAATAAATGGCGAGCCATGCCCCTAGTACCGTTTATTATAGTTGAGACTGCTCGGAAGATTAATGACAAAACTTGGTTTTAAAAGTAATATTCTATTTTCACAGTTCATTGCTTGTCTAGTAGTAGCTCAATTTGTGCAAGCGTAGCATAAAAATAAATGACAGTTTTTCAGTAACGGTTCAAAAGATTAAATAATCTACGAGAACAAATAGCGGAATAATTCTTGATTTGTCTATGCTAAAAATTGACAAATTATATGACAACCAAAAGTCATAAACTTTGACATCTGATTTTCAGTGTCAATTATCTGTCAATAACTTTTCGTTTTTATTTTTTCAAATTGTTTTCCAATATAATTTCCTTCAATAAGTTAGAAAACTACCTGTTCATTTGTGAACATAAAATTAGAACAACTTTATTGTCACAAATATACTTTTTTTTTTTAATAAATAAATAAAAACTATAAGCCGCTTATTGCAGTCTGTGGTTTGTTTCATGTGTTTGACCTTCTCAAGGTGACCGATATCGCAGACCGCGATTTGATCAGTCAGGGTTGAAGGGGTCTGTCGAGAGCACGGGCCTTGTCGAATAAATCAAGATGAGCGTTCAAAGCGATTCGGATAAGCGTAAGCAGATTTCTGTGCGAGGAATAGTTGCCGTAGAAAATGTAACTGAAGTGAAGAAAGCTTTCAATCGTCATGTGCATTATACTTTAGTGAAAGATAGAAATGTTGCGACTCCAAGGGACTACTACTTCGCCTTGGCCCACACTGTCCGAGACCACCTGGTCTCACGGTGGATTCGTACTCAGCAATTTTACTATGAAAAAGATCCCAAGGTAATTATTAGATAATTATATCATTGTACATACTATCTTATAGAACTTTTGTAAAACTTTTCTAGACTTGCAATGCTTATAACTTTGTACCCACATAACAAATTAGTATGAAAGTTATTTTTGTTATCAGTTTCTTACTCTTTTCTAGGTTTTTTTTTTCTCACTATATTATATAAAATATGATGATTTGATGACTTTTGTTCAAGCAGCTTATAATACCATGTCAAATAAAGAAAAAGTAAGAGTACTTTGTAATTTTTTAAAGATCACTTAAAATTTTTACTTCTATAAACTTAAAGTAAGTGATTTGCCATTGTTTAGATATATATACATTCTGACAACTTTGTTATTTGTGCAATTTGCATTGCAGAACACCTTAGCTTAGCAATATATCTCAATTTGTACAAGTAGGCATGTGGAATTTTAATGAGTTATTTAAATTTAAGACATTCCAATGATTGAACAATTAATATATAATTATTAGGCAAATAATAGTACAGATTATCATTAAACTGTACAGAATATACAATTTATATTTAAATAACATTGCAATGTTTTTACTACTAGCGTGTCTACTATCTGTCATTGGAGTACTATATGGGGCGCTCTCTACAAAACACCATGATCAACTTGGGTATCCAAGGAACTGTGGATGAAGCTCTGTACCAGCTTGGTTTGGACATTGAGGAGTTGGAAGAGCTGGAAGAAGATGCTGGCCTGGGAAATGGTGGTTTGGGCCGTCTGGCTGCTTGTTTCCTTGACTCCATGGCCACATTGGGATTGGCTGCTTATGGTTATGGTAAGATTCAATATCAGTTTACATACCAAAATCTTGTGTCACAGTGTTCATGGTCTCAATACTCCAGAATGGCTCCACTGCTTTTTATGTATTTCATATTCTGTATGGTTTATTATGATGTTGTCATTCATATAATTTTCTCTCAGTATTTGTATTAAGAAAATATTTTTTCTAAGTGAAGGTATTACACCCCATAACAATTTCATTTTAAAAATTACATTCTCAAATACCTACTGTATTTGACAATGTAATTTTTTTAAGTTTTGTAGTGGTTTGAAAATTAAGATATTGTATCATACCTATTTGAGTTAATTACCAGATGGCATAACAAACAATATTTTGGTTAAGTAAGTTATAAGGTATTGGAACCATACAGTCCAAATATGATCTCAATCATCATCCATAATTTATATTCCAAGTGGTTGTGTGGTAAAACAATTGTTAATTTTTATCAACATAAAATGTTTTGGGTACTTCAAATTATATAGGGTGACTGGTAATTAGTGACCGATACCTAAACACATCATTGTGCTCATGATAACAAACAACTTTTATTATGGCACCAAACCTGAAATCACAAAAAAAAATCAGCTGCACCCTACCATGTTGACAAGTTATGTGAACATGAATGTATGGAACAGCTGATTTTTTTTTCGCGATTTCAGTGTTGGTGCCATAGTAAAAGTTGTTTGTTATCATGAGCACAATCATGTGTTTAGGTATCGGTCACTAATTACCAGTCACCCTATATATACAATTGAAAACTTCCACCTAAAGTTAAGAACCCAATAACTTCAACTGATTCATATTTCTATTAACTAATTCAATGTCTATAGGATAGTAGGTTTAACTTTTTAAATTTTGACTGGTAACAACAGATACTTCAAATCTATTATTAGTTTTTTGTCTATATTCATAGTGCAATTTCTTAGGATTAAAATCCTTCACAACATTGAAAAGACCCCATTGAGACAATATTACATAGACAGTTAAATACTTGACATTATTTCACCCGGTATAAACTAATTTGAGGCAGTTGACAACACTCGACTGGCGCAACGCCAATTATAAATGTTCAGGGCAAATTGAATAACATGACATATAGTAAAATATACCTATAATGTTAATATTTATTATACTATACTATTTACCTATAATTTTATTCAAAACCGAATTTAAGACAAAAAACTCTTCAGCTAAGCATGTTTGCAGGTTCAGTTATTGTTGTTACTTAAAATATTTATAAATAATTCATTAGTCATCATGTATTTATGTAATGGATGGCTTTAATGAATTCATTATGTTTTACAAAAATACTCAACCTTCATGGACACTAATTGACAAGCTCGAAAGAAGAATACATACCTAGTTCATGAATATTCTTTACTGTCAACATGTTATCTATATTAGTACCAGTAATCTTCAAATTAGGGCGAGAACTATTTCTCGCTCTAATTTGAAGAACAAAATATGCCCTTTAAACAAAAATGCTACTTGCCTTTTCTGAAGACAATAATATTTATAAAAATTATAAATTTATATTTACGATGGTTATTGATGATATATACATAAGTAAATGTTTTTGATAACAATAATAAATGATAAGCGACCGCTAGCGTTTTAAAGGTCGTTGCCCCATGTAGCACGCATGATTTCGGCGGGCGCGGTGACCGGGCGCGTTTTAGACACTAAGGTCGCCCCAGTAATCGGTTATCTTTTTTATAAATGCAACGGTGTTAAGATATACAACACAATATAATAGACATAAATATTCAAATATAATAATAATAAAAGTAATAGGGTGGGGAAAAAGTTTATTTGCATTTTTTAAGAAAATTCAAAACATTTTTTAATATAGTTTATTAACATTTAAGTAAATTATGTAGGTACCATTTTGTTCGATAACTTTTTGTCATCTTGTAGGTAGGGACATGATCCCATTGCTAAGAAATTTTAAGACTTCTGATCAAACTACCGCGACAAATGGTTTTGGCAGTCCTCTCGTGATGTTAACCTGACACTGCCTAAAGCCTTTAATTCTGAAGAGACCGGAACAGGTGGAAATCTGAAGGTGCAAGGTCAGGACTATACGGCGGATGCATTAACACCTCCCCGCCAAACTCTCTTAATTTTTGCTGAGTGGCTAAAGATGTGTGAACTCTAGCGTTATCATGATGAAAATCCACACCCCTTCTGTTGATTAATTCCGGCCGCTTTCTCTCAACTTCTTGCTTTAATCTCATCAGTTGTTCGCAGTAGAGTTCAGAATCGATGGTCCTGCCTGGTGGTAACAGCTCATAATGAATAATGCCCTTCCAATCCCACCTCACACACAGCATCACCTTGTTGCAAGTTAGCCCGGTTTTCGCCACAGTCTGTGAAGTCTGACCGGCGGCCTTTGACCACGACCTTTTTTGCACGTTCTTGTCGTACGTGATACACTTTTCATCACCAGTTTTCAGCTTCTTCAAAAATGGTTCGGTTTCATTACGTCGTAATAAAGAATCACAAATGAGTACACGGTTCATTAGGCTTCTTTCAGTGAGCTCGTGAGGTACCCAAATATCGAGCTTTTTTGTATAGGTACCCATTTTTTTTTTCAAATGCGCCAAAACTGTTTTGTGGTCAATTGCCAGTTCTACAGCTATAAAGCGGAGCAAGATCGGCATATCGGTAGTTACGACAACTACCGATATGCCGATCTTGCTCCACTTTTTCAAAAATTGACATCAAAATTTCCGGGTTGAAAACGCTTAAACCAAATTTGTGCTACTCTCACAGACACTGCACTAGGTTCATAAACATCGCAAATTTTTTTCGCGGCTTGCTTTGCTTTTTTACCTTTTTCATTAGATTCACTCATCTTGACAATACGAAAAACAAATGAAAATCACACATTTTCCTAATTTGAATTTGGAATTATGTTCTTTAAAATTAAAACTTTCAATGATACCAAAACCAGCCAGATACAAATAGTATAGCCAACGAGATTTAATAACAAGGTCATACATACATACTATAATGCGAAAAGACTTTTTCCCCAACCTAATATAAAAGCTCTACATGCCCGATTTCACCCGCCAACAATTCTGGCATTTCCCATAGATTATTCGAAAGTTTTCATTCATACAAACCTTGTCCTCATAATAACGAACATTATTAAAAAGAATCAGCCATTTTCAAGACGCAGTCGTCGTATTTAAGCGAATCTATATTAATTAACATAGATAGAGAATGAAGAACATCTTTAATTCTGCCATGTGTGTACCATTCGGTTCTATGCACTATCTACGTTAATGTCTTAACTGACTTCACACAATATAACGACGAAAATGATCAGTTTTCAAACGAAGTATCTTCAATAAACACAGACATTATGGTTATT
The DNA here is from genome assembly GCA_947037095.2 of Nycteola revayana. Lineage (NCBI taxonomy): Eukaryota > Metazoa > Arthropoda > Insecta > Lepidoptera > Nolidae > Nycteola > Nycteola revayana. Next base: position 6,734,135 of record OX344838.1, read on the forward strand.
AGTGTATTTTAATGTATGATTCATGCCTTATAAATAAATGGACATCAATATTTGGCACGGCAGGACTTGGTTGTATACATTATCTGATATTTGTTACAATGTTTCACTCACTTCACTTTGCGATACAATCCCTAAAGCATTGTATATTTTCCCTATATGATATAGGTACCTACTAGATTCCCGCGTGCGGTTTCACCTACGTAGCTCCAGTTTCCGTGGGAACTTCATAATTAGATATAGCCAATGTTACTCCTGGATAACGTAGCTTACTAATGGTGAAAGAATTTTTGAAATAGGTCTAGTGGTTCTGGAGCCATGCAAACAAAGAAACGAATCTTTTCTCTTTATAATATTACTAAAGATTAGTATAGAAAACATAGTTTACCTACCTGAGGTGTAAGTATTTGCCTAAATTGGCTGATAAATTATAATTGTTGAATATTAAGAACGAAATAGAAAGGAAGAATTTATTGGTCCGCGCCACATTACTGATAAAATTTTATTAAAACAATTGCAATATCTCGAAAATGATTGCTCTCGTGCACATGATTAGATACCTACCGCCGTTGTACAAATGCGGCAAAAATATAGTACACTGAAATCGGCGTAACCGAGCTAGTGACGCTCAGTGTGAGGAAAACGTGTCGAAAGTAAATTAAATTTTGGTTATAATGGAAGTAATATGCCAGTTTGCGTAGTAAACTGTGTAAATTGAACACTACAAGAAATAAAGAAGGACATCGAGACCACATACCATAGGTACAGTGTCTTATACACAATACAATATTGAGCAGATTTTCAGAGCTATGGTTTTAAGCAAGCGTGGTATCTATCTAATTAAGTGGTTCCCAACCTTAAAGCGCTGAAAGACCATTTTACAAAATGTTTATCTCGTTACGGACCACCTGTTTTGCGTAATCACCCTTAAATGAACACTATTACAATAACTTCTGTGTGTTAGAAAATCTTATGTTAGGTGAATAAATATTTTGCTACGTCGCAATATTTTTTGGGCAGCTTCAGGTCCATTTCTACTGCTTCCAGGGACCACCAGTGGTCCGCGGACCACCGGTTCGGAACCACTGATCTAATTGATCGCGCGAGACCAATCATTTATCTAAGAGCAATGTCTTATATACTTTTCACACATGCAAATCCTAACCCTAGGGTTAATAGGAATGAAGACGAAAAAAATCAACTTAGACCTGTTAGATTACCAAAAAATATGAGATACTTTTTTCTTCGGTCCTTAAAAAAAGTGACGAAGATACCTACTAACAGCACGATGAAATTTCATGTGACGTCACAAAGAGTGACGTCACAAGTCTCCTGAACTTATGAACTCCTGAACTTAAGTATAAACCTAGTACCTAGTTTTTGCTCTGTATCTTTGTAATTTTTTATTGATTTGATAACTCAACAAATTCGTGTCCAATATTTTTTTGTAATTTAACTGACGGGCCAAAAACATTTTTTTAGTCTTCATCCCTAATAATCCCTATTGCTACTATTATTGTTGTATCAAACATTTTGTTTATTTCAGGCATCAGGTACGAATACGGTATATTCGCGCAAAAGATTGAACATGGTGAACAACAGGAGGAGCCCGATGATTGGCTCCGTTATGGAAACCCTTGGGAGAAGGCGCGTCCTGAGTTTATGCTGCCCGTTAACTTTTATGGGCGGGTAGTGGACACGCCACAGGGAAAGAAATGGATTGACACGCAGGTACCTATAACAATTTTGAAATTGACTTACCATATTACAATTACGGTTCTCATCTTAAGGAACGAATACATTGAAGTTTATTATATAAGTATAACCTAAAATAGGCTACATATATTTTATGACGATATTTCTACGAGAATAGGAGAAATGTGACTGAACCTAAAGCTACGTTTAGTTAAATTAGGTTTAGAATAAACCTGTGTGATTCCTAAAGATTTCTTCTTTAATCACGCAAGCTTGTAGTGGCTGAATAACATATTTTTGAAAATTTCATAGGATACCCAAATGTGGGTGAGAATGTAAGTCAAAATGACAAAAAGTGCGAGTGGGAACTATGAAACACCGTTAAGCGGGTGAAATCGCGTGGTACAGCTAGTTTTAAGATAAAACTTTTCATTCACGCTCGTGCCAGTTATCGCTGATATAATCGAGTCGCGTCGTTTACACCCTCGAAGATGGTGCACAAGCAATGTGGAGTATTTTATTAACCAATAGCTTTCCGCGCGCGGTGTCACCCGCGTAGCTTCCTTTCCCAGGGATTCTTCATAATTAAATATAGCCTTTAGCCTTCCTGGATAAATGGGCTAATCTAATCTTACACTGTAAATGAAAGTCTGTAATAATATTTACAAATCAGGCCAGTAGTTCATGAGATTAGCTTTCATGCAAACAAACAACCTCTTCAGCTTTATATATTAGTATAAGATTATAGATACCCAATCTTTTTAACCGTCATCATCAATGACTGAACATGCGATTAACACGAGGGACTTTTATCTTTATTTCTTGTTTATATGTTCCTATCTAATATATATGCGATAATAATAACTAAGGGAGTTACAATAGCGATACTAAAGTAGTTTATAAAGTTATGCTCATATCACATTATGTTACAATAGTGTTAATTTCAAAATAAAAATTGTGATTTTGAACCTAAATATAATAAATTCAGTTCTTAAAACTGGAGGATTTAAGGCTGGTCAAATTTTTTTAGTCGCCGTAATCACTATCAGCCCTTGTGACGTTATTGTTCTAGTTTAATAAAACATATAATTTTATTCGCTGTTTGCGGCTCAGAGCTTGATAGCCTTTTGAGCCTGTATATTCCTATTTATCAGCGGTCTCTATCGATGTTCTCTTGCAGCCTCGTAGGATACTATAATGATTATAAATGTATTAGTTCTTTAATTTAACAAAATAAATGGTTATAAGATCTTAATATAAGCATATAATTATTAAATACTCAATCTTGATTTGCTTTATCTTGAGCTTTGTAGCCCTCAAAGAAAAAATATCCTAGTGTAGTAAAATCATTCTTAACCATTAAATAGTTTAGGCGACTTGGACATCTTTCACCTCAGCACACAAAAATTTAAAGCTACCGTCAAACTCATTAGTAGTTACGTAAACCGCCACTAAACTTATATCTATTAATCACTTTTTATTTTATTAAAACATTTATTTTTACATTTCAAAACTGGAAACTGGAATTTGTAAATTTCTATCGATAAAATTTTCAAGTCCATAATGCATGTCGTGGCTGTCTGTAACTGTACTTAAATTAATGTTTGTTTTCTCGAGTTTAATATCTTTGTTAGTATAAGTTTATGTTGACTGCCCTATAAAATAAATAAATAAATAAAAAGCAATTTCAATGGAGCGTCAACTAGCCTATTGAGAGAGAATCAAGAGTTTCAGTTATTGAAATTTCCAATCAATTTAATTTTGGCCGATCTAATTGATGATTGTTTTTATGTTAATTAGATTGATATAAGTAGATGTATGCTTGGTAAATACCAAGCAGCTGTATGTAGCTGCTTACATGTCGGTGAATGTTTATAATATTTAAAACCTCAAATTGCCTTAGGTATGTCCGAAATTCTAGTTGATACCTGATTGGCTATTAAAGTCATTTGTGTTTGAGGAGACTTTTTTTCTGATATCGCTACAATTCACAATACCTAAACGTGCCATCCTGTCAATGTCACGATTAACGACCGAGATCAATCGTGCATAATAATATTGACATAATATGAAAAACACGTTTCTCCCCAGAATAGATAATAAAATGTTAGGTACTGTATTCTGTATGATTCTTGATTGGGTTGAGATTCATATTAAGTTACTTAAGTATCGAGCATCAAAATCGCTAAATGTATGTTACTAAGTTCTTAAACGTCTCGCCGGATTTGAAAGGATTTTTTTATAGTAGTTGTAAGTCAGAACTAAGTTTGTGTAAAATAAAACTGAAAAATACAATGGGGACAGTTTCGAAATCGGACAACGTCGGGTACGAATAGCGGCTAATTAATAATGATATGTGCACTGTATAAACTAAAATCGTATTTATTCCAACTTCCTATTGGTATGACTAGGTGTAGTGCGAATGTAGGACAAAGTACTTTTTTCAATTACTTGATTGTGCACTTGTGCATCGCATTATCTCGGGGTGAAAAGGCGGGCCATTGCTAAAAGGCTATTATAGGTATACTATAAAGATACATCTCGCGTGTATCCAGGCTCGCTTTTATCTTAAAGTGAATCATTGACAACTATAGTATAACGCATTTCCGCAAAATAAGCAGATACGCAGTTCCTTGTTTATTAATTAGTGATTGATAAATATGATATTTTATATAAGCACTGCACGAGAAATACATGGTTTACATGTTTAACATGTTCCTGTTGATTATTACTTAGCGAAATGATCGTTAAAAAGGTTTCAGCTTCTTTTTAAATAGTCCTTTAAATAGATCTACGAATATTTGAAAAAATAATTGTAGGAAAGACCTATCCTATTCTTTCAAACAGAACTTATATTAATTTATCGTACGTTATCCTTATTTATAAATTTATTATTCGTATTTAAAAAATCTAGTTAATTAAAAATCAATTATATCTAAACGGCGCGTGGCGATAGCCCTATGGCTAAGGCGTCGGACTTGCGATTATGTGGTCGCCGGTTCGATCCCCACCCATTGCACTAACTACATGAACCCACTTGTAAAAAAAGCATTTTAGCTTAGCACGATGGGTTAACATATTACTAGTAGTGTCCAAAAACGACTAGTATATTTAAAAAAATAGTCTATAAGTTAAAAGCAAAATTCCCCTGTCATTAAAAATTTTATTAATTTCTGACAACAAATAGTAAAATAAAATAGGTTTATAGTTTTGCAAGTAAGTACCAATAAGAGAAAGTACTAATATTATCTAACATTGAATATGAATGACATTCGTACTTTGTTGTTATCAGGTCGTGTTCGCCATGCCCTACGACAACCCGATCCCCGGCTACAACAACAATGTTGTCAACACACTCCGCCTCTGGTCCGCTAAAAGTCCCGTCGACTTTAACCTGAAATTCTGTAAGTTATAGAATATACAATTAAAAACTGTTTAGTGTAAAACCTCTGAATGAATAATGTAATAACGTGATCTAATCATTATTTCCAGTCAACTCTGGTGACTATATCCAAGCCGTCCTTGACCGTAACGTCGCTGAGAACATTTCCAGAGTTCTGTACCCCAATGACAACTTCTTCGAAGGCAAGGAGTTGCGTTTACGTCAGGAATATTTTATGTGTGCCGCCACTCTGCAAGACATACTGAGAAGATACAAGGCATCGAAATTCGGTAGTCGGGAAGCAGTCCGCACTACCTTTGACAGTCTTCCTGAAAAGGTCGCCATCCAACTAAACGACACTCACCCAGCTCTCGCTATCCCCGAGTTGTTAAGGATTTTAATGGATATTGAGAACTTGCCCTTTGAGGAAGCATGGAAGTTAGTAACCAAGTGCTGCGCTTACACAAACCACACTGTATTGCCTGAAGCTCTAGAAAGATGGCCATGCACTATGCTCGAAAATGTACTACCCAGGCATATGCAGTTGATTTATCACATTAACTTTATGCATCTGAAGGAAGTCGAGAAGCGTTGGCCAGGTGATATGGACCGTATGCGTCGTATGTCACTGATCGAGGAAGAAGGGGATAAACGCGTCAACATGGCTAATCTTAGCATAGTCGGGTCGCATGCGGTGAATGGTGTAGCTGCTATCCACTCGGACATTCTCAAAGCGACCGTATTCCGTGACTTCTTCGAATTGTGGCCCGAGAAGTTCCAAAATAAGACTAACGGAATCACGCCCAGACGTTGGCTTCTGCTCTGCAACCCTGGCCTGTCTGACTTGATATGTGAAAAGATTGGAGAGGAATGGACGGTTCATCTCGATCAACTGCAGGGACTGAAGCGGTGGGCTAAAGATCCAGCTTTCCAACGTGCTGTAATGAAAGTAAAGCAGGAGAATAAACTGAAGCTTGCTGCTCTTATAGAAAGGGACACGGGAGTGAAAATCAATCCCGCGTCGCTTTTCGACGTGCAAGTGAAGAGAATCCACGAGTACAAGCGTCAGTTGCTGAACATCTTGCACGTGATTACGTTGTACAACCGCATCAAACGTGACCCTAACGCGGCTATCACGCCTAGAACTGTCATGATCGGTGGAAAGGCAGCTCCTGGTTATTACATTGCCAAACAAATGATCGCCTTGGCTTGCGCAGTTGGCAATACCGTAAGTGTTGGTTTTATTGATTCATCCTATATAACTTACAGATTCAACAATATTACCGTAGCATTTTTTAAATTAATCTGTGAACTAAGTCGAATTTTGCTACTCAATTGTAAGTATCCCACTTACAATGTAGTTGCAAAATTCGACTTAAGTTGTATACATCTGTTTATTTTACTTATTCTTTCTTTTTATTTGAATAGGTAAATAACGACCCCGATGTTGGTGACAAGTTGAAGCTAATATTTTTGGAGAATTACCGAGTGTCCCTGGCGGAGCGTATCATGCCAGCAGCTGACCTTAGTGAACAGGTTAGTAGATATATTGCAAAATTACTACATTTAATTTAATAATTAATTTATGTACACATTTTAATTGCTAATAAAATCATAACTTTTAAACCTATTGTTACAAATGTATGATTTTTATTAACCACTAGGTTCCCGCGCGGGAACTAAAATTGACTTTTCTCTTTTGTTTTCTTATTGAGACAAAGAAAAAAAAAAGTTAAAAAGAATAATAGTTTTGTATGTGTAATTGATTTTTGTTAAAAAATGGCTTCTTTTGTATTTTAAAGATATCGACCGCCGGTACTGAAGCTTCAGGTACTGGTAACATGAAGTTCATGTTGAACGGTGCCCTCACTATCGGTACTATGGACGGCGCCAATGTGGAAATGGCAGAGGAGGCTGGAGAAGAGAACTTTTTCATTTTCGGCATGAGGGTCGATGATGTCGACAATCTACATAAGAAAGGGTGAGGTATTTTTTTATTTTTTATTATTATAAAGTTTGATCACCGTAGCTGGTATGAGGTTCGGATGTCGAAGGTTCGATTCCCGCGCACGACAAGAAATTTATTTGCAAAATAAAACATTATTTTCGCATCCGTTATACGGTCTGATGATGTTTTAAATCTAACCAGATTACAAAAAAATAAGTGTTCATAATTAAATCATTAATTGATTGCGATTACATATTCTGTTTGTGAGTTTTTATGTCCTATTTGCGCATTATTGTTGAAACCATCACGATTGACAAAATACCTAGATCATAATGAAAATATTTGTCTTTTCTAAGGACTAATAATAATTTAATGAGCACTTGGGAGGAACATTGACTTTATGACGATTTTATGGTAATTTTTTGCTGTATTGTAAACTATAAACATGCAGGCCCCTCTTTCCCACTGGGCACCCTGGGCACGTGCCCAGGGCTTCGCGATGGTTTAGGGCCCCCTAGTCCCTACTCCAAACGATAACCGATAGCCACTCTGACGACTAATCGTAGATGTGCCGGATTAGCCATATAGCAAAAGTAAACCAAGATACGTGCACACGTTAGAAATTGGATCCAATTAATAATCCTATGGATCCGAATCATGGTGCTTCAAATTGGTAATAGGTGGATGCCTTAAAAAAAAGCTCGTTAAGCGACTCTGAGTCTTCCGTAAAGAAGTGAAAATAAAGCTTAAACTTTTTATATCTGCGTTCTCTGTAATATTCTAATTTACTATGCGCCATTATCTTAATGTGCCCAGAGCCTCTAATAGGTGAAAGATGGCCCTGTAAACATATATTGGAATGGTTGATCTTATCATGACATGATCAATTTAATAATCATACCTTACGTTTTTTATCAGCCCCTTTACGTCCACTGCTGAACATGGGCCTCCTCTTTAATAGACCTTGGCAAGCCATAATCATCAGGTTTCGCAGGCGGGTTGGTGATCGCAGTAAGATGGGAGTATCATTGCGCTGATAGACGCTGCTGTCCACTCATCCGGCATATGTCCTTTAGTCTTACGCCACCCGTAGGGTGATATGAGGTGGTCTATTCTAAGCCGGAACACTGGTCTAAATTATGTTTATCAAAGTCAAAATATTATTATTGCCTTCAAATGTCTAACTAGCTGTCTAATAAAGTATTGAGTATAATGTTGTTAAACATGTATTTACAGGTGTTTTAACATTATAGTGATATCAATTATGGACCCTGTCGGGCACAGCAACATAGTTAATATCTATCATATAACTCCGCAGCTACAACGCCTACGAGTTCTACGAACGTAACCCGGAGCTACGTCAATGCGTGGAGCAAATCCGTAGCGGGTTCTTCTCCCCGGGTGAGCCGGGCAAGTTCGCGCACTTAGCCGATGTGCTGCTGCAACACGACCGGTTCCTGCACCTCGCTGACTACGATGCCTACATCAAGGCTCAAGAGAAGGTCTCCAGTGTTTATCAGGTATGTAAATAGTATTTTCTCTATGTTGTAGTTGAATAAAGGGAAGCTGATCACGTAACGATATTTTATCACAACTATGATAAAATTATGATAACCTCCGTAGCGTAGCGGTATTTGGCTCGCTTTAAGTCTCGGAGGTAGTGGGTTCGATCCCCACACCGGACAGGAAATATTTGTGTAAATTCTAAGATTTCTTTCCGGGTCTTGTTGGTTGAGGGACTACCCTCCGTGCCTCGGAAAGCACGTTAAGCCGTTGGTCCCGATTGTTATAAGATAATAATCGTATATCAAGGAACGGGCAGCAGCGTTTCCTTGTGTGGCACAACATAGCACTGCGGTCACCAACCCGCCTGCCAAGCGTGGTGACTATGGCAAATACCCTCCCTCTGGAGGAGGCAGTTCAGCAGTGGACGTTGTACGGGCTGATGATGATGATAAAAATGTCTTCACTACTCAGCGTTTACAAAAAATATTTTTAATATGTCTATTTATTGAGTTAATGTAGCTTCAGTAACAGTAACATTTAAATAGGACATGCTTTACAATAACCCTACATATTATATGAAGAGATTTTTATAGTATAAAATTATAACTTCACTAATAATAATTAGTTAAGAAACTTAGCACTATCTAAAAGCCATGACGGTTGTAAGATGGTGCTAAGTTTTTAATATTGCGGATGATGTAGTCTCATTGAGAGTATACACTACCTCTAATATTGTATACGTTAGTTCCTTGTTGGGTGTCCATAATAAAATAAATAGTGTTTGTATTACGTGCTTACCGAGTGTTTATATCGCATGTTTGTAGAATTACATTAAGACGAGTGTATTACGTAAATACGGAGTAACTACGGATAGCTATCACTATGCTCGTGTCTTCTATGTTTCCTGTTACGCTAATGAAGTCATAGATATCATTTACACTTGATAACTATTGCAAAGGTTATCAAAGCTATGCTTCAATCACGAATGACACAGTAATATTCTATTTATGCGCTTTATATAGTTGATACGTGATATTAGTTGGCTCAAGAAACTATCATGTAATAATAGGTATTACGTCTGAAGATAAATTATTATAGTGTTGCCATTCGATGACGGGAATGGTAACGCCATGACCAGTAACGCATCTATATATATAAAAGAAAGTCGTGTTTGTTACAACACTTATAACTCGAGAACGGCTGGACCGATTGCCATGGTTTTTGATTTGTTGGATTTGTTTCCGTCCCGAATAGCAGAATACATTTTAAAAACAAAAGAAAGTTGTGTTAGTTACACTATTTATAACTCAAGAACGGCTGAACCGATTTGGCTGAAAATCGGTAGGGAGGTAGCTAAGAACTGGGAGAAGGACATAGGGTAGGGTAGGGTAGGGGTAGGGTAGGGGTAGGGGTAGGGGTAGGGTAGGGTAGGGGTAGGGTATAAAAGTCCACCCGTGCGAAGCCGGGGCGGGCCGCTAGTTTACTAATAAAATCAATCTTTTTCTATACTAATATATAAGCGGCAGAGTTTTTTTTTGAACGCGTAGATCTCAGGAACTTCTGTCCTGTCCGTTTTGAAAAAATATTTCAGTGTTAGATAGCCCATTTATCGAGGAAGGCTATAGTTTATATTTTATTATGAAGAGGGTGACCCGGGGATCAGAGGAGGTCGCAGGGAGACAACGGGAACGGTAGCTACGCGGGAAACGGCTAGTAGCTTATTTAGTGGCACCTCTTGCATTACGAGTAACCTATGTCCATATTAATACGACCCGACAGACGTTGTACTGTGTTAACTAAAACTCTTAATTAAATCGAACTTTTAATATTAGGCGTAATAGCATTAAACTAACCGTGATGTGCACTAAGAGCAGCACGCATTCTGTCAATGTTATTTCAAACGCTATAAGATTACAATTAAAAAGTTTAAATTGACAAAAAGCTAAGGTTACATTTTAAAATGTTATAAAATATGGTGGTAAAGTATTCTTTTTTTTTTCTATTCTTATCTTTCTATTCTATTTCTTATCCGCGCAATTTCTTATTTTTTTCTATCATAAGAACCTTCTCCTAACAATAACAAACACAACAAAAAAATAATGAGCGAAATCAACCCTGCCGTTAATGCGTGATACCGTGGGAAATAGGGATTAATTTATATATATATATATTGATTATAAAGAAGAAATATTTGTATGTTTATTACGAATAAACTATTTTTTTTATATAGTTCTTTCAACATTACAATGTTACGTTTTCCAGTTACCTGTTATCCATTAACGTAGGCTATATTTCATTATGAAGTTCCCATGGGAACAGGAGATCTGCGGGTAAAACCGCGCGTAGTTAGTTATTTCAATAACCGATAGTTATGCTTTTTGTTACGTAAAACCGCCAGTAACAATCAGAATCTACCGCTTTACTACTAATTAAATCTCATAATTTAGCGTTGGCTTACAATACAATACACAATATTATCGGAATCGGATCGGAAATTGTAATACAATTACAATTTCCGATCGCTAAACAAGTCTTAACTTGTATAACGATCGGAAATTGTTATATAGCTTTTAATATTGCCATTCATTTTATAATCGCGATTATTTGTATGGGTGTTTGATTATATGTCGCGCTACGGCATTGCTTTTACTGATATTTTTAACAGATACAGTTTATAATCTGAATTGACATATAAACTATAAAACATTATGCTACGATCCACTAGAGCACAGTGACAGTCTAACGCAGGTTGTTTTACCTGGGCTTGTTGTAAATAAAACTGTTGCTTGAGTGATAGAAGTGCTCTTAAGTATTTCATATTATACCATTTCGTGTTAATTAGTTTGTGTCTAAGAAAACCACAAAGCTTTTGCTATTTCACCGAGCATAAAGGCGAGCAGAGTTCCAGTCTAATTAAATGGTTTAAAAACTCCCGAACTAAGCAACCTGCGCAAGAGGGTATCCCTTTTTACAAATTTGTTGACTGTCCTGAGTACGATTACTGACAATGTTTAATAAGTTGTTTGCAATACAGGCATTTATTTCCCTAGTGAGATTTATAGCTTGTAGATTCTTTGTTTAAAAGACAACTCCCGCACTACTTATATTAATCTGAACTGAGTAAGATTGTAGTGTTTAAATTAATACAAGAACATAAACACAAATTGTTTGTTGTAAACATTTAATAATATAAAACTTTTGCCAACAGAACCAGCAGAAGTGGGCTGAGATGGTGATCATGAACATCGCGTCATCCGGCAAGTTCTCATCTGACCGCACCATCGCTGAGTACGCGCGGGAGATCTGGGGCGTCGAGCCATCTTGGGAGAAACTCCCCGCTCCATGAGACTGCTTAGATACCCTATATACTTGCAATCAAATAACTAACTAACATTATTAACATTTACAGCAATCATGCTACGACATATATTGTGAGTATATTTCATTCAATTATACTGTCCAACAACGATCATCCCTACAGTGAAAGATTATTTTTGTATAATTTACAAGTGCCACAGATATTTTGATACTATTGCATACTCACCCTACAGTGCTACTTACGTTACTTAGTTTGAGATTGAATCTTTTTAACAGTAGATAATATAAAATGTATTTAAAGGTTTCACAATTATAATGTTGATGCTCTTAATATTTATATACCCATAGTAGTTGTTATGTTATAAATTATATATTTATTATTGTAATCTTACAAAACTATATTTACATTTATGCTATACGAACTAAAAATAAATATAGTTCAAATATCCAAATAACGATCTATATGTCAGTTATAGATTTGTAAGATTATTTAACTTATTAAATAAAGCTGCTATTAGTAACATATTGTTAGATGAGATTTGATGTTGAATTGAATATTGAATATAATATACATATATCGTTAGAATAGCTTGTTTTAGAATAGTGGAGTAGTGGGTTATAGTATTGTTTATATCAGCATGTTCTCCAAGAAACAAGCAATATTATATTTGCTTTTTTCTGATCTAACTCACTAACGTTCCTAATAAAAAAATGTTATTGGTTGAATATGAAATAAGGCGATTGAACGAATTTATTTTTATGTGCCATAAATTTTTATATTTGAAAAAACAATCACACATTTATATTTAATTTTGAATTATTAAGGTGTGTATAAAAAAATATATATGAATCAGATACTGATTCAATAACTTATTATTTAAGAATATTTTTCTATATACATCGGATATATTTATACTTGTTATATACTGCCAAGAAAATGTTATTGATATTTTTTTTTCTTAACTTTTATTTTAATAACAATAAAGTATATTTATCCGTAAAAATGTTTTAATAAAATACTCAATAATACCTAATACGTTTTACAGACATCCCAAAAGTTTTTAGTGGGTTTTTGACAGGGACTATGCTACTAATATTATAAACGCGAAAGTTTGTAAGTATGGGTGGATGGAAGTTTGATACTCTTTCACGCCAAAACTACTGAACGGAATTAGCTGAAATTTTGCACTGGGATAGGTTATACGCTGGATTAACATATAGACTACAACATCACTCTCCAACCCACTGGAGCAGAGTAACGCGGCGGTTTAATGTAATTCTAAATATATGTAATTTAAAAAGTTTATTTTTTATACAGTTTCTGGAGACAGCAAATTATAACTGCACATGGCAACATATGCTTTAAATACAAGACTGAAATCTTCAAAGAAATTTTAATTCTATTAAAAAAATAAATCTTTCATTTGTGTTTTAGCAACCAATAAAAAAACATAGTACTATGTATATATAAGCATAGTTCATTGGACTATGTGCCAACAATAATGTAACTTAGATATGTAGTAAAAGAACACATCTACTCTATAAAAGTAGTTCATATGTAGTAAATAAATAACCATACAAAAATATCATATAAAGCATTTTCACAGGCCTTTTACTATGCCTTGTTTATATTTTCTCAATGTCGCTTATTGTATTTATCGCGTGATTCGCCATTCATGGCCCAGATAATCAAAACGGTAGTTACATTGCAATGTGACTCTTAATTAAATATAAGTACTGAACACATTGAATCCAATGACAGTTCTGACTGAGGTCCTACACAGGAACACGTACTATACGGTTGTGAAAGCCTGAAACAAAAGTCTGCGTGCGCAATATTTTCATGGATCCTGCCGCAATCGGCAAAAATCGTTCCGTCTCGGTCAGGACGCGTATTTGTAAAATGTTGCACCAACCGGCCTTGAATTTTCCGTTTTTATTACACAAACTTTTTCTCTCGAAGATTATTATTAATATGGAAAGTTTGGCCATTGGGATGCGTCGTATTATGCAATAGTTTATACCTACTATAGTTAAAGAAAACACAGTTATATATATTTTAATACAAATAATATAAGAATCCAACATTTTTTGCTATTGTACCTATATCGATATACAAATTGTAGATATCCTAATCCAAAATCTTAATTTTAAAACTTTTAATTATCGATATGCAGCGAATAATTTTAAATTCTTAGTATTAATACTAAGAAAAAAAGCGGATTTATAATTATTATCTATACTAATATCATAAAGAGGAAAGATTTGTATGTAAGTATGTTTGTAACGAATTGGCTGAAAAAGTCCTGGACCGATTTTAAAAATTCTTTCATAATTTGAATGCAACATTGTCACTGATTAATATAGGCATATAATATATTTAATTATGAAGTTACCACGGGAACGGGAGTTACGCGGGTGAAGCTAGTATCAAATAAAATAAGGTAACCTGTATTGACCACCCTTCTTGAGAACTAAAACATGTATTGTTGAGTTGTACAGGCGCCTGGCGGGCAGTATTCTACTGCTGAATTCTTTTAAATCGTACCCCATATTTTACAAACAAGCAGCCAGGACCCTTCTTCATTCGTTAAGGTTGTAGAAGAGTCGCGATATACTGCAGCTATCCTTATCTGCAGTCGGGTGTCATCGGCCGTTTATATCAAAGCTATACAAGTTACTCATACCGCGTCGCTAGTTCGGGCGGGTCGGTTGTCGCCACTCGTCATTTCGCGTGTGTTGTGGTTTCAAGTGAAGTGGGTGCTGCGCTGAGCCGCTTCTCTGCCTTCTCAGGTAAGGATCTTGGACAGAGACCCTTAGAGTCCATTTACATCCCATGTTTATGTTATAAAAAGATTGATGCGAATTCGCCGGGCCGGCGAATGCGCGACCGCGATCGATAACGATGTTGTCTCGGTCGTTTAGATAGAGTCGCCTGCAATATCTTTGCTATAATTTGATATTTCGGTTTTTGATACTACATACTTTGTTTATATTATTTTGATAATATATCATGCATTTGAAATAGAATTTGTGTCATTGATTTGACGGGTATTTGTGCTAAGTAGTATCAGTAGAGAATGCATGTACTTCAGGTGTAGCTAGAGTTAGACTAAAGGAAAACAAATTGCCCGCTTGTAGTGGAAATTAATACTACTAAACATTAAGTAGGTATCTACTCAATTGGTGACTATTTGTCACAATCCAAACATCGAAATGCCGGTGGGTGGAGGATGTTGAGAAACTGGCTGGCCACTCAGGTTTCGCAATTATCGATCTCGATTTATTTTTATTAACATAGGCATTCGGAACAGTTTTATGAAGACATAGTAGGTACCTATTATAAAAAATAAAGATATAAAAAAGTAAACTATGATTGTACTACTAGTTTTTCATGTGTTATAAATGTATGCACTAATACTTAGTTTCAATGAAAATGTATTAAAGAACGTCCGTTGTTTTGAATGTGTAGCGTATGTAATATATGCAAGCTTTGACTAATCATAATGATTCATTCAGTGCCGTAGTACCTATTGTAAGTCGGAGCACGTGGTAGAGCCGACACCTCCCGTATTTAGATGGACTAGCTTCAGATCCTAAAGCGTCTTAATTATTCATTTACACATTATTGTTACATGTTAGTTCTGAATATTTATTATTACTTAATCGAACATGAAATGACATAGGTACCTATAATTTTATAGTAAGAATTTCCAAAAACAAACCTTAATAACCAGCTTTAATCAACTATACCTCTATACAACTATATTCTCTATGTCATGGTCCTAATGATGTAAGTAGACCTAGATGTGTATTTTAGTCGGCAAAGCTTTCGCTAGTCGCCTATGTAGAAACCGGTTGTTCCTTACTTGAAAGTCGCAGCACACAAAAGACTCCTATACGAAAGGTCAGCTAACTTTTCTCAAGTGCAGTATGTTTGTGTGACAACGCATATATGTAGGGATATACATTTATATTCTGAACCATTAATTTCGACCCTCCTGCCTCACCGACCTTTCCCCAGTTTTGTAGGAGGGGACATCGATGTACACTCACACAGCTACTACTATTAAACACCATAAAGAAAGCACGTTATAAAATAAACATCGTTATAAAATGTATTAAGATTTTGTAGCATGGTTGATCGAAAGCAGCCTGTTTCGCCGACAAGTGGCAGGTGCAAAACCTTCGAATAACAGCCGGAGCTCGTTTTTGTGAAGGCGTACAGGTAGACGAATATCCCTTACTTTTAGTATTGGAGAATAATAATCCCTTGGCCGGGTCGGATTTACCAGCGCTTTGGTAGGTAATTTACTAAGTACAATATGAATAAGCAGTCATGCGGGTTTCAAAGAAAAAACAACACAAACAAGTTGTAAATTACAATTAACAATACAGATTAGCTTTCAGATGGTTGAAAATGAAGAAATTGGTCAATGTGCCTTGACACTGTGGTGGGTACTGTGTATAATTCTATATCGGTATTGTTTTTTATTCTAATTTTTTTCAATGTTAATTTGATTAACTGATTAGTGACTTCCTAATAAAACTAGTGGTGGCAACGTTCATAATATTTTTATTTTTAAATTGAGTATAAGTAATACAAAAATGATGACACAAAAAACTCAAAAAAATAGAAAATAGATTTACCTATATTTTAAAGGTTTTTATCGTAAGATCTGACTGACGGATCTGACTTCATAAAATATCTTAGTGTATTTCAACTGATCTCTGTCTGACTTATACCCGGTGAAGTTGCAAAAACCTCGTCGGCTAACTACATAAATGACAGTCAGAATTTGTACTTAATCTATTAAATTATATACAATATACTGGACTACATTGTCCACATGGCTTCTATAACTAATGTATAAACTAACTGTCGCTACTTATGCACTAAAAAACGTACAAATGCTATATAGGTCTGTGTGTAATAGCTCTACCTCTTCACGTTAATGTTTTCCAAGACGTTCCTGAAACACTTCATAAATATAAATTTCTACTTTTTTGTATAGACAAGACAGTCCGCTCACATAGCTACGAGAGTGATGTCTCCCTGCGTGGGAGGGATCTTATAAAGATAGGGGGAAGGAATTCGCTCTTCCGCCGGAGAAAGGGGGACTCACTCGTATTGCAGCTTCCCAGACGGCTTGGAGGCGAGACTTTCCATCCTATTGAACCGATACCTACCGAATACTTCTACCTATAGCTCAGCCTTTATAAGTTTGCCTTGCAGGTATTTTTGCTCAGAAGATAACCGGTATCAGGCCTATATTAATGGTCCTTTTAGCACCCGTTTTAATACAGAAGTGCTGCATTTATCATGATTGCATCGGTTAAGATAGTTAAAATACATTTATCAGTAGTTACAGCAGGTTAAATAAGTATAACTAAGTAGGTACTACTGAGTACTGAGAGCTGATTTAATTAATAGAGATAATAGACGTTGATTGTCCTTATTCATCTAATACTACTAATATAGTTGATAATAAAACGTAGAAAACTGGTCCTAATGTAATTCATCTTCTTTTATTCCGAGTGACATAAACTGCTTTGATTGGACAATTACTATCAATTATCTATCATTAATAAAATCGAGATTATTAGATTACTGAACTACAGATAAAGCGCTTATCTCAATTTAAGTCTTGTAAAATTGAATGAAGTTATCATTCCATAATCTAGCGACCGCACTGAGCTGAGGTTAATGTACCACAGGGAGTGCCCTCATGCGCTCCTCTGCTCGCCTTTATGCTCGGTGAAGTAGGAAAAGCCTCGTGGATAACTACATAATGTCCGTCAAAAATAAAAAAATTAACATCCTTTTTTATGTATTAATACACAATGTTATTGAGGTAAGGTGAATTGGGGGTATTCCGAATTTGGTTATATTCCGAACAACCGAAAAATGTACCAAACGAAATAATATTTGTATGTTGGCAACATTTACCTAGGCGCCATGTTGATTTGGCTATCGGTCTCCAGTTGACGCTCGTCGCTAGCGGCTTTCTGACGAGTGCAGTGACAGTTTTTGTGCCAACGGACGATTTCGCGCCATTTTTAACAAATCGGAATAACCCCAACTTGGATTGTGTCTAAACTAGGTAAGTAAATGAATTGATTGTTTATTTTTATGGTAAATTGTCGTTTTTTAAGGACAATTCAATGTGTCAGGACGTTCTATCTCTAAATTTCAGTTTTATTCGGAATAAACCCGACGGGAATATTCCGAAATGTTTTGTGTTCGGAATAAACCCATTTTCTTTTCTCATAGTAATCTGCAGAGGTTCTCAACTTTTCAAAATAGTCGGTAGTGAAAATGTACAGAGACAAAGCTTCATACAACCGCGCCGTCGTAGGTACACAAGTATACGGCGCATGTGTACGTACGTGATCGCTATTCGTATTTATAAAATCGTAATTATAAAAGCCATATTAAACAATAAAACTACTTACTAATAGATAAAATAACATACCGAAAAAAAATTCATTTCATTCATTTTACGACAGTTAATAATTTCTCTACCTACTTATATGTATCTTTAAGTACATGATGTAGGTACAAACCCTTTACATTTTTCGCCTTCTAACCACGGAAAGTTAATATGTAGGAGGATAAGAAACCAATACCATACGGCACTTACCTAACTTATATTGTCTAAAACTGCATTAAGTACTTACCCCATCTTATTTTTTCAGGTCTAACATGCCCCGTACCTACGTCCGTAAGAAAGTTAAACCATATACGCCAGAAGACTTAGCCGAGGCGTTACAAAAAATAAAAAATGGAGAACTTACCATAACCACTGCAGCAGAACAATACTCCATTCCAAAAGCGACTCTAAGTGAAAATATGCATTCTAAGTATTCCAGGCCAACTGCAGGTAAACCTACAATCTTTTCATCGGAAGAAGAAGAACGTTTAGCAGATGCCATAAAAATAATGGAAAAATGGGGATTTGGATTGTCAAGACAAGAAATTTTAGAAATTGTCGCTGAATACGTAAAGGCAAATCAGATTAAAACGCCATTTAAAAATAACACGCCCGGTCCAGATTGGTTCATCAACTTCCGCAAACGTCACCGCCTCTCTATAAAGAAAGCACAGCCCGTGGAATATGTACGCAAAAAAATGACGGATCCATTTTTCATTTTCGAGTACTTCGAGTTGCTAGAAAAGACTTTGATAGAGTTGGATCTTATTGACAAACCTCAAAACGTCTGGAATCTAGATGAAACGTCTCTGTGTCTGGACCCTACTAGAACAAAAGTAGTGGGAGCCATCAATAAACCCTGTGCAAGAACCACTTACGGTTCTGGCAAGGAAAATATAACAGTATTGGCAGGTGCAAATGCTGCAGGCAAGAAATTACCACCTTTAATTGTGTTTAAAGGAAAATATGTTTGGGATCAGTGGATGGCTGAAACAGATGATTACGACTTCGAGTTATCGTATGCTGCAAGTCCTAAGGGGTGGATGCAGACCGACATTTTCTATAACTACATGAAAACGATTCTCATTCCAAGTGTAGGTCAGGAGAGACCAGTCTTGTTAGTGTATGATGGCCACTCTACCCATGTCGATGTAAAAGTTATAGAATTGGCAATTGAAAATGGCATAACCATTCTCAAGCTCCCACCACATACATCTCATTTGCTTCAACCGCTTGATATAGCAGTTTTCAAATCCTTTAAGAGCAAGTGGGATGCCAAACTAGTCGACTGGCAGCGTCGAAACATTGGCACTAAAATGGCGAAAAACATATTCTCGAAAACACTTGCTGATACATGGCAAGAAACCGCACCCGACATCATTAAAAATGGGTTTAAAAAAGCTGGAATTTTTCCGTTTGATGCCAGTGTTATACCTGTGGAAAAGTACGATCCAAATGCCTATAGAAGGTACCAGTTAATAAGAGAAGAGCGTTTGCTCCAAAGTCAACAAAATACAAGTAGTCCGGAATCATTGAAAAAAATTTGTATCGATTATTTTAATGAACAGAATAACATACCTGACGCAACTCTTCACAAACAGTGCCCACCGGACCAACAAAACGACACTCTTGGGGAACCGAAGTCTATAAACCACCAATTTACTAATATTCCAACTGAAAATGTAAACTTATTATCTCAAATTTCAAAATCTGATAGCCAGATGACGGTTTTTTTAGCTGAAGATTCAACCTCTATGCCAACATGTTTAAAAGAAGGTCGTTCTGATCCGAAAAACAACGAAACAGTTAAAAATCCTAATTTAATTATAACATCTAACATTGTCATCAAAAAATCCTCCATAACTTTAAATGCAGCGCCACAAACACCTCTTTCACCAGCATCTCCAAGAATCTTCACATTTGAAGAAGCTTTTCTGAAAAAGATACAACAGGAAAAGAAAAACAATGATACTGTGATAAAAAAAAACGTATCTCAAAAGGTGCCGAAGTGATAACCAAGTCTATGAGTAAGAAACAAGAATCTAAAGACGAAGATAAAGTAACTAAGAAAAGTATGAAGAAGCAAGATAACAAGGATAGTCAGAGCAAAAATTCTAAAACAAAATTTAAACAAAACTTGGATAAAAATCGACCGGGTACCTCAGGCCTTCAAAAAAGTACGAAGCGAAAGCGCGTCCCTTCAATGGATTCCACAACAAGTATATCGGATATAATGAGCGTGTATAGTGACTCAGAACTACTTGATTTTGATGACTTTGAAGAATTTCATGTATTTAAAGAAGATTTTACCCCACTAAATATAGACAATAAACGAAGAAACGAAGAATCACATAATATTGAAATGAAATGAAAATGAAATGAAAACGTTTATTGATAATGTAGACGAATCGATGGTACTTATTATAAGTCAAATACAATGATAAAAATATACAAAGACAAAAAAAAAAAAATCTTGACTAATTAATTAGTACTTATACATTTCAACAGTAATGTTATTAAATAGAATTTAAATCTACTAATGTGACATGTGAAAGTCGCGTATTATAAATATAATTAGAATCAACCAGCGCGGGCTGGGATTAGGTCAGAAGCATAGAACGCGTCGCGAGCCTCGCCTTGCAAGGACGACCGGACCCTATCCTAGCTTCCTACGAGTCTTTCTCTATCTACCTACGTTGTGACACCCGGAGAAGAAAGACTATAAGAAACTCCGAGATCATTCTTTTTGTCATCTTTTAAAGTCTTTGATTAATCATTTGTACATATTTTAAAGACATTTTTAGTATCTAGGTTAGTGATCCCCATACATCGATAAGTAGGTACTCGCAGCACGAAATTGCTACGGAAACAATGAAAGTTTCAAGTAAGTATCGAGTATAGGGAGCACTCCTCCAGATTTACATATTTTTTTTTTTTTTACTTTTGGTACATACCTGCAGTCTGATCAGTTGTCTTACATATAGATTAACATTTACAAATTTATAAATTACATAGCATAGACTTTTAATTTAGTTGCAAATTCGGTGTGATAGCTAAAAGGTGCCAGTCTGCCGCAATGTAACCGATGGACTCATCCGCCAAACATCTCCATCATCCATGTACTCTTTGATATTGTAATAACCTCGAGTCATAAGGACCTTTTTTACATATTTTTTGAATTTATGGTCCGGCAAAGCTGTCACATTTAAAGGAAGTTTATTATAGAATCTTATACAATTTCCAAGAAATGATTTACTTGTCTTAGATACTCTGTAAAAAGGTGTAATGAGCTTATCTTTGTTTCTAGTATTAAAATTATGAACGTCCTTCTTCTTGATGAATTTATTCATATTTTTACGGGCGTAAACTATATTTTGGTATATATATTCAGAAGGTACAGTAGGTATATTTATTTCTTTAAATAGATTACGAAGAGAATCGCGACTTCCTTTTTTATAAATACCTCGGATTGCTCTTTTTTGTAATATAAAAATAGTTTGGATATCTGCGGCCGATCCCCATAGTAGGATCCCATATGACATTACACTATGAAAGTAAGCAAAGTAAACTAACCTAGCTGTTTCTACATCAGTCATTTGTCGGATTTTCCAGACTGCATATGATGCAGAGCTAAGTTTGTCAGCTAGTCTTTCAATGTGTGGTCCCCATTGCAACTTGGAGTCCAGAGTAATTCCTAAAAATATTGTTGATGGAGTTAAGTTTAATAGCTCCCCATTTAGTTCAACATTAGGAATGCTATTTGACACATTTGGTAATGAAAATCTAATACATTTAGTTTTACTTGCATTAAGAAGAAGATTATTGGCGGAGAACCATTCCGATATTAAGGTGAGTGTGCGATTTAACTCCGTAACACTTTTATCTTTTCTGTTTACATTAAATATAAGAGACGTGTCATCTGCAAATAAAACGATATCGCACTCATTCTTGACCACATTTGGAAGATCATTAATATATATTAGGAATAAAAATGGACCCAGGACAGACCCCTGTGGAACTCCTATTTTGACAGTAGAACTTTCAGAAGTTATATTATCAATAGATACTTTCTGTTCTCTATCTGTTAAATATGATGTTACAAGATCAACTGCTGAGTCAGTGAATCCGTAGTATTTTAGTTTCATAATAAGCGTGTTATGATCAACGCAATCAAACGCCTTCGAAAGGTCGCAGAAAATACCTAATGCATCCTGCGATCTCTCCCAAGCTTTAAATATAGATTCTATTAGACTGGAACCGGCATCTTGAGTAGATTGGCCTTTCGTGAACCCAAATTGTTTGTTGTTCAAAAAATTATTTAAGTTAAAGTATGCCAGCATTTGATTCAATATTATTTTTTCAAATATTTTACTTAGCGCTGGCAGTATGGAAATTGGCCTATAATTTGAAGCATTATATGAACAGCCTGCTTTAAAAATGGGAACAACCTTGCTTATTTTCATTAGGTCAGGAAATATTCCATCTCTTAAACAAGTATTAAAAATATCTGCTAGAATTGGGGCAATACTGTCAATTATTGAGTTTATTGCTTTGGTTGACATTCCCCATATATCTTCAGTGCTTTTTTGCTTGATAGTTTTAAAGACTTTTATAATATCTACCGGATCTATAAATTTAAAGCAAAACTGAGACACATCTAAAGTAACATTTTTCCTCAACAGTTCGTCAGCCATTTTCGTTGATGAGGAGTATTACCATATTAGTTTAAGAAAGGGAAAAGGTAAAGGCAAAAAAAGTATTGAATGTAAAGAAAACCAAACCAAAGATGAAGAAAATGAAAGTGACAGCTGTATGAGTGGAAGTCATAAAAAAATCTTGAAGTGCTAAAAAAATAGAAAAAGGCGAACGCTATCAAGACAGTGACATAAAAGAGGATAGTAGTGATAGTAACGAAAATTACAACAACAATGAAAGGAATGACATTTTTAATATAAACGACACGGTCCTAGTAAGATATTTTATGAGGAACAAATGGGTTCACTATATAGGGTTTATCGAGAAAATTGACCAGCTGGATGTAGAAACTTACTTCACTATTGATTTCTTAAAAACTGTAAAGAAACCACCCCTAATATTTGTAAAACCAAAAAGAAAGGATTGTGACGTAGTTCCGAAGGCATCAATCGTAAAAATAATAAAAATTGAATTAAAAAATGATAATAAAAAAGAATATTATTTGTGTAATGACGTTGACGCTGTGTTTTTTTAAAGCTCAAAATAATTTAAAAGTTCTCACTAGTTCAATTCATTGGTTTGCCACTTGTTTCGTTATTATTAGATATTTTAACTGTTTTTTGTTTATTTATTGATTAGTCATTATAATTTCGACAGTAAAACAAATTAAAAATAAAACATCTTACTTTTCGACGATCGAACTAATAAGTATATCGAACTAGTTAGAATAAACGATTTTAACTTGTTTGACGGTCGAATAAATGAGCCGAAAACACTCGTTCGACGATCGAACTAATCAATTGAACTTACTAGTTATTCACTTGATTGAACTCATTAGTTATTCATCTATTATTTGTTTTTTGACTAAGTTCGGAGATAATTTTTAAGTAAGTTTATATCCTTTATGCAGAAGAGAGGTTTTGTTAATTTGTTATTTTTTTATGATTGGTTTTTTTTTCTAACAGTTTATTTGTTTCTAAGTAAATACATAAGCAACAATACCTACTTACTGTTACTTTTGTGAAAAAAAGTTCCTAATACAAAGGCTGACTAGTTTTTCTACGCGATGATAATTTATATTTGCTATCTCGTTACTTATATGTTTTTTTTATAGTTATTGAAAGTAAATTTTATTGTTGCTTATTCAGTTGTCAGGTAACAATTTACCTACTTAATTATGTTTTTGTTGATTATTTGTATGCTTTGGGTAAATTGCTACATACTTACCTAAATATAGGTACTATTACAATTTAACTTAAAAATATTCAATGCAAAGACTGATTGACTGCGTCTAAAATGAATATAAGGTGTAAGGGACGGTGTACCAAAATACAAGGTGCAAGGGACTGCGTTTTGACAAGAATGTTTTTTAGTTACATAGACTAATCACGCCTGCATTAATTTCGGTACACCGTTCTTTACACTCTATATAACACTCTATATATAGTAAAAACCTTACTATCTTGATCTATCTTGCATAGAAAAACAAGAATAAAGTTTGGTAAGTATAAATTTCATGACTTTAATTTCAAAATTTACAACACACATCAAGTATAGCCAAAATGTTGAGGACCTCTGTCACTGGATGGGGTAATTCCGAATTTCAAATCTATGAAAATTCAGTTGAGCTATATACTTGACACATACGTAAATATTTTTGTCACCGGGGGTTTTCCGAACGAAAAAGAAATATGCACTTTGAATACCAGGTCTTAAAACACACTTTCGAATGAGTTCGGAATAACCCCGACATGGTTCGGAATATCCCCAAGAGAAGAAAAAAAAAAGTGCGTTTTTTAAATAAGTATAATTCATTAACTAAAATACATATAATGACTCTATAAGTGCACGCTAATAGATAATTTCCTTGACTAGACAGAGGTAAAATCAGTTTTAAAAAAACAATTACAGATCTCTTACAAATAAATAAAAACTAACACTACCTATCAACTCAACAAAAATCGTATCGGAATAGCCCCAATGCACCTTATATTTATAATTTATTTTGCAAAAACTTTATGCTTTCATGGCCATTTGATTGTTAGTGACAATATCTTAAATCATGTATGGACAAAACCTGGTCTTATTAAACCACTAGCTTCCCGCGCGCGGTTTTACCCGCGTAGTTCCTGTTACCGTGGCAACTTCATAAGTAAATATAGTCTAAGTCATCCGGGAATTGGCTTGATGGTAGGATTTAATTATCCGCCTGGCTAGCAACCATCCTCACATGTAAGGCCTGCGCCAAACAGTTTTACTGTGTTTCGTAGTGAGTATGTGAGAGCCAGAGCCCGAAAGGGTGTCACTTGAATTGCGTGTTCCATCTAGGACCCTGTCTGTGCTTACCATCAGGCAAGACTAGGGTCAAACGCAATCAAGAAAACAATAAAAAAAAAAAAAAAAAATAGCGGAGCTTTCTAACGGTGAAAGAATTTTTCAAATTGGTCCAGTAGTTTCGGAGCCTATTCAATACAAAAAACAATCAAATCTTTCCTTTTTATAATATTAGTATAGAAAACAGTTTCTATAGGCGGTAGTTATAAACCATATAATAATAAAAATAAAACAATAGAATACGAGAGCTTCAATCCACGTTCATATAAACTCCTCGTAAATACGCGCACATACCCGAACATTCACTCGTTAAATCCAAACACTAACGGAGCGTAGCCATTTCTGTATAATGGTTCCCGAAATAGTCTTCCGTCACTCAAGCACGAGGTTGAATATGTGCTGGGATACTGCTTGTGGTTACGGAAACATTTCATACTCTGTGATTTAACCTTGCACAAAACTCCCCTAAAAACGAAATGTCATAATGCCTCAATCTTCCTGCCAGCAACAGCCCTGAGCTGAGGTCCAAGTCTCACAGGGGAAACCCTCTTGCGCAGTTTGCTTAGCTTGCAGTTTTTAACCATTTATTAAGGCTGGAGTCCTACTCGCCTTTATGCCCGGTAAAGTAGCAAAAGCCTCCTAGCCAACAACGATATTTCCGTCCGAAAAAAAACTCTGTGCTTTGTCATTGGAACACTTGCGTAATGGACGCAGGACTATCTCTATATAACCATTTAATGAACAAGTTAATGACGTTTTTAAAAGGGCTATTGAAGTGATGTTGTACTGTGGATTGCTGATGATCCTTGCTTGATTGCATGCGTATTGCTTAGTGTGAATGGGCCTGGCGCCTGTCACGTAGTAAGAGAATGGGTTGTGGAATGTATTCTGTCTAGATTGGTCCGTTAAATTACTTGTTTTATAAGTCACCATGTACTTTACTATAATATATTACTAATACTAGCGACCCGCCCCGGCTTCGCACGGGTGCAATGCTGATATATCATACATATTAAACCTTCCTCTTGAATCACTATCTATTAAAAAAACCGCATCACAATCCGTTGCGTAGTTTTAAAAATTTAAGCATACATAGGGATATAGGGACAGAGAAAGCGTCTTTGTTTTATGCTATGTAGTGATTATATAAATAAAAGATTTGATTGGAACCACAGGAACGATTTCAAAAATACTTTCACCATTAGGAAACGTCTACGTTAGCCACAAGTAACATATATGCTATATTTATTGGTGAATTTTCCACGAATACAGGAGCTACGCAAGCGATAAGCTAGTAGGAATTATATTTGAACTGCTGATTTTGTTGTAACGAAACCTTATTTATCATTTTGTATACCCTTCTAGTTATTATTATTATATGCCTGTTAAAAGTATTTTAAATCATAAATAAATATTTATTTCTAAAAGTAAATTGACGCTTCGTTCGTTCTTCGTTCCTTAAAACATAACATTTACATTGTACGCAAGACAAATCTGGCGTCTGCGACCACACACGAATAAAGTAAACTTGGATAACTTTAAATTCAGTGTAACACTAAATGATATATTTTTATTTATTTCTTAGAAAGTATACGTTTGCTTAAATATTATGTTAATTCCAACCAATTTAAGTTAATCCCAAGCCTCGTTGTTAATATTATGTACAAGGTTACAATTGGTCAATGATGTCATTTCTCGAGTGCTAGACGTTTTAGCACATTCTCAAACACCAAATTGCAAATTACTGTAGTACCGGACATTTTCAGCGTCGTCCACTGACTAAAAGCACAGCATAAGTATGCTAATGCCGTAATGTGATCGACGTGATAGAATATTTTTATCTTTATTAGGTATTTTTCCTGCAGGAACGCTTTTTTTAGATAGGGGTCATTTTCCTGACCAGGCAATTGACCCCTTTCCACCAGATGTTATGTATAACAGGGGTACAGTAGATGTGTTCAGCACTAGCCACCCTTATGCTGCCGGCCCTTTCCCCTTCCCCCCGAGAGCTCTGGCGACCTTACTCACGCACAGCAACACAACATTAATCAATAATGTTATTTGTCTGTGGTATTATATTAGGTACTTTCCCAGTCGAGCAGCTCATTGATAGTACCATTGTACCATACACGCTTATTGACTTTTTTTTTGTAAAATTGATTTATTATAGAAACCTGTTTCTTTTGACTGTCCATAAGTTATTTTAGTGAGAGCAGTAATTATTATTAATATCTACAACATTATGTATACGAAGTATAGTTTACAATAATATGCATTTAAAAATAGCATTACTAGCATTGCCATAAATAGTTTATTGCTTAGCGTTAAGTTATACAAACGAATCATAAAACTTTGTGTTCACAATTAACTTGTCAAATATGGCAGGTAAAAGTTTGGCGGTTTCGGTGGGACTCGGACAGCAACTAGTATAATGGAGCTCATCTTTTAATGTAATAATCCCCCAGCCCCTCTCAGATGAATTAAAAGAAAAGGATAGCAAGAGTTTTAACAGCCAAAAATAGGGTTGAACGCCCTTGAACTTATGTAGTGCGCTACAGTCACCCGAATATTGAACTTGCAAATACTCGGTGTACTTATTTAATCTTAGCCCACAACAACAATACCTGAAAGTATATTTAGTATTCTGGTATTGTATGTTTTGGCGCTAAACGGTTACAAAAAACATAAACAAGGCATGGGAGTGTGACTGAGTGTGTTCAAGCAACATACAAAATTGGTTTATCCTTGCGTGACTGACCGTAGTTCCGTCCATTCCCTGCCCTATTTGTATGATTTTGAAGTACCTACCTTCTGTTTAATGTAAAAGTATACACGTGCGCAAGTTAAGCTGCGACTTATGAGCTAAGTTTATACGTGACTCTAAAGTCGAAGCAGCTTTATATTGTACCTACGCAGATTGGATCTTTGGATGGTTTCTATAGCTACTGAAACATTTCATTACAATAACTCTTGATAGAGCGACATGGTCTTTCGGATATTTTAATTTTCCATTTTGAAAAGGTTTGCCTTTTTTTTGCTTCGTTTTTAGGGTTCCGTTTCCGATGAGTTAAAACGGGACCCAATTATTATGACTTCGCTGTCTGTCTGTCACCAGGCTGTATCTCAAGAACCGCGATGGATAGACAGTTGAAATTTTCACAGATGATGTATTTTTATTGCCGCTATAACCTACATAAATATAATACAAATACTAAAAATAAAATAAATATTTAAGAGATATATAAGAGAGAAATATTTGCTTGATATCAATAACGGCAACAGGTAGACGCTAGAAAATGGTACGGAACCCTTCGTGCGCGAGTCCGACTCGCACTTGACCAGTTTTTTCTATTATAATCCACATTTAAATGTTCTTGTTAAACCTTCTAGAAATTTATAATTCCATCAAAATGTACGCCCATTCCTACCTGGAGTTTGTAATGACCGCTCTTCTCTCCTAGTGCCGGCACTAGTTTCCTGTTCATTTACAGAGTAATCATGCACCGGATGTGTACCTACTGAATTCGGCAGTTCATCACTGAGAGATAGCTAAACTAACTGATCAAACCCAAATAACTACGATCTATTCTCTTCCAACAAAAAAACACCACGCTATTAATTTAGTAGCGGATGAAACCAATTAAACCACATATAAACTCGTCTATATGAAAGAACTTGGCATATTTTATTCAACACGCAAGGATTCGTGATAACCTTGACAGGCCAATTACTTGACGATTCTTGAGTCATTGCCTAGGCTATGACTAGATCAACTTAGATCCATATACTAGGATTAATTTATCATAATTGTTTACAGTACGTTATTTGGTAGCTTTATCTAAATAAGAACTAGCTTGTATACATACAGTTTAGTTCGTGTACTATCTCATAAGTAGTTAGTAAGCATATGTGTCTAATTGGTAGTTAATTATCGTAGTGACGCCAAGCTGTACCTAATAGAGTTTGTTAGCTCTATTTAGTACTGCGGAAAAGGTTACCAATAGCCAGATAGTAGTGAATAGTACCTACATGGTTATGTATGACATGACTACTGTTATAGATTTGTATTAATTTGTACCTATAATGAACCTAAATAACGTTTTTTTTTTCTATAAATGCCTTAAGCTCCCGAAAGCATAAAGGCTAAAGCTTAAAGACAGGATTAGAGTAACTATATTAATATTACTATGTCGAATTAATACTTGAATAAAATGTCGACTCATATTCCATTTCACTAACAGTAATCTTTAATTGCAATTTAAAATAAACAGGAATTGTCTTCAAATTGATGTAATTATGAAATATTAAATACGAGAAGCTACGTGGGACTCTAGCTCTCACTTTAACTGTATGTCAAGCTTAGCAATATTTTTTAATGATTACAAATATAATTAATTACGCCAGTCTTGTTCAGGTAGTGGAACGGTACCTAAACCCTTTTATTATAATAATGCAAACTGCATCATTGCCACTTATTACATGTTTCTAAAATAGTCGTTTTATCTTTTATTATTTTCTCTTTTAATTAAGATAACAATTTGCCTTTAATGATATAAAGATAACCTTTTAACAGTATTTGGTGTTGTTACAGGTCCGGGCGGAGCCCTGCCGCGTCGCGGCACATCGATTCCTTTTTTGAACTTCAGTGATATTTTTGTTTCGAAGAGTGCGAACAAATCAAGTGATCAGTGAAGTGTCCAAGTGTTAACATGGCATTTATTGGATTCGCTGCCCTCGTGGCACTGGCCGCTATAGGTAAGCATATTGAAAACTTCATTTTAAGTTTTTTTTAAACTAAATCTGATCCTTATCTTATTAGCTTACTTTGGCACTGGCAAGGGTTTAGAGTAAGGTTATAAGGTTTATTCCACTTTGAACACCCAGGTGATATCACCTAGGTGTTCAAAGTGAAATGAAACAGTGTCCTCTGATCACCTACGAATCAATTCACCCAGCTAGTATCACCCAGGTGATTCTAGGAGACTAAATATAGTATCAAATGCCCATGTGTACACCAATATAAAATACTTATACAAAACAAACTATTATACTTAGTCAAAGTCAACGCGTAATCAATGTTAAACTATAAAATACAGTCCATACTAGTAGTAAAACAGTTTATAATATAAGGCTTATAGGTATCTTAACTACCAGACTCAGGCGGACAGCTTTATTAATTTGATATTTATGTAGGTGATAGGTCATCAAACCTTTTAATACAAGTGCTCTGTTCACAGCATAAAAAAAGTAAAAAAAACCGTATATAAGTGAAAATACTTAACATTCGCTCATAAAACTGGTACTAAGGTTTTAATTAAAAATATTGCATCGTTTTACCAATATAAATATCGACCCAGAGTGTGAAGCCGTCGCGTCGCCCGTTCATATAAAATGTGAACTTCCCGATCATTGGGGAAATATTCTCACCCCCTCGCTACGGTCGGGGGAGGATTGTGACGTCACGGCTCGATACACCAGCCAACGAACCTATTTAGCACGTAACTGTTTACTACCCCTGACCAAATTGTTTATGGTTCGCATGGCAGAGACGGTATTTTGTACAGAAGTGTGCGCGTTTCATTCATAAAGAATATTTTCAAATAATTTTATTATAAAATTAAATGAAACTGTAAATATAATGATACTATAAGATAATTATATTCTATTATAAAATTCAGATAACTGATAGATATATTGATATACTTACATAGAATCAAATCAAATATAATTCGCATTAATAAACAGTAGTATCACTCGGATATTTAAAAGGGTTACTTTATTCTTCCTAAGTAGTTTACGCTTTTAACTAGAGTGGTGTTTGGAACTCATTGTGTTATGTGAGGTGAGACGGGCGACCCTCCAATATAAAGGGCCTTTTAGAGAAATTCTTGTATAGGGACCTTATATTTTTATTGCGAAGACATTTCAATACTTCAATAATTAAATAAAATATAAAACGTCATCAAGGAGCTTAATTATTCGAAAAATTTGGAATTAAAAAAAATCTTACGTTTCATCAAACCCTATTATTCTCAAATATCTCCGTGCGCATAGAGCTACTCTTGCATCCATTACATCTATCGTATTATATTTATTGTGTCCTTATGATTAATAATTAACTATTACAAGATACTTACTGTGCAAAATAGACCAACCCATCTTCCCATGAGTGTAGACTTAGGGACATATACCTGATGGATGGGCAGCAGCTATCAGCTCAAAGATAGGTACTCACCATCTTACTGAGATCAAGCTGAGACCGCCTGCCAAGCGTGGTGATTATGGCAATATTAATCGACAACCCTGGCTTACCGGGTCTGTTAAGAGGAGACCCATGTTCAATAGTGGACGTAAACGGGCGGGCTGATATAGTATTTTATAGTATATCGCTATCTTTCTCTCCATATGATTCTTATGTACATATGGTGTTTTGATGATTCATAAGGTAATTGAACAAAGTGTTAGGGCTACGTTACGCCCAGCTAACTAAGTATTTCCTGTGTCAAAGTACTCAAAGAGGTAAAAGAAGACCTTACATAGAAAGTGTTTGTTAAGTAGAAAATTCTTTGAAAATTGTCGGAGAAGATTATTTTCTCATACTAAAGTTACAACTGTAATCAATAACAATTTAATAAGTATATATGTGATAACATCAATTTATAAATAGCCTATTACATATAAAATACCTCTAACTAGAGGTAATACTAGAGAGAAAGAGGAATTCGTAAGGAAGGTTTAGATGTAGGTAGGTACTATAAATGATAACAAATTCTCATATGAACTAGAGCTTTGCGAGTGAAACGGGTTAGTAATAAATTAATTTGTTCTATAAATAAGAAATAGCTCGAGACTAGACATAGTGTTTACGGGTTTGACATGCAAACTAGCCAATTAATATTACACTCAATGGCGCCTCATTTCTAAACGATTTGAACTCTAGACTTACTATAATTTTCTCTGATTTTTCTTTAGTACTTGTTGGCGACTGGCTGGCTTTTTTATTAACAGTTTTTTTTTATTTTTTATTCTTATTTCTTTCTGATATGTCATCCAAAAAACATGGTATCCTTCAGTATTGTCAGGTCAACATTGAAATTATACCTTCTATGACTATGTAGGTACCATAAAAAATACATTACATTGATTAACTCATAACGCATTCTAATTTCATTTAATATACAGTCCACACCTACATAACAGTAATTTCTTTCGATTCTGATAAAAAATATAGCCACAGTTATTCGTATCGTGTTGATTTTAACTATCAAATATGCCGAATAAATTGTACCTAATCCTTAAATCATGCTGAACCATATGACACAGTCGGGTAAATACAAACTAGGTACTTGATAAGTTAGTCTTTGAACTAACATTGCCGATACATTCAAGACTTAATGTTTCTACATTTTATAAAAGTCCTTCGTTAAGTTTTATATCCAATATATTTCTCGGATACTACATAGTAAGCTGGCATGTAGGTATACCGTGGCGTGGGCGAGGCCGTCAGGTTCAATCTAAAGTGCTAGGTTTTACACAAACATCGCAGAACATTGGCCTTTCGACGCGCCAGATTGAAGGTCACGACCCTGACTGCGATACGAATAAACTTGCATTTAAGTAGATATAAATACATTTGTAAAGCCCACAATAATAACAACATAGAAATGTATATAAAAGTCATGCAACATATATAATAACTGCAAATATTACGTCCATAATAGATCTTCACATGATGTGACTAACCCGTATTTCATCATGACGCTTGGCAGGCAGATTAGTGACCGCAGTATTGTGTATACGATTGTCAAGACATAGATGATGTCATGACAATCAGGAACGACGGCCATACGTGCTTTTCGAGGCACTTAAGGTTGAGCCTCAACCATTCGGACCCGGGAAGAAATCTTTGTGTTCTCCCGATAATTAAGAGCCTTATACCGCTGCTCTACTTACTATTAATTACGAACAAATATATGAGTAGCCATTTATCCATATATAAAAAAGTTACATCATTATGAATACAATCTCAGAAAAGTATGACTAACACTGTGATGAATAAACAGAAAAGTGTAGCTACAAATGGATTTGAAATACATTGAAAACCGTAGATCTACGGTTTTCAATGTATTTCAAATCCAGCATCTATGCTGACTTCACTTTAGCATTAAATTCATACACTCTTATTGCATTAAAATTTGCATTTCGCATTCACAACGACTCTACGGAGAATTTGATTTGAATATTATGACAGCTTTCTTTATGATCAATGGTTTCAGTGGTTTAGGCGTAAAAGCATAATCCAGAGTTATTTTCACATGTATAGGTGCTATTAGTAGGGATCATCTATACCTGTACTAATAAGTATTAGTCAGAGGAAATATTTGATTGTATTTTTGCATTCAAAAATCCTTTCTCCATTAGAAAGTTACATTAACCAGGAGTTTCACCCGCATAGCCGGGAGCTATGATAAACCGCGCGCGAGAAGCCAGTTCATCATAAGCACATTACATACGGCTTTTTTATCATAGTGGTTCATATCAATAACATTTCTCAACCATTTAAAACTTAGATCAAGTTATAAATATACAAGTAAATATTGTGGCGTTAATGACAGTTTAATTGTGTCCTTCAGTCCCATATTGCTATCTACCCAAGCTTTAAATAACCACATGCTGTCATCGTCATCGTTTATCGGGATGTGTGTTAATTAACTGACAAACGCCGATGTGATATTAAAAAAGTCCTTAGCCTGAATTGAGGACGTACTTGGATCTAATGTTTATTTTGGTCAAGAATTTCATATCAAATATTATAAAGGGTTCATTTAAGATATTGTAGTAAGAATATTTCAGGCGTTGAATACGTTGACGTCCACTGCTGAAATTGGGGATCATATTGCTTGCCAACCCTACCTTGCCAAGGTCTGACCTTGGCAAGCCAGAGTCATTGAGGGATATTGCCGTAATTATCACATTTGTCGCATTGGTGATCGCAGTAACATGGGAGTATGTTTGACCTGTTAGATGCTGCTGCCATCCATCAGCTGTATGTCCTTAGGTCGCTCTTTACGACACCCACACGGCGAATGCTTGAAGTTTAATGCTTAGTGTACACTAAGCAAGCTATAGAGCGTGCCTTAGTGTGTGAATTGGTGGCACAAGTACCTATGAACAACACCGTGGTGTCTTGTCCAAGAAAAATTGTTATATTAAATCGGTGACCTATATTTTATATGCGTTGTGATAATAATGTTGAAATCTACCATACCAACACAGTCAAATATAAAGTGATGCGCAGAACCGAATAAAATAAATACAAATATTTATTTGCAGTATAACAGCGCGATGTCATATTTATATAACACCTGCTTACAATCAATGCAAAGGACCGCAGCGATATCCGCGCTCTAAACGTTCATATTCATTAATAAATTAATTACTCAGGGATAATTTAACATTCTGATGGTCGAAATCCGTCCAGTAGGTTTTGAGTATTAAGTATTCGTATTAAAAAAACAATTCTGTATTGAATTGAATACTGTCCAATATTGTTATTTACTTTAACATCATTTTTGCGTTTCTCGCTTCTCTCTCATAAAATGTTATTAATTGGCAATATTGTTTAAAGTTGCAAGTTTATGTGTTATTTATTTTTGTGTCTACGTTAGGGTTGCCATACGTCCCGGTACACCGGGACATGTCCCGGTCCCGAGCGTCATGTCCCGGTGTCCCGGCCAACAAAGCGATGGTCACGGTGGGCGCGCTAACCAAAAAAAATAAGAACCCTGCTTCGTTCGCAATACGCGCTCCTGTTTGTCTTATCGTCCTGCGTGCGCAATGGGAGATACCCCCTCGGCTCTGTGTGACGTGTTATTGTTTCATAGCCCCCCCCCCCGCTCTGTCCATTGTCCCGGTCAGCGCCGAAACATTTATATCAACCCTAGTCTACGTGGTCTTATAGTTCTAGTATTGAGTTAGTGTAGAGTTGTTAAATGGATTTTACTCAAAAGTATGATATTTACAACGATGATACAATTTCTTTGATGAATATTTAATATTTTAACAAAGAAATGGTAAAAAAATACTAAGTTTAAATGTATAAAGTTTAGCTTTATATGCGACCCTTTCTGCAAAGTCGCATATAAAAAACACTCGGAACAAGCCCTAAAAAACCTTTCGTTTATTTTTTAAGGCTAAACTTTGGCGCCATTATTTTTAATTGACTTACTCCCAAAAAAACTTGTACTTTTACAAAAAAAAAAAGCTATATTTATGCATTTTTTAATTTTCAACTTAAATTTTGTAGGTCACTTAGTTCGAATACGTAATGTCGACATGCGACACACCCTCGAGGAACGCGCACGCACAATGTGGGGAGCTATAAATGAAACACGCTTACTTAATAAATGCAATAACAATTCACTCTTGACTTGAAAACTGTTAGATTATATTGTTGGAATACTCATTTTGGCAAAGAATAATAATATATGGATAGGTACTTATATGCTTAGTTGACCAGGTTGGTTTCACTTAGGACCCTTATCATCTTATAACTCTTTTAATGTCAACAGTAAAAATTCATGAGCCGAGGACCTCGACTTTGGTATGTTACTAGTTATTCCGGACACATTTACTGAGCGACATTATCATAAACACAGATATGCTTATGTTGTAACGCAACTATGCTAACAAAGCGACACGGACGACGCAGCTGCAAGTGATCTAGCATAATACATTATTGTAAGAAGGCGTTCGCGTTCTCGAAACAACAAAAAAAAGTAGACAATATTAAAAATTAAAAGGATTACATTTTTGATTCAGAGATGCGAGATAGTAATAGTAGTATCTACAATATATAAGTTATCCGGATAATTAAACGATTTAACTACACCTTATTATTTAGGATCTTAAAATGTTCTCATCTGACGCTTTTATCTTGTAGAATCTGTAATAGAAAAATGTAGGAATGTTATCAACCTAAATTCATATACACCATCTTTACTCCACAATCACGTGCGTGAATAATGTTCATGTGCAATACTAGAGTAAAGCTCTTGGTATTTCCGAGCGCTTTCCGTCGGCACGTGGTGTTGCAAGATGTTGAGAAACAAAAGATAAGGATAGATGATGATATTTTAATACGGTGGCCACACTTCCAGACATTCCACCGGGTCAATGCCCACGAAGAGATTTATGGTTCGTGGACTGTACAATATTCATAACACTTTACCATTTTCATTGTTTACTTTCTGTTATGTTATTATACCGTTACCTACATCGTATCATAACCTGCTACGAAATATTCTATAATTAATTTGTAAAGCAACCATTTTTTATAACCCATAAGTTTCATACTTACCTATATGTTATAATTTATAAATCAAAGTGATCTTAGTTGTTTTAATATATACTAAATGTGTCATCGTTAACAAAATAATTAGGTATGTATATTGTATTGGTAGTAAAATTAGAACAGTAGGCGACTTGTTTATCAATTGTTAATTGAGACTATATTTTCATAATAAAAGCAATTGTAGCTTGTAATGTAGACTATCATCGCCATTTTATGTTGATTGTTTTCGAAATCAGGTATTCAAATCAAAACAAATTTGACTCGTATTACAGGTTCTTTAATCGGATTCCTTTCTATGGATGCATGTCTATATGAATTTCGTATGCATTCTTCGTGTGTAATTTAGTTTAACATAAAATATAATATAATGACCATCATATTCTTATTCATGAAATATATTTATTATATGTTTCCGTATTTCATAGATGAAAATAATTTCGTTCATTTCACATGCGTAGCACATAGGCTTAATTTTTTGCAAAAAATTAAGCCTATGTGTAAGAATATTTTAAAGTGCTTTGTTATTCTTTGAGAATTTTCATTGCAATAAAATATCTACGCTTTTATTTTTTATAATATTTCTAGGTTTAGAAGTAATATATAAATGGCAACAAGTTTTGTAAATGAACTGAACAGTTACTTCATGAAATTTGCATAGCCCCTTGTTCAGCAAGCGATACTACACCGTACTTGACTATGTATGTAGATAATACAGAGCTATTTGACCTGTCACTGTGATTTATAAACAGCTCAACTAACGCAACTGCTCGGGTATCTATGCTGAAACTATATGCATAGTTACATTCGACTACCAGTACTTTTAGAAATTACAAAGAGCTCTTAAATGACTTACTAAGTCTTAATAGAAGTAATACAAAGAGTATGTAAAATAGAGCCCGTTCCTGATAGTAATAGTTCCTCAACCCTGCCACGACCGCTCTGAACCTAGGTTCATGTCTAGTAGGTAGAGCTCTGTTCATTGTGCATTTATGCACGGTGAAATAACAAATACTCGTGTTTAACTACATATTTCCTTCCAGAAAAAGGTGCCCAGGCCCCGAAGCATTTGACAATAATAATTATTTAAATATGGCGTAGGTACCTAATTGAGATAGGCTTCTAGTTAGTGAAAGCCCAGAACCCAACTTATTCACGGTCCGCCACTACATATAAATGTACCAAGGTTTGACCATAAACCTGCATTATATGGGCAAAGCTATGTCAGCTGAATGTATCATAAACTGTTTCCTAAACAGCTTATACCACCTCAAGGAAGTCACGAAAAGACACTATTGAATTATCGGTATGAAGCATATTATTGTTTTGCCACGAGCTAAGTAGATATACTTACGATTTTCTACTTACTACGTACTTGGCTTTTTCCACTTAGCCCGAGATGTTTGAGCGAGAATTATAATAGGTACTATATTTGTTTCGACAGTTGCACTAAAATACTAAAAGTCATAATCGATAAAAGGCGATGAGATTGAGGCTCATCGCCAGCGACCGCCCTGAGGCCCGAGGTCCAAGCCCAACAGGGGGCGCCCTCTTGTGCAGGTTGCTTAGTTTGTAGTTAAACCATTTATTAAGGCAGGAGCTCTGCTCGCCGTTATGGGTCGTTGTCCTAACCCCTTCAGGGTGCCCCCAGGTGTGTGTCACTTAATTGTATGTTTTTACCAAACTTTTCTATATTGATCCACTAAAACCTATAATAATTAATGTGAACTTAAACTTATTATGAGTAGATGAATTAATAACCAGCTGACGGACGGACTACTATGTCTGTAATATCCTACAATTTGCTAGCTGTAGTTTAATTATCTATGTAGTTTAAAGTGCTGAATAAATTCATTATTTTATATAAAATTACCTATTTTATACGCCATATAGTAATATACGAAAAAGAACATCCCCGGAGTTTCTTTCTTCCTTTCTTCTCCGGGTCGTCCACTAGTGAAAGGTCGTAAGCTAGCTAAGGTAGGATTCTCGCCGGCAAGGATCCTATCCCTGCCCTATGATTGAGCGCCTGTAGGCGGTGCCAGTGATCACATCTTCTTTATGTATCTGCCTTTTTTACTTCAGTGGCACCCTGGGTTGTGGTCCTAAACCCCATAAAGGTGCCCTCAGGTGTGTATCACTTAGATATAGTGTGACCACTTGCAATTTTGGTGCGTTTTTAATTTCTTCTTATAATAATATAACAGAAATAATTGTCACAGGACAGACGAATTATGACGGACTAGGTAGTCTGTAGATTTGTTATTGTCTACTTCTGTTAGTTACCTAGTCGGATATTTTATAGAGTAAGAATTATCTGTTAATTATAGTTTTTTAGTTTTTATTTATCTTATAACTTTGTAATTCTGACAAGTATAAGTGTATGTGAATACCTAAGTGCTGAATAAAATTCTTTATTTCATTATTATCTACTATTATTATAAGGGAAAACAAACAATAATATACACAAAACATTTCACAAAATTACCAATAAACTTGAACTATATGTAGTATACATACACTTAGTTAGTTTCTTATTTTGTACTATTTGTCATCCAAATGTGTTTGTAGGTACTCTTACCTATACTCGCTCATGGCCACCATCTGGCTATTTGTCGGGGTCATTATAATAACGCTACGCCTACACTATGTAAGTAATGTTTGGGTTAATCTGTACCAATATTGGTGTAAGTCGGATATTAGTTATCCAAATAGGATAGAAAATCTGAACATAGTGTTTTTTTACACCCTGTTTACTACTATAATTTAATTATAAAATATATGTTGTTAGTTTATTGTGTTTTTATTTGCAACATACAATCTTATATGTAACGAAACCAATTTTAAATGATTTGTAACCATGAAAAATATAACTAATACACATATATTATAAAGAGATAAGGTTTCAGGGGGTAATCGGTTCAGTAGATCCACTGAACCGATTTTGAAATTTATTTTACCAATAGAAAGCCACGTCATTTGTGAATCTCATCAATCTCATATATTTTAAGTTAAAGTTTTCACGGGAACGGGATTAACGCGGTCAAAACCGCGCGGGACAGCTAGTATTTTATAAAGAGGAAACTCTTCTAAGGGGAAAATAATATGCGAACAAACCACTTGCGGTTATAAAAAATATTTATGTTAATATTAGTAAACTTCTATTAGCGATATCGTTATCGCTAATAGAAGCTAGTTCGTACTAGCATTCAATTAAATCCCAATTCTACTGAAATGGTCACGCAATCACAACACAGAGTCCTTTGTACCTACTGACGTAATTGAAGTGTATCAATTTACAATGTCAATTGATAATTGATAAATAAGCTGTTATCAAGTGAAAGTGACAATCATTGATCATTGATGTATACTGAACAGGTTATATAGGTACTTGCGTAATTGATTAATTTCATTAATAGCAATATAGGACCATAATCGTTGTATTAGTATAATTAGTTGTATTTGCAGATAAATTCGTGTTTGTATTTATCTTAATTCAGCGTAGGTTTACTTTAAATAAGTTTACAAAATCGAAATCGTGGTTTTGGTTATTATATCGAGAATATTTCAAATAATATTACCTATTTTTAATAATATTATTATTAAAAAT
This sequence comes from Nycteola revayana, assembly GCA_947037095.2. NCBI lineage: Eukaryota > Metazoa > Arthropoda > Insecta > Lepidoptera > Nolidae > Nycteola > Nycteola revayana. Next base: position 6,774,404 of record OX344838.1, read on the forward strand.
GTGATCTAACAAATGTAGTATTCCTTATAGATATTTATTTTTTACTCATACTAGGAAATCATTTACAAGTGGCATGATAAATCTTAGTTGAATCAGCATCCTGTGTTCAGGTTGTGATGTAGTTCACATCTGTCGTGCTACGGACCAATCAGGATCATGCGCACACGCACATCTGTCGCGAGCACGCAGCACGCCCTCGACTTTTTGTTCGCTTTGTTGCTATTTTTTCTCTTAAACAGTGGTCGAGGAGAGGGTATTGAGAACCATTGATCGTTTTATTCAAAATACTTAACGATGTTTTTGAAAGTGGGAACCGACCTAATTTTGACACGCTGTTGTACTCAATAGTCTGGATGAAGCTTTGTCTACAGAGAGATTGATTAGCTCCAACTAGTTAATACATATAATTACGGAATATAAAAAATACAGAAACCTAATAACTATTTTTTATTATTTCAATTTTACTCATGTTAAACAATTAGATTGTGATGACCTCCTCTCATTTTATTTCTCCTTCCATAAGTCAGTTAAAAGTATCCTCCCACGTCCTCGACGTTTAGAAAAAGCGACCGATCATTTCGAGAGTTGCTTAGATTTTTTTCCAAATACATACATTTGTCTAAAAAATACAACGGTATCTCAAACGTGTGATTGGTTATATATTAGATAATTAAAAAAAAATTACAATAAATAATTTAATTAAAAATTGTAAAGATCATAAACTATCCGGCACATGACTCAACGTAGAAAGTTTCGTTTGTAGTGGAAATATAAACTTAACGTACTATTATTATTTACTGCTTATTACTTCCTGCCCTTGTGTCGAACATTATTCGTAAGCGACGAGTTTGACATAGGCATCTTTAAAACGATGCTATTTATTTCTTGTTTATGTACACACGAAGTTACAATTTTATATTTCAATACATATAAACGCATGGTACAAGGGCACTACTTATTTCCATTACAATCTCTGCTAGCATACTTGCGGAGTAAACAGAGAAAATGATATACCTACCTATCTATGTGTTGGGTAATATACTAAGATACAATTGATACCTACATATAAGTCCGATCCTAAAATTGTCCGTAACAGTGCCGAGAAATTTAAGATCGTTGTGTACCGTGTCTATCTATATAAAGTAGATGCAGTATGCACGTCACTCGATCTAATGGGGTCACTAACTATTAATTATTAACATTTAGTGTCATGCACTTCATCTAGTAGGTACTACATAGTGAAACAGTGAGGCGGGCATGGCACGAGTCGTGTCATTCGCTGAATTATTTTTCCAGGCTTCATTATAAACTGGGTCGAGATCCCTTAAACTAGTGCAGAGGCTTGCAGTTTGTGGTTCTATGCTAACGCTGCTGTAAAACCACTTGCATTACAAATGACCGCCTGTAGACAGTGTCTTTCATATTAATTAATGAGCGCCTAATAATGTATTCGACAGAGAACGGTTTGGTTTGAATATGAATCGTGGTGAGAGACTTGGGAATCCAGATAGCCATTGACTTTACCATGTAATGTGGCTAGTCCTGTTAATTAATGTTTTTAAAATGAATTGAACCGAAAAATTTCCAATGGTGTTAATTGTATGGTATGATACTATTATCCCTATGGATGACGACAAAAAAAACGATTTAGTCCTTCAGTTAGATTACCAAAATGTATAGGACACATATTTTTAAACGTTCCGTAAACTAACAAAGGACGAAAATACTGCGCGTTGAAATTTCATGAGACGTCACATCTAGGTACAGTTTTACCAAGGAGGACACGCCACAAGCCTGATCTTTGTATTTGTTTATTGATTTGATTAATAAAAAAATATGTGTCCAATATTTATTGATAATGTAAATGACGCACCGAATAGAATTTTGTAAGATAAATCACCAACAAATTACCGTTTTTTTTTTAATTTATATGATTTTATTCTTTCCAGGGTCAGTGCTTTGCGAGGATGAAACTATAGGCCCGATATTCATGAAGGAACCCCCGAACCGAGTGGACTTCAGCAATACTACTGGAGCGACCGTAGAGTGTGCGGCCCGAGGCTCACCCTCTCCTGACATCATCTGGGTACGAGGCGATGGCACTGCAGTTGGTGACGTTCCTGGATTACGACAGGTACGATGAGATTATTTTTCTGATATAATTTAAGTTTGGCGTGACCAAGCGCTGCTTTGACGCCACTGTGTTTTTAGTTTTTATACAATTTCTAGAAGCACAGTCGCAGCTCCTCTAGTTATCTATAATTTGAAGGCGCCCTAAGGCCTTTGCGAAAATAAAATGTTTTTACCAAAGGTGTACTAGGTCGCATGATAAATACAAGCTGATTTTATACATTCAACTAGCTTCCGGCGCGCGTTTTCAACGACATTTCTCTTGTTCCTGTAGGAACTTCATAAATGAATATAGGCTTTAGGCTTCCTCGATAAATGGACTATCTAACTCTTAAAGATTTTTATAAATCGGACCAGTAGTTCCTGAGATTAGCGCGTTCAAGCAAACAAACAAACTCTTCAGCTTATATATAGATTTTTAACTTGTGTACATCTTAGTACATTTTATTTTTAATGTTTCTTACTTTACGTTCGAGCTAATAAGCTTTCATACTGACTGTACAATTACAAGAGGTCAGAACCATTTATCCGACAGTTCGCGCTTAAATAGTCACGGTGAAAGAGACGTGTAATTCAATATTGTTCGACCGTTGACCTTCTCTTCTCTACTACGGATAATTAATACAGATATTCGGTTTAAATAAAAAAAATAATGTCATCTGTTTACTTTCCGTGTATTACGCCTATCTTTAAAACGGTAGAGACGATTTCGATGAAACGTTCATTGTTAGATGCATACAAAATCATGATTTTACACGGACGAAGTTGCGGGCAGTAGCTAGTTTAAAGAAAAGCTATGCAAGTTTACTTTTAATATTGATATTGTATTTTTATAACAAGAATAATCTGAGCTTATTTAGCCAGTAGTATACTTATTTTAATATTTTTTATTAGCCTCGAACGTAGATTGGCATGGACGGTGTGTAGGTTTTAGTTTATTTACATAAATATTTTAGTGATAACATTTTACTCCTTTTATGAGGGACCCGACATTATTTTGGTATTGCGGTATATTTACTTTTAAAATTATGCCGTTTATTACTAATGGCAATGCCCAGTATTTGACCTGCTGTATAAAGGTTATGGGTTCAGTATCCGTCCGAGATAAACAAACTTATATATAGGTATTATAAGCCTATATTTAGATGTTGAGCGTCATCGTTCTTTTGCGAAATTTACATGTTAATAATAATGTGGAAACCTGTTCTAATAGCGCCGAAGTAGAATTACGTCCTTGTTAAGTTACATAAAAAAAAACTATATCTAGACCTCAGAAGCATAAGGACGGATATACTATATATTTCAGAAGCATTTGGTCGTAAGTGCCAGTATACGATAAAGGCACATACGACTTATATTTCTGACGCATAATGGCACATCCGACCTTATGCTTCTGAGCTTTAGACCAGTTTTCATCATCGCGTTAATTTTTTTTTAAGCTTGGCCTTCCTAGACCCTGTAGTGTAAATTTAATATGAACGACATTGTGGTTAACACTATGGAAATAGAAACTAGGATCAGTATAGAATTCAAAAGACTCAAAAATGCTGGTATGATTAAGTTAAATTAAAATAAGGCATATTTAGATTATATGCCTTACCTATATGTTTACAAATTAGTACTTTAGATAAATTTATTTTAATACCAATTAGCTTCTGCCTTTAGAGGTGACATTTCAAAGTGTTCGTAGACCTAAGCCATTTTAGTTAAATAGCCTCCCAGCGCATGAACGTAACAAAAAGCATTTTAGTTTTTTCGAGTAATTGCTAACTAACAAAGTCTTATTTCATAAGATTGACAAATTTACATTATAACCTATTTTTATTAAATTCATTTAACTTTTTTCTGGTTCCTTTTCTTAGAAAAGAAGTTCTAGAGGCGGCAAAGTTCGAATCTTGCCACTGGATATGCTTGACCTTTCCTCCCACTTCCGACTCTGATACGAATACGCCTTCTATTGAATTCATATTAAGCGACAATACGATTCATAGATTTGATCGAATTGAATTTGCTCTTATTATTTGAAATTTAGTAAAAAAATGTTAGACTCATTCACGCGGCCCTGTGTAGGTAAGGTTTACCCGCACATAGTGCTACGTGCAGAGATGAGTTGAAATACCACCATTACGAGCATTTCCATAAATATTTATGCGATGTTGTCTCTATTTGTATTTCCCAACGAAAACTAGATATCACGCACTCACTTTTAACAGGGAAATTCGTTGTACAGGTGCAAGCGAATGGAAATCTACTTTTCCCGCCATTCCGCGCCGAGGATTACCGCCAAGAAGTACATGCCCAGGTCTATGCTTGTCTTGCACGCAACTCGGTTGGCAACATTCAGTCCCGGGACGTCAACGTACGAGCCGGTAAGCATTTACAAATGATAAATAAGTATAACAGATATAATAAGTTTACGATGGTAGGTATGAGCTTTCTGTGGTTTTCTATCGTAAAGTTCTTTGAGTTAGAGTTATACAATGTTAAAATCAAAACAGCGCGACCTTATTTTTTTTCTTTTTTAATTATCTATGCTACAATTGTATCTAAATTTATAATCATCAAACTTAACTATTATCTATGATTGGCGCAATAATATACGGGTACAATATTTCTTAGTACACAAGTACAATTAGGAGATCATAAAGTTCAAAGAAAACCATTGGAATCCCTGACCGTTGTAATACTGTACTTAAATTCTTTAGGCTATTGTTACCGTCACGTAACCAGCGACACAAACTGCTCATACATTATACAAAACATTGGACAGTTTGAAATTACTAATTCTAAAATACTGCATACACTTTGTGGTAGAGTCCGCAGTAGTAAAGTTGTAACATATTTCATTCGATGTAAAAAGATAGTGTTACAAAACAAAACCACCGCACGAGCCACACAAGCCCTCATAAAGCTCTATGAGAGATTTATAAATAATTTTAAATGGGCATACATGACATGTGCATTATATCTATGTCAAACACGATGATATTTCTGTTTGGAGACGACACTCAATAACATTGTTGACTTATCTATCGTGCTACTAGTTATTTCATAGTCAATTATTTATGCTTGTTTTATCGGAACTTATTTGGAACAATATAAAGGTGACACTTATTTGGATATTGAATTAATCAAATGGCTTATCAAATTATCACCTAACAGTGTACACAGATACGAATTAATAATACAATAACGTTAGTCAGTAATTACATATTTTGAAGTAGGTACATTTTATTAAAAGCGGAACCTTTTACGAGTTCATAAATACTGACTTTAGTGTAATGTCTTTGAAATTAATGCTGTAATTTTCTATAAGTATTGAGTTATTGTGTGTCTTGGTGTCCGTGATTATTGACGTCGATTCTCTTAGAGATATAGTTCAACAGTACCTATGCAATAAAATTCGTTTACTTTCCTTACTATTACGATATTTCTTCCAAAAATCTACGCCGTTGATTTTCTACAATCATTGGTATGAAAACTACACGAACAATAATATGTATATCAAAATATATTCTCAAAGCACCATCTGACGATAATATACATGTCCACAAAATTTGAATGGTTAAACCATTCGTCTAGTCATGGTATTGCATTAAATATGAATAGTTGATTGGCCCATCATAGGGCGCTGCCCTTGGTGACATGAGGTCAAGTACGGTCAATTAAATAATCATACGTACAGAAGATAAATTTTACTTTATGGTTCAGCCGTTACAATTTCTTTGGTGTCGGTGACTCATTGAAATTAAAGACTACCAAAAATAAGTTATCACTATTATGTCGCTCAAGATTGTTAATAGGTACTAATTGCTATTTGGAGATGTATACTTATTTTTATTTATTTACAAATAGATAAATCCCGCACTAAAGAAATAAATCCCTGTGCCGAGGGGGACTTAACAAACACATTCACGACACAAAGCACACCTAGAACAGAACAACTATTCGTGGTTCATAGAAATAATTGTACCGGACAAGTAATTTTCCGTAATTAAAGTAAACATAATTTTGTTTCGAGTATTACATCACTCGTGAAAAGATTCGCATTTTCAATGATATTGTTGTACCTAATAATAACACTACCATACATAATATTTGTGTTGTAAATTAATGTAATGTACTTAATATGTGTTTTTTAGGTATTTTCAGGCTACATTGAAGTTTATTATTAGTATTGTTTTTTAGTATATCTATTTATATTTTAATATCGTTGTTTGTTTATAAATAAGCGGTTGCTCAGCATTACGACACCGACGTCAACAAGGAGTATGTTATTATGGGGAACAGTATAGTGCTCAAGTGTCAGATCCCGTCTTTCGTAGCTGACTTCGTTGAAGTTCTGTCTTGGCACACTGATGACAAAGAAGATTTCTTTCCTGGGGAGAATTATGGTTATTCTTTTGCCGTATCGGTTCTCTGGTCCGTTTCCCTGACCCGTATCCCCAAAAACTATCAGCTTATATTATAAACTGAATATTTCAAAATTCTCCACAGTGGTACAGCAACAATATGAATCAGAAGTTAACAATGAATACGTTATTCGTGGAAACTCTGCCATTCTTAAATGTTCCATACCATCATTTGTGGCTGATTTCGTAAGTGTTATCTCCTGGCAAGACGAATCTGGAAATTCGTACACTCCCGCTGAAAATAAAGAAGGAGATGGTACCACTCTCATTAAATAAAACATTTATCTCCTCCTTATTTCTATATTTTCCAAATCCTGGGGATCCTATCTAATATTATTATGTACATTCCTTGCAGTGGTAACTCAGTTCTACGAAGCCGAAGTAGTCTCAGAATACGTAATAAGAGGCAACACCGCTGTGTTGAAATGTAACATTCCTTCTTTTGTGACTGATTTTGTAAAAGTAGAAGCTTGGGTCGACTCTGACGGTGGAGAATATTTGATGACCGATGATATCGGTACTTTATATATTAATCAACAGTAAAAAATCCTACATCCTCTCATACCACTCCTAAATAGTAAATTTCCTAGTTAAATCTTATTCTTCACTTATTCTTACAGTTGTGAATCAATTTTATGAAGCAGAGATTCTGACGGAATATGTCATACGCGGAAATGCCGCAGTCTTAAAGTGTTCCATTCCTTCTTTTGTGGCTGACTTTGTTAAAGTGGAAGCGTGGATCGACGAACAAGGAACAGAGATTACTCATTCCGAAGACCTCGGTATCAATGGCCACTTAACCATATCATATTTGTTACCCGTGCTCACAACTCCTTACACCTCGAACCGTTCCAACCTATGTCTCATTGTTATTTCTTAGTCGTATCGCAATATTACGTGACCGAAGCCGAAAACGAGTACGTGATTAGAGGGAACGCTGCCATTGTTCACTGCAAGATCCCATCTTTTGTTAGCGACTTCGTGTACGTCGAATCGTGGCTCATGGAAGATGGGCAGATCCTTACAGTAGACAATACCAACTCAATTGCTGGTACTTTTTCAATGTTTTATCGTTATTTCCAAAGTCCCTATCCAAATTTATCTCCTCCATTGAAACAACTATTTGTTTAATTATAATGGGAATTGTTTATGAAGTGGTGTCACAGCCATTCGAAGCCGAAGCTGACAACGAGTACGTGATACGCGGCAACGCTGCTATTATGAAATGTGAAGTTCCAAGTTTTGTCTCCGACTTTGTTTTCGTTGAAATGTGGATGGACAGTGAAGGCGGAACATATTATCCTGGAAGTGGCGAGGGTAACATCGAATTAAAAAAAGAATCAATTTCATTTAATCATTTATCCTGAATCCTATTTTTTTTTTGTCGTAGCTGTTCTTCAAATATACGAGGCTAGAGTAAACGACGAATTCGTCTTGAGAGGCAATACTGCCATACTAAAATGTATAGTACCTTCTTTCGTTGGAGATTTCGTTCATGTTGTGGCTTGGATAATGGACAACGACACAGTTTCGTTCGATGAGCACTCTAATTACAACGATGGTAGTGGTTAATTAATTAAATATTCCATAGTTCCTTACCCATCCTCTATAGATTTATCAAGTCATTTTAATTTATAGGTTTGGTTGCTTTAGTTACAAATCTCTATTAGGAATAGGTTACTGTATGTTTTAATATCCACAGTGGTCCATCAGTCTTATGAGCCACGAGTTATCGATGAAGATGTTCTTCGAGGCAACTCAGTGATAGTCAAGTGTCTGATTCCATCGTTTGTGGCCGATTACGTCCAAGTCGTAGAGTGGGTGACGGGCGAAGATTCCCTCGCCACGTTTTCGTTCAACGGCTCCGACGGCAATTACGGTAATCGAGAGCAATGCGTGGCCCCAATTGTTCCTATCCGCACTCCACTGTGTCCCTATTTCGGTCTCGGTAGAAATACAATTATATAGTATTGTAAAATATTCCAGCTGTAAACCAATTCTACGAGTCACAAGTTTACGACATATATGTGATTCGCGGGAATGCTGCAGTCTTCAAGTGCCATATACCCTCGTTTGTGTCCGATCACGTTCAAGTTGTTTCTTGGCACGATACCGAGGGAGGAGAGTACTCGTTGAATGAAAATTACGGTATATTTCATCAAATTGAAATTATTCAGAACCCTGTTATCCTACCTATTGTTTATCTTATTGTACCTTTCGTTCTTTCGTTTTATTATAACTAGTTATAATAACAACACTTTCGTGTTCTAGTTGTGTCACAGGCGTACACGGTGAACTTGGTTGAAGAAAATGTTTTACGAGGAAATTCTGCGATCTTGAAATGTTTAATTCCGAGCTTTGTAACGGAGTATGTGTCTGTTGCGTCTTGGATTATTTCCGAAGGCGAAGATGAAGCCGAAATAAAAACAAACGATAGCGTTGATAAAGAGGGTATTCAGATTGAACGTTCCTAGATCTAATGAGGTGTACACCCTATCCCACGTCCTTACATCTATTTGTTCTAAAATACTGCTATGTATCGTTTTCAATTTACAGTGGTGACTCAGGCTTACACAGTGAATCTTTTGGAAGAAAGTGTGTTACGTGGAAATGCAGCCATTTTCAAATGCCACATTTCTACTTTTGTTACTGAATATGTTAGTGTTTCTTCTTGGATTATATCAGAAGGAGAAATCGACGAGTTGGAAATTAAAGCGGAAGCGAATGACTTGGGTACCTATGATTAAATGGGCTTATTTACTCCCGTTTCCTTTCCTTGTCTTTTGACAATTATTTCATATCATATTTAATATTCTATCCGATCGTATATATTTTTCAGTTGTGTCTCAGGCGTACACGGTAAATTTAATGGAAGAAAACGTCCTGCGAGGCAATTCGGCTATTGTCAAGTGCCACATACCGAGCTTTGTAACAGAATACGTTACAGTTTCGTCCTGGATTATTTCTGAAGGCGAAGTTAACGAAATTGAAATCCAACTTGACCAATCCTTCAATTTAGGTATTCAGATACAACCTAAGAGTAAACAATACTCCCTATCCATTCCCTTCGAAAGTTGTTAAGCTGTTTTTTGTCATAAATTCTTTGTAACAATTTGCAGTGGTTTCGCAGTCGTATACTGTAAACCTATGGGAAGAGAATGTTTTGCGCGGAAACGCTGCTATACTGAAATGCCACATTCCATCCTTCGTCACCGAGTATGTCACGGTCACTTCCTGGATTATCTCTGAAGGGGACCGGGATGAAATGGAAATCAATTTGAATTCCGATTTCAATTTAGGTAACGTAGAGACACAACAAGATGAACTTGTACGTCCTTCCTTTACCCCTGTCCCCTAGGCAATTTAATCACAGTCGGTATAATAATCTGCTACATTTATTTGTATAACCTGCGCTGTGTTGTTCAACAGATATTAGGATATGAACCATCAGAAATCACTTAGTTATGTATTTTTACGATTTCAGTCGTATCTCAAGCTTACGATGTAAAATTTTGGGAAGAATACGTTTTGCGTGGGAACGCCGCTATTTTAAAATGTCAAATTCCAAGTTTTGTCTCTGAATATGTATCAGTCAACTCATGGATAATTTCTGAAGACGATAAGGAACAAGAGATAAAACTAGACGCTTCTCCTGACTTAGGTATTTCAGGCAAAATTTCAAATAACAAATATGGGTCTATAGTCCTATCCCAACCGTAGCATACCTCGTATCCCAAATTTATTTTCCAAAACCCAAATGTATTCGACGCAAAAGAAGAAAGGATATACTTTAATTGTTTTTCTCTTATATGAACATGTTGCCTGTGCGACATGTAAACTCTTTACTAAATCGTCTAAGGCGATTATCTCAAAATATTGTTTCAGTGGTATCTCAAGCATACGCCGTGAATCTTATGGAAGAGTACGTTTTAAGGGGTAATAGCGCCATATTGAAATGCCACATTCCGAGCTTCGTATCAGAGTATGTGACCGTCATATCTTGGATCATCAGCGAAGGCGACGATCAAACTGACATTAAACTCGATTCTTCAAATAGTAACTTAGACGGTACGAAGTTTACTTTTTTTTTAGGCTGTTTCGGCCTTTATCCATCCTGTCTATGATATCAACAAGGTACTATGATAATGTTTCCGTACATCAGGAACTGCATCCATAGTTAGGATTGTTTTAGGTTATATTCCTTCATTGGGTTCCTTTGATGCCATGGGCCTGACGGCCTACCTTTATCCTCTTTCCCACTTCCTTAGACTACTATGCATGCTGTGGAATTTATAAGTAAATTGCAACCTTATGTTGCAGTGCTATGAATTGAATTGAATTTATATGATGATGTGAACAAACTAAATACAACAAGTGGTCTGTTCAACAGAGGGCAAATACTTAGTACTTCCATCTGGAGAGTTGCATATTCGTGATGTTGGACCCGAGGATGGTTACAAATCATATCAGTGCAGGACTAAGCACAGGCTTACTGGAGAAACACGACTATCAGCGACTAAAGGACGACTTGTTATTACCGGTAAGTCATTGAAGCATTTTAAAATTATATAACTTAAAAAGTGTCATCAATTCATTAAAAAAATCTAATTTCTGTAAGTAACTATAAAAATAATGAAATGAAAATCTTGACCTAAATTACTTTGCAATGAATTCATGGCACTTTTATAAGTTTTTATTTCTACAGTGAATATGCCATTGTTTTTTAAAGTTAATATAGTTAATATATCATTCATATGTTCTGCACTTTATTTCTAAGTGAGAAAAAAGTTAGTTATTTAATTAGAAGTCAATTGTTTGTTAGTAACTCGGTCTTGTCATATTATATTTAAAAGTACATAAAGATCAAGTTACATTTTAGTGCTCACTTAAGTCTAATAGAAAAAAAAAACAATACTAAATGCTATATGTGCCACAGGAAGTGCACTGACAGACTGTGTCTTATTGTTTTCGTTTACTAAATTAACTTTACAGTTTAATACGTGTAATCCTAGTTCCCATGGGGACCTCAAAGAATATTGGTTTTGTTACTCACTTGATATGCATGTGTAGTATTCTATTAGTAAAAGATTTTTTTAATCGTTCTAGTGGTAGTTTCTCTTTATAATATTAGTATAGACTAGCTTCCCGCGCGCGGTTTCACCCACGTAACTCCCGTTCCCGTGGAAACTTCATAATCAAATATAGCTTATGTCACTCAGTGTGAATGTAGCTTTCCAATGGTGAAAGAATTTTTGAAAACGGCACATTATTTTTTTGAGGTTATTTATTACAAACATACACATACACAAAAATACAAATCTTTCCTCTTTATAATATTAGTAAGTATAGATAAAGATTTAAATATTTACCTTTTATTATCTATTAAAAATTATTGAATGTAGTGCAATGGCGTATTCCGTTAAGAAATATCTACCCATTTACAATAAATATTTTCACTGGTTGCTATGAATTTATTATAATATAAATAATAGATGACAGAAGAAAATTCTATCAAAATGGAAATTTTATATAGCCTTTGAAAATATTTGTTGTACATATATTAATATATATAATTTTTGTATAAACAATAATAATAATCTTTATTTTTTATGAACGCTTATTAGTACAAAATTATTTAAAGCCTCAAAATTAAAAAAAAAACTATTTTATTTCTTTAAAGATCATTATTATTGTGCCATAGAGCTTAAATATACAAAAAATATTTTTGTATCTCTAAGCTTATTGTTTTTCGATATTTAAACTTGCCTGAATGTTGGGATAGGGTACCCTGCAGAGCCTTGACTCGCGTACACATTGTGATCCTTAGGGAGACGTAGGGATGTAGGGACTGTTCTGAAAAGTATTTAAAATTTTGTTGGTTCCCCATTCGTGATTTCGCCTTCTCCCAACATGCGCAGAGCCGGTGGGCCGGGTACCACCCAAGTTCGCTACTACAGCGACGACCAGTGGTTACCAGTTTAGCAAGCTCTCCAGCCTTTCGTTACTCTGTCCAGCACAGGCTTACCCTGCACCCATGTACCGGTAAGAATGTATTAACGTCTTTTTACACACTTCCTCAGAGCCCATAGGGCGCGTGCCACCTAGGTTGTCTACAACACAGGTGGGCATGATGTTCGTAACCACCATGGGAACGGCATTTACATTGCAATGTCCTGCTCAGGCATTCCCTGTCCCCGTATTCAGGTATGACGTTGCTATTCTAGTAATACAACAATAACTTCTAGAACCCGTCGGCCGCGTACCGCCCAAGTTTGCGTCTGTACTGACTGGAATCAAGTTCGAAGTAATAAAAGGCGACTCATACGCCTTGCAGTGCCCCGCCCAAGCATTCCCCACTCCTTTGTTCAGGTATTTTGAGCGTGTATTTTTCACTACTTCCTTAGAGCCAGTTGGGCGTGTTCCTCCAAAATTCGCATCTGTCGTGATGGGGACGATGATCGGAGTCAAAGAAAAAGAGTCATTTGCCCTACAATGCCCAGCGCAGGCGTTCCCAGTTCCTCTCTTCAGGTACTTCTTATAGATTCGATTTTTTTTCGTTCGCAACTAAAATATCACTTTAACAATATTCAATTTGCTTCAGAGCCCATGGGAAAAGTATCACCAAAATTTCCGAGCTTAGAGAAAAGTAGACTTTTCAGCTTTGACAGCAAACAAAATGTAGCACTCTTATGTCCTGCTCAAGCATATCCTGCCCCGATGTTTAGGTAAGGTTGCAATAGATAGATAGCAAAATAATTTAATTTAAGAATGAGGTTATTTTATTAAGAATAAAATACATATGTTCAAAACATATGTTCGTTTATAGAACCAGTGGGAAGAGTCTCTCCGAAATTTCCAACTGGAGATATTAGTAGGACGTTCATTGCTAATATGGGAAATGGAGTGCCTTTACTGTGCCCCGCACAAGGATACCCCGCGCCATCATTTAGGTAATTTATTAAAATTCGTTGTTGTACGTACAGAACCCATGGGCAAAGTGTCGCCGAAATTCCCTTCGACAGAGACTGGACGCAGTTTTACTTTCTCAACCAATTCTTGTGTCACAATGCTCTGCCCGGCACAGGCGTTCCCAGCCCCTCTTTTCAGGTATCTACACTGATTTATTTGATCTTATCTCTGTAGAGCCAGTGGGGCGAGTTCCACCAAAATTCCCTTCGATGGATAGTTCGAGAAGTTTCAGCGCTCTTAATGGCATCAGCTTGACGATTCTATGTCCGGCACAGGCTTTCCCCGCCCCATTATTCAGGTATATTGATTTTTGTTCGTCTTATCTCCTTAGAGCCTGTGGGACGAGTTCCACCGAAATTTCCTTCGATGGATAATTCAAGAGGTTTCAACGCTGTGTTTAATACCAGTTTAACAATATTATGTCCGGCGCAGGCTTATCCAGTCCCATTATTCAGGTAATGATTTAAATGGAATACGAAAATCATCTAAATATGTTTTAATCATAGAGCCCGTTGGCCGCGTTTCGCCAAAATTTACGACAGGCGACAAAAGTCGTGCGTTTGATGCTAATGGAGGTGACAGCGTCACAATTTTATGTCCCGCTCAAGCTTACCCTGCCCCAGCTTTCAGGTATAAACTTTCTTGTTTTTAATACCTCGCTAAAATTTTTCTTAGAGCCATTGGGTAGCGCCGCTCCGAAAGTAGCAACAAAAATGATTGATATTACGGAAGCTTCTGTCAATTACACTGTCACATTACTCTGTCCCGCTCAAGCGTTCCCTGTTCCAATATTCAGGTAGGTAACAAAAATATATAGCCATTTACAAATAATTACTATTCGTATATGCTTAGAACCCGTAGGTCGAGTCCCTCCGAAGTTTCCTACAATGGACAATGTTAGAGGTTTCAATACCGTTATTAACACCAGCATAACACTGTTGTGTCCAGCTCAAGCATTCCCAGTTCCTTTGTCCAGGTAAACTCATGATTTGTATATTTTCTTCTAGAGCCTATAAATAGCGCCCCACCAAAAGTTCCGACTAAAACTATAGAGTTTGTGGAATTCGCGATGGACTCCAGCATTACGCTTCTTTGCCTGGCACAAGCTTTTCCAGTCCCTGTGTTTAGGTGAGTCTTAAACTCAACAATAAATAAAACTTATTGTTTTTAGAGCCAGTCGGTCTTAAAGCCCCTACGTTCTCTATGGATTTCAAAATGGCGTGGTATGTAAAGAAAGTTAAGCAGGGCTTCGCGTTACTTTGTCCGGCTCAGGGATATCCTGCACCTTTATTCAGGTATTTTTAATTATTTTTAGAACCGATTGGCTCCAAAAGTCCTTCGTTCTCGAGTGTTTCAAAACTAGCCTGGTTTGAGATCAAACAACATCAAGATTTTGCACTGACGTGTCCTGCTCAAGGGTATCCCGTTCCAGTGTTTAGGTGAGCATCTAATCATGTTCACAATGCAATCATATAATTTTCAGAACCTGTTGGTTCACTTACAAGCCTCCAACATTTTCTACCGATGACAGACTGGCATGGTTTATAAGAAATGTAGGACAACATTTAGCTTTATTATGTCGGGCTCAGGGATATCCTATTCCCATATTCAGGTAATAAAAACAAAACAAATATATTTTTAGAGCCCATCGGATCAAAATCACCCACGTTTTCCACTGATAATAAGTTTTCTTGGTACGTGAGGAGTACTGGCCAAAGTTTAAACCTTCTATGTCCAGCTCAAGGGTTTCCAGTCCCACTATTCAGGTGAATAAAATCTTCATTATTTTCAATTGTAGAACCTGTTGGCTCAAAGTCCCCTACATTTTCCAACGACGTTCAGTTTTCTGGAATAACTCGTAGAACAGGTCAAGATTTCGCTCTATTATGTCAAGCTCAGGCGTATCCTGTACCAATTTTCAGGTAAGAATTTTAAAATATGTTTGCCGTAAGTGATTAAAACGTTTTGTCACAGAACCAATCGGGTCAAAAGCGCCGTCATTTTCCCTGGAATTTAAAAGTACAACTCTAACAAAAGTAACAGATCAAGCTATTGTTCTCTTGTGCCAGGCTCAGGCTCACCCGCCTCCTTTATTCAAGTGAGTTTCCTATAACTTAGATGTTTCATCTTTTTCTTGGTTTAGAACCAGTCACTGCGAGAGCGCCCGCGTTCCCTAACTCCGCCACTTATAATTACAAAATAGAAGCTTATACCGGTGGTTCTATGCTTTGCCAGGCGCAAGGGTATCCACAACCTATATTCAGGTGGGTTTTTATTAGATTTTGAGTGTATTGTCATTCTTTTAGAACCTGTCGGTGCAAAAGCTCCCACTTTTTCGACTGAATCCAAAGGCAGTATATTTGTTAAAGAAACCGGACAAAGTTTTGCATTGCTCTGTCAGGCGCAAGCCTTCCCTACTCCTTTATTTAGGTAAGTTTAGATTAGTATCGCATTATCTTTTAACTTCTAATAATTTGTTTTACGAGAATTCCGTCTCATATACTTATAATGGGCGCAAAAGGGTAACCACGACCAATATTCAGGTAGGACCTCATTTTTTACACTAGGTAATACCTTTCTTTTAGAACCTGTTGGTGCCAAAGCGCCCACATTTTCAACAGAGTCCAAAAGCTACACTTTTGTTAAGGAAACTGGACTCAGTTTTGCACTACTCTGTCAGGCGCAAGCCTTTCCTACTCCTCTGTTTAGGTAAGTTTAGAATCATATTTCTGAAATCCTTTGTCATATCTTATTACTCTAATGAATTTATCCATATACATATTATATTTACTAGATGCAAGGGTATCCTCAATCAATATTCAGGCTATCGTTTGTTAGGATTCTGAATCACAAATGAAAAACTAAATTCATACAACTCGCTTATCTTTCTTGATATATAATTTGTTGATATTAATGTCAAAATAAATCTGTCGTCTTGAAGCTATAACAAAATTAAGTTTTTCATTCGAAGTAGTAAAATTTTATGTTACATTTTATATTGGGCAAATTAGAATTATCAAGTTACTACTATCCGGTGAGCTAAAATTTCGAGAAATTTATGAAAACAATAAATATACCTAGTAGTTTTATCTTAATTTGAATGTAAATTTATAAACGAGCATTTACGAAATCCAATTCTTCTAGAACCCGTTGGTGCAAAAGCGCCTACTTTTTCAACGGAGTCCAAAAGCCAAACATTTGTTAAAGAAACCGGTCAAAATTTTGCTTTGCTCTGTCAGGCACAAGCGTTCCCTACTCCCTTATTTAGGTAAGTAAAATGTTAGATTTTTTTTTGCGTTATCGGAAAGTTTCCGCATTCCTTAAGAGAGAATTTGGAACGTTTTTATCTGGTGCAAGGGGATACTCCAACAACATTCAGGAAACATTTTATAATTACCTTTTTCCAATATATTGTAATCCTTTTAGAACCCGTTGGTGCCAAAGCGCCCACTTTTTCAACTGACTCCAAAAGCAGTACATTTGTTAGAGAAATTGGTCAAAGCTTTGCGTTGCTATGTCAAGCACAAGCGTTTCCTACTCCTTTATTTAGGTAAGTTAAAGTTATTTTAATTCATATTTTCTGTCGTACTGGTTACCGCCCAGTAATTTAGTTTTTTTTTCTTGGTTCAGAACCAGTAACAGCAAGGGCGCCCGCATTCCCTACCTCAGCAACTTCTTATAATTACGAAATAGAAGCATATTCTGGTGGCTCTATGCTTTGCCAGGCTCAAGGGTACCCACAGCCAATATTCAGGTGGGTGTCTAATTCTGACCATATTCCTATTTTAGAACCTGTTGGTGCAAAAGCCCCTACTTTCTCAACTGACTCCAAAGGAAGTATTTTTATTAGAGACATAGACCAAAGTTTTGCGTTGCTCTGTCAGGCGCAAGCATTCCCTACCCCTTTATTTAGGTAAGTTACGACTAATTTATTATTCATTTCTACAGAGCCCGTGAGCTCCAAACCACCTACCTTCTCCAATGATTTCACTCTCTCAGCGGTGACCAGGCATAAGGATCAAAGTTTCGCAATTTTATGTCAAGCTCAAGCTTTCCCTATACCGATTTTCAGGCAAGTGACCAATTAAATATGTATTGACACTTTAAAATAAATTTTGACATAGGAATGATAATAACAACATAGTTGGAATCATTTGTATGGTACTGGTAGTTGATTCTTCTGGGATGTAATCCCATAACCTATATAACCAACACTACAAATTTTTGTACAGAACCTGTCGGATCCAAAGCTCCAACTTTCTCAACTGAATCGGCTCTTTCTTCAATAAAAAGACACCAAGCTCAAAGTTTTGCTCTTCTCTGTCAAGCTCAAGCCTTCCCAGTTCCGATTTTCAGGCAAGTCATAGATAATTATGTTATAATCAGTGCTCAAGCCTGGTAGACCTGTCATATCGTCACAGATAAGTTAAATATCTAATAAAAATAATGTTTATAGAACCGGTTGGTGCTAAATCTCCGACATTTTCGAATGAGTTGATTGGAACTGTTTTCCGAAAACGTGTCGGCCAAGGGTTCACACTACTGTGTCAGGCTCAAAGTTATCCCGCTCCAATTTTCAGGCAAGTGATTTCTTTTTCTTTTTGGTATCACAGAACCAGTCGCCTCAAAAGCTCCTACTTTTTCAACGGATGCTAGTAGCACAAGCTTTAAACGTGTCATCGGACAAAGTTTTGGATTACTATGTCAGGCGCAAGCTTTTCCTGTTCCCATATTCAGGCAAGTTTTGGTGTGTTATTTAATTAAAGACTTCAAATGCTTCAAATTCTATAGCGTCGCTACTTATAGGCAAGTAAACTTTTTCTCAATCTAGAACCGATTGCAAGTGCGGCGCCTAGTATCACCTCGACACCAAAAGCATCTGTATATTACTCTCAACAAACTGCGATAGCCCTTCTGTGCCCTGCGCAAGGATATCCAGTACCAATCTCAAGGTGCGTTTTATCTTTAATTTACGTATTGTGTCTAATATTTGGATTAAGATATATTGATAAAGTTATATTTGTCACATAGGAAACATCATGTGATTTTGTAATTACTATGGAGATATGGTAGCGTAGAATGTATTATTGTGGTTGCAAAACTGTCGTCTCTGTAATTACAGAACCAACCAATAAAATTGCTCCTCGAAAAGATTCCACTAAGCATTTTGAAGGGTGGGAAGTATTCACCGTGCCCCAAATGGATGTAGCGTACTTAACGTGTCAAGTCGCCGCTTACCCCGTGCCCTTATATAGGTGAGTAGGCATTTCAACAGCGATTATGCATTCCAGAACCAACGGGTAGGACGGGGCCTAAGGTGACGGGCGACGGACTCAACCGACATGTAGGTCGAGAGGCAAAAAGTCTCGCGCTTCTTTGTGAAGTTCAAGCTTTCCCCGCCCCTCTGACGAGGTACGGCTTCTGAGTAGTTACGGCCGGCCGGCGGCGTCTCACGCATTCATCTATCACATAGTCATACCATTGCTATCATCCAAGTGTACTGATCTGAGTTGTTATTGCAGTCTGTGCGGCGGCCGCCCCGCCGCTCGCGACATGAAGGCGTGATGAACGCGGCCGGCCGCGCGCCTTATTACCGTCCCCAGCCAAAGTAACGATTGAGCGCCGTAGACACCTGTTGGTAAGTGTCAGGGTGTTCTTGCTTTCGTTCAAACGCTTTAATCTTTACTTTGTGCTTTTCGTGAGTCAAGGCTGAACTTAAACTTAATTTTGTAGCGAGATAACAGCCCTGTTATGTGGGGTAGCTTTTTATTAACTCTGTCCCGACGGCTTTTTATGTTGATTCGACCTTGGCCAGTATCAATTTTGTTTTATATGGTTTCAAAATTCTTCGTTTTGTGTGCTTATAAGTACACACCTACATGAACCATGGTTCAGATTGGCTTTGTTTCTTCTTTAAGAACCGACGAACAGTCTCCCTCCAAAGCTGTCTAGCGCTCGTTTACAAGAGGCAGAGATAAACGTCGGCGATACGGGCACTATTTTATGTCTAAGTCAAGGTTTTCCAGTTCCTGCGTTCAGGTGGGTGGCTCTATTAGGCAATATTACTTCCCGTATACAGGGCAACAACTTTGTACATGAATTCAATTTATAATTAGAGCAATTTCAATGTATACACTTAAATAGAGCTACCAATTTTTTGTCCAAATCTTTAAGAGATCATGTAACATTTTGTCTGAACTCATTCTCTTTTGTTCTAGATGGTACAAGTTCATTGAAGGCACGACAAGGAAGCAGCCAGTGACCCTCGATGATAGAGTGAAACAAGTATCTGGAACTTTAATTATCAAGGAAGCTAAAGTTGAGGACTCAGGAAAATATTTGTGCGTTGTAAACAATTCCGTTGGAGGTTAGTGTTTTGATATCGCTGATGAAGAAGCCATTATGATGTTGTTTTTTCATTTATTGATTTTTTTCATTTTTTGTTTTCAGGTGAATCTGTAGAAACTGTTTTGACCGTTACTGCCCCATTGAAATCTACTATTGAGCCAGCTACACAGACTGTGGACTTCGGACGCCCCGCTGTATTCACTTGCCGATATGAAGGAAACCCTGTTAAGACTATTACTTGGCTTAAAGATGGAAAGGACATGAAGCACCATGACGCTACCTTGAGGTAACATCCATTCTTCCGATTGAAGTTTTAATAAATATTATAAGTACATTCTACTTATTACAATTGTATAGAAATGACATGCCTCAGGCATTAGATAATAACATCAGATTAAACCATTTGCTTTAAAAAAAGAAATTACACTCGTGAATGGCCATGAGACAAAAAAAAATCAATTCTATTTAGTCCCTCAGTTAGACTTTCAAAAAATATTGGACACGTATAATCAAAGTCAAAGTCAAAAATTCTTTATTCATATAGACACATTTAAAATATTTTAAATCATGTTCTTATGATGCGTCCCATTCTTTTACTACCACCAGTTCTGGACGTGGCAACTCTGAGAAGAACTGGCAAGAAACTCAGAGGAATCCTTTTTTTTAAATAAATTATATTTTACAATGATTAATAAAGCAGTATTGTTTCAGAGCAACTCACTCCCAAGCAGTTTTGTCATTAACATAATCAGAAATTTTATAATAAGCCTTTTTACATAATTTATCTTTGACATAACGTTTAAACTTGTTTGTTGAAAGATCTCTTACATTATTAGGAAGTTTGTTGTAGAAGCGTATACATTGCCCCATAAAAGAATTGCTAATTTTGTGGAGACGTGTAGCATGTAAAACGAGATTATGCTTAGATCTAGTATTAACATTATGAGTGTCGTTTTTTTTCTTAAAACTATCTATATTCTTATGAACATATAAAAGGTTTTCATAGACATATTGTGATGCGACTGTAAGAATATTAGTCTCTTTGAATTTCTCCCGTAGGGAAACCCGCGGACCAAGTTTATATATAGACCTTACAGCTCGTTTCTGTAGTACAAAAATGGTGTCAATGTCCGCACAGTTTCCCCACAGAAGAATTCCATAAGACATTACGCTATGAAAATAACTAAAGTAAACCATTCTAGCAGTATCCAAATCAGTGAGTCGTCTCATAGTTTTAACAGCATAGGCCGCAGAGCTAAGTTTTCCTGATAGTTTCGCAATATGTGGGCCCCATTGCAATTTGGAGTCAATTGTTATTCCCAAAAAGACAGTTGACTCCACTGGCTCCAACCGAATACCATTTATTTGCACATTCGTATCAATTTGTTTCACATTAGGTGTAGAAAATTTAATGACTTTGGTTTTGTTTTCATTTAAAAGTAGATTATTAACATTAAACCAATGGACTACCCAACCAGCAAAACAGTCTCAGAACTCGCACTTTTTAAGAGTGGTAGGCTTAAAGCGCTCTTATATTTGTTTTAGATCATACCATCGATCCTATATTACTTTTAGACAAGCTGGTATGGCCTCAAGAACGCTCAGTCTCATAACCAAATCTCATATATGTATATAAGAGCATTTACTAAGACTGGTTGCACTTGAGAAAAACTTGCTCTTATATGGGTATTTTCTAAGCTCGTTTGATTTTATATTAGACTTGTTAAATGCTAATGTAAGATGTCAGACTAATATCAGCATAGCATAAGAGTACTGTGAGTACGTGCATTTCTGATCTTATTTGAAACTAATATAAGATCAATAGCACTGGATAAGTATGATATTAGAGTGATTTTGGACAACATATTTACAATACAAAAGACAAGACCTATTTAAGAGCGTTTGATCTTAGATCGATTTTGGGAATAATTAATTTTAATAGTTTTAAGAGTAATTTTGCAAACGCGTGGGCACTGCTAGACTGGTGCGCACCGCGCACCACTCCTACGTACGCCGCTCCCCGCGCCACCACCGCCCCGCCACCGCCACCCGCGCCGCGCGCGCCGACTTCGTGTCCGTATAGCCTTAAGATTAAGTTCTTTTTTTTTCTATCTGTCGATTTAAGATTTTATGTAAAATTGCGAGGAACCCTAATTTATTCCAATATGGAGTTATCTTTAGTAGTTATACCGAATGCTAAAATTAGAGTAAACAATCTTACATTAGTCTAATAGTGCGTTTGTAAAATGCAGCTATACTAATGGCGACACTATCAATACAAATTAACAAATAAAATAATTAAACGAGAACACGAAATACCTTATTTAACAAGGCGCATGAATTTTGAAGCGTAAAACGAGGTCTAATTAACAGTAAATAATAAATTCCAATATGATTACTTACCGTAAAACTACTTTAACTCGTACTTTTATACTTTTACTATAGTATAAACATTAACTTCACGCAACTTTAATTTGTTTTCTTTTAATTTCCAACACTCACACGAACTTTTAAGTTGGATCTGACGTAAAATTCTCAAAATATTCTAACTTTAGACCAATATAAGCCTATGCAGGCTTATAAGATACTTACGTAAAAGCAATATTAGCCTAAGTCGGCTTAAATTAATTTTGGCTAGATTTCAGTAAGTGCAAACAGCATTCAATTAGACTGATATTAGATCGATATTAAACTAAATATGCTTATAATTAGTGCCCAAACCCAGGCTTATATTATTATATAGGAGCGATGTAAGAGCAAAAAAACAGTAGTCTTGAGATTGTTGTAAGCCTAGTTTTTGCTGGTTGGGTACCTTCGAGATTGCATCGTTTACTTCGTCATAGCTGCGTAGCTGTATTTATTTTTCTATTCCTCAAACAAAAAAAAACGAAGATATAGCGAGTTAAAATTTCGTGTGACGTTACTTCTAGGATAATTTTACTTAATAGTGACGTCACAAGCCCCTCTCCGTCTCCTGAACTTTATAGTTTGTTTTTCTCTGTATCTTTGAAAATTTTTATTGATTTGATAAATAAAAAAATACGTGTCCAATATTTTTTATGAATCTAACCGAACTGACGGACTAAATAGTTTTTTTTTGTCTTTATACCCATTATTTACGGTTTACACACAAAAATTTCAGCACCCAATCCGTAAGTTCTAACTTCACAGCTTCAAAAGACTGCTAAGTCCACAAATTTTTATTTGGAAGAAAGAAGAAATTTAGTTTAAAAAGATTGATATTTGGTAAAGAGCACAGATAAATGTAATGACGTATTGATTCTTCAGGATTGAGTCGGTAAAGAAGGAAGACAAGGGAATGTACCAGTGCTTCATCCGCAACGACCAGGAGAGCGCCGGCGCTAGCGCTGAACTCAAACTCGGAGGACGATGTAAGTATCTTTCGTATTCTTATTTTTTGTCTTTCACTAAAGTTTAAACAGTAATAAATAATACAGCCTCTTATTTCTTTTAATGCGATTGGGACTGAAGTATCCCTCAATCAACCTAACCCGTAAAGATTTTTTTGATTTGATACAAAGAGTTACAACTACTGGTTCATTCTATCTATTGTAGTGGCGTTCTGTGCGTAATATCTTTGATTTCACATTCAATTTAAAAAAATATTGCATTATTAATATAAATTACTAACTTGTACTCGCGCCTTCCATCGCATTGAAAGTGTCCTATGTTACTTTTAATACCTCAAAGAATATGTGTACAAAGTGTCATGATGATACTCGCGTGTAAGCGTTACAAACTTACATTCACACTTATAATAAATTATTATTATTATACTACCTATAATCTACGAATACGCAACTCAATATTTCCCAGGCAAATTTAACTTTTTTTTTACTACTAACATCAAATAACACAATTTCACATATAATTCCAGTCGAACCACCCCAAATCCGTCACAGCTTCGGCGAACAAACCCTTCGCTCCGGTCCCTCTCTACGTCTGAAATGCGTCGCATCTGGCAACCCCACGCCCGACATCACGTGGCTCCTCGACGGCGAGAAACTCAACAGCGGCGAACGTTTACAGATCGGACAGTTTGTTACCGCTGATGGCAATGTGGAATCTCATCTGAATATCTCTTCGGTGCATACTAACGATGGTGGATTGTATACTTGTATTGCGTCGAGCAAGGTAATCTATCACAGTTGAAGCATAATTAAAATCACATGGCATAATATCAACTTTAAAAAGATTTAAGGAGATAGACATAGTAAATTCAAGGTAAAATCTCTGTAGAGAATATACCTACGAACGGAACATACCTATTGCGAGTTCCTAGCTTACAGCTGATGCACCTTGATATATTATATTTATTTTAATATTTACTTTCTTTATAAAGCTACATTTTGTATAGTTTGCCGAAAATAAATAGACTGCACCGATGGCTCAGTGTTTTCGGTAGTTGTTTCTAAGACCTTGTGTTGTGGGTTCGATTCCCACCCGGGACAATTATTTGTGTGAATCACGGATAATTGTTCTGACTCTGGATGTGCTTTGTGTCCGTGTATTATGCGTTTGTAAATATATAGAGCGGGAGTTTTGAAAGAAGAAAATATCCCGCAGTCCGAGGACTGTTTCGGTATTTAATGCTTCAGTTAATGTTTTAGAACCAGAATGCTTAGTATGCTTTAGTCCAATCCGATTTTATTAAACATCCATGTGTGCATTGCCAGGTGGGTAGCGCCTCTCACGCGTCTCGTGTGAACGTGTACGGTCTCCCCTACGTGCGGCCCATGAAGAAACGCCCAGTCGTCGCCGGAGACACCCTCATTGTACACTGCCCTGTAGCCGGATACCCCATCGAGTCTATTGTCTGGGAACGTGATAACAGGTGGTTATAAAACTTTCTTAATTTAACTTCCGTATACCAGTACCGTCATCACCATAAAGGCACACGTGCCTTATGACAAGGCCCTCGCTATTAAGCGGGGCCTTTAAATACCTACTTCCTTTCGCTCTATTAAAAAAAACCCATAAGTCGATCGTACTTAGACCGACAAAATCACATATTTGATTGCATCGATGTCCCAGTGGCTACAGTGGTTCCTTCTGAGACCTAGTTGCACAAAACTCCCCTAAAATACTAAAAGTCATAATCCCTCAATCTCATCGCCAGCGACAGCCGAGGTCCAAGCCCCTGCTTAGTTTGTAGTTTTTTAACCATTTATTAAG
Organism: Nycteola revayana; assembly: GCA_947037095.2. Taxonomy (NCBI): domain Eukaryota; kingdom Metazoa; phylum Arthropoda; class Insecta; order Lepidoptera; family Nolidae; genus Nycteola; species Nycteola revayana. The sequence goes on from OX344838.1 coordinate 6,799,459, forward strand.
GCTGGAGCTCTGCTCGCCTTTATGCCTGAAACTTAGTGTTCTGGATGCGATTCCCAACCGGGACATTATTTATGTGAATCACGGATTTGTATATTGTCTGAGTGCGCTTTGTGTCCGTGTATTTAGGGTTTTTACGTGCCTCGCGACACAGCAACGAACTTCCTCAGTGCAAAAGTTTTCTTAAAAAAAAATGTATGCTTATGTCCAATGGCCTGACGTGAATAATTCGTTGTATAATAATTCCAGAGTATTGCCCATCAACCGCAAACAGAAGGTCTTCCCCAACGGCACGCTGGTGATCGAGAACGTAGAACGTTTGAGCGACGAAGCCACCTACACTTGCGTTGCCAAGAACTCACAAAGTTTCACCGCTAAGGGAACGCTAGAAGTACAAGTCATGGGTAAGTGTGGCATACATTGCACAAATATCTGAATAAGGTAACATCGAGACATATAAATTGGAAAATTTATTTCTATTGCGAAATCAAATCAAATATTGTCCATAATAATGAAGCCAAGTCTTAAAAAGTAATGTCGGTAATCGAAAATGTAAAATAAATGGAAGTCTTGCTAAAATATTTACAAATGACTTTATTTTTTAGTTACCTATAGGTACATAAAGTACTTCAAATTAAATAGCTTGTAATGTGTACCTTTAATTCTGTGTCTAATTATGTCAAACTCACAGGTTGTCTCGATGAAACCTATACATTCTAAAGAACGATTTTCAAATATTCATTAATTTGTAACAGATGGTGAGAAATACATTTATCATAATACATTCAAAGATTAATTTTAAAGATACCAGTAAATGATAATTTCTTTTCCTGTCTGCACAAATAAATGAAAACATTTTTCTTTATCCAGAGAAATCAACCATTTGTTATCAATTTTTAGAGAAATGTTGACATGTTGTATTGTTTCTATCGTATCACGTATGTCACCATAAGAAGAAATGTTTACAACCTGTATCTCTTTTGGAAATAAAATATATTCTTTCAAAATATCTGATTTAAAAAATAAGTAGATTTATAAGCAACTACTGGTTTCACCCGCGTAACTCCCGTTCCCGTGGGAACTTCATAATTAAATATAGCCTATATTAATCAGTGATAATGTAGCATTCAAATGGTGAAAGAATTTTTAAAATCGGTCCAGTACTTTTTGAGCCTATTCGTTACAAACATACTTACATACAAATCCTTCCACTTTATAATATTAGTATAGATTGATACATGACTCACTTACTGACAACTTTTATGGACGTAGCAAATATATCATCATGATTTAATCCAATCGTGAGATGATATTCCCAAATAAATTTTGCCACGAATAAATGTCCACTATTTATGCCGTGGATGGGCTTATTTCGTTTTATGATAGCAAATGGTTGTCTAACCGAGTTCAGTACCTCATGATAGTAACATTTGAGTAATTTTTTTATTCACAATATTATACAATCAGGAACTCTGTAATTTCTCTAATATGTATTACTATAACTTAGATGATTTGAATGATTCAAAACATAAATTTTTTCACATTTAAATAAACATACTCTATCATAGAAAATACTAAGTTATGGGATTACGATGTTAATATGTGTATACTTAACTAATCAAATTACTTTTCAGGAATAATCTCTAGGTATGATAAATACTGTTTTAAATTATATTTTGATAATGTGTAGACCGAGATACATAAGCCCGCCAAAGCTACATTGTATGGCATCTGCGCCCCTGCACTAGCTTAGTTTATCACAAAGTTTTTACACAGTGCCCCCGCAAATATTACCATTCGAGTTTGGCGACGAACCAGCTAATGCAGGAGATATGGCCTCGTTAACTTGCGCGTTGAGCAAAGGCGACCAGCCACTGAATATTACCTGGGTTCTCAACGGACAAGTCATTCCGAAAAACAACGACATGGGCATCGTCCTAACCGTTATCAACAAAAAGACTTCCATCCTAAACATAGACTCTGTAAGTGGCATACACAGGGGTGTTTACCACTGTGTGGCGACCAACGCGGCCGGCTCCGCTAATCATAGCGCCCTACTCGAAGTCAACGGTATTCCACCTGATAACCTTTAGCTTGCTTTTTCGGTTGAGTAGTTGCATTTCCCCAAAACCTACACATCCTTATGACGTAAATTTGTTTGACAATAGTCCCGCCACAAATCACGCCCTTTGAATTCGGAGAGGAAATATTGAATGAAGGAGAAACTGCCTCCGTGTCGTGCGTAATGAGCAAAGGAGATTTGCCGGTGAGGTTCACGTGGCGCTTTAACGGAGAGGAAATTTCGCCGCATAACAATCTCGGCATAGTGCTTACGACTATAAGCAAGAAAACGTCCATCCTGAATATAGAATCCGTAAGCTCAGTACACCGAGGTTCCTATACATGCGAAATCAAAAACGACGCCGGCGCAACAAACCACACCACAGTTCTTAGCGTTAACGGTCCGCTTTATTCATTATTAATGTTAATTTTGTTTCTCGCTTTTTAAAACACAGTTCCTCCCCAAATCTCACCGTTTGAGTTCGGTGACGAGCCCGCCAACGCTGGTGATACCGCGTCGGTTCAATGTGTAATGAATAAGGGCGATCTGCCTGCCAACTTCTCCTGGAGTCTCAAAGGAAAGAAAATCGCACAAAACAATAACATCGGCATAGCTATCGGCGGCATGGGTCGAAAAATGTCCATACTCAATATAGATTCGGTCAACGGTACCCATAGAGGGGTGTATGTTTGCTACGTTGAAAATCTAGCCGGTCAAGTGAACCACAGTGCTACGTTGGAAGTAAATGGTTCTCCATATTTTCATTTCTACGTAGTTTCGTTATTTTTTTATATATACTTTTGCATTTTACACTTAATAGTAGCTTCCTGTAACAGTATTACCCCAAATCCATCCCTTCACTTTCGGCGAGGAGCCAGCCAATGCGGGAGACACAGTCGGCGTCCAATGTATGGTGACGAAAGGCGATACACCAATCAACATCACTTGGCACTTGAATGGAAAGCCGATCAGTCAGTTACAGGGCATCTCAATTGCTAAGATCGGTCATAAATCCAGCAGCCTGTCTATAGACTCTGTAGCATCGATCCACACTGGAGTCTATACTTGTTCCGCTATCAACAGAGCTGGCCACGCTAATTACTCGACTGAATTAGCAGTCAACGGTATACAAATTAATGACTAGTTAAGACCATTTGCATCATACCTAATATTAGTTGCTTTGTTTGTTCAAAATTCCCTTTCCACATAATTTATCCTGATATTTCTTTTCTAATTCAACGAAAGCAGATTAGGTCGGCGTCAATAACACGACAATTTCACACATTCCATCAGACATGAGGCATTTATGAAGTCAGTTTTATGTTCCTGCAAGTATCCGTCTTTTAACACCCGAGTAATAAACCATTCTTCAGTTGTGCCACAGATTACACCATTTGATTTCGGAGAGGATATTCTCAATGCTGGCGACACTGTATCTCTGATCTGTACCGTGGGCAAAGGCGACTTGCCTCTCAAAATACATTGGCAACTCAACAACCAAACGCTTAACTCCGGCAATGGGGTAATGATAAACCGGAATGGGAAAAGAATATCCGTTTTAAGTATCGAGAATGTCCAACATGAACATATTGGGAATTACACGTGCATCGCGGAAAACGCAGCGGGTCGCAGTAGCCATAGTGCGGTGCTCATCGTAAATGGTACCGGTTACAAAAATCCAAAACTTGCTTAGCTTACTTGTCGTTTATTTGTGTATTTATTACTTTTTTTTCCTTATGCACAAACCTAATCCTTTATTAATAATAATAATAATAATTAATTCAAAATACATATAGGTACGAAAAATCAGCCGTGGTAAAGTAATCCTAGATAGGAAAAATGGAAACAATCTTATTCCTCTGCCAACGGAGCTGGCCATGCCACTTTTTATACTGAATGAGCAATTGACAGTCTATCATGATGACTATTTATGGCCATTTGATTCATACCTTTTATCAGCTTCTTTGTTTGTTTACAGTTCCCATCCTGCATACTTTTCCCTCGGAAATTTTCATAAATTCAATCAAAACAATATAGGCGGCATCATTAATACAAGTATAGAGTTACAAAAAAAACATGTCACATAACATTAAACATACTTTTCTTAAGTTATAATGTTCCTGCTATCATCACACGTCTCTTTACGCCAGAGTAATAAACCATTGTACAGTTGTGCCACAGGTAACGCCATTTGATTTCGGGGAAGATATTCTCAATGCTGGCGACACTGTATCTCTCACCTGCACCGTGGGCAAAGGCGACTTGCCTCTCAAAATACATTGGCAACTCAACAACCAAACGCTTAACTCCGGCAATGGGGTACTTATAAACCGGAATGGAAAAAGAATATCCGTTTTAAGTATCGAGAATGTCCAACATGAACATATCGGCAATTACACGTGCATCGCGGAAAACGCAGCGGGTCGCAGTAGCCATAGTGCGGTGCTCAGCGTAAATGGTACCGGTTACAAAAATCCAAAACATGCTTAACTTATTTCGCATTTTTTTTGTGTTCATATATTACTTCAGTTTTTCCTTATGCATTCACCTAATCCTACATTCATATGAATAATTTAATTAAATATATATGGGGTTACAAGACCACCGCCCGAAGTTAATAAACCATAGATAGTCGAAATGAGTAAAAAATTAAAAAATAATCTTGTTAGGCTTCCAACAGAGCTGGCCATGCAAATTACTTGACTGAATTAGCAATTAAAGAAATAGTAAATATTAGTGTTATCTTTATTCCGAATTCTCTTCCCGTATAGTTTTTACTAAGTACTCTTACAAATACTCACCAATTTAACCAAGGGAGGATAGGACGAGTATAGTAAAGCAACAAAACGTGACACACGACACATTAAACAATATACTCTTACAGAGTCAGTTTTTATGTTACTGCAATTATCCGCCCTTTTTCGCCAGAGTAATAAACCATTCTTCAGTTGTGCCACAGGTTACGCCATTTGATTTCGGGGAGGATATTCTCAATGCTGGCGACACTGTATCTCTGACCTGTACCGTGGGCAAAGGTGACTTGCCTCTCAAAATACATTGGCAACTCAACAACCACACCCTTAATTCCGGCAATGGGGTTCAGATAAACAGGAATGGGAAAAGAATATCATTTTTGATTATCGACAACGTCCAACATGAACATATTGGCAATTACACGTGCATCGCGGAAAACGCAGCGGGTCGCAGTAGCCATAGTGCGGTGCTCAGCGTAAATGGTACCGGTTACAAAAATCCATAACTTGCTTAGCTTACTTCACATTTATTTGTATACTTATTTCTACTTGTGTTTTCCTGCATAAACCTAATCCTGTATTAATAATAATTCGTTAAAATTGTATAGGTACTGATATTTATTAATCATTCGTGCTAAACGTTAAATCGAATTGTTCCATGATCGCGAATATGAGAACTGCTAGGTACTATTTTACCACGAAACCTTTCTTTTGGATTCGCTTGTAAATTAATTCCAATTTCCTGTATTAGTCCCTCCACAGATAAAACATTTCGAATTCGGCGACGGACCAGTGAATGCTCAAGAAATGGTTCTTGTTACTTGCTCGGTCGGTAAAGGCGACTTGCCCTTGGTCATAGAATGGTACTTCAATGGTAAACCTGTGAAATCCGGAGATATTGGAATTAATCTTATGAACACCAAGCGCTCCAGTCAACTTAACATCGACTCTGTTAGCCATCAAAACCAAGGAAATTACACGTGTGTGGTGAAAAACGAGGCCGGCGCCATGAACTATACCTCACAGTTATTCGTTAATGGTATTTTAAACTACTGCCTATCTGCCTGGTAGAACATTTTTGTTTTATTTATTTTATTTTAACCTTTTGTAACTTTGGCGGGCCTTGTCTCTAGTATACACCACGGCGACGACGTTCAGGTTACCATAACATAAAAATGTATTTGACTACTAGGTAACCGTACATTTCAGTGGCACCAGTAATAAATCATTTTGAATTCGACGAATCAGTATTTTACGGAGAGGGTGTTCAAGTAATGTGCCACGTTCCTAAAGGAGATAAGCCATTAACTTTCAAGTGGAGTTTTAACGGAGGAGATGTGAGTTCACTAGCCGGTTTGAACATCATGAACGTGGGCGATAGAGGGTCCGCTCTCATAATCCCCGCGGTGACGGCCAAACACTCTGGCAATTACACATGCACCGCCTCTAACCTTGTCGCCAGTGCTAGCCACCACGCCACGCTCAATGTCAAGGGTATACGGTCTCGGTGAATTGTCTTTGCTTTGCCGTTCTGTTCTATCTCACTACACCCCTGTAGGAATAACACTAGTCTCTGTATATCAAGTTATTACCAATTATCCAGCATTTGCCTATATATCTCTTTCAGTGGCGCCAATTATATCCCCATTCGAGTTTGATGAGGCCGTTTTTTACGGCGAGAGCATACAAATTATGTGTCACATTCCGAAGGGCGACATGCCTCTGAACCTGACTTGGTCGTTTCAAGACAGACCGATTAAAAAAACTGACGCAGTGGTAGTCACTCAAATGGGAGCCAGAAGCTCAATTTTGGCCATCCCAGCTGCAACAGAGAAACATTCCGGAAATTACACTTGCACAGCTTCCAATATTGTAGCGAGCACCAACCACACAGCTACATTAAATGTTCAGGGTACACTGGTTACTTTAGTGTGTTCATTTTTCTGTTTATTTTTATTTATTTTTACCCTCACCAGTTCCTCCGCACATCGTTCCGTTTACGGCCGAAGAGCCAGTTTTCGCCGGAGAATCTATACAGTTGAATTGTCATGTATCGAAGGGCGATGCTCCTATAACAATCACTTGGAGTTTTCACGGGAGGGATTTGTCCTCGCACCAAGGAATTACCACTATGAAGATCGGCGATCGGACTTCATTATTGACGATATCTAGTTCGACTGCTAGCCACAGCGGCGAATATTCGTGCCACGCCGCCAACCGTGCCGGTTTGGCGGTTCACTCGACCACACTTAACGTTCACGGTATTCCTTACCCCGTTAGCTGCCCTAGCCTCTCGCACGCTGCACGCTTGACTCTGCAATAATTTGGCCTTCTGAATTAACAGTACTGCCATACATCGTACCCTTCGAAGCGGATGAGTCGGTGTTTTCTGGTGAACCGGTTCAACTCAATTGTCATGTATCCAAGGGTGACCTACCTCTCAATATCAAGTGGCATTTTCATGGGTTCGAAAATACATCGTCGCATCTTGATATTGTGACGAATAAAATGACATCGCGTACCTCATTCCTATCGATCTCCGCGGCCACCGCAAGTCACAGTGGCAATTATACCTGCGTAGCGAGCAACAGAGCCGGTTCCACTAACCATTCCACTGTTCTCAATGTTCATGGTCAGTTTTATATTTCATCATAACAGGAGTTTTGTTTTAAGTTCATCACATCAAGCGATGCTCGGTTTGTTAACAGAATTAGCATGATTTCTGTTGGCATATTTGTAAGCAACGTGCGCCTTTTATTTTGATTTGTTTTTGTTATTCTTTCCTAATCATTTCGTTGGTTCATTCATTAATTTAAATATACCACAAATAATAATTAAACTAAATAAAACATATATTAGTTCTCATACAATAAATCAAAATAGGCATTCAGTACTAGTACATCAAACTAATACATAAGTACTCATCGATATCTGTCACCTTAACTACTAAGTTTGAAGTAGGCATAACCGTCTTCTTTTTTCGTTTATAAAACTTGGGGTGCAATGTAATTGATCGGGGTATTGGTTTTTTTTCTAATTGTCTTTTTGTACCTATTGGTCATCACCTTTGATGGAGTATTTTTTATATAAATATTTTCAAATTCAAGTGGTTCCACACATTATCCCATTCGAAGTCGAAGAGTCCATATTCGCCGGTGAATCTGTACATCTAACCTGCCACGTATCGAAAGGCGACAGGCCTCTTCAAATATCTTGGAGTTTCGAAGGCCATGAAATTCCCTATCACAATAATATGGGCATAACGACCACTAAGTTAGGAGAGAAAGCTTCAGTCCTGAGTATTCCAACGGCTATGGGCCAGCACAGCGGCAACTACACTTGCACGGCCAGTAACCGCGCTGGACGCGCTTATCACTCTGCCCTCGTCAATATTCATGGTATTAGATGCGTTCCCCTAGTAAAATAGCTACTGTAAGAAAAATGTTTCATGTGTATAGATATAGGTATTGCACGTTTAGATATGCATTTAGAAACACTATTTTCCTTTTGTCAGTCCCACCCCATATACTACCATTTGAGATTGAAGAGTCCATCTATTTCGGGGAATCTGTGCAAATGACTTGCCACGCCAGCAAAGGTGACCGGCCGATGTCTATCTCCTGGACTTTTGAAGGCAAAGATCTGTCGACTCATATGGGGATTAGAACTATGAAAATGGCGGAGCAAACTTCCTTTTTATCCATTGCGTCTGTGACGGGAGCCCACAGTGGAAATTATACGTGCATCGCAAGAAATAGAGCCGGAGAAGATAGATATTCTACTACACTCAACGTTAAGGGTATTTCCGCTAAATGTCACAGCATGCGCCTTATGTAAATTATAACTAACGTTGCCATATTTTCTTTGTTCAGTCGTCCCTCACATCAAACCTTTCGAGCTGGACGAAGCTGTTTTTGCGGGAGAGTCTGTTCATCTTGATTGTCACGTTTCGAAAGGCGATACACCCCTGAATATCTCTTGGAGCTTTCAGGGACACCCAGTCACACGTAGAATGGGCGTTAAAACTACAACTTTAAGTGAACGGGTATCTGTTCTTGATATACCCAATGCCTTGGGGCCCAACAGTGGTAACTACACGTGCACAGCAACCAATAAAGCGGGCACTGCGAGCCATACTACAATTCTCAACGTTATCGGTACTAAGACAATAAATATCAGATGTGCTTGCTTTCTGTTTAGTTCCTCCTGTGGTCCAACCTTTCTCTTTCGGCGAAGTCGCAATGAATTCCGGACAAGTAGTAACGACCCCTTGCTCAGTAATCGAGGGTGACCACCCGTTGCGATTAAAGTGGCTTTTCGACAACGAACCCATTAAGCCCAGATCTGGAATTACCGTATTTAACATAGGCGAGCGGAGTGCTATTCTTAGTATAGCTTCTGTATCGCATATACACGCTGGAAACTACACTTGTGTCGCTGAAAACGAAGCAGGAATCCAATCTCACACCTCTACTTTGATTATAAACGGTGCTTAACGTTTTTCGATACTGGTGCTCGGTAACTTAGATTTATTTTCTGTGCCTTTATCGTTTTATATTCATTATAGTTTTGGGTTTATGAAATTTGTAAATATCCAATATCACATAGAATCAACGATAACATTCCAGTTCCTCCCAACATATTGCCATTTACACTCGGAGAGAAACCCGCAAACGTCGGAGAATACTTACAGGCCGCGTGTACTGTAAATTTTGGTGATCTTCCACTCACCATTAGTTGGATGTTTAATGGGAAGCCAATATCTCAGAGAAATAATAATTATATTGTAAGTAATTCCAAACGAAGTAGCCTACTAATAATAGAATCTGTGGACGCAAAACACGCTGGTTCATACACTTGTATTGGAGAGAACCGTGCGGGACGTAATATACATTCAGCCGATTTAGTCGTGTACGGTTAGTTTCACATAATAATTGGTAGCGATTTTTATTTAGTCTCTTAGAAAAAAAAACTTTGTTTCAGTTCCTCCCAAGATTGCACCTTTCAATGCCGGCCCGGAACCGGCTTTTCTTGGGGAATATTTTGCGCTTCAATGTATAGTAACACACGGGGACCAACCCGTTCGAATCGAATGGACGGTCAATAATCGATCTGCCAAAGCTATCCCTGGAGTTCGCATTAGTAATATGGACCGAAGAAGTAGTGTATTGACTATTGAATCTGTGGATGCGACGCACGCAGGAATATTTAATTGTACTGCGAGTAATGCTGCGGGCATCGTTTCGCACACCACCGAATTTGTAGTAAAGGGTGCGAGAAAATAAAAAAAATATTTTACGCTTCTGATCCCGCCTCAGTATCTCAATTTCCCAAATATTCTCACTTTAATTTTTTACTGTCCTAGTTCCACCAATAATAATGCCGTTCAATTTCGGCGAGGTGCCATTCAACCCGGGCGACACGGCGGTAGTGAACTGCTTAGCTACAAAGGGTGACCTTCCCCTAGACATCTCGTGGACGTTCAGCAGCGAAACTTTAGACTCTAGCCTCCAGAGAGACATCACAACCATGCCCCTGAACCCCCGCGCCTCCATCCTCACCATCAACTCAGTGAGCGCGAACCACCAGGGCAACTACACGTGCATCGTGCAGAACGCGGCCGGCCGCGCTGAATATGCTGCGACACTCGTCGTCAACGGCACGTCTTTATCATAATGCTATGTTTCGGACTCCATCGTTAATATGGGAACTAACACCACAATAGCACCCTCGAAGGAACGGCCCGATCACTGTCACCGTACTTTCCTCTTTTACTCTCACTAGTTGCTAACATTGCCTGCCTCGACGATCCAGATGATCTAACCCTTTTGTCTATGGTTGTTTCCAGTACTGCCCCGCATTGTTCCGTTCTCGTTCGAGACTCCGCTGTTTGCGGGGCAGGCCAGTCAAGTCACTTGTTTGGTCTCAGAGGGTGATCAGCCTCTCGATATTCAGTGGTACTTTGAAGGGCAACCTTTGAAGGAGAAAGCCGGCGTTACGGCAACTAAAATCGCGCAGAGAGCTTCATTGCTTCTGATCCACCCGGCGGGTTGGTCACACAGCGGCTCGTATGCGTGTATCGCGCGCAATGCCGCTGGCATGTCCAACTATACCGCCTCGCTAGAAGTTCATGGTATACATCACGCATCTGTGGACCCTTCATTCCTAGCACGGAACAGCTTTGCGTAGATTCGATATTGTATGCTTGACTATTCTGTTACTTTTAAAAACTACATATATTATGATAAGTTATTAATTCACCTTAGTTAAACTGTCTTCACTTGTTCGACCCATATCACGTTTAGGTGATTTACAAAGTAAATTATTACATTCTCGAGATAGGGTTTAGATCAGTGGTCTTGAATGCTTTCTATAGGAACCGGCTGCGGCTATCATCGACGTTACCCTTCCACCTGTCCTTGCAAATTATTTCTTTCCTTGTACCGTCCTATCCTATGGGATCCTATCTTTATATTTGTTTCATTAACTAATTTGCATAGTGGTGTTTGAGTTGAAGCTCTTGCTTGGCTTATTAATACAATATTATAAATCTGTTGAAATATACCATAGCAGTATAATGTCGACCTAATTTTAAGAATTAACAATAGGATATTTCTCCAGATTTATAAGTGCAATGCTTTTTGTACACATTCGCTTTTTAATTATTTTAATTTTATTTTTAGATCCTATACAATTTTTTTTTCAACTGTAGATGTATTAGCTTAAATATATTGTTTGCACTATAAAGCTTCTATAGCGACGCCTATTGCATATAACATAAGCAATGTTATTGTAAGCAATATATATCTCTGTAACCAAAAAATAGTAACTGAACATATTACCTGCCAGTATATAAAACCATTGCTATATATTCATTATAGTCAGTCGTTACAGGAGCTTTGTAAATTATTAGTCAGTATTCAAGTATAATTGAACGGAAAAAATAGCCATAGATGTTGTAAGAAAAACTTTCTTACTATATATATACCATTTAAATGGTTGTTAATACTTGACACGACGATTAACCGCCAGTATTATTATCAAAACGTAAGATTTTAAAGAACATATAAGTTTTTACAAAACAGTCTCCCTCAAGGAGATAGTATTGATAAATTGATAATGTACATGGCAAAATTTGATGAATTGCCTGACAATTCAAGATAATCTAAGCTGTACGAACAGGCTGCTCGAACACAGGCTCGAAGTGATATTCATTATAATTTTTAATGGTATTAAAAAGTATATACACACACATAAATCGATTTTACTACTATGAATTATATTTTTTTCTAAGTATTAATAACCATTCAAATATACGGTGTATAAAACATTTTCATTTTAACTATAAATTCTTTATTTTTACATCTACCTACATACATGTTCACCTATACTTGAATACGTGACGTTTAAAATAATTCAGTCCCTTTCTATTTTGAACAGTATTTCATTACAAATTGATTGAAAATAACTATTAAATTCTAATTGGAAATAACTGTAATTGTATTAAAGAAGATAATCTATGAAAAATATTGCTAATAATAAAACAAATATTGCAAATAATTGTTTCTAATTTTTGCCTTAAATAATGCTTTTAATATAAACGTTAATTCTTGAGTCATAAACTATTATAAATAATTAAATTGCTATACATTTTACATACATAAAGTTCCAATACTTTCATATATGAAAGCCTCTACTGGTGGCAGTAGAGGTGAGACAAATGCTATAATATACGGGTGCTATTTCAGTTCCCCCCCGCTGGATACTTGAGCCCACTGATAAGGCATTTGCGCAAGGCTCTGATGCTAAAGTTGAATGTAAAGCCGATGGGTTCCCTAAGCCCCAGGTCACGTGGAAGAGGGCTGAAGGTAAGATATGCATTTTAATATAAGGTTTTTTACGACAGTGATTTTATACATAATGTAACAATTTTGGTGTCCGAACCGGACAGAAAAAAATCTCAAATTACTAAAACTGGGAATTTATACATGACTTCCTATCCATGAAATTCCTACTTATTTTGTTTGGAATGCGATATGGATTAACGCCCTTAAGGGTTCGGGTATCGGTTGTTACCAATAGTGTAACAACCGATATTCATATTATTTTTCACATAAAATTGGGATCAAAGGTATAATCAGAACGACTAAAGATCGTTTTTGTTCAGCTCCAGGAAGATGTATATCAGGATTCATTTGAAAATAAAATAATTTAATTAATTATATTAGAGAGATTTTAAGAAAATTATATCACTTATTCACTTCAGTGTTATTAATAATTCAATGTATATTTTTAGGTGATACCCCTGGCGATTACAAAGACCTTAAGCCTAACAATCCTAACGTAAAAGTTGAGGACGGAACTCTCACTGTTAGCAACATCCAAAAGACCAATGAAGGATACTACCTTTGCGAAGCCGTTAATGGAATCGGATCCGGATTATCTGCAGTTATTCTCATTAGCGTTCAGGGTAAGTAGTATGGTAACATTCATTAACTCAACTATTTATTATAGTAAAAGACATATTTCTAACTACCATAATATATCTCGTAATTAAATTATGGTTATTACATTGCAGCTCCACCTCAGTTCGAAATTAAAATGAGAAATCAGACTGCTCGCCGAAGCGAACCTGCCGTACTTCAGTGCCAAGCTAAGGGTGAGAAGGTAAGAGAACAACGAGAATTAATTATTAATATTATATCTGAATGATAGAAGAGAGTGGATTGTCAATTTGAAAGCTAATGCTGATGCCCGCGACATTCTCCGCGCGATGTTTGTTATTGCTTTGGTATTTAACTATCCCACGAGAACTTAAATCAGTGCAACAGTTTCGGAAATTAGCCCGTTCAAACAGACAGAAAAACAAAACAATCTGTTCTAATTTACTTCTAACATCCCTCTGACTCGGGTTTTTCATTTTTTTTTCTATGTAGACATTTGACCTCTACAGTTTTATTATATCTAAGACGTATAGCTTGGTTGTGTTTAATTAAACTGACCACATATATACATAAAATATATAATATTTTCAGCCAATTGGCATCATCTGGAACATGAACAACAAACGCCTCGAACCCAAATCCGACCCTCGATACACGATCCGCGAAGAGATTTTGTCTGGTGGCGTAGTATCTGACCTGAGCATCCGAAGGACAGAACGATCTGACAGCGCCCTGTTCACTTGCGTCGCTACCAACGCTTTTGGCTCCGATGATACCAGCATCAACATGATTATTCAAGGTAATATAAAATATGATGCAGTTTTGTATTAGTACCCCTATTAGCTTCAAATTCATATTTTGAGTGAATTATATCTTGTTGAAATATATGATTATATTTGTTAAAGTTATAACTAACTTATGAGACTTAAATATCCACCTAAACAATTACCTAGTCAGGTCATAAGTATTGTCACACAGTAAAAACTTTTCTTTTAGAATGCTGGCCACAAAAAAGTTTATAGAATTCGAATTTCGAATTGTTCATTAAAATAAAAATGTATACTTTTTAGAATCTTACTCATTTTTAAATATGGAGTGGACGCTTAAAGAAGACCGTGTTGCAGTTAATGCGTTGCATCGTTGCGGTTACGCGCCAATTAAAATGTTTGACATACTGAAAAATTTGAATATAACCAAAAGATTCGTTTATCGCACCATCAAACGAGACGAGACAAGATGTGGTCGCCCTCGGTCTGTTAGGACTCCAGCAGTGATAAAAGCTGTGAAGGCGCGAATTCAAAGAAATCCCAAACGTAAGCAGAAACTGTTGGCCCTTCAGATGGGGTTAAGCAGAACCACGGTGAAAAGGGTGTTAAATGAAGACTTAGGGCTTCGGGCATATCGAAGAAAAACAGGACATCGTTTGAATGCTCGTCTAATGGACCTGAGACTGAAGAGATGCCGCGCTTTGTTGAAGCGGTACGCGGGAAAAAAATATCGGGAAATTCTTTTTTCGGAAGAAAAAATTTTTACCGTAGAAGAGAGCTACAACAAACAAAATGATAAGGTGTACGCACACAGTAGTGAAGAAGCGAGCAACCGTATTCCGCGTGTCCAACGAGGTCATTTTCCATCCTCGCTCATGGTATGGTTGGGAGTTTCTTATTGGGGCTTAACAGAGGTACATTTTTGTGAGAAAGGTGTAAAAACGAATGCAGTTGTGTATCAAAATACAGTCCTGTCGAACCTTGTGGAACCTGTTTCTCATACCATGTTCAATTCAGGCACTGGGTATTCCAACAAGATTCGGCGCCAGCTCATAGAGCGAAGAGCACACAAGACTGGCTGGCGGCGCGTGAAATCGACTTCATCCGACACGAAGACTGGCCCTCCTCCAGTCCAAATTTGAATCCGTTAGATTACAAGATATGGCAACACTTGGAGGAAAAGGCGTGCTCAAAGCCTCATCCCAATTTGGAGTCACTCAAGACATCCTTGATTAAGGCAGCCGCCGACCTCGTTCGTGCTGCGATAGACGACTGGCCGCGCAGATTAAAGGCCTGTATTCAAAATCACGGAGGTCATTTTGAATAAACTTTAGTGTCATAAGAATCTATGTTTTGTTAAGTTCATTTTGGTATATAAATGGTTACATAATGAATAAACTTGTTTCAATTATTTATATTAAACATGTGACAGAATTTATAAACTGACTAGGTATAGTTTATAGCATTAGAAAATTTTCTACATTTAAATGTAATATTAAATTTTCATTCAGAATTTATTTCCTGTAGGGTCTGCTTAAAACAACTATTTGCTATTATTTTGCAATTTTGTCTATACGTTTTGCGGTTGCACCCGCATTGGAATACCGCGAAATAAATTTACCCCTCTATATATACTGCTCTATATTTGAATTTTATATCATCTTCATGAATGAACTATTTTTACAGAGGTACCCGAAGCACCATATGGTTTGAAAGTACTGGACAAATCTGGAAGGACCGTGCAATTATCCTGGGCTGCTCCTTATGATGGAAACTCTCCTATCAAGAAGTTCCTCATTGAATATAAGCGTGCTAAGGGCAACTGGGAAAAAGATATCGACAGGTATTTTATATTTTCTTCAGATATGTATTATATTGTTGCCAGTAGTCCAGAAATAAATCAGTGGGTATATGATCCTGCCAAATATTAACCGCGGAGTTTTAATCGTAGTTTTAATTTACTTAAATAGCCAACAAACACTGAGCTATTAATCAATTGTACACACCTAAGCAAACAAGTCAAGGAAAAACACAAAAAAGAAATCATAAAAGATACAGTACTACGGGCGTTTTTATCGCATAAAGTAATTTCTTCCAGGCAACAAAATATAGTAAATTGTATAGAAATAAAAACAAAAAATAAAAATTTACCCAATTTATTATATACTGAAATACTATTGAGGTATTCAAAAGAGTTGAATTGCGAATTACATATTATACCACGCTACTTAAAACATACGGTTTTTATACAATAATGCTTGTTGTCCAGGGTCCTCGTACCTGGAGACGCCACGGAAGCCGGAGTGTTCAGTCTGCGCCCCGCCACCGCCTACCACATCAGAATAGTCGCCGAAAACGAACTGGGAACCTCCGAGCCCTCCGAAACTGTCACCATCATTACCGCAGAAGAAGCGCCCACTGGACCCCCTCAGGATGTGAAGGTCGATGCTGTGGATAAGCATACCCTCCGTGTTACCTGGAAACCACCCCCACCTCAAGACTGGAACGGCGAACTCCAAGGGTGAGTAAATATTGCACCCATTTCAGCCTGAAACAGAAATATATAGAGATTTGGATTGAATTTAAGCGGCCTTAGCCCAATGGCTAGGTGCGTCGGACTTAAGATCTTGAAGTCGCCGATTCAATTCCCACCCATAGCACTACAGACATGAACCCATACAGACAGTAAGTAACAAGCATTTAAGCATAGCACGAGGGCTTAACAAGAATACTTGTAGACGGCAAAAATTTGACTAGTAATCTAAAAAAAAAGGCCGAGGCATCGCCTACAATGACTGTGATACGAGGGCCACTTCTTGAAAACAAACTAATATAAACGTATGTAGGCGGCCACTGCATTGCTTCATTTAATCTACACATTCTGTTACAGATACTATGTTGGTTACAAACTGGCCTCAAGCAACAAGTCATTCGTCTTTGAAACTGTAGACATCTCCAAAGAATCTGGCAAGGAACACCATTTGGACATTCTTAACCTGAAGTAAGTCTAACTACTATATAAAATGCATCTTATTCCACCTATCAAGCGTTCTTAAATCAAAAACTTCTAGAGAAAGCTTATGTCCAGCAGTAGACTTCTGCTCTCTCCTACTCAAAGGATATTAGCCATCTGCGCATGACATACTAAAGTCCACAAGTGTATGCGCAAACCCAGATATAACTATACCGATAGTACCGATGAAAGATCAGGCTAAGGGCTGAACACCACCAACTTCAAAACTTCGGAATGGTACTTAGATTTTTCTACGTATACTCTTTCAATATCTGACCAGATACCTCGCAAGTTAAGGTCGAACATATTACCGCTATACCAAAGAGGCAGACTGCGGTATCAGAAGAAGATAAGCAAGTCGTCGTGTGCAGTTGTTAGTACATGTGGTTCAACATAAGAGGCGCCACACTCACACGGGTTGTTATAACAATTTTTCAATATCATTTTTTTTTCGGACGGATTCTAAGTGTATTTAGAATTGTTATAACATCATCTGTAATGATCGTATGTCAAGAAACGGGCAGCAGCGTTTCCTTGTGTGGTACAACATAATACTGCGGTCACCAACCCGCCTGCCAAGAGTGGTGACTATGGCAAATACCCTCCCTCTCGGGAGGAGGCCCATGTTCAGCAGTGGACGTTATACGGGCTGATGATGATGATGATGTGTAGTTAGCCCAGAGGCTTTTGCTACTTCACCGGGCAATTAATGTTAGTAAATATTAATGATTGGTTATTGTTTCAGGACTTACACCCAATACGCAATGGTAGTTCAGGCATTCAACAAGATGGGATCCGGTCCTATTTCCGGCGAAGTTCGTGCTTACACCGCTGAAGGGGCTCCGTCTGCTCCCCCTCAAGATGTGTTGTGTACGACGCTGACCGCACAAACCATTCGTGTTTCGTGGATCTCGCCCCCCCTCGCCTCAGCTAATGGACTTATCAAGGCTTACAAAGTTATTTATGGCCCCAGCGAAACATGGTATGGTGAGTGTCCCAGTGTGTTTAATATTGGAAATTATGTCTCTGAGGAGAAAATATTATCCAACTTACGTTATTTTTGACATCTTTATAAAAAAAAAGGTTTTGCCCGCGTTTTTTCTAAACTCAAAATTTATAGCATAATATTGGAGTCACACTACACTAACTTGCTTAAAATCAATACTAATAATATTGTATAATATTTTATTAGACGAGAAGACCAAGGACACCAAGATCACAGCCAGCAGCGAGACCATTCTTCACGGACTAAAGAAGTTTACTAACTACTCAATGGAAGTACTGGCCACTACCAACGGAGGCGACGGCGTGCGATCCGCTCCCATCCACTGCCAGACTGAACAAGATGGTAAATCATTCAAATACTATTGATAGTTATATTCATCGTCAGCCCATAAAACGTGCACTACTGAACATAGGCGAGGAATATTCTGCCATAGTCACCACGCTTTGTAGGCGGATTAGTAGTTTTATAAGAACTACAATAATATTGTGATATTCACAATTTCATTCAATCTTGTATATATATTACTTACGTGTTTGTTACACTTGTGAAGTGTGTTATGAGGGTCAATTGTAAAGATTTTGTAATACTTTTTATTTCATTTATATACTTAATATCAGTCAAATCTTGGTAATGTGACGTCCACTGCTGAACAAGGGCCTCCTCCCGAGGAAGGTTTTTGCCATGGTCACCACGCTTAGCAAGCGAGCTGGTGATCGCAGTATTATGATGTAATACACAAGAAAGCGCTGCTGTCCGTTTCCCGATATACGGTTGTTATAGATGATGTTATAACAATCAGGACCAACGGCTTGACATGCATTTTGAGGTATCCGGAGGGTAGAACCTCGACCAACCAGGCACGGAGAGAAATTTAAGCATTTACACAAAGATTTCTTATCCGGCGTGGGAAGCGATACCTCGACCTCCGAGACTTAAATCAAGATTTATAACGAGCGAGCGTTTCGCTACGAATTTCGATAAAAAATAAGATGAAATTACTCAATACTCAATCATTTATTGCATTTCACAGTGAATTATATCCCCATCTGAAATTTTGTATAATATGATTGACCAGAAATTTAGTACCTATACACATTTAGTTGGATGAGAATGCATGCAATGGACTCTCAAAGAAGGTGCTTCGAAGAATTAGTTATTTTTATTCTATGTCATAACTGTATAATATCTAATTATATCTTTTATCTACAGTACCCGAAGCCCCCCGCGCCGTGAAAGCCTTAGTAATGGGTTCGGATTCAATCCTCGTTTCGTGGAGACCACCAGCGCAACCCAACGGAGTTGTCACACACTACAACGTCTATACTCAAGCGCAAAACGCAGAACCTCACCCTAACAAGGTTAGTTTATTACAATATAATATGTTAATAGTGCCCACAATCACCCGAATTATTAGAAATAAAACTAGTAAACTACATTATTTTCCGTCCAAAATAGTACGAAGTAAGAACATATTATCGATTATCTGTTTCATTCACACGATGCCTGGCTCGAAAGTTAACCCTCCTCCCTTTACCCCCCGCGATGCCCCGCTTTTGTCCTGCAGTAGCGTTAACATGACATGCATTTAATGCGGAGTAATTTGTTTTTTTTATGTTTGGATTTGTTATTTTGTTAAACTTTTACGATATTTAAATTGCATATTTTTATCCGGATGCAGATACCGAAGTGGTAGCAAGCAGTAATTTAAATATTCAAAGTCATTCGAGCCAGGTATCAATATTTTATTACAATATTATATATTTTTATTCGCGGGAATAATATATTTAAAATGTATGTAAATAAAAATAAAATGATCGAATAGAGAAAAAAAATCAATATTTGTTATTTATACTGTAGGTACCAGCCTCTCAAACCAGCTACTCCGCGACTGAGCTGAAGGCCGGACGCTACGACTTCTGGGTGACCGCTTCAACCATCATCGGCGAAGGACAGCCCTCAGCCACTGCCTCCTGCAGCCCTAGTGACAAAGGTATATACCATACATTTTGAGCCTATATAAATTTGCAGTTGGAAGCCGCCATGAGAAAAGATTTTGGTATAATCCCTCCATCAGGGAAGCGGGTGACCGCAGTATAGTGCCTCCTACTATAGAGATAACCGCTTACGCCTATTCTTTGGTTTACTAGCTAGCAGGCTTTGACGTCCGGCTCTATTTATACTGGAATTATATGTAGTTAATAACTTATTACCGTCCCATTAACATTGGATCCTATAATACCAACTTACTACCTTAGGTTTATTTTTTTTCCTAGTTTACTTACTTTATTTATTTTCAATAAAATAAAATCCTCAAGTATTAAGGAGCGTCTTTTGACATCCCTCTTTATTTACTAACAGAGATACAGGAATACAGGAAATGCCTGGCAAAGACAATTTCTGCCTCCGTAGTCACAAGCCCCCCTCTCCTGAACTTTATAGTTTGTTTATGCTGTGTATCTTTGTCAATTTTGATCGATTTGATAAATAAAAAAATACGTGTTCAATATTTTTTAATAATCTAACTGACGGACTAAATAGTCTTCATACCCATTGGCAGATTGATTTACCGTTAGTATTATTATCGAAACCTACCATTACAATAGGCATGAATACTAAAAAAAAACTATTTAGTCCGTAGATGACCGAAAAATATTGGACAGGTATTTTTTTTTGTTCCTGACACAAAAATGACGATGATAAAGCGCGGCGGCGGCGCGCGGCGCTAAATAACGGACTAAGCATGTTAGTGCAGTCATTGAAGCGTTATTGGTCCGATCGTCGCGATTTTTTTTACTGTGAACCGAAATTTTGGAATTAGGCTCATCTTACCCTTAACTTCAAAAGTGAAAATGATCTGAACTCCGCACCCACCCTGGGGGAGGTTGGTGAATTTCTTTTTTTTCTTAATAACCTCGGATATCGATAGAAGGCCTAATTTCAAGACAAAAATGTACTATAAAGATTTCCAAAAACCCAATACTTTTCAAGTTATTGGCAATTGAAAATTCGGAATTTTTCACGTTTTTCATCGGTTTTTTGCAAATATCTCCAAAAATATTAATTTTATGATGAACAAATTGTAGCAGGTAAAAACTGAACAAATCATTTTTTTATAAAGTGTTCTAAGTGCAATATTAAGCTAGATATTAAAGATCAAAGCCGTTTTTTATTTTGTCTGAAATTTAATCGATGTATTCAATGCCATCTAGCGGTGATACATTTTATGCATTCTAATGAAATAGGGTTTTGTAGTGCTTGAAATAAGCTTTAAAATGAGCACTGTTAAAAGTCTTTTGCACGTAAAATGAGTGAGCTGTAATGCAAATAAGAGGAACATCTAATGGTTTTTTCTTTAAAATCAATGGGTATTCTGATGGTATCACAACTTATAAAATACCATTTTAAAGGTAATTAAAAGAGCTACAACTTTAGATTACAATATATAGTGAAAACCCTTCGGATATCGATAGAAGGCCTTCTATCGATATCCGAGGTTATTTAGAAAAAAAAAGAAATACACCAACGAGAAGGGGTGGCAACCTCCCCCAGGGTGGGTGCGGAGTTCAGATCATTTTCACTTTTGAAGTTAAGGGTAAAATGAGCCTAATTCCAAAATTTCATGCAAATCGGTTCACAGTAAAAAAAATCGGAGGTTACACCCTATTTTTCGCTTCAATGACTGCACTATATGTTTTTAGTCTTCGTACATATTGTAAAATAGACTTTGTTCAAGGAGACTGTAATGATAAATGTACATGGTAAAATGAGCTCTAGTGCCTTGTTATACGATATAATCTAGGTTGCAGAAACGGGCGCTCTGTCTTAGAGCGCCCGTTTCTTTAATGTCGTAATGTAATTTTTAATGCTATTAAATAAGTGTATACATAGATCGATTGTTCTACCAAAAATAATCATTTCGCGGAGTATTAGCAACGACCAAAAAATCATGGTGTTTATTCAGATACTAGTAGTTGTATTATTGTTTTAGTTCCCGCCAAGATTGCTTCATTCGATGAGTCGTTCACGGCCACTTACAAGGAAGACGTGAAACTACCCTGCCTCGCCGTCGGTGTACCTCCTCCTAATATTTTGTGGAAAGTGAGTACAGTAAAGGAAATTTAAAATTTTGTTAGTAATATAATTAAGACAAACATTGCACACATCACTTTGAGATAAAACTGTTTTACTATAATCATCTTTAGCCCGTATAATTTCCACTGCTGAACATGGGCCTCCCTTGAAGGCGGTGTTACCATAATGGTAATACAAACTCTAATAATATGTAATCGAATGAAGGGAACAAAATACAATTATAACATTACTGAAAATTTTATCGACTTTGTTTTTATTTGTACATTTTTTTCTTAAAAAAAAGAGATTTTATTTTATTAATTATTTTTATATCATTGATTGTATCTTTTTCATATAAAATAATAGTAAATTTACTGTGATAAATGAATATAAATTCTTTCAAAATATTTTCCGTCATTCTATTTTTATTTATAATAAAATTTTCTGTAATAAGAAAAAAAATCAAAAATTAAGAATAATTAGGTCAATATTGTATAAATTTGGCATACATATTAATATAATATTTTTATTTGTATAGATTAAAGGCCAACCTCTCGAAGCTTCCGAACGCGTGCGCCAACTGCCCGAAGGTTCTCTGCAGATCGCGGGAGTGGCTCGGGAAGACGCTGGAGAGTACTCGTGCCATGTAGAGAATCAGTTCGGAACCGATACCGTCACACATACCCTCTCCGTTCTTGGTGAGAGTTATTTTATTCGTATTTATGTATAAATGTACTAATAATAATAATAATTTGTCAGTGGTACCTCTGTATTAATATGAGGAATTGGTCAAAGCATCGCGAATTGATGCTAATCTAGGTTATCTATATATTTTTTTCTTTTTTTTAAGACAGCTCCCGCTTTATGCAAATTAATTGTTGTCGCGGGGGATTTTTATACTCAAACTTTTTTCGTGTATTTGTATACTCAAATTCACGGACACAAGACACTCCCAAACTCAGAACAACTATCTGACCCAGCGGTGCAGTCAAACAACACAATTAATTAATCTCAGGTCTTTAAAATAAGACTATGAATAAATAGTTGTATTATTATGCAACACTAGATATTTTTCCAAGTATGTAGTTTAAAAAAGAATAATGCATAATAGCAGTAGAACGGAACTAACCCCCGCCGCCCGCAGCGCCGCCGTTCCCGCCGCAGCTGAGCATCGCGTCGTCGTCCGTGTCGTCGCTCACGCTGCGCCTCAAGCCGTCCGCCGCCGTGGCGCAGTCGCCCGCGGCCGGCTACACTATTCACTACAAACAGGAGTTCGGCGATTGGGAGACCGTGCAGGTATAACTTGCAACGCCTTTACTATTGTATTGTTCACAGTGACTACCTCGTTGGACTGACGGTAACATTTTAGACCGTAATTAGCGAGAACAGTACGGTTTCTTTTTACTAACACAATATTTTAGTTGGCTGTGTTGAAATCGAAGATGAGTTCAGTGACAACTAATTTGTTTTATAAATTGACATGACGTTAAGATCATAGTTAAACCTCATTATTACAACAGACTGGATCAACCAACAAAATGTGTTAGTAAAAAAAACAGCCCAAAGTAGTGATGTTATATCCGAAGAAAAAAATTGCTCTGTATTCAAATACTTGATTGAATAAAGATCAAATTGATCTTTATTACAATTTTATGACCGATTTCTATTTTTTCAATGTTTTGCCGTTAACCTTATTGCATTGGAATAAAGTTTGTTTTTGTATGACAGTCATACGACAGTATGACTGACTGTCCATTTTTTTGTAAAAATACTACAAGGCTACCTTATAATCAAATTCACTATCCAAAAAGAATACAAAACATATTATTATAAAATAAATAATTTGTAACGGCTACCATTCTGTTTTTCTTTTCTTATAATATTTTTTTTACAGATTCCAAGCAGCACTGACACTTACACTTTGGAAAACTTATTCTGCGGATCCAGATATCAACTTTATGTCACTGCTTACAATGGGTAATTTACTTTTATAATTTAACTAGACAATAACACAATACCAAAGACCCGGCTGCCGGCTTATAGTGCATATTAATTAAACTTTGGGATGGGTCTGCTAGATATCAGCTGGATGCTCTGGACTCATTGGAGCGTCGAGCGAAGAGAGTCATAGGCTCTCTTGTGGAGGCAAGTCTTCAGAGCCTCGAACATCGTAGACGAGTAGCCTGCCTATCGGTTTTTTATCGGCTGCATTTCGGGGAGTGTGCGGAGGTTCTGCATAACCTGATATCCGCTTCACCTTTCCATCACCGGACGACCAGGCGCGGCGAGCGATTTCACCCTTTTGTTGTAGACATTCCTTCAATACGCACGAAGCGATTTGCCTCTTCTTTCATAATGCGGACGGCTAAGGAGTGGAATTCTCTGCCGGGGTCAGTTTTTCCGGAACGCTATATCTGGACATCTTTAAAACTAAAGTGAACAGACACTTTCTAGGCAAGCGTGTATCATCTTAGGCCTTATCATCGCCTTTCATCAAGCGAGATTAAGGTCAAAAGTAAGACTATAAACAGTAAAAAAAAAAAAAAATTGGTACATATATACTTTTTTTTAAGTCGATTTTATTTTCGTTGAAATTTTATGATTATTATTTTATTACGTAATGTTTTTATATTTTTGTAGATTTGCTTATTAGATGTAAGGATGGTTATAAGAAGTATATACAAGCGCGTGTGTGTTGCAGCATCGGCACGGGCGAGGCGTCGGACGTGGTGATCGCGCGCACGCGCGGCTCCAAGCCGCCCGTGCCGCGCGCCGCCGACTTCATCG
This sequence comes from Nycteola revayana, assembly GCA_947037095.2. NCBI lineage: Eukaryota > Metazoa > Arthropoda > Insecta > Lepidoptera > Nolidae > Nycteola > Nycteola revayana. The sequence continues at coordinate 6,824,359 of OX344838.1, forward strand.
AGGTGGGCAGCTCGTCCGTCACGCTGCACCTCAAGCAGTGGCTCGACGGCGGCTGCCCCATGAGCCACTTTGTCGTGGAAAATAAGAAGAAGTACGTCAATTTGCCTTTTCATTTATATTTCTATTGTTTTTAGATATTTCCTCAGAAAACTATGGCTCGTTGAGTTATGTTTGTGGCTTTTTAAGAACAAAAAATGAAACGCTGTTTAATGCAAAAATGGTACCAACTAAGTATTGGTACGATTTGTGGATTAAAAAGGATCCCATTTTTTTTTATTTGTGGCCCACTTGTTTTGTCTCGGCTATGTATTATTTATAAATAGTAAATTATTACTTATTACATGCAAAAGACTGATATTTTGCCACTGAATCTTAAGATTTCCATGATCAATTTTTATCTGAAAGATGAACCATACTTACATTACATAATAATATGTGAAAATATGATATTTGGTATATTTCTACCAATTTTACTTTACTTTCACTGTCATTTTATAAGCTTTACTATAGTGTTCAAATTATGTTCAAAAGGCTGTAAAATAACATTTAAGCTTCATGCATTAATTGTATTTATTGTAATTGACAGGGGCGCTGCTGAATGGAACCAAATCTCTAACGCCGTGAAACCTGGTGGAAACTTCGTAGTACTGGGTACGTTTATCTATATATATTTTTGTTAATTTATGGTGAGCCAGAATCGCGCATGAAGAGTACTGTTCATTATCTATACAACATAAGATACTGCCTATATTATTTTAGTTTGAGCTCTCTCTGAAAAATATAAACGTTAACGTTAAACGTTACGATTTTTGTATAGGAGCCCCTTATATACTTATTATATTCTGTTTTTATTTGTTGATATAGCAGCAACAGAATACATCATTTGCGAACATTTGAATAGGCATAAAAACAAACAAAAAATATTTAGTCCGTCAGTTTGAATGTGTGTGAACTTAGCAGATCATTGTCCAGCAGATCAAAATAAAATGTGAGTTCTTTTCGCATGCAGCTAAGTTCTATAGTTCCTGGTAATTTTTAAAAATAGTTCTGGTGTTTTTATCTCGAAAAATGTCAAATAACGAAATGATCTGCTAACTTCCCGTAGCAAATCATTTTGCAGCAGATCAAAATAAAAGGTGAGTTCTTTTCGCATGCAGCTAAGTTCTATAGTTCCTGATATTTTTTAGAAATAGTTCTGGTGTTTTTATCTCGAAAAATGTCAATTAACGAAATGATCTGCCAACTTCCCGTAGCAAATCACTTTGCAGCATATCAAAATAAAAGGTGAGTTCTTTTAGCATGCAGCTAAGTTCTATAGTTCCTGATAATTTTTAGAAATAGTTCTAGTATTTTTATCTCGAAAAATGTCAATTAACGAAAACTATTAACGAAATGATCTGCTAACTTCAAACAACAAAAACAAATGTGAGTTCTTTTCGCATGCAGTCGAGTTCTGTAGTTCTAGATACTAGGCTAAAGTGAACAGACACTTTCTAGGCAAGCGTGTATCATCTTAGGCCTTATCTTCGCCTTCCATCAAACGAGATTATGGTCAAACGTAGGCCTATATATAATAATAAAAAATAAAAATAAAAACTTTTCAAAGATAGCTGTTCTAAAACGACGTTAAAGTGCCAGCCGATCGAGCCAGAACGTTGAAAAAGTTGATAATGACAATTCTCATCCTAAAAATGAAATGAATCATTCAAGTTATTGCGAAGGCTGAAACTCTTTCGCTTTTCACATATTCGTATGGAAACTGCAATCTAGAATTAGATTTGAGTCCAGAACTCACGTCCTAGTACCAGCAGATCATGTCCGAACATTTTAAAAGTAGAAAGAACTATTTTCATCGTTTCAAACAAATGCCATAGGCTAGAACTCTTTCGTTTCCCACCGATCCGTAGCAGAACTGTAATCTACAACTTGATTCGAGTCCAGAACTCACGTCCCAGTACCAGCAGATCATGTCCGAACATTTTAAAAGTAGAAAGAACTATTTTCATCGTTTCAAACAAATGCCAAAGGCTAGAACTCTTTCGTTTCCCACCGATCCGTAGCAGAACTGTAATTTAGAATTCGATTCGAGTCCAAAACTCACGTCCCAGTACCAGCAGATCATGTTTGAACATTTTAAAAGTAGAAAGAACTATTTTCATCTTTCAAACAAATGCCAAAGGCTAGAACTATTTCGTATCCCACCGATCCGAAGCAGAACTGTAATATAGAATTCGATTCGAGTTCAGAACTCACGTCCCAGTACCAGCAGATCATGTCCAAACATTTGATAAGTAAAAAGAACTATTTTCATCGTTTCAAACAAATGCCAAAGGCTAGAACTCTTTCGTTTCCCACCGATCCGTAGCAGAACTGTAATTTAGAATTCGATTCGAGTCCAGAACTCACGTCCCAGTACCAGCAGATCATGTCCGAACATTTTAAAAGTAGAAAGAACTATTTTCATCGTTTCAAACAAATGCCAAAGGCTAGAACTCTTTCGTTTCCCACCGATCCGTAGCAGAACTGTAATTTAGAATTCGATTCGAGTCCAAAACTCACGTCCCAGTACCAGCAGATCATGTTTGAACATTTTAAAATTAGAAAGAACTATTTTCATCTTTCAAACAAATGCCAAAGGCTAGAACTATTTCGTATCCCACCGATCCGAAGCAGAACTGTAATATAGAATTCGATTCGAGTTCAGAACTCACGTCCCAGTACCAGCAGATCATGTCCAAACATTTGATAAGTAAAAAGAACTATTTTCATCGTTTCAAACAAATGCCAAAGGCTAGAACTCTTTCGTTTCCCACCGATCCGTAGCAGAACTGTAATTTAGAATTCGATTCAAGTCCAGAACTCACGTCCCAGTACCAGCAGATCATGTCCGAACATTTTAAAAGTAGAAAGAACTATTTTCATCGTTTCAAACAAATGCCAAAGGCTAGAACTCTTTCGTATCCCACCGATCCGAAGCAGAACTGTAATATAGAATTCGATTCGAGTTCAGAACTCACGTCCCAGTACCAGCAGATCATGTCCAAACATTTGATAAGTAAAAAGAACTATTTTCATCGTTTCAAACAAATGCCAAAGGCTAGAACTCTTTCGTTTCCCACCGATCCGTAGCAGAACTGTAATTTAGAATTCGATTCGAGTCCAGAACTCACGTCCCAGTACCAGCAGATCATGTCCGAACATTTTAAAAGTAGAAAGAACTATTTTCATCGTTTCAAACAAATGCCATAGGCTAGAACTCTTTCGTTTCCCACCGATCCGAAGCAGAACTGTAATCTACAACTTGATTCGAGTCCAGAACTCACGTCCCAGTACCAGCAGATCATGTCCGAACATTTTAAAAGTAGAAAGAACTATTTTCATCGTTTCAAACAAATGCCATAGGCTAGAACTCTTTCGTTTCCCACCGATCCGTAGCAGAACTGTAATATAGAATTCGATTCGAGTTCAGAACTCACGTCCCAGTACCAGCAGATCATGTCCGAACATTTTAAAAGTAGAAAGAACTATTTTCATCGTTTCAAACAAATGCCATAGGCTAGAACTCTTTCGTTTCCCACCGATCCGTAGCAGAACTGTAAGAGTTCTAGCCTTTGACATTTTTTTGAAACGATGAAAATAGTTCTTTCTACTTTTAAAATGTTCGAACATGATCTGCTGGTACTGGGACGTGAGTTCTGGACTCGAATCGAATTCTAAATTACAGTTCTGCTACGTATCGGTAGGAAACGAAAGAGTTCTAGCCTATGTCATTTGTTTGAAACGATGAAACTAGTTCTTTCTACTTTTAAAATGTTCGGACATGATCTGCTGGTACTGGGACGTGAGTTCTGGACTCGAATCAAGTTGTAGATTACAGTTCTGCTTCGGATCGGTGGGAAACGAAAGAGTTCTAGCCTATGGCATTTGTTTGAAACGATGAAAATAGTTCTTTCTACTTTTAAAATGTTCGGACATGATCTGCTGGTACTGGGACGTGAGTTCTGAACTCGAATCGAAATCTATATTACAGTTCTGCTACGGATCGGTGGGAAACGAAAGAGTTCTAGCCTTTGGCATTTGTTTGAAACGATGAAAATAGTTCTTTCTACTTTTAAAATGTTCGGACATGATCTGCTGGTACTGGGACGTGAGTTCTGGACTTGAATCGAATTCTAAATTACAGTTCTGCTACGGATCGGTGGGAAACGAAAGAGTTCTAGCCTTTGGCATTTGTTTGAAACGATGAAAATAGTTCTTTCTACTTTTAAAATGTTCGGACATGATCTGCTGGTACTGGGACGTGAGTTCCTGACTCGAATCAAGTTGTAGATTACAGTTCTGCTACGGATCGGTGGGAAACGAAAGAGTTCTAGCCTATGGCATTTGTTTAAAACGATGAAAATAGTTCTTTCTACTTTTAAAATGTTCGGACATGATCTGCTGGTACTGGGACGTGAGTTCTGGACTCGAATCAAGTTGTAGATTAGTTCTGCTTCGGATCGGTGGGAAACGAAAGAGTTCTAGCCTATGGCATTTGTTTGAAACGATGAAAATAGTTCTTTCTACTTTTAAAATGTTCGGACATGATCTGCTGGTACTGGGACGTGAGTTCTGAACTCGAATCGAATTCTATATTACAGTTCTGCTTCGGATCGGTGGGATACGAAAGAGTTCTAGCCTTTGGCATTTGTTTGAAACGATGAAAATAGTTCTTTCTACTTTTAAAATGTTCGGACATGATCTGCTGGTACTGGGACGTGAGTTCTGGACTCGAATCGAATTCTAAATTACAGTTCTGCTACGGATCGGTGGGAAACGAAAGAGTTCTAGCCTTTGGCATTTGTTTGAAACGATGAAAATAGTTCTTTTTACTTATCAAATGTTTGGACATGATCTGCTGGTACTGGGACGTGAGTTCTGAACTCAAATCGAATTCTATATTACAGTTCTGCTTCGGATCGGTGGGATACGAAATAGTTCTAGCCTTTGGCATTTGTTTGAAAGATGAAAATAGTTCTTTCTACTTTTAAAATGTTCAAACATGATCTGCTGGTACTGGGACGTGAGTTTTGGACTCGAATCGAATTCTAAATTACAGTTCTGCTACGGATCGGTGGGAAACGAAAGAGTTCTAGCCTTTGGCATTTGTTTGAAACGATGAAAATAGTTCTTTCTACTTTTAAAATGTTCGGACATGATCTGCTGGTACTGGGACGTGAGTTCTGGACTCGAATCAAGTTGTAGATTACAGTTCTGCTACGGATCGGTGGGAAACGAAAGAGTTCTAGCCTATGGCATTTGTTTGAAACGATGAAAATAGTTCTTTCTACTTTTAAAATGTTCGGACATGATCTGGTACTAGGACGTGAGTTCTGGACTCAAATCTAATTCTAGATTGCAGTTTCCATACGAATATGTGAAAAGCGAAAGAGTTTCAGCCTTCGCAATAACTTGAATGATTCATTTCATTTTTAGGATGAGAATTGTCATTATCAACTTTTTCAACGTTCTGGCTGGATCGGCTGGCACTTTAACGTCGTTTTAGAACAGCTATCTTTGAAAAGTTTTTATTTTTATTTTTTATTATTATATATAGGCCTACGTTTGACCATAATCTCGTTTGATGGAAGGCGAAAATAAGGCCTAAGATGATACACGCTTGCCTAGAAAGTGTCTGTTCACTTTAGCCTAGTATCTAGAACTACAGAACTCGACTGCATGCGAAAAGAACTCACATTTGTTTTTGTTGTTTGAAGTTAGCAGATCATTTCGTTAATAGTTTTCGTTAATTGACATTTTTCGAGATAAAAATACTAGAACTATTTCTAAAAATTATCAGGAACTATAGAACTTAGCTGCATGCGAAAAGAACTCACCTTTTATTTTGATATGCTGCAAAGTGATTTGCTACGGGAAGTTGGCAGATCATTTCGTTAATTGACATTTTTCGAGATAAAAACACCAGAACTATTTCTAAAAAATATCAGGAACTATAGAACTTAGCTGCATGCGAAAAGAACTCACCTTTTATTTTGATCTGCTGCAAAATGATTTGCTACGGGAAGTTAGCAGATCATTTCGTTATTTGACATTTTTCGAGATAAAAACACCAGAACTATTTTTAAAAATTACCAGGAACTATAGAACTTAGCTGCATGCGAAAAGAACTCACATTTTATTTTGATCTGCTGGACAATGATCTGCTAAGTTCACACACATTCAGTTTGATTTGTAAAAAATATTGGACACGTATTTTTTTATTTATCAAATCAATAAAAATTTACAAAAATAAGAGCAACATCAAACTATAAAGTTCAGGAGTGGAGGGCTTGTGATGTCACTATTAGATCACATTGTACCTAAAAGTAACGTCACACGAAATTTCAACGCGCTGTATCTTTGTAATTTTTTGTGTCCAATTTGTTTTAGTTAGATTAACTTATGGACTAAATATATTTTTTTAGTCGTCATGCCTATTGTCTAGCTAAAACGGTTCATAAGATACAGCCTTTGAAATAGGATTCCTTAGCAATAGGATCCCGTTTTTGATCCTTTACGGAACCAATTATTAGTAATATTAAGATTAATGTTCCCGTCTTGTGTTAGATTTGGAGCCTGCTACCTGGTATGTTTTGAGGATTACCGCACACAACAACGCTGGATTTAATGTCGCTGAATACGAATTCGCTACTCTGACCATGACCGGCGGTAAGTTAATCTTCATTCAAACAATATATTTGAATATAACATTATATTGTTTATAATACCTAGTTTATATTACTATACACCTATTATTTTTGCATCGATATCAAACTCGTACCTGAAATGCATCGCCATTTTATTTTGGTTTCATTATTATTGTTTAATGCATTTTATAATGCGTTTTATATAACATTAGAATTGTCAAAGACGATATCTTCTCCGCATTGTTATAAAAGAAGAGATAGAAGTTGATGAGCAATGCTTAAAAGATTATGTATTTGTCAATACTAATGTTATTTAAAATGCATTATAGTTGTCTATACACTGTGGTAGTAATTCGGCGCTTGCATTTCAGGTACGATTGCACCCGCTCGCGAAGTTGGCGACGGTTCTCTTACCACGGAACAAACTCTCAAGATTATCCTGTCTCACCTTAACTTAATCGTGCCCGTGGTAGCGGCCATACTTGTCATCATTATCGCTATCGTTGTCGTTTGCGTGGTACGAGGCGCCAGGGACCATCATAAAGGTAAAATAAAATCTAACGTGACTTTTGTTCGACCTCATTGATTCTAGGAACGATTGCCCCCCAACCAAATAACATCGACGGTCGTAAGGAACTCCCTCTATGGATCAGAGCTTGGTTGGAACCTGAAGTTGTGGTACCGATCGTGGCTACCATTGTGGTCTTCATAGTGGGAGTGGTGGTGATCTGCTTGACCCTGGCTAGAAGGAACACCCCGCATCGCCTGCGAGGTCAGAAGGATATGTACTGTATGTATTAGTGGCATGATGCGCCGCTTTATTTTACATTTTAATTTAACATAATCAGAAACATTACATTACATATTAGTAAGCATAGAATACGACAGTAGTCTGTTTTTCGACTGTCATATTAATTCTCTAAATCTAATATTGTTGCTAGTCAGCCACGAGACTTGCTACTTTACCGGGTATAAAAGCGTGCAGGGCTCCAACCTGATTAAATGGTTTATAAATTACAAACTAAGCAACCTGCACAAGAGGGCGCCCCGTGGGTGTCGGCTCAGAGCGGTTGCTGAATGAGGGATTATCACTTTGTTCAGGGGAGGTATGTGCAACTAACGACTCAGACTACTGTGGTATTTTTACCTGAAAGAACTTCTAAATATATCATACGTTTAAATTCACTACATTCCTCATTTTTAGCATGCAGACTGAGTTGAAATTTACATTATCCTTTTTCATTTTCCAAATTCATAGTTTACTATTATTTGCAACATTCCAATAATGTTAATTGATGTAATCACTAGGCCATCACTTAACCTTTTATAAACTATATTATAAAAGTATTATTTCAAACCAATAGTTAGTATGGTATGATAATAAAATTTAAATGTACCCTCAATGTTACTTAATATGTACATTTATATTTAAAAGCATTGTATTTACAGTAAAGTTATTTTCGGTAGTACTAATACTGTAGAGTAAACGAACAGATGACGCTGTGTACAACGCTTCACAAGCCGCGTTAGGCGGCGCCGGCGGGACTCTGGACAAACGAGGCGGGCTCCGCGACGAACTCGGATACATCGCTCCCCCCAACCGCAAGCTTCCCCCCGTGCCCGGCTCCAACTACAACACCTGCGACCGAGTGAAGCGACAGGCCGTTATCAGTGAGTTCATTATGTTCATTCAAATTTATACCTACAGTTTGGTAATTAAGTCTATCGACCATTCTATACACTGATGCACCTTTTCCACCTATGGAGAGTAAAGATAAAGACAGAAGACTAAAATGAAAAAATCTATGAATAAAATATTTAGTAACTCGAGATATAGTATACGTGACTTGTTCCAATAGAGAACTTGCACTCAATGTTATTTACAATATGTACGCATGTAGACATGACAGCATTCTGACTGCAACTTTGCAGTTTGAATGCAGACTGCAGTACCACTGCAAAATGAGACTGCAGTCCATGTGCAGTTGACGTGCAGTTCTAAACGGTTTCCTCGCACGGTTGACTTGTAGTTTTATTTCAGTACAATTGGTGTGTCTAAAGCCTAAGCATTTCGTCTAACGGTTCGTACATAGCCTGTAAACTTATAACTGTCGTCAAATCTTTATCCTCCACATTTTCATTACACTCTTGTCAATTTCACTAAGCTAAGTGTCTCCACTTCGAGTCTTTGGATGATCATCGATAAGAGACTGAACGTTGTTATACAAGGTAACAATTGTCTACTATATATGTTGTATATTTCCTTTCTCTCTCGCACGAATTCTGCTACGAATCTATTCTATGCTTTCTTTTATTTAGGTGTATAAGTGGATGTACCTAAGTTCTTTCTTCTACTTGGAATTATTGTTTAAATTAAATGATTCGTCCAAAGCTTTTTAGTTACTCCCTTAAGTAAACGTTATTGAAATTTATTTTTACTCCAAAACATTAGATATCAGTTGCTCCTTTCAATTTTAAATTATTTTAGCTTCACTTTTATAATTATGAATCCATTTTAAAATTTATGTAATTGAATTCAATTATCTCACTAAAATTGCTTACTATATTAAATTAGTACAAAGTCAGATGATCGACTACTAAAATCACAAGTATTGAACAGTAAACACAAAATCTAAATTAAATTAAGCAGCAAACATGCAGTGAGATTATTGGATGACCACATAGTAAATAGTCCTACGGAGTAAAAAGGCCGCAATACGATGTACCAATTTTTGATGTACATGAAATGTTGATACGACATTTACGTAGTTCAACGGGTGGTGGAGATATCGTAGTAACATTTCATGTTTGTGACGTTGTAGAAAAACTTTAAACTTAACCCTTAGTATCTTATCACATTGTGTGACATTCAAACAGTTTTATTAATATTATTGTTACCAGTTTTATTACAACTGGTGCCGGTTTGTCATAGCAAACATATTGCTAAATTTTAAAACAGTAAATCTATACCGATTTAACAGGTATTTCCCGTGCACACCTAGTTCAAATACCAATCTCCATTTTTGTGCACTTTTATTGAAAAATTTACATTTTACAAAACTATGTCAGACTTAATTAAATATAGTGGAAGTTTAATCTATTCAAGTTTTAATATACACTAATAGTCAAAAGAATATGTTTTGGCTTCTCCCGTGGGCTATTTGCTAGTGGTATCGTGTAGTGCGGTGGTTGTGGCATGCGTAACGCAGTAGTGTGGTTCAGTGGGCGCGCACTCCACGTGGGACCCGCGACGTCACCACTACGAACGAGTGCGCAGACAGCGCATGGTGCGACGAACGGGATCCGGTGATACTATATCCACAGGTACCTACCGATCATATGAACGGAGCCAAAATTTAACGAAAAGGATTTTCTTTATGAAGGAAAATAAATATCTTATATCCAATATTTTGCTTTGGCACCGTCCATGCAAGTAAGTTTGTTATGAGCACAGTATACTTTCAAATGTCCATTCTTTAATTATTTTGTTTTGTATATCCATTAAATAGCTTGAAAAGCGGTAAGCTGTGAAAAAAATGTAGTTACAATGCGTATTTTATTACATAAAATAGTAAATGTTGGATCGTATATACTGTGATCGTATCAATTACTCAGGTCATTTTATTTGAAAGGAGTGCTCTTGTTTGTTCGTGAAAAATAATTATTATTTGAATGAACTTCTACTAACACCACAAAAGCGTGAGTATGATAATGCATGTTTTGTTACTAAGTATATGGACGGCCATAGTCTAAGTAATTGTTAAAAATCCTTTTGTTTTTCTTTTTTTTTTTTGCCTTTACTAACCACATGTTATTATCATTTGCTTCAATACCTAATTAACCTATAAAATAATATATACCTGTGTTATTATAAAATGTATTATATTCAGGGATTACTTATATTGCGTTTGTAACATTGTTATGAAGTTTGAATCTATTATTCTCTTATATATGTATAAAAATATATAGCGTGTGACAACTAACTGCATTTCAGTATGTAAATGCGTTCAAATTTCGACAGCTCGGTAACACACCTACAGGAACAACACAGTATTAAGGTTATACACATTCCTTATTAATGAAACCCACTACGACACTAGAATCATTTCTTTTGTGTGGTGGTTGCAGTCTTTTACGTATTAAAATAAATAAGTGTATTAATATTTCCGTGATATAAGAATATTTGGATTTATTAATATATTACAACATGTACTGGACTGTACATTTAGGTGTATTATCTCGATCGCAATTGACAACATTTCATTTTTTAACATGTATTTTTATATTTTTTATGAATATAGATCAATAATTATAAGGCAAGCAACTTGGATTCACTAAAGGCCGGTCTACTCAGGACGCAGGATGCACTCTGATCAAATCCATACTGGAGGCTTGGGAGGGGTCGCAGGATGCTCTTGGAGTCTTCTGTGACCTTTCCAAGGCTTTCGACTGTGTAAATCATGAGACGCTCGTTCTGAAGTTAAAATATTATGGAATGACTGAAAAATCGCTTGATCTTGTTGTATCCTATTTATCTGATAGGAAACAAATAGTATACGTAGACGGCGTTGCTTCGAAAGAGCATTTGATAAAAATGGGCGTGCCCCAAGGATCTATTCTGGGTCCTTTTCTGTTCTTAGTCTACATAAATGATTTGCCATACATTTTAAATAAACTGTCAGATATAGTTCTTTTTGCTGACGATACCTCATTAATATTTAAAGTCAGTAGAAAAGATACTAACCTTATTGAACAGAATAAAACACTTAGTATACTTTCACATTGGTTCTCTTCAAATAATCTTTTATTAAACGCGGGTAAAACTAAATGCGTCAGATTTGTGCTCCCAAATGTAACTAACGCTAAACCAATTGCTTCATTAAATGGAGAACCGTTAGACCTAGTTCAATCAACAGTTTTTCTAGGTATAACATTAGATTCAAAACTGCAATGGGGCCCTCATATTGAAAAATTAACCGGTAGACTTAGCTCCGCATCTTATGCTGTCTGGAAAATTAGGCAATTGTCAGACGAAGCAACTGCTAGACTAGTGTATTTCGCGTACTTTCATAGCATTATGTCCTATGGAATACTGCTTTGGGGGTCAGCCGCTGATGTCAATAGTATTTTTATATTACAAAAAAGAGCAGTTAGGGCTATTTACGGTTTAGGTAGTCGCGACTCCTTGCGTACCAGGTTTAAAGAGATTAATATTCTTACCGTTCCCTCTGAATACATATACCAAAATATCATTTTTGTTAAAAAAAAATATTGATCAATATAGCAAAAAAGTGATATTCATAATGTTAACACGAGAAATAAACATAAAATTGCCATACCCGGTTTTAGAGTTAGTAGAACCAATAAATCATTTATGGGAAATTGCATTAGGTTTTATAACAAACTCCCTAGTCATGTAACTGATTTGCCTGATCCAACTTTTAAAGTATATATTAAACGGGTCCTCATATCTAAAGGCTATTATAGCATTAAGGACTATATTGAGGATAAAGACGTTTGGCTTCATAAACCTACTTGCGTAACACTTAGAGACCCTGTACCCAAATAAAATAGTAGTACGCATAATAGTGTGATGTTCTGTGAACTATCTGTAATTGACCTACTTACATAATAATATATTATATTCATAGACCGCTAGTTCTGTCTCAAATTCTTTTATTTTTCTATTACCTAGTATAAAAACACAATAAACAAATATTTCAAAGACAACCGTTTGGGCAAAAAATGTGTATGCCAATAAATAGTTAAAGTAACTGGACCAAAACCTACGTTCTGCCCATTTGAGTATGTTTCGCCGGACCGTCTCATGTGGGTCGTGTTAAAACCGGCAGTAGAATAACCCACTGAGTTTGTTTCGCCGGATCTTCTCAGTTGGGGCGTATTGGATCCGGTGGTAGCATTAAAGCGCGTCCGTCGTTATATACTCATGGTCCACCTAAATAATGACAATTGTTCTAACCTACTATAGACAGAACAAGCTATTTGACACAATATAGTTAAATAATAAACTAAGACGTTAAGACTAAAATATTATTAAAATAATAACTTAAATACTTGTTTAATTTGAAAATTTATAAAATATGATAATTAATAATAATAATATTATAAAATATGATATTATCTAAATAATACTTAATACTAAATTATTGTTTTGACTATTTGCAAGTGCCTGTAATAGGTTTACGTAAATAAAAATGATTTTTATTTATTTTTATTTATTTTTTATTTATTTAAAAGGAACCCATATTTTTGAAAATCATAGTACCTAGGTACTCCATACAAAAAAAAATTGTTTGGTTCATTCTAAACATACGTTAACGCCGGATGACGTATTGTTACGGTTGTTTGACGATTCGTTCGACGAAAAGAAGAAAATATTAATAAATATTATTCCATAAAACCTCGCTTATAACTCGTTAAAATAAGAAAAATATTTACTAATATATTAAGGTATATAAGCACTCGTGTATTATTTGTTAATTTTAGTTTTACGTTAATAACAATTCAACGACGCTAAATAAGATAACCATTTTCAATACCAATCTCCGCATAGCAGATCTAAAGCTAATATAAAAAAAATTGATTGGATTAATTCATTTTACGCCAGCTATCGTGTTTCAAACGAAAAAAAGTGTTGATTGACAAGATTTTTTTTTTTCTATTTCTATATTTTTTACCGGTTCTGTTATCTTAAATCAATTTTTACTAGTGACAGAATTATTCTCCATTAATTTATCTATAAAATGGTGCGCAGATTGAGGAGATTACGTGGAATACCAACCGAGAAATTAATTAAATAGTCGCGGAACCGAGGCAAAACTATTTTTTTGGTAGTAGAGCACTCTCTAATGCTTCGCATTATGAGTCGTGCAATAAAGCAACGGTTTTTTGATTAAGGGTGTAACGAATTTTGAAATGTTGTCAATTATGCAAAAAATACGAAATTAAATACTTTACGCCTAAGGGGGAAGACCGAGATCCAGCGATAGACTTAGACAGACCCAAGAATATTTTTAGAGAGCTTTTAAATTAAATGTGGTGTTATGTGTAGGTATGGAAGACGAGATCTGCCCCTACGCCACGTTCCACCTGCTCGGCTTCCGCGAGGAAATGGACCCCAGCAAGGCTCTTGCGTTCCCGCACCACCACGCTGCTCACGCCGGCACCCTGGCGCACCCCCACCCTCATCATCCCGCTCACTCCCGCGCCGGATCTCAGAGCATGGTAAGGGGTATAACCATGATGATGTTACGCCGATTTTCATTAAAAACAAATACATTTGTGGCCACTAACTTTTTGGAAGTAATTAATGTATGGGGGATGAATCGTGATTCCATATTTAATAGTATTGAGGAATGAATATATTTTAAACTATGACACTACTACTATCAGCTGGACAAACAGTAGGTTTCGGCTGAAAGTTGCCTCGATAGTTAAAAGTATATCAAATATGCAACTTGGCGGGCATGTCAAATGAGGTAAATAGAAAAAATAACCTATTAGTATCAACGCATAGATAATAATAATGATTGTGTTACAGCCCCGCGCCAATAGCCGTTACGCCCGCAAGAATTCCCAAGGAGGACAGAGCGCCATCTACTCGACGGCCCCCGAATACGACGACCCGGCCACTTGCGCTGAAGAGGATCAATACGTAAATACTATACCTTTCTAAGTACAGACTATGATCTAAAAAATCATATAAGTAGATCAGACCTATACACATAATTGTATATATTCATTACATTAATTTTACTTTTTGCAATATAAATTCTGTATTAAAAGCTTAGGCACCTATCAAATAACTCTGAAATTTGCCATTAATGTTTCGTTCATACAAACCTTGACATGAACATTAACATCACAAATAAAAGAATTAGCCAAATGAAGTCACTCTACGTTACTCGCGGACCAACATTTTGAAATCGCAATCCGATTCCCATTTTTTTTTGTGGTAAAGGTTTTGCGAGACTTATTTTCACCGCGTAGCTCCCGTTACAGTGACACCCTCGTAACAAAATGTTTAAGCCTAAGTTAGTCTTGCAAAACGTAGCTTTTTATTAGTGAAAGATAGTTATAAATCGGATCAGTACTTTTTGAATTTATTTGTACAAATAAAAATACAAATCTAAATGATTACATCTTCTGACTTTAAAATATTTGTAGTATTCCGATATGTATTTGATATTGAACAAATAGCTTTGCATAATTGCATAATTATTTGGTCCAGCGCGCCCGCTACTCCCGACCAATGTATGCTTGCGGCCCCGAGTACGATGAGCCCGCGTGCTGCGCTCCCGAGGACGAGCAATACACTGGCGCCTACGGCACGCCCTACTCCGACCACTACGGCTCCCGACCCAGCATTGGTAACTAAACATTTAGTTATTTTCCAACATCGATATTATTATTTATTATGATATATACTGAATTTCTAATAATATAATTGTTTTTAGTTGAATCTAAAAAAGACGGCAATCCTTTGTTTTGGAAAAATGACAGCCTATTTTTATATGCCGATCTAATATTTAATTTTGTAATCGTTTCATGGTAAATATCTGATAGTCTAAAAACTTACCTAGTTATAATTCAATTTCTAAGTAATTCGAGCTTTAGTTTAAGCTAAAAATAATATTTTGTTTTTTCTGTTTATTTTGTAACAAGTGTTGAACGGAGTTAAGCTCAACCCAGAGTTTAATTCTGCGAACACATATTATTTAGTTTTCCAATATTTTCACAGTATTCAAACCTATGTCTAACGTAGGAACACGCAAGTGCGGCGGATCCCCCGAGCCCCCACCACCCCCACCCCGCAACGCCAACAACGACAACAACTGCTCCTCCTCCTTCAACGAGAGCAAGGACTCCAACGAAATCTCCGAGGCCGAATGCGATCAACCACGAAACTACCCTGGTATGTTATATGGGTTAAACAACTATGGATGACTCGGGAAATGACCACAAAAATAGAAATAAAGCGTATCAGCCTCTTTTGTACTGGAAGGGCTGTTTTTAATAATATGCAGATTAAATACAATTTCCATAAAGTTGGGGTTAGAATACTGATGTAAACAATTCAATTTCAATTCTGTTTATAATATAATGAGTGTCCAAAATATATGTCATTACTGATTGCGATAATTAATTAATAAATGTTACTTCACCAATTTTTTTTTCTGAAAATATAATTACATTAAAAAGATACTACGAGCGCGAGGTGGGGCCTCTCACTCGACACGATACACCGGAAGGTGCACCTAGCACAGCTAGTATTGGTGAACACTTTTTTGTATAAAAAATAAATGTCATAATTTCACAGAAATGTCTTTACGACACTATCTCCTGTTAAAGTGATGCCACATATTTTGTAAGCTCTTTATATTATAAAATGTATCCCGTTATCGGAACGGCGAACGTGCTATGGGAAGAGATGGTCTGTAAGGTGGCAAATAAAACTTACTCTATCGGAATATTTTCACATTGTTTTAGTCCATCTTTATGAATAATTAATCTTCATCGATATCATTCAAGGGACAACGAGCTTTGTTACATAAAATAGGAACTTCAACTTTAACCAACCATATTTTTCCCCAGCATAATTATATGAAGCTGAATGATAAACTTCTTCTGACAGGGACACATTTAGACTCATAAACTGTTATTTAAATCATACTTTTTTGTACAGTTTGGCTTATAGTCTCATAAGACTCAATATGTGGCTGCTTTGCATTAATAAAACAATATATTATACTATTATAGCTACATTTTAACTGAGTAGTAATTTTGACAACGATGTCCTTTTGCTCCTGACGATTCATTATAATTATTTTAGTTTAGTTTTTTGCTATTTTTTTGTTATATCAAAATTAATACTCAGTAAGATTGAGCATATCAACTGCAACAAAAAAGTATGACGATCGCTTGTAAAATTATTGATAATTTAATTTATACTGGAGAAAGTTATTCTGGTTTTTGAAATGAATTGTTGAATTGGTTCATGCACACTCGGGTGTTACCTGAACAGAAGACGGTAAATTGAATCGAGTTATTTGATTCTTTTATGTTTTAATCATTGTGACTGACAGCATGCAAAATAAGTATCAGTAATAACAAATTTAATTAAAAGCTTCCAAATTAGTCTTCTTGCAAATTGGCTTACTATCTTATTTTTCAAAATTTTATTAATCATGTTAATTTAATTTCGGCATTTGACAAAATTATTGGATATTTTTTCTAGTCTTACTTAATTTTGACAAATGCGAATTTTCTATGATGGGAAATTCGTTGTTCTTTTCTTTCAAAATTTCTAAACTTTCTATTTTATGTGCTTAGACGTGATTGTGTTAACTAATTATCTCTATTTGAAATTATTCTGTAGATATTTAGTACGTGTTTTGGAGTTGGACATCCACGAACAATAACCACTACGATCATTTAGGCGAATTGACAAAATTAAAAAGTATGATAGTTATGAGTGGTTATTGTTGGTGGGTGTCGAGTAGAAGGCGGCTCCCGGTCTCGTGGCTAGTAGAGCGCGTCGTGACTTGTGTGTTGTTGCAGTCAGGGCCCACACTGCCAAGGACGGTTTGCACAGCGAGGAAATGAGGAAACTCATTGACAGGTCAGTTATTTAGGCCTCCCACAATGCATTCCTAACACCGACCATTCAAATTTTACATAATGGGTCATGAAACGAGCCTGATTTTTACCTGCACACGCAGCTGAGTGTATAAGCTAACAGGTTTATATATAATACCATGTTTCAATTAATATTGACATATCTATGTTAATTAATTCTAAGTAAAACTAAAACTTTAACATTTCCAATTTGCCGAAGATGTGTAAATCCTACATGCACTGAATGGTTCAAACTAATACAGAAGTCCGATCCTTGTGTGTGTGCTAGCGCAAGTACAATGTCTCGTGCAATAGATTTCATTTACCTAATAAAGCATTGTGTACTAGTCTATGCTCGTTATTAAGCATGTGTTATGTTCTGCATCCATGATCTACAGGAAACAGTAAGTCAAAGTATGTGAAAAAGACAATTTTATACTAATATAATATATCTTGTTTTGCCTGATATTTTTGTTACATGTTTAACCTTTATGTGGCTAACGTTTGATCAATTGTGCACTAATATTATTGTTTGGTTGACAACGGTAAGAACAATAGTCATCGGCTAGTTTTATTATGTTTTAAGAAACTTACTTTGCCAGTTAGGAGGCATGGTGATAGTGTAAATATTACATCTAATAGATTTCGTGAATATAACTTAAGTACATATAGAATAGTTCCCTGGCACAAGCCCATGCGTGATTAATTTGCATTTATTTTATTATGAAAAAAAAAACATTAAGTGCTAGCCTATTATTTTCAATCCTCTCAACTGTAATCCCTAGTGGCTATCTCGCAGCGACGCTATAATTTCTTAATACATACTGTGTAACAAATAGAATTAAACATAATGTTCTCATGCCTTGCCTGCTCCAGCTCTGTTCTCCTAAGTTGATGTAACGTTAGTGCTATGTGTGGAGGTCGATAACACTGTCGGTATGTCCACAGACCAGAAGCAGCCACCCCAGTCCCCCAGCAAGCAGTCCACGGGCGGGGACTCACAGCCTACGATACTGTGGCAGTGTAACCTGTAAATTGGAGTACACCGCCAAGACACACTTACACACAACATTCATTTCGTGTAATGGACCATTACCATCTTGCTGATGTGCGCTCGCAGGCTTACGCTCATTTCATTCAAGTAATAAATTATTAATTGCACTCTTAGCTCTATGATTTAATATATCTACATGCAGCAAGATGGTGATACTCGTGCCAAATCTATTACTTTCCTGTTCCGTGTGTGTGTCACAATTTTATCGCGTTTATTTTGAAATTTATCCCAACTTAGTTGGCAGGACAGTTTTCTTTTAGTCGTTATTCGCGTTTTTTTCTTCTTTTATTTTATAATTCATGTGTAGTTATGTCGAAGGTATTGGGTTATGTACAAATTAGTATCTACCCTCCCTGAGTAGAGACCTTTGGCGCGTCACTGTAGTATTACCATATAAAAAGCAGAAAATTATGGTTGTGGTAGTTATCTCAAATTGATATATTTGCTTAAATAGATAGGTGACGCGTCGGTATCCTGTCCATCCATATGAATATATCTTCGTCCTACGTGCCCAACTTCGACATGTTCACTACCAAGCATTTGATAAGTTTAATCGTAGTAAATCTTATTTGTTTAGCTTAATTTAAACAAAAACTTAGTGATACAGTCTGGTTTTGGGGTGTTTTGGATTGGATTTAAATTAAGCTCAACATGTAATAATGTATGTGATATTTTGTATTTTTATCCCATTTTAATTTTTACATGGAATATTTTAACGTAATCTTTATTTATAGTAGTATGGTAACGTAAGTCCACAACCTAACGGTTGTAATGATGCTTCCTTTTAATGTTATTGAGTTTTCATTATTCTCTACGTCATTTTCGTTATTAATGCACATCCTTATTTGTGTCAAACGTAACGTTTTACGGTTTTTATTCGCATTTATGCATATACTACTTAGAGGGTAAGTTTAGATATAAATTTCTTTATTAGTATTACTCGACTTTTCAACAAAGTACTATATAACCTGTAGCTAGTTAGTAACACGCGTTATACAATATAATTATGTAAAATTTAATATTAATAAACTTTTAGGACTATTTTACGAAACGCAATAAAACGACTTTACACGCAACACATGATACCAATAGTAACTAATGATATTAAACAGTTACCTATCTACATAGACAGCGATGAACTCAATCTGTGCCACTGTCGTAACAAACACTGCTGACATGGAATTTAAAATAATCGTTTAAATTATTAACCTAGTAAATTAAGATGCATTTTTATTAATCAT